>JARQAD010000002.1:40535471-41822971 GCA_029955455.1 Quercus agrifolia | reverse complement strand
AAAAATAAAGTCGCCAAATTTGGAAATCTAGGTAGAAGAAAAAACAACCGATTATTATTTTTTTATTATAATAATAACATCTGAATCACTTCTTAATTTTTTTTTTTTGTGTCACGTGGTAACATTTAGATATATGACTGTGTTAGTGTTTGAATGTACTACACGATTTGACAAGCCGTTGGTTAATTCAGTAATGAAACCACTTTAATCTAAAATCATGTTAAAATTATTTTTAATTAACATTTGGTTTATCCATATTAGTCTGCAAATTGTTTTAGTTAACTTCCAACTTCCAAGTTGTTAGGGCCAGTGGCAGCTAGCTAGCTTTTCAAAATATGATAATTTGGAAATAATTGTTGTGTTGTTTCTTAAACACGATGATATTTAAGAAAGAAAAGGAAACAAATGATGAGGTTAAAAACAGATGAAAAGTTGATCAAATCAAAAAATCACCAAAAGCCTATGAAACTCGAATACATGATAGCTTAATGCATATATAGTTATGTATTTTTTTTTTCTTTTTATCATCATAAATTATTAAATTCTCTTGTTTAGTATTGCTCGGTTTACGTGGAATAGATTGGATAAATTTGTATCATGTAAGCATGTATTGCAAGGACGGAGCCAAGAATTGGAATTAGGGGGGCGGCTTTGTTATTGACTGCATGCTGTAGTCGTAGCCTCTAAATCTGTTGTTTAGCCACAAAGTATTTTTTAGTGTCTTTGATGTGTACTGCTGGGTAAAGACAAAATTAGTTGGCTTAAATTTTTTTAAAGGGCTAAGTTGTTTGTTTTGAGTAAAAATGGCTTATTGGGCATTTTTTCTTTTTTTTCTTTTTTTTGCAATTGGTAATTTTTATTGTTGGGCTAATTTTTTGGGCTTGTATATTTTGTTTTAGAATTTATATCTATAAATAAATTTTTAGTATTTAAATGATGAAAATATTAGAATTACAAACGTTTTTATAAATTGCTGATGTGGTTAGTGGCTATTGTTATGCAAAAAAGTGATGTAAATGGTAGTCCCAGATGTGAACTAATAAGAATTTGCTACCTTAATGATTTGTAAAAATATTGTAGAAAAGTTTGTTATTATAACATTACTCTCAAAAGAATTAATGATATTGTTAAAGGGGGCAAAGTGTAATTTTATAAAACAAAATTGCTAAAATTAATATCTACATATATATTAATAATAATAAAAAAAAAAAAAGGTGAGCCCATTGCTCCCCATGGTGCAAGAGTGTCTCCGTCACTGATGTATTGAATCTCATATTGGGTGTTTACAATACATGTTTCCTATATGTAAAATTATAAATAAAACACTTATTACGTTGTATATATAGTAATAATTTAGGAGGCTGGTTTGAATAACGAGATAAGATATTTCCAACCCTCCACAACCCAATCCATCAACCTAAATATATATATACTTTGTCATGTTCCAATACTCTTCCTCACATATTCACCTACTTTATTTCTCTCATCTCTTGCACTTTCTATTTATTTTTTATTTTTTTGCCTTTTCATTTTCACACTTCTCTTCCTTAATAAATTCTAGTTGCTCTCTCTAAGATTTTGTTATTATTCTTATTCTATGTGATGCGGGATGCAAAAGCGTCAAGAAGCAAAACATGTCTACTTTAGAAAATAAAAAACAAAACACGTTTGCTTCTGAAAATAACCTCAAATTCACGAGGGTTCCTTGAATCCACAAAGAGAAAGGGTTTGGAATCCACCAGAAAATAGAAAGACAAAAGTTTTTATTGATTAAATAATTGTTTTTTTAAAAATGTTTACAGGCTTAGGGACCTATTTAGGGCTCCGTAAAACTTGACAAACAATAAAATATATTCTAAAATGACTCTTAATTAATACGTAACCATAACAGGAACCAAATTTGACATAAATAACATAAAAGCATTTAAAAACAAGGAAATAATAACCCTAAACTTAAAATAACATTTTTTTGCGTAAAAATACCTTGTAATTAAATAATTACAAAAATTAAACTGTAGATTCTGTCCTATATCAGACCCCTCCACTTGAAACAAACTCGTCCTCGAGTTTATCTTTGAAATCTAAAATCTTCCGCCCCAAATAAAGAAATACTCCAAATGCTTGAGCCCTTTGATTTTCTTTCCATATTTACAATTCATCAATGGAATAACATATCAATTTGAATTTCCTTTTCCTTGGTCTTCATGTAATTGTAGGAATTTACCAAGTAAGAACTGACAATTGAATCAAATTTATCTACCCCAATAAAACCAATAAATTTCAATGTATCGCTTACCACCAAAATAAAAGGATCTTGATATTGATAATCATTTGATTCGATTTTGTTAAACTCCTTAACAATTTCCTCTTCAATTGTTTCTGCCATCTTGATTTCAAGATCTTTCTCTATAATATGGTCTTTTTTAATCTCTTCCACAATCTTGATTTCAGGTTTCTCTTCTATAACAAGTCCTTCATTAATTTCCTCAAAAATCTCTATATTTTCTTCTTTGACTTCTACATATTTTTCAAGAAAAGTATTTTCTTGAATATGTAATTCTTCTCTTAATGGTGGAATATATGGCTCTTTAAAATAATTCAAGTGTGAACTTTTTGGCCAATAATAATCTGTATTATATATGACAAGATTTCTTCACAATAAAATTTGATAGCAAGCATCTTTTTTTTTCATCATTGGTTATGAACGAATTTTATCTTTACCTTGTCAAATTCTATCAGATTGTACGAGTTCCCACTAACATAAGGTATACTCACTAAGTTTATACAAAGCAAGTCCAACTTTTCTCTCATAATAAATATTCTCAAAGTCAAATAAATCATCTAGATCAAGTAACCAATCAAGAAAATTTTCTTTATAAAAATAACCATTAAAACTTGAAATTCTTCTATAAGGTCCATATAAAATTTTCTTACCTATAGGTTGCCTGTGAGTTATGTCTCTGCGACAGTTATTCCTATTGTTTCCATGCTCCAATGATGACATCTTAGAAAAGATATTTGTGAGTGCTTGCTGTACATCACGTAATAGTTGCTAAGTTTTCTATTACCAGAATTGCTTCAGTCTCATACGTCAGCCACTAAACTAGGATAAGTCATGGATCTAATACCAACTGATGCAGGATGCAAAAGTGTCAAGAAGCAGAATACGTCTACTTCTAGAAAATAAGAAACAAAACACATTTGTTTCTAAAAATAACCTCGAATCCACGAGGGTTCCTTGAATCCACAAGGAGAAAGGGTCTAGAATTTACTAGAAAATTTAAAAAAATAAAATAAAAGTCTGAATTTTATTGATTGAATAATTATTTTTTAAAAATTATAGACTTAGGAGACTATTTAAGGGTTTCGTAAAACTTGACAAACAAGAAAATATAATCTAAAATAACTCCTAATTAATGCCTAACCATAACAAAAAATTTGACCTAAATAACATTAAAAGCATCTAAAAATAAGGAAATAATAACCCTAAACCTAATATATATATATATATATATATATATATTTTACATGAAAATTACCTTGTAATTAAATAATTACAAAAATTCAGTTGTAGACTCTATCCTACATCACCATGTATATGTCTAATTTTATAATTTTAAGATGTTTTTCAAGTTTGATAAAATTTTCAGTTATTCTAATAAAAAATAATGTAGTATTTGTAATTATTTTTAATTAAAAAAAGAATTTTTTTTTCTTATTTCAGGGACCAAAAATTATTCAATTTAATTGAAATAATTTCATTTAGTCAATTGAGCTTGTCAACCTCCCAACTTGCTCAACCCGCCAAGTTGAAATAGTTAAGATTTTTAATCGACGTTCCAGATTCATAGATTGGTGGGTTGGTGGCGGATTGGAATTTTCCTAACCTGTCAATGGCGAGTTGGGAAAAAATATTTCCCTATACCTACTCAATCTGAACCACGCACTCCCCCCTATTATTTATTTATTTATTTATTTATTTAACGTTAGAAATACTATTAACCTCAAAATTCCAAACATTCATAAAACACAAATTCACAGTAACACCTAACCAACTTGTCACCTAACATTTAGAAAACAAAAACTCACAGTAACACCCAACCAACTTGTCACCTAAATTATTCGTACCTATTTTTATGAATGTTATGTAATTATTGTTAGAAAAATATTAAGGAGTGAATGAGTATTGACTTCTAATGTGTCTAGTTGACTATGATTATATAGTATTGAAAATCCTTAAGTTCTAAATAGGAAAGGAAAAATATAATATATGAGTTTATATATTGCTCATAAGATGGACATTAGAAATTGAGCTTAGGTATGTGTGGGCTAGGCCCTCTTGTCCAAATAATAATATTTTATTATTTTATTTTTGAGTCAATAACTCTCGGTACATCAATTATTTCCTTAATAGTGCGATTGTTCACAAAAGAGTATACACTCATTGTCCCTCGTTCATAAAAATAATTTTTTCTAGAATTTATATATTTTTTTTTCAAAGAGAGAGAAAAAGAAACACAATTAAACTTACCAAACACAAAGATTGGAGTACTTATTCTGTATGCTGTTTATCTTTATATCTTGGAAGGCAGACATCTGTGGATCTCAAAGCACCACAAACGAAATAGTGTGAGGGGTGAAATCTGCTTTAAAGAGGTTACATCAAATTCAAAACTTGATCAGTTTTACATTATTTGTTCGTTTTTATGCATTTGGTCCGTGAGTTATTTATTCTCTTATTTATTATTATTTGTATGTTCTTCTTATTTGCTATTATTATTATTATTACTATTATTATCATTATTATAAATTTTTTTTTTTGAGGAGGATAATAATAATTATTATTAAAAACCAGTATTGTGACCTGGAAGCTCTAGGTTCCAATTTTTTTGCATTTATTTATCAATTGATTCATGAAAAATGATGGCCTAACAGTATGGGTAACAATATTGCCATTCCCCAAACTTTACCCGCAGCCAAACAAAAGATATGGTTCAGGTAGGCTAAAATTAAAGCGTGTCTAACTTTCAAGATATGTGAGAGCAAGACTTTCTCAAAAAAACTATTACGTATTAACGCTTGTGTTGACTTACAGCCAAGTGAACAAGATGTTTGTGCAAAACATTGGAAAACTTGGAAGAAAACAATCGGAACTGAAGAAATCTAGGTAGCGGCAATCAATACTAGAAGAAGGCGAGTATCGGTGGAAAACTTTAGACTGAAGAAATCTAGGTAGCGGCACACAATACGAGAAGAAGGCAATTATCGGTGGAAAACTTTAGGTGAAAGATTTTTTTTTTTTTTTAATAAATAAATATTTTTGGTTCTTACATTTTAGGTCAATTCTCATTTTAGTTCTTAAATTGATTTCGCACCTACCTCAATTCTTAAAAATCAAAAATCATTTCCGTTTTGGTTCCTGCCGTCAACCTACTAAAAGAAAAGTCCTACATTGCAAATGAAATGCACTGTTTGCATAGTAAATGCTGACGTGACTAATAAAATAATAATAATAAATTTTATTTGACATTTTTTGAATGCCACATTAGCATTTAAAAAAAAAAAAAGTCAGAAATAAAAATAAACATTAATCTAATTAAAATAAATAATTTAATAATATTAATAAAATTAAATTAAAAAAAAAAAAAAAAAAAACCATCAACAAACGTTGAATTATTTTCTTTTTTTTTTCTTTTCATTATTTTCATAAGAAAAATGGGTAACATGTTCTTCATGTTCTTCGGGTTGCCCAGAAAATTAAAATAATCTAAGATTTTATTTTCTTTTTTTGTATTTTATTAGCAAATAAACATGCAAAAATTCATACAAAATTACTATCCTCCACTGAAACCTCCAACATGAAAAAATCATCAAACCCAAAAAAATCATTGAACCTCCAAACTAGAAAAATCATCAAACCCACATGAAAAAACAAACCCAAAAAAATCATTGAACCTCCAACCTAGAAAAATCATCAAACCCACGTGAAAAAACCAAACCTAGAAATTTAAAACAAACCAACACCCATAGGGAAAAAAAAACCCAAGTCAAAGAGAAAGTGATCTGAATAGTTCTTTTCCCCACTCTCTTAGCAACCAAACACAGCAACAAATAACAACACACACACACACACACACAAAACCATCATCTCCT
The DNA here is from genome assembly GCA_029955455.1 of Quercus agrifolia. Taxonomy (NCBI): domain Eukaryota; kingdom Viridiplantae; phylum Streptophyta; class Magnoliopsida; order Fagales; family Fagaceae; genus Quercus; species Quercus agrifolia. The sequence goes on along the minus strand of JARQAD010000002.1, from coordinate 41,816,818 downwards.
TCAATTTCATAACCCTTTACCAGACCCAATCCATGACCTATATGCCTCGACCCAGTGACGAAGCTTCGATGCGATGACACCGATCCTGTGCAATGGAGGCGATGCCCGTGCCGATCTACTTCGAGCACTATGATGTGGACAACAATGTGAAGAGAGTCCCCGAGGAAGTCATGGACTCGATCAGGAAGAACAAGGTGGATTTCTAGGTAGATCAAATGGTGAGTTTTGTTTTACTTGGCCATGGATGTCTGGGTTTGGAGTTTAGTGTCTTTTGTCATTGATGTCTCGATTTGGAGTAGAGGATTTGGAGCAAATCAAAGAGAGAAACGAGGAGTGAGAGAACTTAATGGGCAGACAAAGATATTTGGGTTAGGTTCGTGGGTTTGGTTTTTTTGTTATTATTATTTTTTTTAATAGGTTTTTTATTTAGTAGAGTATTAGGTTGGTTTTTTGTCTTTTCTTTTTTTCTAAAAATTAGAAATTTTAATTTTAGTGATGTTATGCTAGTTGACTAAGGGTGAGTTTGGTTTAGCTTTTTGTTAAAGTGCATAATGAAAAAGTGGAGTTTTCAAAAAGTGCATAATTGAAAAAGTGCATTTTCAAAAAGCTGAGTGTTTGGTAAAAACTGTTAAAAAGTGATTTTTGAAAAAGCTGAGTGTTTGGCTAGCACTTATAAAAGTGGCAATTTGAGGGATAAATTACCAAAAAGGACAATGTATATATAAGAGCATCTCTAGCAGATTAGACAAATTTTTGTGCTGTTTGAACAATCAACAGTGACATTTATCTTTTGCCTATCCACTTTTTTAATTTTTATTTTGTAATCAAATTTATTCTTTTTTAATATTTCTTTTTTCTTTTTCTATTCATTCTCAACAATTATATTTTTCAACAAAAAGTGTTACATTCACAATATTTTTTGCAATACTTTCACAAGAATCATAACAAAATCTTATATGAAAAGTTGTTATTAGTTCTAATTTGAACCCATTACTGAAATTATATTTTTACTCATCAATATTAGCTAATTACTTAAAATTTATTGTGGTAATATTTTTAAATTGTTATTTCTAATTCTTTGCCTTTTTTTTCCCTCCATACGTTTCCTTTTCCTTTTTTTTTTTTTTTTCTCTTGTATTTTGTCCACCACACACGTATACATTATTTTGTCCACATCCTCTCCTTTTTCTTTTTCTTTACTTCCACAGCTCCACTTTCCAGAAGCTCCTCATTCTTTCATTCTTTCCTCTTTTATTTTTCCTTTACTTCCACTTGATGATTCCAGAAGCTCTCCGGCTCTCTTAATTTCTTCTCTTTTTTTCATGGGTATTTCCGTAATTCCATCATCAGCAACGGTAACCCATCAAACGCGCAATGCGCATTTTCATTTATGGACCCTCAGAGGTCCATAAATTTTCCGCGTTTAGTCCGCGTTTTTGGCCTATGCCCAAAACACAACTTTTATCAAAAAGTTGCGTTTTGGGCTTAACCAAACGCAATTTTAGGCCGGGCTTTTTTCAAAAAGCCCATTTTGAGCTCAAAACGTGGAAACAAACGGGCACTAAGAAAATTTGAGAAAACTGTTATAAATTTTTTTCTCAATTTTTAAAATTGATAAAGCTTTTTTGTTTTTTAATTTTTCCAATTTAAATTAAAATCAAGAAATTAATTTTTTTGTTTTTATTTTTATATTAATTTATATGCTGATGTGGCAATTTTTAAATGCTAAATAAAATTTTTAATATTTTTTAAAATTATTTTACGAGTAATGCTATAATGACAAAATATTTTACAACATTTTTATAAACTGTTGATATATATTGTGGTATCTCATTCAAATGGAATATAATGGAGAAAAAGAATATATGTATGGTCAACTCTAACTAATCTGTGTGGATTTATAACCGACACCAATTTGGGATCAAGGTTGTTTTGTTCTTATTAAATTAAAATTATTATTTATAATTAAGACTACGGGTACAAAGTGTTAGTTAGCCCAATCATTTGGTTGCATAGTTTTATATATATATATATATATATATATATATATATTATTTGTAAATAAAATGGCTATTGAAAAAATGACAGCTACTAATCGGTCCTAGTGAGTCATACGATAATGCCTCTCTAATATGAGTCAAAATCTTCTATCTCATTTTTCTTGCTTCACTCTATGTTCTACTGATAAAAAATTCACACATGTTGACTGTTTTAATTAATTTCTAATTTTATGAGTTTACCTAAAATAAATAAATAAGTAAAAATCCAACACATCCACGACAACTGGTCCTCCACCACCCACCTTGTTGGAGACACTAGAAAGAGGTCACCGGCACCATCAATCCAGCCGGAGAAGGCCATCCACCAGCTCTATTTTCAACAAATCCAAATATATATATATATATATATATATATATATATATATATATATATATATATTTACAGAAGAGCCGCCTCTTATGTTCAACAAACCCAAACCCAAGCATAAGAAGTGTGATTTTTGTTTGTAATTATTCCCTACCTTCATTGTTAATTTCTTTAGCCTTCCTTTTCAATCTTCAAGACACAGAAAATTTATACAGTTTATTTCTTATATTTTTGAATGAAAATAGATTGCAAGCCTAGAAAGTAGATGATTTTTGGCTTTCAATCTAAAACACAGAGCATATTGGCCTGGTTTGTTAGACAAGGACGTAGATCTGAATGAAATAGCGAGGTGGACAACGTCCAAGGACTGAAAAAGAGATGTCTGTCAGTTGAAGGCAGGCCAACGATGATGGTTGTGACTAGCAACGTTGATGGCGCCAGAGATATCTGCCTAGTGTCGCCAGCAAAGGTTGGTGGTAGTGGACCGGTGGTAGTAGACATGTGTTGGTGGTGGTGGTGGGTTTTATTTATTTTAGGTAACCCCATAAAATTTTATAAATTAATTAAAATGGTTGACATGTGTCAATTTTTTATTAGTGGAATATAAAGTACAGCAAGAAAAGTGAGATAAAAGATTTGAACTCCAAATTATGAATAAAAGATTGATATTTGAATAAAATAATATGAATAAAAGATGGATATTTGAATAAAATAATATATAACAGCCTATTTGAATAAAAGATGGGTATTGTCCTTCTTACGTTATGTGGGTTTTAAAATTGTGTGAGACCTACATTATGTGAAAGGAAATATGTATATAGCGTATGAATGAGATACCTGAAGAGCAACAATTATCTCAAATGTGGTGAATTATTGTATTTGAATTTATTTAGAGAACCTAATGTACTACAATTAAGATATTATATCTAAGTTAGAAGCAACTTTTTTGTTAGAAGCAAGCAAATTGTTGGTCATGGGGTCTCCTACCTCATCCTCAATTAAAGAAACCAAATCCCCTTTATCTGATGATGCCAAAAATCGTTAGTAAGTCGCACAGTCCTCACGTGCTCGAGACAATACCTACGAAACATAAACAAAGAAGACCTTGTAGAGACTACTGATGTGGTACCGGCCAAATACCTTCTAAAGGTCAAGTTAGAGAACTTTCACAACTCTAAAGTGTCAGAGCTAGGGTAAATTATGCGTACCTTGATTTGTGAGGGCTTTGGGGGGTTTTTATAGTAGCATAGAGTTGACATCCGTTTCCTTGGCAGAAAATGTCTTTCCTTGTAGAGAAGATCCTCATTAATACACATATTTTGCAGAATCCTTTCCTTGTAAGAATCCTCTTGATTAGGGTTAACTGTGAAGCGCAAGATGTTTCCTTATATACCCATTCATGGAGGCCAAGTAAGGCCATGCTGGACCCATCACAAGTTTCTTTCTCCCCGTCAGCTTCCTATCCTACCTAGGCGTTCTGGTCATCTCAAACAGATGTCGTCGGGCGTAGAGGTGGAGTTTGTCTTTCTCATCTTCACTAACAAATAATATGTTTCATCCCAGCCACTATTTCTCAATCATAAACATTCATTTTGAGCCAAAAAAAAAAAAATTAATAATAATAACATAAGCTAAGTTCACATGATAAGATAAAATTAACCATAGTTCTTAAAAAGATTTAAAAATCACTATTTATTCCTCCTCCTCCTTCGCCTCACCAGGGAGGAGGAAGAAATCACAATCACAACAAGGTGCAGATCAAATCTACTAGAAGAGTGCAATCTAAGTCTGTTTGGCTGTTTGTTATCAAACAGACATCAGAATCAAAGAGCTTTGAAGTCCATGTTGAGATCGGCTTGGAAGATGGGTTTGGATTTGCAAATCGTGGATGTGGGAAACAATGTATTACAATTCAAATTCAGTTTTGAATATCAGCTACAGTGGGTAGAAAAGAATGGGCCATGGAATTTTGACAACAACCTCTTGTTGTTGTGCAGATGGAGAAGAGGCCTATCAAGCACAAACATCACCTTTACCCACTCCCCCTTCTGGGTTTAGATTTGGGGACTCCCTTTTGAGCTTATGTCTGAGGAAGTGTGTAGAGACCTAAGTAATAGCCTAGGGAGATTTATAGAAACTGATCGACGAGTAGGGCAATTGGATCAAGCCAAGTTTATGAGAGTCAGAGTGGATCTTCAATTGGATAAACCTCGCGTGGGGGCAAAATAGCTAGCGTGGAGGGTGAGAAATTTTGGGTAAGTTTCAGGTATGAAAGACTTCCAACTTTTTGTTTTCATTGTGGTAGACTTGGGCATGATATGAAACACTATCAGGAAATTCCGAACACCCAAAGCTCATCCAACCAATATGGTGACTAGCTCAGAGCTCAAGGAAGTTCTAAAATAGGTGTTGATAGATCAAGGTCTACTAGTAGTGGGGGTAAAGATGATGGTAATGAGGACAAGGTTGAAGAAAATATTCCAACCACGGCAAAGAATTCATATGCCTCTGTAACTAACGGTGGAGAAAGCACTTCAGGCATCGGAGGTAGCCGGAAAGAGGAAAATCAAAATAATGGGCAGGTCAATGACATCACCGGTGACAGAGGAGACCAGCTAGAGAAATTTTTGAATGGATGGGACTACTCCACACGTTTGGAGCATGTTCCAATGCATGTGGTAGAGGCACGTGATGTTGCTGAGACTCCCACACTCAGTCTCCTGCAGAGTTTCAAAATTGGAAAGGAGGCAAAGGATGCGTTGTCCTTAGTGGGCCAGCAAGCTCAAGTTGAAAAAGACCTAATGGAAGTTACTAGCCCAATGAAGCCAAGCACTAATACAAATGGGGGAAGTACAGCCACAGTAGTTCCTACAGGCCCAAAGGTTGAAAAGAAAGTAAAGACTAGAATCCATTTGAAAATGATAGCAAGGGAGCAAGGTAAAAATAAAAGCCCATAGTTTGATGTTGAATTGCTAACCGTGGGAAAAAAAGGGGGGGGGGGGGAAGCTCATATTTGATGAAAGGGAGGAAGTCATTGTGCAGAAAAAGAGATGCACAACAGTTAACACAAACCAAACCAAGTCTGAGGAGAGATCGGTGATTGCTACAGTGTAGCACTGCCGGGAGCCATGAATCCTATAAGTTGGAACTACCGGGGACTTAGGAACCCCCAATTAGTTAGAGCGATGCAGGATTTGGTGTGGCGTTACAATCCCAAAGTGGTCTTCCTTATGGAGACAAAAGCAAAAGTTAGACGTATGGGGAGAATTAGAAATAGGCTGGGCTTTGCAAATGGCCTTATTGTTCCTTGTATTGGCCGAAGTGGAGGGCTTGTTCTTCTATAGGCTAGAGATGTCGACCTTGAAATCAAAAGCTATTCGAAGAACCATATTGATGCAGTGATCAAAGAACATGTCAGTAATTTCTATTGGAGATTCACCGGCTTCTATGGGCATCTAGAAACTCACCGAAGGTATGAATCATGACAACTTTTAGCTTTCCTCAATAATCAGTTACAACTCCCATGGCTATGCCTGGGGGATTTTAATGAAATTTTATCGATAATTGAGAAGGCAGGGGGTGCTATTCAAACCCAACAGCAAATGGATGGATTTAGAAGGGTACTTAACTATAGCAATTTCCAGGACTTGGGTCATAGTGGTTATGATTATACATGGAGCAATATGCAAGAGGGAGATAATAGCATAAGCCTGAGATTAGACAGAGCCTTCACTACTTCGGAGTGGGTGGAAAGTTTGGGAGTTTGAAAGTGCACCACATTGCTGACTCCACATCGGATCACCTCGCATTGCTGGTCATGGATTCAATATCCAAGCGCTACGCCAGTGAAAAACGCTTCCATTTTGAAGCAATGTGGGTGAAGAACAAGGATTGGAAAGCCGTTATAGAATCATCCTGGGGCATGGGGACTAATTTAACCACCCTGGAAGGAGTTATGGAGAATATCAAATGATGCAATGCTGACCTTAAGATGTGGAGTTTAGAAGTACATGGGCAAATCCCGTAAAAGAATACAGGCAAAAAGGACTGTTTTGAACAACCTATCTTAGAGTAACAAGGATGGTGTCCTAAGTAATGAAATCAACAGCTTAAAGAAAGAAATTAATAACCTCCTTGATGATGAGGAACTTTATTAGGGTCAACAAGCCAAAGCACATTGGCTCAAGGAAAGGGACAAGAATACAAAATTCTTCCATGCTCAGGCTTCGGAGAGGCGTAAGCAAAACACTATTATTGGAATTTGGGATGAACAAGGTAATTGGTGTGATGAAAAGGAAAGCATTGCCCATGTAACTATTAGTTATTTTAAGAACATCTATACAACAACCCATTCAACACAAGTTGAAGAAGTAACTGCAGCCATACCATCAAGGGTAACTGATGACATGAATGAAAGGGTAGACCGAGTCTTCACCAGAGAGGAGGTAGTCACTACTCTTAAACAGATTCATCCCACCAAAGCTCCCGGCCTCTATGGTATGTCTGCTTTATTTTATCAGAAATACTGGAATGTTGTGGGTAATGGTATTACTAACATGGTCCTTAACGTTCTCAATAATAATGTATCAGTGGCTGAACTTAACAAAACCAGTATATCCCTCATTCCAAAAACAAACAACCCAAAGAAAATGACTGACTTCCACCCCATTAGCTTATGTAATGTAGTGTATAAACTCATCTCAAAAACTTTGGCCAACAGACTAAAAGCCCTCTTACCACATATCATCATTAAGAACTAGAGTGCATTCACTTCTGACCATCTTATCACAAACAACGTGATTGTGGCTTTTGAATTAATGCACTTTCTAAACCACAAATTTGTAGGGAAAGAAGGCTTCATGGCAGCCAAGCTCGACATGAGTAAGGCTTTTGATAGGGCGGAATGGTGTTTCATTCAAGGTGTAATGGAAAGAATGGGCTTCAGTACTAGGTGGATAAATTTGATTATGAAATGTATCACCTCTGTTTCATATTCAGTTCTTATAAATGGTGTTGCTTATGGAAATATCAAGCCAACCTGTGGGATTCGATAGGGTGATCCCCTCTCCTCTAGTATTTTCCTCCTCTATGCTGAAGGTCTCTCTGCCCTCATCCATGAAGCTGCCCGAAACCAGAACTTGACTGGTATTTCAATTGCACATGGCTGCCCAATAGTGACCCATCTCTTCTTTGCAGATGATGGTATTATCTTCTGCAAAGCAAACCCTGAAGAATACCAAGAGTTAAAGTTGATCCTCCATAGATATGAAGAAGCCTCGAACCAAAAAATCAACACCGACAAATCCTCAATGTTTTTCAACCCAAACACAAGTCAAGATATTAAGGATGAGATTTTTAACATTTTAGGGTCAATGCAAAACTCAAAGCACACTAAATACTTGGGACTCCCATCCTTCATTGGAAGGTCTAAGACACAAGTTTTCTCCATCTTAAAAGAGAGAATTGGGCAAAAATTGGCTAGTTGGAAAGGTAAGCTCCTTTTAATGGGGGGGGGGGGGAAGGAAATTCTCATCAAAGCAATGGCTCAAGCGATCCCGATGTATACTATGAGTTGCTTCGAACTCCCACAAAGCTTATGTGATGATTTGGAGAGTATGATGCGAAACTTTTGGTGGGATCAAAAGCAAAACAAAGCAAAAATTAGTTAGGTCAACTGGAAAAGAATGTGTATTTCAAAAGCTTATGGAGGCATGGGGTTCCGAAACTTGAGAGCTTTTAACCAAGCCATGCTTACAAAGCAGGCATGGAGAATCCTTTTAAACCCAACTTCCCTAGTTACTCGGGTCCTTAAATCAAAGTACTTTCCCACGGGTGATGTTCTAAATGCCAAACTAGGGAGTTTGCCTTCATACTCTTGGAAAAGTATACACAGCAGCCGTGAAGTCATAAAGAATGGATCTCGAAGGAGAGTAGGCAATGGGAAGCTGATTCACATTTGGAATGACAGGTGGCTGCCTACCCCATCCACTTACAAGGTCATTTCTCCCCCAAATGGCAATCCTAAATTTCCCATGGTTTTGGCTCTTATTGATCCTATCACAAAGTGGTGGAATGTCAACTTAGTCAGAGCAACGTTTCTCCCCTTTGAGGCTGACACTATTCTAAGGATTCCTTTAACTCATAACATGCCTAAGGATAAGATAATCTAGTTGCGCAATAACCGAGGATAATTTATAGTGAAAAGCGCATACCACATTGCCTACAACCTGATTGAAGCAAAGAAAGATGGAGAATGTTCTTCAAGGGACCCGTATAAATCACTTTGGAAGAGACTTTGGCATCTTAATCTTCTTGCCGAGGTCAAGATTTTTGCCTGGAGGGTTTGTGTCAACGGTCTCCCCACCATGGAAGCTATTTGCAGCAGAGGAATCAGCAACAATGGTGGCTGTCCAATCTGTGAAAAAGCCCCTGAAAGCATTAACCATGCCTTCCTTAGCTGTGACTTCTCCACCCTTGTCTGGAACCAATAATGGCCTGAAAACCCCTTAGGCACACAAGTGGTACAGTGGTCTTTCATTGATTCAGCCATGTTCATCCTCTCCCATCACTCTTAGGAAGATCTGGAACTTTTCTTTGGAATTGCCTGGACCATATGGTATAATAGGAATAAGGTAGTCCATGAGGAAAGCTGCCTCTCCCACTAGTAAGTTTGGCAATTGGCTAAGAGTGTGGTGGAGGACTTTAGCAATGCAGCTGATTGGGACTTCTCCCAACCAAGACCTCTTCCTGTCAAATGGAACCCCCCAACCCCAGGTTTTTTCAAGGTAAACGTTGATGGGGCAATTGCGGACCATGGTGGGAACTCTAGTGTTGGAGTAATTGTCAAAGACTGCATTGGCCAGGCAATTGCAACCAACTGCAAGTTCCTAAAAGCGCGCTATTCTGCAGATTTGGTGGAGATTATGGCCTTGCTTCAAGGTGTTTTGCTTGCCCAAGAATTGCATCTCCCTCGAGTCATTTTGGAGTCAGATGCACTTGCAGCAGTCTAAGCCATAAATGACAAATCCACAGGTAGCGGCTTAGGTCATCTTATCCAGGAAATTCTGCAGATTCGAAGTTCCTTTGAGTCTTTTTCTTTTCAGCACATAGATAGAGACTTCAATCAAGTTGCGCATGAGTTAGCCTAACATGCTCGCAAGTTTGAAAGCTCCCAGATATGGAAGGGTGTTACCCCTCCTTTTATTTCGTTGTTAATTCAATCAGATGTACTCTAGTGTTTAGTCTATGGTTCTGCTTCTACAGATCCTTTGTATGGCTATATTTCTCTTTCTAGTTTAATGAAATCAGGTCCATTTTCAAAACAAAAAAAAAAAAAAGTTTTATAAGAAATTATATAGTGGTGTTGGGAGGGAAAGGGGAATTGATGGACATGTGGCGCTAAGGTTTAAAGTTTTATAAGAAATTATATAGTGGTGTTGGGCATGGAGCTATCTTTCTTTTGGTCTTAATGGCTCTCTGTGGTGTTTTATTTGGGACTACACTGCACGTAATGAATGTCACACCTACGCTAGTGTATGCTCTAGTTTACTTTGTATGACTATATTTGGCATTTAATAAAAGATTTCTATCGTTTTGAGCTCAAAAAAAGTTTTATAAGAAATTGGGTGTTATAAGGATTTTTTTTTTTTTGGTTAATTTAAATTTTAGAATATATGTAGCGGCATGTGGTTTGAAGCTTGTAAGGTTTAAAATTTAAACAATTAGTATAATTTTTTATAATAAACAAAAATAAATAGGAGTATTTATATGAAATACATAGGTTAATTAATGAAATAAATTAGATATAATTCATAAATTGAATAGCTCCCCAAAATTAGATAATAAAAAAGATTATATGTCATATGTTAAAAGAAAAATATGAAAATTTACCACAGTGAGCTATATCAAATACTATAAAATAACAATATAGTTCAACTATTAAATATTAAAACAAATGATGGGTTTGCTTATATGTAAAAATGGTTTAATTTGAGCTCGACCTGATTGTTCAATTGAGCTTAAATTTCATCAACACCAATATTTTACCATGCTATGCAAATCCAATGGTAAGAATTGGAATTTAAATTGGCACATGAAGGTTACATATTGTGTACCCATACTTTGATCTGTCTACTCTCACAATCAAACCATCCAATCACACCCTACTTTCACCAATACCCATTCTTTACTGTGTTCTTCCCTTCCAATGGTTGAACTTTGAATTTGGTGCCATTTTCAAAACTGTCAAATTCTAGACCCATGCCCTTGCAAGACTGGCCTAAGGCCCCCACCACAAAAGGCTCAAAAATTTACTCCTAAGAAAAAAGCCATTGTCCCCTATTATAAAACGCTCAAAATTTATAAAATTATATGTGTATGTGTATATGTATGTATGTATATATATATGTGTAGGTGTGTGAGTGTATATATATAATGGTTGTTTACCTTTTTTATTATTATTAGTGATACTAAGGATAAAACAAATTTACTATAGGATTACAAATTGACATGTTACCTATCATAAAAAAAGAAAAGAAATTTAAACATTTATAATTAGGTTGTTGAAATTTATTGATCATAATCATTTTCATATTATATTGTGAACATTTTTTAGTACCATTAATGCATTTTTCCTTTTCATTTCTATCAAGGCTTCCAAAATACAAGACCAATAGCAACCTAACCCAATTGAAACCCTAAAATATTTCAAAAAAATGTTACAAATGTGTTAAATCACCAATTATAGATTAATCTCTCTCTCGCTCTCTCTCTCTCTCTCTCTAAAAAACATGAAATAAAATTAAAAATTAGATTACAATTTTACTTAACTATACATTGTCATATATCCAAAATAAATTATCTTCTTTTAATTGACATATATTTTTATTTCTTTTTATTAAAATTTATGGTTCAACTATGATATTAAATTCTCTATGTGAAATTAACATTAGTTAAGTTGGTATTATTCTTCAAATTAAGAATTTAATATTGCATCAAATTAACCTTGATTTGATTAGTATTAAATAATTTTATCTAATTAATATTTACATATAAAATGCTTCACATGAATTTTCATCTTAAGCCCCAAATTATGTTAAGCCACCTCTGTGCCCCTATATCTATCCCCTAAGGAAAAACTTTGACTACCTTGACCAAAAAATCCAATATACATCCTTTAAAATTTTGTTTAAAATCCTTTTTTTCACACATAAGAGTGACTGAGGTAGCCCTCACACATTGAGATTTTTATTTTATCTTGACATTAACCCTCGCTAGTCATGGGTTTTTTAAAAAGAATTTAAAGTAAGGACATTTTCTCCCTCTAAAATCAAAACCATTTATATCAAAGCACACGTGTAAGGGCGCAGTTTGGGTCATAAGGATTAAGGTCCAAAAAGCCCAACACAATGAATTTGTAGAGAGTGAGCCAAAAACTAGGATTTAATGAATTGAACGACAGTTACAACGGATTAAAGGGGGGAAGTAAATAAGGAAAAACAAGCTTCATGCAAAGAAATCCTTCCTCAGCAAAATCCAAGGAGAGTAGTTCTTGAATATATTCTTTCTAGACTTAATTACAATTCCAGTTTTTGTTGCTACGGTGTTTATCCATCGATTCTCAGATCCTCCCTTTCCTCTGGAGGGTTTCTTACGTTATATAGCCTTTTTCCATTGATCTTGGCCCTTTATTTGTTGATCGCGTAGGCCACTACTCGAGTGCTTGTCCCATCAAATGTTTCCCCAAACCTTCTGTGAGTTGCGGCTACCTAGACAGCACTGTTTAAGGGTTTTTTCCACATAAATGCAGCCAAAAGGTTTGGTAGGGTGCAATAAATGTGGTGGTAGCTTCCATCCCTTCAAACATGACAAAGACAAACCTCCTCCCTAAAGCCCTTCCTCTATAATGTGACCTCCTATGGTAATGTGTCATTGATGTGGTCAAGGCTCGCCTCCTCGGCTTGGCCATCCGAGGGTAGGGTCTTCTCGGCATCGACGTGGCATCCTCAGCCTCGGATATGACACGTGGTACTGTTACCTTATTAAATTTTTGTATCCCACAACATGTACTATTCTAAACTAGCATGTAACCCATGCTTACACACAAGAATGTTCAATTGTAGTGGTACTATTAATGTTAAGCTTGGATTATTAAACATATAGAAAATTAGTTCGACCAAGACTTTTATATTTTGGAGTAATTATGTTCTATAATACAATGTCAAATAAATAACGAAAATTTTACATTTGTGAAAGTTTAATGATCATTTGATTTTGTTATCTCATAATAATAATAATAAGACATTTGAAGATATTAATATGGTTTTTCAGCATAATTTCCAAGGATTAATTATTTAAATTAGAAAAAAAAAAAGATTAACACACATGAAAATCCAAGAGGGATATTTGTAAAATCACCAATTTTTATGGTCGGCCAAGCCATATGACCATTTTGTACGTGTAAGTGATTGATCAACAACATAATTTTGGTTGCAAGTTCAATTAATTTTGAAAACGGATTTTAAGAATAATTAAAAATAATAATTAATTATAAAGCTAGGATTTGAAACAAAAAAAAAGGAAGAAAAGAAGAAAAAGATAATAGATGAAAAATCAAGAGAGGCGGCATTTAAATAATGGGATCAACAATTAATTAGATATGACTAAGAAATGATTTTTTTTTTTTAATCAGAAATAAATAACTATGTAAAAATGATGACAAGGGTAAGTATTTGGTATAATGGTCCACAATCCAAAAAATAAAAAATAAAAATGTTTGAGACTTGAGGTTGAGGCTGCTGTCCATACGTGTCATCTCTCTTTACTGTCCATAAAGCGTGCATTGGTTAACTTGCACACACCTACTCATGATGAAATACCAAAATTGTTAAATTTTCAATGAAGATTTCTTGTTAGAAAGTGAATAACATGTAGATTACTTGTGAACTGCAATTCCTTCATAACATTGTGACATGTTTCTTCAATTCATGACTGTCAAAGAGAGGGCATCAACAATCCTAACAAATTTTCAATATGAGGAATTTTTTCTTGTGTATTATGCAATGCCTCAGAGAAGAAATGTTTTGTGTATAATTGTATGTATTGTACCCATCAACTAATGCTTATAACCATGTTCAAATATTGCAGTCTAGCGAAGGAAGTGCCAGATTTTTTGTGTACGTGTGTGTGTGACGTTGGGCCTTTGGGAACCAAAAAGAATTAAAAAGAAGAAAGAAAGAATAAGAAAATATTTAAATAAAACAATAGAAGATTTGAAGTAGCATATATTGTAAAGTAATGTGTTAAAATAGATAAAATGATTTTTTTACATATCAAAATAGTTTTTATTTTATTTTATTTTATTTTTATAAGGAACAGCTGATGCTAGTGCTAAAAAAAAATGAGCTAGCACTTGCACTGTACCTGGTTTATCTCTCTCTCTCTCTCTCTCTGTACTAGTAAAGTCAGTTTGTTCCACTTGTTGCAAAAAATTCCCTTCAATTTTTGAGGTGGGTGTTGCTTCTGCTAAGTAAATTGCTAAAGTGGGTCTAATCTTTTTTGATCTTTCAATGTCTGGAGCTTCTTGCGTTTAAAAATGTTATCTTTGGTTTATTTTTATAGATATAATTATAAGGCTGACTTTTTATCTTTGATTTTTGACTAGCCAGAGCCATTGATTAGTGGAGATGGGAGAAACATGCGAAGATTAATACTTATAACCATGTTCAAATATTGCAGTCCAGAAGTGGCAGATTTTTGTAGATTCGGATAAAAATCTGTCATGCAGGATGATTGACATGCCAGCAGCCCAGCAGTGCCAGCCAGCTTACGCGTAAATCAAGACAATAGCTAACTTTTTCTCGTACAAATTCTCAATACCCATAATTAATATTCAAATCAACAGTTTTGATGAGAGTAAAAACTGAACACTCCACTCAGTGATACGACTAAACACTGAAGACTGATTTCAGTGGTAATGTGAGCCGTGTCACGTGTGGCACAAATACAATAACAAAATTGAATCATCGGTTATAAACTTATATAATCCAAAAATTATATCAAGACCCAATCTAACGGTGACAATTACACTCTGCAGATCAGAATATCCTGACTCCTCCACTCCTATCTTCTTCTCCTCTGTCTTCCATCTTCATTTTTGTTTTTTTTCTTTCTCTGTGCTTTCCTATTTGTTTCGTCTTTCAACTTCTTCTCCTTTTTTTTTTCTTTCTTTTGTCCCACTTGATTTTCTCTCTAGTCTTCACTCACTCTCATTTCCTAATCAACAACTTGTCACTGCCAGTGTCAGTGGGTCTCACAAGCTCACTTGAAGTTTCTTTGTGAAGAAAATGTAAAAGAAAAATGTAACGGCAAGGTGAGTCCAGCAACACAGTGATTTTATGAGTTGTGTTTTGTGGTTAGGCAAAAGGGTAAATTTGGGTTTTTGAAAAAATTGTAAGGGTATTCCGAGAGTCCAATGCGAAAACGTGGGTTTTCACGTTTCACGTTTAACCTTTTTATTTTTTATTTTTTTATAGAATAGCGTTTATTGGATTTCAGTGAATCTTGGACACTGTTTACGAAACCAATAAACTTATTTTTTTAACAAAATTTTTATTAAAAATAGGTCTCATAATATTATTTACACATTTAAAATTATTTTGCTACAATATTTTCAGTTTTAAACTTTTAATTTTCAGCAAAATAAATAGTATCCAATCGTATGTGCACACAGGATTTCATAATATTGTGCTTAACTTTTCTTTTTCTTTTCTTTTTCATGGGAAATTGTGCCTTAACATATTAATTATATATAATAACATCTGTGATTCTGTATCACTTATTAATTTTATATAGTATCACATATTAATTTTATTATATAATAGCATATATATGTGATTCTGTATCCGGTACTTCAACTTGAAGAATTAAACATATTTTTCCCATTAAAGGAGGAGGGGGTTAATGGTAGAGAAGAAGACGACGAAGACGAAATAGCTAACTTTACTCGAAGATGTGTTGCAAAGAGAGGGCAGAATTTCCTTGAACCAATCCAACTGATCTCTTAGAGAGATGTTTAAGGTTACATCAATTCCTCTTTCTTCAGAAAAAGATGCATCCATTGCTATTGCTTCTGAAACAGCAAAATTTATACCCTCTTGAATGCTTATATCACTTCCATTCTTCATCCCTAGATATGGTTGTACCAATGGCAGCCCAAGAGACTCAACTGCCCACAAACAAAAGAAGATTTGAGATGAAAAGAAAAAGATTAACATATATGTTGGTGCAAACCTCTCGTTAAGGAAATTCAAGCCTTTAGTCTGAATGGGCTGTCAAGTAAGAGGATTCAAGAAGCTGATTCATTTTCATTTTTGACATCTCCTCCATTCACCTTTTCCCTTCACTTCTCTTGCAGATGTATTTAGTCCAATATCTGAATCAATACATATTAACCCATTAATTACCATAATTAAAAGGAATAAAATAATCTCTCTCAATGTGATATTAAATATTTTTATTAACTCCTTATTTTTCATATTAACTCCCATATTTTTACATGTTGTAATATAAATAATTTTATTTATATAATATTAAAATATCCCAACAATATATATACATACATATATATATATATATATATATATATATATATGGTTAGCAATAGCATGAAGAGTATTGCATTCATGGAAGCATATGATACCAGTGAAGTCTATGACTAGACGGCCCTTCAGAGCAACGTCCTGGGTGATGGAAGTACATCATTTCATAGGATGGCAAGAGACAGCTGAGATGCTCAATGCTTAAGAAGTACTTATTTCCGATATCGACATATACGAGTGTGGTTGGAAATTGCTACACATCTATCTTTGGCTTTAAATTTAAAGCCAAAGATAAATGTGCAACAATCTCCAATCACGCCCTGGCGATTACTAAGATCAAGAGTTTAATCTATGGTATTTTTAGTGACAAATGAGACGAAAATAGATCCATGGTTATGATGATTGGTGTCTCCTTTGGTGGCACTCTCACTCACCTGAAGTTGGAGCATTTTAATATTAATCAATTAAAATGATTTAAATATGTTGGGTCCGTCCCTGGCTTAGCTAAAGGTCTCAATGATTTAAATATGTTGACTTTTAGCTGATCTCCTTTATTGTCTATTTGTTAATATTATTTGAACAATAGTTTTCGTTATTTAAACAATGCAATATGTATTTTTACAACATTTTTTTATCAACACATATTTTCACAATATTTAAATAACGTTACTAGAACAATATTACCAAACAGACCCTTATTTATTATGTGTATTTTTACTTTGTTTGCTCAACGTCATTCAAATATAATTCTCTTGTAGTTCTTTTCAATTAATAATCTGATGTCTCATATTTGAGACCATCTATCTAAAAAAAAACTTTTTTTTTTATCAATTATAGTTGTACTTCTCAAACTCTTATTAAATTAATAATAACTGTCCTCTAAGATTATATATTCCATCTTGATCTATCAAAATTGGACCCAAATCCGTTAACTTGTTCAAATCCAAAGGATAAAAAAGGATATGAATAATAATTTATTAAGACTTTAGACCCATGAAAAATGAGTCAACTTGAAGTTGACATGCTAAGTTAGGTTGGGTTGACATTTAGCTTAAGTGAGTCGACTCGGTTTCTTAAAAAAAAAAAAAAAAAAAAAAAAAACAAAACAAAAACAAGCTTTTCATCTGATTTTGACTTTTTATTTATTTATTTATTTTTCCTTTTTAGTCCGGCGAGGGTCAATCTTCCTCCGCCATAATCGTGAGTCACTCACCTTTGCTTCTTTGATCTTACATTCTTGCGTTGGAAGATCTAGAAGAAATGATCTAGCAAGAAGGGCGCCTCACTTCTCGGTAAAAACCCCCCACCTTGCACACATTACTATACTTCTTATATATTAAAAAAAAAAAAAAAAATACTATACTTCTCGATACAAAATCATTCATGCCACCCAACACAGATTATCGCAGTTCTTAGTGTGGAATCCTTCTATGCTACCTGACATCATGTTCGTCATTCTTTATGATGGAGGAACATCGTGGTAATCAATTTTCCAAGTAAATTAGAGAAAGATTTGTATAAACTTTTTTTGATGCACCTATTAACTTACTTACGGACAACAATTACTAATTAATACTATATATACACGTGAGTCTGTGACAGAGAAACAATAAAAGGTTAATGCAAAAAATTTATCCCTTATACAATACATCAAGCTTTATTTTTTTATTTTATCTTAGAAAACAAACAAACACACATGTAAAGGAAATGAAATAAGATTCTAACAGTTAACTGTATATAAATCAAATGATATACCAATGTCAATTTTTTATTATTTCTTCATTTAACCGGTGGACCAAGATAAAGTAAACATTGCCAATTTTGAACAAAGAGAGCCCAAATAATCGTAAGCGAAAAGAAAACACACGAACAAAATAAAAGAAATAAGATTCTAAGAGTTAATGGTATATTAATTGAATATGAATTTGTGGGTTTTAATTAGCTTAACTGATAAAGTCTGTTTGAATAAGGAATCTGAGATTCACCTACATTAAAAATTAATTGGTGTCTTGGTATGATGATAAAAAACTATCATATTATCATAAATGAACGTCATAGATTAAAATTCTCTCTCACTCTCTCTCTCTCTCTCTATATATATGAATCATATGATTATACCTATTTCAAATTTTATTTTATTTTTTCAATTCACTGGTGGCCAAGCCGAAGTAAACATTGCTAATTTCGGACAAAGGGAACCCACCAAATCATTTTCAAGAATTTCGTATATGTTAATTTACTTTAGTTAATTGTAAAATACAGATAATGCTAATAATTTAGATCCAAGGATGATTACGAACCCAACTAGCCATTATGAGTTTACTCATAATGGCTAGTTGGAAGCCTCAATCCAATCCAAGGAATGCCAGAGCAAGAAGGGAAATTTCAATTAAAAAGCTAATGCAAATAAGAAATTAAAATATTATAAAAGAGAAAATTTGATTATAAATTTAAAATCAAGTGGATATATGGTCTGAAATGTTGGATTTGATTTGATTTATTTATTTTTGATTCCTGTATATTATTCTAAAGCTTATTTGACAGAAATTTAGTGAAGATCATTCGATTTCTCTGTACCCCCGGCTTGATATTTCTACATATACCTCCCTGTCTTAAGTGATAAAATGAATTAATTGAAAGTCTTTCTATTTTATATTTGTTTTTTTTTTATTTTTTTATTAAAAAATGTGAAATTTTAAGAACAAGTTATTTAATAAGTTAAACCCTCACGCTAAATGACCTGCTAATCCCAATATTAATGCGCCCCGCACAAGCCAAACACAAACACTATAGTGAGACTACAGGGTCCATTTGAAAGTCTTCACGTGTAAAACTGGTAGGTGCAGAATAAGATGCAAAAAAAAAGTCAACTAATTTTTTTTTTTATGATGTCACCTAATTTGGAAACCTACGTGGAAGAATAAGAATAAACAACGGAAAGAAGAAACCATCAAACTACTGTTCTTAACTAATGGTATTATATGCTTCCCAAAAAAATAAGAAATAATAGTATTAGATATTAAGTAGACTGTACAAGTCCATTGTACTGCGTGCGAATATTGATCTACTTATCTAGCACTTCATAATATTTTGTAATTACTAGTTGGGCAGCATGTGCCATGCAAGGCACGTGCTTGCTATAAAAAAGAGTAGTGATTAAAGTCAATTTTAAATTTTATTTGTATTATAAAATAAAGATATAAATAATTTATATTTTAAAATATATAAAAATTTACATTAATTAAAAGAGACATTAATTTTAAGAATTTGATAATTATATCATAAAAAGTTAATTTCATTCGTATAAAATTTTTGTTCAACCACAAAAGGTAATATATCCACTCACTAAAAACTTCTAGAAATGATAACGAATATCATCATATTCTAATAGTAAACAACTGAGTTTTGCTATAAAAAAAAAGAAAAAAAAAAGGCACATGTCATAAAATTTTCCATTAGATAAATTACAAGTTCCAAAAATTTAAATCTTGAAAATCAATGTTCTTTAGATAACAAATAAAAAACCTTATATCATCATTTCAACTTTCCAAGAATTATTACCGTCTAAAACTCAAAATATGTGAAGAAAATTTTTGGGATGATAAAATTTAGTGGAAGTTTTTTAGACATTACACAATAAAATATTTTAAGAATCATAAGTTTTCATTAGGGTTTAACTAAGAGAACAATAATATGACATATTTGCTTTTTTCCAAAATATTAAGGGAAAGATTGTCTGATTTTAAAGTTTAGGGAGGAATTGTAAACTATCATAAACATAAAGGATGAAAAGTGTTTTTATCCAAAGTTTTTGTGCATAAAACTATGTGTTTTTACTTAAAATGGTGCACAAAGAAAAAAAAAAAACAAAAAGTCAACCTAAGAAAATTGTATGTGAAATAGTGAATTTTAGTTCAACAAAGCTAACTAAACCAATGAAAAATTTCTAAAAACACAACAGAATGACACAACATTTTCATAATACATTTATAATTTTGTTATATTTTATTTTGACTTGAAAAGAATTGACAGCTAAACAATTTTGAAAATATTGTAACGACAACAAGATGTCAACATTTTCATTAAAAAATGTTATGTTCATGACATTTTCACAACAAATCATAAGTAATAGGTTGTTAAAGGTTGTTATTAGTGGATAAAAAAGTAGTTTCATTGGTAATTCTAAATTAGAACCAATAACAATTTACCACTTATGATTTGTTATGAAAGTGTTGTGAAAAATATTGTGGATATAGAACTTCTTTTTTCACAACACCTTTATTTTTAGTTGTGGTTGGTTCTAGTATGATTTTTTTTTTTTTAATTTTTTTTAACCTATAAGGAATTAACAACTTAACAATTGTGAAAATATTATACTAATTTGTTGTGCTAATATTTTATTACAATGTGAAATAGTGCGAATTGGACAAACCAAAAATAATGTAGCAAATCTACTACAGCTTAACACATTCACAAAAAAGAAAAAGAAAAAGAAAAAAAGAAGCTGCCAGCAAAACAGTGAAAATTGAACAAGCCAAAACTATTATAGCGAAGCTACAATAGCTTTTCCCATTCATGCTTTTTATAATAGATTTACTTTTTTTGCAAATATGTATAATATTTACCACTTTTTTGTATGTCTACAACATAAGCTTACAAAGTAAATATATAAAGATTAAAAACAACACACACACACACACACACAAGCAAAAACAAAGTTCAAAAAACTGGTGTACTTAAAAGAAGAAGGAAAAAAAAAAAAAAAAAAAGATCAACGATCGAATAAACCAAAGACACAATTCATGAGCTATTGGCTCTTTTTATATAGTTAATAGATAAAATTAATATGTGATTCAGATTTTATTGCAAAATTACATTTGTATCACATAGGGGTTGGCAAAATCAAACCAAATTCACCCACTTAAATAAGACCCAAACTCACTCAATTATTAATTGGGTTAAATGGGTATTAACCCAATTAACATTAATGTTTATTTGATTTTAACTGGGTACACAATTATACTTAATTATGATTCAAGTATTATTTCTACAAATCATCTAACTTTAAAAATACCACAAAACCACTTAAAATTACCAAAATACCCTCTATACCTAAAAATGATTGAAATATCCCCTAAACCTAAAAATGACCAAAATACCCCCTAAAATTAAAAAATAACTAAAATATCTCCAAAACCAAAAAAATGATCAGAATACTGCCCAAAACCTAAAAAATGACTGAAATACCCTCAAAACATAAAAATTGACTAAAATACCCTTGAACCAATAAAATGACCAAAATACCCCCTAAAACCTAAAAATTGACCAAAATACTCCATAAACCTAAAAAATGTTCGAAATACCTTCGAAACCTAAAAATTAACCAAAATACCCCCGAAACCTAAAAAATGACTGAAATACCTCCGAAACCTAAAAATGACCAAAATAACCCATAAATCTAAAAACTGACCAAAATATCTCCAAAACCTAAAAAATGACCAAATACCCTGAAACCTATAAAATGACAAAAATACCCCTTAAACCTATAAGACAATAAAAATAAACCTAAACCAACAAAATGACCAAAAACCCTCCTAAAACTAAAAAAATGACCAAAATGCCCCCTAAACATAAAAAATAACCAAAATATCCCCTAAATCTAAAAAAATGACTAAAATACCCCTGAAACCTAAAAAATAACCGAAATATCCCCAAAACATAAAAAATGACTAAAAGACCTCCAAAACCTAGAAAATTACTGATATAACCCCAAAATTTAAAAATTAACGAAACCCCCCTAAAACTTATAAAATTAGTGACATTCCCTTGAAACCTTCAAAATGTCTGAAATACTCTTAGAACCTTTAATTTGATGAAAATACCCTTGAAATATCCAAAATACCCCAAACCTCTATTTTGGTAATTTTAGAGGTCTTAGGTGTATGTTGTTCATCTTATACGATTAGTGGTATTTTGGTCATTTTAGATATTTTGAGGGGGTGTTTTTGCCGTTTTAGAGGTTTCAGTGTATTTTTGGTAATTTTAGAGGTTCCGGGTTATTTGTGGTCATTTTAGAGGTTTTGGATGTATTTGGGTCATTTTAAAGGTTTAGGGGTATTTTGATCATTTTATAGGTTTAAGAGTATTTTGGTCATTTTTTAGATTTCAGGGGTATTTTGGTCATTTTTAGGTTTAGGAGATATTTCGGTTGATTTTTAGGTTTAGGAGGTATTTTGGTCATTTTAGATTTCTTGGGTATTTTGGTCAAAATTTTTAGGTTTAGGGGGGTATTTTGGTAATTTTTAGGTTTTAGGAGTATTTTGGTTTTTTTTTAAAAAAAAAAAAAGGTTTTGGGGGCATTTCGGTCATTTTTAGGTTTCAGATGTATTTTGGATTTTTTTTTAGGTTTAGGAGGATATTTTGATAATTTTTTAGGTTTATGAGGTATTTCTGTCATTTTTTAGGTTTAGGGGGTATTTTGGTAATTTTAAAGTTTCAGGGATATTTTGGACATTTTTTTAGTTTTAAGGGGTATTTCGATTATTTTTAGATTTCAAGGGTATTTTGGTCATTTTCTAGGTTTCAGGGGGTATTTTAGTAATTTTGAATGGTTTTTGATCATATTTGGTCTTTTTTTGGTTTAGGGGGTATTTTGGTAATTTTAAAGTGAAAGTTCAAATAGTGTAAAATACACTATGAACGTTTAGACCCCAAAAAACAAAATTACCAATTCAAGCATTATGACAAACACAATGTGTGTGAAAAATGAACACAAGCTATAAACAAAACTGATAAACAATCTAAGCCAATTAAAATCACATCCACAACAGAAAATAAATGCAAAGATAAAGGAAGAGAGATGCAAACATAAGGACAACACAACGATGTGTTATCGAAGAGGAAACCGAAGCCCTCGGTGTAAAATCTCTCTGCCGCCCTCCAAGCGATAAGTAATCTACTAGAAAATGTAGTTGGGATACATGAACAACAATAGACCCTCCAAGCCTAATCTATCCAATGTACCTAAGCCCTCTAAGCTTCTTGCTCCAACGAGGTTGTACCAAACCTATTTCATTTCTAGCTTCCCGGATTTTGCTACTTGATCATAGCATCAATCAATGTAAAATTGGTTCCTTCCTAACTACTTTCCAAACACCAAAAAGCTCTTTCACAGAAATGGAAATGGTGAGATAAGGTTTTGGTAATAAGCCCCTCAAGGATTTGACAATGAATCAATCTTGTTTTCTCTAGGGTTTCTCTCTTAAAATTCTTTTTAGAAGCTCTCTCTAAATCGTGGGTATAAAGGTATATATATAGTAGGGTGAGAAGGAATGTGAAAAGTCAGTTTTTCCCAACTAGGGTGTTCTGGCAACTTGACCTCGCGACTGGGTTGAGTCGCAAGTTTAAGCCGTGAGCAAATGGCCTAGGCCAGCCTAGGACTTTTGTCCTGTAGTGCAATAGCTGGCGTGACTCTTTAGCTTCTGGCATGCTTGGCACATGTGCAACATTCTGGCAGCTTACAGCCGCGAGCCATATGCGAGATCCAGCTGCGAGTCCCTGCTTCTTTCCACAATCTTGAGCAATTTTTCACACTCTCTCACACACTACCCTTACATGATTCCCACCTACGTACAGGGTTACTAATTGCTAAAATACAAGCAAATTTGGCACGGAATAAAGCCAAGAAGATGGTTGATAAAATTCAACCTTACAATCTCTCCCTTTGGCTATTTCATGACAAAACCCTAAAACAGACTCTAGACTTAACATGTGAGTTGGGAACAGTTAAACATAACTCACTCACACCTAACTCTAGAAACTGTGAAGCTCTTGAATCATATGAACATGAATCTCCTGAAATACAACAATACACCATGATCATTGTATGCAGAAAAGCATGAAATGCATATGAAGCAGGCATGATGTGATCAAGCAAAGATGGAGTTAAGAAACAAACCATGGCTTAATCAAACAAGTAATCACTACAAGGTAGTGACCACAATGCTCATTCACAGTTGGAATGAACACTTGGACATACAAGCTAATAAGCTCAATGCAAAGCACTTGCATGCCCAACACTTAACCAATGCATAATACACTAAGTATATGCATCTAGGAACAATCCTATAAGGGCACAAGAGTGACAATACTTAAAAGGAAAATGTATGACATTTAGTTAGAAGTACTGATTAAACAATTCATAAAGGCTGCATAAAAGCATAGTACACACCATAAAGCCTACAAACTATGCATAAAACATAACCCTAAAAGCTTACAAAAGCAACATGGGTACAAATCACATTATATATTGAAAAACATCATCAATATATAAAATATACCAAGGTTCAAAAAAATCCATGAGTTAAGTTTAAACCAAACATTAACCATAAATACAGTGTATCAAACCCAATCAACAATTATCTAAAGCATAAAAACTATAACCATAAACAAAACAACATAAAGTAAAAACTTAAACAGTTGTTGAATTATGAAAGCTTCTCCCCCTCAGGTGCTGCCCCTAAAAATTCTCCCCTTTTTTGACCGGAATGGCCAAAGGGTTAGTGCTCCTGGTTGATGTAGATGCTATCAAACTTGGCTGAAAGTACATCAAGCTGATCCTGCATTACTGTCATCCTTTCAGTATGCTGATTTTGAACCTTTCTAAGGCCATCAATCCTTTCCAAGATGATCTGGAATGCATCTAGAGGTACAGCTGATGAGGTAGAAGCCCTGTTCCTCTTGGCTCTGCTTCTGGATGTGGAATTCTATCCTACAGCCTTTGCTTTAGTTTCCATTGGATCACCTTCTTCTTGATCAGCCCGTTCTTCATCTACATCACCCGGAAGATATACTTGTATCCATATGATGGTTTTCTTGTTAATGGCCGAAGGTGTGGGCATTAGGCTGAGGTCTTGAGGAATTGGAACACCTTTTGCTCTGAAAATCCGCATGAGAAGGCTAGGAAAAACCAGCTTTGCTCATGAAGTTGTTCTGGTCTCATCCATTATTGTATCAAATATATGAGAGCTAATATCAACGAATGTTTTCTTCTTGAGTTCCATAAGAAAAATGGTTCTGGCATTGTTAATTATAGTTAGCTTCTTTACGGGATACAGGTTTTTCATCATGATGATAGTGAGGCACCTCATGTCAACTGGGAATGCTATAGTATTGAGACATTTCCCTTCTCTCTGTCCACCAATGCGATTTTGGATAGTTTCTAATGACAACATCCTATCTTTTTAGTTGATAAACTCGTACTCCTCTAAACCCTCAAGACTAAGTACCTCATCAAAATCATGTGTATCTAGAGTGAACTCATGTCCTCTTACCCAACAATCTAGCCTCATCCTCTCTAATCTTAACATTATAGTAAAACTCTCTTATCAGTGGCTCACACACTCCAGGTAAACTACTTAACAGTTTTTCCCAATCTCTGCCCTCAAAACAGGTGGGAATGAAAGTGTCTTTTAAGTCCACTAGGTCTACAAATCTCTCCTGAATGATAGTTCCCTTCATGAAAGAATCTTTGTATCTCTTAAAGTGTTGAACGGACCTAAACAGGTCATGGTCCATATTCAATCTTTTGTCAGCCTTCTTTGCAGGAGTTTTCTTCTTCGGAGGGGAGGTAGCCATCTGTAATCAAGTAGAAAAGGCCACAACAAACAGATAGCACAATAGATAAAATTATAAACATTAGTGATCATGTCATTGGCATTGTGAATAGTAGAAGATCAATTTAGTGAAACAGATATCACATAACACAAATACTATCAGAGTATAATAGAGACAATATTATGAACCACACAAGCCCCACAAGAAGTGTATACCACACATAAATAGTCATAAACTTATGTCAATGATACAGGGCTAAATGCGATTGACCATGAGCAGCCTAATCACAAAGCAGTCAATGACTCCAAACCAGGTTCACCACAAAAGAAAAACAAAGAGCACAAACAGTCTCAACTAAGTAAGGGTATCACAAAAGACCCACACGGATTAGGTTCAAACAAAATGGGGAAGAGATAAAAATCACAAATCGGGCAACAGATTATCTTAAGGAAACCAACACATGATAATACATGAATCTATCAACCGAAACAAGTTCGTATAAGAACAATACTACCTCAACAATCCAAACAAGGACAATCTCAAAAATTGAAACAAACCCATAACGAAAAACAAAACATCAACACAAATATTCACGAAAATGAAGCTCAAAACATGAAATATGAGGTGAGGAAATGAGAACCCATACCTTTTTCTTGAAGATTTGGAGGTCAAAAAGTGCAAAAATGGAGTTTGTGGAGAATGACACAGAGTGTTTGGGTGAGTTTCAGTTGAGAGAGAAAGTGAATAGTCATAAAAAGTTCGAGGGAAAACTGAAAAGGTTTTTAAAAACTGACCCACTTTTTGCCAAACACGCATTTTTCGCAACTGGGGTGAGTCGCCAAAAAGTCGCCAGGGCAAGTCACCAAAACACTCAAAGTCAAAATTATGAAAAATTTTCTAAGTGTTTTTCACGACTGGAAGGTCTACCCACGAGGGAGTCGCGAGTTGAGCCGCGAAAATCTCTATGTACTTCTCGCGACTGGACCTTTCACTCGCGAACAAGTCGCCAAAACCAACCCTCGAGCTTGCGGCTGTAGCATGCGACTTGGATGACCCGTGATTGAGTCGCCAAAACAGGGCAACATTGTTTTTAAAATTTTTCATTTTTTGTAAAGACAAAGTACTCTCCAAAAACACCTAAAACACTCAAAAATCTTTTTGTATTTGAATCAACAAAGATTAAGCATGTGAAAACACATTTTATCAAGTACAATCACACAAATGAATATGACATTCATTGAACATAAACTTTTGTGTTGTGTGTGGATATCAACAATGAGATAGTCCTTAGTCTAATGTGAAATTTCAATGATCAATTCAACCAAGGCATACGCAATCAGCACTAGATCATGTGACCCATCTCAATTATAGAAGTATGCATATATGACCTCCCACATGACTTGATAACATAACTTGGAGCTTTACATTTGGCTCTATTTTTCAGTCATAACATTAGATCTTTTTGATCTTTTTGGAACAATCACATCTTATTGTGAGAATGACTTTTGATATTTCACCTTGATAGGATAGCCTTTGGCTTTTTGAAGAATCATACACTTTATTTTTGGTCGCTTTCCCTTTTTCCTAGTCGAATACTAGTATGTGCGACAAGCTTTTGCAGCTCAATATCTCTTTATATTTGGAGATTTACATTTGGAGAACTCTTTTTAGTAAAAACAAAAAATAAAGAGTGGGAAGATATATAGGCACAAGTCTATGCATGTCTCAAGATCAACAAAACCATTCACTAATCATTTATGACAAGTTTGAAGATCTATTTACAACAGTCACATAGATTTCAAGATTTCTTCCACAGTGATAAGAGTGCAAAGGAACAAGTTATGCTCGTAAATGCACAAAGCTATTAGCACAAAGGTACAAGGAAAAATAAGTTTTAAGACAAAACTCAACAATGTCAATCAAACTTTTGATTTTCTACTTTTTATGTGGTTTTTGGATTTTTGACACATAAGAATGAAAAGATTGATCAAAAGCAACATTAAAAACAATTTGTATGAAAGAATGCAAAAACAAACAAACATATTTCAACTCACATAATCAATAAGCAAACAACCAAACAAAGTCACAAAGCATAGGAAGTATTGATGCATGGACATGTTGTAATGCTTATGCATGAGTACCCTTTTTCACCCACACGTCACTTGCGTTTGGGCTGATATCCTTATAGGATTGGGTATGGGAGTTAGGGCTTTCAAACCTTCGTGTGAAGCTTTCCAAGCAGTTAGTGAATGCACCAATCATCTTCATCACGTCCATCATTCCGGGATCACCATTTCGACCTCTTGATGGTTCACCAGCCCAATTTCTCCTGTCATTTCTAGGTCCTCGAGACCTTGGAGCACTTGCATTATTCATTGCTCTCAGCTTTTGACAATTTGGTCGAGTATGCCCTTGAAGTCCGCAGTGGTGACACACATAGTTCGATCTAGGACCTCTTTGTGATCGTGGACGAGACTTGGCTCGAGATTCAAACCTGCCCACAGATTGCTTATAGGAGTTGTTCAACATCCGTTGGTCATCCACATTCCTCTTCTCCTCCATCTTAGGCTTCTCAGTAGTAGAACTAACTTCAATTTGCTATTTGGCCCTTATAAACTTCACTTCTTTGGTGACACTGCCCGATGAGCTACTTACTCTAGTATATCCCAACTCGGACTTGTCTGAGAACTGTTTTGAGATGAAATGACATCATTTAGCTTCTTGGTGGAGACCCTTTCTATCTTGGCATTAGCTTGTACAACCTTTTGCTTAAGAAATCTCACTTTTGTGTAAGCTTCTAATAGCTCACCATTCAACTTCTCTATTTCACACTTAGCTTCCTTATGATGCATTAGAAGACTCCTATAGTCCTCCTCGACTTTCTTCATCTTCTTCACAGCCGCCTTGGCCACATGTGTGTACTCTCCTGATTTTTCAAGAAGAGAATTATAATTCTCTTGAAGATAAGCTGCGTTCTCGCCTTCTTCAATATCTGACTCTTCCACAATTCCTATGGATTCTTCATCACTATGTTCCCCAAGTTCTTGCACAAGCAAATTCAAGTCCTCCGAATACTCAACACGAGCAATAGTCATGAATGCGAAGTAATTTCCTTCTCCGTCACAGCTCTCATCAGAATCAGAATTTGAAGAGTCCGAGTCACTAAGTGTTGTGGCATATGCCTTGCCCTTCATCCTCAAGTAATTGGGACATTCCTTTTTAAAGTGACCATGCCCATTACACTCAAAACATGTGACTTCTTGGGTAAATTAGGACTCCTTCCCATCTTTCTTCTTGAAATCCTTCTTCTCCTTTCCAGAATTCATGAATTTCCCTTTATTGCCAAATTTCCCACTGTTCTTAAACTTCAGAAATTTTTGGAAATTCTTTGCAAGATAGGCAACATCCTTCTCGACTATATCATCATCCGAAGAGTCATGAACATCCACCCTTTCATTTACAGTCTTGAAAGCAAGGGATTTGCTCTTTCTTCGATTAGGCAATGACAATTCGTAGGTCTGAAGAAAACCAATCAGCTCTTGGACTTTGATATCAGCAAGGTCCTTGCTCTCTTCAATCGCTATCACCTTGGCACTAATGTTTTCTGGCAATGACTGAAGGATCTTCCTTACTATTTTAGAATCCTCTGTTTTCTCCCCCAAATTGAATTTGCTAACAACCACCACATTCAGCTTGCTATAGAAAGAGTTAAAGGACTCATCCTCACTCATTTTGAGCTCCTCGAACCGAGTGGTTAGCATTTGCAACTCGGTTAGCATTTGCAACTCGGTGTCTTTCACTTTCTTCGTTCCTTCATAGGTGGTTTCCAATATCTCCCATGCTTCTTTGGCAACGATAATGTGAGAAATCCTGTGAAATTCATCTGGAGAAACACCACAGAAAATTGCATTCAAGGCTTTACTGTTTGCATTAGCTGCCGCAAGGGCTGCTTTATCCCAAATGGATTTAGCAGCCTCCGACCTTGTCCAACCTACCTTTACGGCATCCCAAACATTATCATCAATTGAACACAAGAATGCCCTCATCCGGACTTTCCCAAAAGCATAATTGTTTCCATCAAAAAATGGTGGAACATTCAAAAATTGAGATCGGTCCATCTCAATATGGGGTTAAGGATCGCACTAAGGCGTTTAAACCACAAAGACTGCACCCACTCTGATACCAATTGAAAGTTCAGATAGTGTAAAATACACTATGAACGTTTAGACCCCCAAAAAACAAAATTACCAATTCAAGCTTTATGACAAACACAAAGTGTGTGGAAAATGAACACAACCTATAAACAGAATTGATAAACAATCTAAGCCAATTAAAATCACATCCACAGCAAAAAATAAAAGGCAAAGATAAAGGAAGAGAGATGCAAACACAAGGACAACACAACGATGTGTTATTGAAGAGGAAATCGAAGCTCTCGGCGTAAAGCCTCTTCGTTGCCCTCCAAGCGGTAAGTAATCCACTAAAAAATGTAGTTGGGATATATGAACAACAATAGACCCTCCAAGCCTAATCTACCCAATGTACCTAAGCCCTCCGAGCTTCTTGCTCCAATGAGGTTGCGTCGAACCTATTTTTTTTATAGCTTCCCGGATTTCACTACTTGACCATAGCATCAACCAATGTAAAATTGGTTCCTTCCTAATTGCTTCCCAAACACCAAAAAGCTCTCTCATAGAAATGGAAATGGTGAGATAAGATTTGGGTAATAAGCCTCTCAAGGATTTGATAATGGAGAGGAAGAGAGTTGAAGAATTTGAAGAGTCTCTTAGGTAAAGATTGTGGATGAGTCAATCTTATTTTCTCTAGAGTTTCTCTCTCAAAATTCTCTCTAGAAGCTCTCTCTAAATCATGGGTATAAGGGTATATATATAGTAGGGTGAGAAGGAATGTGAAAAGTCAGTTTTTCCCAACAGGGTGTTCTAGCGACTTGACCTCGCAACTGGGTTGAGTCACGAGTTTAAACCGCGAGCAAACTGCCTTGCCAGCTTGGGACTTTTGTCCTGTAGTGCAACAACTGGCATGACTCTTCAGCTTCTGGCATGCTTGGCATGTGTGCAACATTCTAGCGGCTTGCAGCTGCAAGCCACTCGCAAGATCCAGCCGCGAGTCCCTGCTTCTTTGCACAATCTTGAGCAATTCTTCACACTCTCTCACACACTACCCTTATATGATTCCCACCTAAGTACAGGGTTACTAATTGCTAAAATGCAAGCAAATTTGGCACGGAATAAAGCCAACAAGATAGTTGATAAAATTCATATGTACATAAAAGATTTTAAGAGTATTTTGGTCATTTTCAAGTTTTATGGGCATTTGGTAATTTTGATTATTGGGTAATTGGGTAAGTTGGAGTTTACCCATAATAATTGAGTTTGGTTGGATTTGAGTTAGAAGTAATTAGTTAAATGAGCAATAAATGGATAAATGAGTATTATGTACCCAACCCAATTATGTTTAACCCAAACCCACCCATTTGACACCCCTACTATCACGTGGTAACATTTGGATATAGATAGTGTTACTGTTTGATATTGTACGAGGGATTTGGAGAACAGTTAGTTCAGTAATGAAACCACTTCAAATTTAATTAATCTAAATTCAAATTAAAATGAGTTATAATTAATATTCAGCTTATTGAAATTGGTTTATAAATTGTTTTAGTTAACTTCCAAGTTGTTAGGGCCAGTTTCGCAGTTAGCTTTTCAAAATATAATAAGGTGGATTTGTTTTGAGAAATAATTTGTGTTGTTTCTTAAACTCGGTAATATTTAAAAAGAAAAATATAAAAATGATGAGGCTAGAAACAAATCAAAAGATCATAACATGATAACTTAATTAATATTTATGTATGTATTTTTTACTCTTTTTTTTTTTTTGGGAAAAAAACAATCTCCTGTGTAGTATTCCACAATTTATATAATTAGATTGGATAAATGTGTGTCGCGTGAGTATGAACTAAATTCCAATTGAGTGTTTACTATACATGTTTTCTATATTTAAAAGTATAAAACACATATAATTTTGGACATATAGGTATATAGAACTATAGGTTGATGTGTGTGATGTGCTTTATAAGTAAAAGAATGAAGATGAATCTTTAAACATAATTCAAAACTTTAGTGGCTTACTTGAGCAAGCCTAGACCTGCTCGAAACAAGGCTATATTCCAAGCAATGTAGATCGGAAAACCTGGAGTCCATATCGAAACTTATAAGTGATGATTGGCAAATCGAACGTCTCTATTAGCACTTAGCCATGTTCGTTGAGTGAGGTTGCGTTTGCCATTAGCTTAAAACACCAGCTTTTTTTTACTATTTAGCTTATTTTTACTACTATTCATGGCCCCCATTACACTTTATAGTACTATTTATGGGTCTCTCTGTACTATTTCAACTATCTTTTAACTTCATCTATAGTACTTTTAGTAAAAAATATTTCAGTTTCAGCTAAATAAGTTATTCCCAAATGGACTCTGAGTCTCCTACAAGCGGTGATAAACAGGCATAAGCGAGGTCAAGTGAACTCTCACTCCACGCTCAACTAACAACCACTCATGCTAGCCCTGAATGTCTAATAACAATATATATATATATATATATATATATATATATAGAAATCTAAAGAATAATCTAATATAAAGTTTTAAAATCCATCAAGTCTTATTGAATTCAATAGGCCAAGAATGTATTGACCTCTTGGGTAAATTAATCAATTAATTAGTCAAGTGAATTAATTAGATTCAATTATATGCAATAAGCATGATAGCACAAATAAATCACCAAATAACTAAATGCAACGGAAATTAAATTCGACACGGATGATTTGTTTACGAATGGGGAAAACTACCAAGGCAAAACCCCACTGGGTGAAATTAAGGTCATCACTCCCGTGAATCTATTATTATCAAAACAAGTGGTTAAGTAAAGGAATCTTAGTACCTTATACCAACCTACAATTGAACCCTTACCCTAATATCCAATTGGACTTGTAATGTAGCGGCAATCTCTCATTTCAATGCATGGTTCCTAGTTCGTGGCTAACCAATTGATGCACGAATCCAAGTACGTGACTAACACACCAACTTGAGAAAGATGTTGGTTGCAAAGTTTTTCAATTCATTCAAACAATGAAGATCAAGAATCTCCTTGGTTATAAAACCTTTGGCGCCAAATGCAGCAGCTTCTTTAAGAGAAAGATGAACTAGGGCAAATTGTCTCTGATCATAACTTGAGTGAATAATCACTTTGCATCAAGTTGCATCACCTTTTACGACTCTTAAAATAATCCTTATATATATTTAGGGTTGTAAGAAAAGAAACCTTACATAAATAGCTTGGATATGCGTGAAAAACAGATCTAGAAATCTGAATTTCATAATTCTTGATAAATACAGCTTCTGTCAAGAGATGTCGAGAGCTGTCGAGAATCACATATTAATTCTTAATAGATACATCTGTTGAGCTATCTGTTGAGCTTTAATGAACAACACTTCACTTGATTCTTGGACAGATTTGCATGGCTTCAATATTTGAACTTGAACTCTTGTTCCTTGAAGTATTAAACACATCTTAGATTTATTCAATTATAAGTAAAGTGCGTTTTATCAAAGGATTAGTTAATTCTATATGACATATGTTCTTAACAAGTTCTACATATGTTCTATAGGATTTTTAGACAAACACATGTATATAATTACCTTATTATTAGATTTATCCAATTATAAGTAAAGTGCGTTTTGTCAAAGGATTAGTTAATTCTATATGACATATGTTCTTAACAAGTTCTACATATGTTCTATAGGATTTTTAGACAAACACATGTATATAATTACCTTATTATTGGACAACCAAATCCCAAGCATTATCTTCATAAGGATCATTAGGATTTGGATGCTAGAGGGGTATTAGATTCCACCACCGAAACAGTATGTAAAAGGCAAAGAACAAGTAATTTTACTTGGCATGTTGTAATAATCTAAAGAATAATTTTTTGGTAAGGCCATAATTTTTTGATAAATCATAATTATAATAGGAACTCATTAAAATATTTTTATCAAAATGTTAGAGGCACCCAAGATTGTTGATTTACTTGTGTAGTCATTCGGATATCCAGCAGTCACATTTTCTGAAATGCACAAAGTACTAATTGGAGGAATGGTGTATGGACCATCTAGTAAACCAATGGTAATCCTTCGATATGCCGCTTCTGTTAAGTGATTTCCATCCCAGCTAACATACTGTGAAGGGTCATCACAAACACTCACCGATATAAGAAATATTGTGCTTTTAAAGGGTTTAAATACTTTTGATATATGACGTCAAGAGGCTTATTGATCTAGCAAGGCAATTGGATATTTAAAGAACATGTGTCTTAGACAAACTGACTGATTTGGGGGAAGCACTATTAAAAAAATGGATTTACATCTTTTCTGAGACTCACAGTTGAAGAAGCTAGAAGTAGAAAGAATTTTTCCACCATTTCTTTATGAAAACAGCCATTTGAGTGTCCCATGAATTAGTTTTCTTGCCATTCTGTTGCCCCTTTTTCTCAGGCGAGAGTGCCGCTAACATATATAATCTTCAATCTATATTGGCAATAGAGTAGAAAAGCAAATTATTAAAGTCTAGTTACCATATTGGCTTGGAGAACGATAAAAACACATTGCAGCATTGTAATAATCTGCATAGATGATATTGGTATGAGGATGTTGTTCTAGAATCCTACGTAGCTCTTTCTTAAGATGATCATTGTAGTACTCAGCAAACTTGTTCAACCACTTTAAACGGCCGGTCTCAGGGTCATATTCTTTGGTATTTTTGTCTCGTAATATGTTAGGTAGGGTACAGAGCAACCATTTGGCATGTTCGCAGGAACCATGAGAGTCACTGCCCCTAGCTCAATCAACTCCTACAGGGTAATGTTTAAACATAAAAATAAAAATTCCAATAGTTTATTTGCATGATAGTATTTGAGAAAACATTTTAGATTTTAGGATTTAGTTTAAAAACACTTGAATAAAAGATGAAAAGTACAAATCCTTGATATATATATATATATATATATATCAAACGATTAGATCTAAAATGTTATCTCAAAATCATAAGACAGGTGTTTTTGTTGAAGTAAAATTCTTAAATCTCAAGTCCATTAATTATATGTGTTTGTTCCTGAAATCCCTGATTTTTAATCCTCAAATTCAAATCGCAACCCAATGGTTAGATATACTTGATTTTACCAAATTATGTTTTATCTCCTTTGAATTAAATTTAAGATTCCTTGCCATTAGAAAAAATTATGATTCCTTATGCTTGCTTAGTCAACTAATGTATGGCTAAAAGATGGATCTAGATTAAGTCCAGTGCTTCCAGTGCATCAGACCCAGTCGGATGCGGACATGTGTCCAAAAATAGACATGTGTCACAATCACAACTGGTCCAATGCCACTGAACACTGGACCCAAACCTCCCCCTAACAAATAATAATACATACATGTTTAATTAATGTGGATTTGGTTGACCTTGAAATCACCCAAAAAAAATACGCACGTTATGCTCCCTTTAGTGCCACGTCTGTTAATTAATCAATTATTTTATGTGAAGGAAGTTCCTTCATTTCTGTAGACATATATAACCCCCTCAAAATATATATATATATATATATATATATATATATATATAAACATATATAAAAAGGAAAATTTTGGTGACATCGAAATTGTCACCGATTTTTTCACCTAAACTATGTGTTTTTTAGGTTGTGGTGAGCCTCAATGAGGTAGGTCTGTAAGAGCACTAGCATCTGGGGATGCCAAAAAAAATGTTTATTTTGCATTCTCAAACACTACTTTATCTATTTTACCAACCCATTTTACAACTCTCCCTATATTCTAGTTTTTATTTTTATATACAACCTAATAAAATAATATAAACTATTTAATTAAAAAAAAAAAGTAATCCTCTCTCTCTTTCCTTTGGTCTCTTTTTCTCCACCCACCACTACAAACACCACACCCCAACCACAGATATAGCCAACCACCATACCCACCCTCTACCACAACCAAAACCAACCTCCACTGCCACCACAATCAGTCCAAAAATCAATCTCATAGCCAAAAAAAAACTAAACTACCATAGCACAGCAGCCACCACCCTCACCCACAACACAACAGCCACCACCACCACCACCACCACCACCACTGCCAAATCCATACCCACAAACCTAAATTAAAAAACAAAACAAAAACCAAATCAGAACCATAACCCACAACCCACAACCACCAACCACCAAAAACACAACAACCACCACTGCAATATACCACCAAACAAACCAGACTCCACCACCTAATGACCCACAAAAACCCAAGCCCACACAACTCACATCCCACAGCCCCACGCTCACCAAGAGTCCCACGACCACCAAACTCAACACGACCCCACAACTCCACACCCACCACGGCCACCACACCCACCACGACCATCGGCAACCCCCAATCCTAAGCTTGCACACCCACCTAAATCGATCTGAAGCCAACCCAAACAACCAACCAAAATCTTGAGTGAGAGAGGCAGTCACCGTGAGGAAAAAGGAGAAAAGAAAAGAAAGAGAGGAAGAGAGAGTAAAGTGATGAGAGGCATTATGAAGAGAGAGAAGAAGTAGATATTTATGAATAAAATATTTATTTATTTATTTATTATTATTATTATTATTTTACATCCTATGAATAGTTAGTTCTATTTATGAGAACCAACTATTCATAGGATGTAAAAAAATTTACATCCCCATCCCTGATGTGGACCTTTTTTCTTGTTATTAGTTGCTAAAATAGCAATTGGGAGGTGTTTACACCCTCTAATGCTAATGCTCTAAGAAAGTATGTAAATTTTATGTAAAATGTTTGGTTTCTATAGCAAAACTCAACGTAAAGCGTTTACAACCAACCATAAACCCAGCTTTCAATGAAGCGGTCAAGATATTTAATTATTTTGGTCATGCACAATATTAGAATGTAGCATATTACCACTGCATACCTTTGGTGCGATGGTCACTCCACAAGTATAAGTGCTTGTGGGGTGTGGAAGGCAATGGTCAAAATTCAAGTCTCTAGGCGGAAGTTTCATACACATATACACTTAGATTAAGCTAAAGTAGAATTTCTATCTTATAAAAAAAAATAATTAAAAGAAGGTAGCATATGCTAAACTAGTAAAATGTTGCATTGTCTGGATAACCATCAACGATTACTTTCATTAGTTATATGAACCACCTATGTAAGGCTATGCCCAATTCCAGAATGTAAGATTTGTACACAATGCTCGGCCTAACTTGTGAAAATACTAAAGATTGTTCATTAGTTTCAAAAATGAAAGTTTGTGCTTCTATTTTTTTGGAAAAATTTTAAAGTTCATTCAAATGATAGCTTAGTGGGAATGACATTTTTCATGATGTCTCATGTTTGTGGTTCAAATCTTAGCCCACCTCCTTCCACTATCTACTTATCTAAAAAATAAAAAATAAAAACTAGAATTTTAATAGGTAATGTGTTTGTTGGTTGGAACACCTACTATCACTTGTAGTTCTAGGTCAAAGACTAAAGAATTGAAAAGTAAAATACTAAGGGTATGTTTGGTTGGGGTGAAAACATGGAGAATGGAAAATAGGGTGGAAAATGGCATTTTTCACTGTTTGGTTGAGAGGGGGAGGGGGAGAGAAAAGTGAAGGGGCCCACAAGTTTTCTCTCCT
Organism: Quercus agrifolia; assembly: GCA_029955455.1. Classification (NCBI taxonomy): domain Eukaryota; kingdom Viridiplantae; phylum Streptophyta; class Magnoliopsida; order Fagales; family Fagaceae; genus Quercus; species Quercus agrifolia. Next base: position 41,779,478 of record JARQAD010000002.1, on the reverse strand, counting down.
CCCTCTTCAAAATACAATCTCTCCAAATTGGAGAGAAAATTAGAGTGAAAAGTGGAAAACATATTTGAACAAAACTACCCTCACCTCTTTTAACGGTTTTTTTTTTTTTTTTTCTTTTTCTTTTTTGACTTTTCTTTTCTAACGTTGGCTTTTCCTTTGTTTTTGTGTTTTTTTTTTTTTTTTTTTTTTTTTTTTTTTTGTTTTTTTTGGTTTTGTCAAGTGGTGGGTTCTTCTTCTTTTCCTTCTTTTTTTTTTTCTTAATTTTTATTTTTGTTTTTTTTTTTAAGAAAACACTTTTGGATGATTTCTTATGCTATTTTTTTGATATGTCCACTTTCATCTATACACAATTTTAATATATATATATATATATATATATATATATATTACTTTTTTGTTTTATTTAAGAGGGACATGATGTGAAATTTATACAAACCTTATTTTCAACCAAACCAAAAAGTTTTTCATCCCTTCACTTTTCCACCCTCTCAACCAAACACAAATGAGGAAAACTAAAAAAATTTCTATCCTCCCACTTTTCCATCCTCCCTCTATTTTCTATCCTCTCACTTTTCCATCCTCCCAACCAAACAGACCCTAAATGCAATTATGCAATATGTAGAAAATTTGTCATAAGGAAAAGAAAATTTTTATTGTAGTCTATGTAACCCTAAGCTTTTACGGTAATGGCTGAAGACATTGCTTTAATCACTAGTGGCACGTATGTTCGAATCTCCTCTATGCTTCTTCCCAAGAGAAATGGATAATTATAGTCATTGTGTTAGGAATGTTGAGTATGTTACTTAGCTAGGTGTTGACGGGGTGCGTGTGGTGCTGCATGTGGGGTGCTGGTGAGGTGTGTGTATGAGTTGCTGATGAAGGTGTGTTAGTTACTGATAAGGTGTGCAGGTGTAGTTGATGAGGTGTGCATCCACTAGTGCTGTCAAAGTGTACAATACTATTGAATTATAAGTGATAAGTGTAATTGATTAGTTGGTATTATATACTTGTATCCACACTAGTGTTGTGTAAAAGGAGAGTTAGTTAATATGGTTAGTTAGTTAGAATATTGACAGCTGGCTTAGCAATTAGGCCGTTAGAGAGTAAGACATTGTGAGGTATTAGAGGAGTGTGGGAAGGATGAGCATGTATCAGAAAAAAATTCCTAATTCCCATTCTAACAAATTCTTTCTCCATTTCCTTTCTATCTATCTGTTCATTCCTCTTCTTTAGTTTTGGAGGTCTAGTTGTCCTCGAATTCAACTACTAAAATACCCTGTTCTTAACATTTGGTATTAGAGCAAGGCCTTCCTCAGCCATGGCAAAAACACGTTCAACTATTGCTACAACTCAGGAGGCTCTTGCTTCACTGAGGACTGCAAGTGATCATCATGGTAAAGAAATTCAAGAAATGAGTACTATCCAAGAAGTGCATACACGCACTTTGAACAAGATGAATCAACAATTAACAATTCTGGTGTAGAGGCGTAATGGTTTTGATCAAGGTGGATTGCCTCAATCTCTAACAAATGGTGAATCCAAATATGTTAATTCATCAACAATGGCTCTGTCTCGACTTGTGAGGTTGGAATTTCCAAGGTTCTCTGGAGAAGACCCTGCAAGTTGGGTTTACAAGGCCAACCAATACTTCAAGTATTACAATACACCAGTTACAAAGAAATTGATGCTAGCCTCGTTTCATATGGAAGGTAAGGCTTTAATTTGGTTTCAAGATAGTGAAAAGGTAGGTCTTTTTGTTGATTGGGAGTTATTGATTCAAGCATTGCACATTAGATTTGGTGCCACGACTTATGATGATCCTATGGAAACTCTTACCAGGCTAAGACAGACTACTTCAGTATCTTTGTATAAGGCCCAATTCAAGGTGCTATCCAATAGGATTAAGGGTTTATCTACTGCTCACAAGTTAAGCTATTTTTTTAAGTGGATTAAGATATGAGATAAGGCTGCAAGTGAGAATGCTTAATCCTAAATCCTTGAATGAGGCTTTTGGTTTGGCAAAGATCCAGGAAGAGTATAATTGGAGTTGCAGGAAGTTTTCTAAGATTCAAGGGGATCAAGGGAAGCCTTCCATTTTGGGAGCTCCTCCAAAGCTCCTTCTCTATTGGAGTCTAAACCAAGGCTGCCCATCAAGAGAATTTCCCTTGCTTAAATGGAGGAGAGAAAAAAAAAGGGTTGTGTTACAATTGGGATGAGAAGTGGGCTCCTAGCCACAAGTGCAAGAATGCTATGTTACTTTTGATGGATTATGTAGAGTTGGCTCAGAAAAATACCCATCTTGGGGTTCACATCACTGAATTGGAGGAAAATGGATATGCAGATCAGATTGGACAAGATCAAGAAGGTGCTGAGATTACTCTCTACGCCTTTGGTGGCACTCCTACTTCAAGAACTATGAAGGTCATGGGGAGGATTAACCAAAGGACCTTTGTGATCCTTATTGATTCAGGGAGCACCCACAATTTTATTGATGCTGCTTTAGCCTTACAGTTGCAAATTAATGTGGATACTTCTTAAATTTTAGAAGTGAAGGTTGCTAATGGTGATGAGATCAATACTCAGGGTGTTTGTAAGGAAGTGCCAATCTTGATGCAAGGAAATGAATTTTTGGTACACTTACATGTGTTACCAATGGGGGGTTGTGACTTAGTTTTTGGAACCTAGTGGTTAGGAACTTTGGGAGTGATCCAGTGGGATTTTAAATTGCTCACAATGAGTTTTTCTTATGGTCACAAGCAAGTTCTGTTGCAAGGGTTGAAGAGTGCTAATTCTCAATTGCAGGATGGAGACACTTTCTTGAAACAATCAGTGAAGAAGGGGCTAATTCTCCAGATTTTAGTCTAGCTGCAACCTCAGTTGATGTCTGCAGAAGGACAGGTTCAAATTCCTGAAGCAATTGCTGCCTTGTTACTGGATTTCAAGTCTGTTTTTACCACTCCTGAAGGGTTGCCTCCCTTAAGAGATCATGAACACCATATCAACTTGAAGGATGGAGCTCAAGCTGTATCTTAGAGACCTTATAGGTACCTTTACTATCAAAAAAATGAAATTGAGAAAATTGTTAAAGAGTTGCTGTCTGTTGGGTTTATTAGAAATAGAAGCAGCCCATTTGCTTCACCTGTTCTTCTAGTTAGGAAGGTTGATGGCTCTTGGAGGATGTGTATTGATTACAGAGCTTTGAATCAAGAGACCATTAAGGATATGTATCCCATACCTGTCATTGATGAATTGTTGGATGAATTGTTTGGTGCTACCATTTTCTCTAAGTTGGATTTAAGATCCGGGTATCACCAGATTAGAATGAAGGAGGAAGACATCCCAAAAACTGCCTTTAGGACTCATGAGGGTCATTATGAGTTCTTGGTAATGCCATTTGGTTTAACCAATGCACCCTCAACTTTTCAGTCACTCATGAATTCAATTTTTAAACCTTACTTAAGAAACTTTGTCTTGGTGTTCTTTGATGACATTCTTGTGTATAGTAAGAGTTTGGTTGATCATGTTGGTCATCTTAAATTGGTGTTAGAGACATTGGTTAATCATCAGTTGCATGCCAAACAATCAAAGTGTGTGTTTGCTTGTAAAGAAGTGGAGTATTTAGGGCATCTAATTTCTGGTGAAGGGGTGAAAACAGATCCAAGGAAGACTACCGCTATGCAGTAGTGACCTATTCCTAAGGATGTGAAAGCTTTAAGGGGGTTTTTGGGCTTAACTGGCTACTACAGGAAGTTTGTTAAGGGATATGGTTTGATTGCAGCTCCTTTAACTACCATGTTAAGGAAAGACTCCTTTATTTGGACCTCTGAAGCTTCACATGCTTTCCAATTACTCAAGGATGCTATGTCAAATCCCCCTGTGCTAGCCCTACCTGATTTCACCAAGCCATTTGTTGTAGAGTGTGATGCATTTAGGTTGGGTATTGGAGCTGTTTAAATGCTTAACCAAAGGCCAATTGCCTTCCATAACCAAGCTTTGAAAAGGAAAAGCACTTGCCTTTTCCACTTATGAAAAGGAATTGTTGGCCTTGGTAGTGGCAATGAAGAAGTGGAGATCTTATCTTCTTGGCAGACCCTTTGTAATCAAAACAGACCATAAAAGTCTGAAATATTTGCTGGAACAGAAGATTCGTACTCCTGCTCAGCAAAAGTGGATCACCAAGTTACTTGGCTATGCCTTTATAGTTGAGTATAAGCAGGGTAAGGAAAATTTGGTTGTTGATGCACTTTCAAAAAGAGAAGCTATTGGAGATGTTGATGTTGACTATGGCAAAGTGGGTACCCTATGCATTATCTCCTTCCCTACCCCAACTTGGCTTGATGACCTCAAAGCAAGCTATATCACTGATCCTGCCATCTAGCAAACAATCCAGGCAATTAAGTTAGGACAGAATGTTCTAGTTGGGTTCACAATTTGCAATGATTTGTTATTCTATAAAGGCAGACTGTTTATGGAAAGTTCACATCAGACTTTAAAAACTCTTGTCTTGCAGCAGGTACATGATAGCCCTTTAGGGGGTCACTTTGGATATTTAAAGTCTTTCTATAGACTTAAGAAGGACTTTTATTGGACTGTTATGGGACAAGACTTGAAGCAGTTCGTCAAGGAATGTGATATATGTCAGAGATTGAAAAGTGAGACTTACTTCCCTACTGGCTTGTTACAGCCATTGGTGATTCCAACTAGGCCCTGGCTTGACATTAGCATGGATTTTTTGGAAGGGTTGCCTATGTCTCAGCAAAAGTCAGTTGTGTTTGTTGTGGTGGACAGATTCACCAAATATCTTCACTTCATTCCATTGGCTCATCCTTACACAGCTGCCAAGGTTGCTCAGTTGTTCATGCAGTTTATTTTTAAGTTACATGGACTGCCTTCTACCATTGTGAGTGACAAGGATCAAGTGTTCACCTCTAAATTCTGGTTTGAATTGATGAAGTTGCAAGGAATTAGTTTAGCTATGTCATCTTCTTACCACCCTCAAACTGATGGCCAAACTGAAGTAGTGAACAAGAGTTTGGAACATTATTTGAAGGCCTTTGCTACTAACAAACCTCAATCTTGGGTGGATTGGCTTCCTTTGGCTGAGTTCTGGTTCAACACTAAGTTCCATACTTCTCTTAAGCTTACTCCATTTGAAGCTCTTTATGGCTATCATCCTCCTAAGGTTGTGGATTATGTTCCAGGCACTACAAGAGTAGCAGCTGTTGATTCAATCTTGCAGGATAGGCAGAAGCTTTTCTCATTGCTCAAGCACAACTTGTCTACTGCACAAGAGAGAATGAAGTGGTTTGTTGATAAGAAAAGAGTGGACAGGTCTTTTGCTGTGGGGGATTAGGTGTATCTTAGACTACAGTCTTACAAGCAGTCTTCAATTCAATCCAGAGAGTTTGGCAAGCTAGCTCCTCGTTTCTATGGACCTTACCAGGTTGTGTAGATGGTGGGAGAGGTCTCTTATAAGCTTGATTTATCTGCAGGTTCCCAAATCCATCTTGTGTTTCATGTGTCCAATCTCAAAGCTAAATTGGGTGCTCAGGTGGTTCCTAGGCCTACTTTGCCTACTGTGACTATAGATCAGATTCTAAACCCTGAACCAGTGGCTATTTTAGCTACCAGGTCTCATCAGTTGAGAAGCAGACTTATCACTCAGGTGCTGGTGGAATGGTAAGATGAGAGCAATGATGATGCTACTTGGGAGAGTCTATTTGTTTTACAACAGAAGTTTCCTCACCTTGTGGGCAAGGTGCTTTGAAGGGGAGGGAATTGTTAGGAATGTTGAGTATGTTACTTAGCTAGCTGCTGAGGGGGTGCGTGTGGTGCTGACAGCTGGTGCGTGTGGTGCTGCATATGGGGTGCTGGTGAGGTGCATGTATGAGTTGCTGATGAAGGTGTGTTAGTTGCTGATAAGGCGTGCAGGTGTAGCTAATGAGGTGTGCATCCACTAGTGCTGTCAGAGTGTACAGTACTATTGAACTATAAGTGATAAGTGTAATTGATTAATTGGTATTATATACTTGTATCCACACTAGTGTTGTGTAAAAGGAGAGTCAGTTAATATGGTTAATTAGTTAGAATATTGATAGCTGGCTTGGCAGTTAGGCCGTTAGAGAGTAAGACATTGAGAGGTATTAGAGGAGTGTGGGAAGGATGAGCATGTATCAGAAAACAATTTCTAATTCCCATTCTAACAAATTCTTTCTCCATTTCCTTTCTATCTCTCTGTTCATTCTTCTTCTTCAGTTTTGGGGGTCTAGTTATCCTCGAATTCAACAACTAAAATACCCTGTTCTTAACACGTTGCCTCCAATCTCTCCCATGAAAAATAGAGATCTACCAAAGATTTCATTGCATTCTGTAAATCATCATTACCTCATTAGAGAAAAGGATATTTAAGCAACTGAGTGTTACAATAACCAAAATCATGCCACTTATATGCAGAAATTTTCCGCTTCCCTTAAAATAATAATGCATGTAGTTACTTCTGTCATTTCCTTCTTAGCACATCCTACACGTTGCTTCGATTGCCTAAGTTTGTAAATGATGAACGAGGAGATATGAGGATATCAGACTTAATTTACAAAGAATTTGTTTAGTTATATACATATATATATATATATATATATATATATATATTATTAGAATGATAAGGACAACAATCACCAATACTGTACATATGACATGATTGCAAAACAGATAGACGAAACTAGACCTTCATAAAATAGGAAGCTCCAAAAAAAAAAAAAAAAAAAAAAAGCCAGCGGCCCAAGCCCAAGTAAACATATCAAAAGTGGGACAACGTCAGCCCAACCGAATTATTTAGCGAAATTTTCAACTGGATGTCCATTTAACACAATCATTGGTTCTTGTAAGATTATATATATATATTAGAAGTAAATAGACTTATATTATATCTGATTGTGTTTTACGGCTTTACCAAATTTTTTTTTTTTTTTTTGAATAAACCAAATTAATTTTATATTAAGATCATTATATTGTGTCGTATTAAATTAATTTTATATTAAGATTTGTATCACGTGGTAACATTTGGATATATGATTGTGTTGGCGTTTGATTGTATGAGGGATTTGAGAAACCCTTGGTTCAGTTATGATACATTTACTATTCTAAAAAAATTTAATTTCAAATTTATCTTCAATCATGTCAAAATCAGCTTATAAAATTACTTGTTCCAAAAAAATACAATTTCAAATTTATTTTAAATCTTGTCAAAATCAGTTTAATTAACATTCAGTATATGTTTCTCCAAAAAATAAAAAATCAGTTTATCTAAATTAGTCTACAATTTCTTCTCAAAAAAATTAAAAAAAAAATAAAAAATCTACAAAATTTTTTTTTTTTTATATTTTTTTGTTAGTGAAATATGGCAATTTTATTGATTTTTATTTCATGTTCATATTTATTTTCTTTTGGCTCTGCAAAAATTTGTCAATATTACTAATTAAATATATTCATATATGGGTTATAAGGGGAAATGAATATTTTCTTCTTCTACAGAGAAAGGCTTATTTTAAGTCACAATATATGAGCCAATTTAAATTAAATTTAAATATATTTTTAAATTCCAAAATATAAGATTGACAGGACCAATTTAGATCTATATAAATCATATATAGATCTAAATTGATCAGAGCTTGATATGATAAAATACAACGGGTAAATTACACAAATCTATCTTGAGGTTTGGACTAATACCAATTAAGTTCATGGTATTTAAAATTTGACCATTTTAGTCCATAAACCCAGATGTCGTTACAAGTCGTTAGTCACTTTTAACTCTCTCTCTCTCTCTCTCTCTAGTAGACCCCTCTTCTCTCTCACCTTTCTTTTTCCCTCGTCTATCTTTTTTTCCCCCTCTTCTCTTATTGTGTCTCTTGCATCTCTGATTTCTATTTTCTTTCTTTCTTCTTTGCGGTGGCTCGCATCTCTCTTTGATTTCTATTTTCTTTCTTTCATCTTTGCAGTGAAGCTGTGGTGGTGGGTTCGCGGTGGTTGTGGGTCACCATAGGTGGGTTTTGGTTTGTTGTGGGCTTTTTGGGTTATTTATTTATTTATTTGGGTTTTGTTATGGTTTTGGTTTATGGGGTGGTTGTGGATCACCGAAGGTGGGTTTTGGTTTATGGTGGATTTGTTGTTGGGTGGTTGTGGGTTTCATTATGGTGGTGGTGGTGGTGGTTTTACTATGGTGGTGGTTTGTTGTAAGTTTTTTGGGTTTTGCTGCAAGATTTTGGTTTTGTTACTATGGATTTGGTTAAGTTTTGTTATGGGTTTCTTTTGGATTTTTGGTGGTGGTGGATTTCTTGTGTGGTGGTTGTGGGTTCCATTGTGGTGGTGGTGGGTTTGCTTTTATTTATTTATTTATTTATTATTATTATTATTATTTTTGGGTTTAGGTTTTGTTGGAGGATTTTAGTTTGGTTGCTAAGAGTTTGGTTGAGTTTTGGTACGGGTTTCTTTGAGGTTGTTAGTTGGCTATGGTGGTGGTTGCCGTGGATTTGAGGTTAAAGAGAGTGTGTGTGTCATAAAGAGAAGATTTTGTGAAGAGACAGGTTTGAGAGAGGAGAAAAATTGACTAACAGAGAATTAACAGTGTGTATGGACTAAGTTGGGATTAGGGACTAAGTTGGTCGATTTTGAATTTTCTTGGACTTGGTTAATATTAACTCAAATCTCAGGGGGAGTTCGTAGAATTTACCAAAATACAAAGCATAACTACACCGTAATTGAATCCAAATCCAATCCTAGATGCCTTAGAAAGGAGTGGAAATTGGAAAGTTGTCAATTCCATTCTATTTTAACATGAATTGGAATAATTTTTCAAACTTTTTAAAAATAGATAAAACAAACCCTCTCATTACACCTCAACTAAAATGCCAGTGTATTTTGGTGCATTCAAGTCATTTTTGTCTACTTTGGCCAATTTCAACTAGTATTCACATTTGGGACAAAATACACATTTTATGTTTCCCTCTCTTTCTCCACCTATTCTTTTATTTATTTATTCTTCTCTCTCTCTCTCTCTCTCTCTCTCTCTCTCTCTCTCTCTCTCTCTCTCTCTCTCTCTCTCTCTCTCTCTCTCTCTCTCTCTCTCTCTCTCTCTCTCAGAGGAGAGAGTATCGAATTAGATGGTTTAATGAAACCACCCTCTCACTATATATGAGAACCACACAAATGGGATCCACACATTATAAAAGTTACATTCTTAGGAAATCATGAAAATTTCTGTGCCTAAACCATGCAGTCTATTTGTGGGGACAATTTTTGCTTCAAAGGCCAAGGGCTAGACCATGTTAGAACCTTAGGCAATTTTGTTGTCCCACATAGGAAAGAAAGCCTCCCTCTTTGCACCTTATAAGGGATGAGCAAGTGGATGAAGAGTACCACTAGTTTGGTACTCTTCATATGGTGACTTGTGAGTTGTGAAGAAAAAGTCGTGAACTCATATGGATCCATATTTCCAACACTCACAACTTGCCAAGGAATAAGTTATGACAAAAGTTGTGTCCTTAGCATTGCTTGTCATGTTAAGACTTAGGTGTATTAAAAATTTTAGACATAAACTTTATTTATTGATGTGTTTATTTTTATATACAAAACAAAAACAAAAACAAAATTAAGAAATTATTCAGTATATTTTTTATATGACACCAATAACATTAATTTTCATGTTAGTTGTTTCTCAAAAAGCAAATATATACCATTTCACATCAAAAAATATATAAGATTATGATAAGAAAGGTATCATAATATATAGATATCTATATCTTTTTAGCATGTTATGGCCTCACATCAAAGGTTTCATCCTTTGTGTGTGTGTGTTTGTGTGTATATATATATATATTAAGAGGATTCAGAAAGTTAGTTATGATTTCAAAAAATTTCAAAAGTACCTCTAACGTAATTAGATAATCATTATTTTTTTTTTTTAAATGTTAAAATTGTAATTCAACAAAATTCAAAAATAAAAAAACTACCAAAGAAACATTTTTGCTAAAAATTAGCACACTCTCTGTTTATATATACCTCATGCACATTTGATACATTTTTTCCTAAAAACTAGCACACATTAAACCCAACAGTTTACTCTATTTCAAATCCTAAATTTTAGTTTCTTAAAAGTCCCTTCCTGTGTAACCTCACTAACAATAGATAAATTCAAATTGAAAAATTGCATTAAACTCAAAATAAATAAATAAAAAGCCTCATCGCATATGCGGAGCGCTTGTGATGAGGTTAGTGTGTGTGTGTGTCTATATATATATATGAATTGGGTTCAAATTACACTCGGTGTAACTTTAAGCAATGTTACACCACCAATAACTTGTTATAGAATTTATATTTTGAAAATCACATTGTTGAATTACATGTTCTGAAAGCTCGAATTTGTGTGAAAACACAAGAGCTGTTTAGACCCTCAAATTAAAATTATGGCTCGGTTGATTTTACTCTAACTTAAACTAAGTGCGGAATAGAGTAAATATGAGTACACACAATATAACTACTCTAAGCCATATTCATCAAATCATAGTAGTAAAATAAAAGCTAAAAGAGTAGGGAAGAAGAATGCAAACACAAGATAACATGTTGATGTGTTATCGAAGAGGAAATTGAAGAACTCAGTGAAAAACCTCTCCGCCGACCTCCAAGCAGTAAATCAATCCACTAGAGAGTGAGTTGGAGTACACGAATAACAAAAAATCCTCCAAGCCTAGTCTACCCCATGTACTTGAGCCCTCCAAGCTCCTGCTACCAATTGACTTGATGAAGCCTTGTCTTCTTTAACTCTCCAGATCACGCAATTCAGCCCAATTGCGTCCACCAAACAAATGGCTTCTTCCAATACTTCCCAGCAGCACCAAAACCTCACTTTACACTCAGGATGGGTGTAGTAAGTGTTTGGGCTATCAACCTCTCAAGGATTTGGATATAGAGAGGTAGGAGTTAAGGAAAACCACAGTGGATTGTGTAGAGAACACCTTGAACATTTAGACCCTCAAATAACAAATTACCAGTTCAAGCTTATTATCAAACAATGTATGTGCGGAACATGAACATAAGCTAAAAAAGAATTGATAAAACAATGTATACCAAATAAAATCACAACCACAACAGAAATTAAATGGCAAAGATTAAAGGAAGAGAAATGCAAACACAGATACAACAAAGCAATGTGTTATCAAAGAGGAAACCGAAGTCCTCGGCATAGAACATCTCTGCCACCCTCTAAGCAGTCAATAATCTAATAGAGAATGAAGTTGGGATACATGAACAGCAGAAGACCATCCAAGCCTAATCTATCCAGTGTACCTAAGCCCTCCAAGCTTCTTGCTCCAATGAGGTTACGCCAAACATTTGTCTCCTCTAGCTTACCGGATTCCACTATAGCCCATAGCATTAACTAATGTCAATAGGTCCCTTCCTAACAGCTTCCCAAACACTAAATAGCCTCCTTACAAATATGGGTGTGGTAAGAAAAGATTTTGGCTAATGTACCTCTCAAGGATGTATCAATGGAGAGGGTAAGAGTAGAGGAATTTAAAGAATCAAAGCATGAAGATTGTGAATGAGTCAATCTTGTTTTTCTCTGGGGTTTCTCTCTTAAATTTCTCTATGGAAGCACTTTACAATACGTGGGTGTAATGGGTATTTATATTGGTGTGTGTTTGGAATGCAAAATGTTAGTTTTTCCCAAACAGAATGGTCTGGCGACTTGGCCTCGCAATTGAACTGAGTTGCGAGTTCAAGTCGCGAGCTAACTACCTAGCCAACCTAGGACTTTTGTCTTGTAGTGTAACAGCTGGCGTGACTCTTCAGCTTCCCTACATGCTTCACACATGTTTCTCCATTGGCGACTTGCCAGCCGCAAGCCACTCGTGAGATCCAGTTGCGAGTCCTTGCAGAATGCACACTTTTGAGTTTTTCTTCACACTCTCTCACATACTATCTTTACATGATTCCCACCTAAATATAGGGTTTCTAAATACTGAATTACATTTAAATTGGCACGGAATAAAGCCAACAAAATGGTTGATTAAATTCAACCTTACAATCTCCCCCTTTGGTTATTCCGTGACAAAACCCTAAAACAAACTCTAGACTTAACATGTGAGTTAGGAACAATTGAATAAAACTCACTAACACCTAACTCTAGAATCTGTGTAGCTTTTGAACCATAAGAACAAGTATCTCCTAAAAAACAACAACACAATATGATCATTGTATATAGAAAACTTGTAATGCAAATGGAACAAGCACAACACAATCAAGCATAATGGAATTTAAGCAATAAACCATGGCATGACCCAAAAAAAAAAAAAAAAAAAACGAACAATCACTATAAATAGTGACCACAATGCTCATTCACACAAGGAATGAACATCCGGACAAACAAGCTAATAAACTCAATACAAAGTATCATTTGCATGTCCAACACTCAACCAATGCAACAACGCAAGGAAATTGCATCAAGGATATAAAATCCTACAAAGGGCACAAGAGTGATGTACTTAAAGAAAATGCATAACATTTAACAACAAGTACTAAGCTACAAAGCATGGGTACAAAACAAAATACAGAATATAAACTGAAATATATATAAACCAAAGTACCAAAAACTTTAAACAACAAGCACAGTATAAGCATCTATGAGATTAAACCAATATAGAAACTATAAATAAATAACTTTAAACCAGACAAGCCAATCATAGGTTAGTCTATCCAAAAGAGTATGTGTATATGTGTCAGCTTCCTCCTCTTGAGCAAACAACTCCCCCTGTCATTATGCACACTTCCTTTCTTGTGTTACTCTCACCCTTACGATATGCTCTCCCCCTTTTTGGCACGAGTAGCTAAAGGCTGTCCTCTAGTTTTTGTTGAATGGCATCTTCTGTGTCTTAATGGCCATGAGACGCATTTGGACTTGATTATTAGTAGAGTAAAGAACCTTTTCAAATCCGGCAATACGCATATGCAAATTCTCAAACAAGACACCTATCTTGTCATCTTGATGGCTAGATTGTTCATGTTGAGTGCTAGTCGTCTGTAGCTCAGGAGGAATGGGAGAAGCAGTCTCGGTATGCATAGGTGTAGTTAAGCCATGACCAAATGGAGTGGCATGAGGAAAAAATTCACTTTTAGGTGCTTTAGAAGAGTGACTCTTACTTGCTTGAAGAGATATCATGGATAATGGTCCAAAACGTGGTAGTATTTTGCCAACTGTTGGGGAACGAACACCTTCAAGAACCATGATCTTGGTGATAAGACTACAAAAAGGAATACATGTCCGGGCCGCCATTCGAGCTGCTATTTTCCTAATAGTCTGAAAGATGTGAGCATAAATATCAATCGAAACTCTGGTGATGAGATCACATAGGAGTTGAGCTCTTCCAAGGTTGATGAATGCAGTGTTCAAGAGTGGATAAAGGTTGAAGAACATGATTAATTTGAGAGTCATCAGTTTAGGTGCAAACTTTGCAGTGCCTATGAATGTGCCTTTGCTTGAAACCTCATGATCAGGCCCGAGAACTTGAAGAATGTCTTGTACTTGAGGCTGTCTATCATCATATGGAGTGAGGTCTACATTTGCCGATCTAGTGCTACAAAGAACCTTTGCAATATAGTCTAGATTGATGGAGAACTGTTTTCCTTGTACCTGACACTTTAGCTCAACTCCGGTATATCTAGCATTTGAATAGAATTCCATTACCAATTCATCAATCGGGTCCTCAAAGTTCCCGAACAGATCAGCCCGATCTTTTACTTCAAAAATCCTAGGGATAAATGTTGTTCTCAAGGTATCAAATTTGACCACTTGTTCCATAATAGTAGAAGCATCTTCAAAGATGCTTGAGAAAGTCTATGAATTAAGAGGAGTTCTGATTCTCTCACTGTTTGAAGCTTGAGACGAACGATGAGTTCGTTTTGAAACAGGGGATGATGGAACCTCAATTATAGGCTCTTTTCCTCGAGAGGAATGGCAAGACATCTACAAAATAACATACACACAGCAGAGAACCAAATGCAAAACCACAAGACACAAACATAAAACTGATTAGATCCAAGTTAGTCTATGAAACCAACACACATTGTCATTTAGAAAGACATATCACTCAAATATGGTAAATGTATCAAGTATGCAGCAATTAAGCATGTATTTAAGCATGAGCAAATGTGTGTGTGGTGTGAAAAGCTGATGAGTGTGCACACACAACAAAGCATAATGAAATTTATGAACACCATAGAGTCACAAGTAACTATCATTGTGACAATCTACTAAAAGCATGATCTGCACAACACAGTACTATCATGATATACTACATAAAAATGAGAAGCATACACAAAAACATGTATATCAAGCATCATATTCTCAATGACAACAATATACATTTAACAAAACTCAGTAAAATAAACCCAACCCATATTCGAAACTCAAGTTTTTCAAAACTCAACATCAACTCAAAAATCAAGGGCTATAAACATGAAATACTTTGAGAAAGATGAAAAACTCATACCTTTTCTTGAAGATTGAAGTTGAGAAAATGATGAAAATGGTGGATTTTTTTGTGAAACATGGTGAGTTTAGGAGAGAGATGTACGAACAAGACAATGAACAGTAAAAAATGTTCAAGGGAAAACTGAAAAGTTTTAAAAACTGTCCAATATGCAAAAAACACGCGATTTTCGTGATTGAACCAAGTCACCAAACATCGGTGACAAAATTTTTGAAAAATTTTTCTAAGTGTTTTTCGTGACTGGAAGGTACACCCGCGAGGAAGTTGTGAAGGGAGCTACAAAAACTTCTGTATAACCTCGCAACTGGAGCTTCCACTCATGAACAAGTCACCAAAACGAGTCGCGAGAACTTTAAAAACCCAAAATTTTGGAAAAAATTTCTAAGCCTTTTTCGCGACTGGGAAGTTGAACCACTAGTGAGTCGCGAAAAACTTCTGTGTAAGCTCGCGATTAGGTGCATGCGATTGGTTTGACCCATGACAAAGTCGCTAGAACAGGGCAACATTGTTTTTGAAAATTTTGATATTTTTGCACAAAAAAAAGACTTTCTAAATACAATTAAAACACTCAAAAATCTTTTTGTATTTGATCAACAAAAATTGAGTATTTAAAACACATTTGAACAAGTACAATCACACAAATGAATAAGGCATTCATTGAGCATAAACATGTGTGATGTGTGTGGGTACCAAAATTGAGATAGTTCTTAGTCTAATGTGAAGCTTCAATAATCAATTCAACCAAGTCATACACAATTAGTATGAGGTAAAGTGACCAATCTCAATTATAGAAATATGCATATATGACCTCCCACATACACTTGATAACATAATTTTTGCTTTTCATTTGGCTCCATTCACATCATAACATTTGATCTTTTTGAATCAATACATCTCATTTTGAGATTGATGCTTGAAATTTTAAATATTTCAATTTGATGAGCAAACCTTTGGCTTTTTGGGCATCATACATTTTCATAAAAGTCGCTTTCCCTTTTTCCTAGTCAAATACTAGTATGTGCGACGGCTTTTGCAGCTCATTATCTCTTTTCATTTTGAGATTTACATTTGTTGAGCTCTTTAAGCAAAAACAATAAAATAAAAGAGTGAGAAGATATATAGGCACAAGTCTATGCATGTCTCAAGATCAACAAAACTATTGACTAATCATTCATGACAAGTTTGAAGATCTATTTACAACAATCACATAGATGTCAAGATTTCTCCCACAATGATATGAGTGCATTAAGTACAAGCTACACTTATAAATGCACAAAGCCATTAGTACAAAGGTACAAGGCAAAATATGCTTGTGACAGTACATAATAATGTCGATCAAACCTATTGGATTTTCTACTTTTTATGTGTTTTTGGGTTTTTGACATAGAAGCACGAAAAGATTGATAAAAAATAACAATATAAAAACATTTAAAACAAATGCAAACAAACAAAAACAAATTTTTTAAATCAATTAAGCTGGTAACACAACAAAAATCACACAACCAAGCAAAGTCACAAAACATAGAAAGTATTAATGCATGGACATGTTGTAATGTTTATGCATGAGTACCATTCTTCACCCACATAAACTCAAAGTCTTTTTGGTAATAATGAAATTGTCATTGATGATGCATGATTGATATATCTCCCAACATAGCAATTTGACAAATGGGTATGTGTTCTATGTAGTCGGGCCAAACTTGGGCCATTTTAATAGCAAGGTTGGCCCTGGCCCAAACCAATGAAAAATATCATGAGCTAAGGGATTTTTATTTTTATTTTTATTTTTTATTATTTATTATAGAGAAATGCTACATTCACAATATTTTCACAACAAATCATATGTGATAAGTTGTTATTGATTTTAATTTGAATCTATAACTTAAATTACTTTTTTGTTCATCTATAACAACCAATAACAACCTACCGTTTAAGATTTGTTATGAAAATATTGTGAACATAGTATTTTTCTTTATTTTATATAGAATTAGATATAATTTCATTATCATAGAACAATAAACAACACAAGGATTAGTTAAAACTCATATATAAATAAAATATATTGCGTACAAATATTATCAAAATTGATCAATATAGTTAATAAATAATAAGGCAAATCAAACGTACATATATAGAGTTGTTTTCCACTTCTAAAAAACTCAATCTTTTACTGTGACAAACAACTTTATTCCACACCAAGCTAAATAAGTAAAGTTAAACATAAATAGAGTTGATTTCAGAAGTGGAAAATAACTTTATCTCATGTCAAGCTAAATAAGAGAAGTTATATGATAATTTTTCAACTCATTTTAAAGTTGCAACCAACATGAAAATGAGATGTTTTTCTAAAAAAATACTTTTTGGAAAATTATTCATTTTCTGGAAAATGTTAATGTCAAACCAAATGGAAATGAAAAACTTTTTAGCAATTTAAGCATTTGATAAATTATAATGAAAAATATTTTAGAACTCTAAATTTATAAAATATAAACAATAAATTATAACGTATTTTCTTAAAATCTTAAAATTTCACATTTTCCTTATGGAGCTTTTTAGGAGCTTAAAGATATCTCTTTTTGGTGGGATATCAGATACTAACATTTTTTCCATAAAGATCTTTTGTTAGGTTTCGCTAAATGTAGAGCCTGATAGAGTTTATTTCCATATAAACAAATATTATCAAAATTGATCAATATAGTTTTTTTTTTAATTCATAATAATCAATATAGTTAATAAATAATAAAAATTTTATCTTGATTTCTTTTCTTTTTTTGCATATTGCACAGAGTTATGAATTGAGGCTTTTCTTACGTGGGAGATCAGCAACCATTAAACTCTTAACAAAAATCAGCTAATATAATGGAAGCCTATAGTGTAAGATCTTTATTTTATTTTATTTTTTTCCTTTTAAGTTATATGATGGAAGCCTTTACTACAGTGCTATTTTTTTTTTCTTCTTCAAAACAGTAAATTATGGTAGATTACTAAAATGATTCAAAAAAGGTAGATTACTAAAATAATATAAAATAGGATTTTTATTAATTGAATTTTATTTAAAATGATAATTTAAACTTCTTGAAATTTTGGTAATATAGTTTCATGTAGAATAGGATTAGTTTAATTATTTAATATACTTATAGTCTTGTGAAGACTCTTTTGTTAGTTGGGATGAAAATCTTTAGGGTGTTTATTTGGTAAAAAGAGGGGAAAAAGAAGAAGTAAACTATAAGTTAAATTACTAATTTGGTCCTTCAACTAATTTTTCTTTCAACCAACCTTTAAATAATTTTTTAAAAAAAGGAATATATTTAGTCAGTGCTTACATATTTGTTCTTCAATTATTGTTATCCAAATTGTGTGAGCTATGCCAGATTTTTGTTCCCCGGAATTTGGGGTATATGAACTTGACTTGTTCCGAATATTACATCACTTCTACATAAAATTAGAAGAATATTTAACCACTACGTTTAGAAATCTTTTATTATTGCCAAAATTCTTTTATTACTGACAATTATATTATGAGGTTCCTTCATATATTTTATGATTGAATACATGAAGTTACATACTTAATTTTGAATGTGGAAAAGAAAAAAAACAATAAACCAAGAACCTCATTGTTCCAAAGTCCTTTCAAAATCATAAATAACAGGCACAAGGTAAAGAGGTAACTTCCTGTAAATGTTAAGGCCAACACCCTCTTCCACGCTTACATCTTCTCTCTACATCCCGTTTGGCAGTTTCCAATCAAAACGGTACAATAGGTTTGCCAATGTAACTATAACTACAGTGGATCCCATTGTAATGCCCGGACACATCCTCCTACCGGACCCAAATGGTAGGAGTTCAAAATTTTGACCCCTAAAATCAATGGCATTGTCCTCAAACCTCCCAGGATAAAACTCATTTGGATTCTTCCAAGTGTTTGGGTCTCTCCCAATAGCCCAAACATTAATCAAGATTCTTGTTTATGGACTAATATCATAATCACCAATCTTAAAATGTGACATTACCTCACGAGGAAGCAAAAGTGTACCTGGAGGGTGCAACCTTAGAGTCTCCTTCACCACCATTTTTAGATAGTGAAGACTTTCTAACTCACTTTCATCCACATACGGTTTCATTCCAGCATAGCTTCGAATTTCTGCCTGGGCTTTTTTCATCACTCTTGGATTCCTAACAAGCTCTGTCATTGCCCACACAATTGTTATAGAACTTGTGTCTACTCCACCGAGAACAATGTCCTACATATACACACATGAAAACAAAAAAAATTCTAAATTAGCTCCTCATGGAACATGCAACTCGTACACTTTGGAAAATGAAAAGAATAAGCTAAAAATTTACTAAATTTTTAGAATCATGGGTGATGTAGAAAACTGAGTAACTTTATGTGCAGTTGTTTTTGTTTTTTTCATAGTAATTTTACATTCGCTACCCATAGTGATCCACTCAAAAGCAGACATTTGGAACACACTAGCACCAAAACCTCATGCATGTGTTTCATGTCCAACTCCACTAATGATAACATAACATCAAGAGGTGACACATGTTTTTCACTAAACAAAATTATATAATTAATTTAGGGAGATTATATAATAATAATTATTATTATTATTTTAACTCTTAAGTAGTTTGAGCTCTTTAGTTATTAGATTAATGTGTATGATATCTCATTGCTATAAATCCCTTTAAATAGATTATGGAAACTTTAGAAAGTGTTAACATGTAGCCACTTATATTTTCTTGTAATGCTGTTAAAAAAAAAATTAAAAAAATAAAAAAATAAAAAAACATACAAGTTATGTGGTTTACGTTAGTATTAGCATGCCGATCTAAGGCTAAATCCGTAATTAGGTTTGGATCTTGATAAACATGAATTTTGAAATATGAAATAAACTCTAACCTTTTAAATTGCACTCTCACTTTGAGGGATTGAATTTCATGTCTTTACATTTGGAAGGAGGTCAAATTTTAAATACATCTGGAATAGTCATTATGGTACACTATTTTTTTACTGTTCCATAGTACCTAATTTTAACTATTAATATATTAATAAAGAATATATATTGGATAAACATAATACTCTATGCTAATAATTTGGATTAGATAGGTATGACACAAAAAAAAAAAGTGTGTATCGTAATTCCATAAAAGAAAAATATAAGGAGTGGGAAACAAGTGCCACGTCTTGGCATGAGAACTGCTTTGATGTGTTCTTTGTTGGGACTAAAATGAACCTTTTCATCATTTGACAAGCTTAGCAAAACATCAATAATGTCTTGCTCTGACCTCTGCTTGGCTAGATCAAGATGTTCCTTGAGCAACATTTCAAAAAAAGAATCAAATCTACGATGGCAGTACTCAGTTCGTCGTGGAAGCCCAGTCAATGCATCCATAATCCTCCCAAGCCATGGAAGCATGTCCAAGGTCGCAACCATGCC
This sequence comes from Quercus agrifolia, assembly GCA_029955455.1. NCBI lineage: Eukaryota > Viridiplantae > Streptophyta > Magnoliopsida > Fagales > Fagaceae > Quercus > Quercus agrifolia. The sequence continues at coordinate 41,759,494 of JARQAD010000002.1, read as the reverse complement.
AAATAGCTTCATGGTTTCTTGAACAAACTCTTTAAATTTATGTCTCTCAATTTCTTCGTAGTTTTTATTAAATGCTATTTGACAAATAACTGAGTATACCAAAGAAAGTGCCTTTTCGCTAAGGTCAATTGGATTTGGCGAAGCTTGAGTGATAGAGTTAATTAATTCAGCAATCTTGGCTTTCCTTTTGTACTCAAAGGATTGCACCCTGTCTTTAGAGAGAAGCTCCATCCTGAAAATCTTACGCATATTTTTCCAGGAATCATTGTAGGGAAAAAATGCTAGGGTTAAGAAATTGTAAGTGAGCTTTTGTTGGGCATATGAGATAGGCCTAGTGCAACATTCAGCGTCATTGGTTTTTAACACCTCTTTGGCCATTTGTGGAGATGAGATGACAAGAGTTTGCATTTGTCCGAGTTGTAGCAGCATGGCAGGGCCATATTTTTGAGACAGTTTCCATAGGGATCTATGGTTGAGCTTTCCAACTTGATAGAGGTTGCCAATGATGGGAAGCTTTGGAGGGCCTGGGGGAAGGTTGTATGCTTTCTTGACTTTTCTTTGTTTTAGAAGCAGTGACAAAGAGAGAATGACAATGAGTACAAGAAAGATGGTTGGAAGCCTTTGTAAGGAAAGAAAGAACAATTCCATGATGTTAATGGCTTGATGATGAAGTACTGAAGTACTTAATGACAATGAGTACAAGAAAGATGGTTGGAAACCTTTATAATGCTCCGTTTGCTTCAATAAAAAAAAAAGAAATGATATATCTACAACATTTCTACAACATTTTTACAACAAATACTAAGTGGCAAGTTGTTACTAGTTGTTATTGTTGAGGCAAAAAAATAATCTTAGTGATAATTTTAAATTTGAACCAATAACAACTAACCACCTGTGATTTGTTATAAAAATGTTATAGACGTAACATCTCTCATAAAAAAAACTTATCTAAAGATAGTTTTTTGTATTTTTCTGTTTTTGGTAATATTAGCAAAAAAAAAAATTAATCATAGAAAATCTATCTCTTGACAATCTTTATTACACACCAAACCAAATAAATTTTCTCGTACCAAACCAAATAAGAAAAGTTAAAAGATATTCCCCCCATCATGGATGGAGTGCGTCAATAAATAAAAAAACTTATCTAAAGATAGTTTTTCGTATTTTTCTGTTTTTGGTAATATTAGGAAAAAAATAATAATCATAGAAAATCTATCTCTTGGCAATCTTTATTTAGTTTGGTGTGAGATGAAGTTTTTTTCTCACACCAAACCAAATAAATTTTCTCATACCAAACCAAATAAGGAAAGTTAAAAGATACTCCCCCGATCCTGGATGGAGCTGTACATGGACTAGGGGGGGAATGGCCCCCCTTAATTTTTTTATTTTAAATATTACCATATTAATAGGTATTCCCCCTCCCCCCCCCCTAATTTTTTTTAATAAAAATATTACTATATTAATAGATACTAATTTTAGAAATTTTGTTCAATAAAATTACACTTTGCCTCCCTTAATAATGTCATTAATTCTTTTGAGAGTAATGTTATAGCCATAAACGTTTTTACAAACTATTGTGGTAGTAAATTTTTATTGGTTCATACACTTGCATCACTTTTTTACTTATTAATAGCCACTCACCACATTAGCAATTTGTAAAAATTTTGTAGTTTTAGCATTTTTCACATTTTAAAGGCAATAAAAATGTTAATAGACTAAATCTAAAACAAAATATACAAGTCCAAAAAAATTAGTCCAATAACAAAAATTACCAATAATAAAACTAAAAAAATTAAGTCCAATCTATCCATTTTACCCAAAACAAACAACTTGGCCATTTAAAAAATTTTAAACAAAAATCTTTAGTAGTAAAGTAATAGAGTCAAATGCCGAAACCGCCACCCACAGCTAGCAACAGAATTGTCCCCCTAACTCCAAGTCCTAGTTCTATCACTGCCCCCCATCTCAAATTATTAGTTCTGTTTAGAAAACCCAACTTTTTTATGAGAATATCATTTGTCTTATATCTTAATTATAAAAAAAAATGAAAGTTTTTAAAATTACCCTTCAACAAAGTTCTCAAAACATTGTATCGTTTAAAGTTCTTTTGTTTGGTAGGGGCATCATAGGAAACTTAGTAAATTAATGACTGTTAATTTTAGAAACAAGACAAAATTTTGGGGTATTCCAAAATAGAATACAAGACCAACAGTTTAGGATAGAGAGTAGTTTTCCAACTTATCATTTTAAGGTTCCTATCAAAGATCGATTAAAAAATGAGATTTTTTTTTCTCTAAAAACATACTTCATGAAAAATTATTCATGTTTCCAAAAATGTTGATGCCAAGACAAACGAAGCGTAAGGAAAGGGTCTGCCCATTGAGAAACTCTCCAGTACCTCACATTTTTAAACAAATTTAAGACACTTAGAAAGTATTAAATCTATTGGTCAAGAAAAAGACCGGCCCAAATCTAATCATTTCTTGCCCACAATTACCCAAAACAAAAAGACCCCTAATATTCTCTGTTTCCCGCCCTAACAGCCTTAGTAAACACAAAATTTATCCCATTAAAACTTATTTCATTTCGTTCTATTTTTTTTTTTTTTTTTAACCCAAGCTCAATAACAATTTTTAGCCACTAAAACCTACAATATCATGATCTGACTGGAAATCCAAGGTTCCATAAGGAATTGAAGAGGTGTTTCATCAGTATGTTGTTCTTTCCCACCGTTCTAATTTTGTGCTTTATTTTTTTTTTTTTTTTAAAGTTTAATATCCAAGAAAATCATGAGTTTCTTATTTGATTTGGATTTTTTTTTTTTTCTTCTCACTGTTATCTCATTTCTCTGTTTGATTTAAAATGCCCAAAATTAGTACTCTATTTGCATTGTTTTTAATATTGTTATTATATTGCAAAAGTCAAAAGTCTTCTTAATTTTGATTTTTCCAAACTCACTCCAACACATCTTTATCAACTTCAGGAAAAATTATGGTAAACAATGTTCTTATTATTATTATTATTTTTTCGATAGAACAATGTTCTTATTTAAATGTAAGAATTTTAGCATTAAGAATTAAGATAGGATTATATGAGTCAATGAAAAGATAACAGCTTTAACTTTTAATTCCTTGCTTCCCCTCTCTGGTTGTCAAGCACTCAAGCTTGTTTATAATTCCTTACTTCTGTCTTCTGATTCTTTTTTTTTTTTTTTTTTTTTGAGTAATTTACAAAGCTTTTGTTGAGGAATGTTTGGGTCACAATATTTTTCATAACTACTAATCTAAAGTGTTATGATTGGAGTAGCATCACTTTCATTTTGTTAAATATTAAAATTGATTTACCAAGTTGAATATATTGGAATAAATGCAAAAGTGGAAGTATAAAATAGAGAACATAAGAACATGAAAGTTGCATGGTTCAGTGTAGGAAACCCTTAAGAACTATATCTCTAATATATAAGATTGTAGAACAAATTTTGTGTTACAATGGACCCTAAAATGAGTATATATAGTAATAGATTTGGCTTACACATATGAGTATATATAGTAAGAGATTTGGCTTACACATATAGAAGGATTAGACTTATGCTTATGTTATTTATTTATTTATTTATTTATTTTGATGTTCAACCTTCAAAAAATTTCATTAAACTGGACTAAAGTCCAAACCAGATACATCTTTTGATACTTGAAGTTCAATAAAGGGTGGGATATCCTCAACCCAAACAATACTTTCACTTACAAGTTGTGCATTCCTAGCTAGTAAATGGGCAGCCATATTGTATGCTCTACGCACATAGCTGACTTCCGAGACCAAGGCGTTACACTTCTGCCCCTTGATACCTTCAATGATCATTTTAATAGAGATAGGAGGAGGGCTACAACCCCTTAGCGCATTAGTTACCCCTTTCGCATCTCCTTCCAATTCAACTTGCTTCAGCCCCAAGTCCCCTGCAAATTGCAAACCTTCTTCAAAGGCCTTTGCTTCCACCTCCAAAGCTCCTAGCGGTATGTCCAGCTTTTTACTCATCGCTCCCATTAACTTGCCCCTTTCATTTCTAATTACTATCCCAATTCCACAGCTGCTTGACTCTTTAAAGATCGCCCCATCCACGTTTACCTTATACCATTCTTCACGCGGTGGTGTCCATCTTCTTATTCTCGGAGGAGCAGGTTGTTTTGGGACCTCAAAGTGCTGGCAAAATTCCTCCACAAGAGCAATGGCTTCCATCACAATTCTCCTCGCTTCTTTGCATCTTCCTTCAAATTTTATTGCATTCCGATTCTTCCATATGCACCACGCTATACACGCCAGCCGCTCTAACTCTCCTTCCTTTCGATTTTCCCAAAACTTCCAAACCACATCAATGAAGTCATGGTGAGAATGGCAGCCCCTTTGCAAAGTCATCTTAGCCTCCTTCCATACTGCTTCTGCCATACAGCAATCCCACAACGCATGACTCGAGGATTCAACCAATCCGCACAGCCCACACCCATCTTCTTTAGACACCTTTCGGAGCCAAAGGCAATGATTGGTAGGAAGAAAGTTCTTACATGCCCTCCATAAGAAGTGTCTGACTTTACTTGGGCACTTTAAACCCCAAATAGCCATCCAAAATTCCTTTTTCTTCTGCATATTCGATTCCTCACCTCCTGCCCCCGAGCCCCTTCCTTTAGTAAGCCACCCGTGTGCTACATGGTAGGCATTTTTTACTGTAAAAATACCTTTTTTAGTCCATGCCCAAACCAAGGAATCATCTGGCAGATTTTGATAGATCGGGATACTCAATATAGTCATTGCTTCATGAGGTAAGAAGTTGTTTCTCACAGCACTAGTGTTCCACCGTCCCAAATCTTGGTCTAGAAGAGTCTCCACTAGCTCGTTTTCGGCATTTTGTTGCCAAGGGCTAACAACCATGAACGAATTTGGGGTTGGGATCCACCTGTCTGTCCATATCTTCGCTTTCCACCCATTTCCAACATTCCATCTCAGTCCACGATGAAGAACCCCCCTTGCAGCCACCAGACTTCTCCATGTGTAAGATGGGTTTTTTCCCAATTGAGCCTCCAAAAAGTTCGAATCCGGGAAGTATTTTGCTTTAAGCACTCGATAGGTTAGGGAATCTGAGTCTTGAGAAATCCTCCAACCCTGTTTTGCGAGCAAAGCTAAATTAAAAGCTTTAAGATCCTTAAAGCCCATCCCGCCTTCAGTCTTCAGTGTGCACATCTTCTCCCAAGCTATCCATGCCATCTTCCTTTCCTTATCTCGTTGACCCTACCAAAAGTTTCTCATCTTTGTATTCAACTCGTTGCACAAGGATTCTAGGAGTTTAAAACAATTCATCGTATACATAGGTGTGGCTTGGGCTACAGCCTTTATAAGGATTTCGGAGCCAGCCATTGACAATAGCTTTCCCTTCCATCCCGTAATTTTCCGGCCCACCTGATCTAAGATACGGTGGAAAGCTTTCTTCTTTCCTCTCCCTACCAAAGTGGGCAAGCCCAAGTAACGTTCATGCTGATGGATGACTTGTGCCCCGAACATATCTTTTACTTCTTCTTTAACCTCTACACTTGTATTTTTACTAAAAAAGAGAGAAGTCTTCTCTTTATTTAACTTTTGCCCCGACTCCCTTTCATAAACCTCTAGGATTTTTAGGAGTCTAAACCCCTCCTCCTTTGAAGCTTTGCCAAACACAATACAGTCATCAGCAAAAAGTAAGTGAAAGACCAAAGGAGCTTGCCTACACACCACAATACCTCTAGGAATTCCCCCATTTTCAACCTTTCTAAGCATGGCCGAGAGGCCCTCTGCACATAAAAGGAAGAGGTATGGTGAAATCGGATCCCCTTGCCTAAGCCCGCGAGTTGGAACAATCCTTCCGTTTGGCTCACCATTTATAAGCACCGAGTAAGAAACCGTGGACACACACATCGTCATCAAATTAATCCACATTTCATGGAAACCCAATTTACGCATAATTGCCTCCAAATATGCCCATTCTACTTGGTCATACACCTTGCTCATGTCGAGTTTTATTGCCATCAACCCATTTTTCCCTTTTCTCCTCTGATTTATACAATGCATAACTTCGAAGGCCACTAAAACGTTGTCTGTGATCTGCCTTCCTGGTACAAAGGCGCTTTAAGCATCACAAATAACATCCGGAAGAATTCTCTTTAACTTGTTGGCCAAAACTTTTGATACAAGTTTATATATAACATTACATAAACTTATGGGTCGAAACTCCGTCATCTTTTAGGGGCAATTTACTTTTGGGATTAGGCAAATATAAGTGTCATTTAAACCATAAGGAATAACACTTGTTCTAAGAATATTAAGGACACAATCTACCACACGAGGACCAACAATATCCCAATATCTTTGAAAGAAAATAGGGGACATACCATCCGGACCCGGAGACTTTGTGGGATGCATCTGCTTTGGCGCCCACTGAACCTCCTCTGCTTTGAAGTCTGATAGTAGGTCTTCATTCATTACATCCAAAACCTTTCTGTCAACAGCCCTAAGGCTAGCTCTGAAGCCAACTGGGAAGCTTGTACTATAGATATCCTTGAAGTAATCCAAAATAATACCATCCACCTCATCACAATCCTCACACCATCTACCTCCCTGGTCATACAGGCCATCAATTCTATTTTTCAGACGTCTATTACTTGCTATTGCATGAAAGAATTTTGTGTTTCGATCCCCACACTTAACCCATAAAGCCCTTGACCTCTAATTCCACATCATTTCTTCTCGGATCATTATCTCGTTAATCTCCTTTTTTAAAGCTTGAATCTCTTCAGTAGACTCATGAAGTAAATTTAAAGCTTCCAATTATTGTAGTCGACTTTGCTTCTGCTTTAAATTCTTATTTACATTGCCAACTTCCCTACAATTCCAGGTTTGCAAGTGATCTTGGCAGCTTTTTATCCTATCCCTAATCTGCACATCCGAATTAGCATTCAAAGGGTCCCAGGCCGTTTCAATCACCTCTCTGCAGCCCTCCTCTCTAGTCCACATAGCCTCAAACATGAACCGTTTCCCCTTCCCCCTTCTCCGCACTTTCCTCAAAGATAGATTGAGCATACAATGGTCAGAAGCTGCCATAGCCTTATAAAAAACTTTTGCCTCAGGGAACATTTTCAACCACTTCTCATTAGCCACTATCCTGTCCAACCTAACCAGAGTACGTTGCTTTCCCAACCTACCATTACACCAAGTAAAATACTGCCCCACAAAACCCAAATCAATGAGACCACAATCAGATAAACACTCCCTAAACATCTCCATTTGTCTTGCATCCCTCTCTAACCAACCCAATTTCTCATCAAATTTCACAATTTCGTTGAAGTCCCCAAAAACTACCCACAGCATATCACACTACCGCTTAAGTGATTCAAGTAATTTCCAAGAAATGTATCTCATACCTGCGTCGGGATGTCCGTAAAAACCCGTAGCCCTCCACGGTTGAGCGCTGGCCCCCTCACTGACCACCACATCGATGTGCCCATTCGAATAGCTTTTGAAGCATACGTCCGCCCCTTCCTTCCACAACATTGCCAACCCCCCATTCCGGCCATCGCTAGGCACCGTAATTCCTTGGGTAAGATTTAGCTTTCTTTGAAGCCCTTTGATCCTATTCTAACTTGCCTTGGTCTCCAATAGGAAAACCAAAACCGGGTCGATAACTTTCACCACATCGGTGAGCGAATGCACCACCAAAGCTGACCCTAAGCCCCAGCAGTTCCATGCCAAGAGACTCATTTGGCTCGGCGGAGCTGCCTTGCAGCATCCGCCTCACCGCCATCTCTTGTAGATTTGTCCTCACTCTCATTTCTTTCCTGCGCCTCAACTCTCTGTTTCTTCGTTTCTCTCTTCTTCTGGTTTGACTCAGTTAAAGAGAAAGGAGCATTTCTTTTTTTCTGCATTGGGCTTAAGTCCTTTGCTTTTCCTTCGGGCTAACCCTCACGGGCTTTCCTCTTCCAATGCCCACTAGTTGGGCGGAAAGCCTCAGCAACCCATCCTAAATCCATATCATATGTCATAGCTATTAGGCCTTCCTCCTCCTTAGTTAAGTCCAAGCCCATATTACTTCCTACCTCATTTTCTTTCTACACAGCCTCAAAATTAAACTTTGGAGCTTCTACCTGAATTGTCTCCATCGCTCCTTGCTCACGTACATCAGCCTCGGTATTAAGATCCGCTTCAACCACGCTCTCTTTCACTGAAATAGCATTGCTTTTCTTTGGGATCGCATCGATGAAGTTGACCAACCCCGTTTCTTGATACACCTCATTGCTCCTTTCATTGTCCCTTGGAGTCTATGACGTGCTTCCCAACTTCTTTTCCCCAAGAAACGACGCCACAGACGCTTCTTTGTCAGTCTCCACCTCTTTCTTCCTCGACGTCTGCACCTTCAACACCTGCTTATTGCCGTCCAGTATACTCCCGCACATACCCACCCCTTCATTCCTTTTCGGGTAAGTTGATTCCCATCCCATTCTCCTCACCAGTTCCCCTCTCATCCATGCACTGTATTAGAGCTCCCCCATTTCTCCACTTTTATCTATCTCTTCTTTCCGCGTGCAATCCTTCAGGTCATGCTCCAGAAGTCTACAATGATAGCAAAAATTTGGTAGGCGCTCGTATTTGAAAAGCACCCACCAGTCCACCCCCTCTTCACCGTGTATCCTTTTTCCCCTTATTAGCTTGCATGAGACATCTAGACTGACGCGAACCAGGAGGCATTTTCCCCATTGAACTCCAGTATCCGCCACATCCACCTCCAACACTTCTCCCAGGCTAGCACCAATGGCCATCCCCGTTTCTTTTGTCCTATGTTTCAGTGGTAGATTGTATATTTGAACCTAAAAAGGAGACCACCTGAGAACAATGTCCTTTGGGTCTCGTTCTCCATCGAATTCTTGGAGTAACACTAGTTGTTTTTCATAATGCCACAGACTCATCTCAAGGATTCTCCTCTTGTCCCGGTCGTCGTCAAATTCAACTAAGAACATCTCATCCTCAATCACTGAGATCCTCATGCTCTTGTTTGGCTTCCATAACATCCTAAAGTTCTTCCTTAGTGCGTCAAGCATAACCCCTCTGCGTGATAGCACCATCATCACTAAACAATGTTTCCCTCTCTCTTTAGCTGCCTTAATGCAGTCCTTCCCTAGATTTACACTTTCTTATTCCTCTTCCGTGACCCTTAACTTCTGCCATAATACCTCAAGCAATTCCGCCATTGTTACACAACCCCACTACCTTGACCCCACCACCCAAAGGAGGGAGATCACTTCACTCCCACAAGCACCTGTGGGACTCCAACTGCTGCTACGTGCCTAAGGCTCGAGAGCACCAACTAGAACCATATCTAAGGATTATGCTTATGTTATTGAGCTAATATATCTCTAACACAATTAAATCTACTATCGATATCATTGTTATTATGTAGCAATTACAAGTCATATTAATATTGATGTTCTTACCACCGCGCACCCTTGGTACGGTGGCCACTCTACAAGTATAAGTGCTTGTGGGATGTGCGGGACAAGGGTCGGGGTTCAAGTCTCCAGGAGGGAGTTTCACACACATATATACTTAGATTAAGGTAGAGTAGAAATTCTATCTTGTATAAAATATATATATATATATATATTAATGTTCTTTATCTAAAAGAAATATCCAAAGCGATTAATTAAAAAGTGACAGTGACAACGTAATATTCATTTTTTGGGCTTTACGGTGAACATAATTAAAACTATAAAAATTGGGCTTTAAGGTGGAGATATGACTGGAAATTATTTTCTTTTTAATAGTATTTTAAAATTAGGGAAAATTTAAGTAAAATTATAGCAAAAATTCAAGAAAAAAAAATTAAAAATGACATGGCGACTAATGTGGCTCAACGGGAGAGTAGCAACATTAAATGCTACGCTTCAACTTTTAGTAATATATAGATATAGATTGCGTATAGAAAATTCTCTCTCAACAAGTAGAGCTTTTTAATTTTCTATTGCGTGATTGAATCTTAATATATTGTTACTTAAGTTTTTTTTTTTTTTTTTTTTTTGTGCACACTATTATTCAAATATAATTCTTTTTTTACAGCCCTCTTAATTAAAAAACAAATATATGATAGAGTTTACCTATGGTGTCCGCTCTCATATTCTTTGAATGTCATATCTTTTTTCTTTTTTAATCAAATGTCATATCTCTTATTCAGCACCATATATGATATTTTATCAATTGAGTTAAATAAAGTTGATTATTACCCTTTTAACTCATAATACTCATTTGTTTTTCTTTTTTATCAATATATTATGGGTTTACTTCTTGAACTCTTTCAAAATAATAATAATAATAATGTGTAAGAATGTATACCCCACAATCAAGATTATGTCATTTTGATTTATGAATCAAAAATCTTTAATTCACTACTATAGTTCATATGTATGTAATATCTAAATGTTCAAATAGTGTGTAAAACACTTATGAACGTTTAGACCCCCAATTTACAAAATACCAACACAAGCTTATTATCAAACAATGTATGTGCGAAATATGAAAATAAGCTAAAACAGAATTGGTAAAACAATCTAAACCGAAATTAATCACAACTACAACAGTAATTAAAAGGCAAAGATTAAAGGAAGAGAGATGCAAACACAAAGACAATACAACGATGTGTTATCGAAGAGGAAACTGAAGTCCTTGGCGTAAAACCTCTCCGTCGCCCTCCAAACGGTCAATAATCCACTAGAGAATAAAGTTGGGATACAAGAATAGCAGAAGACCCTCCAAGCCTAATCTACCCAGTGCGCCTAAGCCCTCCAAGCTTCTTGCTCCAATAGGTTTATGCCGAACCTTGCCTTCTCTAGCTTACCGGATCCCGCAATAGCCCATTGCATCAACCAAAATCAATTGGTCCCTTCTAAACTGCTTCCAACCACCAAATAACCTTCTCATAGATATGGGTATGGTGAGATAAGGATTTTAGCTAATGTACCTCTCAAGGATGTATAAATGGAGAGGGTGAGAGTAGAGGAATTTGGAGAGTCTAAGGATGAAGATTGTGGATAAGTCAATCTTGTTTTTCTCTAGGGTTTCTCTCACAAAATTCTCTCTGGAAGCTCTCTACATTTCGTGGGTATAAGGGTATTTATAGTTAGGTGTGTATGGAATGCAAAGAGTCAGGTTTCTAACAAACAGGGTGTTCTTGTGACTCGACCTTGCGACTGGAACGAGTCGCAAGCTAATTGCCTGGCTAAACTGGAAGTTTTGTCCTGTAATGCAATAGCTAGCGTGACCCTTCAACTCCCCTGCATGCTTCACATGTGTGCCACCTTTGGTGACTTGCCAGTCATGTGCCATTTGTGAGATTCAGTCGTAAGGCCCTTCTTGAGTGCACACTCTTGAGCTTTTCTTCACACTCTTTCACACACTACCCTTACATGAATCCCACCTAAATACGAGGTTTCTAAATGCTGAATTACATACAAATTTGGCATGGAATAAAGCCAACAAAATGATTGAATAAATTCAACCTTACAATCTCCTTCTTTGGCTATTCTATGACAAAACCCTAAAACAAACTCTAGACTTAACATGTGAGTTAGGAACAGTTGAACAAAACTCACTCACTCCTAACTTTAGAATCTATGAAACTCTTGAACCATACAAACAAGTATATCCTGAAAACAACAACACAATATGATCATTGTAAACAGATAACTTGAAATACATATGGAGCAAGCACAATGCGATCAAGCAATATAGAGTAAAGCAATAAAGCATGGCTTGACCAAAAACACACAATTACTATAAATAGTGACCACAATGATCATTCACATAAGGAATGAACTTCCAGACATGCAAGCTAATAAGCTCAATGCAAAGTATCATTTGCATTTCCAACACTCAACCGATATAAAAACCAAAGTAATTACATCAAGGATATAAAATCCAACAAGGGCACAAGAGTGATGTACTTAAAGAAATGCATAACATTAATAGCAAGTACTAAGCTACAAAGCATGAGTACAAATCACGGAGTACTGAATATGAACTTAAATATATAAACCAAAGTATCAAAAGCTTTAAACAAAAGCACAGTAAAACATCCATGAGTTTAAACCAAAATATTTAACAAAGTGCTGTGCAAACCCATATTAAAATTATCTAAACATAACAACAAAAACCATAGACAATATAAAGTGCTACTGCTAGGTAGTAAAGCTATAAAACTTTGTTGAAAGAAGATTCATCTGCTTTTGGATAGCAGCCAGCCTATCAGACTGCTCATTCTGGTCGTCTCAAAGCCCGTCAATCCTTTCAAGGATGATTCGAAATGCATCTGGAGGTACTATAGAGGATGATGAAACTTGGCTCCTTTTGCCACGGCCTTTTAAGCTTGAGGGTTGTTCTTCAACTTCTGTCTCAGTTTCCATAGGTTCTCCTTGTTCTTGATCACCCTCCTCTTCATCACTCGGTAGATGAACTTTGATCCGTGTAATGGTTAGAGCATTGATAGCTAAAAGAGTAGGCATGAGACTAATGTCTTAAGGAATTTCTACACCTTTTACTTGAAAGATCCTCATGAGTAGACTAGGGAAAATCAGCTTTGCCCTTGAAGTGATTCTTGTTTCATCAACAATAATGCAGAAGATATGAGCACTAATATCAATATAAGTGTTCTCCCGAAACTCCATGAGAAAAATGGCTCTTGCATTATTGATGGTGGTCATCTTCTTTACCGAGTACAAGTTGAACATCATGATCAATGTAAGGCATCTCAGATCATGTGGAAAAGCAATAGTGTTGAGGCATCTTCCCTCTCTAAATCCACCAATATGAGATTGGACCATTTATATGGAAAGCATTCTATCCTTGTAGTGAGTAAAATCATGCTCTAACTCCTCAAAACCAAGAATTTCATCAATGTCCTCCAAATCAATGTTGAATTCATGGCCTCTTATCCAACAGTTGATTTCATCCTCTCTTAAGACTATATTGGCATAGAATTCTCTAATCAATGTTTCACATACCCCAAGCAAATCACCAAGGAGCTTGTCCCAACCTCTGTCCTGAAATCAACCGGGAATGAAGCAGTCCTTTAGATCAGCCAAATCCACAAATCTCTCTTGGATGATAGGAGCCTTCTGATAAAATTGAGTGTATCTCTCAAAATGTTTGGTAGACTTGAACTGGGTATTATCCATTTTCTGCCTTTTGTCAGCCTTTTATGCAGTAGTCTTCTTCTTTGGAGTCATCTACAAAGACATAGCAACAAAGACCACAAAAACAGAGCATACCATATGGTAACACCAAAAATTAGTTACAACTTAGTAGCTCAATTTGACATGAGAGAACACACATTGACACACCACAATAGAGTTTTATAAAAAACACTTCAAACAAAACACAATGTAAGTGTGTGCTGAAAACTTCCAAGAACAACTTAGGGCAAAATGCAAAACCCATAACCAGTTATGCAAATAACAAACAGTGTATACCAAAGACACCCCACAAACATTGTATTACGTACTAATCCCAAGAACACAAGAAAATGTCTACGAGACATTTTACCATGGGTATGATATGCATAACACAACACAGATCAAGTATCATACTCAAAACTAAGAATCAATCATGAAAACATGTGAAATAAGCATCATACTATTAATATCAACAAAACCCATATATCAAACTCAACTCAAATAAACCCAACCTGTATTCGAACATCATATATCTCAAATCTCAACAACTCAAAATCCAAGAAATCAAAGGCTATAAACATGAAGTACTTTGAAAAATATAGAAAACCCATACCTTTTCTTGAAGATTGAAGTAAAGATGATGAAGAACAATGGCGGATTTTGAGAGAAAAACAGTGAGTTTGTGAGAGAGATGAACGGACAAGACAATGAACAGTCAAAGTGAACGAGGGAAAACTGAAATTTTTTTAAAAAGTTGTCCTTAAAGAGCAAAACACACAATTTTCGTGATTGAAATGAGTCGCGAACAAGTCACCAAAAACCCTTGTGATAAAAATTGGAAAAATTTGTCTAAGTGTTTTTTGCGACTGGAAGTTCCACCCATGAGAAAGTCACAATGGGAGCTGCAAAACATTCTGAGTAAATCTCACGACTGGAGCTTCCACTTGTGAACAAGTCGCCAAAATAAGTCGCGAGAAATCTAAAAACCTAGATTTTTAAAAAAATTTCTAAGTCTTTTTCACAATTGGGACCTTGATTCGCCAATGAGTCATGAAAACCTTCTGTATAAGCTTACAATTGGGGCATGCGACTAGCTTGACCCGCGTGGCAAGTCGTCAAAACAGAGTTGCATAGTTTTTGAAATTTTTGAAAATTTTCAAAATAAAAACACTTTCCAAAAACAACTAAAACACTCAAAAATCTTTTTGTGTTTGATCAACATATACTTGAGCATGTGCAACATATTTAATCAAGTACAATCACATAAATGAATAAGGCATTCATTGAACATAGACATATGTGATGTGTGTGGGTACCAAAACTGAGATAGTCCTTAGTCTAATGTGAAGCTTCAATGATCAATTCAACCAAGACATACACAATTAGCACGAGGAAAAGTGATCAATCTCAATTATAGAAATATGCATATATAACCTCCCACATAAACTTGATAACATAATTTTGAAGCTTTTCATTTGGCTCCATTCATATCATAACATTTGATCTTTTTGAATCAATACATCTCATTTTCAGATCAACGCCTGAAATTTTTGATATTTCAATTTCATGAGCAAGCCTTTAGCTTTTTGGGTATCATACATTTTCATAAAAGTCTCTTTCCCTTTTTCCTAGTCAAATACTAGTATATGCGACGGCTATTGCAACTCATTATCTCTTTTCATTTTGAGATTTACATTTTTTGAGCTCTTTAAGCAAAAAAATAAAATAAAATAAAAGAGTGGGAAGATATATAGACATAAGTCTATGCAAGTTTCAAGATCAACAAAACCATTTGACTAATCATTCATGACAAGTTTGAAGATCTATTTACAAATGTTACATAGATGTCAAGAATTTTCCCACAATGATATGAATACATAAAGAACAAGCTATGCTTGTAAATACACAAAGTCATTAGTACAAATGTACAAGGCAAAACATGCTTGTGACAATACACAATAATGCCGATCAAACTTTTTGGATTTTCTACTTTTTATGTGTTTTTGGATTTTTGACATAAAAACAAATAAAGATTGATAAAAAAAAATGTAAAAACATTCAAAGCAAATAGCAGACAAACAACCAATTTTCAATACATGTTGGAGAGATAACACAAGTCACACAAACAATCAATGTCATAAAACATAGGAAGTATTAATGCATAGATAGTGTTGTAATGCTTATGCATGTGTACCCTTCTTCACCCACACGACACTTGCGTTTGGGGTGATATCCCTAGAGGATTGGGTACAATTGTTGTGACTTTTAAACCTTCTAGTGAAGCTTGTCAAATAGGTGGTGAATGCATCAATCATCTTCATCACATCCCTCACTCCGGGATCACCTTCTTGACCTTTTGATTGTTCAGCATTCCAATTCCCTTTGTCATGTCTTGGTCCTCTCGACCTTTGAGCACCTGAATTCTTCAATGCTTGAAGCTTACGACAATTGGGTCTGGTGTGACCTTGAATTCCACAATGATGGCAGAAGTGTTGAGTTCTTAGACCTCGTTGTGACTTTGGGAGTGATTTCCCTTTACCCTTAGTTTGACCACTGATTATATAGGAGGCTTAGTCATAAAACATTAGTTAGTCACATTCTTCTTCTTCTCCGGCTTCACTTTCTCAGCATTCGTGGTAGCTACCATCGATTCTTTAGCTTTCACAAACTTCATATCCTTGGACACTTTGACACTCGAACTACTCTCACCAATGTATCCTAATATGCTTTTATCAGAGAAAGGTTTTTGATGAGCAAATACTTCATCAAGCTTCTTGGAGGAGACTCGCTCTACTTTAGCATTCGCTTGAACCACCTCAAGCTCAAGAAATTTTATCAGCGTCTCGACTTCACACTTAGTCTCTTTGTATCATACTAAAAGACTCTTGTAGTCTTGCTCTGCTCTCTTCAGTTTCTTAATGGTTGCATTAGCCAGTTTTGCATATCCACCGGTCTTCTCAAGGAAGGAATTGTAGGTCTCTTGCAGTCTCACTGTTCTTTCATCTTCCTCATCATCAGATTCTTCTACTATCCCCATTAACTCCAATTTAGTGTCCTTACCAAGCTCTTCCACCAGCACACTCAAATCATCTGAAGATTCCACATGAGCAATGATCATGAATGTAAAGAAGTTTCCCTCTCCATCACAGCTTTCAGCTGAATCTGAACTAGAAGAGTCTGAATCACTAAGAGTAGCGGCATACACCTTGCCCTTCCCTCTCAAATAATTGGGACACTCTTTCTTGAGATGTCTATGTCTGTTGCATTCGAAGCACGTGATTCCTTGAGAGGATTGAGACTCCTTCTCATCTTTCCTCTTGAAGTCCTTTTTCTTCTTTCTGAAACTTGGGAATTTTCCCTTCTCAGCAAATTTTTCATTCTTCTTGAACTTTAAGAATTTTCGGAAATTCTTCACAAGATATGCCACATCTTTCTCGATCTCATCCTCATCTAATGAGTCGTGAACTTCCACCCTCTCATTGATCATCTTTAGAGCAAGGGATTCACTCTTTCTTTGTGAAGGTAGAGACAGCTCATATATTTGAAGTGAGCCAATTAGTTCTTGAACTTTGATATCGTCAAGGTCATTACTCTCTTCATTGCTGTAACCATTGCACGGAAGCTCTCCGACAATGATTGAAGGATCTTTCTTACTATCTTTGAGTCTTCCATCTTCTCACCCAAATTAAACTTGCCAACAACCACCTCATTCAGCTTGCCATAGAATGAGTCAAATGACTCGTCTTCACTCATTTTCAACTCTTCAAATCGAGTGGTTAGCATCTGCAATTCAGTGTCCTTCACTTTCTTCGTGCCTTCATACATGGTCTCCAATATTTGCCACGCCTCCTTAGCAATTATGACGTGAGATATCCTGTGAAACTCATCTAGAGATACACCACAAAAAATAGCATTTAGTGCTTTTCTATTTGCATTTTCTACCGGAAGAGCCACCTTATCCCATGTGGATTTAGCAGCCTCCGGCCTAGTCCATCCTACATCTACTACATCTCTAACACTTTCATCAATTAAACACAAAAATGCCCTCATCCGAACTTTCCAAAAGGCATAGTTGCTACCATCAAAATATGGTGGAGCATTTAGAGATTGAGATCGATCCATCTCAAACGGGGTCAAGGATCGCACTTAGGTAATTAAACCATAGCAAGTGCACCCGCTCTGATACTAATTGACTGTTCAAATAGTGTGTAAAACACTTATGAACGTTTAGACCCTCAATTTACAAAATATCAACACAAGCTTATTATCAAACAATGTATATGCGGAATATGAAAATAAGCTAAAACAGAATTGGTAAAACAATCTAAACTAAAATTAATCACAACCACAATAGTAATTAGAAGGCAAAGATTAAAGGAAGAGAGATGCAAATACAAAGACAATACAGGGATGTGTTACCGAAGAGGAAACCAAAGTTCTTGACGTAAAACCTCTCCACCGCCTTCCAAATGGTCAATAATCCACTAGAGAATAAAGTTAGGATACATGAATAGCAGAAGACCCTCCAAGCCTAATCTACCCGCTGCACCTAAGCCCTCCAAGCTTCTTGCTCCAACAGGGTTACGCCGAACCTTGTCTTCTCTAGCGTACTGGATCCCGCAATAGCCCATTGCATCAACCAAAATGAATTGGTCCCTTCTAAACTGCTTCCCAAGCACTAAATAACCTTCTCACAGATATGGGTATGATGAGATAAGGATTTTGGCTAATGTACCTCTCAAGGATGTATAAATGGAGAGGGTGAGAGTAGAGGAATTTGGAGAGTCAAAGGATGAAGATTGTGGATGAGTAAATCTTGTTTTTCTCTAGGTTTTCTCTCTCAAAATTCTCTCTAGAAGCTCTCTACATTTCATGGGTATAAGGGTATTTATAGTAGGATGTGTATGGAATGCGAAGAGTCAAGTTTCTAACAAACAAGGTGTTCTGGCGACTCAGCCTCGCGACTAGAACGAGTCGCGAGCTAACTGCCTGGCTAAACTGGAAGTTTTGTCGTGTAGTGCAACAGCTAGCGTGACCCTTCAGCTCCTTTGCGTGCTTCACACGTGTGCCACCTTTGCCGACTTGCCAATCACGAGCCAGTCACAAGATCCATTCACGAGGCCCTTCTTGAGTACACACTCTTGAGCTTTTCTTCACACTCTCTCATACACTACCCTTACATGAATCCCACCTAAATACAGGGTTTCTAAATGCTAAATTACAAGCAAATTTGGCATAGAATAAAGCCAACAAAATGATTGAATAAATTCAACCTTATAATATCTATCAATTTTACCTTTATAGAGCGCATGTATACATTTTGATAATATTTGTGATATGTATATTATACGTCTTGCCATTTGAATATGATATCAAAACTGGTTATTTTCTGAAAATTCTAATTGTGCAATAAATTTGAGTTACTATTTTTAAGTTTGGCTTTTTGAAAACACTTTACTAAACAAGAGTTTTTTTATGGTTCCCAGTTCTCACCACATTTTGTTTATAAGTGATGAAAACCATTTTTTGGTTTGAAGAAAATTCCTCTAACTTAGTATGTGTCAATTGATAAAACCATTCACATATACTTTTTAGTTATATAACTTATTTAATGAGTCATGTGATATATTTAAATAATACATATGAATGGTTTAATAATATATAAATCACTAGGTAATAAATTGGAGGTGAGTTCCCTTTAGCTTAGCTAATAAAATCTCCGATGGTTGAATAAGAGATCTAAAGTTCAATTCCCACTTACACTAAAAATCGATTGGTGTTTTAATTTGATGATAAAAAGGGCAATAATAAAAAATGGATATCATAGGTTGAAACTCTATTTTTTTTTTTAAATGTAATAAATTGGTGGAATACTAATTAAAGCTTTATTATTATTATTATTATAGAAAGAATACCAGTTAATTTTATATAATACAATTCTTCTACAAGCAAAATTTTTTTTACAACTTTTATCATAACTAGATGAAGTAGGTTGAATATAAAAAATGGAAAAAAAAAAAAATCACATGATCCAATCATTTTTTTTTTTTTTTCCATTACTCACAATCTAAAGTTTTTTTTAGAGAGTTTTAACTTACGGCATCTGCTCCTGATGATAGTTATATCGCAATCTAAAGTTAATTTAAGAAAATTATATGCCTATACTTTCTTTTTGTGTGATTTTTTTTTTTTTTCAACTTGCAAGCTAAGCACAAGTAAATATTGCAAATATGGGAGAAAGGGAGCCCAACCGAATCATTTGTAACTTGTAAGATTAGGTATATGTTGATTTAGTTAAATTAATTGTGAAGTACAAATAATCCTAATAATTGAGATGCAAAAAAGGATTACCAGCCAAACAACCCATTATAGATTGACTCTAATATCTTGCATGTGCTCTCACTTGAACGAGTCATAATTTAGAAGCATAATCCTAGGAATGCCCATGCGGGACGGGAAATTTCGATTAAAAGATTATGAAACAATTTTACAGTCAAGTGGATATAAGGTTCAAGGTTTCTCTCAAAGAAAAAAAAAATTAAAAAAAAATATCTTTTTTTTTTTTTTTTTGGCTATTCTATTTGATTCCAAAGCTTATTTGACAAGATTTTAGGGTAGATGTAGAAATAAGGTGGATATTTTAAACACATTCCTAAAAATGAATTACTTATAAAAATGAATTATTTTATACAGAAATAAGATGAAAAAAATAAAATCTAATTTGGAAAACGACATAGAAGAATAAACAAAGGAAGGAAGAAAGCATCAAACTACCTAATTGTATTATACATTAAATAGAAAATTTTATGTAGTGCGAATATAAGGTTCATCCAGCACTTCATGATGTTTTTCTTTATCAAATAAATTGGATAATAACATTACTATCACGTACTAATTTTATATTAACATGTGCATCACATGTTAATTTTATAACATTGGGATATATGATTGTGTCGAACCGGTGTTTGATCATACGAGTGAGTCAGTGAATCATTGCTTCAATTATGTTAGGACATATGTAATTTGATGTTAGGAACATGTGTCAATTTAGAATTGACTAATCTTTTGACAAAACGCACTTTACTTGTAATTAGGTAGATCTAGGATGTGTTTAATGCTTCAAGAAACAAGGTTTCAAGTACAAGTGTTAAAACCATGCAAGTCTGTCCAAGAAACAAGTAAGAAAGTGCTGAATTTTAAAGCTTGATAGCTAGCATCTATCGAGGTTTAAAAAGCTGCTAAAGCCTGAAGCTCGACAGCTAGCTCAATAGATACCCTATCTGTCGAGGTTTATAAAATTCAGTTTTTCAGAGCTGATTTCACTCCAATCCGTGAGTATGTGTTTAGACTTTCTTTTTTCACAACCCTAAACATATATAAAGATTATTTGAAGGGCTGTCAAAGGTTGCAAAAGTATGAAGCAAAGTTGTGTTCATACAAATTGTGACCGGAAACAGAATTTGCCCTAGTTCATCTTTCTCTTGAAGAAGCTGTTGTGTTTGTACACCTTAGGGCTTTGTGACCAAGAAGTTTCATGATCTTCATCGTGTGATAAACTGAAGAACTTTGCAGCCAACATCTTTCTCAAGTTGGTGATCAAGTTGCGTATTGAGATCTGCGCATCTATTGGTTAGTCACGTATTGGAAGCCGTGCATTGAAAAGGAGAAATTGTCACTACAAAACTAGTCCAATTAGGTATTGGGGTAAGGGTTCAATTGTAGGTTGATATAAGGTATTGGGATTCCTTTACTTGTAACCACTTGTTTTGATAATAGTGGATTCTCAGGAGTGGTGACCTTAAAATCACCCGGTGGAGTTTTTGTCGTGTAGGTTTTCCCCATTCGTAAAAAAATCACCATGTCAATTTAATTTCCACAATACTTTAATTAACTGGTGATTTTTTTGTGCTATCACGCATTTTGCATGTTAATTGAATTAATTAATTAACTTAACTAAATCAATTGGTTAATTTACCACAAATGGTCAATACATTCTTGGCCTATCAAGTGATATTAAAGCAGGCGCACTCTGATTAGGTGTTAATCTTTGCTGTGTGATCCATTAACCCCTATTTGTCATGGATAGAGGACAATCTCTTATTATACCTGCATTATTTGATGGCACTAACTATACATACTGAAAAATACACATGAGAGTTTTCTTGCAGTCATTAGATGAAAAAGTGTGGCAAGCTATGGAGATAGGTTAGACCAAGCCTATGGAAGTTTCAGCCGACTGGGATGATGTTAAGAACAAGGTAGTAAGCTTCAACAACAGAGCATTGAATGCTCTATTTAGTGCAATCACGAATGAGGAATTCAAAAAGATATCCTCTGCTGAAACTGCTAAGGAAACATAGACCATTCTCCAGACAACCTATGAAGGAACCAAGGCTATCAAGGATTCAAAGCTTCAGAGGCTTACTACGAGATTTGAAGAGATTAAGATGAAAGAGGATGAATCATTCGATGAGTTCTATGCCAAGCTCAAGGACATAGTGAACTCAACCTTTAATCTTAGGGAAACCATTCCCGAACCCAAGATTGTGAGAAAGGTGCTCAGATCTCTACCCGAGATATTTCATGCCAAGATCACCGTGATTGAAGAATTAAACGATATTGACAAAATTCCTTTAACAGAGTTGGTTGGCAATCTGCAGACCCATGAATTGGGGTTGACAAGGATCGAGAAAACAAGCAAGAGCAAAAGCATGGCATTGAAGGCCAAGAGCAATGACACTGATGAGTCTTTAGACAATGAAGATTTTAAGATGAAATCCTATATCACAAGGCAATTCAAGAAGTTCATGAAGAATGCCAACGTGAAAGGATTTGACAAAAATAAAAAGTAATCCAGTTCCTCACAGTTTAGGAGTCAAGACAAAGGGAAGAAGGATGCTAGGGATGGCAGTCAGTACACTATTCCCTCAAGACCAAAATGCTTTAGGTGTCAGGGTTTCGATCACATGAAAAAAAATGCCCTACGTATCTCAAGACTATTGGGAAAAGTAAGGCACTTGCTGTTATGTTGAACGACACTGACCCGGAGGATGATTCTGATAATGAGGATGATGGAATCCTAAATGCCTTCACTGCCACCATAAATTCTACTAAAAGGATTGTTGAAGATGTGGATGAAGAAAAGGAATTAGTGGAGTCTAAGTTTGAAAAGATGGATGAGCAAGATAACATCCACATAGCCTATGCAAAATTATACAAAGTCTCAGAAAAGCAAGAGAAGTTGTATAGGTTGGCCACCAAGAAGCTTAGTGAAGTGGAACTTGAACAAGAAGAAATTTCCACTAAGTTTGATGAAGCAAATCAAACCATTAGAGCACTGAAATTTGAGAATAATTTCTTGGCTGAGAAGACCAAGAAGCTTGAGGTAGAACTGTTCCATGTCAGAGCCCAGTTGGAAAGGACTTTAAGTGCAAAGCTTGATGAAATGCTCAGTTTTCAGAAATCTATTTCTGATCAAACTGGTTTAGGGTATGATTTCTCTTCTCCTAGTATTGATTCTACTAGTACTATCGTTTTTGTTCCTCCTGCTGATAATATTGAAACTGAGAACAATGATGTTAAAAATGAATTAGCTAGTGAGAAAATAGATAAGGGTAAATCTATTTTAGGAGCACCCCCTAAGCTTGATAAGAAAGAGATCAAGAACCCTAGGGCTAAGAAGAGAAATACTCAAAAGCCCAAACAGAAAAAGCAGCATTTCTGCCATCACTATGGCGCAGTTGGACATACTCGAGCTAATTACTATAAGTGGTTAACCACTCAACAGAGTAATAGCATGATCGCATCGGGAAACCAGAATCAGTTTCCATCCTCCTTTGCTCCTCTTAGAGATCTTCTTAAAGCCCTCATGTTCCTTTTGAACTTGAATGGTTTAAATTCCTTCATCTTACCATCAAATCAAAGGTTTGCTAAATGGAAAGGTTCTTCCAAGGTGTGGAAGGAAAAGGGCTCCAAGTGATTCTGTCACTTTTTCTCTCTCCCCTTCTTGTTTTTGTTTTAGTTTCGTGTTTTTAATCAGTTTAGTTTTATGCATTGCTTTGTTTTACATGTTTTTGTTTGTTTATTTTTCAGTTTTGTTTTATTTTGTTTGTCATATAAAAATTTAAAAAAAAATTGAAAAATCAGAAAAATACAAAAACAGTCTGTGTTTGTGTACATTGGTACTTGTGTACCTTGAATGGCCATTGAAACAAAGTTTTCTAAATTTTGTATCTTTTGTAGCTTAGATGAGCATCTCTATGCACAACTAAGCAAGTGAGCTTTGTGGCACATGTTTGTGTTGAGTAAGGTTAAGTAATCTCTTTTCCTTAACACTCGTATCACTCTTTTTGACGAAAATGACTAGAAAATCCTAAGAGAAATGCATAAATAACCATCTCACCACTGTTGCCTGCCAATCATAAAATGACATTTGTATGCTTTAGCGTAACAAAAGTGCAATGTCAAAAGCTTAACATCATTAGGTATTTCTTTTCTATCTCTTATATGCCCATGCATGATTTGGTTAAAAGAAAAATACGCAAAGAAAAATAAAAAGCAAAAAGAATCAAAATATTTTACATTGATTATAAGCGTGTATTCTAGGGGATGTGGGAGTTATAAGAGGTACCTCGAAGATGATAGTCCCCATCAAACAGTTATGATTATGTGTGAGTTAAAGTGATTTTCTCATATCTCAAATCGTCATAACATGTAGACATTTATGCAATCTTGCGATATTTTTCACACACAACATGCAAAATTCTTTGCTACTTTTGATACATGTGCATGTACAATATGATTTGGCCATCACAAGGAATATTTGTGTAAATGTATGCTCATTAAACTGTCTTAACTTGTTTTTGAAATATAAAATTGGTTAGACTTATTGTGTGTGTGTGTGTGTGTGTGTGTGTGTGTGTGGGATTTATGTGATTGACATTTTTCTTGTTAAGAGATGATTTTGAGGTTTTAAATTGTTGTTTGGATCATTGGTTTTATAGCATGCTTGATTGTATTCATATTTATGTTTTTCTCTTCTTGAAAAACTGTTTTTACGCAATCTCGATAGCTGCTGGACACCTCTCGACAACTAGGCTATTTATCGAGACCCTTCAGTTGCTTTTTATTGCATTCTCGATAGGTTCTCGATAGCTGCTTGATCCATCGAGATACCTTTTGGCTGCTCGATAGCTTATCAATAGTTTCCTCGATCCATCGAGATTCCTTTGCTGTGGACACCTCTCAATAGATCTTGGACAGCTCTTCGACAGCTAAAAAGCACATTTTAATTCTCGACACACCTCGATCTTTCAAGATTTATGTAGTTTCTATATATACGATCCTCGCAATTTCTGTTCACTTCTCCTTGATCTTTTTTTACAGTTTCTGACCTCTCAACGTCCCAAACTTCTCTCTTTCACTCAAACTCACTTTCCCACTCAATTTTCAGTCTCTAGATTTGCTTCTCTCTCTGGTATGACTCTTTCTCGTCCTTTAATCATGCATTTCATATCTTTTGACCTAAAATTAGGGGGTTTTGAAAATTTTTTGGATTTTTCAAATTTGTTGAGGTTTTTGCAAAATTTTTGGGATAGGTTTGTGTTCAAATGATGTCAAATCATCATACATTGCATTTCATGAGCATTTTAACTATATTGTCATGCATTTTAGATGTGTGCTATATATGTTGTCTCGTTGTGTGCTACTAGGTTTGGATTCGGCTAAGCCCATGATGTATTTGTATTTTGCATGCCACATGTTCATGCATTTTCATGCATACGTACCTTCATTTCTTTATATTTTTATATATTGCTGCTATTGGTACTTTTCTTATTCTCTCTCTCTCTCTCTCTCTCTCTCTCTCTCTCTCTCTCTCTCTCGCGTTAGTCTGCTCTATGGCACCTAAATGCAAATCTACTCCGTCCCAAAACCTTCTGCGTTCTGGGGCATCTTCTTCCTCTGACCCTACACCTTCTATACGGTTCCGTGATGATGGAGCCTAAAAGGACTTCTCGGAGAACTTTTGTAGATAAGGTATTCATTCAGAACACCACGTCATTATGTCGGACTTTTCCGACACTACCTACCCACTATCATTCACATTAGGGGTTGGGAGTCACTTTGTGACATCCTGGTCACTTGTCCCTCCGTGATCATACAGAAGTTTTACTCCAATATGCATAGAATTGATACTTCAATACCTTATTTCTTCTCTCGCGTTCGAGGTACATGTATCTTAGTTACTTCGGAGATTGTATCTGAGGTACTACACGTTCCTAAGGTAGCGCATCCTGACTACCCTAGCTGTGAGCATCTGAGGACAGTGTCCAAAGACGAACTCTCGTCTCGCTTCTATGAGACACCTTCTTTTTGGGGTAACTATCAAAACACCCCTTGCTCAAGCTTTGCAAAAAGTCTGAAGTTCCTTAATACAGTGATGACATTTGTTCTTCATCCTTTGTCTCACTATAACTTTATTATAGAGATACGTGCTCGATTTTTGTTGTCCCTCTTAGAGGATATCTCTATCGACTTTCCTTCTCACTTTATTCTATCCCTTATAGATGTCTATAGGGATACAACGACCGGTGATAAGCTCATTTTTCCTTCCACTATCACGTGAATACTTCACCATTTTTCCATCTCATTTCCTATCTCTCCTCATTTTTCTGTGATGCATGCCATAAACGTTACTACCGTTCAATGAAGCGAGGCACAGCTCAAGCCGAGGTGGCCCCAGACATAGACGGCAGCTCCTCTAGCTTCTACCGCTCCATCCACCTCCACTCTTTCGTCTTCTACAGGTGGAGTGACACTTAAGGCCATCATGGCACAGCTTCTGCGCCTGGATGCTCGCCTTAACACTCTCAGTGATGAGTTGTGTCAGGTGTACACCTATGTCGGTTGTATCGCACGACAACAAGTTGCCATGGGTGGTTTCACTGCTACTTCTTCTCCTTCTCCTTCTCCACCAGCGTTCGAGGATGAGAGTGACAATGGCTTCGACAATGAGGATGCTAATAAGGATGATGGTGCTAGCTCAGCTAGTGATGACGAGATGTCTACTTGATGTACTTGCCCTTTTTCACTCGTGACAAAATGGGAGAGTAGTTTTAAGATGAGAGTAGTCATACTCATAGGGGGAACGGTTAGTATAGAGGTTTCTGTGATAGGGGGAGTGTGTATATGAGAGATGTAGTGAGGATTTTTGTATCTTTTCTTTTCTTTCTATTTTAGATACATTATTTCTTTGTATATTGGTCTTGTGACCACTTGACATACATTGTACTTATATTTGGTTTATATATATATATATATATATATATATATTGATGTATGTTATTCACCTATCTTTCCATGTGTTGTTTCTTTTCTTTCTTTATACACATGTTTCTTATTGATGCATGCAATCTTATATTTTTGTTTCACACTAAGATGCATTGATGAGTTTTGTTTAAAGTGTTTCAAAAATAGAGGTTGTCAAAGTCTACTTGCCATAAACTCTCTCCTTGCAAAGTTTTTCAAGAGTTTGTGTTAGGATAGATTTTATTGTATCCAACAAGTGAATATGAGTTGAGTGATTTATGGCTTCTCTTATATGTTCATTTGTTTGTTGTGGTTTTGTCACGGATTGCCAAAGGGGGAAATTGTTATGACATATGTGATTTGATGTTAGGAACATATGTCAATTTAGAATTGACTAATCCTTTGACAAAATGCATTTTACTTGTAATTGAATAGATGTAGGATGTGTTTAATGCTTCAAGGAACAAGATTTCAAGTTCAAGTGTTAAAGCCATGCAAGTCTATCCAAGAAACAAGTGAGAAAGTGCTGGATTGTAAATCTCGACAGCTAGCATCTATCAAGGTTTAAAAAGCTATTGAAGCTCGAAACTCGACAGCTAGCTCAATAGATACCTTATCTGTCGAGGTTTATGAAATTCAGTTTTTCAGAGCTGATTTCACTATAATCCGTAAATATGTGTTTAGGCTTTCTTTTCTCACAACCCTAAACTATAATCCGTGAACTATAATTCAGTTCATCTTTCTCTTGAAGAAGCTGCTATGTTTGTACACTTTAGGGTTTTGTGACCAAGGAGCTTCGTGATCTTCATCGTGTGATGAACTGAAGAACTTTGCAGCCAACATCTTTCTCAAGTTGGTGATCAAATCGCGTACTGGGATCCGTGCATCTATTGATTAGTCACATACTGGGAGCCGTGCATTGAAAATAAGAGATTGTCACTACAGAACAAGTCAAATTGGGTATTGGAGTAAGGATTCAATTGTAGATTGGTATAAGATACTGAGATTCCTTTACTTGTAACCACTTATTTTAATAATAGTGGATTATCGAGAGTAGTAACCTTAAAATTACCCGGTGAGGTTTTTGCCATATAGGTTTTTCCAATTCGTAAACAAAATACCGTGTTAATTTAATTTCCGCTACACTTTAGTTAATTGGTGATTTGTTTGTGCTGTCACGCATTTTGCATGTTAATTGAATTAATTAATCAACTTGGCTAAATCAATTGGTTAATTTACTACAAGGGGTCAATAGATTCTTGGCCTATCAAATTATGATACAATTACTGAACCAAAAATAAAACGATTTCAAATCTATATAAATTCAAGTTAAATTTATCTATAATTAACATTCAGTTTAGCTAAATTAGCCTACAAATTGTTTTAGTTAACTTCTAAGTTGTTAACTTCCAAGTTGTTAGAGCCAGTTTGGCAGCGCTAGCTTTTCCAAATATGATAAGGTAGATCTGTTTTGAGAACTAGTTTTATTGTTGCTTCTTAAATAATGCGATCTTTTGAAACTTTGATAATACATTTTAATTTTACCTAAAGAAAACTATGTTAATCATTTTTAAAAAGGTACAATTAATCAACTATATATGTTGCGATCATTTAAGTGTGTAATCTAAAGGGGTAAAAAATAAAATAAAATAAAATAAAAATATTGTGACATAAAAAGAGTATACCCACTTGGAATAATTGCAATTTGTAAAACACAATTTTTAAACTTTGCATTTAAAATGGGTTTGTTTTGAAATAGATTTCCAGAATCTGTTTTTATATAGGTTTTATTTGTGAAAGAAGATAGAAAAAAAAAAAAATCAGTTTGGTTCTAGAGTCTATGGTGGAAATTGTTGTTATCAGTGATTCTGTATGCCTGATTGAACAACATTTTGATATGGATACCAGTTGCTTTGATATATGGGTGATGAGCAAAAGTTGTTTTGAAAGGACTTGGACAAGGAAATTTAGGGTCGAGCCCGATCCCAAGTTTGAAAATATTTAGAAATTTGGGAGGGGTTGGTTCTTTTGCAAGATATAAAAGGATGGTTGGTAGTGTATGATCGCAAAACACAAGAACTAAGGAAATTTCCAAAATATGGGGGCCATTCTGAGGATTCCTTCGCTGTTAGTTACACAGAGACACTAGTTTTTATAAATGAAGGGGTTGTAATTAAGTAACAAAACAATTCATAATATGACTATGGATCCTATTTTAGTGTCTACCTACATGAATATTTCAGGCCATTTCAGTGATATAATTTCAGTTTTTATGAGCTATGCATTTATATTTACCTCTCGTATGTGTATGTATGGCCTGATAGCTAGCCTTGTACTCATTTTTTTAAGTCGTCAACATTACATTATCGATCTCAGTTTTTCTGGACTAAATAACTCATTATGAGGTCACAGAACGAAGTAATTTAATTCAACACGTTCCAATGAAGATTAAATTTCCAACAGGGCAATCCAGGTAAAGCCAAAACTCATAGCACCCACACGGTAACAAACAAAGTTGTAATTGGACCACGGCTTATATTATGCATCTTGTGAAACACAGGAGATACTAATTTGAGGAATGGTGTATGGCCCTTCTAGTAAACCATTGGTAATCCATCGATATGCTGCTTCTGTTAAGTGTACACCATCCCAACTAACATACTTTGAAGGGTCATCACAAGCACTCACCGAAGGATCACCACCACATTTCGCTGATGTGTTGAAATTGTATGGGCCTCCCCCTCCACAACATGCTGTGAGTGCTCCTCCAGTAAAACCTAAAATGGACATGAAACAAATAACTAGTACCAAAACTTTTGATATTAAGAAATGGGTAGTACTCATTGCACACAAGTTGTTACACACTATTTTTTTTAACCGAAATAGTGACTTGTAGTTACAATTTTCAAGTTTAACATCATGACTACAAGTCACGGTTTCAGTTCAAAAATAGGATGTGTGTAACAGTGTGTAATAAACATACAAACTCCATTTTTGAACTGAAACCATGAGATTTTCAAGTTCAAAATCATGACTTCAAGTCATGGTTTCAGTTCAAAAATGGTGTGTGTAGCAATTTGTGTGTAATAAATGCAACCCTTAAGAAATACTTTGACTCCTAGAATGGGTTCTAGCAAATCATCCGGATTTAAAACAAAACTGATTTATTCAAGAGACTCTGGTGCCTATTTGTAAGTAAACGTCACGACTGTTTGCAGAAAAGAAAATCATATTATATACATAATATACTTCCCTTACGAGGTTGTGGTTCCCAAAGCTAGTCTTTTGTTTTTTTATTGTCAAGTAAGAGTGCTTCTAAGTACTAACAAATGCAAACATCAATCTGTTTTGTCAATATGTGCTAAATAAAGAAAATTATTGAGAAGGTTGAGTTACCATATTGGCTTGGATTACGATAAAAACGCATTGAAGAATTGTAAAAATCCGCATAGATGATATTGGTATGTGGATGTAGTGCTTGGATCCTACTTAGTTCTTTTTGAAGTAGATCATTGTGGTACTCAGAAAACTTGTTTAACCAGTTTAGACAGCCAGTTTCGGGGTCATATTGGTCCGTATCTGCAGTCTCATAATATGTTAGGTAGGCTGCAGAGCATCCAATTGGTAGGTTCCCTGGAACCATGAGAGTCACTGCCCCTAGCTCAATCAACTCCTGCAAGGCAATGTTTAAATCATGAAAAAGTCTCTTAAAAGGTAGTGTGTTTAATTATAGAAATACAATTAGAGTGCAGTGTCATATATAGTGCATGTGCAATTTACAAACTAAAGTATCTCTAACATCAAATTGATTAGAAATTCATTACCCTATATTTTGTGCTCCACTTTATACTTCACAAATTATAACTTGTCACAATTTTTTTATTTATAAAGTTATTTAAGTTTAAATTTGAAAAAAAAAAAATTAACACACTGCAGTTGATAGAGCATAAGTGGAACACTTAGAAGTGGGATAGAATATTTTTATTTATAATATTCAAGTTACCAAAACTTAACTCTCATTGATCAGCAGAAAAACTTAAATTTCATTGTTCTTTTCACTTCATGATGAACTTGTTAATTTGATTGTAAAAGATTCAAATCACACATCGCCTCCCACTCTGTTGTTTGCACTCTCATATGCTGATATAACTGTCTTTATAGAAGTTCTTTGTTCCTCTTTTTTTTTTTTTTTGTTGGGTGAGTCTAGATGTTTTCCATCTTTTATATAAGGCGGTGTTAGAACTACTTTCCTTTCCCCTTGTGTTTTTGCGTTTGTTTCTCAAAAAAAAAAAAAAAAAAATTGTGAAGGATAATTATTACACTGGGTGCAATAGTGATTAAAAAAAATAAACATGATGCAATAATCAAGAAATTTGTCTAAAAGGAAAATAAATTTACTTTGCAATCTACAAAACATAAATTCTTACATTAATGGCTGAAGCGATTGCTTTAATCACTAGTGGCACAAAACTCCGAATCTCTTCTATGCTCCTATACATGAAAAATGGATAATTGTAGTCGTTGCCTCCAATCTCTCCCATAAGAAATAGAGAACTTCCAAAGATTTCATTGCATTCTGTAAATGTTCGTCACATTACTAGAGAAAAATGATGGTACTAACCAAGTTCTTACAATAACCAAATTCATGTCATCCATGTTTACACATTACAAATACTTTCTCAAATATCGCCAACTCAAAGAAAGATTTCCGCAAATTGCGTATCTTAATTAGTGGAGCGTGTTTTTAAAGAAATCGATGATTTTTTTTTTTTTTTGGGGGGGATAATTCAATAAAAAGAACTTGTTATCAAGAAATTTTATTCTTTGAAATATCATGCTATCAAGAGGTTAAAAAAGTACTTCATAGTGAGGAATAATCGGTGACCGAATCAGAATTTTAGTTGTGGTGGAATAAAGCATTTATCAAAAAGGAGTTAGAATACAAGAATGAAGATTAACTCTGCTAAAAATAATGAAGTTTAACAAAATAATTGTTTATCAACACATTCCAAATCAATAATTTATAATGCAGTATTTCGGGTCATTAAACTAGAATCCTTTCAAACTAATATCCTTTTTATAATGTATCTTAGGTTCAAAGCTTCTATTAAACAATAATTTGGATTCAATCAAATCTTTCTCTCAAAATTTGATGCACTCAACTAATTAATATAAGTGGGGTATTTTTTAAAAATAAAAATTAGGTAGGATTAAAACAATTTCACAATAACAAACAAATGTTTCTACCACCTAACACATGCTAAAAAATATAATAATAATAATAATAATAATAAATTACAGATTTTAGGGGCCCACGTGTAAGTTGATAAATAAATTGAGTAAAGTTGTGAGTTTTTATTTTAAGTTGTAACTATAGCTTTATTGGTTTTTTTTTTTTTTTTTTACTCTTTCTTCTCTTTTTTTCATTATTAATATTATCAATATCGTACTGTCAAAATAATTTTAATTGTGATGAACTCAGAGACTACTCAACCTATCTCAAGAATTTTTGGTAAATAATTTATATTTAGAAATTTTGTGCTTTCTCTTAAATATCTATTTAGATATCTGCTTAGTAACTTAAGTAATTTCCTTCCTCGAATAAAGGTTAAGGAGATAAATGATATGTCACGTTTTAACACTAATTAAAAAAAAAAAAATGTGATGGTTAAAATTGTCTCAACAAACTAAAGAAATCACCCCCATAAAGTGACAATAACTGTCATTCCAAGTCTGTTAGAACAATTTATTGTGGAGAAAGTTACTGTGATAATTTAAAACCACCACTATTGATCAATTTATAATATAATAGAAAACAATTTACACCCCCATACATTAGGCTGTCACATAGGGAAAAGAAATGAAAGAAAAGACACAAGCAAACTTGTGGTGGAGGTGAAAAAAATAGTCAAATATGGAAAAATAATAAAGAGAATCTGTGGACGAGAAAAAATAACTGAAAGAGACAAAAATAAAAAAGACTTCATTGATTAGTCGAATAATTTTTTTTTTTTTTTTTGAGAGATTTAGTGGAATAATTATTGAAAAATGTTTCACCTTCGAAACAAACACAATCTTAGTGTCTTAAATGGTTGAATAATAGATTTGAAATTCAATTCCCGCCTACACCAAAAACTGATTAATATCTTGATATAATGATTAAGAGTTATCATTAGAAGCAGACGTTATAAATTTAAACTCCTTCAAAAAATAACTCTTCCTAAAAAAACAAAAAACACAACCTTATTGGACACATTATTAGATTATTAACTTGGATAAACAAAAGAGAGATAGATGAGAAAGGGGTCCAGCCAGCTAAATTTTTTGGAAGAATCATGCGTTACCTAAACGGACATGATACCGAAGTGGACTTTGACTTATTCCGAATAGAAAAACATTTACAATTGAAAAGTCTAGCTACACAATTTTTGCCATAACGCATCGTGAGTTGTGAGTGGTGAAATTATTAATTTACATTATTCATCATTTTTTCTCAATCACTAACAACTCACCACATGGACAAGTTATGACAAAAATTATACCTGGTGTTACTCTAAAGATGGGTTCAAATTACACCTAGTGTAACTCTTTAGAGTTACACCTTTTTTAAACCGTTGGATTTAAGTAGATCCAACGGTTTAAAAAAAACCATTATTATTACTAATATTCTTATTAAGATTTCATTAATTACCCTCATTTATTACATTCTAAACTTATCTCTAAACCCAAAAACGTTTCTCTTCATTTCTCTCTCTCTGTCTCCTCCACCATTGTTCCACCTCTAAAGGTTGCAGCAAAAAAAAAAAAAGAAAACCAAGCCGAATACTTTATGAATAAGATATATAATCAAATAAGGAAATACCTTAAATGAAAAACTACTCAATTCGAATACTTTTAAATTTCTCATCTTTGAGAGGAATTTAATCCTTTCAACATTCCAGGAACAATAGCCGGAAAAACATAAGTACTTAACTTCTAACAGATCCAAAGCATTCAACGAGATAGATATATTGCTAGTATTGCCATAATATGAGAGTCTACATAATATAGGAGAATCAACCATGGCTTCTACCATATTGTCACATGACGACAATCCCAATGATTTAAGATGATGATGCGACTTGAAAGTTTTATTCTTTTCAGCATATAACAAGAAGTTATCTCTAAGGTCTTAAGGACTGGAAGTCCAAAAAGATGGTCACGAAGCCACTTTTCTGTTAAGTTTGGCATATCCAGATTTAGGATTTTCAGATTTTTTAAAGGAAGCAAGTTGAGCTCGGATATATGCTTCTCCGTTAACATAGATAATGAAGATTTGATTCTTCCAATTCAAACCTCTCAAGGTCATTGTTGTGAACCATAATTTCCACGAGTTTAGGAAGACTAAAAATCTTTATACATAATTTACACCATTGTGTTCATCTATATATGGCGTATTTTTAGTGTTTGGCTTGTTTTTTTTTTTTTTTAACGTTTTTGTGTTCAGAGATAGATTTAGAATGTAATAAATGAGGGTAGTTAATGAGATTCTAATAAGAATATTTGTAATAATGAGGGTTTTTTTTTTAACCGTTGGAAAATATATATATATATATATATATATATTGGAAAATATTAACAAATTTCCTAAGAGTATTGCTTTAGGAATTATTTTTAGAAATATTTTATAGAAAAATGATAAAGCAATTAATTGGCATATCCATTGTAAGGGACATATTTTTATATAATTGACATATCATTTGACAAAATGCACTTTACTTGTATTTGATAATAGTGGATTCTTGGAAGTGGTGACTTTAAAATCACTCGGTGGGGTTTTGCCTCGGTGGTTTTCCCAATTCGTAAACAAATCACTCGTGTCAAATTTAATTTCTGTTGCATTTAGTTTAGTTGGTGATTTGTTTTTGCTACAACACCATTGCATGTAATTGAACCTAATTAATTAACTTGGGTAATTAATTAATTTACAAGGGGTAAATTCATTTTTCCCTAACATCCATGAAAGTGGTGGTTAAAAATTTTCTAATATAATTTATTAATAATTGTTCTAAATGCACTTGTTAACATGACCCTATTTTTTTTTTTTAAGTTAAAATGTAAAACTTATTGTCTATGCTTTACCAAAATCCATTTCAGTTCTCTAACTTTACTAACGAAAATGCCTTAATTGAATAAATCTGAAATTTAGAAGACTGAAATTAATGAAAGCAAAATTAGAGTACTAAAATAAATTATGAATAATTTTTTTTTTTTTTTTTTTTTGGAGGCAATCTAGGCACTAGGTTTTATAGGTGAGCCTGATGGGTAGGTAGTTCAGTACCTCATATCGGTTTTAGCATATGACCTCCAACTACAATTATTTGAAGAATAGTAGCTATTAGGAGTGTTCACCAAACCGTAAAAACCGCACCAAAATCGCCCGCAAAATGGCATAATCGCACCGCACTGCAAGTACTAGTACACCACACTGCACTGTACCGCATGGTGGAATGCGGATTGTGGTTTTAAAATAAGAAAACCGTACCACACTACACCCTCTATATATTAATATATTTATTTATTTTTAATACTAAATATATTATTAATAGTTCAATGACCCTAGTTTTCAAAAAAAAAAAATAATAATGATAACCATAGCAAGTGTTGACTAAGAAAGCTAGCCCAAAATAAGGAAAAATTAGCTTAATAGTTTAAAACTTGACCCAAAACAAATGAAAAAATTAGTTTTGGGTTGAGTAGGAAAAGCCTAAAATTTGAAAAATATACCGACTTCAAGCCATACAAACCACATCTTATACACCGCACCGCACATATGACCACAAAAATGAGGTGCGATGTGGTTATGGTTTTGGATAAACTCTAAACTATACCGCACAACACATGTAACCACAAAAATAAATTATGATGCAGTTATAGTTTTAATTAAACCGCACCGTAAAGTGCTGTGCTAAAAATGACCTAAAACCGCACCACAAACACCTGTAGTAGCCATTGCATTTTTTTTTTTTTTTTAATTTTCTTGAACATAGCTATCACGTTTTTGTTTTTGTTTTTTCTTTTTCTTTTTCTTTTTCTTTTTCTTTTTTTAGCATAGCCATCATGTTGTTAGTCTCATTAAAATGGTTGAAAAGAAAAATAGTTAATTTTTTTTATATACAGGATATAAATTTTACTCTAACCTAATATAAGTATATATGTATATAAAAACTATCATGTCAAAAGTGTGCAATGGTGAAAAACAGTCATTCTTGTTACAACACGGAAATGAAAACAAATGTTATCATTTTTCTCTTTTGTTAAACCGACAAATATTATCATTTCTCTCTTAAAAGTATTTCCCAAAAAAGAAAACAATAGTGCGTCGTGACTCAGAACGATCACAGTCATGATCATATTGAAGCTGAAACTTTGTTTTATTTTTTTAATATAATTGCTGAAACAATTCATTTGTCCATTAAAAATTGTGTTTGAACTTTGAAATATTTTAAATGATTAAATTTCATTTTCTAAACAATTTAAATATTTGAGAAAATTAATAAATAAAAATTTGAGAAAAAAAGAAAATTAATAATTTAATATAATATTAAAGTAAAAAAATCCTAAATTTGACTTTACTATATTTCTCATTAAAAATATTAACAAGTGTATTTTTTTTAATATTATATTAGAACTAATAATTATATATTTATAATTTATCTCTTTTAGCACGTGGAAAACTTTTGAAACCCAAAGGAAGAAAGCAAAAAGAGATACTATAGTGATTACAGATTACTTTTACCCATCACCACTTTTTCTCTGTAGTTGATTACACAAGAAAATTGTGCCAAAATGTTTGTAAAGTTTATGGTCTAAATTATTGCAGAAAAAATCATGAAAAGCCAAACGAACTAGTCTAGAGTTCTAATCAGTCAAACGGTTTATTATTTTAGTCAAATTACTGGGTGGAATTGAGGACTAAACAGAAGAAGAAGAAGAAGAAGATGATTATATAGTAAACTTACCAGACGATGTGTTGCATAGAGATGGAAGAATTTTCTTGAACCAATCCAATTGAACACTTAAAGAGTCGTTTGTAGACACATTATCAATTCCCCTTTCGAAGAAAAAAGCTGCATCCAATGCTGTCGCTCCCACAACAGCAAAATTGACTCCTCCTTGAACAGTACTCCCATTCTCAACGCCAAGATATGGCTTTATCAATGGCAGTCCTAGAGTTTGAGCTGCCAAAAAAAAAAATCCCATCAACAATAATGTATATATGTGAGCGCAAAGAACAAAGATTAAAAACCTGAGGCTCATTTGCTCACCTGTGAAGTCTAAGACAAGACGGCCATTGCAGCAACGACCTGTGGGGTGAGTAAAATAGCTCTCCCCGTATGGAGGAAAGAGACAGTTTTGAGTTGGATCAGTGAAGTAGACGTTTCCAGTGTCAGTTAGTGAGTCTCCAAAGCTAAAGATTGACGTGTAGCAATTTCCAAACACGCCTTTAATGGTGGCTAATGAGAGGAAGACGCTGATTAATTGTAGTTTCATTGAGAAAACAGAGGAACAATGATGAGCCATGGATCCCACTAAAATGGAAGAGGGGTGGCCAGTCCTATCTTATCATGTCTGTCAGCGGCATTTCCATTCTCCAATGAAATAAGCACATTGCTTTTTATGTCTAAATCTGACCAACCATTCCACGAACAGAAATTATAGGACTACATAAAATAAAAATAAAAAATAATTTACCACGAAAGATGGATGAGTATGATTCATAGAGAAAAAATTATGGATCTAGTAAAATTAACCAGTAATTAATCATAATTTATCATGTAAGATAATTATAGTAAAAATTATTTTTTTTTAAAGAGTTACAATTTATTGCATCCGTTTTTTATGATAATTCTTCATTATTAGATCAAAACACCAATTAGTTTTGATAACTCTTTAGAATCAGATCAAAATAATAATCAGTTTTCGAAGTAAGTGGAAATTAAACTCCAGATCTCTTATACAATCACTAAATATTTTACCAGTTGATCTACTGGGAATCTAAGTGATTTTTATTTCTTAGCATAAAAAGAAATCTTATATAAAAAAACCACCGACTTTTACTGTTCATGTGTCAGTGATATTGATGTGAAAAATCTGACAACTTAACTACACCTATCATTCTTTCTCACAAATAAAAACCTATCATTATCCCATCAAAAAAAAAAAAAAAAAAACCTATCATTATTGTAGTTTGGCATTATTTCCATTTATTATTTCCTGGAAAGGCTGTCTCTATCTCCCAAACTTTTTTTTTTTTTAATTTGTCCTCGTCCCCACTTATTCTGATAAGAAAAGAGGCTTTTTTTTTTTTCTTTTTTTTTTTTACAATATAAAATTTATTTTACTGAAAACTGAAAATACTGTAACAAAATAAATTTTAAATATGTGAATAGTACCATAGGAATCATTTTTAATAAAAAAGTTGATAAAAAGTGGAGTTTGTGAGTCCCGTGAACAATACACAGGACCCACTGATGTAGCTGAAAATAAGTTGAAAAGTCAAATAGTGTGGCTACTGTTCATGAACAGTGCATGAACAGTAGAGTTTTGTTGAGATAAACGCGTGCAAAAAAAAAAAAAAAAGTAAAACATCTATGCACGGGACCTACTAGTGTGGCTAAAAATAAGTTGAAAAGTCAAATAATGTGGCTACTGTTCACGAACAATGCATAAACAATAGCCGTACCTTTAGTTTTGCTGAGATAAATGCGTGCCAAACCAAAAAAAAAAGGAGTAAAACGTGCATTTGCACAAAACATGAAACGCAGACTTGTATCCAAACCTCTCCATAAATTTTACTTTACTTTAATTGAAGTGTGTGTGTATATATATATATATATATATAAAATTCCTTTTTGGAAACCTAAACCCTAATCTTTATCTCTTATATCATACAAGTACTTATACTTGTAAAATAATCATCACACAAAGAGTACCAGAGAATAACAATGACACAAAAAAGTTTCAAATGAATCAAATATTTCTACTTAACCAAAATTCAAAAGGAGAAAAAGTTAGTTGGGTTGGAGAGAGAATCATTGGAGAATAAACTTAACTTTTTTTCTATAATTTATAATTAAAAAAACCCTTACGTTACTCTTTATTCCTTCCTCATTTTATTTAAATATTTTTTTAGCTTTTTATTATTCTTCTCTCTCCACAAATTTGTTTTTTCCTCCCTTAGTTTTTCTTAATTTTAGCATTTTCTCTCCTTCTCTGTTACAAACAAATCACAAAGTCACCAATTAACCATTCACAATTTCAACATTCTCTCTCCAAGTCAACAAAATCTCATCATCTTCAAAGACGAAACGATGACCTCTTCATCTTCTTAAGAGGCATTCATCAACTTGAACATAGTTCACCTCTGTTTTTTTTACTCTGGTTATTGTTTTGTGGGGCCGAATAGTTGTTCATCTTGGACTTTGTTTCTAGTAATTTCACCTTTTTTTTTCTTTTTCTTTCTTTTTTTTTTTTGCTTGATGCTGTTAATACAAGGGTTTTGGGCGCGTTTAGCTAAATTTTTGCCAAAAAGTGAAAATACAGAGCCTATGATAATGCTCTAAATAAGTCTAATTAGAGCTAAGTATCAAAAGTTTAAGATTTGTTGATTTAATTTTATTTCAATTAAGAGTTGAGATCCAGCTCACAACTAAGCTAGATTTCATGTTCAAACTTGGTTCATTTCTTACTGATCCAATTCAAGTTTATTCACAAGTTGCTTTATAAATTTATTCTCTCTATATAAAGTAAAAAGAATTAAATTTATTACTTCTTCACAAATCTTAACTCTACACTAATAGTCAATAACTAAATTATTACTGAATTTTTTTTTTTTTGGGGTAAATTTGGATTGCTGGAATTAAAAAGAAATAAGTCTGGCAAGAAATTTCCTCTTTATCAAGGGTACATAGCTGATCCACCACAGGCAGCGGATTAATAAACAAAATATAAGCATCGACACTAGTGCTGCCTATTCTAGCCAAAGTTTCCTATAAACATGTTCCACTCGCAGATTGCCAAAGGTCCTCAGCAGGTTCCTGCAATGAGTAGAGGTTCAAGTGAGAAATTATTATAGTTAACTAGTTAGAATAGCTTTCAATTATGAACAAATAAAAATTATATTGACCAATCTTATTTGTAAATAATTAAATTTTAAAAAGAAACGTACATAATTTTTACTATGTAATGGAATATTTATATTTATCAGTAAATTACAAATAATAATATGATATTATATAAACTTATTTTTAAAATTAGATAATTAATTTCTAGACTTATATAAGGATATTTAATACATATACACTAATAAACATATAATATTAGATATATACTCAAAATAAGTTTCATATTCACCAATTTTTTCACAAGCATATTATTATGTTTGGTTTTAGTTTGTTGAATAGTAGGTCCTAAAAGTAAAATTAAGTCCAGAATGTTTTTAAATAATCAAATATAAACAGTCTTCTTTTCGAGCTAAGCATAAATAATTTGATTAGTTCATTTATGGCTTTGATGGTTTATTAAATGGTATATTTGAAAATGTGACTAGTTAAAATAGAAAATTAATATAAATATATATATATATATATATATATATATATAAAGCCAAAATTGAGAGAAAATTCAATTAGAGTCTAATTTTGGGTCATGTGTATTGTCTATGTTTTTAAATTTTTGTTTCAAGTAAGTTAACTAAGCGTAGAAAACAAGTAAATAAACCACACAAAAAAAAATAATCATATATCTAATTCTATATATAAAATTAAAAGAAAATAGAGTTTGAATTATTTTACTTTTATGAGCCATTTTTTGTGTAAATAAAAATAATTCAAATTTATAAGTCAGTTATAATATTATGAATATTTACTATCTGTTACTAGCTAGGTAAGTAGGTAGAAACGTATATATGATATTTATGTGTCTGTATTAACAATGATTATTTTTAATTGTACCATATATATGCATAGTTATAAACTAATCTATATATATAATAATAGGTGAAGCAGAGAGAAAATCCAATTAGATTTCAATTGGATTCTCAATTTTGCGCCGCTTGTCCTAACCAAAACTCAAAAAAAAATTTAATTAAATTATAAATTTGACTTCAATTTTGTGTCATGTATCTTATCTAAATTTTTTTTTTTTTTTTTTATCCAAATAAATGATGCATTAACATTTAACACGAAAGCCAATAAAACCACAATGATAATGCTCATTGGCCTAAGAAAAAACATCTTACCTGCACACTTTTATAGAGATTATAAATTAGACTCCAATTTTGTGTCATGTATC
This sequence comes from Quercus agrifolia, assembly GCA_029955455.1. Taxonomy (NCBI): domain Eukaryota; kingdom Viridiplantae; phylum Streptophyta; class Magnoliopsida; order Fagales; family Fagaceae; genus Quercus; species Quercus agrifolia. Next base: position 41,718,620 of record JARQAD010000002.1, on the reverse strand, counting down.
TTATTTAATTTTCTAATTTTTGTGCCCAAATAAATTATGCATTAACATTTAACACGGAAGCCAAGAAAACCACAATAATAATACTTAATGGCCTAAGCAAGAACATTTCACCTGCACACTTTTATGGGTGATCTCAATAGAGTCTGGAGCTCTTCTAATCCCACAACCAAAACCAAGGAGTCCAACAAGAAAGACTATAAAAGTAAAACATCATCTCCTCCTAATTCCATATCGTCATCCCATGTCTTCTCCTCTCTCAACCTCTACCAACTAGATCCACACACTGCCCTCTCTTCCTCCTTACGGATTTCTTAGAGTAAGGTCGAGTTCAAACACAATGTTCAATCCCACTCTTTCCTACTTCACACTCTCATACATTAGCGCTTCATTAGCGCCTTCAAGAAGATTTCAAGCTCAATGATCAGTTCTTATTTTTTAATAGTTTTTAGTGTGTCTGGATTAAGATTTTGTTAATTTGTTAAAAGTGACAAAAATATAATCATATATATTATATTAAGTTGAATTTCAATTTTAGAATTCAAATTGAATCAAATTAATTTCTAATTGTAGTTTAATTTTGTGCTATGTGTCCAATTTGATTTTTAAATGTTGGTGTTAAGTAACTTCCATTCATAATGCTCAATGTGGAAACTGAATCTACTAAGATAAACATCTTATCATCACAATTGTTAATATTTCCGTGCGTAAGCATGGACTACATGTTAGTTAGATCTAATAGAGGATTCTCAAAATAAAAATTGTCAATTTCATTGTTCAAATTTAGAAAATCCTTAAAATTCATAATATTTCGAGATGAATATTAATAGTACCAAACATAGTCTATTTATCTTATTCATTCCTTTACTAAAAGTACATGTATCCTGTCATCGATTCACCATTATTGATTTTGAAGATAAAATAGGAATATTTATTTGTATGTTCGAAATGCTGATCATATTCAAATGCTCCCCCTTAAAATGAAAATGGGGAAATTATATTTTGCTCATCTGTGGTTTGTCCAAAAAATACTTTGCCTACCTGTAATTTAAAAATTGGCACTTTACTCACCTGAGATTAGCTCTGTTTATCTTCCGTTACCCACTTCTGTTAAAAACATAGGTAAATTTGTATTTTTGTTACCCTTTTATATCTCTCTCCTCTCAAAACATAAAAAACTAAAAAAATAAGAAAAAAGAAGATCTAAAAACTAGGTTTTATAAAAATGAAAACTTAACTTTTACATCTTCTTTTATGCATAAGCTTTTAGATCTTTTATTTTAACACATTAAAAATTGAAAAAAATTAATTAAGTTCACCAGGTCTCATTCTAAGAAGCATCACGGCCTAAGCTAAATTCACAGATAGAAAACGCATAATTTAGTTGCTATTCGTGAAGCATATCCTGCAATATGTAAAAACAAATATCCTTAAAACAATTGAAGACTTCCTATTGAGCAAAAAACAGAAATGTTTATTATTACTCATAAAGTCGACAGATGGCTTGGACTAATGCAATCACGAAGGACAACTTCTTAATCAATTGCCAAACTTTTCGTCAAAATCACATATAAGGACAATTTAACACAGTTGTCATACTTTGAATCATCTTCTAGTACAAAGGTTCTGCATTTTACCAAATGTTTGACAGTCTGAGCGTTTAACTCCCAGTAGAATCTGCTTGCTTTGACAGCAACAGTTGCGAAAACTTTCATGTCAGGGGCCGGCACTCTATGAGAGCAGAAACGGCAAAAATTTAATTTTTAATTCGTTAAAATAGAAGATCTAAAAGTGGAAGAATATGTAAAAATTAGGTTTTAATTGTTACAAAACTCAGCTTTTAGAATTTTTTTTTTAAATTTTTTATATTTTAAGAGGAAAGAGATATAAAATAATAATAAAAATATAAATTTATTTATGTTTTTAGTAAAAGTGGATAACGGAAGATAAACTATACTAATTTCAAATAAATAAAGTGTCAATTTTTAAATCATAAATAAGTAAAATATTTTTAAGACAAACAACGTGTAAATAAAGTATAATTTTTCCAATAAAAATCAACGAATGCTTGTTCGGTAATAAAAATGTGTTTAAAGGAAATTTGGAGAATGGGGTTTTTGGTACTGTATACTATTTTGTGGTAGAGAGAATGTGAAAGCGATTGATCACTGATCATCGGTCACATTTGTCAATCTCTTTCTCCAGTCTCCACCACATTTATTGAAAGATATATTATTGATTGGTCTATGCGTTATATAGAAGGTGGCTTCCCATGTTCATGGAGATATTTCTTAAAAGTTTTGAAGCTTGTGCTATAGATTTATGGATCCAGCTCACTTTGTTCCGAGTCCCTTCTTTGACTGCCACCGGTAAATTATTTTGATGGTAAGAGTTTTCGAATTATTTTATGGATGTTTTGAGCGATAGATAGTAAGAGTTTTCGAATTATTTCATGAGCGTTTTGAGCAATAGTTCTAATAAGGCTTTGGAGATATATGTAGTATTATTCATTATCGTCACAGGGCATGGAGTCAATAAGTCCACACCAAAGAACCTCTTTTTTATTTAGCCAAAAAATTTATACCCCGTAATAATAAAGTCCCTTCTTCCAAGGAATTGTTATTCACGTGTGACAAGAATACAATCCACCTTACAATGAGAATCAACACTTAGAGCAACCGAATTAGTCAATGCAAAATTTCTGTCTATTTTGCACAAAAAAAAAAACTACTTTTTCTATTTTACACACTCATTTTTATAAAACACCTACATCAGTTTGTCTATTTTACTATATATTTTATTTATATAATTATTTTCCTCACTTTTTTCATTATTTATCTCAAACTCTCTCTCTCCATTGACGGTTATCTCAAACTCTCTCTCCATTCCACATCTGAAACTCTTCTCTCCATTCATGGTCACTAGTTTTAGTTATAACTAGTTGCAAACCCGTGCTATGCATGGAAACCTACTTGTTTGTGTGGTAGACTAAAAAATAATTATATAAAATCTAAAATTGATTATGAAATTATACCATTTCATGAATTTCTCCTGTTTCAATTCAATTTTTGTTACGATTTGATAAAGAAGTCATTGTTTGAATGTGCAATATCTTGCGAAAATCTACCAATTGGTTTCAGATATTAAAATTTTTGAAAGACCAAAAAAATATATATATATATATATATATATATATATATATATATATGACTACACAATAGAGAAATATAAGAGAAAAATAGGTTATCTTCAAAAGAATATATAATTCATGGTATAACCATTGAAATCAAATGTAGATATTGCAACAACTAACGCAAAAATATAGATATTAAAACTTTCAAAATGCCAACAAATAAAATTAAAGAATCAATGATTCAGAGCTTATAAATAAATAAATAAATATATATATATATATATATGATAGAAAATTATATTATTTAAAAAAAATTAAATGATAGAATTAGAGTCCCAAATAAATTTATGAGTTTGAATAGCACCAGGACATAATGGTATGTGTGGGTGTGGCATATGGTGATATATATTTAATTTTTTGTTGTTATCTAATATATAATAGCAAAAAATAAATTAATACATAATCAAAAGATTTTGAAATAAAAAATTATATTCTATAATGTAGAGTTCAAGAAGTTTGGTTGTAGGGTTTTTAAAAAATTAATAAACTTTGTTTTTGGGTTTATTGCAATAAAGCCGATACTTATCCTTTTATTGCAGATTTTTTTTTTTTTAAATAATCATCTTTAGATTAAATTCAGCTTAAAATATCAGATTTTATCCAAAAAAAGAAGATGAGTATCTGGTTTTGGAGAGAAAAATAGTTTTTTTAATTTAAATTTATGAGTTTGAATAGCACCAGGACATAATAGGATGTGTGGGTGTGGCATATGGTGATATATATATATATATATATATATATAATTTTTTGTTGTTATCTAATATATAATAGAAAAAAAAAATTAACCCATAATCATAAGATTTTGAAATAAAAAATTATATTCTATAAAGTAGAGTTCCAGAAGTTTGGTTGTAGGGTTTTAAAAAAATTAATTAACTTTGTTTTTGGGTTTATTGCAATAAAGCCGATACTTATCCTTTTATTGCAGTTTTTTTTTTTTTTAAAATAATCATCTTTAGATTAAATTCAACTTAAAATATCAGATTTTATCCAAAAAAAGAAGATAAGTATTGGGTTTTGGAGAGAAAAATAGTGTTTTTAATTTTATTTTTTAAATATTGTATTGTGTTGACGTGGAAAATTATCCAAAAAAAGAAGATAAGTATTGGGTTTTGGAGAGAAAAATAGTGTTTTTAATTTTATTTTTTAAATATTGTGTTGTGTTGACGTGGAAAATTGTGGTGCCACCAAAGACTTCGGTTATATATATATATATATATATATATATATATATATATATATGTATATATATAGATTAGTGTCCATGATAAAGTAATTCATTTCCACAAGTTAAAACATTAAAAAGAAAAATCTAATATCCTAGAGAGAGAGAAAGCATTATTTATTAGTTTCGTATGAGAACAACTTATTTAACTATAACAGAAAACTTTTTACTGAAAGTACTAATAAAAAAAAAAACTAAAAACTAACTGAATAATATAATAAAACTTATAAATAATATTAAAAAATACAATAAGACTCATGAGTAATAATAAAAAAATAAACTAAAAACTTCAATAAGCTGTGACTTTCGTTACTTCCCAACACACTTATTGTATTATTGGTTGCATTTGTGACTTTTATACTCAAAAGTCAAATTACTTTCCTTTTAGTACCGAGGCCATTCAAATCCAAATTGTAGTATGACAGATGGAGAACACCGTATAAAGTTTATGGCATAAGTGGTACGGTCTATTAGCAGGAATAGAAAAGCTATATCCCACTTTTTGTCCTCTTCTTTCTTTTTCAATAATTGTGTTATACCATGTATATGAGTTTTTTTTCATTTCATTTTTAAACCTAGATTATTGTATAAGAAAATTTTTTAAAAATATAGTTAGTAAAATATAAAGTGGAACACAAAAATTATAACAGAAAATTTGTATTCAACATATTACCTTATATATCTTATATTCCTCAATTAAATTCAAATACTTCTTCTAAAAACTTTTACAAAATAAATAAACACTTGATTGTGTCGACTAATCAAACACAAAATATGTTATAATTTTAAAGAATTAAATTTAATACAAATATGTGTTTGAATTAAATTTAAGAACCTAATATATTACTATTATACATAAGATATTGAATCTAATTTTTGTCCTTTGTCCTTTCTTTAAAAAAAAAAAAAATTTGTCCTTTGTCATCTGTTCTAATCCATTTTTCTTTGGGCTCCAACACTCAAGAGCTCAAGCCCAATGGCCCAGGATTGCAAACTAGTAGCATGGGCATTTTGATCGATGTCATACTGTGAGCAACAAAGCCCAATACCGAAAGTCAAAATAGGGACCACAATAAGAAGAGATCCCACATAAAATCCAACGGTTCCAAGTCCACCGAAAACAGCGCATATTGCAAATTTATGCTCAGTTAACAAATGAGCACATGTACACGTATGGGTTTCAGTTAACTCAATTGATAAAATCTCCGATAGTTGAATAAGAGATTTGGAGTTTAATTCATGCCTACAAAATCTCCGATAGTTGAATAAGAGATCTGGAGTTTAATTCTCGCCTACACTAAAAACTGATAGGTGTCTTGGTCTGATAATAAAAAGCTATTATCAGGTGCAGACGCCATAAATTGCTGTGGCCGAAGCCTACAATGGGAGGAGTAAGATTTGAATGAGTGGTTGTCTGCCTCACCCCATTAATCGCTGCATCTACCGGGAGAAGTGCATACCAAGGCATCAACTATAACATGCTTGTTTGGCTGGGAATAATTTATTTAATTTTTTTGTTGAAAGTCTACTAAATTATACTTATATTTTAAAAGGGTGATTAAAAAATGTAAGAAAATTTGAGGTTTTAAAAATTGCACATAAAAGTTAAAAAGTAAAATATTGGCTTATAAGCTAGTAGCAAACACACACACACATATATCATATTCTTTATGAGTTAAGTTTTGAGAATTGCTTTTTTTTTTTTTTTTAATATATAGCTTATATATATATATATATATATATATAGAGAGAGAGAGAGAGAGAGAGAGAGAGAGAGAGAGAGAGAGGGGTAAAGCTTAGAGAAAGTTTAATTAGAATTAGAATTTATAATCTAATTTTACGCTATGAGTCTAAATTTATAAGGGGATCACACCATAATTACCATTTAAGTTTTTTAATCTTTGTGCCAAATGAGTTAATGAGTGCAAAATACTAAGAATCTAATATTAATGAACTATACAAATTTTAAAAAAAAAATCTTATATACTCAATAAAAATCACCACACGTTCTATCTTATTAAAAATTATTAAAAAAAAATTATCATAAGTAGTATTAAATTTAGGTAAGAATTTTAATATGTGACTAATTATGTTTACTTTTTTCTTTAAATGACTAATTATTTATATTTTTATGATAAAAATTGTGTTTAATTTTAAATGTATCTATATGTATGAATGTGTTACATGCTATTTTTTTTTTAATAATTTAACTAATTATTTATATTTTTATAATAAAAAAATTTCTTAATTTTAAATGCATCCATGTGTTTTCATGGGTTACATGCTAGTCTATATATATATAAGAGAAACTCCAATTAAAATTTCAAATTAGAGTCCAATTTTGTGCCATGTGTCCTAAATTATTTATTTTTAGAGATAGTTTTATTTACTAATTTTAGAATCATAAATATTCATTCAAGTGAGTTATTAAGTACAAAAATAAAAGAGTTTAGAATAAATGAATCGTGAAAAAAAAAAGTGCTTCACAATAACAAAAATTAAGAAGTAATAAATAAACATGAACCGTTTACATTTTATGCCTAATAATATTCTTACAAGACATTTTAAAGAGTTAACAAAATATAAGAATGGCTATCAATAGTACTTAAATTATATATATATTAATAGTTTAAGCCGAGAAAAAGTCCAATTAGATTTTAGTTGGATTCTCAATTTTGCACCACGTATCTTATTTAATTTTTAATTTTGTGCCAAGTGAATTATTGAGTGTAAAAATCGAAAAGTTCAAATTTAATTAGATTCTAAATTGGATTTCAATTGGAATCCAATTTTTCGCCTCGTGTCTATCTAAGATTTTTATTTTTGTGGCAAGTGAATTATTGGCTACAAAAACCAAAGAATCTAAAACCAACTAAAATTTAAATCATATACTCCCTCGTCCCACTTTTTTTGTCATGTTTGAAAAGTCAAACTTTTTAAGGGAACATCATTTATTGTCTTGTCTACCTTTTAAAAATGTATAAATTTCCAAAACTACCCTTAAAAAAATTTATCAAAAAATTGAATTTGTAAATTAATAGGGGTATCATAGGAACATTAGTAAATTAATGACTTTTATTTTTAGAACAGAACAATATTTTGGGACATCTCAAAATAGAATAGAGGACAAAAAAAGTGGGACGGAAGGAGTATATATATATATATATATATATATATATATATATATATATATATATATATAAAACGAGAAACCATTACATATTTTAAAAATGTATAGTAAACTAATACCATGTATAATTTAAACCTATATGCATAGGACTACACACTAGTTTGTGGGATGTAAGACAAAAAAAGTAAGAAAAACTAACTTATTTTTAAAAGTAGAAAAAAAAAAAAAAAAAAAAAACAGTGGATAATTTAAGTAAAAACCTAGCTTATAATAGGTTTCCTAAGTTTGTCACCAAGATAAGTTACCTCAACTACGCCTTTGTCCTTAATAAAGTCCACAACCTCTAAAGTGTGCCATGGATTGGTCCCCTTCTTGAAAACAAATAAATGTAAATCTTTCCTCTCAAAAACACGAATCACTTTCTACTCACAGTCCCAAGTATTTGGGAAAAGTGCAACCAGGTGAGAACGAAAGGAGGGAGGGACAACACTATAAAATGAGTTGTCAAATCCGTAGTTACTTTTTTATTAATTTTTTTCAAAAAAAATTTTCTAAAATTGTTTACTATATATGCCCTTAAGACATATGTTATTAAAACCCATATATATATATATACACAAAACATGATTCCCCTATTTGATCTAAACTTTTTTGTTGGTCAAAAATACCTCATTTAGTAGCTAATAATTTCTCCTACAAATGTTGTAGGAATAAGGTCAATTACGCCAAACAACTCCCCATAAAATTCTCTTTCTTGAACTGAACTTTTATATGTTTCAAAAACACTCTTACACTCTACGTTTAAGTATGATAAAACTTGAGAGCAATATGATAAAAATATATCTTTAACTTCACCTAATACTTTGCCTACAAAATAAGATTACTCTCCCACTAACTCATGTCTTCAAAACAACTCTACTTTAAAAAAGAATGTCACCATGTTTCACCTTTTTTTTTTTTTTTTAACTTTATCAACAAGACATACTGGTTTCTTTTTGTCACTTTTTTTTCCCTTGAATTTTCAATTTCCCTACCCTATTCTCACATTTATGGGTTTTTTTTTTTTTTTTCCCTTCTCAAATCTCCTTCTCTTTATTATGAATTTGAAGAAGAAAAAAAAAATTATACTATAAAACCATTACTATAACTTTTCATCCATATTCCTTAAATTTAGGCATTACCACATATCCTTTTTTTCCCCACAAGTTAGTTCCCAATTATCTCAATCACAACTTCTAAGAGACAACTATTCGAATTAGTAGCATTTGTTCATACATTCAAAAATAAAAAACTACCAACCCACAAAATCATGAATCCATAATTCCATTAGGAAAAAAATCATGAATCCATGATCAGTTGCGAGTTGCCACACTTCGGTTTTTTTCTCTCTTCTCCCACTTCATTGTATAAAAAAATAAGATCATTTCACATCCAACTCCATTGGAAGAAAATCGATATTTTTGTAGTTGGTGACACCATTTATCATGGCTTCTCCTAGAAATCTATGGAAGAAAAAAACTTCACCGTTCATGGCTTCTCCTATCAATCTATGGCTTCTCCTAGAAATTAGCCCCGGAATCCTTTTGTCATGGCTTTCATCTTCTACATCGCTTTCGTCCCTAAACACCTTCCTCATCATCATCATTCTCTCAAAGTAATTCCCATACATGCACTCTTGTGTGTACCCATTTTCATCGTTGTAAAACACCACATGCCCGTACCACTCCCAGACTCTACAACAGGAGTTAGACTCCTCATGATACGAAACGTACACTTAGTGTTCGCCAATGGTATGTATTTTCTCGAGTTAGCCTTCAACAGGTTGAGCTTCCAAGTTGTGATTGCCTTGATAATCTCCCTCTTGATTGTTCTTTCTTCTTTCAGTATCTGAGCTCTGTGGTTGTTATTGGCAGTTTCTTGGGGCTAGGGTTTTGGGGTTTAAGAAGGAAAGAGATTGGTGTGGAGGCATAGTGGATTTAGAGGTTGAAGAAATATAGTATCGAGGTTGTTGGTGGGTTTGTATGAATTTATTACTGTTTCATTGAAGTTTTAGGACTTTTTCTTTTGGTTCTTTTGACGTGGGTAGGGGTTAATTTTGGGGTTTTAAAAAAAATTAATGATTTTTAACATAAGAAATAAATAATTAAATAAAAATTAAATATAGTTAATGGCAGACATAAATGGAATGTTAACAAAAGATGAAATAAGGAGAATTGAAACTTAGAGAACTGAAATGACAAGATACAAACTTACAAATTGAAATGAAAATTGGTGAAATTTAGAAGGTGAGTTTTCATTTTAGCCTTAATAAAATAAATAAATTGAATTTCATAATCTTCAGATTGTCATTTAAATAATAACATATCAGTTAAATTAGATTTCACCATAAAATTAGAGAACAAGTTGAGAGATATTACTTTGATGGTACTTCAAAATAATCTCATTACATGATAAACAAAATTACTATCAATTCTAAGAATTTTTAGGTGACGGAGTTGAGGCATGGACTAGGTTGCTCTCTTGAGATAATACACACCATCTACAAAATTTTCGGTTTAGTAGACTAGAAATTATGTGTGCCACCCCCAAGATATAACAATCCAACCACCTTGCTGATTATCCTTACAAGCCTACACTGCTTGTAAGATAATAAGCTCTCAATAGTATTTTCTTTACTTACAAATATAATATATACAAAGATAAATTATTTTCAAGAAAGTATAATTTTTTCTAAACAAAGATGTAGGGAGTTTTCTTTTTACATGAAAATGGTGACCATAAGAATATTGATCTTCTCCCTTAAATATCAGGACATGTTGGCTGCATATGTAGACTAAATAATTCATACCAATTGAAAATAAATAAATAAATTAATTAATATATATATATATAAAAGTAGAGACCTCATACAGGAAAGCATGATGTTCTGTCATGTGGCGCTTTGTATGAGTAATATTTCATTTAGCCTTTCACCTCACGCCATCTCTTATCAATGACTAGTTTAGGCCATAAATGCAAAAGATTAAGAGATTTGGTTAGGGATGGCAAAAAATATCTAACTCGCGGGTACCCAGCCCTAATGGGGCGAGTTTTAACCAACCCGCAAAACAGTAGGGTTGGGTTTGGGTTTTTAAAATAAAACCCAAAGCGGGTTCGGGTTTTAGTAATACCCGACCCATATATATAATATTAATAATAATAAAATAAAATAAAATAAAAAATAAAAAACCTTAACTATAAATACACACTTTTCCTAATTGTAACCCTAAATCCCTCAAACCCTCATGTTCACTCTCACCCTCTCTTTCTGTCTTGCCAAGCCGCCTCCCATTCTCTTCCTCCCTCTTACTCTCACTCGAAGACTCACTCGAACAAGATCGTTGCTGCTCACCTCACCGGAACTACTCCATTCTCCACCTCACCGGTCTCTCCTCCCTACCTCCCTCACCTTGCCACAACCTGCAGACGCCGCTCCTCCTCCCTCACCTTGCCGGACCCTCCTCCACCTCACAAGGCCACAACTCTCTCATCTCCCTCACCTCGTTGTGAACTCAAGCTTTTGCAACAAAAATCGTTCTTTTTGTTCAAATTTGTATTTTCTAGTTTAAGTGCTATTTTTGTTGAATAGGATCAGCTTGTTTGTTTTGATTTTGTAGGGTGTTCTTGTTTGGACCTAGGGTTTATATGTTAATTCTTGTTTTTACTTTTGATGTGGGAAAATATTGTAATGAAAAAAAAAGGGTTTCCGATATGTTGGTTGCTGAGAAAATAATGGGTTTTGTGGGCTTCCGATTTGGGTGTATGTTGCTAGGTTTCCGATCTGTTCAGATTTGAGTTTTCTTGTGTGTTCATTTTCCCTTACTGTTTGGTTGCTGAGAAAATCAGATCAGGCAAACATTTTTTTTTTTTTGGGCCCTGAAGTGGCATGGTTGGATGGGGCCCGTAGGGCTTGAGGGGCAGGTTTGGGGTTTAAAAAAAAGCCCGTTTATTAAACGGGCCGGGTTCGGGTCACGGGGCGGGCTCGTGGGTCGAGTTCGGGTATAAAAAACCTGCCCCGAACTCGACCCGTTGCCATTCCTAGATTTGGTTCCACCCCCTTTTCTACCTTCTTGAACTCTTCTACTTTTAAATTCATTAATTTCACAAAAATGAAAGGTTTTCTCCGTTCAATGTTTTTCATGTTATAACACCTGTTATTTTATGTATTCCAGTCTCACAAAGATATTCAAGGGCCAAAAGAAAATGAGAGAGAGAGAGAGAGAGAGAGAGAGAGAGAGAGAGAGAGAGAGAGAGAGAGAGAGAGAGAGAGAGAGAGAGAGAGAATTAGTGTCAAGAAGAGTATGAAATTAGCTTTGATTTTAATTGCATATAATATAACACTTAACAACACTGTCAAACCTTGATAAAATGTTTTAGTGACATTTGAGGTTTTTAAAAGGTATGTTTAGGAAAGACATAGAGCTCTTTTTTTTTTTGAAACACACACACTCACAAACACAAATGTATGAAAAATTAAGTGTGGTTTGGATTCAGCGTCTGCGTTTTCATTTGAGCGTTTTCCTCTTCCTCTTCTTCTTCTTCTTCTTCTTTTTTTTTTTTTTTTTTTTTTCATTCACCCATTTCAGGGAGACAAAATTTACTGTTCACAATTATAGCAAGTTCCACTTTATTCAGAAAAAAATAAAAATAAAAATGGGTCTCACGACACTATTTACACTATTTTGCTACAGTGTTTTTAGTTTTCAGTTTCAGTAAAAATAAGTTCAATTCAAACGGACCTTAAACTTAAGATATGAAAATTTATAATTTTATATTTCTTTGTACAATTGTTATTATATTTTTAATCTCTTGACATGTATATTTAGTTTTGCAAATTAAAAATCATAAACATCTTAGATGTTCAACCATCAAAAGTTCACGTGTTTTCTTAAAAAAAGAAAGAAGAAAAATAAAATTCCTACAAAATGAAAAAGAAATAATAAGAATTTTTACATTGAAAACGTCAAATGTAGGAGCCAAATATACACGTACACTTGATAAAAAAATTCATCAGGCATGTAGTGGCATTTTTAAGGCCTAATTAATTATGATTACTTATGAATATATTGTATTACAATTTCTTTCTTCATTATTTTAGTGACATATAATATAAAACCGAAATTAATTTTCCAAACATTATAACACATGAGTATAATAAAATAACTAATAATGAACATGCACATTGTGCAGAACATCTAGACTGTAGATTTTTTTAAACATTAGATCTCTTAATAATCTATGGTGTAAAAAAAATTTGTAACTTAACAAACAAGAGTTATACTACGTGTAACTTAAACCCAACTCATATATATATATATATATATATATATATCTCCTATGGGGAGAGGCTTAGGCCCAATAAACTGGCCCGATGAGATGCTGCTGCATGTCAATTTCTGGACACATGACAGAATCCTACCGGGTCCAAGCTAATCCCCTCCCATAAGACTTCTTTTGAGCAAACCCAGCTAAAAGGAGCTTCGCTCTTCACGAAAGCTTAACAAAAGGTTACTCGAAAATCAATGCTAGGCCCGGCAGACTTGGGTTTCTTTCGATAATCTGGAGTCTGCTAGAGCTGAAAAGCAAGCTCACAGCAGGTTAAACACATAAAAAAGAATCAATCCCTTTTATTTCCTTGCTATTTTATTTCGCAAAGTAATTACTCATAATCTGCCTTTTCTTTTGCTCCTTTTGACACTTCATTTTCAAAAAGGCTGATATGGGCTTTGAGGTTACAAGTTTGCCGATTGATTGCTAGTGGCAGAAATGGATGCTTAGGCCCATTCTGCAGTAGTACAGAATCAACCACCCTCGAATAAGCCGAAACACCAAGTTACACACAATCCAGTGCCACGTATCAAGGGCGGACCAATAGAAACAAAAAAGAACTCCCACACCATGTAGGCATCAATATTATACATGCATAATCATCATCAAGATTGTTACACTCAGTCATTTACAAAAGCTCTTGAAGGTTCAATGCTAACATACAGCGATTAAACTTTATTTTTACAACAAAAAGGAGGATGCCGCAACAGGATTGGTATAGATGCCTTGCAACCCAAGCAAGACTATCTTCTCTTATTAATTTATAGTTCTGGATTAAAGCTCATAATTCCAATTTCAGTTCTGCAAAAAGGACTCATAGTAAGGCCAATCTGAAATTATTGAGGATTTGGGGGACGGCCATTAGCAGCAGAAACTCGGGATCCCCATTCCAGCAGCTCTTTGCTGGTGTCATCCTTGTGCACAAATACTTCGATGAAACATAAAGAATCCTTTTGTGCGCCTGTTGCTGTTGCAATCGCTTCTGTCAGTTCTTCCTCTGTACGTACCTGTATTTTACCAACTGAATCTATCAATATACTTCAGGAGCAAAATGATATATTGCTATAAGATTCAAGTTCCAGAATGCATCTTTTAAATATCTAAATGAGAGAAACTACAAGCAAATGCTCTGCAATCTTTTTGACTCTGACTGGGACGTTTTGAGTCCTGTGGGATTAGTCAATCTTTTTTGGTCATGAGCTTCAATATTTAAATAATATATACTACTTAGGTCCTTGAAGATTTGAATTTGGGAATCATGTGACTCTTAAGTTATCTGGAATAAGTTCAGGAATGAATGACAGAGCAGAATGGAGGAATACTTTTGAAAATGCATGCTCAACAAGAAAATTTGTGGCAAGAACGAAACAAATGAGAACAAAACCAATTATAAACCAATTATAATCGCTAGAAGCTTAAAAGTAAAAGTAAAAAATCAAATAAAGCATGTGATCATGGTTTTCAGACAGTTGTTAGAACTTGATTTCACGAATACTAACCTTGGCAGTCCAGCATTTGCCTTCACCATTGTGGATGGCATCAACAAGGGCAGTGTAGTCCCAGTTCTTAATCACATTGTATGGGCCATCATGAATCTCTACTTCAATTGTATAACCTCCATTATTGATCAGAAATATAATGGTCCTTTGTCCACATCGAATCATTGTTGAAATGTCCTGAGCGGTAACCTAAATAAAGAGGAAATTGTTTGATCACATGCTTGATATTCCAAAACATAGAAATCCCATAGCAAGGTTTAGCAATGCGTTAACAGAGGAGGCCAGGTATCTCCACAAAATCCCAAAGCAGGGATGGAGCAAGGACAGTGAAAGATTTGCTTGGTAGGGACAGGGGCAGTGAATAGGATCCAAGTCCCTAATCCCTATCTCCTGTTATAATATTTCATATCAAAATTATAACTAACCTGAAAACTACCATCACCAATGCAAGCAATCACACGCTTATCTTTGGCAGCCTGTGCATATCCAAGAGTGGCACCTACTGACCAGCCAATAGATCCATACTGCATCTGGAATTCATACCTAAATGCAATCCATATAAAACATTGGCACCCTTCCAGCTGATAAAAATATTGTATTCAATCATCAAGGAGGAGTAAAGTGTTTAATCGAGACCCTGACTTACCCGCAGTTCTCAGGGAGGCGGAGCTTCTGACAGTTGAACCATGAGTCCCCAGTTTCAGCAATTACTGCACTGTCTCCACTTAACATCTCCTGTTTAATCAATAGATGAATTAGCCAAAAATGGAAAATCCATGAACAAAGACACAGGATAAGAAATTGTGTGTCACATAAGATTATTTAATTGTGCTGTGTTTCAAATTACAAACCAAAGATATTATAATAAAGACTTAAAACACTTCCTCTATGGGGATGATTTAGAGAAAGAAGAAATGATAAGAAGGTAGAAGTTTGAAGGACAAGGACACAATCTAACAATCACAAGAATTGGGGAAAAAAATTAATGGCGAAAAAATGCCAGGCATATGCTACCAAACCATATTAGAAATTCAATGAATAGAACTCTTAATTTACAACATAATATCTTGAATGAGTTTTCATTTCACAACCCTTAACAGTCTAAGACTAAAATGAAGCTCTAGATAGTGTTTCTTGTGTCTTACCTGAATGTGCTTGAAGAGAACATTAACTCTAAGAGGCTCATCTTTCTCACATTTTAAAGGGATGCCTGACGGAACATAGATCCGGCTGTAGTTCTCATGAGCTGTGCAGTTCTTCTTTAGCCTTTTAGCCAATGCACTCAAGAAATCAGCCATGAAAACCCAGCCAAAAGATGGACCATTGGCTATAGTGACACGATTAGGCTGCACTATAATTGCTTTCTCCTTCTTGATCAGCAAGGAGTAACCAACAGAGCTGTAATCATTAAAGATGGGGCCAGCAAAGACATAAGCATCAGCAGACTCCACAATCTCCCCAACGAAGCTGGTGCTGATAGCACCCCAATATGTCCCAATGAAGTGAGGATGGTTCTCTGGCACCAGTCCCTTTGCTGAGGGCATAACTGCTATTGGATATTCACTGGCATCAGCAAGTTCTACAAAGGCCTTTTGCGCCTTCGCTACCCTTAACTTGGGGCCACCCACAAGCACAGGCTTCACAGCTTTGTTCAAAAACTCAGCGGCCGCTTCCACAGCTGCTTCTAATCCTAATTGATTGCTTATCCTGTTTAAAAAGGGTGGCCACTAAGATTATCGTAAATATTACTTCCAATTATTTAAAGCAATTAAATCCTACCTCAGAACTTCTACCCTTTTAAAACTTCATAAACAATGACAGACACAAGCATTACATGGTTACATCATGTGAAATCAATATTATCAAAATTGTCAAATATGATAACTTAGTTTAGATTTGAGTTCATCACTTCCTATTTGGCTAGAAAGTATATCTATTCAAAATATCAAATATTGCCATGAGTAATGAAATGGGATTGATCTGCTAAAAATATAGGGAATGTTTGGAATGGAAGGAAAGGAGAGGGGAAAGGTGGCTGGAATGTACTAAAATTTAGTACATTGTAGTCATCTTCCATTCTCCTCTGCTCTACTGTCCAAGCCTCGCCTCATTCCCCCCATCCAAACATAAGGGGAGAGTTGAGCAACGTAGAAAATAAACAGCTTGATTGGCCGAATACAAATTCTTTTGAGTTTACACTAGTCAAGAAAGTTCATTGTCATCAAAATATGTTCCAACTGTTTCTGTAGATGTGAAGTTAAACATCAACTAAAACACTAAAATGCCTGAGTTTACAAAGAAAACTTAGCAAGCATGCTTCTTTCTTTACTCTATAGTCATACAACTATTTACTTCAATTGTGTCTTATGCACTTCATCCATGAACCATGATCCACCAATTGCACTTTACCATCACACTTACTAAGTAAACCAATACATAAAACATATTTTTAATTATTGGAACTCGTAACTTCTAAATGAGCCATATCTTGGCGCAAGATTTCAAGAAATACTAATCAAATTCACAAAAATTTGAACATGAGAGAGAGATCCATACTTGGGTGCTAGAAAGAACGGCACGGGATCCCTCCCGAAAGTTGGATGAGGAATCCCTGGCAAATTACAACCGATACTAATATAGACCGGCTTGCTTTCCTTCAATGCAGTCGAAATCGCCGTGTCGATCAGCTCGTGCGCATCATCCAAGTTATTCACCACCGCCTGCCACATTATCCATCACATAAATAAAACTCATCAAACTTAAAGATAAAAGCTTATAGACTAATGTGACAACGAATATGATCATAGTTTACAAATTGAGGTCATGTGATCAGTGACACATTGCTTTACAAAACCTAGTAAAATTTTAATCCAAAAAACTTTCCTAAATTACACAACCACTAATAGTAAATCACACTTTCTCTTTGTCTTACCTGATTACAAGTGACAGTTTGAAAGCACCTAAGCTCTTGAGAAAAGTCAGGCAACCCGATCGTGTGATGGAGGATCCGGTTGGTTCCATAATCGTTGGAGTTGGGCCCACCAACTATGCAAATCACAGGCAAGTTTTCACTGTAAGCTC
This sequence comes from Quercus agrifolia, assembly GCA_029955455.1. Lineage (NCBI taxonomy): Eukaryota > Viridiplantae > Streptophyta > Magnoliopsida > Fagales > Fagaceae > Quercus > Quercus agrifolia. The sequence goes on along the minus strand of JARQAD010000002.1, from coordinate 41,701,128 downwards.
CAGCAATAGCGTTGAGGACACTAAGCCCACCAACGGTGAAGGTAACTACGCACGCGCCAACGCCCTTGGCGCGCGCGTAGCCATCGGCAGCATAGCCAGCGTTGAGCTCATTACAGCAGCCAACAAGGTTGAGGTTTGGCTCGGCTATGAGGTGATCAAGAAGTGTGAGGTTGAAGTCACCGGGCACAGAGAACACGTCTCTCACGCCGATCTCTACTAGCCGCCGAGCCAAGTGCCGACCCAGTGTCCCGCTTGAGCAAGCTGGGTTGACTGGAGCTGGAGTAGCTACTGAGCCTATGTTATTAGCAGTATCCATGAGAACGATAAGGCTTTTTTGTTGTTGTTGTTGTTGTTGGTGTTATGGTAATATCGAGTTTTGTTTGAAGGTAAAGAGGTGTGTTTTCGGTGTTTATATATGGTTGTCAAAAATGGGGTTTTGGAGAAAAGAAAGACCAGCTGGTTTTGGAAAACTATGTGCGTGAGACAGTGGAGAGAAGAATTCAGGTGTGATTAGCTGCGGCTGGGGTGAACGTGGAAAGCGAAAAAAGTAGGGAAGGTTTTGGTTTTTGTCAATGGGTTTATTTATGTGCTATGGCTGTGGTTTTTGATGCTGTTGCTGTGGTTTTGGGTTTAATTTGAGTTTAATTATTAATCATTTATGTGCGAGGATATCTGCATTTGCGGTGGGTAGTAAAGCTATAAAAGAGATTGGGAATCTTGGACTATTTTGCGGATCTTGAGGACCCAAATCATAGTTTAATACTAGTTCATCCAAAAAAATGAAAAATCATAGTTTAATATAGTTTTTCTTAATAATATTATTTTACAATATTTTTATCAATAGTTGATTGATTTTTGTTTGGGTACACTACTAACACCATATTTTTATTACCAATAATTATTTATTATATTAACAGTTTATAAAATAATATGTGCCTTTAAATTTTTTTTCCCCTTTATAATTCAATGCTATAAGTAGGAATGCAATGCCTAATGCTATAAATACAATATTTTGCACAACAAATTTCATATTTGTTGAATTGTTTAGCTGTTATTCATTCTTATTTAAACTCACTATTTATACCACTTTATAATTCACTATTTATAGCTCTATACTCTAGCAGATGTGAGAAAAAGGGAAAAGATTTACAGTGTGAACTGATTTTAATTTAAATCCTCAAATTTTTTTTTTTTGGAGAAACAAAATCCTCAATGTTGAAAGCATATCAATTGAGTTAAAAGGTCTCAGCAAAAAAAAAAAAAAAAATTTGAGTTACAAGGAATTTGAATCTGGACCGTTGGCAATAGAGTATAGTAGGACTTAATTAATTAAATACAGCCCAATGTTAGATTGGAAAACCAGATGAATGTCTGGTTTTCGCAGTATTTGTGTTTTTTTTTTTTTTTCTTTTAATATAGATTTGTTTATTAATTAAAGTGATTGTCTTATTCCTAGGCTTGCGTGATGGCTTGGAGGAGTATAAACGTGGGGGCAGTATGAATAAACAGGGCGAGACTCTTGGGTTCCGGTCGCGTAGATTTGTTGCCTCGCGTTTGGGCTGAGTGAGTCCCTAGATTTCCTGGTGGGGACTGAACCAATAGCGAAGACTTGACATTTCCAAGGTCTGACTGAAAGTCGGTCCGCAATTTTAAGTTCGTTGAACATTAAAAGCAGGAAGCATTGACCAATGAAAAAAAAAATGAAATAGAAAACGGCAAGCAGTACTGAAGAGCCAGGAATAATATACCAGGAATGTTCCAAAAAATGGATGGTTTTTATAAGTAGTTGTGTATTTTGTGCAACCTAATTTGTATAATGTTTCAATTACATGGTTTTCATTTGTTTCATATTTAGAAAAAAAATATGTTCATATAGTATAGGACATTATAATTTACCATCAATAAACTTATTAATTTAGAAAGTTACGTGCTTTCATAAATAAATAAAAATGTCATAAAAAAAAGAAATAAAAAAAAGAAGAAGAGAAAGTTAGGTCCTATAACTGGAACTCCCAAATGACCAATGTCTATTATAATTTTTTTTCATTGATATTATTGTGCAAAGTGTTCAGTCATTTATGAATTTACATGCTCCATTTTTTTTTAAAATGGGATTGCATACTCCAAATTGAAAGAGACTTGCATGCTCCAAATTGAAAGAAAAACTTGATCAACTTAAGTAACAGATAATGATATGCACAGCAAGGTTGTCAAACCCGGACCGGATTGGTTGGTCCGACCAAATTAGCCAAAAATCGAATTCGACTTGAAATCCCATTTTTTAAGCAAGCAGAAACGGATTTCAAACAAATCCCGTGAACTGCTTGACACACAATTGGACCATCTAGTTCAGGTAGAACCGATAGGGTTCAATCACAATCCAACCTTACTTGATAAATTAGTAAAATTATTATTAAAGTGCAATTACTAGGATTAGAACTCCGGCTGAATTGGTTTAGTTTTAGAGTTTCACCACTAGGCTATATTAGAATGTTGATGCTTTAAGTGAAAACTAAATATACTTAAAGTAAACTTAACAGAATTCATACTGTGGGCCCAAAGAATTTGGCAACTCTGGCCTATTTCATATCAAGCCCAAGGCCCATGCTGAGAAGGAAGAAATGTCTGAGGATGAACGAAGAAGGTCCAAACTGCTAGGAGACGTTGCCGAGGACAATCCTGTTCTCGGCAAACCGAGATCACAGAAGGAGAAAGTGGCACACCACCAAGGGCAGTCTCCCAGAGCGTTCCAAGGGAAAGCACAAGTGCAATGAGTTAGCCATACGAGTATAAAGGAAGAGCAATTTCAGGATAAGTTGTCACCTCCGCATTAAATACCCACAACTAACATCCTGGCACCATTTATATGGACATGACCCCTGAACAGTGCTATCTGGGTCACCGTAACTCACAGAACATCAAAAGGAGTGGCTAATGGGACGTGCACTCAAGTATAGGCCTGGATGACTAACAAGTGTAGGATCAAGATGATCCAAAGAGAACTATATAATGTAAGAAACCTTCCATAAGAAGGGGGGACGACGATCGGAGGGTGGTAGGGGAACACAGTAGCGATCCCGATACCCTTTTGTGCTTTGTTTAATCAACTTAGATAAAAGCTCACATCCTCGGATGGTGAGTTCATCTCCTCGGATCATGAGTCCATCCAGCTCTGTGTTCCCAGTTCCTACTCAATCATCTCTTACATCTACATTAGCCGTTGTCAAACTCATTAAAGCCTAACTCTTTGACTCACTCTCTACAAATTCATTGTACCGGGTCCACTGGGCCTAGGTCCCATTCACTTTTGGGCCCAGTTCAAAAATCGCGACCCTACAATTGGCGCCATCTGTGGGGAGCTGCTTGTGTGATAATAAGTGTGACGATTGGTTAAGGTAGGATCAGACCCTCGTCAGCAAAAGTCCCTGATGAGAGATTATGGTGGCCAGTTTACTGTATTATACGGGGAGAATTGCTAAATGGTGCACAGTTCTAGGGGCTTCTGACATCATGTGCATGCCTCATACCCTCGTCAGGGGTCAGATCCTTGCGAATCTAGTGGCCGGCTCCACTGGACCCCCATTAGAGGAAGGGGCAGCCACACGGATCGATTCAAGGGGGCTCCGCAGCGAGGCTAGTTCTGAAAGGTATATATTGATATCCTCTGATCCACTAAAGTGGTTAAACGGAGCCTTAGCTATGACGGGTCCTCGGACCTCCTACTTTAAAGGAATTATCACACACTAGCAAGTATCTAAGTGTTAAACAGAACTAAGGTTTTGCATGGTCCTCGGACTTAAACCTATGGGGAAATTAATAACTCTTGGCAAGTATCTTAGTGTTAGACAGAACCAAGGTCTTACATGGTCTTCGGACTCAAGTCTATAAGGAAACTAATAACTTTTGACAACTATCTGAATGTTAGACAAAACCAAGGTCTTACATGGTCCTCGGACTCAAACCTATGGGGAAACTATTAACTTTTGACAACTATCTGAGTGTTAGACAGAACTAAGGTCTTGCATGGTCCTTGGACTCAAACTTATAGGGAAACTAATAACTTTTGACAACTACCTGAGTGTTAGATAGAACCAAGGTCTTGCATGGTCCTCGGACTCAAACCTATGGGGAAACTAATAACTTTTGACAACTACCTGAGTGTTAGACAAAACCAATATCTTGCATGGTCCTCGGACTCAAACCTATAGGGAAACCAATACTTTTTGACAAGTATCTCAGTGTTGAATAGGATAAAGGTCCTGTATGGATCCTTGGACCACAGTCCTAGAAGAGATTAATTACTTCAAGTATCTATCTGAGTGACGAGCAGAATCTAAAAGGAGTTCACCTCCTCGGATCGCCTACCCTTTCCCCATTCAGCAAAGATGTAAACTCCTCGGACCTCCTACTTTAGAGGAATTATCATACACTGGCAGGTATCTAAGTGTTAGGAAGAACCAAGGTCTTGCATGGTCCTCGAACTCAAACCTATGGGGAAACTAATGACTCTTGATAAGTGTCTAAGTGTTAGACAGAACCAAAGTCTTGCATGGTCCTCAAACTCAAACCTATGGGGAAACTAATAATTCTTGGCAAGTGTCTAAGTGTTAGACAAAACCAAGGTCTTGCATGGTCCTCGGACTCAAACCTATGGGAAAACTAATAACTCTTGACAAGTATCTAAGTGTTAGACAGAACCAAGGTCTTGCATGGTGCTCGAACCACAAACCTATGAGGAAATTTGTATTAAGGGCTTAACATTTTTTGTTACCCATTCAATAAAAGAAGAGCCTTAGGTATGTTGGGTCCCTCGGACCTTCTGCTAAGTGTTAAGCAAAGCCTTAGCCGTGCTTGGATCCTTGGACCAGACACTTAGGAAAAATAGACACTCCGACATCATTATAAATGTCGGATAGAGCAATAATGCACAATAGTCCCCTCGGATCACCTACATTAAATCCAACATTCTCTAACGGTCGCACAGTTTGCGACATAGAGCACATGGTTATATTCTTGGTTATTCCTACATAGTTAAACCATTTAAAATTAGCAGTCGGGTGCTACTATAGGATTTGTTAAAGCCAGGATGACAATGTTTTGTTACCGTCAACGGCATCAGTTCTAAGTCCCAATAAAAAAAATAAAAAACGAAAACAACAACACACCCATTAACATAATACTCACTGCAGAAAAAGAAAAAATTCATAAAGTAAAAATCGCAATCTTTTATATTAAACAAAAGAAAGGTACATCATATACAGAACGGCTGAGGCAAGCTTGTTTTAAAGCTAACTATAAAAAGAGAAAGCCGATGGGAATGGTAGATTCACAGCCTCGTTCTAGCAGCAATCAAGCAAGTATGGATGGTACTGGCAATGAGAAAGAAGAAGAGGCGGAAGTACCTGAATTGATTCCCACCTGCTAGGACTACCCTGAAGCATACTTTTATCCAAAAGCTAATATCTGTATTCCTAAAAAAATTGTCCTCTAAAAGTCTCGTCAGCTGCTTGCAGTGGTGAAGGTGGCCCCCTTTTTCTCTTAATAGCAGAATGTCCTGCCATCAGGGTGAGATCCGAACTCTGTCATACCGAAAGTCTAACACAATCTACGTCTGCTACGGTTCCTAGCTAAAGGAGGAGGGTTTTCTTTCTTGTCTAGTTGAAAGGTAGGAAAATCTTTGGCCTCTGCTTCCTTTGCCTCAGCTGCGATGTCCAGGATCTAGGCGGCATTCTTGGTTCTTGAAGGGTGGAAAACTTAGAGTTCTTGTAGAACTCAGGGGTTTGTAGATGTGAAAAAACGGTTCTCCCAAGATGCCTTAAATTGAAGGCGAAATCTAGGGGGAACTTAATTCGCATGAAATTCGAAGAGAGAATTACAAGCGAAATAAGTCCCTCCCAATTTCCAAGGAAACCCTCAACTGCTAGATCCGTGTCGCTTCATAAAGGTACCAATGAATGCGCATCTCGTATACCGAAGTGATCTGCATCGCTCCATAAAGGTATTAATGACGGCGCGCCTTGTATACCGAAACGCCAAGAGCGTGCCTTGGACAGGTGGAGAGGCTTTGGCACTCACGGGGGACAAGACTCAGCCGGCCGTGACATAGGCCTAAGGACATCAAAATCCTCCTCCCCGCCCAAGGAGCCGGATAGCAGGATTTTGAAGGGCTATTGTGGGGCCAAAGAATTTGGCAACTCCAGCCCATTTCATATCAAGCCCAAGGCCCACACCGAGGAGGAAGAAATGTCCGAGGATGAATGAAGAAGGTCCAAACTACCAAGAGACATTGCCGAGGACAATTCTGTTCTCGGCAAACTAAGATCACAGAAGGAGAAAGCAGCACACCATCAAGGGCAGTCTCCTAGAGCGTCCCAAGGGAAAGCACAAGTGCAATGAGTCAGCCATGGGAGTATAGTGGAGGAACAATTTCAGGATAAGCTGTCATCTCCGCATTAAATACCCATAACTAACACCCTGGCCCCATTTATGTGGACATGACCCCTGCATAGTGCTATCTGGGTCATCGCAACTCACAGAATGTCAGAAGGAGTGGTTGATGGGATGTACACTCAAGTATAGGCCTGAATGACTAACAAGTGTAGAACTAGGATGGTCCAAAGAAAACCATATAATGTAAGAAACCTTCCATAAGAAGGGAGGACGACGACCGGAAGTTGATAGGGGAACACAGTAGCGATCCCAATCCCCCTTTGTGCTCTGTTTAATCAACTTAGATAGAAGCTCACATTCTCGGATGGTGAGTTCGTTTCCTATGATCATAAGTCCATCCAGCTCTGTGTTTCTAGTTCCTACTTAATCATCTCTTACATCCACATTAGCCGTTGTCAAACTCATCAAAGCCTAGCTCTTTGACCCACTCTCTACAAATTCATTATACTGGGTCCACTGGACCTAGATCCCATTCATTTTTGGACCCAGTCCGAAAATCGTAACCCTACACATACCAATAAATTAAATAAACTTTCATTACTACTCTTATTTTATATTATATTATATATTTTAATTAGCCATCTCTAAAAGGGAGTATATAAATATATTCATACTTTTATACTTCAAAAATTAATTATGACTTTTAAAGTATTTTTTCATGCTTTATTATTTTACTTTTATTAAATTTCTTTAAAATATGCTTCAAAATCATTTAATTTTCCCCATGTATATAATTTTATAAATATAATATCAATATTTGTATTTAATTAATTAATAAGGTAATTATGACATTATTGCAGTTTGACCTCGGTCAAACCTTAGTCCAATCTTAAAAATTTTGAACCCCTCCCCTTACCGGTTCTGTGAATGGTCCAGATTTGAAAACCATGATACATAGTATTTATCAACTCCTATTCAAAGACTTCCTATCTTCCTAGTTAATAAGGATAACTTTTCTCATTGTTCAAAAAAAAAAAAAAAAAAGAGGAAGAAGAAGAAGATAATCCATAATTGAATTCTAGTAGCAATATTGTGGATGTAAGTGATAAGTAAACCAAACATGCATAAAAGCTGATATATATTAAAAAAAAATTTATTATTAAAGAAGCTCTCCTAGCTCTCTCTTTTTATTTTTTTATTTTTTATTTAGCAACAAGAATATCCAAATCTCTTTAAGTGTCTGATTATTCCCCTTGATGTATATAATCTCTCAGTTCCACACACTAGGTTATTACATGGGGAAATCTCTTAGGGATGGCCCCAAGATGCTAACAAGAGGTTTCGAACTCAAGATCTCATGGATATCATTCTCTCGTGATTTAAGCTTGCCTAGCTCTAAACTCTTTGTTTTATGTATTGGCGGTTGAAACTCAAATTTTCATCCCATATTTTTGTCCTTTTGACGTGTTCTTTATTCTCTTTCTAAATCAACATGTTGATTTTTTTTTTTTTTTTTTGAGAAACAAACACACACACACACACAAGGGAGAGGGAAAGGGGTTTTAACATAAGGGCACACCACAACTCCACTCAAAATCCATGGTAACTTTTAAGAGAGGGTTGGACAAGTTATGCTACATACAACATACTCTCTTAAATTTCGTATCATATTTAATTTCATGGATCATTTTACGATACACATTTTTTTTTTTTAATGTACTATACCTACTTAATATAAAGTATTTATGCCAAGAGCTATTGTAGTTCAGTTACTTTCAGTTATTTAAAAATAATCGAGATTTGAATCCCCATATGCTTCTCTCTTATTGTTATCATAATAAAAACCTACAATATTCTATATTAGCATATTGTACCCATGGTTTAAAAAATTAGACTAGGCTAGCCAATTCAACTGGGAATCGGGCACCAATTTGGTTCGACAAAAACCTCAATAGCTAGTAAAAAACCAAGAACTGGAGCTTTTTCAGTTCTTTAACTGTACCGGTTTTAAAACCATGATTATACCACATTAACTTTTGGATTACCATACACAAAGAAAATTATCTACTTACAAAAGACTATATATATATTAGATACCTGAGTCCCTTTGGTGTATTCTGCTAGGATTTCATATTTTATTTATTTTGAGTTTAAATTATAATTTTTCAATTTATCATATTACCTCCCTCTTAATCTATTATTATTTGATAATTTTATTTCTAGTTCGAAAATTATGCTTTTTATATGTGAATATATAATTTATAAATTATGTTGAAAATGATTTTATTTTAGACTATTTTTTTTATTTGAAAGATTACTAAACACAATGTTTTTTTACACTTGTTTATACTTTATTATTTTCTATTAACCTTATTGTAAAGTTGTGATTTACAACTCTGTTTTTGTTGACTCTAATTTCATATCAAATTTGATTGTATTTTTGTTCAATCATTTCCCCGCATTTTTGTGGGATTTAATATAAGGGTAGAGTGTGAGAGTTTGGTGAAGATTTGTGATGAACGTGAATTCGTGACTGGTTCGCGAGTGGACACCCCACAAAGTTCATGTATGAAGCACATGCTGGAATCTGAACAGTCTTATGCCAGGGTAAATTCTGCGAGTCACTTCGTGACTTAGGCCAAGTTGCGAGTGACTTGTGAAACTCACTGCTTGAACCTTTTAAAGTGTGTTTTTCTCATTTCTTTACCAGCACTATATAAGTCAACATTACCCACGAAATTGAAAGGAGTTTTTCCAATGAATTTTTGAGAGAGAAAACTCTAGCAATACACTCGAGAGTTAGAGATTGTAAACCCACAATCATTTATACAATTTCTCTTAAATTTTCCTCTACTCCTACCTCTCCAATTACACATCCTTGAGAGGTTCTTAGCCCAAACACTTACCTCACCCAATCTGAGTGCTAAGTGAAGTTTTGGTGCATGTGGGAAGTATTGGAAGAAGCCATTGTTCGCGTAAAATAATTTGCAAGCGCACAGAATCGTAACAAGTAGTAAAGTTTTTTTAGAAAACGAATGTCGAACCCACAGGGATTAACTATGTTAATGAATACCGAAATTCACTAAATTAATTACTATTTAGAAAATTGAAAATAAAAGGAACGTTCAAATATCTAAATCAAATTAAACTATTTAATAAAAATAAATCTAGCAAAGCATAAAAATCTAAAAGTGTAAAGAAGTAAATATGATAAGAATGGATTTAGAGCGGTTGATTTCACCTAACAAATCCCACACAATTTATTATTCCTAATTATTAAATTCTAATAATCTCCCATTGATGATTAAAAATTCCTTAAGTATTCAATTTCTTCTCTCGAATAATATCAAAAATGTCTTCAACTAACAATTCCATATCTCTATGCGAATTTAATTAATTGGAGACTCATTATGTACTTCGAATTTTCTGAAAAATCACATTAATCGCGGTAAAGCATCTCTACTTTCGCTCAACTAATGGTGTTTAATTCTAGAACTAAAATAACAAATCACCTCTCGGTCTCATTGTAATTCAATTGATCAAACAATAATTCGTAAAAAAAAAAGTAAGCATTAAGAATAAGAATTAAACACTCAATCATGGAAATATTAAAAATAAAATAACTTAGAATATAAATTGTGTGTTCATTGCTAGACTACATCAATGCTCTAGAAAATAAAATTTAGTTCATAATAAAATTGAAAAGAAAACAAATAAAACTTATGTCTTTCATCTGAATTGGTTGATCAACATGAAGCTTTCGCTTTTGTCCTCAGATCCTCCTCTTCAGAAAGACTCCCAAAAAAAATACTTCAATGCGGCACACCCTTTTCCTCTCAAGTTTTTCCTCTCTTTTTTCCCTAAAGAGCCTTTAAATAGGTCAAGGAATCCTATTCCCGTTTGGAGAAAATCCCAGATTTTTAGGCTTCAGTTAATTGGCGATTTTGGCCTATTTAACATCATAATTCGGACTTTGGTAAACTACAAAGTTGTAGCCCTTTAAGTTAACTTTCCAACCCAACTTGAATCATCTCGATTGGATATTTGAGCCGAAAGTTATGCCAAAAATACTAATTGATGTGCAGGCTGGAATCTTAATCCAAATTGCACTTGGATTTGGTGCAAATTTCCTTTGATTCCTTGCTCCAATTGGACTTGAATTTAATTGGGTTGGTCTTCTCTTGAATTCATGCCTGACTGGATGTAAGTTGGCTTGATTCAATTGACTTAGCCCCACTTTGCATGTAAAGCCCTTGTAAATTAATCTAAAATCTTCTCATTCCTTTAAAGCACAAATGAATAGATAAATATAAATAAAAATCAAATCAAAAGAAATAAAGGAAAACTAACAATTTTAATAAATAAAATGATAATAAAAATCATGTAAAAATTACACTTATCAGCCATCGATTAGCAGATACAATTTGGAGCTAATTGCGGGATTCAGATAACTAGTGAAGACATGGCTTGGTGAAGCCTGTTGGTAACTGGAACTTGGAGGGTTCAAGTACATTGGGTAGATTAGGCTTGGAGGGTCTTTTCGATATTTGTGTACTCCAACTTTATTCACTAGTGGATCAATTTTGGTTTGGAGGGCTGTAGAGAGGTTTTTCACCAAGTGCTTTGGTTTTCTTTTTTATAACACATTGCTGTGTTATCTTGTGTTTAGGGTCCAAGCCAAAACTAGTCCTTACAATTGGCGTCGTCTGTAGGAAGAACTTGATCTGATCTGAAGGGGATTCAGGTTTAGCGTTGGAGATGAAAGAGTTAGGTTCGCACCAACCAATGATTGGCCCACATCAAGATGATGCTAATCTGTACCAGGCAGAATCGAGAGACTCTCAACATAACAATTCAGTTGCAAACCCTCAACAAAGGGGAGATTATGAGGGAAGCATCCATACCACGCATACCAGCAAGAGTTAGTCACGAGGGAAGAGCCATGTCTCCCATGCAAAGAGTGAAAGGGACATGCAACGTGAAATTGATGAGCTGAAGAAAGAGTTGCGTCGCGCATGGCAAAGGCGCTCATCACCCGACTCCAAGCTGTCCTCCGAGGAGACAGGTGATGCTACATATAGGCGAAGATCCAGAACTTCGCCTAGTGAAACTTTCTCTTGTGACAAGGAATATCATCACAGGCATAAGAATAAGAGCCCAACCCATAAAGGCCTTGGGAACAATTCCATGAACGAGGTGTTGAGTCAAGTTGCTAAGTCACCTTTCACGTGAAGCATAGAAGGGGCGAGTCTTCCTTGTCGATTTCATCAACCCACATTCTCCCTTTATAATGGTTGAACGGATCCAATGGAACACGTCAACCATTTTAGCGAGAAAATGGCTGTTCATTCTAGGGATGAGGCCTTGATGTGTAAGATATTTCTATTTCTTATTATGCGAAAAAAAAAGGAAAAAAAGAAGAAGGTAATAGTAAGGACCTCTTTATGAGTTATGCATATAAAACTTTTAGTTTTCTTTATCAGTAGGAAAAAGATAAGAGATCAAAACCTATTTGGATTAGAAGTTTAAGAGTTTTGGGTAATCTTGGAAGACTATTTAAACTAAAAGGGTTTCTTAGTAAATGTGTATGCCAAAGAAATATTTTGAGGGAGGGAGAGAGTTAGCTTGACATAAGGAGTTCAAGATTGTTTAGGGGCATAAGGTTTTTCTGTGTAATCAAGTTGATAACCCCAGCTCTAAGATGATCAATATTACTATACTGTTATATTAAATCCTAAAATGTATATATGGTTTTGGCAGCATGGTAAGATTAAGTCATGTCAACTATATTGATTGCTTGGTTAGAACGGAAAGATGTTTACATATAAGCAACATTCAGATAAAGATTTGATGGCCATACTCTTGAGTTTATGATAGTTTTGTATATTATATTGGTTACCCATTTAATTGAATACCTTGGGTCTAAGAAAGGTTGATATATACTAGATTTAAATTCATGAGTGTTGAGGGTCGTTTTTTCACGTTTTACACTTAGCCATGTGTCTTGCATCTATTAGACATCTTTTTGTCTAGGCCTTTTCTAAGAAGGAAGTTGAGTCTAATGCTTTCACGAAATGAGCTTGAGGGTCCCATTCTGCTGCTGCTAGTCTGTGCATAAACATTAAGTCCAATCCAAGGAGTGTTGATGTGAAATGGGCTTATTTTCCTTTTCTACTACAACTGAAGGGGTTGTTCTCCACTTTCTGCAAAAGTAATATTATTCTGCTGTGTAACGAGATTTATTCCATAAAATGAGTACTCCACTTTCAACAAATTGATCATTACTTTGCTTCCTCTACTATTATAAGCCCTGCACAAAAAATACTAAAGCCCAAAGAAAGTATTCATCAAGTAAATGTTAGTTACAACATGTTAGCATATATTTTCTCAACTATATTTATATATTCACACACACACACACACACACACAAATATATATATATATATATATATATATATATATATATATATATATTTGTGTATATACTTATGCGTATTCACTCATATATGTATATGTAAGAACCAGTTTTGTCTTGGACCTTAAACAAGATTGGGTTTCGGCCTAACAAGCCCAAACAATAAATTTGTAGAGTGTGGGAGAAAGAACTAGCCTGATTTTAGAAAAAAGATAACGATCATAGGTGGTTTGGAAGAAATATTGAGAATATAAGATACAAAGATTGTCCTCGGCGTAGTCTGAGTGATTTGGTTGTAATAATTTAATCAAGAGCACAGAGTTCTTTTTTCAGTAACTCATTCTCTAGTTTTTTTTTCTCTGGTGTTTTTTCGATCCCCTCTCTTTGGCGACCTTCTCATGCTATATACCATGATTTGAGTATCATCTTTACCATACACGTGTAAATTTGGTTTTGGGAGCTTCTTCCTGTCCCATCTCACACCTCCCTGAACTCTCTATTACTAGCTGTAAGACTGCTCGTTCACTGTTCAAGTATCAACTCCACATTAATGCGGTCAGAGAGATAGTTGGGAAGCATTTAATGTGGAGGTAACAGCTCTCGTAGATATTTGTTATCCTCCTCCCTCATCCCTTATCCAATGTCCGACAACCCGTCATAAGGCCACTTTAAAGTAGTATTCAGGAGGATAGGAAGGTTTCACCTCGGATAAATGTTTCCAAGGTGACTTTTCACCTTGGATAGATTTGGGACTATCATAAATAACTTTTATTTCTTCCTTCAATGCCATTTTCGTTACTACCTCAGTTGACCGTTCTCGGACCTGTTAGCATCCTTGGATTGGTCATTGGGCCATAGGCCCAGTCCATACAGCCTCAATAGTACTTTAGAGACAACTGGTCCCCACAGTATAAAATACATTCCACAAAACAAATTGGGCCAAAAAGATTTCAACTCCAATCCTCACAATCTTATTGCCTAGAGTTGGCACAAAACTATGAGGTTTAGAATGTGAGTCAAATTGGATCATATTAAGATGAATATTGAGAAACTAAAGAGAGATATCTTGTGGGAGAGAGGAAGTTTTCCTAGTGGTGCATGTCAATACTACTATTCTACAGTAATCTCTCTCTAGGTGTATTTTGTAGAAGGGTGCAAGTACACTACTGAGAATGAATTCTCCACATTTTCTCTGCTAATTTTCTCTTATCTATTATATTCTCTCATTCTTTTTCTCTCGTCTTGTTTTTCTCTTTTTCTCTCCTCCCCTTATATTACCTCCTCCCCTGGGCAAGTGAGATTTGCTCCTTTTATAATTGAAATTGAGTGGGTCTTTTACCCATTTTACTTTTCTTTTGAATTGTCTAGCCCCACGTCTGTCTATCCTTGTTGGTTTTTTTTTCCTCTCTTTTGGATTACAACAACAGAAGAATTCTTTGGTATTTTTGTTGGGTTTACGGTTAAAAATTGTTTCTACTTAGCATAAATTGTCGAAGACCATTAATGCTATTTGGCTTGGTGTGAATCGACCATGTGACATGCACCTCGTGATAATCCACAACTTTTTCCTCTTTTGGTATGAATGTTTTTCCTAGCAAAAGCAATCTCAAAAGAGTTGCAGCAAATTACCACAACTAGGATCTTCCTCCTCTCTGCCAAACCACACCTCCCTAAATCTCAGCAATGACAGGTTAAACCTTTTTTGTGTGTTTGGGATACAGATTGGGTGAACCCATTAGCCTACCTTGCTTTACCCATTAGATCTCATTCTGCAGCTTGAAACTAGAGAATTTTCCCTTTCTTTAGTATTTTACATGTTGGATATTCTGCAGTGTTTAATATCTAAAAATTTTCTCATTCCATGGTAATTGAACTTGGGGATTCTCACTGCCGCTTGAAATTTGGGAATTTTCCCATTCTGCGATGTTTAAACCTGTGGATTCTTTGCTTCTTTCACAGCATGTTTTCCTCCATTTTGCTGCCTTCTCTCTATTTTCCCATCTTTTTGTTGGAATGCCTAGTGAAGGTTCTTGGTTCTTCTAACTCTTTTATACAAATGGGTTAGGCCATTTTGGACTTATTTCATGACATTCCCTTATGTAAGGGTCTTGGGTCACTAATGGGTCCACTTGTGCTCATACCCAGGCATTTTGTAGCAAGATCATTTCTTAGGCCACTCTTAGCCAATTCAACCAAGACATGGATTTAGGTATTAAATCTCAGGCTTTCTCTCCATTCTCTAAGGCTTAGCTTCTTGGTCTTTGGCCTTATTTATTGGCCCAAAGTGTGAAAACTTGGGCATCAACAAAGAGTAGGTGCAATGATTATGTTAAGTTGCCTTCATTGGAATATAACCTTCATGAATATAAAGTTTAATTCTAAAGGTGGCCATGTACATGGCCTTACGTTTTCAATGGGTATATTAAATCCTAGTCTAGAATATTTTGGCTACTTCCTTTCTCGTAGCAATATGAGTTTCAATCAATGCAAGGAAACATTATTGGTTAGAGAAACTTTGCATTAGTGTCAAAGTGTTAATTGTCTAGCAAAGGAAACTTTATCCTTTGTGGAGGATATTTTTCATGGTTAATATAGGTCCTATTTAAGAGTATTCTAAGACTATTTAGAGGGTGTTTTCGTTGGGCTTTCAAAGGGATTCAAGTGTTGTAAGTAATTATGCATAATATTCACAAGTTTTGTAGGTTTTTAGAAGTCAAACTTTTTAAAAGTTATACTTTTAATTTTATGTTTTCTAAAGTTTATCAAAAGAATTTTTATATTATCGAAAGAGAAACTTCGACTTTTAAATAACGTTTTGAACGGCTGCATCTTATTTAAAAGATAATTTCTAGACTAAATTAATTTTATAAAATAATTGAGTTTCAACATAAGTTTTCTAAAAAGATTATTGTTCTTTAAATTTGTTTCAAACCATTTGATTTCAAATTCGTATTCCGTCTTTCCAAATGGTATTTAAATGTTTCTTTTTGTGAATTGAGTTTTCAAACTTACCTAAGAATTGTAAAATATTTATATAAAGTCCTCAGTTCCTATACATTCCCTAAGAGAGTCAAGAATCCTTTGGTTTTTGTTCAATTCGATATTGTGATCTTCAATATGCCTCTATATTTGAAATGATTCTTACTATTAAGTAAATTATTCTATTTTTATATAAACTTTGCTTTTGTGATATTTGACTAATTAAATATTTTAAAAATTGATTATATATATATATATACACACACACACACATATATGTAAGCCCGCTCATAGGGTTGTATGTGAGATAAGTGTTGAACCCTCACTAATAGAGGTTAGATGTTAGCATCCACTCATAGGATTATATGTGAGAATATGTGATATGTGTGTATATGACACAACTATCACATATGTGTGTCATATACACACATATGATATACATATAAAAGACATTGTGCTCTGATCAATTATTTGTATGCATTTTTGAATGATTTTGAGATTTAATAATTACATACGTATTAAGTGGTACATTATATGTTTTGGAAAACTATGTTTGATATCATTTAGTGGATTTATGAATTCAACATACTCGTGCTTTTTCATCAAAAAAGAAAAAAAGAAAAAAAAATACTTGTGCTTTGCTAGACTCTATTTTTTGTTGTGTATTATGTATAATTGCTTACTAGATATGTGTCTCACCCCATCAATTACAATTTTCTAATTAAGGTTTAGTTGGGAAACATAATCTTTGGATTGCTTCCTAAGGTGCAAGGTAGAGCTTGGGATGATTAAAGTATTTTAGTTGTCTTTATTTTGCCTAAGATTTTATAATATTTGGAGATTATTTCCAATTGTGGATGTTTAGAGATTGTAAAAAGTTTATTAAGAGCATTGTTTATTTGGAGTTTTATTTAATTTTGAAATCGATTACTTTTATTGAGATTATAAGATCAATAAGTTAGTCATACATCTAAATTCATGTTCTATGGATTTAGGCCATGACATCTCATAATGACAGTTCGACTGATTATATTTTCTCACTAAATTGAGGATTTTAAATACAGTTGCCACTTATTTTATTTAAATTAGAAAAAAAAGAAAAGTGAAAATGAAAGAAACATTATTGATACTATAAAATGTACATATTTGCTTATCTAACTAGAATATTACATGGTTTTGGTTCTAGAAACATTCTAAGATAAAGTTGTCTGGCTTTAGATCCAAATTGTATTCTACAAAGATGAAAATTACTTGGACAAATAACTAGTATAAGAACCCTTGATTGAAGTTTAGGGGGTTATGTTACAAGGTAGGAAGGGATTAGACACTAACCTTGCCTTGTGAATTTGGTCTTCTAAGCTATGGTGTACAATGGTCATATCACATCATTCATACAAACAAACATAATTCTTAGTATGCATTTTAATATGTCATGAACCATAATAATATGCATCTAATTATATAGCATTACCAAGTGTTATATCATGTAGAGTGCATTTTTGACATCCCAATAATCTTATATTAGGGTTTATGGTATGGCAATGTTTGAAATGTGTAGATCAGTGCATATATGAAGATAATAAAATGTGCATCTATAATGATCATGAAGTGTCTCGCATGAAATGCCTTTGCTCATGTATCATCTCAAAAAATTCCAGCATGTTTACTTATTTTTTTCGTTGCATTGAAATTCATTTATCAACAGATTTTTTTTCTTCCATTTGAAACTCATTTCAATAATCCTTTTAGTAGAGAGAGAGAGAGAGAGAGAGAGAGAGAGAGAGAGAAAAGGTTTGATTAACTTTCCGGTATGCCATTAATATGACATAGAGATTAGGTTTTGTTTCCTCACATGCATTTTAAGAATGTCCATGCATTTAGGATAAAGTGCATTGCATGTTTACTTTCCCTACGATTATATCATAATGAGTAATGTATTTGTTTTCCATTTTTTATTACAGATTTCTCCTTTTATTTATGAGTAATGAATGCTTTAAGCTTTACTTTTTGTTTGATTTTTTTTAATGGGTTATATTGATTATTGTATGATTTGTATCCTAAGAGACAGGTCTTCAGATTGGGCAGGTGTGAAAACCATGATCCAAGGGCGAAGGGTCAAATATGAGTCCTCAAATTGGTTACTCAATTGATAACAGTTTACCCTTTAAATTGAGGGTTTTAAATATGGAGTCCCTACTTGATTATTTTTAAATTTTTATTTTTTAAGAAGAAAACCAAAATAAGTAAGTGATCAATTTAATGACAATGAAGATGGCAAGAAAAAAACCATCACAGCTGGCCTTTGTCGTATCTCGTATGCTAACTAAAATGGACTTTTTTAAAACTGTTGGCCAAAATTGACCAGTAAAACAAGACAATTTTAGCGTCAATTGCAAGACTGCTTAGCTAATTAGCTTGAACACAATGTGTAGCCCGTCTAAAATTTAAAGAATAGCAATATTTGTTGACAATGTGCCCAATGGAAGCCTATAATGTTCCTATTCAGCTAGTTCACACAATTTGAAGTCTCTGAAGCTCTGTATATAAGGCAGCATTTGCCGGATATTGTGTAGGGTCCAGAAATTACAATCAATATGCTTCCCAAAGAGATTACTCACTAATTTTATCGAGGTTCATATAAATAATTAAATATGAATCAAAAACCTAGTTTCTTTATTATCTTCTTTTTTTGAATTTGAACTAAGTTTTGGGTTATACGCGGGTAGATTCAACACGTTATATATATCACAAGAAATACTGAAAAAAAAAAAAAAAAAAAAAAAACCCTACACATTAATTTCATTTGTAGAAGAACAAAGATAATAGTAAGGGAATAAAGAGAAAAATGATACAGTAATCAAGATGGACCAGGCAAAAAAATTAAAAGAATTACAACGGCCTTTAAATGTCAACTACATGATACCAAAGTACAAACATGGCCTCAAAAGGGAATCAAACAATGAATCCATATCAGAGCTACTACTTCAAATTCTAACAAGGGATCTTGGATGTGAACCACTTCATCACCCGAATGGGAGCCTTAATCAAGGCCAATCCAAACTCAACCATTATTGTCACGCACAAGCAGCACGGACATATGCAGGTCAACACCAACCTGCACCCATCACAAAACACAACACAAGGTACTATTCAAATTTCTAGTTTAAGAAAAAAAATTAAAAGCCATAAACCTTAGAACGAATTCAAAGGAGTTAAGAGATTGACATTTTTTTATATTTCCAACAAAAATATTTAAAGTTCAAATTTCTTATTCCCAATTTCTAAAATAAAACAGAAAACTCAGAGAAATAATTAAAGAGTGAGCCTAACCCGACGACCCACACGATGATACCCACAAGGGAGATGAGGAGGGAGAGGAAAGCAAAGGGAAGGCCCAACAGAAAGCCCAAAGGCCTGCATTCACAATCCTCACCGCAGCAGCAACACATATCTTGTTACTTGGTTGATTCTTCTTTTTCTTCTTTCCTTGTTGCTAATGCTTATGAACTATAGGCTTTTGTTGATCTTTCTTTGTTCATAGTATCAAAGAAGCAGAAAATACGATACTACTATAAAAGTAGTAGGCGGAGTGCACAAGTAGTATTAAACTAGAAAGAAGACATGAAGGGTTACGTTGCTGCCGTTCACGCAAAGCCCAAGCCACGATATTCGAAAGAGATGGTTAAAACATTAAACATAAACAACCAATACCAGAAGCCCACGTCCTCTTCCGTCTCTTACTAAAACTTCTTTCGTGGCTCACGCCGCTCTTTTTCATTTAAGAATTCAAAGGCAAGGCAAAAAGTCCAATCGTGTCATGATATTTGTACAGGTTTATCTGTTTCTTCGTTAAAGACAAGGGTTTTTTTTTTTTTTTTTTTGGGCCAATGACCTCATACTTGAGTATATTAGGAACACCCTCAAATTTAAAAAAAAAATTTATCTGTTCAACTTTCAAGTAAAAAAAAAAAAAAAACCCCAAAAAAAGAACTAAAATCTGAAAAAAAAAATAAAAAAAATTGTAATAGAGCCAAGTCAAAATTTATCTGTTCAACTTTCAAGCAAAAAAAAAAAAAAAAAAAAAACAGAAAAAAAAGCCCAAAAAAAATAGAACTAAAATCTGGAAAAAAAAAAAAAAAAAAGTAACAGAGCCAAGCCCATGACGAGCCCAACTGAGTAAACCCACCTATGGATTCTCAAAAAAAAAAAAAAAAACCAACACAAAATCAAAAATCAAACTTACCCATAGTACCCATGGTCACGTCGCTGGCAGAGAAAGTAGAGAAAACAAACCCCAATACACTGATACAGTCTATACAGAGTAAAAGCAAAACAAACCAAAACCAATACTATGTTTATCAAAAAAAAAAAAAAAAAAGAAACCCCAATACAGAGCCTCTGTATCGAAACGGCAAAACCAAACCAAAAAAACCCCAAATCCCCAATTCTCGCTTGTCGTCGCTGTATTCGCTCCTCGTCATCGTCGCCGTAGGCCGTAGCTCGCCCCTCTCATTGCAAATCGTAGATCGTCGTCGTCGCTCGCCCCTCGCCGTAGCTCGCTCACGGCTCGCCCCTCCAGTGGTCGGTGCTCACAGATCGCAGTCGCAGATCCTTCCTTGAGCTGATATCCCTCAAGGTATTTTTAATTTCTCTCTCTTTTTCTCTCTGACTCTCTCTCTCTCTCTCTCATTCTCTCTCTCTTTATCTCATTGAAACTGAAATTGAATGTCTCTCTCTCTACTCTCTTTAGTCTTTATTCGACTAAATTAACTCAGAACTCTCTCTCTCTCTCTGATTGGCTAGCCAAACCCATGGGACTTTATTTATATTTGCTTTTTCCTGTTTTTTTGTCTTTTTGAATTTGGTTTTAGTGTTTATCTTATCCGTTGGTGTTGGTCAGTGTGTATGTCCTGTGTTGTTGAGATATTAATTGTCTTTTAGTGTGTATTGTGATTTGTGAATCTGTGATTGTGAAATTTTCTGATTGGCAGGTTATTGTGATTGAGGCATCAGGCATGAGGGGGTGGGGGTAGATGGGCTGATGGGCACATGGGACCAGGAGCACAATAATTAAAGCAGTGTAATGTGCAGCACATTACACTGCTTTAATTATTGTGCTGCACCTGGGATGTGTAATGTCAGACACTTTTAGTGTAATGTGTACAAGGGCCTAAACAATATAAAAAATTAAAGCAGTATAGTTAATGACAAACAAATTAAAGCAATATAGTTTATTGTTACGTTAAACAATAATAATTAAAGCTGTATAATTAACCAACACATTATAAAAGAAAAATAAATTAAATTATGTTAGGCCAAATAATAATTAATAATTTTATAATTAATGAAATAACAATATAACAAATTATAGTTTATAAAAGACAAACAAATTAATGAAACAACTAAACAACAATAATTAGTATTTCAAATGAACTTATAGTTTATTGTTTATTCTTTTGCTAGAATTATGGACAAATATTTGATAAGAAAACCACGTACCCAAGATTCATCTCCTATGCAAGATTAATCTCTTGTGCAAGATTCATTTCCTGTGCAAGATTCATCTTCATCTTCTAAGCGAATTCGTGTTGACTTTAACTTAGAAAATCTTCCTTCAGATCCTGGGCTACGACAAAAGATATCATCTTATCATCCTAATAATCATGATGAAATAAGAAGACATTATTTAACAAAAGGCCCTTGTCAACCTGTTCTTTGTGATTTCCTTGTATCACATTTTTTTGAAAAAACCCTGTCGATTTAGATCCGAATGGTATGTGGGTAGAAAGTGGTTGGAATATAGTATAGACAAAGATGCGGCATTTTGTTTTTATTGCTACCTATTTGGGCAGCAAGATGTTGGTAAGAGGGGAGGAGGTGAGACTTTTGTAACGAAAGGATTCAAACTTTGGAATCAGGTTGCGAAGTTCGATTCCCATGTTGGAGGAGTTAATAGTGCTTATAACCAAGCTGTCAAGAAGAGTGAAGATCTACTGAAGGAAAAGCAACACATTCAAAGTCTTTTGGTTAAGCAATCAAATAAAGATAAACGTGATTATCAGATTCAATTAAATGCAATAGTTGATTGCATAAGATTCTTTTTATGCCAGGGATTAGCTTTTCGTGGTCATGATGAATCTCAAGGTTCAAGTGATAGGGGAAATTTTCTTGAGCTTGTACAATTTTTGGGGGATCACAATGAATCTATCAATGAAGTGTTGCAAACAGCTCCGAAAAATTGCAAGCTTACCCATTCGGATATTCAAAACGACATTGTGAATGCAATTACACGTGAAACATCCAAAGCCATCATCAAGGATCTTGACAATGGGTTCTTTTCAATATTAGTTGATGAGTCACGTGATATCTCAGTGAAAGAACAAATGTCCCTTGTTCTTCGTTATGTGAACAAAAAATGAATTATTATAGAGCGGTTCCTTGGTATTGTACATGTGCAAGTACCACCGCTTTGTCACTCAAATGTGCTATTGAATGTTTACTCTGTGAACATAATTTGAGTTTGACGAACCTACGTGGGCAAGGTTATGACAGGGCTAGTAATATGCAAGGTGATATCAATGGTCTCAAAACTTTAATTTTGAAAGAGAATAAGTCAGCATTTTATGTCCATTGTTTTGCTCATCAATTTCAATTGACACTTGTTGCCGTTAGTGATTTTTTGAGAATAAGTCTCAAAACTTTAATTTTTTTATGTGGTTAGTAATTTAGTAACTGTTGTTAGAGGCTCTTGTAAGAGACGAGATGCTCTTCGAGATGCACAATTTGCCAAAATTAAAGAAGATTTAGAGAATGGTGTACGTAGTAGTGGGCAAGGTTTATATCAAGAGACAAATCTTAAACGCCCTGGTGATACACGTTGGGGATCATATTATGGGACTATTCTCAACTTGATTTTAATGTTCTTTGCTGTTGTTGATGTACTTGAGATTATTGAAGAAGATGGACTCTCCGACCAAAAAGTTGAAGCTCGATCTATTATGAGGTCAATTCTATCTTTTGAATTTGTCTTTGCCCTACACTTGATGAAAAACATTTTAGGGATCACAAATGAGTTGTCAATAGCATTGCAAAAAAAAAAAAAAAATCAGGATATAGTAAATTCTATGGATCTTGTTAAAGTGTCTAAGCAACGATTGCAAGTGATAAGAGAAGATGAATGAAATTCTTTATTGAATGAAGTATCTTCATTTTGTACCACGCATGATATTTCTATCTTGAACATGGATGAAACATTTGTAGTTAGTGGGAGGTCGCGACACAACACTCAACAAAAGACAAATTTACATCATTATCGTGTTGAGCTATTCTACACAGTCATAGATATGCAACTTCAAGAGCTTAACAACAGTTTTTCTGAGGCGAATACTGATTTGCTACTTTGTATGGCTTGTTTGAATCTAAGTAATTCATTTGTGGCTTTCAATAAGGAAAAGTTGATACGTCTAGCTAAGTTCTATCCCTCTGATTTTCTTAGGACAAATATTTTGGCACTTAACTCTCAATTGCAAAATTACATTTTTGATATGTGTAGCAATGACTTCTTTTTAGAGCTTCAAGAAGTTAGTGAACTTGCTGAAAAGTTATTGAGCACAAGGAAGCATGAGACTTATCCCTTAGTCTATTTGCTTATGAAGTTAGCTTTGACCCTTTCAGTTGCTACTACAATAGTAGAAAGAAGTTTTTCAGCAATGAAATATATAAAGAATGAACTATGCAATCGAATGGGAGATCAATGGATGAATGATTGCTTGATTGTGTATATTGAAAAAGATGTAGCTTGTAACATTGATAATGAGACTATCATGCAACAATTTCAAAATATGAAAACTCGTAGAAGACAATTGTAAATTTTATGTATTTGCGTGTTTTTTAATTGTTGTTATTATCAATATATAAAATTTTCTTTTTATTAAATTGTGTAATTTATACTTATTGAAGAATACTCTGACACAATTTCTTGGAGTCGCCACTGCCTATAACAATTTTTTTTACTTAAAAGTAGTCTCTTGTTGAAAATAATAGACAATAAGAACTCTCATCAAAAGGAATATAAATATAAATATATATATATATATATATATATATATATATATATTTATGTAGGGTCCTGATTTGAGGGGTCCTTCACTGTAAATGTGAGCGAACCTAAACCCAATAGGCCCAATGCAATGAATTTGGTAGAGAAGTGGGCTTAAGAACTGGGCCTTTGCGAGGACTTCGTCAACGGTCGGGCAAAATCATTAGGGAGCAGGATCGTCAAAGGCATAAAGGAGGGGTGAAAGTCTGTCCTCGGGCCTCAACCGAGGATGAGTTCTTCTTCTCCTCCTTTGATACTACACAACTAGAGCTTTCAGGTTTCTTCCGAATTGCGATCCCCCTCTTTCGTGAGATCTCTCTGGTTATATATTCTTCTGCTCCTTTCATCTTGGCCGTCCATCTGTTGATTGTGCAGGTCACTACTTGAGTATCTGTCCCATCCAGCGCTTCCCTCAACTTGCTGTGAGTTGCAGTAGACAGGGTGACACTGTTCAGGGGTCATTCATTCATTAATGCAGCCAGACTGCTAGCTGCGGGCATTTAATGCGTAGGTGATAGGCTCTTTTACAATAGCCCTTTCACCATGCTCTCATAGCTGCCCCCCTACGCTAGTCCCTTCGTTTGGGAACGACAGGGAGGGCTGCAGTGGATGGTGTATTGCCCTTTCTTTTCATGACACTAGTTCGCCGAGGACCTGACGGTCCTCAGCGATTTCCCCTAGTAGCTTTGGGCCTTCCTTAGTCATCCTCGGACGTTTTCCTCCTCGGCCTGGGCCTTTGGGCTTAATATTTGAAATGGGTCGGGGCACCCAGATCCTTTGGCCCCACAATAGCCCTTCAAAATCCTGCTATTCGAAACCTCGGATAGGGAGGAGGGTTTTGATGTCTTCGGGCTACCTTATCGGTTTGTCAAGTCTTGTCATCTGTTGGCGTTTAAGGCTTTTCGCTTGCTTACGACACGTTACTGGCGCTTCGGTATCCTGAGCGTGTCTCCATTAAATTTTGGTGGCTCTGTGTTCCCCACGTTGGACGATGTGATGGTAATCAAACGGCAAGGATTCCTCCAGCCTTTATGGGCGCGAAAAACCAGGCGGTTACCTTAATTGGGAGTATAAATACCCATTCGAACGAGTCTATCATTTTACTTTTGCATCCAAGAGCTCTTGCACACATACCTTGAATTTGGTCAAGTGTCCAGTCGAACTCACTCCATCTTTCAGCATAAAAAGCCTGCCCGAGGAGCTTTTCCTCATTTATGTAAGTTCTCTCTTCTCTTTAACTAACACTTCCTCCCTTCTAAGTCCCTTCCTGTCCTGTCCTTTTCTTTCCTTTGTCTTCCTTTGGATTTTTAGTTGGTCCCAAGGATGGGTAGATTTAAGAAGTTAGTTGAGTTGGAGGAGGTGATGGAGAAATTTGTCGCCGATTATAAGATACCCAACAATGTGGGTTTGAGGTATTGTAAGGAGGGAGACTGGCACATTATGAGGCGAGAGGGTGAGGTAGTGATTCCTATAATCGCCTTCCTAGAAGGGGGCATAAGGCTCCCTATACGGCCCGTGGTGAGAGATTATCTTAGGCATTTTCGACTAGCACCCATCCAGTGCGCCGTCAATATCTTTAGGATCTTGGGCAGCATGGATGCCTTAAATGAACAGATGGGGCTGAGGTTGACCCACCATGACGTAAACTGGTGTTATAATCTCCAGTACCTCACGAGCAAAACCTATTACATGAAGGCGAGGGATGAAAGGGTCCGCCTTATTCAGTGTCTCCCAGAGTCCAACAAGGGTCTAAACAAAGACTTCTTTATCGTGTCGGGGGCGTGGCACAACGGCCTACCCTGCCTGGTTAAGGAGGGGACACCAGGTGGGGTATTTTGAGTAGGGGAGGGTTATTTCTTTGATGTTGCCGTAATGGGTGTTTGCGTGGTTGCTAATGGGGGTACATTTTCTCTTTTTGCAGATCCCCACGCCTTCGAGCGCCACCTTCAACTGGTCAACCGGGCGGACATAGAGACTGTTCTTCGCGCAGAGGTTTTTGTGAACGAAAGCGACCACCAAGTTCAAGCTGCCCATAAGATCCTTGGATACGATCTCATTCAGAGATCCTTCGTGGCGCCAAAGTCTGTAATCAGGGCCAAAGACCCCCGGCTCCAAAAGATAACAGTTGTGGAGCACGGTTTTTCCTTCCCCGGGGAGTCTTTCGTTCAATAGGCCGCAGAGACTGAGGAAGGTAGGGACGAAGTCCAGGAGCAGGTCATTGAATTAGACTAGTCTGAGGACGAATTTGGCGCATTCGAGCAATTGGATACGCCCGAGGATCCTTTTGGTGACGCAGGCGATCATAATTTGTCCGAGGCTGATCTCCAAGGGACTTCCTTGTAGACCGACATGGGTTTCAAGAGGAAATCATCTGCGAGCCTTCGTGATCTACTCGAGGGCCGGCCGGGGAAATCACAGCTGAAGCTTCCCCTTCCTCCCCCATCCAAGCCCGAACACCCCCAGACCAGGTCATCGTCCGCCCAGCCGCCACCCGCCAAACTCCCCCCCGCCGTCCAGCCGGCTGATCCCAATAGGAAGAGGTCTGCCAAAGGAAAAGAACCTATGGACGGAGGAAGATCCCGTGCTTCTCATGAGGAGGACGAGGACCGGCGGGCTTCGAAACAGCTAAGGGTTGCGTCTTAGGGTCAGGAGAAGGAAGTAGATGTTCAGCCCGAGCCCCAGGCCTGGCTCCCTGCTCCAATGCTCCATGGGGAGCCTCTGATGGACAATGCTTCCCTTAGGGACTTCAATAAAGGCGAGGGCACTTATGTTGCCGACGCCGTGGAGAGGTCCCTGCTACTCCCCATCGATATGGAGGATCTGAAAAACCTGCGGAGGCAGGAGCTCTTCCTCAGCATGAAGAGGTACCTCGGCATGGTAAGATCTTTGGTACTCGCAGCTTTTCTGGTTTTAGTTTCCTGGTTCTCCATTTATACTTTGTTTACTTCTAATGGCAGGCCGTTCAAGCTACCTATAGGATGGAGGAGATGGCCAATGACCAGGGCAGGACCGTGGACCTTGAGTGTGAAAAGCGTTTGGACGCCACGCGGACCCTTAAGAACTCTGAGACCGACCTCTTGAAAGCAAGGGAGGACTTGAAGGAGGTAACTAGGGCCAGCGAAAGCGTTGAAGTGGGCCTGGCCAGCGCCCAAAAGTAGGCCGAGGATCAGACAAAGCGCCTGCTAGAGGCCGAGGAACAATTTTAGATTGCTAAGGAGTAGATTGTCGATCTGAAGAAGAAGCTGGCCGAGGCAAAGGGGGCCAAGAATCTTGCCATATGGGCTAGGGATAAGGCTGTGAGGGCCAAGGAAGAGGCGGAGTTTGCCAGGACAGAGGCTGAGTGCTCCAAGGAGAAGGCCGATGAGGAGGCCTATGACGCGGGGGTGGTAGAGACCGAGGCTGCCCTGAAGGCTCAGGTTCCTGGGGTATGCAGACTTTATTTCTCCTAGGTTTGGAACGAGGCCCTAAAATAGGCTAGGGTTGATGCCTCGTCGAACCTGTGGAAGGTAAAGTGTGTGTTCTATCCCCCTACTATCAGGGAAGATAATAACCCCAGCTCCGAGGTACGAGGTGCTCCATAAGGGGTTGAGGTCGCCAGCCCCAGCGCTGCCCCAGAAATAATTTCCCCCCAGGTGCCCGCCAAAGAGAGTGGTCCTTTTGGGATGGCGGGGGCTGATGAGGGTCAAGGTCCTAATGCGCCCAAGGAGACTATAGGGTCAGTAAGTGGCAATCCAGTTTCTCACATCGAAGGGCCGATCATCGTTGTTGAGCCCCTTCAGTCGGTTCCCCTTGCTGAGGGCTCCAAAGATCCCGAGACCTCTCATTCTCAGCCTTCCCTGGAGGGGATCAAGGACAAGTCCACGGAGTAGTCCTGGTTTTTATTTTATTTATTTTATTTTATTTTTATTTTTTATTTTTTACCAAAGTGTTATGCTGTAATGGG
Organism: Quercus agrifolia; assembly: GCA_029955455.1. Lineage (NCBI taxonomy): Eukaryota > Viridiplantae > Streptophyta > Magnoliopsida > Fagales > Fagaceae > Quercus > Quercus agrifolia. Next base: position 41,673,302 of record JARQAD010000002.1, on the reverse strand, counting down.
GCTTTCCTCGAATGAATAAAAACTTTTCTCTTTTTTTGTTTTGCTCATTTTTATTACTTGTTATCAATATTAGTATGGGTTATGCACCCGAAAACGATAATGTATGTATGCACCATGCTGGCCTTAGAGCCCTGAAGCCCCAAAATTCAGAGCCGCGGGGTGTGCGCTTAGGCTGGTCTCGCGATTTGTGCGAACTATTCGTGGGAGTGACTAGTTTCCCCATAGGTTTGAGTCCGAGGACCATGCAAGACCTTGGTTCTGTCTAGCACTTAGAGATTTTTTTGAAGTAACTAGTTTCCCCATAGGTTTGAGTCCGAGGCCATGCAAGACCTTGGTTCTGTCTAGTACTTAGATTTTTCTTTTGGAAGTAACTAGTTTCCCCATAGGTTTGAGTCCGAGGACCATGCAAGACCTTGGTTCTGTCTAGTACTTAGATATTTCTTTTGGAAGTAACTAGTTTTCTAATAGGTTTGAGTCTGAGGACCATGCAAGACCTTGGTTCTGTCTAGTACTTAGATATTTCTTTTGGAAGTAGCTAGTTTCCCCACAGGTTTGAGTCCGAGGACCATGCAAGACCTTGGTTCTGTCTAGTACTTAGATATTTCTTGGTAGTAGCTAGTTTCCCTATAGGTTTGAGTCCGAGGACCATGCAAGACCTTGGTTCTGTCTAGTACTTAGATATTTCTTTTGGAAGTAACTAGTTTCCCCATAGGTTTGAGTTCGAGGACCATGCAAGACCTTGGTTTTGTCTAGTACTTAGATTTTTCTTTTGGAAGTAACTAATTTCCCCATAGGTTTGAGTCAGAGGACCATGCAAGACCTTGGTTCTGTCTAGTACTTAGATATTTCTTTTGGAAGTAACTAGTTTCCCCATAGGTTTGAGTCCGAGGACCATGCAAGACCTTGGTTCTGTCTAGTACTTAGATTTTTCTTTTGGAAGTAACTAGTTTCTCCATAGGTTTGAGTCCGAGGACCATGCAAGACCTTGGTTCTGTCTAGTACTTAGATATTTCTTGGTAGTAGCTAGTTTCCCCACAGGTTTGAGTCAGAGGACCATGCAAGACCTTGGTTCTTTCTAGTACTTAGATATTTCTTTTGGAAGTAACTAGTTTCCCCATAGGTTTGAGTCCGAGGACCATGCAAGACCTTGGTTCTGTCTAGTACTTAGATATTTCTTTTGGAAGTAACTAGTTTCTCCATAGGTTTGAGTCCGAGGACCATGCAAGACCTTGGTTCTGTCTAGTACTTAGATTTTTTCCTTGGATGACACAAAGCGCGTAGACAGGACAAAAAATGAGTCGGAGTTGGACAAGTGCTCTTCATTAATAATAGTACCTCTTCAGGTTATTTACATTCCAAGGGTGGGGTACGGCTTTTTCATCTAAATCTTCTAAATAGTACGCGCCTATTCCTGCTACCGAAGTAATTCAGAATGGCCCTTCCCAATTGGGCCCGAGCTTTCCCTAGGATGGGTCTTTAGCAGCTCCCACGACCCTCCTTAACACTAGATCGCCTGTTGCCAATGGCCTCAGCTTTGCGTTGGCGTCATAACCGCGTTTGAGTTTCTGGTGGTAATGTGCTAAGTGGATCATTGCCCTTTCTCTTCTTTCTTCGACTAGATCTAGGCTCTTCCCCAGCAGATCATTGTTGCTGCTTGGGGTGAAAGAATTTGTTCTCAGCGTTGGGAAGTTCGCTTTTAGGGGGATTACTGCCTCGGCCCCATAAGTCATGGCAAAGGGTGTCTCCCTCGTTGAGCGTCGCGGCGTCGTGCGGTAGGCCCATTAGACATGTGGGAGTTCCTCTACCCACCTTCCCTTGGCGTCATCCAGTCTTTTCTTAAGCCCATTGACTATGACCTTGTTGGAGGCTTCGACCTGTCCGTTCCCCTGAGGATAAGCTGGGGTCGAGTACCGGTTGGTGATCCCCAGTACATAGCAGTATCTCCTGAAGGCCTTGCTGTCGAATTGGAGCCCGTTTTCTGAGATAAGGACCCGAAGGACCTCGAATTTTGTAACGATGTTTCTCCAGAAGAACCTTTTTGCATCTACGTCTTTGATGTTAGCCAGTGGCTCCGCTTCGACCCATTTGATGAAGTAATCTGTGCCGACCAGCAGATATCTCTTATTTCCCGTTGCCTTGGGAAAGGGCCTACAATATCCAGGCCCCACTGGGCGAATGGCCATGGGCTAGACAAAGGGTTGAGGACTCCACCTGGCTGATGGATGCTCGTGGCAAACCTCTGGCATTGGTCACATTTCCTAACATACTCCAGAGCTTCCTTCTGCATCCCCGGCCACCAGTAACCCTAGGTAAGGGCTCGGTGCGACAGGGATCTTCCCCCTGTGTGACTACCACAATTCCCTTCGTGTAGCTCTTCCAGCAGTAACTCTGATGCCTCCGAATGAACACACAGCAGGTACGGCTCAGAGTAAGAGCGCCTGTATAGCTTGTGATCCTCGAACAACGAGAATGGAGTGGCGTTTCTTTGTATTTTCTCGGCCTCTAATTTTGTTTTGGGCAAGATATCGTCTTTGAGGAACGCCACTATGGGGTCCATCCAGTTAGGACCTACCCTGATTTCATGGACACGAGTTGTGTTTTTCGCAACTTTGCTTGCTCCGCCTAGGTGCTCGACGAGGATAATCCGAGGGAGCTGCCCCGTTGAGGAGGTAGCAAGCGTGGCCAACGAGTCTGCGTGGGTGTTGCCACTGTTGGAAAAATAGATGTGCGCAGCGGAAAAAAATGGATCTACTTCATTAGAAATGATAACATGTACTACGTAAGTTTCAGAATTAGGGAACAAGAATGCGTACCTTGGTGCGGTGAAATTCAAAACCAAAAATCAGAAGTTCTTGGGAAGACTTTTAATCTTCACTCCAATTCTACTTGATGCCTAAGATGTGTGGTCTCTTAATCAGTTTCCAAGGAGAGAATAAAGAGTGTCCAACACTCACTTAAAAACATTTCATTCCTTATGAAAACTCTCATGAAAAAACTTAATGAAAAGTCTCATGAAAAAGCCTTATGAAAATCTGTATGTTTCTCTCCTTATATATATAACTGATTATCTAATTGGGCTAGCCTTTTGGGCCTTCCCAATTAGGCTTTAGTGTGTGGCTTGGAGTGGGACCAAAAGGGACCAATAAGACACTAGCTCCAATGGGCCTTGGGCTTTTCTGTCAACTCTTGACAAGTCCAAAGTTACCATTAATTATATTTAATACCACTATATAAATATAGTTGCACTCTAGGCCTTATCTATAAATTATATCCCAAGACTTTATTGTACATGCAACCCCTTCATTAAAATATTCGTAGTAATACAAAGTCATGAATATTGACTGCCACTTTGAAGATTACTACATTTTAATCCTTGAGTACTCGGTTTAATCCTTTATGTTATTCAATATATATTTATGAAATCCAATTTCATAAATATATATACTTTAGTAACTCCTTACTAAAGTGGTTGGGCCCAACACTCTGAATAACCAAACCTATTAAACTTATCTCAAGGGAATATTTTATATCTCCGTTAGGAGATTATGAATTCTATCTTGAAAATATATGTTCCATCAACACTAAATGCGGTTGCTCAACATACTGAGGTTTTGACCGTAATTTATAGATCTCACTCCTGATATATCAAAGCAACCTACATCTCATGATCAGGTCCATTATTCTCTCAGGATTTAGAGTTGATGTAAATAGAAGTCGTGAGATTTATTATTCATTTGACAGTCGTTAGGAGAATAATAAATCTCACAGCGGTCCAGTTCAATATGTTTTAACTCTTAAAACATATCAACATATCAACTAGAAGTCTCCACTTCCATGATCAAGACAAATCATCTTAGTTGATATGTTATAGTCTTCGCAGATGAAATGCCCAATTTCATCACCGACTACGAACTAAAATTTTGAGTTTACAAAGAACTTGTGATTTATATCTTTCTGCGACTTTTCACATAAATCTCATATTATGCATCTCATGGACTAAGATAATGTCCTATCGGTTCATATATAATCTCATATAATTAAACAACTTAATTATTTATAACATGCCAATAAATTGGATTTTAGGGCATAAACCCCAACAATCTCCCACTTGCCCTCAAAGACAATTTACCATATATCCGACACTTATCTCCCTTTAGAGTAATTCATAATTACTCTAAGGCAAGGCTTGGAAACAAGTTTTAGCCAGATTTTTTGCATAAATTATTTTTTCTACTACTATTTCACACGTACCTATATCTCTCTAATGAGATAATACTTACGCTTAATATGTATCTTCACTACCTAGGATGAACACATACCTTGAAGTCTAATTTCATGAATCACAATCAAACTACAATTTAGTGTTTGTACATCCAGTATCTATCAAAACCTCACTTTTGTAGACAAGCATATAATCCCTCATTCTCCTAAGATATATGAGTATATACTTTACTCCCACTAAATTAAGTGATCTTTGATTCAATTGATATTTGCTTAGGATGCCCACTGCAAAATAGATATTTAGCCTAGTATATAGCATAGCATAAAGACTTCCCTATATCCATGATATTAGGAACCATCTTAATATGCTCTTCCTTTTTATATATCTAAGGACCATAATCCTTTATAAAGAAACTTCAAAATTAAAAGGAAAGAATCCTTGCTTGAAGTATTACATGCTATACTTGGCTAGAATCTAATCTATTTAAGTAGTTTGAGATAGACCTAACATCCTAATTTCTAAATTTTAACAAAGTTTAAATCTTAGGATGTGACTAGTCTTTCCCAAGTACTTTATATCAAACTGGACTAGACAACAAAACTTTATTGATGACAATAACTCTACATCATTCTAAATGATAGAATGTCATCAACATACATTAAGAGATTTATTATTCTATATAGCTTTACACACCTAAGGCCTTTTAATACTTGATCAAAATCAAACAAGTTGATTGCTTGATCAAAGATGATATTTTATGATTCATATGCTTGCTTTAGTCCATAAATGGAATTTAAGCAACTTACATACTAATCACTATTGGTTCTTTGCTATGTACAAGTCTAGATACATTATATAGATGTCTTCCTCAAGATTGCTACTAGATGAAGCATTCTTGATATCCATTACCATATTTCATCCAAATGAAATATAATGGATAAGAGAATCTAGATAGAGCCAAACTTGACTATTAAGGAAAAAATCTTTTCATAGTTGAACCATTTCTTTCTGAATAAATCTTTTCACTACTAGTCTTGACTTTGAAGGTTTGTACCTTCAAATCTATCGATCTCATTTCCTTGTAGTCCTATTTGAGAACAATAGGCTCAATGCCTTTAGGCGCCTCTACAAGTTCTAGACTTTAAATAGAATCTAATTCTATTCACATAACCTTTATCCAATAATTCATATTCATATTATCTATTGCCTCTACGTAGGATCGAGGATCAAATTCATATCCTTCTGGAATAACTTCAAAAGTTTATCCCAAAAGTATGAATTTACAATCCTCCCACTAAGATATTGTACCGGTGTACTAGCTATATATATATATATAGAATAATACCTTGTGGTGTATCTAATACAACCATCTCATTTCTAAATGTACTTTATAGTTGTCTTACAAAAAATTCTAGCATTTTCTTCTAGAACAATTCTTTAAGATTATTCATATAGTTATCATCAAGAACTTTGTAATTGTACTTTACAAACATCTTGTAAGAACTTTGTATTTGTACTTTACAAACATCTTGTAATCTTTATGACTACCAAAATAATCTTATGCAATTCCTTTTGGATACCCATCATAAACACACATTTTTCTACCTTTTGATTTCAATTTGTTAGACTTCCTTTCTAGCACAAATGCTGGACATCTCCAAAAGTGGAAGTATCATATACTAGGTTTTCACCCAATCCACAATTTGACAAATGTCATAGGAACAAACTTTTGAAATCAACTTTAGAAAATGTATAGTAATTATTAGAGTATATCTCCAAAAGAAATAAGCAAATGGAAATACTTATCATGTACTTTACTATTTCTAAAAGAGCCTTATTCCTCCTTCATGTATGCACTGACTTAACACTATATTCCTTTACAATAAAGGAGTCCTAGGTCATATTATCCTCTAAATAGAATTCATAGATTGGGAATGTAACATAATAATGGTTCTAAAAGCCCATCTTTCACCAATCTTGAATATCATTTAGATTAATAAGATCTAGACATAACTGCCAAAACATACAATACCAAAGGATGAAAACTCTCTTTAAAAAGTAAAACATGTAAATCTCCATCTAGAAAACAATCATGAACAAAGCTTAGTTTAACCAAAGCAGAAACACTTTCCTTTGGTCATACTTTTGAGTCTAATTTCCTTTTGGCAACTACTAGGACAACTAACTTGTCCAGCTGTTTGGTATTATAATTCCTCTTCTCACCACCCTTACCTTTCGGTTTAGGCTAAGAATTCGAATTAAATCATATTGATCTTAGCCTTAGCTTTTAGGATGTCTTCCGTTGTGTAGCACTCACTCATCAATTCAGATAATATAAAAAAAAAAAATTATTTTCAAAACAATCTGAATTGATCAATGAATCTAACAAGGACTTGTGGATTATATCCATATGAGATTAACAATTCATCTCTATATCCAAGAATTCCAATTCATTTTAAAATTAAAATATTTTCATAAAATGATTTAGAATTGGAACTCCTTAAGCCTTTCATAGCACTCAATATGATTCATACCAAACATCTCATTTAGACTTAATATAAAGTCTAAGTCTAGTACTAACTCTTGCATCTCATGCAGTAGCACAATTGAGATAGAAGCTAATGTAAGATATTAGCATTTCAATGGAGACTATGATTACATCATAAGCTATCTTCCATAAATGCATCATAATTGGAAATTATGACAATGCCGAATTGAAACATAAATATGTACTTCAGCTCCTTTAAGCACCATGTCCAAAATTATTTCTTAGTTAATGTGATTCAACTAAAATAGTAGCTAGAGAACAAAATTTATGACAACTTTATTTTGAGACAATGAACTTAGATACCAGGACATTATCATTTTGCATCCATAACCATATAATATGAAACCCATAAAACATATTATATTAGGTGCAACGACAACCTAATCCCGCAATTAATATTCCTCAGCATAGAGTGAATATCAACCACTATGATAAGGTGAGAATTATTCTCATTATTAATGTTATCATGGTAACTCTTACCAAACAAAAATAATTTGCCGCTTTTTCTTTAGCCTCTAAGTAATAATAGTAAGAACTCAGCATAGAGGATACTATCAAACTTAGTCTAGTGTACACCATTGTCTAGAATCATGTGTAGCCACATTTCATCCCTTTAATAAGTTTATTTTGTAGTACCATGATAAAAACACCCTCTGCATGGAATGCAAAGCTCGAAGCTAAGACAAGGTGTTTGATCAAACCACTATAAACCAAGAAATTCAATCTTGTAGTACTATGAAATAAACATCCTTTGCATGGAATGCAAGGCTCGATGCCAAGACGAGATGTTTACCTCACACCACTATGAACCGACAATGGAGGTCGTGAGATCCAACTCTTGTATCTCTCTCCCACTAGAAATTTTAAAACAAGTGGATTGTGTTGAAATCATTGTGATCTAATCACAATTTTAACCCTACACATTAAATGTGTTTAATTGTTTAAATTCAATGTGATGTAACTAAGTCACGTCACAATAGTGTAACGAACATTCGTGCAATCACAAAGAAGTTTAACCTTGTAATCCGTGAAGTAAATACCCTCCGCATGGAATGCAAGACTCGAAGTAAAGACAAGGTATCTATCCACATTACAATAAACTTAACAAAAGGGTTATTTCAGCACTCCCATTCATTATTTGGGTTTTTCTTTAAATAATTGTGATCCCATCACAACTAATAACCTTGCACTTGTTGAAGACTCTAATCTTATTAGAATCACTAACTAAAATGGAAGTCCTAAACTATTTAGGATTCCTTAAACACTAATGGATCAAAAATTAGTTTTATAGAACTCTATCCTTAACTTATTTGATTAAGAATTCTAATCTCATTAGAAACTATATACCTTTTAATTAAGCTTTAATCTTATTAAAACTTCTAATTAAAATAAATTAAGTTAAAGACTTTTAATCATACAACAATTCTAATCTCATTAGAATGTTTCTTAAAGGACAAGTCCCAAACTATTTAGGACTAAGAGTTCTATTTAACTAACACCTTTGATCTCATTAGGTCTTTTAGTTAGAACCATATGTAATCTAATCACACATTGCATTGCTCTTTATACATGTGAAAACACTTAGAAAACAAAAATTCTGATTTTCTTTCTTTCGATTGATCCAATGTGCCCCTCGATCGATCGAAAAAATTAAAAAATTCAAACTCAACCTTCTGACTTGTTCGATCGATCGAAAGTGATTTCCAATCGATCGAAAAACGTGAAACTCGAATTTCCAGAATTTTTCTAAGGCAGATTTCTTTGTTTTTCATGGATAAACATTCAACATATGAACATTACAGACAGAGATTGATGTCAAAACTGAATTCTATTGATGCTATAGCCTTAAAATTCAATTTAACATACTTAAATTTAAATTTAAACAACATCATAACATCAATTTCAGTTTTCATCAAATCATAGTTTCAACAACATGCAGAAAATTAAAAAGCATAATCTTCTAACAATATGAAACTATCATCTCTAATTCTAAAATTCACAAAACATGTTATACAGATTCGAAATTGAAAACCTGGCTCTGATACCAATTGTTGGAAAAATAGATGTGCGCAGCGGAAAAAAAACGGATCTACTTCATTAGAAAATGATAACATGTGCTACATAAGTTTCAGAATTAGAGAACAAGAATGCGTACCTTGGTGCGGTGAAATTCAAAACCAAAGATCAAAAGTTCTTGGGAAGACTTTTAATCTTCACTCCAATTCCACTTGATGCCCAAGATGTGTGGTCTCTTAATCAGTTTCCAAGGAGAGAATAAAGAGTGTCCAACACTCACTTAAAAACATTTCATTCCTTATGAGAACTCTCATGAAAAAACTTAATGAAAAGTCTCATGAAAAAGCCTTATGAAAATCTGTATGTTTCTCTCCTTATATATATAACTGATTATCTAATTGGGCTAGCCTTTTGGGCCTTCCCAATTGGGCTTTAGTGTGTGGCTTGGAGTGGGACCAAAAGGGACCAATAAGACACTAGCTCCAATGGGCCTTGGGCTTTTCTATCAACTCTTGACAAGTCCAAAGTTACCATTAACTATATTTAATACCACTATATAAATATAGTTGCACTCTAGGCCTTATCTATAAATTATATCCCAAGACTTTATTGTACATGCAACCCCTTCATTAAAATATTCGTAGTAATACAAAGTCATGAATATTGACTGCCACTTTGAAGATTACTACATTTTAATCCTTGAGTACTCGGTTTAATCCTTTATGTTATTCAATATATATTTATGAAATCCAATTTCATAAATATATATACTTTAGTAACTCCTTACTAAAGTGGTCGGGCCCAACACTCTGAATAACCAAACTTATTAAATTTATCTCAAGGGAATATTTTATATCTTCGTTAGGAGATTATGAATTCCATCTTGAAATTATATGTTTCATCAACACTAAATGCGGTTGCCCAACATACTGAGGTTTTAACCGTAATTTATAGATCTCACTCCTGATATATCAAAGCAACCTACATCTCATGATTAGGTCCATTATTCTCTCATGATTTAGAGTTGATGTAAATAGAAGTCGTGAGATTTATTATTCATTTGATAGTCGTTAGGAGAATAATAAATCTCACAGCGGTCCAGTTCAATATGTTTTAACTCTTAAAACATATCAACATATCAACTAGAAGTCTCCACTTCCATGATCAAGACAAATCATCTTAGTTGATATGTTATAGTCTTCGCAGATGAAATGCCCAATTTCATCACCGACTACGAACTAAAATTCTGAGTTTACAAAGAACTTGTGATTTATATCTTTCTGTGACTTTTCACATAAATCTCATACTATGCATCTCATGGACTAAGATAATGTCCTATCAGTTCATATATAGTCTCATATAATTAAACAACTTAATTATTTATAACATGCCAATAAATTGGATTTTAGGGCATAAACCCCAACAACCACTTCTAGAGATGTGTGACAAGCTGAATAGGTCGAAACCCGACCGGAGGCGCTTGACCTGGTTGAGGTATTCTTGCATTCTCACATCTTTGGCCTCCATCTCTCCTGTCACCTGACCCACTACTAGTCTCGAGTCTGAGAACATCTCTACCGCTTCCCCCCCCCCCCCCCCCAATTTTCTGCACCATAGCCATCCCTTGCATCAAAGCCTCATACTCGGCCTCGTTGTTCGTAACCGAGAACCCTAGTCTCAGGGATTTCTCTATGGTGGCTCCCTCAGGGGTGATTAGGACTAGCCCCACTCCGGATCCTCTCTAGTTCGCCGTGCCATCAACGTACACTTTCTAGCATGGGGGTTTCGGCGCGGAGGCCATACCGACAAGTTGTTCGGTTGGTGTCTCTATTGGTGGTTTGGCGAATTCGGCCACTAGGTCTGCCAGGACTTGGCCTTTTATGGAGGTTCACGGCATATACTTGATGTCGAAAGCTCTCAAAATCGTGTTCCACAGGGCGATCATTTCGGTGTAATCTGTGGTCCAGAGCACAGATTTCAAGGGTAGTTGAGTTAGAACCACTACTGTGTGGGCTTGGAAGTAGTGGGGAAGCTTATTCGAAGCTTGGACTACAGCTAGTATTGCCTTCTCTAGGGGGGAGTATCTGATCTCGGCCTCATGTAGCAATTTGCTTACATAATAGACCGGCCTTTGGAGGTCGTTGTCTTCTCTTATCAGCACCAAGCTCACAGTGTGGGGGGCCACAGTGATATACGCATATAGGACTTCATCAGCCGCAGGACTGGACATGATGAGTGGTCGCGACAAATACTCCTTGAGTTGCTGGAAAGCTACGGTGCATTCCTCGGACCATTCGAATCCCTTCCACTTGTTGATCAGGAGGTAGAATGGTCTGCATCTATCTGCCGATCTCGAAATGAATCGATTCAGGGTGGCGATCATCTCGGTGAGCTTTTGGACCTCTTTAGCATTTCATGGCGATTTTAGGTCGTTAATGGCTTTGATCTAGTCAGGGTTGACCTCGATTCCCCTATGTGTGACCATGTAGCCCAAAAACTTGAGTGATCCCATGCTGAAGGAGCACTTGGAAGCGTTCAGTCGCAACTTGTGCCTTCTCAAGACATCAAAAATGTCGTCGAGATCTTCTAGGTGTTCAGTTACCACCTTGCTCTTTACCACCATGTCGTTGACATAGATTTCGATGTTTTTGCCTAACCGTGGCTCGAACATCCTAGTCATCATCCTTTGATAGGTGGAACCCACGTTCTTTAGGCCAAACGACATTACTTTGTAGTGGTAGTTCCTAGTGGGCGTGACGAAGGCTGTTTTCTCTTGGTCCTCCAAGGCCAGCGGTATTTGGTGGTAGCCTTGGAAGGCGTCTAGGAAGCTCATCCGAGGATGGCCTATGGTGGCGTCCACTAGCTGGTCTATCCGAGGCATGGGGAATGGGTCCTTTGGGCATGCTTTGTTTAGGTCCGTAAAATCCACACAAACTCGCCACTTTCCGCTTTTCTTCTTGACCACTATAGTGTTGGCTAGCCATTCAGGGTAAAAAACTTCTTTTATAGCACCGGCGCGCTTAAGTTTCGTCACCTCTTTTCTAATTGCCTCGGCGTGCTCCCTGGATGGGCGCCGGGGTGACTGCTTCTTGGGGGTAATGGAGGGGTTGACATTGAGGTGGTGGCAGATGAAGTCTGGGTCGATCCTTAGAGCGTGACAGGCATCCCATGCAAACACGTCGATGTTCCTTTTGAGAAACTTGACCAGCTCTTCTTTCTTCTGAGGAGGCAGCCTGGCCCCTACTTGAAAGAACTTCTCCGCGTCGCCTCCGACAACCACTATTTCTAGATCTTCGCATTGTACCTCCTCGACTGCTATTTCTAGTGGTGGCACCGGAGCTTTTGATTGCTATAAGTCTTTTTCCTCGGGGGCCGAGGACTCCGCCTCGGGCCGATGTGAGATGGCCGCCACCATGCACTGCCTTGCCGTGGGTTGGCAGCCTCAGATCTCGAGGACCCGATCTTTTGATGGGAACTTCACCTTCTGGTGCAAGGAGGAGGCAACGGCTCCCAGGGTATGCAGCCAGGGCCTACCAACGATGGCTGTGTACGGAGAGTAAGTATCGACTACAATAAAGTTCACCTCCACGATTTTAGGGCCAGTCTGGATGGGCAGCCTGATCATGCCCTTTGGAGTGACGAGCTTTCCATCGAAGCTCATTAAGGGGGAGTTGTATGGCAGCAAATCCTCTAGTTTTAATTTCAAACCCTTGAAGAGGTCGGGATACATAATCTCGGCTGCGCTGCCCCCGTCCACCATCACCCTTTTCACATCGTAGCCCCCGATTCTGAGGGTGATCAACAGTGCGTCGTCATGGGGTTGGGTGGTTCTGACTTTGTCTTCCTCTGAAAAACTTAGGACTGGGTAAGGATTCCTTTTGGGCCTCTTCGGTCCTAAGTGACGGACAGTACTCGTGAGGGGTAGCCTCCCGTCCTACCAGGCGCGGCGAGGATAGTATTGATCGTCCCTACAGGTGGCCTTAGGGCAGCATCCCTCCGGGGCTCCTGAGGTGCCTGGTTCTGATGACCGCTTGAATGGTGCAGGAGGTGTTTCAACTTTCCTTCTCGGACCAACTGGTCCAGATAATTCCATAGGTTCTTGCAATTTTCGTGGTGTGTCTATGATCCTGGTGATATTGGCAATACAGGTTTTGGTTTCGCTTTATGGACTCCCCCGCCATTTTGTTCGGCCATCTGAAGTATGGTTCGTTCTTGATTTTCTCCAACACTTGGTGCACTGGTTCTCGGAATACAGCCCCGACGTTCCGCGCGCTGGTCGTCTCTGGTTGCCCTGCAAAGTCTCTCCTCGGACGACTGTTTGTGTACCGGTCCATCCTGGAATCCCTCCTCTCCTGAGGGATAACCTTCTCCTTCCCTCTGCCCTGCATCTGGTCCTCCTCTACCCGCTTATACTTGTCGATCCGGCCCATCAACTAGCGCACGCTGGTGGCGGGTTTGCCTGTCAGGGATTTCCTTAAGCCATGCTCGGCGGGGAGGCTACTCTTGAAGGTGTTGGTGGCGACGTCATCGAAGTTTCCATCCATTTCATTATACATTTCCCAGTACCTACCCGAGTAAGCTTTTAGGGTCTCTTCGTCGAGCATGGATAGTGATAGCAGCGCGCTCAAGGGTTGAGGGGCTTTGCTATTTGTGACAAAGCGTGAACCAAAGGCTTGGGTTAGCTGCCTATATGAGTCTATAGAGTTCGCTTTCAGACCGTTGAACCACTTCATCGCGGCCGGTCCCAAGCTGGATGGGAAAACCTTGCACATCAGCGCTTCGTCTTTAGAGTGAACTGCCATTCTTTGGTTGAATTGGCTTACATGCTCCACGGGGTCTATATTGCCGTTGTAAATGGAGAAGGCTGGTTGCTGGAATCGCTGGGGGAGCGCGGCCTCTTCAATACGATGTGTGAATGCTGACATGGAGAGTTGGTCTAGGGCCCTGCTCATGGCGTTGTGCCCTATGCCCCTTGGAGAGGGACTTTTACGCTTGCGCCTTTGGTGACGCTCCTCCTCGTGGGAGAAAGTCTCGCTTGGCGGAGTCCTGGATCTTTGCCTGTAGTTGTCGTCATTTTCGTCGTCGAGGGGTGTGTCAGTGCCGGGGGGGAATTGTCTTCGTTATGCAAAGCGCAGCCTTCTCTTTAAGTCATTTATCTCCCGCTGCATGGCTCGTTCGTCGTCCCGTTTCTAGGACATGTGACTACCCATGCGGGTGTGGTTTCTGCTGGTTTGCGTGGTGTCCATGCTCCCCTCCCGAAACCTTCCATTTTCTTCGTTCCGACCATGCTCAGGGTTTGGGAAATTACCCTGCTGTTGGGATCTGGTTGGCTCAGGCTGATGAGGGCCTGCTCCATGGGGGCTTGATCCCGCCATGTCCGATTATCGTTCTCACTAGCACACGAGTTCTTCCCACAGACGGCGCCAATTGTAAGGTCCTGATTTGAGGGGTCCTTCACTGTAGATGTGAGCGAACCCAAACCCAACAGGCCCAATACAATGAATTTGGTAGAGAAGTGGGCTCAAGAACTGAGCCTTTGCGAGGACTTCGTCAACGGTCGGGCAGGATCGTTAGGGAGCTGGATCGTTAAAGGCGTAAAGGAGGGGTGAAAATCTGTCCTCGGGCCTCGTCCGAGGATGAGTTCTTCTTCTCCTCCTCTGATACTACACAACTAGAGCGTTCAGGTGTCTTCTGAATTGCGATCCCCCTCATTCGTGAGATCTCTCTGATTATATATTCTTCTGCTCCCTTCATCTTGGCCGTCCATCTGTTGATTGTGCAGGTCGCTACTTGAGTATCTGTCCCATCCAGCGCTTCCCTCAACTTGCTGTGAGTTGCAGTAGACAGGGTGACACTGTTCAGGGGTCATTCATTCATTAATGCAGCCAAATTGCCAGCTGCGGGCATTTAATGCGGAGGTGACAGGCTCTTTTACAATAGCCCTTTCACCATGCTCCCATAGCTACCCCCCTACGCTAGTCCCTTTGTTTGGGAATGATGGGGAGGGCTGCGGTGGATGGTGTATTACCCTTTCTTTTCATGACACCAGTTCCCCGAGGACATGACGGTCTTTGGCGATTTCCCCTAGTAGCTTTGGGCCTTCCTTAGTCATCCTCGGATGTTTTCCTCCTCGGCTTGGGCCTTTGGGCTTAATACTTGAAATGGGCCAGGGCACCCAGATCCTTTGGCCCCACAATTTATTTATATATGTGGGATACAAAAATTTAATAAGGTAATAGTGTCACGTGTCATATTCGAGGCTGAGGGGGCCAATGCATTTTCGAGGAGTTGATACCCTCAGATGGCAAGGCCAGGAAGCAAGCCTTGGCCACGTCAATGACACATTACTAGAGGAGGTCACACTGTACAGGAAGAGATTCAGAGAGGGAGTTAGTCTTGACCTGTCTTGAGGGATGGTAGTTGCCATCACATTTAATGCCCCCACCAAACCTCCTGGCCGCATTTATGTGGAGAAAACCCCTAAACAGTGCTGTCTTGGTTGCTTCAACTTGTAAAAGATTTGGGAAGACATTTGATGGAACAAGCACTTAAGTAGTGGCCTAAATAATCAACAAATGGATGACCAATATCAGCTGAAAGAGGCTATATAATGTAAGAGATCCTTTTGAAGAAAGAAAGGTTCATGGAGGATCCCAAAGAGAAAAATACTATAGCAAATCATTCTTGAGATCAAACTAATATAAATATTTGTCCTCTGACCTTAGCCGAGGACTAGTATTTTTCATTATTCCATGTCTTTTTCTTCTTCTTCAACTATGCTAGGTTTTTTTATTCAAGTTCCCACCTCTACAAATTCATCATATTACGTCAACTCATTGTTGGCACGTACAATTCGTGCCGTCTGTGGGGATTTCACTTAACCTACACACCTTCAAGGAGAATGCCAAAGGATGTCCAGCAGGGAAGGATCTGTGAGTTCTTATCCTGAGCGGCAGGACTAGTTCTTAAACTTGGAAAACTGCCGAGATTGTGAGATAGCTAGGTCAAAGTCTAGGAGCTTGAGACCAGCCCGTCCCAATCAATGCAGTCATCTCTCAAATGAGACCGTTGGCCTAAGACGGGAGGTGAACCATTTACGCAGGCAAATAATGTGGAACCAAAGAAACCGACGGAGTAGGAGTCCTACTGCAAGCTCAGGCTTTAGATTAGAGCCAGAGTGGAGGTGGCATAGGAGAAGTAGGACGCCTTTCAGCAAAATGGAAACTGATTCTTCCGAAGATTCGCATAGAGAAAGGCAGCACTACAGATAGCACAGATCCATCCCTCAGGGGAATAGGGATAGGGACACCATGAGCAAGGCCCTTTCCCAGATATCTAAGTCGCCCTTCATGAGGCAGATCGAGAGGGCCAAGCTACCCAAACACTTCGCACAACCCACCTTCGCCGTTTACAATGGGAGGACCGACCCTATAGAACACATTAGCCACTTCAATAAGAAGATGGCCATATACACCAGAAATAAGGCTTTGATGTGCAAGGTGTTTCCCTCCAGCTTCGGCCTAGTGGCAATGAGATGGTTCGATGGACTACGTGAAAGGTCCATTGATTCCTACGAGGAACTCACTAGAGCTTTTGGTGTAAGGTTTGTTACATGCAATAAGGAGCCGAGGACATTAGACTCCTTGCTAGTGCTGGCAATAAGAGAATGAGAGACCTTGAAGACCTACTCGAATAGGTATTGGGAACTATACAATTAGTTGGATGGGGACTTTGAGGACGTGGCGGTACGCACCTTTAAGAGCGAGCTACCCACCGAGCTTGACCTATGGGAGTCCCTCACCATGAAACCTACTCGGACCATGAAACAATTGATGGATTGGATGGATGAGCATAAGAGTGTAGAAGATGACCGAGCACAAATTAAGGGAAAGGCAAAGCGCTTCCACGACCGGAAGGATAACCGCTTTAATAAGACAAGGGGAAATTGGCCTAAAGCAAACTTCCACAATTAGGGACAATCGAGCAAGGTCTAACTGGTCAACTCGGTGTTCAGGGTCCCAATCCACCAAATACTACAGAAGATCCGAAACGATCCCTACTTCACTTGGCTATATAAGATGGGGGGAGACCCGACCTAAAGAAATCAATTAGTGTATTGCCAATATCATCAAGATAAGGGACACACCACTAAGGAGTGCAAAACCCTACGGTCGTACTTGAACAATCTGCTTAGGGAAGGAAAGCTGGGAGAGTTAACGAATGAGACCACGGCACAAAGAGGAGCCCTACATCAGAGATACCTGGGAGGGCAAGCACCACGGCCCCCTTGGGGACTATTCATGTTATCCTCGCCGAACCTAAACAGACGCTGGCCATATCAACAGGGGTGATGTCCATGTCTCCCCTCGTTACCAACTTCAGTCGAGAAGACCTCTACAAGAGGACCAAGACGGAACTCAATCTGGTCAGCACTACCCAACCTCATGTTAACGCTCTGGTTGTCACAGTGCATATTGGGGGCTTCAACATGCATAGGGTAATGGTTGACGGGGTAAATGGGGCTGAAATCATATACCCCAATTTGTTTAGAGGACTAGGGTTGAAGAAGAAAGACCTAGAGAGTTACGGAGCCCCACTCATGGGATTCGACAAGAAAATGGTTATCCCAAAGGGAAGAATCAAGCTACCGGTCCAAGTAGAGAGGGAGGAGGTGTTGGTGGACTTCATTGTGGTGGACGAGTATTCACCATACATAGCTATTCTAGCTCGGCCATGGCTACACGCTCTTAGAGCCATATCATCCACTCTACAACAAAAAGTGAAATTCCCGACTGATGGTCGGATCGAAGAGATACGAGGATGCCAAGCCTCGACAAGACAATGCCTTATCGCAGCAATCAACCACCGAACCCCTTCGGATGGAATGAACAAGGCGCCACCAAAGTTATAGCAGTTAATGCTTATTGTAGCTGAGGCCGAAGACAATATGGTTGGAGCGGCAGAAGCATGTGAGAGCCTTACCAAGGTGGCTACTAGGAGAAATCCCGACAAATACTTTCAGGTAGGAGCGCATCTATCACCGGTAGAAAGGGACGAGTAGGTGGCTTTCCTCGAGTAGCATATCGATGTATTCGCCTGGGGCCCATATGAAGCACCAAGGATTGATCCGAACTTCATATGCCATCGGCTGAACGTAAATCCTGAAGCTTGCCCAAAGAATCAACCACCTCGAAGATCATCTAATAAGCATTCCAATGCAGTAAAAGAATAGGTCAACAAGTTGAAACAAGCTGGGGCAATAATGGAAATTTTTTATCCAGATTGGCTGGATAACACTGTGGTAATGAAAAAGAAGAATAGGAAGTGGAGGAGTTTGTGTGACTTCACTGACCTCAATAAGGCTTGTCCTAAAGACCCCTTCCCTGTCCTGAAGATAAACTAACTGGTAGACGCCACCTTCGAACACCTTCAAATGAGTTTTCTTGATGCTTTCTAATGATACCACCAGATCCTTCTAGCGCTTGTTGACCAGGGAAAAACAGCCTTCAGGACTCCCCTCGACAACTACCACTACCAAGTGATGCCTTTTGGGTTGAAAAACGCAGGATCCACCTACCAGAGAATGGTGACAAGAATGTTTGAGGCTTAGCTGGGTAGGAATATGGAAGCCTATATAGACGACATGGTGATAAAAAGTAAAGTTGTGTCTGAGCACATACAAGACTTGAAGGAAGACTTTTTTGTGCTTAGGAAACACCAATTGCAGTTGAATGCTTCAAAGTGTTCGTTTAGGGTAAGCTTGGGAAAGTTCCTAGGCTTTATGATAACACACTGTGGCATTGAGATCAACATAGATCAGATCAAGGCCATAAACGACCTACATCCACCTCGGAACCCCAAAGAGGTGTAACGGTTAATGGGCATAACAGCGACCCTGAACAGGTTCATATCACGGTCGGTTGACCAGTGCAGACCGTTCCAACTTCTGCACAAGTGGAAGGATTTCTCCTGGACCGAGGAATGTGATCGGGCCTTCCGAGAACTAAAGGAGTACTTGTCAAATCCGTTGGTGTTGTCTTGTCCTGGGCAAGAGGAGGTCCTCTATGCCTGCCTAGCTGTCACAAACACGCGATCAACCTTGTCTTGATTCGGGTCAACTCCAAGGCTCAAAGACTAGTGTACCATGTCAGTAAATCTCTGCAAGATGCAGAGATGAAGTACTCTCACA
Source organism: Quercus agrifolia (assembly GCA_029955455.1). NCBI lineage: Eukaryota > Viridiplantae > Streptophyta > Magnoliopsida > Fagales > Fagaceae > Quercus > Quercus agrifolia. Next base: position 41,654,327 of record JARQAD010000002.1, on the reverse strand, counting down.
TAGAAAAAGTGATCTTAGCCCTTGTCCATGCTACCAAGAAGTTGCCACACTACTTCCAGGCACATACGGTGGTGGTCTTGACTCAGCTTCCCCTACAAGCGATATTACGGAAATTAGACTATTCTGGAAGGGTGGTGCAGTGGGGAACTATGCTAGGGGCTTTTGACATCAAGTACCAACCGAGGACATCGATTAAAGGCCAAGTCCTGGCTGACCTCATTGTCGAGTTCTTGGAAGGTCAAACCAAGGAGCGTGTACAAAGACAAGAAGCTATTGGAATTTTTGCCGCTAAAATTTCCCCTCCATGAACTGTGTACATTGATGGGGTTGCCAACTAGGGGGCTCGAGAGTTGGAATTGTCATTATCTCCCTAAACGGGATAGTTTTAGAGAAATCCTTGAGACTGTACTTCTCGGCCACTAATAACGAGGTCGAGTACGAGGCATTATAGTTAAGATTTGAGGCAGTAAAGGGCTTGGGAGGAAACAACATAGAGATCTTTAGTGACTCCCAACTGATAGTGGGGCAAGTACTGGGAGAATATGAGGCCAAAGATGCAAGGATGCAAGCCTATTTGGGCAAGATAAAGCAACTCTAGGCACACTTTCAGGAGTTCGCCTTGAAGCAAGTACCACGGTGCCGGAATTCCCATGCTGATTCACTAGCTACACTAGCAACGATGTCCAAGGGCACTCTACCACAGTTAATCATAGTGGAAGAATTAGACAGGCTGAGGTGGAAAGACCAGAGCTCGACCATGGTGCAGTCTCCATTCCTTAAGGGTGATAAGCCTAGTGGTATATATCTATGTATACATTGGGCGGGGGCCCAATCCGATGACATTAAGTAGTCCGAGAACAGGTAAATATTGTCATGGGAGTCCGTGTTAGTAAGTGAAGAGGTGAGGTCTGGTCGTAAGAGTCTGAGAAGGCGGTCCGAGGATGAATGTCTCCTCGGCTGAGCAAAGCCGAGGTACGAAGGTGTGGTCTACCACCCAGAAGCAATGTTCTAGGAGATTCTATTGATAAGGATATGCATCATGAAAGCACAAGACAAAGGAAAACTATGAAATATCTAAGAGAAAGCTACTACCACCGCATTGAATGCTTTGTAGCTAACTCTTTGGCCGCATTAATGAAGAAGTGACACCTAAACAGTAATTTTTAGCCTTACAGCTACTCTCCAAAGACTTTAAGAAGGTGTTGATGGGACAAGGATCAACTTCAGCAATTTGACCTACACGTGGAGGGTAGAGATAAAAGAAGGTAGTATAAAATAGGAAGAAAACCCTGAAGGGGATCGGAGAATAGAGAGAGAAATATTGTAACAATAAGAACTGTACTTGTAATCAAATTGAAGAATTACATACAAGAATTGACTTCGTCGGACTGTGCTAATGACAATTTTCTTTAGATAAAACCATTCTGTCTTTACTTTATTATCATTTGGATCCACTATAATTGCTACCAAACTCATTAGAATCTAGCTTTTGAACCCACTCTCTACAAATTCATTGTATTGGCCTTTTTGAGCCTAGATCCTTTTACCTTTTGGGCTTAGGACTCAAATTGCGTCCTTACAATTGGCGCCGTTTGTGCGGATTTCTTGTGTTATAATGTGTTTAACGTTCAATTATGGTAGGTTCAGGTCCGAACAAAGAGGAATCCACGGGTTCCCAATATCAAGATCATTTCCTCAATCTTGAGCAAAGAAGGGACCGAGAACTTAGTGTGCATACCACCCATTCCAGTAAAAGTCATTCTCGAGGTAGGAGTCATGTCTCTCATGAGGAAAACACTAGAGCCATGCAACTGGAGATTGATCATTTGAAAAGGAAGTTGTGCCAGCGAAGGTGAACTCCTTCCAATTCTGATTCTTCTTCTGGTGATGAGGAAGATGGTAGTTATAGACCCAGGTCAAGGACTCCCCCTAGTGAATCTTTCTTGTGTGATGAGGACTATCACTGTGAGCGTAGGAATAAGAGCCCGTCTTGCAAAGGCCTGGGAAATGACGCTATGAGTAAGGCATTAAACCAAATTTCCAGGTTGCCTTTCACATGTAGAATTGAAGAAAGAAAACTTCCTCAGCGGTTTGCTCAGCCAACATTCACCATGTACAATGGTTGAACAAACCCTGTAGAGCATGTAAGTCACTTCAACCAGAGAGTGGCTATCCACTCTAGGAATGAGGCCTTGATGTGCAAGGTGTTCCCATCCAGTCTGGGGCGTGTGGCAATGAGATGGTTTGATGGCCTGGGGGCAAGTTCTATAGATTCCTTTAAGGAACTCACCCAGGCATTTGGATCTCGCTTTATCACGTGCAGTAGGGTTCCTCGGCTCTTAGATTCCCTGTTGTCTATGACTATGCAAGAAAGGGAGACCCTGAAAACATACTCAGACAGATGCTGGTAGATGTTCAATGAGATAGATGGTGACTTTGATGATATGGCCATAAGAACTTTCAAGGTCAGCCTACCTGCCGAGCATGGAAGTCTTTGATTGGGAAACCTGCTAATAGTGTACGTCAACTTGTGGATTGAATTGACAAGTATAAGCGAGTCGAAGAGGACCAACAACAAGGGAAAGGGAAGGCTAAGGTTATCTCTTAAGAGATGAGGGATTTCAGGTCAGACCGATACAACAATAACCGGCCTCGGAGAGACTTTGTTGGGCAATCGAGGTCTACCGCTACTCAAATGGTTAACACGGTATTCCGAGAACCAATACACCAAGTCTTGGAGAAAATAAAGAACGAGTCATTAAATAAGATGGGAGGTGACCTCGTGAAGCACAATCAAAGCCTTCATTGCCAATACCACAAGGACCGAGGGCATACCATAAAGGATTGTAGAACTTTGTGGAATCACCTAGAGCAGCTGGTCCGAGAAGGGAGGTTAAAGAAATTTTTGTATCATCCTAGTGGGCAAGGGGGCAAGGCAGGATTGGAACCTAGGAAAGATGCTTTTTTTAGAGCCCCTTTTGGCATAATTAATGTCATCCTCGCTGCCCTAGGGAGGACTGGTTCTCATCCCTCCAAGGTGATGTCTGTAACTCGGCGACCTGTCGAGGACTCTAACCATGAGCCGAATAGGGCTAGGATGGAGATTCGAATAGCATTGAGCTTCTCGGATGAGGATAAGGTTGGAACCATACAGCCACATAATAACGCCCTAATGGTCTCCCTCAGGACAGGGGGTATGATATGAAAAGGGTGTTGGTGGATCAGGGTAACGGGTTAAAGATTATGTACCTTGATTTGTACAATGGGCTAAACTTGAAACCTGAGGATCTGACAGGTTATGATTCACCTTTGTTAGGCTTTGACAAGAAGGTTGTTATTCCAAGGGGATAGATTAGACTACCTGTGCAGGTGGATTTCATAGTGGTGGATGCTTATTATCCTTACACAGCCATTGTGGCACGCCTTTGGCTTCTTGCCTTGGGGGCTGTTTCTTCCACCCTCCACTTGAAAGTCAAGTATCCATCCAAGGATCATATTGAGGAATTGGTTAAGAGCCAATTCGTGGCTAGGCAGTGCTTGGTAGCTACGATTATGCATCAGCCTGAACTTGGATCCTCGGCCTCTGCTAATAGGGGTTTATAACAGTCAAGGACTTCAATGTTATTTGCGGATGAGACAGCCAAAGGGGCGAAGTGCAAAGAGTTAGAGAAGATTGTTGTTGGCAATGATTCAGAAAAGTTTTTTTAGGTCAGAGCTCAACTGCCTCCTCGGGAGAAGGAAGAGTTGATAGAGTTTCTCAGAAGGAATATTGATGTGTTCGATGGAATGCTTACAAAGCTCCTAGGGTGGATCCAAACTTCATCTGCCATTATTTGAATGTCAATCCATCCGTTATCCCCGAAAAACAACCATCTCGACACTCATTTAAAGACCATTTTGACGCTATCAAGGACGAGGTGATAAAACTTAAGCAGGCTGGGGCTATTACAAAGGTACTTTACCCTGAGTGGCTAGCCAATACTGTGGTGGTGAAAAAGAAAAATAGAAAGTGGCGAGTATGTGTGGACTTCATAGATTTGAACAAGGCCTATTCGAAGGACCCTTTCCCTATGCCTCGAATAGACTAGCTAGTGGATGCAACTGTAAGTCATCCTCGGATGAGCTTTTTGAATGCCTTCCAGGGATACCACCAAATACCACTAGTCTTGGGTGATCAGAAGAAAACAACTTTGGTCACTTCTACTGGAAATTACTACTACAAGGTGATGCCTTTTGGTTTGAAGAATGCAGGGTCTACCTATCAAAGGATAATGACTAGGATGTTTGAGCCACAATTGGGCAAAAATATTGAGGTTTATATAGATGATATGGTGGTGAAGAGTAAGATCATGTTCGAGCATGTGGGAGACCTCAGAAATATTTTTGAAATACTGAGGAAACACAAACTGCGCCTCAATGCATCCAAGTGCTCATTTGGCATGGGATCAAGCAAATTTCTGGGCTATATAGTCACTCATTGTGGAATTGAGGTCAACCCTGATCAGGTTAAGGCAATTAACAACTTACAACCACCTTGGAGTCCTAAAGAATTCCAAAAGTTAACAAGAATGATCGTTTCCTTGAACCGATTTATCTCTCAGTCAATGGACAGGTGCAAACCCTTCTTCTAGTTGTTGAATAAGTGGAAGAGATTTGAGTGGACCAAGGAGTGTGCCTTGTCCTTCTAGCAGCTTAAGGATCACCTTTCTCAATCACTTGTTATGTTCAGGCCCGAGGTGGACGAGCTCTTGTTTGCTTACATTGCTGTGGCTTCCCACGCCGTAAACTTGGTGCTCATACGAGTTGACAACAGTATGCAAAGGCTAGTTTACTATGTGAACAAGTCCTTGCATAAAGCAGAAGTTCGTTATTTACCACTAGAGAAGGCCATTTTGGCTGTAGTACATGATACACGTAAACTCCCTCACTACTTCCAATCCCATATAGTTGTTGTTTTAACCCAACTCCCGCTTCGATCACTACTTCAGAATGCTGATTTCACAGGAAGGATTGCCAAATGGGGTACGATTCTAGGGGTTTTTTATATCAAGTATATGCCTCACACTTCTATCAAGGGCTAGGTCCTTGTAGATTTGGTGGCCGAGTTTGCAGAATCCCAATAGAAGAGGAAGTAGAGGAGCAGAACATGGATGGAAAATCAGTTGGCATGGTCTCCTTGCAAGAACCTTTATCCTGGAGGGTGTACGTTGATGGTGCAGCGAATTAAAGAGGATCTGAAGTGGGGCTAGTTTTGATATATCCTGAGAGGATTACTATTGAGAAATCCTTAAGATTGAGTTTCTCGGCCACAAACAATAAGGCTAAATATGAGGCTCTACTAGTAGGGATGACCATAGTTCAGAAAATGGGAGGAAAGACAGTGGAGATATTTTTAGATTCAAGATTGATTATAGGCCAGGTAAAGGGAGAGTTAGAGGCCAGGGATGTGAGATGCAAGAATACTTAAACCAAGTTAGGCACTTACAATCAAGGTTTGAGCCTTTCAACTTGCTGCATGTCCCTAGGAATGGAAACACACATACTGATTCTTTGGCCACTCTTACAACCTCCTCGGCATCGGGCTTACCTCGAGTTATCCTCGTTGAAAACTTGTGCAAGCCTACTAAGATGAAGAGAGAGATGATCCATATCCATCAAGTTAGGGTGGGACCTAGCTGGATGGACTACATAGTGCTGTTCCTTAAGGGGAATATCTTGCCCAAGGAAAAGTCAGAGGCTGATGAAGTAAGAAGAAAAGCTCCTCAGTTTTGGTTGTCCGAGGACCAAAAGTTGTACAAGCGCTCTTTTTCTGGGCCATATTTGCTATGTATACATCCTGAGGCGTCAGAGCTACTCCTAGAGGAGTTACATGAAAGGATTTGTGGAAGCTACATAGGAGGCAGGTCTTTGTCTCACAGGGGCCTCATATAGGGATATTGGTGGTCAAACATGCAAAAAGAGGCACAAGAGTATGTGAAAAATTATGACCAATGCCAAAGATTTGCCCCAAACATTCAACAACCAAGGGGTGTCCTTAACCCTCTGTCCAGCCCTTGGCCTTTTACTCAATAGGACTTGGATATTGTAAGGCCTTTCCCTATGGCAGGAGGGAATAAGAGATGGTTGTTGGTCAAGACGGATTACTTCACCAAATGGATTGAAGTTGAACCATTGGCAAATATTAAGGACGTGGATGCCAAGAGATTTATTTAGAAAAATATTGTCACTCAGTTTGGGATGCCTCATACCCTCATCTCGGACAATAGTCTTCAGTTTGATAGTAAAGCCTTCAGGAGGTACTGTTGCGACCTAAGTATTACCAACAGGTATTCCACCTCGACCTATCCACAGGGGAATGGACAGGCCAAGGCTGTTAATAAGGTGATAGTGAATGGACTCAATAAAAGGCTAGATGATGCAAAAGGAAAATGGCTGGAAGAGTCAAACCACACCTTGTAGGTCAATAGGGGAGACACCATTTTCAATGACTTATGGAGTCGAGGCTGTTATTCCTCTAGAAACAGGATTCCCAACATTGAGAACGAGTTCTTTCAATCCGAGCAACAATGATGGGTTGTTAGGGAAGAGTTTAGACTTAATTGAAGAGCGAAGAGAAAATTTCATGGTTCAATTAATGTATTATCAACACAAACTCAAGCAAGGGTATAATGCCAACGTGAAGCTAAGGCTGTTTACGCCTAGAGACTTGGTGATAGGCCACAAGCAGAATGATCCCTTGTGATAGGAATTAATTAATTTATTAGTCAAGTTATTAATTAATCAATTTATCATGCAAACGCGTGGTAGCACAAAAAAATCACCAATAAACTAAAATTGCAGTGGAAAATAAATGACACAGTGATTTGTTTACAAATTGGGAAAAACCTAACGGCAAAAACCCCACCGGGTGATTTTCAGGTCACCACTCCCGAAACTCCACTATTATCACAACAAGCGGTTACAAGCAAAAAATCCTAAGTACCTTACCAACCTACAGTTGAACTCTTACCCCAATACCCAATCGGACTTGTTCTGTAGTGACAGTTTCCCTTTCTGATGCATGGCTTCCAAGTACGTGACTAACGGATTCGCGGATCCCAATACGCGACTTCAAAAACACCAATCTGAAAAGATTGTTGGCTGCAAAGTTCTTCAATTCATCCACACGATAAAGATCAGTAAGATACTTGGTCACAAAAGCCTATGGTGCAAATACACAGCAACTTCTCCAAGAAAGAGATGAACTAGGTCAAAAACTTTGTCTTTGATCACAATTTGCTTTAATAGAGTTTGCTCAATGCTTGTGCAACTTGTGTACCGTTTGATGGCTCTTAAAACAATCCTTTTATATGTCTAGGGTTAAGAGAAAAGAAGGCCCATAGACAGATTCACGGATCCCAAGAAAATCAGAGTTGAAATCTGAAATTCTTAAACCTCGACAGATAGGAGGTGTCGAGCAGGTATCGACCAGCTGTCAAGCTTTAATGAATTTGCACTCTTGCTTGATTTCTTGAACAGACTTAAAGGCTTCAATACCTGATCTTGAAACGTGGTTTCTTGAAGTAGTTAAACACATCCTAAGTCTACCCAAATACAAGTAAAGTGCATTTTGTCAAAAGATAAGCCAATAACATAAAATCATGACATATGTTCTATAACATGAGAAACACATATGTCTTAACAATCTCCCCCTTTGGCAATCCGTGACAAAACCATAACTAACAAATGAACATATGAGAGAAGTCATAAATCACTCAACTCATATTCACTTGTTGAATACAATAAAATCTATCCTAACACAAACTCTTGAAAAACTTTGCAAGAAGAGAGTTTATGGCAAGTAGACTTTGACAACCTGTATTTCTAAAACACTTTAAACAAAACTTATCAAAGCATTTTTGTGTGAAATAGAAATAATAGATTGCATACAAATAATAAGAAACATGTTTATAAAGAGAGAAAAGAAACAACACATGAAAGGGTAGGTGAAAGAAAAACATACATCAACAATATAGAAGAGATGATAAGTACAATGTATGTCTATAAATGGTCACAAGACCTCATGTACAAGAACAATGTATCTAAGAAAGAAAGAAAAAAAAAGATACATAATATCCTCACTACATCCCTAAAAAAAAAAAGATAACAACACTCCCCCTAACAAAATGATCCCAAAAACTAACTCTCCCCGTAAGAGTGACTACTCTCATCCAAAACTACTCCCCCTTTTTGTCACGAGTGACAAAGGGTAGAGTGTCAAGTAGACATCTCATCGGTAGACCTAGCATCTCCATCATCATCTGAAGCGTCATCGTCATCACCATCATCATCATCATCATCCTCAGCATCAGAATCAGAAGCAACTGGATAAGGTGGTGAAGGAGTAGGCTTAGGTGCAAAGCCGCCCATAGTCGCCTGCCGTCGTGCAATACGATCGACACGAACGTTCACCTGATACAACTCCGTAGAGAGTGTATCCAGGCGAGCATCCATGCGATGCAACTGCGCCATGATGTCTCCTAAAGACACATCACCGAAAGAAGAAGGAGCGGATGTAGATGGAGTAGACCGGGATGGTACAGAATGAGAGAAGGGTGCTACTGAATCTGTCTGCTACGACCGAAACTGGGCCTCGCTACGTTTAACAGTAGCGTAATCTATAGCACACATGACAGTAATGTGGTCGGAAGAAGGAAAAGGAACGGAAAAATGGCGTAAAATCCTCGTGATAGCGGAAGGAAAGATGAGCTTATCACGGGACGTCGAATCTAAATGAACATCTATGATAGAAAGAATGAAGTAAGAAGGAAAATCTATAGTGAGATGCTCAAGAAGAGACAATAAAAATCGAGCACGAGGCTCTGTGATGGAGTTATAGTGAGAAAGAGGATGTAAAACAAATGTCATCACTATGTTCATGAATCTAGGACCTTTAGCAAAAGGTCGACATGGTGTAAAAAGACACTCACCCCAAGCAGTAGGGCGCTCACAAAAAGAAAACATGAGCTCATTCCTGGACACTGTCCTCAGACGCTCACAACTAGGATAGTTAGGAAACTCTATCCTAGGGACACGAAGCACATCCGCAACCAACTGCGGTGTGACAGGAATGCGCGTACCTCGAACGAGAGTGAAAAAGAGAGGTACTAAACGATCAATCCCGTGCATGTTGGAGTAAAACTCCTGGAAAGCACGAGAGGACATGTGACCGGGACATCACACAGTGACTCCCATCCCCTACTGTGAATGACAGAGGGAAGGTCAGTGTCGGCAAAGTCCGATAGAATGACTTGGCGTTCCGAATGAATGCCTCGTTTGGAGAAGTTGTCCGAAAATGCCTTAAAGGCATCATCATCACGGAACCAGACAGTTGAAGGAGAAGGATCAGTTGATGAAGAAGCACCGGAACAAAGAGGGTTCCGGGTAGGAGTGGATTTACGTTTCGGTGTCATAGACATGACTAACGTAAACAGATTTAGAGGGAGAAGAAGAGAAGAAAAATCAAAAAAAGTCCCAAGCAATTCAAATATATCAAATATATGAAAAGAGAGTACGTATGCATGGGAAATGCATGAACATGTGACATGCAAAACAAAAAGACATCATGGGCTCAGCCCAATCCAATCCTACCAACACACAAGCATAAATGCATGAAAATACCATTAAAATGCAAATTGAATGCAATGTATGAGGTTTTAAAACCCCAAAATTTTCAAAAAATCCCAAAACCTAGGTTTTAAAACATGAAATGCATGAATAAAGAGGGATTAGACACTTACCAAGTGTAGAAAAACTTGAAAAAGCTTGAAGAAAACTTGAGGAAGAGGTTGGGAGTGAAAAAGAGAGTGTTTGGGAGATGAACAGGCACGAACAAATTGAGAGAGATAGAAGAAATGAGAGAAGGATCGCGATGGAGGTTTAAATAGGACCATTAGTAATGCTCGACAGCTGAGGTATCGAGAGGTGTTGAGGAAGCTGTCGAGGGAGGTGTCAAGAAAGTGGTCGTCGACAGCTGAGGTATCGAGAAAGTATCAAGCAACAAAGAATCAGTTTCAAGAATAGAAGCTCGATCGATCCACCAGGTGTTGAGGAGCTATCAAGGAGGCAAGAGCTTTCTCGATCGATCCACCAGGTATCGAGTAGGTGTCGAGATTGCGTTAAGAAAAAAGCTTGAGAAGCTCGACAGATAACAAGGTATCGAGGAGGTGTCGAGCCAGCTTTTCAAAACAGTTTTTTGAGAGGAGAAAAGCACAGATATGAATGCAATCCAACATACAATTCAACCAATGATCCAATCAACACAAAAATCTCTCAAAATAGTCTCTCAATTTAAAAATTTTGAGCACAAGGATCTCCAAAACACACACACACACACACACTAAACAAGTCTAACCAATTTTATATCTTAAAAATAAGTCAAGACAGTTTAGTGAGCGTACATTAACACATGTAAAACTTGTGATGGCCAAATCACATTGTATCTGCACATGTATCAAGAATAGCAAAGAATATTGCGTGTTGTGTATGAAAAAAACATCGCAAGATTGCATAAGTGTATACATGTTATGACGATTTGAGATATAAGAAAATCGCTTTAACTCACACACAATCATAACTGCTTGATGGGGACTATCACCTTCAACGTACATCCTATAACACCCACATCTCCTAGAAAACACGCTTGCAATCATATTTAAAAGCATTTTTGATCTTTTTGCTTTTGATTTTTCTTTGCATATTTTTCTTTCAAGTATATCATACATGGGCTTATTAGAGAGAGAAAAGAAATACCCAATGATATTTGACATTCCAATTTTGCTATGCCTAAGCACACAAATGTCATTGACATCACACTTTTGCTATGTCGAAACATACAAATGTCATACATGATTGGCGGGCTACAGTGTTGAGATGGTTATTAATGCCTTTCTCTTAGGATTTTTTAGTCCTTCTCGTCAAAAAGAGTGATACGAGTGTTAAGTATAAAAGACAACTCAATCTTACTCATCACAAACAAGAGGCACAAAGCTCACTTGCTTAGTTGTGCATAGAGATGCTCATCTAAGCTAGAAACGATACAAAGTTTAGAAGACTTTGTTTCAATGGCCATCCAAGGTACACAAGTACCAATGTACACAAAACACACACTGTTTTTGTATTTTCTTTATTTTTAAATTTTTTTTTTAAATTTTTATATTAAAAACAAAATAACCAAAAACTGAAAATAAACCAACAAAAACATGTTAAACAAAAAGATGTTAAACTAGATGCAGATGCGTGAGGGGAGAAGAGGAAAGAAAAAGATCATCCCATGGAGATAACACCAATGTTTTGACGAAGGAATTCAAAACGTTTACTATCAAGAGGTTTGGTAAACAGATCAGCCTTCTGATCATCGATGTGAATAAACTCAAGAGTGAGAGTACCATCTTCGACAAGCTCCCTAAAGAAGTGATGTCGAATCTCTATGTGTTTGGTTCTAGAATGTTGAACCGGATTCTTGGAGATATTAATGGCACTGGTATTGTCACAATAGATTGTAAGATGCTCTTGAGAAATACCATAATCACGGAGGAGTTTTTGCATCCATAGGAGTTGGGTGCAAAAGCTACCGGCAACAATGTACTCAACTTCAACAGTAGATAAAGAGATGGATTCTGCTTTTTACTCATCCAAGAGACAAGATTATTTCCTACATAGAAACAACCCCCTGAAGTGCTCTTTCTATCATCAACATTCCCTGCCCAATCAACGTCAGAGTACCCAGCTAAGACATCACTTGTGTCCTTGCTATACCACACACCAAACTTAACGGTGGTTTTGACATACTTTATGATTCTTTTTAAAGTAGTCATGTGGGACTCCTTGGGATTAGCCTGATATCTAGCACACACTCCAACACTGTAACTAATGTCAGGTCTACCAGCAGTAAGGTAAAGCTGACTACCTATCATGCTTCTATATAAAGAAGGATCAACAATTTTACCTAACAAGTTAACAGTGAGTTTAACATTTGGGCTCATATGGGTTCTAACAGAACTAACAGATTCTAAACCAAACTTTTTCACAAGATTCTTTGTATATTTAGATTGAGATAGGAATATACCTGAATCTTATTGATGAATATGCAACCCAAGGAAGTGAGTCAGCTCTCCAATCACACTCATCTCAAACTCGACCTGCATGAGTTTTGAAAAGCCATGAGCAAGTTCATCCTTAGTCGATCCAAAGATGATGTCATCAACATAGACTTGAGCAACTATCAGCTTGTCATCAGCTACATCTAGACCTTTGGAGCTTCTGCACTTGGATCTTATGGGTCCAACCAAAATTGAGTCTCTTAGTGGTAAAAGATACATCATGGTTCTAGTAGATGACTTCACTAGGTACACTTGGATCATTCTTCTTCGATCCAAGTCTGATGCTCTTGAGCACATTGAAACCTTGTGTACAAGACTGCAAAATGAAAAGAGCTTGAAAATTGATCAAATTTGAAGTGATCATCGTAAAGAATTCGAGAACTCATATATGGAGTCATTTTGTACAAGATCAGGCATCTCTCAAGAATTATCTGTACCTATTACTCATCAGCAAAATGGTGTAGTAGAAAGAAAGAACAGGTTGATTCATGAGATGGCCAAAGCCATGTTATACAATAAGAATGTGGCTAGAAACTTGTGGGGAGAAGTCGTTAACACTGCATGTCATACGGTTAACAGGGTGTATTTTAGACCCGGTACCAAGAAAACTCCATATGAGTTATGGAAAGGTAGGAAGCCAAATGTAAAGTACTTCAGAATCTTTGGAAGCACCTGTTTCATCCTAAAGGATAGGGAGAATGTGGGAAAGTTTGACTCCCGAAGTGATGAAGGAATATTTCTCGGTTATTCCTCCACAAGTAAGGCTTATCGAGTATACAACAAAAGAACCATGAAGGTAATGGAGACAGTGAATGTTGTTATTAATGAGTCTTCAGACTCCAGTTTTGAAAAAGGTATTGAGGAACTACCTAGAGAAATTATTACTCCTAAACCTAGAGAAGCTCAAGAAGTTGTTGAACAGGAACCTACATCTCCTAGTACACCAGGTACTCCTAGTGTTATGGACGACTCCACAGATATAACCACTTCACCAGATTCAGAATCCCATGAGAAGAAAGGACCTTCCTCCAGAATTAAGCAAAATCATCCTTCAGAAGATATTGTGGGAGAAATGAATAAACTCACATTAAGGAAACGTACAGTTGACAAATGTGTTGCTAACTTTGTGTCGTATTCTTGTTATCTGTCACAGGTTGAACCCACTAAAGTTGAAGAAGCTCTACAGGATGAAAGTTGGGTTGAAGCAATGCATGATGAACTGCTTCAGTTTCAGAGGAATGATGTCTGGACCTTGGTACCTAGATTGAAGGGTGAACACATCATCGCACCAAGTGGATTTTCCACAATAACACTGATGAGGAAGGCAATGTGATCCGTAACAAGGCTTGGCTTGTAGCTCAAGGATACTCACAAATGGAAGGAGTAGACTATGATGAAACATTTGCTCCAGTTGCCCGTATGGAGTCCATCAAAATTCTCCTTGCTTTGGCTTGCCAGTTGAAATTCAAGCTTTATCAAATGGATGTAAAGTTTGCCTTCTTAAATGGGATTCTCAAAGAAGATGTCTATGTGGCTCAACCAAAAGGATTTATTGATCCACACTTTTCGGATCATGTACTGTATCTCAAGAAGGCACTCTATGGGTTAAAGTAAGCCCCTAGAGCTTGGTATGACCGGCTTACACAGTATCTAGTGTCACATGGGTTCATTAGAGGAAAGGCTGATCAGACTCTCTTCATCAAAAGAGAAGATGGCGAACTGATAGTTGCTCAAGTCTATGTTGATGACACCATTTTTGGATCGACTAAGGAAAAACTTGCTCATGATTTTTCAAAACTCATGCAGGCCGAGTTTGAGATGAGCATGAATGGAGAGCTAACTCACTTCCTTGAGTTGCAAATTCGTCAACAAGATTCAGGTATATTTCTATCTCAATCTAAATATGCTAATAATCTTGTGAAAAAGTTTGGCTTAGAATCTACTAGTTCTGTTAGAACCCCTATGAGCCCCAATGTTAAACTCACTGTTGACTTGTTAGGAAAAATTGTTGATCCTTCTTTATATAGAAGCATGATAGGTAGTCTTCTTTACCTTACTGCTAGTAGACCTGACATTACTTACAGTGTTGGAGTATGTGCTAGATATCAGGCTAATCCCAAAGAGTCCCACATGACTACTTTAAAAAGAATCATAAAGTATGTCAAAACCACTGCTAAGTTTGGTGTGTGGTACAGCAAGGACACAAGTGATGTCTTAGTTGGGTACTCTGACGCTAATTGGGCAATGAATGCTGATGATAGAAAGAGTACTTCAAGGGGTTGTTTTTATATGGGAAATAATCTTGTCTCCTGGATGAGTAAAAAGCAGAACTCTATCTCTTTATCTACTGCTGAAGCTGAGTACATTGTTGCCGATAGCTGTTGCACCCAACTCCTATGGATGCAAAAACTCCTCCCTGATTATGGTATTTGTCAAGAGCATCAACTATCTATTGTGACAATACCAGTGCCATTAATATCTCTAAGAATCTGGTTCAACATTTTAGAACCAAACACATAGAGATTCGACATCACTTCATTAGGGAGCTTGTTGAAGATGGTACTCTCACTCTTGAGTTCATTCACACCGATGATCAGAAGGCTGATCTGTTTACCAAACCTCTTGACAGTAAACGTTTCAAATTCCTTCGTCAAAACATTGGTGTTATCTCCATGGGATGATCCTTCTCCTTCCTCTTCTTCCCTCATGCATCTGCATCTAGTTTTATGCTTTGCTTTGTTTAACATGTTTTTGTTTGTTTATTTTTCAGTTTTAGTTATTTTGTTTTTAATATAAAAAAAATTGAAAAATCAGAAAAATACAAAAAAAGTGTGTTTTGTGTACATTGGTACTTATGTACCTTGGATGGCCATTGAAACAAAGTTTTCTAAACTTTGTATCGTTTGTAGCTTAGATGAGCATCTCTATGCACAACTAAGCAAGTGAGCTTTGTGGCTCTTGTTTGTGATGAGTAAGATTGAGTTGTCTATTATACTTAACACTCATATCACTCTTTTTGATAGGAATGACTAAAAAATCCTGAGAGAAAGGTATTAATAACCATCTCACCACTGTTTCCCACCAATCATGGATGACATCTGTATGCTTCGGCATAGCAAAAGTGTGATGTCAATGACATTTGTGTGCTTAGGCATAGCAAAATTGGAATGTCAAATATCATTGGGTAATTCTCTTCTCTTTCTAATAAGTCCATGTATGATATACTTAAAAGAAAAATATGCAAAGAAAAATCAAAAGCAAAAAGATTAAAAATGCTTTTAAATATGATTGCAAGCGTATATTCTAGGAGATGTGGGAGTTATAGGATGTACCTTGAAGGTGATAGTCCCCATCAAGCAGTTATGATTGTGTGTGAGTTAAAGCAGTTATCTCATATCTCAAATTGTTATAACATGTATACACTTATGCAATCTTGCGATGTTTTTCACACACAACACGCAATATTCTTTGCTATTCTTGATACATGTGCAGATACAATTGGATTTGGCGATCACAAGTTTTACATGTGGTAATGTATATTCACTAAACTGTCGTGACTTATTTTTGAAATATAAAATTGGTTAGACTTGTTTGGTGTGTGTGTATGTTTTGGAGATCCTTGTGCTCAAAATTTTTAAATTGAGAGACTATTTTGAGAGATTTTTTGGTTGATTGGATCATTGATTGAGTTGGATTGCATTTATATCTGTGTTTTTCACATCTCGAAAAGCTGTTTTGAAAAGCTGGCTCGACACCTCCTCGACACCTCCTCGATACCTTGCTATCTGTCGAGCTTCTCAAGCATTTTTCTTAAACGCAATCTTGACACCTCTTCAATACCTGGTGGATCGATCGAGAAAGCTCCTGCATCCTCGATAGCTCCTCGACACCTGCTGGATCGATCGAGCTTCTGTTCTGAATCTACTCTTTGTTGCTCAATAGCTTCCTCGATACCTTAGCTATCAAAGACCAGATCCTCAACACCTACCTCGACAGCTTCCTCAATACCTCCCGATACCTCAGCTATCGAGCATTACTAAAGCTTCTATATATATCTTAATCGCGATTCTTCTCTCATTTCTTCGATATCTCTTGATCTGTCCGCGACTGTTCCTCTCCCAAACACTCTCATTTTCACTCCAAACCTCTTCCTCAAGGATTCTTCAAGCTTTTCCAAGTTTCTCTTTACTTGGTAAGCTTCTAATCCTTTCTCATTCATGCATTTCATGTTTTGAAACCTAGGTTTTGGGGTTTTTGTAAAATTTTGGGGTTTTTCAAAATTGATGAGCTTTCATTGAAATTTTGGGATGGGTTTTCACTTAAATGTGTTTAAAACCTAAATGAGCTTTCATTGCATCACATTAGCATTATAATGATATTGTCATGCATTTAGATGTGTGCTATATGTTTGTGTGCTGATAGGTTTGGATTGGGCTGAGCCTATGATGCATTTTCTTTTGCATGTCACATGTTCATGCGTTTCCCATGCATACGTACTTCTTTTCAATATACTTGATATATTTGAACCTGCTTGGGACTTTTCTAATTGTCTTCTCTTTCTTCCCCCTCTCTATTAGTTTACGTTAGACGTGTCTATGGCACCTAAGCGTAAATCCACTTCGGCCCGGAACTCTCTTCATTCCGGTGCCTCTTCATCTTCTGATTCTGCCCCTCTCTCTCTTCAGTTCCGTGATGATGATGCCCACAAGGAATTCTTGAAGAACTTTTCTAGACGAGGCATTCATTCAGAATGCCAAGTCGTACTGTCAGACTCTTTCGACACTGACCTTCCTTCTGTCATTCACAGTAGGGGATGGGAGTCACTATGTGACGTCCCCGTCACATGTACTCTCGTGCTGATCCAAGAGTTTTACTCCAACATGCACGGGATAGATCGTTCAGTACCTCTCTTTTTCACTCGCGTCCGAGGTACGCGCATCCCTGTCACGCCACAGCTGGTTACGGATGTACTTCATGTCCCTAGGATAGAGTTTCTTGACTATCCTAGTTGTGAGCGTCTGAGGACAATGTCCAGGGATAAGCTCATGTCTTCCTTTTGTGAGTGCTCTACTGCTTGGGGTGAGCGTCTTTTCACACCATGTCGACCTTTTGCTAAAGGTCCTAGAGTCATGAACATGGTGATGACTTTTGTTTTACATCATCTTTCTCACTATAACTCCATCACAGAGCCTCGTGCTCGATTTTTGCTATCTCTTCTTGAGCATCTCACTATAGATTTTCCCTCACATTTCATTCTATCTATTATAAATGTTCATTTGGATTTGGCATCCCGTGATAAGCTCATCTTTCCTTCCACTATCACGAGGATTCTACGCCATTATTTTGTTCCTTTTTCCCTAATCCGACCAATTTTCCATCATGTGTGCCACAGACTACGCTACCGTTAAACGTAGCGAGGCCTAGTTTCGGTCGTGACAGATGGATTCAGCAACACCCTCCTCACGTTCTGCTCCATCCCGGTCTACTCCATCAGCATCCGCTCCTTCCTCTTCCGATGATATATCTTTGGGAGATGTCATGGCGCAGCTGCAGTGCATGGATGCTCGCTTGGATACACTTTCTATGGAGTTGTATCAGGTGAAAGTTCATATCGGTCGTATTGCATGACGGTAGGCGGCTATGGGCGGCTTTGCACCTAAGCCTACTCCTTCACCTCCTCATCCAGTTGCTTCCGATTCCGATGCTAAGGATGATGATGATGATGATGGTGATGACGATGATGCTTCAGATGATGATGGAGATGCTAGCTCTACTGATGAGATGTCTACTTGACACTCTACCCTTTGTCACTCGTGACAAAATGGGGAGTAGTTTTGGATATGAGAGTAGTCACTCTTAGGGGGAGAGTTAGTTTTTGGGATCATTTTGTTAGGGGGAGTCTTATTATTTTAAAGGATGTAGTGAGGATATCATGTATCTTTTTTTTTCTTTCTGTCTTAGATACATTGATTCTTATATATGAGGTCTTGTGACCATTTATAGACATACATTGTACTTACTTTCTCTTATATAACCCCTTCATGTGTTGTCTCTTTTTTTTTCTTTATACACATGCTTCTTATTTGTATGCAATCTTATTATTCTGTTTCACACAAAGATGCCTTGATGAGTTTTGTTTAAAGTATTCAGAAATACAAGTTGTCAAAGTCTACTTGCCATAAACTCTCTTCTTGCAAAAATTTTCAAGAGTTTGTGTTAGGATAGATTTTATTGTATTCAATAAGTGAATATGAGTTGAGTGATTTATGACTTCTCTGATATGTTCATTTGTTTTTTATGGTTTTGTCACGGATTGCCAAAGGGGGAGATTGTTAAAACATATGTGTTTCTCGTGTTATAGAACATATGTCATGATTTTATGTAATTGGCTTATCCTTTGACAAAACGCACTTTGCTTGTATTTGGATAGACTTTGGATTGTTAAACTACTTCAAGAAACCACGTTTCAAGATCTAGTGTTGAAGTCTTTAAGTCTGTTCAAGAAATCAAGCAAGAGAGTGCAAATTCATTAAAGCTCGACAACTGGTCGATACCTACTCGACACCTCCTATTTGTCGAGATTTACAAATTTCAGATTTCAACTCTGATTTTCTTAAGATCCGTGAATCTGTCTATGGCCTTCTTTTCTCCTAACCCTAGACATATAAAAGGATTGTTTTAAGAGCCGTCAAATGGTACACAAGTTGCATAAGTATTGAGCAAATTCTATTCAAGCAAATTGTGACCAGAGACAAAGTTCTTAACCTAGTTCATCTCTTTCTTGGAGAAGTTGCTGTGTATTTGCACCTTAGGATTTTATGACCAAGCATCTTCTTGATCTTCATTGTGTGGATGAACTGAAGAATTTTGCAGCCAACAATCTTTTCAGATTGGTGATTGAAGTCGCTTACTGGGATCCACGCTACCGTTAGTCACGTACTTGGGAGCCGTGCATCAGAAAGGGGAACTGTCACTACAGAACAAGTCCGATTAGGTATTGGGGTAAGGGTTCAACTGTAGGTTGGTAAGGTATTTGGGATTCCTTGCTTGTAACCACTTGTTGTGATAATAGTGGAGTTTCGAGAGTGGTGACCTAAAAATCACCCAGTGGGGTTTTTGCCGTTAGGTTTTCCCCATTCGTAAACAAATCACCGTGTTATTTATTTTTTGCTG
The DNA here is from genome assembly GCA_029955455.1 of Quercus agrifolia. Classification (NCBI taxonomy): domain Eukaryota; kingdom Viridiplantae; phylum Streptophyta; class Magnoliopsida; order Fagales; family Fagaceae; genus Quercus; species Quercus agrifolia. The sequence goes on along the minus strand of JARQAD010000002.1, from coordinate 41,635,014 downwards.
CATATTTAGTTTATTGGTGATTTATTTATGCTACCACGCGTTTGTATGATAAATTGATTAATTAATAACTTGGCTAATTAATTAATTAATTTCTATCACAATGGGTCATTTAGTTTGTGGCCTATTAGAGAGTCTGATCAGCCTTTCCTCTTATGAACCCATGTGACACCAAGTATTGTGTAAGCCGATCATAGCCTTCTTGAGATACAGTACATGATCCGGAAAGTGTGGATCAATGAATCCTTTTGGTTGAGCCATATAGACATCTTCTTTAAGAAGCTCATTTAAGAAAGCAGTCTTTACATCCATCTGATAAAGCTTGAACTTTAATTGGCAAGCCAAAGCAAGGAGAATTCTGATGGACTTCATATGGGCAACTAGAACAAATGTTTCATCATAGTCTACTCCTTCCATTTGTGAGTATCCTTGAGCTACAAGCCGAGCCTTGTTGCGGATCACATTGCCTTTCTCATCAGTCTTATTGCGAAATATCCACTTTGTGCTGATGATGTGTTCACCCTCCGGTCTAGGTACCAAGGTCCAGACATCATTCCTCTGAAACTGAAGCAGTTCATCATGCATTGCTTCAACCCAACTTTCATCCTGAAGAGCTTCTTCAATTTTAGTGGGTTCAACCTATGACAGATAACAAGAATATGACACAAAGTTAGCAACACGTTTATCAACTGTACGTTTCCTTAATGTGAGTTCATTCATGTTTCCCACAATATCTTCAGGAGGATGATTTTGCTTAATCCTGGAGGAAGGTCCTTTCTCCTCATGGGATTCAGAATCTGGTGAAGTGGTTATATCTCCGAAATCTTCCACGACACTAGGAGTACCTGGAGTACTAGGAGATGCAGGTTCTTGTTCAACAATTTCTTGAATTACTCTAGGCTCAAGAGGAATAATTTCTCTAGTTAGTTCCTCAATACCTTTTTCAGAACTGGAGTCTGAAGACTCATCAATAACAACATTCACTGTTTCCATTACCTTCATGGTTCTTTTGTTGTATACTCGATAAGCCTTACTTGTGGAGGAATAACCAAGAAATATTCCTTCATCACTTCGGGAGTTAAACTTTCCCACATTCTCCCTATCCTTTAGGATGAAATAGGTGCTTCCAAAGATTTTGAAGTACTTCACATTAGGCTTCCTACCTTTCCATAGCTCATATGGAGTCTTCTTGGTACCGGGTCTAAAATACACCCTGTTAACCGTATGACATGCAGTGTTAACAGCTTCTCCCCACAAGTTTCTAGCCACATTCTTATTGTATAACATGGCTCTAGCCATCTCCTGAATCACTCTATTCTTTCTTTCTACTGCACCATTTTGCTAAGGAGTAATAGGAGCAAGGAATTCTTGAAAGATGCCTAATCTTGTACAAAATGACTCCATATATGAGTTCTTGAATTCTTTAAAATGATCACTTCGAATTCGATCAATTTTCAAGCTCTTTTCATTCTGTAGTCTTGTACACAAAGTTTCAATGTGCTCAGGAGCATCAGACTTGGATCGTAGAAGAATGACCCAAGTGTACCTAGTGAAGTCATCTACTACAACCATGATGTATCTCTTACCACCAAGAGACTCGGTTCTGGTTGGACCCATAAGATCCAAGTGCAAAAGCTCTAATGGTCTAGATGTAGCTGATGTCTGAGTGCTAGGATACTTAGCTTTTGTCTGTTTTCCTAGCTGGCATGGTCCACATACCACATTGCTCATTCTATAAAGCTTTGGTATCCTCAACACTGACTCATGCTTAGATACAATAGAAAGATGTTTGTAGCTAGCATGTCCCATCCGTTGATGCCATAGATCTTCATTTGGCAAACGAATGCTATTACACACAATATCAGCATCAGCAACCAGTCCATAATAATTGTCAAGAGTGCGAACACCACTTATGAGTTTCTTTCCAGACTCATTCATGATAAGACACTTTCCCTTGGAGAACAGCACCATGAAGTCTTGATTGCATATTTGACTTATACTCAACAGGTTCACCCTTCGACCTTCTACGTATAGAATGTTTGCAATGTCCGGCAGTCCAGGTAGAGAGATGATTCAATTTCCTTTAATCTGTGATTTGCTTCCATCGCCAAAAGTGACATTGCCACCCTTTTTAGACTCAAAAACCTTGAAGAGAGATCGGTCTCCAGTCATGTGTCTAGAGCAGCCACTGTCCAGGTACCACAAACACGTGTCCATCACTTTAAATGCAGACTTCATCATAAAACACACTTCGTACTTGGATGACAAATCAGTGGGAATGGTACTTTCCCTCAACTACCTTATATGAGCTAAGAATTTAACTTTCACTCTTCTTAGACGAACTCATTTGCACATCTTCATTTTGAGACTGTCTAGTTTCTTCTTAGTCAAACTGAGATCTTTTCCAATGATCATCAGAAGAGAATTCAAATAACTTTTAAACTTGTATTTTCTGAAACACTCAAACAAATAGAGATTAGAAAAACAAGATGTATTTGAAAGCAAAGATCTCTTCAAGCTGGTTACAGCCATGACAACAGAGGTCAATGGATCACACAGCAAAGATTAAACCCTAATCAGAGTGTGCCCACTCTGATACCACTTGATAGGCCATAAACTGAATGATCCATTATGATAGGAATTAATTAATTAATTAGCCAAGTTATTAATTAATCAATTTATCATGCAAACGCATGGTAGCACAAACAAATCACCAATAAACTAAAATTGCAGCGGAAAATAAATGACACGGTGATTTGTTTACGAATAGGGAAAAACCTAACGGTAAAAACCCCACCGAGTGATTTTCAGGTCACCACTCTCGGAACTCCACTATTATCACAACAAGCGGTTACAAGCAAGGAATCCCAAGTCCTTACCACCCTACAGTTGAACCCTTACCCCAATACCCAATCGGACTTGTTCTGTAGTGACAGTTTCCCTTTCTAATGCACGGCTCCCAAGTACGTGACTAACGGTTACGCGAATCCCAGTACGCGACTTCAAAAACACCAATCTGAAAAGATTGTTGACTACAAAGTTCTTCAGTTCATCCACACGATAAAGATCAGGAAGATGCTTGGTCACAGAACCCTATGGTGTAAATACACAACAACTTCTCCAAGAAAGAGATGAACTAGGTCAAGAACTTTGTCTCCGGTCACAATTTGCTTGAACAAAGTTTGCTCAATGCTTGTGCAACTTGTGTACCGTTTGACGGCTTTTAAAACAATCCTTTTATATGTCTAGGGTTAGGAGAAAAGAAAGCCCATAGACAGATTCACGGATCCCAAGAAAATCAGAGTTGAAATCTGAAATTCTTAAACCTCGACAGATAGGAGGTGTCGAGCAAGTATCGACCAGCTATCGAGCTTTAATGAATTTGCACTCTTGCTTGATTTCTTGAACAGACTTGAAGGCTTCAACACTTGATCTTGATCTTGAAACGTGGTTTCTTGAAGTAGTTAAACACATCCTAAGTCTACCCAAATACAAGTAAAGTGCGTTTTGTCAAAGGATAAGTCAATAACATAAAATCATGACATATGTTCTATAACATGAGAAACACATATGTCCTAACACTTGGTATTAAGAAAGGTCATGGGTATTGCAAAAAACCCAGCATAGGGAAAGTTAGGGCCCAACTGAGAAGGGCCATATCGCATCATCTCGGTGGCTGAAATAGGTGCGTATTATCTTGAAGATCTAGATGAAAATATTGTAACACGCCTTTGGAATATAAACAACCTGAGAATGTATTATTATTAATGATAGTTTTCTTCTGCTATATTTTCGTTTATTACATTATGCGTTATACTTCCTATTATTTTCCTAAATGTTAAACAGAACCTTAGTCATGTCTGGCTCCTTGGACCACATGCTTTGGGTAAATTAATACTTTAAGATATTTTTCTAAGTGTTAAACAGAACCTTAATCATGTCTAGTTCCTTGAACCACATGCTTTGGGTAAATTAATACTTTAAGATATTTTTCTAAGTGTTAAACAGAACCTTAATCATGTCTGGTTCCTTGAACCACATACTTTGGGTAAATTAATACTTCCTATTATTGTTCTAAGTGTTAAACAGAACCTTAGTCATGCTTGGCTCCTCGGACCACATGTTTTAGGTAAATTAATACTTCATGTTATTTTTCTAAGTATTAATTAGAACCTTAGTCATGTCGGGCTCCTTGGACAACATACTTTGGGTAAATTAATACTTCTTGTTATTTTTCTAAGTGTTAAACAGAACCTTAGTCATGTCTGGCTCCTCAGACCACATGCTTTAGGTAAATTAATACTTCTTGTTATTTTTCTAAGTGTTAAACAGAACCTTAGTCATGTCTGGCTCCTCAGACCACATGTTTTAGGTAAATTAATACCTCATGTTATTTTTCTAAGTGTTAAACAGAACCTTAGTCATGTCTGGCTCCTCAAACCACATGCTTTGGGTAAATTAATACTTCCTATCATTTTTCTAAGTGTTAAATAGAACCTTAGTCATCTCTGTCTCCTCAAACGACATTATTTGGGTAAATTAATATTTCCTATCATTTTTTTAAGTTTTAAACAAAACTTTAGTTATGTCTGGCTTCTCAAATCACATACTTTGGGTAAATTAATACTTCCTATTATTGTTCTAAGTGTTAAACAGAACCTTAGTCATGCTTGGCTCCTTGGAACACATGCTTTGGGTAAATTAATACTTCCTATCATTTTTCTAAATGTTAAACAGAACTTTAGTCATGCTTGCCTCCTCGGACCATATGTTTTGGGTAAATTAATACTTCCTATCACTTTTCTAAGTGTTAAATAGAACCTGAGTCATACCTGGCTCCTCAAATCACATGTTTTGGGTAAATTAATACTTTCTATCATTTTTCTAAGTGTTAAATAGAACCTTAGTCATGCCTAACTCCTTGGATCACATATTTTGGGTAAATTAATACTTCACATCATTTTTCTAAGTATTAAGCAGAATCTTAGTCATGCCTGGCTCCTCCGCCCACATACTTTAAGTAAATAAATACTTCACATCATTTTTCTAAGTATTAAGTAGAACCTTAGCTATACTTGGCTCCTCGGACCACATACTTTGAGTAAATTAATGATTCTAGTTATTTTTCTAAGTATTAAACAAAACCTTAGTTATGTCAGGCTCCTTGGACCACATACTTTGGGTAAATTAATACTTCCTATTATTTTCCTAAGTGTTAAACAGAATCTTAGTCATGCTTGGCTCTTCAGACCATATGCTACTTTCTATTATTCATTTAAGTATCAAATAGAATTGAATAAGCTAAATGGCAGAGACCTTCATGGTAGTTACTTAAGTAAATGGACATTCATGGGTATCACTTAAAGCATTTGTAAGTATATCTATTAATTATTTGAGAATTGATTGTCCCCCCAGTCCTTTAGATCTACTAATAAGTGGGGGATTAAATGCAGTCAGACATGTATGGATACTCTATCATTGTGTATCTTTTTGGAGTAAAAGATATACTTTGTTTAGATTTCAAACACATTATCATTTACACAGATAGCTAAGTGAAATTGTGTCTCATTTTCATATTGGTTAAGTGCTAAATAAGATAGAAATCATATGAAGACTTGTATGAATATCACAAGAATAAAGGAAATGTTCGTAATTTTCATTAATTTAAGCCTTAGAAAAAGGCAGATTAGTTACAAAAGGGTAACTTAATTACAAACTTTGAAAATATAAACAACAATTAAAAAAAAAAAAAAAAAAAGCTACTCTAAACTACTTCTTCTTTATTACAATCTTATCCTTTGGCGGGGGCTTGGTCGATTGGGAGAGTGCTGCCTCCGAGGATCCTTGGTTTTTACCCTTGAGGTCACCTTTAGTAGGCACTGGAAGAGTGGCAAGAACAATCTCCATCCTGGGAAGTATCTCTTTCTCTTTGAGGGGATCTTGAGGAACAGCTAGGGGCTTGGTGGCATCAGGGGCCACTCCCTTGGTTGTGTCAACCTCTTTTTCAACAACCCCTAGCTGCTCGGCCTCTTTTGAAGGGCTACCAAAAGAGAGAGGGACCTTATCTAGGTTGTCCTTCTCAAGCTCTGCCAGCTTGAAAGTGGTGTCAGTCTTGGAGCTGGCAAAGACTAGTGCACAGATGGCAAGAGGGTAGTATACATGCTCTGCTCTCCTAAGTGTAGAAGAGGCCTCAACCCCAGCTTGGTTAAAGGCCTCATTCCACACTTGGAGGTAGTAGTTTCTACATACCTCTGAGACCTCAGCCCTGAGGGCCTCCTCAATCTCTGCCACCCCTATGTCATAGCCGTCCTATTCAGCCTAATCCCTGGCCTTCTCGTCCTCTTCCAATTTCTTTCTTAAAGCCGCGATATGCTCTTTGGAAGTAGACAGCTGGTCCTCAGTCTGGCGAAGCTGCCTTCGCTGACCTTCAGCTTGTCTCTCAGCACCTTCCAAGGCACCTTCAGCGCTCATCTTATTCCTTTCTGCCTCAGTCAGTTTGTTTTTCAGATTAGTTATCCTTTTGTCGGCCATATTAAAGGCCTCCATAGCCGTAATGCACCTCCCTTCTTCTTCTTTCATCTGCCTATAGGAGAAGTTTACCATCTCCTCAACTCTGAATATGGCTTCAATAGCTTGCGGAGAAAAGAAACATAGTAAAAAAAAAAAAAAAGGAGTTGGTTGAAGGACTTACCATTGCGAGATCCCTTTTTAGGCTGAGGAACACTTCTTGTTTCCTTATTCACTTGAGGTCGGCCATGTCGGCAAGAAGCAGCAGCACCTGTTCCACTACATCGACAACATAGCCAGCCCACCCCTGCTAAAACTCCCTGATAGACACGTCGGAAGCCAGGGGGGCTCTTTCTAGCATGAGGGCATGGGTCTAGGCCAGAGGTCCAACTTGAGAGTCATGTCTCTTGTCAGCCGCCGTCTACCACACTCTGGCTTGTTTGGCCCCTCTTTAGGGCTGAGCCTCTAGGGAAGGGTGGCTTTTTCTTGTTTCCACTACCTCCTTGCCCTTTTGCTCCCTCTTTCTCTTATGGTTGGTAGGCTCAGGTCGAAGGGATTGGGGGGGTGAAGGGGTGGGAAGCTTGGTCTTAGCTACCCTCCCTGGCGTGTTTCCACTAGCTTGGGACTCTAATAGTTTTTGGAGACTTGATCTTGAACTACGTTAGATCCCCATAGCGTCTAGAATGTCAGTGGCTTCCTGGTCATGGCTGACTTGGGCTAGGAGGAGATGGCTAAGATCATCGGTTCAGATTTCCAGGGACTGGGGCTGATTAAAGACCTCTTAGTTGTCCTCTGAGTCTGAAATGTTTACTATTTCTTCTCATTCCTCTTCTTTGATTATTGGTTGAAAGGGAGATGCTTCTGCCTCGGCTACAAACTGGGAGGGTAACTCTACTTGCAGTACACCCTCTGGAATGGGGTCGGGGACTATTACGTTGATTTGGTGCAGATGCGGGTCCCTCGCCTTGATCACACACTTACGTGCTTGGAAGCTGGAGGAGATTAGGTCGTAGCCGAGGATGAGGTGGGCTGTTCTTAACTACCCGTCACTATGGACAAAGACCTCGGCCTTGAGTACTTTGTCTAAATCTACCTTGTTAACAAGATTTATGTTCGGGATGGCAGCGCGTGGATCTGCAAAACCAACAAAAACAAAGAAACACTGTTAAGAAAACAAAGAAAGAAAGGCAACACGAATCAAAGAAAATTAGAGTTGTAAGTACAAAGAAGGAAAAACAGTAATGACAAGTGCAAGATATGCCAATTAAAAGGGGGCTGTATTACTAAGAATAGTAAACCTAAACCCATAATACCCCACTTGGTGTCCCTTTTCTGGTCGGAAAGTGAAGCCCAGTGTGCCACTCTCCAGAGATGATTAAGAAATCTTTGTTCATGTCCTTATTGGACTCGGGGAGACATGATATGAGCCTAACTGCAGATTCTCTAGTTTTTAGATAATATCCCTACCTCATTAGTTTGTGGCAGTTGTAAACCCAATTAACGTCGTGATGGGTGAGGTCCACACCCATCTTTTCGTTAAGGGCATCAACACTACCTAGGATTCTAAACATGTTGGGGGCACACTAGATGGGGGCTAATCTATGAGCTATCAAATAATCTCTAATGACTCTACCCATGGGAATTCTCATTCTCTCCCCCCCTCCCCCTCTCTATGAAGGCAATCATCGAGATTACCCCTTCTCCCTCTTGCCTTTCGACGAACTAGTCCCCTTGTTTACAAAATCTAATGGAAACCGCCTGTGGGATTCCATATCGAGCTTTAAAGCTCTCTAAATTATCTCTGGGAAGTCTACTAGATGAGCAAATCTACCCATTTTGTCAAAGATAAGTGAAGGAGAGAAGAAGGTGAAAGGAAATTAAGAGAGCCGAGGAGAAGAGGACTCTTTATAAAGAAAAGTAGAAGAAAAAGTAAACAGAAAAGTTTAAAAGGACTTACACAAAGAAAGAATTTCTCCTCAGATCAGCTCTTGATATTTATGAGTGCAAAGGTTCAGCGAATGAAATGCAAAAGTGAAGTAAAGGAAGTGTACAGACACTATTTGTATCAGAGAGGTGGGCAAGTGGGAAAATTCCTGCTTAAGTTCCAATAAAAATCCCAGCTGTAGGATTCGCATCTCACCTTAGAACGTGGGGACATGGAGCTGCAGAAATTTAATGAAGGCGCATCTCGGATGCCAAAGCGTCAAGAGCGTGTGTGGGGCAGTTAAAAAGGTCCCTACACAGAATGAAATGATGTGTAATAAGGGTGGGGTAATTGTAGTGACAGCAAAATCTTCCTTTCTTCCCGAGAAGCCAAAGAGGAGAATTTTGAGGGGCTATTGTAGGGGTGATAAGCCTAGTGGTATATATCTATGTATATATTGGGCAAAGGGCCCAATTCGATGACATTAAATAGTTCGAGGATGGGTAAATACTGTCATGGGAGTCCGTGTTAGTAAGTGAAGAGGTGAGGTCTGGTCATAAGAGTTCGAAAAGGTAGTCTGAGGATGAATGTCTCCTCGGCTGAGCAAAGCCGAGGTATGAAGGTGTGGTCTACCAGCCAGAAGCAATGTTCCAGGAGATTCTATTGATAATGATATGCATCATGAAAGCACAGGACAAAGGAAAACTATGAAATATCTAAGAGAAAGCTGCTACCACCGCATTGAATGTTTTGTAGCTAACTCTCTGGCCGCATTAATGAAGAAGTGATACCTAAAAAGTAATTTTTAGCTTTATAGCTACTCTCCAAAGACTTTAAGAAGGTGTTGATGGGACAAGGATCAACTTCAGCAATCTAAGCTACATGTGGAGGGTAGAGATGAAAGAAGGAAGGTAGTATAAAATAGGAAGAAGACCCTGAGGGAGGGGGATCAGAGAATAGAGAGAGAAATACTGTAACAATAAGAACTGTAATTGTAATCAAATTGAAGAATTATATACTAGAACTGACTTCCTTGAACTATGCTGAGGACGATTTTCTTTAGATAAAACCATTCTGTCTTTACTTTATTGTCATTTGGATCCACTATAATTACTACCCAACTCAAATTGCATCCTTACAACTATTATATTACAGTCTATCAAACATATCATGAGCTTTATTAACAAGTTTTAAGTAGAGTGTAGCTTGTCATATCCTTTTTTGATGAACTGAAAAACTTTATTAAAGAAAGCACACAATATCAAAACACAGTCATTGAATACTATAAATGCGAACTTATTTACAAATAAAATAATTTGTTTAAACTTGACTGATTTATTAAATAGGTTTTAGAATTAGGTTGAATGTCTATTTAGCATTGAGTTATAAGTCGGTTTTTTTCTTTTAGATTTTATATACAGCTTTTTAAAACCTCTTTTTTTTTTCTTTTTTTTTTTTTACATTTTCAAAGTACAAAAATACTTTAGCACACTTTTAACAAAAAAATTTCAACTTAAACTAAATAAATTGATCTCAAATAGACACTCAAACTTGGATTATATATAAATAAATATTTTATCAATAAGTTGAGTCTGAGCTGGTTATGAGCATCAACTCATTTACAATATATAAAATAACATAGAGAACATTATTGATTGTAAAAATTTATAAATACCCAAGTTTAGGCTTAATCAATGATAAAATTCCCAGTCCTATGTGAGTCATACTCCAAACCCTCTCAAGAAAAAGAATATCAATAAATTAAACATTTTTTAATAGGTAAATAGTAAAGTAAGGAGGAGATGGAATTCAAACCACAGTAGTGGGGAATCACAAAGAATGCTATTATTGCTAAACTATCACTTGAACTGTTAAACCCCACCAATAGACTAAACTATTAATTAAATGGGCTAATAGCAATAAACAAGACCGAAGAAAAGGTGATGGCCATTCATTTTAGTTTTTTAAGATCGTATAAGCCAATTAGCCAGGTTGCATGAAGTGGGATGTCATTGAAAAACTTATGATGATAAACATAAATTATGGTTTAATCAAGTCTTCGGTTCAAGTATAATTATTATATTAGTAATATCTATGTTTCTGTAGCGTGATTCTAGTTTAATGCCACTGGTGGAGCAACCTTTTTTTTTTTTTTTTTTTTTTAAATTTTGGGTGAGTACTGGTGGGGCAGTATTGTTACCAAAACCCACTTATGACTGTCATTATTTGGAAAAAAGTGAACAACGCATGGGAAGCTTTTTCATTGTGAGGATTGGAATACTTCCATTTGATTATAATTATACAGGTTTCATTTGTGTCCCTTTACTTTCTTCTTAATCGAGTGGTTAGAGCACATTGTGATGTCAAGCAATCTAATTAAACAATGGTTTATGCATAAAGCACATAATTAAGCTAGGATTTTGCCTAATCTGCTTTGCTAAACTTCCGCGGTTGCGTCAACCCCACCTATTACTGTTACACAGTTTTATTTTATTTTGGCAGAAATACTATTTTCGTCCTTATATTTTTACTTCATTCCCACTTTAGTTCCTAAATTTTTTATTTTACCACTTTTAGTCCTTAAAATGAAAAATATGTTCTATTTTAATCCTTCCTGTCATCTCACTAACGAAAATTGTTTACGTGACAAACGGAGTGCACTGTTGGCACAGTAAATGTTGACGTGGCCATTAAAATAATATTTTAACATTTTTATTTGACATTTAAAAATGCCATGTCAGATCCATGTCATATTCTAAATTTAAAAAACTAATTTATAAATTTTAACTAAATAAAAAAATTAAAAACAGAATTAAAAATAAAAAATCACATGAATTGAGATCTAGATTTATCTTGAACAAGAACACATAAGAACACAAACCCAGATTTAAACACAAACACAAACACATTATTTTCCTTAATTTGACATTTCCTATTTGCTTTTATTAAAAACAAACACAAAATTAAACTCACACAAACCCAAAAAAATTAAACCCACCCAACACTCCCACTCCCTCTCACTTAAATTCTCTCCCTCTCTCAACTGGTGTTCAGCCTCTCTTCAACCTCTCTCTTTTCCTCTCCCTTGTCATTGAGCCCAATCCCAATCATGAGAGATGAGAGGAAAAGAGAGGACGAACTACCACTTCAACTTTGGTGTGGGTTTCTCGCAGTGGAACAGAAGTAGAGATCAGTGGTGGTGGATGTGGTTGTGAATCGGTTAATGGTTGTGGTTGCGAGAGGGATGAAGAGATTGTGGGTGTCGTGGTTGTGGATCAGTTTGGGTATTTTGAGTTTGTTAAAATCTAGGGATGTGCTCGGTTTACCAATGATATTTTGAGTTTGTTCAAATTTGGGTGGGAGTTGTGTTTGTTGTTGTTGGTATGGTTGAGGGATTGAACTGGGTTTGTTTGTTGTTTGATTTGGTTGAGAAATTAAAGATCTAAGATGGGTTTGTTTGTTTGAAGATCGTGTTCTTGTGTTTAATTTTCTAAGTTTGTATGAATTTTTTGGGTTTGTGTTCTCGTGTGTTCTTGATAAAGAGGAACTCAAATCTAAATTAATGTGTTTTTAGTTTTTAATTATGTTTTTTTCTTTTTTTAAATTGAGAAATTAATTTTATAAATTATATGCTGACGTGGATGTTTAAAGAAAATTTATTATTATTTTAATGGCTATGCCAACATTTAGTGTGCCAACAGTACACTCCTTCTGCCATGTAAACAATTTCTGTTAGTGAGATGACTGTAGGGACTAAAATAGAACGCATTTTTCATTTTAAGGACTAAAAGCAATAAAATAAAAAAGTAAAGACCAAAATGAGAATGGAGTGAAAATGTAAAGACGAAAATAGTATTTCAGCCTTTTATTTTTGAAACTAATTGGAGTCAATCGGTTCTCCTTGACGATAGGGAAATCTCCTAGCACCAAGAAAGCTAGTCAAGACTCAAGAACATACTGTATTAAGACTAGTGAAAATAAAGTTGTATTATTAAGAAATTTTTTGAAAGACGAGATTTAAAGATGTAAATTGATTATGAGAGGAAGGAGGTTAATTGCACGGTGCAAATTACATATTATAATTTCACCGAATCCCAATCTAATTGGATTCACACCATGCATACTCATCAATTTTGTGAAATTGTAATATATTTGTTGTGGTATTTTTCCCATATAATTCAAAGTTGATGGCCTATAGTCAACTAGTATAATAGGTCAAGATTTTGTAGCTTGAGGCCCTGAACTTAGGCTTGAGAGTTGAGACTTGAATTATCGAAAACAAGAGGTAGGTTCCAATTAGCTCAACTGGTAAAGTTTTTTATGGTTGAATAAGAGATCTAGGGTTCAATCCCCGTATACACCAAAAATCAATTGGTGTCTTAATCTGATGGTAAAGAGCATCATTAGGAGTGGACGCTATAGGTTGAAACTTTTTCAAAAAAATGAGAGAGAGAGAGAGAGAGAGAGAGAGAGAGAGAGAGAGAGAGAGAGTACTTTAGCAGGGGAAGAGTGGTCATTATTTATTATGTCAATTGGTGGTAGATTCCTTTCCGAGAGCTCGAATTTGACATGCTCATGATGGAAGCATACTTTCATTTTGAGAGAGAGAGAACATTAGCATAAGTGATCAATATAAAAGTATATCTTGATTAAAGATTAGATCATATTTCTCATAATTTATTACAAAGATTAAATAAATATCCTCTAATTATTTAAAATATTCAATTAAATTTGTAATATACTAATATATATATATATATATATATATATATATATATTTGGAGATAATTACAACATGCTGCTAACCCTACAAATCAAACTTTTTCCCCCCTAGACCCCAAGTATTTTGTGCATGGGGAAGTTCCAATTCAGCTACAAGGTCTTTGGCTGTAATATACTGATATAATTAATCAAAACTAATGCATTTAGAGTTTATTTCATTAGCACACACGGTTGAAACTTGAAACTATAAATTACATTACACATTCAAAAACCTTTTAAAAAATTTATTTCATAAAAAAAAAAAAAAAAATACATTAAAGTTTGAACGTGTGGCGTGTATTCAACTAAAAAACTAAAAAAACAGACAAAGTCAAGTGATAAGAAATAGGCGTGGGGCTGTGTGGAATTTTCTGTTCAAAAAATTTAAAATATCTCATTCTCTATCTCTTCCCCCAAACATATAAGAAATGCAAACACCCCCTTTAGCTCTCTTTTCAGTCCGACTCTCTCTCCACCTCTCTACCTTTTTTTTTTGTGGAAAAATCTCACCTCTCAGTATCTCTTACAACAAATAGATCAGAGGAAATCTCCCCTACCCTTTCAATTCTCTTCCTAAGCAAACTGATCTAGCAATGGTAGATCTAACATCTAAGGCATGAGTTTTTGGCGGCAACAAATGAGCCTAACTGTTTTCAGAGAAAATTTTTGTGCAAGAAATCTTGAGAACTATTTACGGTTTTGAGAACTGTGAGGCTCAACTACGGTTCAAATGGTTCCTTCACTTTTTTGTATAGAACGGTTCTAGAGGTTAAAAGAACTATGATGGTGAGGGGTTCGAGGTTAATCAAGTAGGACCATATGGTCTGATCCGGGGTCTGAAACCATGTGCCTGAAGCTTGATTCCTTTTATAGGAGGAGCCCAACAATATTATTAAATTACAAGACTTTCGATAAGACATAAAATATTAGGCCTAAAGCACGTATTTTAAAACAATGAACGCTTCTAATAACTAATGACTTTGATGTCATAGCAATCACTCTTCCTATTAACCCAAATATATATGGAAGACGTCTTGGTTTAAACTTATTCAGAATATCTTTTCCCCTTTAACTCGGTCTAACTTATGGACAGAAGGTTGAACCTATTACGCCCAACTACCTCTCTAACTTATGGATAGAAGGTTGAACCTATTACGCCCAACTACCTCTCTAACTTATCAAAACAACAACTTTATCACGGATCAAGCTCATTGATCTTTGGCTTAACTGCCACAATAGTATTTTCACCTATGAAGTTCTAGGTTCAAGAGGGTTTATACTCAATCCCATTTGCTCCATTTGTGGTGGCTATTTAGATTCTATTTTACGCGTTCTACGAAATTATCAATTTAGAAGGAACTTCTAAGTGAAGTTAAGAGTACCACAACCTAGTTTGATTGATTCCTTTTCTTGACCTCTTCCAAATTAGATCAACGCAATTTTTTTGTCATTGGTAATTTCTAGGGAGACTTTGCATCATTGTAGGGTGCTCTTCCCTATAGGACTTTGGCAACTATGGTTGCATCGCAACCTACTTATTTTTCAAAAGGTGATGGTGGATCGGAATATCCATGAAGCTTGCATAAGGAAAGTAGCTAAGTTAATGGGAGAAAATGGCCTTTTAAAAAAATCTAGTATTTTGCCTCCTTTCCCAAACTAATTAGGGAAATGCTCCTGTCTTGAAACTCGATTTTCTAAAAATCGAGTTTCAATTTAAAACTCAATTTTTGGACAATTGAGTTATAACAAACTGAAAATTTATAAAAAAAATTAAAAATTAAAAAAAAAAAAAATCTGAAGCCCTATAGTGGCGTTTTAAGGACCCTATAGTGGCGTTTTAGAACTCGAGCTCCATGAACTCGAATTCCATGCAAGTTTTTATTTATTTATTTTTTATTTTTTATTTTTTTCTTAAGTTTGATCGCCTCATACCTATAGTGGCGTTTTAAGGAGCCTTATAGTGACGTTGAAACTCAATTTTCAAAACAATGACATTTCCCTAATTAGTTTAGAAAATAAGGCAAAATGCTGGATTTTTTTGCGTGAAAGGGACAAGGGCCAATTTTCTTCAAAGTAAATGGATTAAACCTCCCCACCCCCAAAGGCTAGACCAAGCTCAACACAAATGACTCTTCTTTCGGAAATCCAAACAAAGAGAGGAGGAGGGGGCGAAGGAGGAGGAGGAGGAGGAGGAGGAGGATTACTCAAATCTAGCGAGGGGAATTGGTTAAAAGGTTTTGCTAGATCACCTAGCCACACAACAAGTGTGATGGCTGAAATATGGGATCTCAAAGATAGACTTCTTCTAGCGTTACAAATTTGGTGCCAGTAATATCCTTGTGGAACTTGATGCAAAGATTATTATAAAAATAATTTTTTGACCAATAAAAATATAATCGAAGTTAATCTTATTCATGAATGTCTATTTATAGATACCTTGTTTTGGAACCTCCGTTTAACCTTATCATGAGCAAAACCTTCATTCTATGATACAATGAAAAATCATAATTTGACCATCAGATTTTCAAATTTTAATTAAAAATAAATCTACAAGACCTAACTATAATGACACATCATATGCTTAAATCGAAGAACCAGATTGCAAGATTAGGCTGAATCATGTTTTAACAATTAGTATGCATTACCATGATCAAGGTTGATCACATATGATCATGATTAATAATTAAAATTGATTCTTTAAAAATTCATAAATATAACTTGGAGTTATCTCACTTGAAAAAGGATAATAATTAACTAAAATAAAAAAGCTCAAATTAGTATTTATCTCATAGATTGGTCAAAGCCCGAGTAGAACTCAAACAAAACAAACATGAGTCGCAGAGTCGAAATGCCAATTGTCACTCAGACTAGTGCATCAAGTACCGATTGGCACGTAGAAACCATCGAACGGCACTTTAGTATTGTGTTCAAAATTTAAGTAATTTCTTGATTTTTCTAGGATGCAACTTAATCCAATCATTTTTAATGAAAAATGCTAGGAGATTCTTGGCTTTATGATTTGTAATTCACTTCAACTCATCAACCAAAGATTTCTTCATCTATAAATGGAGTAGGAATCCTTAGTTTCAAAGCGCATTACACATTTCGAGTCTTTGACAGAACTAGGGCTTTTAAGAAAGAGTTATTAGTTGATTACTAAGAGGTTGTTTGGTTTAGCTGTTTCCGTAACTCAATTCTCAGTTTTCATAACTCATAACTCAAAAATAGTGGGACCCATGACAAAAAGGTTGTTTAGTAAATGATAACTCTGTTTCCATAACTCTGTTTCCATCACTCAATTCTCTGATTTTTGAGTTATGAGTTATGGAAACTGAAAACACATTTTGGTTGTTTTCAGTTTCCATAACTCATAACTCAATGGTAATATTATAATTAAACACACATAGGAGACCCACAAACAATACCCAACCGCAACTTTTAACCACTTTTGACTTTTTTTTTTTTTCCTTTCTTCTCCTGGTTGGCTTTTTGGTTTTTTTTTTTTTTTTTTTTTTCACTAGTTCGGTCTATTCTGGGTTTCTTCTTTTTTTTTTTTCTTTTTTTTGTCTTCTTTCACTAGTTCGGTCTTCATGTTCTGTTTTTTTTTTTTTTTTTTTTTTTTTCACTAGGTTCGGTGAGTTTGGGTACTGAAAAAAAAATGCTGCACCGACAAGTATGGGGCCCACAAATAGTGTGAAAAATATTGAGTGATGGAAATTGAGTGATGGTGCCAAACATGTATAATATTTAAAATGATGAGTGATGAGTGATGAATAATGAGTGATGAGCGACGGAAATTGAGTGATGGAAATTAAGTGATGAAAAAAAACAAACCAAACAAGGCCTAAATATTATGTCAGTTACGATACTCTTCCCCTCGAAAGGCACGAAAATTTTACCCTTAGATAGTTTTAAATTTATCTCAATTTAATGCCTAACCAGCTCGATAAATCCTAAGCATAAGTAGTCATTTCATCATTTATTAAGTAATCATATTTATTGACAAACTTTTAATAACTAAACTAGGAGTAATTTATAGGCAAAATTACGTTATTATCTCTGAAATATACCCTATGTGCGTAGTTGGTCCTTCAAGTTTCAAGTTAGCACAATTGGTCCTTCAGGTTTTCAAAATAAACAATATAAGTCATTCAGTTAACTTCCATTAATAGTGTTACTTACTTGGCTAAAGGAATAATGACCTGACATTTTTTAAATGATATGGCATTCCTTTTTTATTAAAAAAATTACAAAATTAAATTTACAAGTAAGAAAGAAACTAGGTCGTTCTAATTCAAATCTTTATCCTAACCCAGCACAAAAATGATCGACGGTGCCATAGCAATGTCAACATACTAGAAAGAAAAACTTTATTGTTCAATGGTGCAATTGTTTTAGAAAAACTCTATCCAGCACTGTCGATTATGTACCTTGGCTTTAATCTGATTAAGACAATTGCAATTGTCTTAAAGAAAAACTTTATTGTTCGATGATGCAGTCTTTATGCAATTGTTTTAGAATGATCGACGATGACACGTCAGACGAGGATAAGGTGACTCTGGTGTACAGGCTCGAAAAGATTTGGGAGCTTTGCAGAAACACTAGAGGAAGCCAGAAAGTAGGTAGACTAAAGTTCCACCAATAGTTAGACTAAAGTTCCACCAATGTAGTTGTCGACCCATGTTTGGATGAAGTGGGGCAGTGGGTCCCACAATTTAATTGGCAAGAGACTCCTAAGAACAATGCGGTTGTAAAAGGTGGCCCCATCCATGAATAGTTGCAGATATGCACCACCATGGTCATCCATGTTTAGTGGTGGATGATTAATGATTCTCGGGTCATGTTTCGGTGATGGGCTAATAGAAATGCGGCCGGTGATTTGGAACTCAGAGAGAGTGAGAGGGTAAAGTGGGAGGTTAGAGTTGGAATAAAGTATCTATGAGTTGAAGATTCATAATATAACCCATGTGTGTAAATAATATATGGAATGTGACAACAAATTAATAGTGTGGCTCGACGATTGTATTTGGGGATGATCTAAATCTAATTCAACAACCATTGATGGTATTTAATAAAAATAAATGCCACTTCATTTAAAAATTGCCAAGTCATTATTACGTTAGTCACGTAAGTAACACCATTAATGGAAGTTAACTGAAGGATTTATATTGCTCATTTTGAAAACTTGAGGGACCAGTTGTGCTTACGTGAAATTTAAGGGACTAATTGTGCACATAGGATAAACTTTAGGGACTAATAGGGTAGTTTTGCCTAATTTATAGTTGGGTATATTTAATGAGTATTTAGACATTTAACAATCAAAATTCAAACATATGTAATTTATGTGGGTTTCAATTAGCACAATTAGTAAAGTCTCTTGTAGCTGTTTAAGAGTTTTGAGGTTCAAACTCTATCTATACCAAACCAAATAGATTTGAGGTTTGAGTTGATGCCATAGTTTGAAAATATATTATATCTATAAATAAATAATGAAAAAACTACACATTTATTAATGTAAGAAAAATTAATAAATACACATCATTTTTAAACAGACTAATTCTACAGGCATAAACTATTTTACAACATTTTTACAAAATGTTGATGTGACCAACCTCTTATTGGTTTTCATCTTAGCTCACCATTAATATTATTTTTTCATTTACCAATAATCACTCACCACATCAGTAGTTTGTAAAAGTTTTTGTAAAATAGTTTGTATCTCTAGTATTATTCTTTTAAAGAACCATGTTTAGTGCAAGACATTTAAAAACTAAACTTGTCAAATTTTTATCATGTATATTCAATGAATGTGAAGATATCTTATAAGCAAGTATATTTAAAACTTGAAAATTATATATTGTGTATCTATTAATGTAATTAATGCAAATATTAAAAGCATATTTATTGCTTGATATTTAATAGCTAAATATAGACAAATTAATTTTCAAATCCATTAAATGAGTCATGGAATTTAATAAGTAAGTATATTTAATGCTGGACATTTAACAAAGCATATTTATTAAAACTTTTGTTGGGAAAATTGCATTGACATTGCTTGAGATTAATTAAAATTACATTTACCTCCCCCATAATTTTAATTGTACAAATACCTCCCTTATTTTTCAAAATCAACTATAATCACCTCTTTTGCAAATTAACACCCTTAAATCTACTATAAAAAAAAAAAAAAACTAATTTAGAAATTTTGTATATTTTCACATTTACCCTCCTTTTCAAATGAAATTCCCATTTTTCTTATCTATAATTAATAGATTTAAAAGTGAAGAGCGAAAAAGTTTAATCAAAATTCAATAACAAACCAAAATATGAAAAGGTCAAGAAATCAACATTGCAAGGTTCCAAATAACCACCAAAGAAATATAAGATTAATTTCTCATCAAGAAATAACATTCTTCTAGGGATTAGAAAACCTTATTCTGGAGCACTACCCATTAAACTGCGAGAAGCGTTCACATAGTTAATCAACTTGCATAATGTGCTCTCTAAATGTATATTTATTTACAAAATGTCAAAAACGAAAGAATCTATAGAACTGAAAGAAGTTTGTCATCTTTAAAGACAAAAATATCACTAGATGACCAATTGATAGAAAATGACAAAAAGAATGCGGTGGAAAAAGTGATAAAAGATGGAACTATGCTTACAATCTCTTTTAGTCAATATGAATGGACTAATAGTTTGATAGATGTACCAAACAGAATTATAACAAATAACATACTTACACCCTTTATAGTATCCTCAGATACTCATCCAACATATGTTTTAATAAAAGAAGTCTTGACAAATACCCTTTTACAAATCATTAAAGAAAACATTAATTGTGGTAATTTCTTGAACAAAGACAGATTTAATTTCTTCACAGGAAAAGTTAATTATAAGCTTTTGACAGATTTTCCCCAGACTATTACAGTAGTTGATGAAAGACTTTATGGAGAAGCTTTATTTCACATATTCTCACAAAATGAGATATATAGTAATACATACATGGAGAGAATCATGGCATATTGAAATTTTTTTGAATTCCACTCACTTTGACAGGCTTCATCATGACTACTCTAATACCACTACTACTCAACAAGAGCACAGAGGTGTACAGAGAAAAGTTTGTTTTATTATATATACTTTAAATTTTAAAAATGATTTTCTTTTAAAATATTTTAAAGAAATTTCACAAAAAGACATTGAAAGGATTTTAAAAATGAATTCAAAAGAAACTTTGCATGAAAATATTTATTTTCAAAATAATATTTCAAGACATAGTCATTTTCCCAAAACCCAATTGTAGACTACTATGAGTAAAATAACTTCCCAAGCAGACATGAAAGGAAAGGGCAAAGCACCAGCGGTGCAACCCAAACAATTCTGAAAGCCTTCAGTAAGGATTTTGGATAAGCATGAAGGCGTCTTGATAGAAACAATATCCCTTTAGGATACATTGCTAGCAGAGGCAATGTATTCATGTGTTTGGGTGGTCCCGCAATGGAGTTTCCCAAGGAGGTGGTCCTGATAGCAAGGATAACAGTGGTTAGTAATAGTTCCACCAGTAATTATTAATTGCTTAGAAATAGAATATATACATTTATCAGCTCATCATCTGTTTGCTTGTTCACACTTAGGTTAGGCACACACTAATTTGAAACATGGACTATGATGATATAGATTATGATGAAGGTTATAGCATAAGAGATATAGAAAATGATTGGTTAAATGGTAATATGGATTATGAAACAGATTCTGACAGTGATATGGATGACTATAATTATAACTATAATAATAGTGCAAATAATTGGAGTACATTAACAGGAGATAAAACCAATCGACAGACTGATAGACGCAATAATAGTTTTTTAGACATAATTAATAAAAAATTAGAATCTTTAGAAAATATTGAAAGATGCATTGCAGTAGAAAGAAAAAATGATAGTTTTTTGGACCTCCTAGAAAAATTGAAAGCTTTAAATCTAGAAAGAGAACTTGAACCTCATCATAGATCACCTTTAACAAAGATCATGACAGATAATTGGCGTAATAAAAGAAATAGTATAATAGAAAACTGGCATATAAATAGTAGTAGAAAAGATGATAGAGAACTAAAAGCAATTGAAAGACCTATGGCTATAACATATAAAGACAATAAAAAAGACATTGGAAAAGATGACTTGAAGAAAGAAGGCTTAAAAACAATTCTGACAGAAAAGAAACAAAATAGCTCTATAGAAATAATGCAATATAAAGAATACAACAAGAAAGACTTTGATTAAAGAAAAGACTATAGTCACGTAGTGCAAAAAATGATAGAAGTAGAGAAAGAAGTAAAGAAAGAAAAAAGTTTTATAGAAATAATACAAAAGAATAAGACAAATATAATTGATGAAGACAGAAAAAGGAATAGAAAGACAACAAGGTAATAGTATTCTTACCAACTCAAAGGAAACTCTACGTAAAGAAATAGAAATAGGAAAAGAAAGAAACATGATGAAGAAAGAGAAAGAGAGATATAATAATGATAGTATAGAAAAAGTAGTCGACAAAGAAGAGAAAGATAATAGTTCCAAGAAGAGTAATAGTTTAAAGGAAGAAATTGATGAAAGACTAAAATCAATTGAAAGATCTATAACATATACCCAAGATAATGGTTTAGAAGAATTAGCTAAAAAGATAGAAATTTTAAATTCACCTTTAGATATAGATAGAAAAAGAGATATAACAGTTTTGAATATTACTGAGTCATCGGATAATAAGAAAAATGACAGACATACTAGAAATACTATTTGTTATAAATGTAAACAATATGGACATACTAAGAAACAATGTGATAGGCATAATAAAATTGTTAAACAAATCAGTAAATTAGAATTTGAGAAAGATGTAATAAATGAATTAATGGAAATGTTTGACGTTAAACAGAAAAAGATAAACCAAGTAAAGAAAAAGGAAGAATCTTTAAAGTATTAGTCTCTACAGCATTTATCAGAACAGAAGACATGACAGATGATACATGGCTATCTCATAAAGCTACATGGTATGAAAGCTTTGGAGATACAGACAAAGTTTATGAAGGAATAGGAGACAGATACAATCCCTATCCGGGATTACTTATCAATACGGAGACAGAAAATCCAGTAATTCATAATCCTTTATGGTTATCTGAAATACTAGAAGCAGGGTTTATTAGCAAATTAATCATAACTTCTAGAATTCAAATTAGTTTATTTCCCAAAGTCATCCAAGAAGTAGCCACACAGATTGGAGGACTTAATTATATGAAGATCACTATCTAGAGCACTCTTCCAACTTGGGACAATAGCTATTATATGGAAGTTCAGCCAACACACATTTTGGTCCTTATCCATGATTGGGGTTGTATCCCTGAATACAACTGGTATATAGGAGATACTTATTTATCATTTGATGATCTAGATGCTCTAGCTCAAGAATGGTCTAATTTCATGAGTAACAAGTTTTATGAATGTTAGGTTCTAAAAGTTTAGAACAATTGGAAAACCATGAACACAAACTTGTCTAGATAGAGATCCTAGAGTCTATAGGTATTATTAGACAATGCTCAAGATGATTTAAGTCAAAATTCAAGAACAATCAAGCTGCAGAAAAGAGAATTAGTAATTTGCCTAGTTCGATCGATCGAAAGACAGGCTCGACCAATCGAAATACGAGTTTGCAGAATTTTAAGTTAGCCCAAACAACAGTTCAAGCCCATTAAGGATTAGGGTTTCAGATCTATTTCTCCCAGTTTATAAAGGAAACCCTAAGTACGTTTTTAATAGGCTTTTTAGAGAGAGAAGAGTGTGCCTCTTTTGTAGATCTAGGGTTTTGTACCCAAAAGCTCTCTAGAGTCTTTGTTGAGTTGTGTGATGAATCTTTTGTGAGATCTAAGAGGTGTTTACCTCTATACACACACATAGAGCTATCAAGATCAAGATTCACATCAAGAACTTGATGGTTGTTTTAGTTACTGCATAAAGAGCTTAAAGAAAAACACAAGTGGGAGTATTTATGGTTGCTGTGAATCCAAGAAAGAAGTAGTACGTGGACTTGGAGCTGTCACGTGGTCGTGGTAGTAAGTTTCCTACTCGAGGTAGCAATAGGATGTTAGTGGTCTAAGTCACTATTGTGTAAACTTCAATTCTTTTATAGTGGATCTGTTTTACCTTAAGGATAGCTGGGTTAAATCATCCCTAAGTTTTTTTCCGATTTGGTTTTCCTAGGTTATCATATTGTTGTGTTATTTATTTTCCGCACTGTTTTCAATGATATGATTTATTTGTGTTAACCTAGATCTACATAATTTACTTAAGTTAATCACATGGCTAAATAACTATGTTAATCTGATTGTGTTTAAGGGGTCTAAAAACGTACAATGAAGTACAGAAAGAATTAAACAGAGGTTTTCACTTATATGGCTACACCAACAAGATAGCCGTGTATGGTCCAAGACCTTCAGCAAGAAGGCTTATTGGAAAAAGAAAGATTGTTAAGGATCCTAGATTAATGACAACAAAGGATCGTGTTCTTATTTGTCTCCCTATTTCATACTGCGTTTTATGTGGTAATTATGAAACTATCCACGAGCATGAGCAGTATGAAGATAGCTTTGATCCGTTAGATTATGTTAACTACATGGATACATATTGATAGACAAACAGATATGCCAAGCAAGATAGAATGCTCTCCCGAACAGACAACGACGACAAATCACTATTCACTGGCGACAAAGCACTATTCACCAGTGACTGATCATTATTCACCAACATGTGTGAATAACTTCCAGACAAATCCAAGACAGTCCAGACAAATACAGACAGATGATTATAAGTCACTACACTACTGTTTATTAGCATGCATTTATTGTTTACTAGCATGTGTAAAAAGAGACCTGATAGATTCCCAGACAGAGTATTACTCATCAATAGTAATATTCTACAAGTTTCCACCGACAGATTAACGTGAGTTAACTTTACTAACTCAGGTTACTTTTGAAGACTTACCATGGTTTGTTTCATCTATAAATAGATAGACTCTGAAGACAGAAGTCAGGTTCAAATTTTAGGTCTAGTTTAGAGGCTTAGATTCTAAGTTCAAGTTTAGATTCAAAACTTAGGTCCAAGATAGCTCTCTCTCTCTCTCCCTCCAGAAAGATTCTTGTAATCCTTCCTCTCTTGTAATCTTGTAACCCTTCCCTTCAGACAGAACCTTGTAACATTTCAGTTTCTAAGACAATTTTTACTTTGTAATCTTGTAAGTCTTCAAAAAATGTTTTATTTTCAAAGCTTGTATCAAAGACAGAAGTTTGTTTTCAAGTTTTATCAAAGACAGAAGTTTTTATTCAAGCAAGATTTTACTAGTTTCTAATTTCATATTCCATACTTTGTTTTAACTTATTTTGAATATATCTATTTTGCTATTTTCTTCTTTATCATCTATTTTATCATTTTTTATGCTCATATTATTGCTGTGCTGTCTCCTAGGTAGTTATGGTATCAGAGCCATGGATGGTAGATGTATGAGTTTTATTTCTTTGCAATTATGAAGTTAATAGGAACATATATTACTGCATAGCCACTACTTGCTCCTTGTTAGCATTGGTCAGCCTCAAGGCTCGTTGGCAAACCATAGTTTCGCGTTGGTTAGCCCGTTTTTTGTTAGCTGACGGACAGGCATGTGTTTGGGTGGTCCCGTAATGGAGTTTTCCGAGGAGGTGGTCCCAATAGCAAGGATATCAGTGGTTAGGAATAGTTCCACCAGTAATTATTAATTGCTTGGAAATAAAATAAATACGTTTATCAGCTCATCATTTGTTTGCTTGTTCACACTTAGGTTAGGCACACACTAATTTGAAACATGGACAATGATGATATAGATTATGATGAAGGTTATAGCAAAAGAGATATCGATAATGATTGGTTAAATGGTAATATGGATTATGAAACAAATTTTGATTCTGACAGTGATATGGATGACTATAATTATAACTATAATAATAGCACAATAATTGGAGTACATTAACAGGAAATAAAACCAACCGATAGACTGATAGACACAATAATAGTTTTTTAGACATAATTAATAAAAAATTAGAATCTTTAGAAAATATTGAAAGATCCATTGCAATAGAAAGAAAAAATGATAGTTTTTTGGACCTCCTAGAAAAATTGAAAGGTTTAAATTTAGAAAGAGAATTTGAACCTTATCATAGATCACCTTTAACAAAGACCATGATAGATAATTGGCATAATGAAAGGAATAGTGTAATAGAAAACTGGCATATAAATAGTAGTAGAAAAGATGATAGAGAACTAAAAGCAATTGAAAGACCTATGGCTATAACATATAAAGACAATAAAAAAGACATTGGAAAAGATGACTTGAAGAAAGAAGGCTTAAAAACAATTCTGACAGAAAAGAAACAAAATAGCTCTATAGAAATAATGCAATATAAAGAAGACAACAAGAAAGACTGATGAAAGAAAAGGCTATTGTCACGTAGTGCAAAAAATGATAGAAGTAGAGAACAAAGTAAAGAAAGAAAAATGTTCTATAGAAATAATACAAAAGAAGAAGATAGATATAATTGATGAAGACAAAGAAAAAGGAATAGAAAGACAACAAGGTAATAGTATTCTTACCAACTCAAAGGAAACTCTACGTAAAGAAATAGAAATAGGAAAAGAAAGAAACATGATGAAGAAAGGGAAAGAGAGATATAATAATGATAGTATAGAAAAAGTAGTCAACAAAGAAGAGAAAGATGATAGTTCCAAGAAGAGTAATAGTTTAAAAGAAGAAATTGATGAAAGACTAAAATCAATTGAAAGATCTATGACATATACCCAAGATAATGGTTTAGAAGAATTAGCTAAAAAGATAGAAATTTTAAATTCACCTTTAGATATAGATAGAAAAAGTAACACCATTAATGTTGGTTAACTAAAGAATTTATATTGCTCATTTTGAAAACTTGAGGGACCAATTGTGCTTGCTTGAAATTTAAGGGATTAATTGTGCACATAGGATAAACTTTAGGGACTAATAGTGTAGTTTTGCCTAATTTATAGTTGGGTATATTTAATGAGTATTTAGACATTTAACAATCAAAATTCAAACATATGTAATTTATGTGGGTTTCAGTTAGCACAATTAGTAAAGTCTTTTGTAGCTGTTTAAGAGTTTTGAAGTTCAAACTCTGTCTATAGCAAACCAAATAGATTTGAGATTTGAGATTTGAGTTGATGCCATAGTTTGAAAATATATTATATCTATAAATAAATAAATAATGAAAAAACTACTCATCATTTTTAAACAGAGTAATGCTACAAGTATAAACTATTTTACAACATTTTTACAAAATATTGATGTGGCCAACCTCTTATTAGTTTTCATCTTGGTCCACCATTAATATTACTTTTTCATTTACCAATAATCACTCACCACATCAGTAGTTTGTAAAAAATTTTGTAAAATAGTTTGTATCTCTAATATTATTCTTTTAAAGAACCATGTTTAGTGCAGGACATTTAAAAACGAAACTTGAAAAATTTATTATCTTGTATATTCAATGAATGTGAAGATATCTTATAAGCAAGTATATTTAAAACTTAAAAATTATATATTGTGTATTTATTAATGTATGAGAAATTAATTAATGCAAATATTAAAAGCATATTTATTGCTTGAAATTTAATAGCTAAATATAGACAAATTAATTTTCAAATCCATTAAATGAGTCATGGCATTTAATAAGCAAGTATATTTAATGCTGGACATTTAACAAAGCATATTTATTAAAACTTTTATTGTTTTTTTTTTTTTTTGAGAATGAAACTTATGTAATTTTATTAAGGTAAATGAACTACATCTGAATGTAAAAACGAGACAACATGTGATGGGACATCTTCCATCCATACTTCGAAATCGGGAATGCGTATAGCATGTTTTGCCAGATTATGAGCTACACTATTACCGTTTCTCTTAATGTGAGAATACGACAAACTTACAAAACTATTTGCAACCAACTTGACATCCTCTACCAATAGACCCCATGGGGACAGATTATGGTCTTTAGCTTCCAAGCTTTGATTAGTCCTAGCGAGTCACCTTCGAGAATGGCTTTTTGGAAACCTAGGTCGGACGCGAACTGTAAAGCCTTAAGTGCTGCCAATGCTTCAATCTCCTCTGCCCTGTAAACTCTGTTTAATTTTCCTGCACAAGAGGCCATAACAGCTCCATTATGGTTCCATATTACAGCTCCAACTCCAGATGAGTGTGAACTATCGAACACGGGGCCATCGAAATTAATCTTGACAAAACCAACTTGCGGAGGACTCCACCTTGCTCTTCCGATGCCATTGTTTCCAAGCTGCAATTCTGCAGTCCGTGTGGTTACCTGGTATTGCGCCAACATGGTTCTTGCTTGTTATGCCACCTGGTGCAGCGAACTGGATTGAAGATTCAAACCGAATTTGTTGCACTGACTCCAAACACTCCAAGCCGTAAATGAAAAACTGCTCTAGGGGCATTCCTTTCTCAACCATCCATGACAGCAATTCCTTCACACCTGAGAACCCAACTTCCTGCCTGAAGTTCCATGGTACCTGATCAGCCCACACCACATCCAACTCCGGACATGACAACAAAGCGTGCTCAGCATCTTCCACATCCAACTTACATCTTTCACAAATTGGGTCAGCAACAATCTTCCACCTCATCAGAGCTTGTTTGGTCGGCAATGCATTGCGGTAAGCGTGCCAAATAAAATTCCTTATCTTCGGTGGGACTTGCAACTTCCATATCGCTTTCCAAACCTTCTTATCACAGATTGGTGGGGCTTGTGGATAAGCTAGTAATTTTGATTCCTCTTTCAGGAATCTATATCCAGACCTGCACATATAGTGACTAGAGGTGGAATAAGGCCAATAAAGGGTATCTTCCACTACACTTCGACTAAGGGGAATTCTCTTAATCATCTCAACATCCTCTACCCCAAATAAACCATCTACCAACTCCTCATTCCAGCTTCTTGTGACCGGATCAGTAAGTGAATCCACAGAGTGATTCTCAAAACTTTCTATAGGACAATGCAACAGCCATGGATGGTGTTTTCTTGGTAGCCAACATTGCTGCCAAATGTTAATTTTTTCTCCACTTCCAATCCTCCATATTGCTCCCCTTTGGATAATGTCTCTCCCTCTAAGGATACTTTTCCATGCGTAAGAACCCATCCTTGAATCAGCAGCCTCCAAAAGTGAAGAATTTGGAAAAAATCGGGCTTTAAAAACTTTATAGAGGAGAGAGGATGTATTATGCAAGAGACGCCATGCTTGCTTTGCTAGAAGAGCATCGTTGAACATAGCAAGATCTCTAAAACCCATACCTCCAATAGTCTTGGATTTTGTCATCTCCTCCCATTTAACCCAATGGATTTTCCTACGGTCACCCCTTTGCCCCCACCAAAACTTCTTTATTAGGGTCTCAATCTCATTGCACAAACCTACCGGCAACTTGAAACATCCCTTAGTGTAGGTTGGGATAGCTTGTATAACCGCCTTTAGGAGCACTTCTCTTCTGGCTTGAGAAAGTAACTTGGTTTTCCATCCTTGAAGTTTCCGTCATACCTTCTCCTTTATATAGTTGAAACTTTCTTTTTTCATTTTTCCCACAAGAGAGGGCAGCCCAAGATACTTCTCATATTGCATAATTTCCGGGACACCAAGGGTCACCTTAATTCCATGCTTCACATCTTCCGGTATAGACTTGCTAAAGAACAAGGAGGTTTTACTTTTATTTATTTTTTGTCCCGATGCTTCCTCATACACTTTTAGTAAGTCCATCACCTTATTACACTCCTCCAATGTTGCCCTGCAAAAAATAAGACTATCATCTGCAAAAAGCAGATGCGTTAGTTTTGGGCCTCTCCTACAAATGGAGTAGCCATGAATGTCACCTTGTAAATCAGCTTTTTTAATTAAACCATTCAACCCTTCCGTACAAAGGAGGAATAGGAAAGGGGAAAGAGGATCTCCCCGCCTAATCCCCCTTGTAGGGAAAATCGTCCCACAAGGTTCTCCATTTACCAAAACAGAATAAGAGACTGTTTTCACACATCCCATTACAAGATTTATCCACCTCTCCCTAAAACCCATCTTCCTCATTATCCCCTCTAAATAATACCACTCCACCCGGTCATACGCCTTACTCATATCCAATTTTAAAGCCATATACCCATAGGAGCCCCCTTCATATTTCTGCATACTATGTAAGGTCTCAAAAGCCACCAAATGTTGTCTGAAATTAATCTATCCTTAGTAAAGGTAGATTGGTGTTCAGTGATAATGGATGGGAGTAGTTTTTTAAGGCGATTTGCAAGGACTTTGGAATATATTTTGTAAAGCACGTTATAAAGGCTAATGGGGCGAAATTGGTGAGCATATTCAGGAGAGTTTATTTTTGGGACAAGTGTAATAAAAGTATGATTTAGGGGAGTTGGTATGGTACCTGAATTTAACCAAGACAATATGGAGGAAGTGACATCATGATTTACCGTGCTCCAAAAATGTTGATAAAAGAGTGGCGGCATACCATCCAGACCAGGAGCTTTGAGGGGTGCCATTTGTTTCAAGGCCGTGGCTACTTCACAAGCTTCAAACTCACGGCATAGACTAGCATTCATCTCTTCATCTATCACTGTGGGCACACAATCTAACATGCTTGTGGAAACATTACCCTCCGTTGAGGCAAAGAGAGTTTTGTAATAGTTGACCATAACTTCACCCATCCCCTCTTGACTAGTTCTCCATACCCCATCCTCATCTCTAATTCCCTCTAAAGAATTTTTTCTAAATCTCTTTGAGGCACAACTGTGGAAATATCTAGAATTTTTGTCACCTTCAGTTGCCCATAGAACTCTCGATCATTGAGCCCACATTGTTGCTTCCCTTTCCTACATCTCCTCTATCTCTTTTTTAATTTGTCTTACTCGAAAATTGTTTCCACTAACCATGGCAACCCTCTCCTCTCTATCAAAAGCTTTTTTTAACCGATTCAACTCCATCCTAACATTCCCAAAAACATTTTTTTCCCACACACCCAACTCTTTCCCACACTTCTCCAACTTACACAAAATATCACCCTTATTCCCAACACCACTCCTACTATACCAAGTCGAATAGACCACCTCCTCACAGCTTGGATTTGATAACCACATTTGTTCGAAGCGAAAATGTTTTTTTCCGAATAGGTGGAATCAAACCAGAGAGTGAAATAAGGATTGGAACATGATCTGATGATGTACAATTTAAATGGTACACTTTTGAGCCCCCAAACTTCAAGAACCAACTATTAGTGACCAAGCATCTATCAAGCCTTTCCCAAATTGAAATTCCGTTATGAAAGTGCTTGCTCCAAGTGTATTTTGAACCTTCAAATCTCATGTCCATAAAACCACATTCGTCAATTACCTTCCTAAACTGCTGCATTTGATTATGAGGCCTCCTAGAACCCCCTAATTTCTCATCTTGTCTGATAATTTCATTAAAATCCCCAAAACAAAGCCATGGCTTCTCTTGCTGCGAGTTTAAAGCCCTAAGCTTATCCCAAGCTTCATGTCTCATAGCAGTGTCAGGTTCCCCATAAAAACCCGTTAGTCTCCACTCATTCTTCGTATTTTTATTGATCACTGCATCAATATAGTATCTATCTAAATCTTCCACTGTTAAGTTTATTGAATCTTTCCAATAAAGAACTAATCCACCACCCCTTCACACTCTTGGAACGACCCATCTATGATCAAAACCAATACTTCTCTAAACAACCTCTAGCCTTGCATCGTCTGTAAATGTCTCGACTAAAAACACTACGGCGGGATTTTTTGCCCGTATAATTTTGACGAGCTCTCTCCCTATACGCAGGTTCCCAAGCCCATGATAGTTCCATGCTACACAACTCATTGCTTCTGGCGGGGCTGACTCTTAGCTCCCGCCACTACACAAGGTGTGTTGTCTTCACTGCAATCCATCTGAAATCTTTTTGCTGACATACCAAATACATCCTCTATTGAATCTACTTCTCTCTTTTTTCCATGAAGTTGGAAGCTTTTTGCCACTTTGTCCCTGTGTTGGAGTCTTTCTCTACAGGTCCAGGTAGGGGTTGCACGTTTTGCTTGTTTTTTTTCCGCCCTATCTTCAGTCAGTGCACGTGATTTGTTAAGTTGTGTTTTCCCAATTACCTTGTCACGTGTTATAGGGTTTTTGGATGCTGTCAAAACTGATCCCACAATTTTAGCCGACCCAAATAATTGAGCCAAGCAAATCTCCTCATTATTAGCTTCCAAATGTGTTTCAGCTTCACTAGGAAGCTTTATTTCCTCAGTTATTGTCCCGTTAGGATTCCCATTGTCAACCGTATCTTCCCTAATAAATTCCACACCAACATTACGGTTTAATGAGGAATTATGCTTGACATTAATGCTCTCTTCATTGCTGTCCGTTACTTCCTTTAACAGCTCTGGTGTTCTGCCTCCGCTAGAAATTGGATTCCAGCCTGGCTCTCCACCCTCCGATACCCCTGAACTCACTCTCTTCTTTGCTGCATAGAACCCAAGAACCACAATTGAGCTTTTCCTTGCAACCACAAACGGTGGAGCTCTCAAGTGTGGTCCAAACTCACGTTGCTCTGGTGTAAGTGTGCCCTCACTATCAATCCATCTCTCACAATCTCTGTCATTGTGTGTTAGCCGCTCGCACCAGTAGCAAAGGTTTGGCAACCTCTCGTATTTGAAAGAGACCCACACCTGCTTTCCTCCTTCCCCAATCGAAATCAATCTTCCACGACACAAAGGCATAGAAAGATCAATTAAAGCTTGAATACGAATGAAGTGACCACCATCAAAAACCTTTGGGTCAGTTGGTGCAAAAACCTCTCCCAATACACTACCAATTTTCTTCACCGCTTCAACTGTCATATATTTAACTGGGAGTCCATGAATCTGAACCCATATCTTTGTCTTCTCAAACCTTATATCTTGCAGCGGGGACTCATTCTCATATCAACTCATTACCACCAAATGTTTGTCAAAACTCCATGGTTCTCCCTCTAAAATCCTGTCGACGTCGTCCTTTTTCTCAAAGGAGAAAAGAAACTTGTGGTCTCCGAAACTCTGCATCTTGAAACCATCTCTGGCTCTCCACAGCGGATTAAAAGTCTTTGCAATAACATCCATGCTAATGGCTCGCTTAGTTAGAAACTTTGCAGCAATGGAGAAAGTCTCATTGCTGTCTCCATCAAGTAAACAGCAACCTGGTCCCTCTTTATTTGAAAGAGTAAGCCAATTCTATGATTGAGCCAGATCATCCATTCTCCCACCTACTCAAAACTATTTCCCAAACCCCCGAAAAAGAACCCAACAAACCTAAAAATAACAGTGTTATTCTAGGAAACTAATGCACCTTCGATGAAGGGACACACTAATTCTACTGTGTAAGGAAGTTAGAGTTGAATCCCACTTTTATTGTTGATTGTCGAAAATGAGAAGTGGGAAAATTGCATTGACATTGCTTGAGATTAATTGAAATTACATTGACCTCCCCCATAATTTTAATTGTACAAATACCTCCCTTATTTTTCAAAATAAACTATAATCACCTCTTTTGCAACTTAATACCCTTAAATCTACTAACAAAATTGAAAAAAGTAAAAAAAAAAAAAAAAAAAAAAAAAAAAAATTTAGAAATTTTGTATATTTTCACATTTACCCTCCTTTTCAAATGAAATTCCCATTTTTCTTATCTATAATTAATAGATTTGAAAGTGAAGAGAGAAAAAGTTTAATCAAAATTCAATAACAAACCAAAATATGAAAAGGTCAAGAAATCAACATTGCAAGGTTCAAAATAACCCACCAAAGAAATATAAGATTAATTTCTCATCAAGAAATAGAATTCTTCTAGGGATTAGAAAACCTTATTGTGGAGCACTACCCACTAAACTGCGAGAAGCGTTCACATAGTTCATCAACTTGCATAACGTGCTCTCTAATTGTATATTTATTTACAAAATGTCAAAAACTAATGAAGGTAGAGGCTGGAGGTAATTCGAAGGAAATTGCCATAATTGTAGCCTTTCATTATTGTCAATGAGTAATGCTACAATCACAAAAAGACGGTCAAATTAACCTTTTTTTTAGCACTTGGAGTAGTATTGGATCATTGAGTATAAGGCAATTGGGGAGGGGGGTCAATCTTGTTGTTTGGTTGACGCCAAAGTCGTTGACTAAACACATCAACATTCTTTCTTATAAATCTTGAGACATATTATATTGATTTGATCTTTTAATCTCAAGATTGATTTTTAAAATTTTTCCTAGTTTTGTTTGTTTGGATTAAAAAATTTTGTCTTTCACTTTTGAACCATTTCATTATAGATAAGAAACTGATAATTTCATTTGAAAATGAAGGATAAAAGTGGAATTACACAAAAAAATTATATTAATTTTTCTTTTTCTTTGGTGGATTTAACGTTGTTAAACTACTAGGGAGTTGAGTGTAGTTTACTTTAAAAAGCTAAGGAGGTTTGTGTACAATTCGAGAAAATAGAAAGGTTAATATAATTTCAGTAAACTTCATGGAAGTCAATGCAATTTTCCCAATGATAAGTGAAAGTGATTTTAATACATACAGCAGTCATTGAATATGAGCATTCTTTGTATACAAACAACTGAGCAACTAGCTATAAAAGTAGATGGGAAATGCATTTCAAGTATAACTAAATATTTTTTCCGAGCATCAGGAAAATGAAACATAAGATATTATCCCAATTTTATTGTTTTGTGTTTGTTCTTGTCTTAGCCTTTGGCCTAAGTAATTCTTTTAAGCGAATACCTAACCCACTTTGAAAGCAATACGTACGAATCATCAACAACGCCAACAATGGACCCCTTGACTACCATTGTAAATCTAGAGATGAAGATTTTGGCCTAAAAACTCCTCATCCCAAAGGAAAATGGGAATTCTCTTTCAATGTCAACTATCTAGGCACGACACATTTCTATTGCTACTTTTGGTATGAGGACTTCCATGCAACTTTTGATGTGTATGTTGCAAACAAAACTTGGGAAAAGTACTGTGGTGGGAACCATTGCATTTGGACGGTAAAAGACGATGGGTTCTACTTATATCAAATACAAAAAGCTGAAACTGTGAAGAAGCATGATTGGGAAAAATTTTTAAAGGCGATCAAAAGTTCACATATCAAAATAAATGAAAGGAACGATTTGATAAGAAGAAATTTATGTGGATTTTACGACCTAGATGAAATGGTAGTATCATTAGCATCAATATCACCCTGACCTTTTTCTTTCTCGAAATTATTTAAAAAAAATCCTTGCATGAGATCATATCTACAAACTTTTGTTCAAAATCTAGTTTATTGGAAATTCAAATGACTTCTAAGTCACATCAAGTCAAAGTAAGAATAATTGTGGATTGATAGGATCTACTTTGCGTTTGTCATTGTTGATGATACATTTTGCCCTTTATAGGTTTATTATTGTTAAATATTAGCATTAATACACCATGTTGAATATGCTAGTATAGATGCGAAAGTGAAAGCATAAAGTATAGAACACAATAACACACGAGGGTTACGTGGTTCAGCCTAACGGCCTATATCCACGGAGGAAACCCTAGAGGGCTACATCAATAATATATTAGAGTGTAGTACAAATCCTGTGTTACAATGAATCATAACATGTGTATATATAGTAGACTAAACCCTAGACTAATAGACTTCTAGTACAAGTAGGAGACTTGACTTGCACACAAAGTAGAATTAGGCTTGGGCCTATACTAATGGGCTAATATATCTCTAACACCCCCTCTCAAATTCAAGATGGAAGCTTGATGAAATCTTGAGATTTGATAAGGTTGAGAAGATCCCTTGAATGAAGTTTGGCTCTGTGACGGTAGTTTGAGGAAGGCAATGGTCTTGCAGTGTTGATGCGACTTCTAACGGTGGCTTGACTATACCGGAAAATTTTGACGGCAATGGTAGGAAGCCAAAGAAGATGAACACAGCGAAAAAAAAAAATACCGAGAAAGACAAAGATCGCTCTTAAATATACCGTAAGGACAGAAAACCATGGCCACAAGAAGGTGGCTCTGATACCATGTTAAATATTAGCATTGATACACCATGTTGAATATGCTAGTATAGATGCGGAAGTGAAAGCATAAAGTATAGAACACAATAATACACGAGGGTTACGTGGTTCAGCCTAACGGCCTACATCCACGGAGGAAACCCTAGAGGGCTACATCAATAATATATTAAGTGTAGTACAAATCCTGTGTTACAATGAATCATAACATGTGTATATATAGTAGACTAAATCCTAGACTAATAGACTTCTAGTACAAGTAGGAGACTTGACTTGCACACAAAGTAGAATTAGGCTTGGGCCTATACTAATGGGCTAATATATCTCTAACAAGACCCCTAGAAGCTAACTATTGTACCCGAGAAGATGAAGCATGACCAAGACAATTTTGATTGTACTTCATGTCAGTTAGGAAAACAGCTAGCTTTGTCTTTTAATAACAGTGAATCCATTTCTAATAGTATTTTTGAGTTAATTCATTCTGATGTTTGGGGACCTTTTCCTATTGCTAGTATTGGTGGATTTCGATATTTTGTTGTTTTTTATTGATGATTATTCTCGTTATAGTTAGATATTTCCTATGTAATCTCGTTCTGAAATTTTACCAATATACAGCAACTTTGCAAAAATGGTTGAAACCCAATTCTCCAAATGTATCAAAACCTTTCGTTCTGATAATGCTCTTGAATATACTCAATATGCGTTTCAAGCTCTGTTACATTCCTATGGCACTGTACATCATCTAACTTGTCCAGGTATCTCTCAGCAAAATGGTCGAGCCGAAAGAAAACTTCATCATATTCTTGACACTGTTCGTGCTCTTCTTCTTTCTGCCAAAGTTCCTGCCCCTTTTTAGGGTGAAGCTACTCTTAATGCTGTTCATGCAATTAATCGCATTCCAAGCCCTGTCATCCATAATCAGACTCCGTATAAGCGTTTCTTTAGGTCACCTCCTATACTAATGGGCTAATATATCTCTAACAATTATCATACTTATTGCACATGTGTGTGTACGTGCACACCCACACACACAAAACACACAATTTCCAAATGCATGAACTGTGTACTTTTTCTTCGGAAAGATATTGCATAGTTAGTTTGGAGAGCATAAAATGGTATGTCGTCAAATTGTTTTGGGTTTCATGAGTAGCCCTGCAAATAGTCTTGGAATGCTTGTAAGCCCATGACACATTCAATTGCGATAAATTAAGTTACATGAAGTACCTCACTAAGCTGCTCAATAAAAACTCACACCATATTGGCCTTATCACAATTGCTTGACTATCATTATCAATTGGCCTAACTATTTTTTCTCTATCACTCATGGTTATTTCCATCAGAATTGTTTCGAAAATTATGACACAAAATTTTCGTTCTTTATATTTTGTCGTTGGGGAGCCCAAGGTGATTGCTTTAAACTTTTTCTAAAGAAAAAGTCTTTGGACAATAATTTTGACAACAACATTCCACACTCAACTGATTTGGTAGATTGTTAATGGTAGGTAAAAAAAAAAAAAAAAAAAATGATACAATGATTGTTTCAACTATTATAAAAAATTATGTGAAATTTGTGTGTATATATAGCATAGTTCTTAAACCCAAACCAACTCAGCCAGTTGAACTAAAAATTGAGTGACCCAACACCTACTTTGGTTCGGGTGTTTAAATTGACCGTTTTTGCATAAGACCCAATCAAACTTGGTGGGATTGTAGTGACTTGAGTAACCTAGATGGGCTTATATAACCAAGTTGGATTTGTAAAATTACATCTATAGGTTCATTTTATTCATTTCTTTACTATTTAATATATTATAATATAGTAATTTAAAAAGAGAAAACCTGAAGAATAAAAAAAAAAAAAAAAATCATTTCTCTGTCTATCTACCTACCTTCAATGCTCCCAAACTATCAAATGACTAGTCTATTATTGTGAAACCTTGATTTTGAATTATAACCACTAGTTTAATTTAAGTACATGCTTATTATTTTAATTTACTTATTTATGTTATGATCTCTTAAACACAATTTTAAAAATCGGAGTGGTCAAAGAACCAAAAAATAGAGTGATTACTGGTATTTTGGTCCAACCGAGGTCGGACCGATGGTTGAATTGGTGACATCATAAATACATAATTAATAATTTTAAAAATAAATAATAAGATATATAATAAATTTATAACTAGTAATATTTTGTTTAAAAATATATTTCAAAATTTTTAAAAAATAATTCACAACACATAATAGCAAAGTTATATTAAAGTTCATTTATTATTTAATTTATATATTAATTATTATTGTAAAAGTATCACTTATATAGTTCTATAATATATTATCATTTAAATGGTATATGATTGTTTGGTTATTTAAATTATATAGGTAATTTTGTATATTGAAAAAAATTAAGCATTTATTAGATTTAAATTATATTTATGCCAATGTTTGTGTTGTATTTGCATCATTATATGCTGCGTTTTTTCGAGCAAAAAAAAAATACATGGATATGCATTATTGTTTGGTTGCCAAAGGTTTTGTAACTGAATTAATACCCTTCTATGTACTAAGTACTTGGGGTCTAGGAGGGGAAAAAGTTCAAACAACGAGGTTAGCAATATATTATAATTATGTCTAAAAATATCAAGATCACCCTCTAATATTTACCTCTATCTCTCTCTGCATACATAAGTGGTTTTTATTTGTTTCATATTTGATTTATTTATTTTTTGTTATGCGTTTTGAAATCTAATAGAATTGTTCAAGAACCAGTCCAACCATACCCATTTCCTAATTTCATAATTCAACCACCTATTTTTGGTTTTTCCTACTCTTTATCTAATTTTTGGTTTTAATAAGAAACAGACCAGATTGATGTTCGATTTTCAATTGAACTGGCTGGTTCAATTTTTAAAATCATGCTCTCAAACTTAATTTAATTTTTTATTATTTGACAATGCAAATCAATAGGTAACCCATAGGTTTTTTTTGGATAATATTTAATCTATTGATTTAACTAGTAACACAGTGATAAACTCATAGTTTGGGTTGGTTTAATAACTATGGTACTTTGTTTATATAAGGGCAGAATCTTAAAAAAGATCAAGATTTAGATATAGAATTTAAGTGCTATTCTTTAGGTTTTCTTTTTAAAATTTTGTCACGTAGATTTTTTTTCATGGAATGAAAGTGTATTTTTTAGTTAAGTAAACACATGATTAAATTTTAAGGAGAACATAAGGAATAAAACCTAAAGTATTGTACCTAAGTTTTGTCCATTAAAGAACAGTAGACCTAAAAAGCAATTGTTATTGTTAGAGCATCCAAATATTTGGCACACCAAACACAAAAAACCCCTTCATGAGATGTTCCAAGTCTCATAATTTTTGTCACATGTGAACAGTGGAACAGTACGAACAAGAATACTAAAAAAGAAAAAAAGTTTTTTATTAATTTCTCTCTCATCCTTTTTGACTTTGTTGTTGTGCTTGATGATGATGATGGTGAGAGGAGTTAATATATTATTTTAATATGTAATAAATATTATTTTAATGTATAGAATTAAATGATAGAACATCTAATAAATGAGATATTATAAAATAATGTGATAAAATAATAAAATAGACTTTTAATGTGTCAAAATGACAAAAAAAATCAAAATGAAACTTTTTTTTGCAACATCTGCTACACAGATGCTCTTAAGTGCGCATTTGAATTAAGATTAGGTACAATACCTAAAAATGTAATTAATACACAAGATTGAGATTTAAATTAGTAAAAAATTACTTTAAATCTCAACCATTAAATATAAAAAATAATAAAAGTTAAAAAAAAAATTGTAAGGGGATTAGGGTGAATTGCATTTAAAGAGCTGAACTTGATCAGCTTTATTGACTGCGTGAGTGCGTGCAGTCAGCACCGTGATATTGTTGGAGAAGTGGGAAGTTGTATAAACAATTATAGAAAAAAAAGGTTCTGTTTAAGCATAACAAAACCCATTTGTGAGAGATGAGACCAAAGATTTACCTTTTCGGTGACTCAATCACTGAGTTTTCCTTTGATGAAGGAGGCTGGGGTGCTTCTCTTGCCAACCATTTTGCTCGAACGGTACTATTTCCTTTCATGGCTTCTAACATATACATATATATATATATATATTTTTCTCTTTTGGTGGTTGATGATGGAGATTTTGAAACATCCCTAGCTTATATATATATGTATTGACATGAATAGGTTGATGTGGTGCTAAGAGGGTACGGTGGGTACAACACGAGATGGGCACTGCAGGTTTTGGAGAAGGTATTTCCTCGGGTGGAAGGTGGAGGAGAACCCTTAGCTGTGACTGTGTTCTTTGGTGCAAACGATGCTTGCCTTCCTGGCAGATACGCTGCCTTCCAACACGTGCCCCTGCATGAATACAAGCACAACCTCCACTCCATTGTCTCGTTTCTTAAGGTGAGATCTATCTCTTCCTACAACCACAACAATTTTTGTTTTTAATTTAATTTAATTTTTTTTTAATTGAAACAACATTTTAAAGGTTTTTCAAATTTTTTATTCTATTAAAAAAAAAAAAAATTGCACAAGTTCCGGCGGCTCCGGCTATCCGTCAAGTCCACCGAACTGTTGACCTATCCACTAGATGAGGAGAGGGAGAGCTATTGTGTGTTCTTGTAAAATGTTTTACAAGTTTGACCACATTTTATGCAAACAATAATCTAAAAATGGGAAAACATTTTCTGGAAAATATTTTATTTCGAAACAAACAGGGTTTTAAGTTAAGTAGTATACGGGTGAAGAAACATAATTTGATCCTTTTGTGACTTGGAACCTCATTGAATTGAGCTTGTCAAGTACACAACAAACACACTCGCCCATCATGGGGAAAAGTTGCATCCAGTGTTTTTCTTTTAGTTTTTTCTTAGGGGGTGTTTAAGTAAGTTGCATTAATCAGTGTTGGAATCAGAGGGAAGATAGCATCTTGAGTGACACGAAAATGACGGGTGGTTAGGTACTTGTAAAATATGTCGATAGAATAAGTTGAGTGACAAAATATTTTTTAGAGTAGCGTTAGGAATATTACAAATTTTGTTATGTAGATCTCACAACTCACCAATCACAAAAAGTGATTCAAAATTTCAAACACTAACTTATTTGCTTGTTCAATTGGCACCAATCACATTCATTCACACATCAATTTTTAAGTTTTTTTCTAATAAAATTTGTAATACCTTTAACATTTTCCTAATTTTTGCATTTTTTTTTCCACAAGTACTAGTCTCTTGCGATTGATGCATAATAAAGGTGATGTTAGTTGTGGACATAGGTGAGTGATGTTTTGATCACACAACAGATCAAGTCAATAATCGTGAAAAACATTGTCCTTAGCATTAATTGTGTATATAGTATGATACTATGCTTTGCACTCAATGATTGTACCATTCTAGAGATTAATCAAGATTGGAAAGTGGATTAAGAATTTTACCTATGGGAATGTCCTAGAAATCTTTATGGGGATGGGGGAGTGGAAGAGTGGGACCAGGATGTAACCATCAAGGAGAGATGGTGCCAAAACAAAGTGGGTGTACTG
The DNA here is from genome assembly GCA_029955455.1 of Quercus agrifolia. Lineage (NCBI taxonomy): Eukaryota > Viridiplantae > Streptophyta > Magnoliopsida > Fagales > Fagaceae > Quercus > Quercus agrifolia. Next base: position 41,594,058 of record JARQAD010000002.1, on the reverse strand, counting down.
AAGGCCCGGATGTCATTGTTGTTGTTTGCCACTGGGCTGTAATAGACTGCTGCCATTAGATCATTGATTGCTTTCTAAGGGGGTTAGTTTTTTATTTTAGTTTTTTCTATACTCTTATGTAAATATTTTTTCTTTATTTATTTTTTTTCAAATTTTTATTTATTTATTGTTTATCCATTTTGTGGATGCTATAGTGACTAGTCACGTTTGGCTAACTACTCTTTAACCAAAAAAAAAAAAAAAAAGAGCGTTGAGCTAGTTTGTGGGACAGTCTTGGTGAAAGTGATGCTAAATTTAGTTAAAAAATGGGAATAGAAGAATCCAAATAGCTTTTTCCACTTTGTCTGTGTGAGCAGCTAATGATTCCCTCCTGTTCTTCTAGATGGCCTCCCTCTAGACACAAAGCCAAAGTGGAGCCAAGTTGCATACAAGGACTTGCCTCTCAGTGTCTATTGAGTTTTTAGGTTGAGCGGAATAGGATTCTCTCCATTTTAATCTATTTCATGGTTAAAATATTATTTTTTGGATTTGATAGTGTACAAAGTGTTAGATTATTTAAAAATTTAAATGACATATTACACTTTTGGATTTGTAAACTTTAATCTGAATCATAGAATTGATCTATTTCAAATGGAGAGGATCCTAATACAAATTGAACATAGTGTATGCATTATACTTCACTGCATTAATGGTTTTAAATGACAAAGATTGTTAGCCACAATGTTAAAGCTAAAAAAAAAAAAAAAGGAAAAAACTTTTGGAAAGCTCATTATCTTCTTGAAAGCTTTGTAGATACCGTTGGAATTATTCTAAGAAAATAGTTTAAGAGAAATAAATATTAACCAACATAACAAGAATGAAGTATGGATTAAATTTGTAGAAACATACAGCATTAAATTTTAGGGAAGATATGATGAATTTCATATATAATTTTTTTCAAGGTCCTATGAAGCAATTTAAATATTCTCTCTAAACTAGAACAGATTTAAATCAAGCTTTCATTCTTTTTCTTGCATTCTTTCCATGCTGTGGCAAGTATATATAGCTTCTAGAGGGGACACGACCTGCCATATAAAGGAAACATCAGGGTCCAAATCCTCCTTCCCTTCTGTAGGACAAAATATAGGGGACAATTTTTATCGTTTGTTGATTTTTTTTTTTTTTGAATTTTTTAAATGTAATTTTCGTTATTTAAGGTGATAGGATTTTTTTTCCCCTTGATTTTAGGTGTTTTAAAAGGTTTTCTGTTCAAATCAGAGTTCTAGGTATCAATTAGGATTAGTTTAGGAATATTTTGGTGTGCAAAATAAGTTTTCTGGTGCCTATATAGGCCTCCAAGATGTATTATGAATTTAGAACATTTACATTCAATAAAATTGAGGTTATTTCTAGTGGATTCTAGTGTTCTTCCTTGTAGATTCAAGGCCCTTATGGATTCGGCCCTTACGGATTCAAGGATTTAATGTGGGCTAGAACCAGATCTAGCCCACTTCACGCTTTCCATCCTGCATCACTCCCTCATCATAATTCAAAAAAGAAAAAAAAAAAGAAAAGACCACATTATTTTAAGTAAATCACAAAAGATAATTAATGAATTACATGGATGTGTAGTTGAAGGGGTTTGGATACCCTTGTCCCTTGTCTTACATATCATATTTATAGATTATTGCATCTTGATAATATTTTTAATTAAGATGTTTATAATTCTGTCTTGTAGTTATATTAGAAACAAAAAATCAATATATATATATATATATATATATTGTGTTGGCTTCAATGAGGTCATTGAGGCCAACACTTAATGAGGACAAAATTTCATTTCATAAAGACAAAAGAGATTGTTATGCTTTGACTATAGAATACTGGTACTTTTATTTTTCATAGTTTAACCTGCTCCTTTTCATTATGGTTGAACGATGTACCTACATTCATAGACTTCAGTTTTGATGGATATGGTTAACTCAAAGACCATATGTGATTCAAGATTCCAATTTTTTATGCCATAAAATTATTTTTAATAATTTCATATAAAATTTTGAATGATTACTTATTTAGAATAGAGGCATTAAAAAATCTTATGTTTGAGTCTCCAATATTTTTTACATCAAAATTATTGTGAATAATTTCACATAAAAATGGTGAATAATTATTTGTTTAGAACAAGGGCATTAAAAAAAAAAAAAAAAAAATTTTATGTTGGACCACAAAATTCTAATAATCTCTTAGTTGGCTGAACATAACTTCATTATTTGTACTTCTATTAAAAGATTTTGAAGGTATACTACTGCATATTTATAGCCTCTATTGTAGATTGAACAACAAATTCTTGTTTCTTGCTATTCTAATAAATAACTTTACTGCATATATATAAATACATAGAATATCTCCCAACTATTACAAATATCGGATTTGAGGTGACCACAGGTTGCTTAGTAGGGTCTATTTTAATGACACCATCATTTAATCACTTTTGGATCTGATTTTTAAGAACTCAACAATCTTCTATCGGATGATAAATAACCTGATTGAATTTGTAGTATTTGGGATCTCCTATTCATGGCACCTCATTTGGTCGTATCCGTATTGTACTACTTGCCTGGTGTAGGAAAGAGTGTTCTATCTGTTTTTTAACCAGTCACTGGTACTGCTAGTGTTTCTTATGGTTTGCAAATAGTGACTTAGGTTTGTTTCTCTCTATTTGCTATAGTCCATTAGTGGTCTAAAGTGAAATCCTTCTTGTCTGGTAAGCAAGCAAGGGAACTGGCTCCTTCCGTCCGTTCGTCTTGCCACAACACAAGCTCTTTATAAGCAAAATTAGGAACTCCCAAAAGTTATAAATTACTTGAGGTGACATGTGAACTGCATACCTAGTATGTTCCAAATATCTAAAAATCCATTAAATAGCCAACCAATGTGATTTTGTGGGAATCCATATACATATCTTCTTTAATATCACTGTTTAAGAATGATGTCTTCACATTTATTTGATTTAGTTCAATTCAAATAATACAGACATGGATATAATAGCATTTAAATATTGGATTCTTACAATTGGGGGAAATTTACTTTATAATCAATTCAATAATGATGATTTAACCCTTTGCTGTCAATCTAGCTTTGAATATTTCCACTTCTTTTATTGCTTCTCAGTCAGTGTCTCTGTCTCTCTAATCTATTTTTGTATCTATCCATTTACATTTTTTAATGTCTTCTAACTAGCCTCCAAACACCCTTTTTCACATAGATTCAAACTCCTTCATTCATAGCACTAATGCATTGATTTGAAGCAATATCTTTTATGGATTGGGAATATGTTGCTAGGTCTCATAAGTGTTGATGAGCTTTCATTTTCTTATAGTTTTCACAATTATAAAATATTTAGAAGTTTGAAAACTTTTTATTGGTGTTGGATCTACGAGTTCTACTACCATTGGCCATATATCTATTTCTTATTTCAAAACTTCTTTGTGAAAATCATTAATGCCTCTAATGTCAGGACGGTCTTTCAAGAATCCCACAAACCTTGCTTTCTAATATAACTTTATTTGCTGGATCATATAACTATCTTGTCTAGATTGATGGGGGCATATCACCATAAGACATTTTTCTGTTTTACACAATGCTAGCTTTCTTACCAACAAAACTAGGAGTTTTCTAAGGTTTAGTGGGAAATCTATTTATGATATGCATAGGAGCTAGGATAGCTTCACCCTCAAGGAAGTCGAAAATTTTTCTCATGTTAAATTATTGATTGTCCCAAAAGATTAAGTTGTTTTGGAAACGGTGAATTTAATCATATAATTATAATTTTAACACCCTCCCTCATGTGTGGGCCTAAACTTCCCCTTAATAAGTGTGGCCCAACATATGAGATTTTTAAAATTTTAAATGGGAGGTAGAATAAAGCCAAGAATCAAACTCAGGATCTCCTGCTTTGATACTATGTTAAATTAGCAATTAACTCAAAAGTTTAAGCTGTTAGGAAATGGTGAATTTAATGATTTAACCATAATTCTAACATCTTGTCATTATATATTTAACCAGGCTGACTTAGCAACAAATCCCATAACTATTAAACCAGTTCAAGTTTCTGTTATATATATTACTCTGTCCTAGGGGATCCATATTTTGATGCATCTACCGGCTTATGCTTGCATTGAATTGATTTACAAACAGTATGGGGGTAATTCTTGCTGTAGTACAGCTGCCATCTTGATGTGGTTGTAAGGTGGGGGCTAAGGTCAGTTAGTATTGCACTTTGTAAGTTCCTTTTTGCATAAATTTACTAAGACAAGCTAGATAATGCAGTTGAGCTTTTGTCCAAATGGCAGTAACACCCTTGTTTTGATGTTTTAAAAATTAAGTGGGGGGAAGAGGGGGGGGGGGGGGGAGAGAGAGAATAAATATCCCTGCCTTTTGTTTGGATGTTTTAAAAATTAAGTAGGGGAGAAGAGGGGAGGGGAATATACATAAAATTTGACAATTTTAACTAGCTTTTGTTAATTTTAAAGAAATAGGTATAAATTTACATCAGGGAAAATTGATAATTTTTTTTTTTAAAATTATTGAACCGCTATCTTCCCCATCCAAATTCCCCCAATTTGGGGGGATTAAAAATGAGGATTGGCCAGTTCAAGAAAAACGCAAAGATAATGACATCCTTTGTGATGCTTCATGTTCATGTTTCTAACCCCACCTCCCCCCACCCCCACTATCAACCTATAAAAAAATGATGGAGGGGTTTGGAGGGTAAGATACATTTGCAAATACCCTCAAACCCTTCCCCCTCCTTTTAAAGAACATCCAAACAAGGTTCATTAGACCCTCTCTGTCCCCTTCTTTCTACTCCCCACTCCTATCCCTCAATCCAAACATAGGATTATAGGAGATCCTTCCCCCTACCCCCTCCCCCCCCCCCCCCCCCCCCCCTTCTTTTCTCCCGGGCCTCTAGGGGTTTTGTGGGTGAATATTCTGTCTATTTGGCCTCTATCTATTTACCAACAAAACCAAGGAGGTGATGAAATCATTTTTACAAATAAGTGTTTTATAGAGCCCTTTCTTATTGGTTTTGTTATGTCCAAACATAAAGGGGTCTGTTTGATGGTTGAAAGCCTTTGTGCAAGTTTCTTCCGGTTAAAAGTACACTTCATTGTGTACATTTGAAGGCTCATTCAATTAACAATTTCTTGTTTCTTTTGGAAAATTAATGCTTACTTGTGCTAGGTTAAGTTCCAATCAAATGTATTTGAAGCGTTAGTTATTTTTGCAGCGACCATGTGTCCTGCAAATTTTACTGTGTTTATTAGTGAGGAGCGCTTGAGTCCCATGTGGACTTGGACAAACTGACTTTGCAAGTTCGAGGGGGTTATGTAGAAAAAATAATTAATAAAAAGAAGATATTTTACATTCTTTCTTCCCTGTCCAATTTCAAATGTTTTTACCTTTTTTTCCTATCTTTTTTGCACTGTAGGATCGAGTAGAGTTCAAAAGGTCAATGCTATTATTTGCTACACATTTATATATACAATCAAGGTGTTATAATGAAACCATGAAAACAAAAGATTTAGAGAGAGGAGAGAGCAGAAATAAGGAGAATTATATGTTTGTGGTTCAGCATGACAGCCTATGTCCACAATGAAAGCCTTTAGTGGCTATAGCTTTACTAAATTGTTGTTTTACAGCGAATCCTAAGTAGGGTATATATAGCAACTGGAGCTGACTTTGGATAATCTCTTGAGTGGTCTAAATCAAGGAAAATTATGTTTTAATTTTAGTTAATCAAGGATATCAGCATGTGCTAAATGTGATATGCATGATTTACTTACACAAGGGATCTATATCTATTAGTATCTTGGCAATTACTAGTCAGGTTAGCACCAAGTTGCGGAGGAAAGTGGCTTCCTTTCTTTTATAGACCATAGCAAGTAGTAGGAGCCTCTCCCTGCCCATTGTTTACATTAGTTTTTCAAACCCTTTGTTCTTATCTGCTTCAATTTATAAAAAACTCCACCATTGCTTTAGTGAAACAAGGACATGTAGTTGAACTTTCTAATTGTATTCTTTGGAAGCACACCTCTGCATAGCTACATTTACATTGAAGCTTTTATAGTTAAATCTGTTGAAGACAAGAACAGAAACAAAGAAAAAAGAAGAGTAGCAGAACTGTGTGTTATAAACTGGATGTTCTGTATTAATTTACATGCAATTGACATTGAGCAGGCCTGAATATATAGGTCTTTAGGGATGACATCTTACTGAGACAAATATCCTTGATTAGGGCTAAAATCAAGGAAGTAAAAATGGTCCTTGCCCAAGGGTTTTGAAGTTGAGAGAAACTTGAAACTCAATTGATTTGGAAAGAAGATTTAAGTTCATCTAATTGCTTGAGAAAACATTGGTTAAAAAGCACCTATCAAAAAAAACAAACATTGGTTGAAAAGCATATGGAGTAGTTGCTACCACAGGAACTGGAGTTGGTTTGTTGCTAACTTGCCTTGGTTGTAAATAAATGATAAGGCCAACTGTGGGAGTCTCACTAAGTTTCTCTCTCTCTTTCCTCTGAGATAGTTGTTCTTGGTAATTTAGCATTTCCATGGGGGGGGTCCGTAGTTTCTTCCTAGAATCCAAACATTTTCAGATAGTTTTAGAGGAAGGGGGTCGTTTCTTCAGGTTACAGATTTTTGAGAGGGGCAAATTCTGTATGAGATCAGTTTTTTTGGGCAAGAATGCAGCTCTTTGGTTGATGTCTAACATAGAACACATCGTTGTTGGGGTGAGTTCCAAACAGTTTTTTATTCTTAGAGAAGGAGACACAGCCTTTACTCTTCAATGGAGTTCCAACTCCTCTGGCCAGTTCTTGTTGTTGACTGAGCTCAAAACAGGTGGGGCTAGGAGGTCCATTATTATACCGGAAGGAAAGGAGAGATACGGCTGGAGGGCTTTTGGCCTTGAACTAAGAAAGGTGTTGAATCCCTCTCAATATGCAGTGGGAGTTAATGGTCCCAAATTTATTCCTCAGGTGTTGAGGTTCAACCTGGAGGCTCATCATTCTAGAACCTTTGCTGAAGTTGTCCAAGGCCTCCATGGAAGAACAGAGGATATAAAGAAGCCCAAGCCCTTAGGAATTTCAGGCAAGGGAAAGATAACACATAAAGGAGAGGAGAAAATGGGGGAGAAGTTGAGAATCACAGGTATAAAAATAGGGGCTCTTCCGGTGAGGATTTCTGAAAAAATGGAGGGGATGGGAGGGGCTGGGAGGGAGAGCTACAGGCATGAGGTGGCAGAGGGCTGTGGGCAAATTTTGGCAGACCCTAGGATCAGAGTCCCTAGCATCAGTTTGAATTCAAAAGTTCATGATAAGAGGAAGAAGAGTGACGTTGGGAGTTCTGGCTGGGCAGGGAGAAGTCTTGTCGTGGATGTGGATGTGACAGGTAGGAGGCGGGTTTCCTGGGAGAGAGAAGAAATGGAACGTGGCTCAGTGATGCTCCTCGGGCAGCTGGTAGGGAGAGAGCCACTGATCTATCTAAATCCCTTTTATGGGTTCCTAAAGGCTCCAAACGGGCTGTCAAGCCAATTGTGGGCCTTGGAACAAGCCCAGACCTGATTGATCAAAGTGTGGATCTCCTTAAACCCATCTTCTCCGGCCCAAGCACTTTTGAAGTGGGTGAAGGGTCTATGGCTGGTGTAGGAGGCCCAGCCCAGGCCTCGTTGATGGTTGCTTCTGGGTCTGGAGCCACGGCCTGGAGCACAGGGTGCTACGTTGAGGCCGACGAGTCCTTCGCTGCTGGTTGTAGCTCTGGCGAGCCATCGGCGCCGTCGGATGAGACAGATGGTCTCGCCGGTAGCTCCGATGAGCTCCTCCAGGGCAAGGGCGACGCCGATAGCTTTTCCGGTGAGGTCGCGGCCTCTCTGGGTAAGGCCGGCGACCCCTCCGCCGCCGGAAAAAGCCCGATTGTGTCGCCGGTCTCTCTGGGAAAGTTCGGCGACCTCTCCTCCGCCAGTTCTAGCTCCGGCGAGCTCATGGAGGTTCCAGGTAAGGCAGATTTGGTGCTTTTGAGGCTGTCGGTTGAGTTCTTTTTATCTACTTTGCTTCTGAGTTTTATGAAGGCTGGATTTATGGTTCTGGGAGATCAAGAAGGGGATAATGGCGGTCTGGTCAGTCTCACGGCTCTTGATTCTAAGCAATCCAGACTAGCGGAGTCACCTACGAAGGCTGTGTGTGCTGTCTCTGGGGCAAGTGTTTTAGGGGAGGAAGAATGGTCCATTTCAGACAAGGTTTTGGGTGGAGAGGATAGCTCACCTGTCCCTTTGATGGCCATTAATCCCTCTGGGTTACAATTGTCTGCTGAGTCGAATGGTGATATTGAGGCAGTGGGGTGTGTGAATACATTGGATACTTCAAGATGGGTGCAGAATAAACTTCCTGGCTTCAGTAAATTGGTGGGGCTGCCTTTGAACCGTCATGAGAGGTTATGCATCGATTTGTTACAAAAGATTGAGAAGGAGACGGAGGCCGCTAAAGCGATGAACAGGAAAGTTACTCTCTCTAGAAAAGCTCCTAGTTATAAGGACAGAGGAAAGAGAGAGTTGAGGAACCTGCAATCTTCAGTTAATTATGACAGTCGGTAATGTGTTGGCGGTTGAGCTAATATTCAGTTGGGATATTTTTTTTTTATGAATTTAAAAATTCTTTCTTGGAATGTTAGGGGTTTGAATGACCGTCGGAAAAGCTCAATAGTTAAAAATTTATTGCGTGGTTGGAAGTGTGACGTAATTTGCCTTCAAGAAACTAAACTTACTGGCATGGACAGACATATGGTGGGGAGTGTGTGGAGCTGCCCCTTTGTGGATTGGGTGGCCTTGGACGCCGTCCAAACAGTCAGTGGGATTCTGCTGATGTGGGATAGGAGGGTCCTCGAGAGGACGGAAGTTTTGGTGGGTTCCTTCTCTGTGTCTGTCCGGTGGAAAGGGGTGGGAGATGGGTTCAATTGGGCGTGCTCCGGGGTTTATGGCCCTATTGATAACAATGAGAGGGGGTTAATGTGAGATGAGTTGGTTGGTGTGCAGCAATATTGGAATGTCCCTTGGTGTTGTATTGGGGATTTCAATATTATCCGCTTCCCTAGCGAGCGATTGGGTAATTCTCGTCTCACTCCGGCTATGGAACTTTTTTCGGAGTTCATCGGGGACCTTAATTTGTCGGATTTGCCTTAGGAGGGAGGGAGCTATACTTGGTCTAGAGGGTCAGTTCGGCTTTTGATGTCTAGGATAGACAGAGTTTTGGTGTCTCAGGATTGGGAAGAGCATTATCCGGATGTGACCCAACGGATTTTATCTCGCCCTGTTTCAGATCATTTCCCTATTCTAGTGGAGGTGGGGGGAATGGCGAGGGGGAAAAGTCCGTTTAGGTTTGAAAATATGTGGCTTAAGACGGATGGCTTTATTGATAGAGTTCAATCGTGGTGGAGTCGCCATTCCTTCTCTGGCACTCCTAGTTTTGTGTTTGCCAAGAAGATGAAGGCCTTGAAAGAGGACATTATTCAGTGGAATCGATTGGAGTTTGGTCATGTTGGTCGCAAAAAGTCTTAATTATTAGAGACTTTGAAATCTTTAGACGCCAAGGAAGGGGAGATTGGTCTCTCTGATGCAGAGTCTTGTGAGAGAGAGTTGGCGAGATCTGAAGTTGAGAATCTTATCTCTTTGGAAGAAATATCTTGGAGATAGAAGTCCAGGATGTTATGGATTAAGGAAGGAGATAATAACACTAAATTCTTCCATAAGATGGCTAACTCCTGGAGAAGGTTTAACCACCTGAGCGCTTTGGAGGTGGATGGGGTGCTTTATGAGGAGGAATCTGAGATGGCGGCTCAGGTTGTAAATTTTTATAAAAATTTGTACAAGGAGTCGGAAGAGTGGAGGCCTTTTGTGGAAGGTCTGGAGTTTGATCAGATAGATGGGTCAGAGAGGGGTTGGCTTAAAAGGAGGTTCGAAAAGGAGGAGATTCTTTTAGCTCTTAATGAGTTGGCAGGAGATAAAGCTCTTGGTCCGGATGGTTTCTCTATGGCTTTTTTCCACCATTGCTGGAGAGTGGTGGAAAGGGATGTTCTAGCAGTTTTTGAGGAGTTCTATTGTCATTGTAAGTTTGAGAAATCTTTGAATGCTACCTTTTTAGCTCTTATTCCTAAGAAAAACGACGCTTCCAATATTCGAGATTTTAGGCCTATCAGTCTGGTGGGGAGTTTGTACAAGATTTTGTCGAAGGTTTTGGCAAATAGGTTGAAGCAGGTTATAGACTAGCTGATTTCTGAGTCTCAGAATGGTTTTGTGGGCGGTAGACAGATTCTTGACTCAGTTCTTATTGCTAATGAGTGTGTTGATAGTCGTGTGAAGAGCAAGATTCCGGGGGTCATCTGTAAGCTTGACATTGAGAAAGCTTACGATCACGTGAATTGGGAGGCTCTTTTAGATCTTCTGAAGAGAATGGGCTTTGGGGAGAAATGGTGTAGATGGATTCGCTCTTGTATCTCTACTGTCCAGTTTTCTATTTTGATTAATGGGTCGCCAACTGATTTTTTTGGGAGTTCGAGGGGACTAAGACAAGGGGACCCGCTATCTCCGATGTTGTTCTTGGTCATGATGGAGGTCTTAAGTAGAATGTTGAAAAGAGTAGAAGGTGCTGGTTTGATCAGGGGTTTCCAAGCTGTTGGTAGCCGAGGTGTTGGAGAATGAGTCTCGCATCTTCTGTTTGCGGACGATACTATTCTTTTTTGTGATGCGGATGTGGAGCAGATCCTTCATGTGCGGATGCTTCTCCTTTGTTTTCAGGCTGTGACAGGTTTGAAGGTTAATGTCTTGAAGACCGAGTTGGTTCCTATAGGAGTGGTTGATAATGTTCATGCTTTGGCAGAGATTCTAGGTTGTCGGATTGGGTCTTTGCCTATGACTTATCTTGGTATGCTGTTGGGGGCCTCCCATAAGTCTCCTTCTATTTGGAATCCTATCTTGGAGAAATTTCACAGGAAATTGGCCGGGTGGAAGAGGTTGTATTTGTCTAAAGGTGGTAGATTGACGTTGCTTAAGAGTACGCTCTCTAGTCTTCCTACTTACTATTTATCCTTTTTTACCATTCCCTTGCATGTGGCTAATAAGCTTGAGAAGATTCAGAGGGATTTCTTGTGGGGGGATTCGAAACTTCATTTGGTGGGGTGGGATAAGGTGTGTGCTCCTAAGGTTAATGGTGGTTTGGGCATAAGGAAGATAACTACATTTAATAAGGCATTACTAGGGAAATGGTTATGGCAGTTTGGGATTGAGGAGACTCGTCTTTGGCGGAGGGTTGTAGCTCTGAAGTTTGGAGAAGAGTGGGGGAGTTGGTCGTCCAAATTAGGCAGGGGTGTTTATGGGTGTGGTTTATGGAGAAGTATCCGAAAAGGTTGGGAGGTGTTTAGCAAACACATTCGGTTCGAGGTAGGGATGGGGGATAGGGTGAGGTTTTGGACGGATCAGTGGTGCGGGGACTTACCTCTCCACCTTTCCTTCCCGGTTGTGTATGGGATTGCTATCAATAGGGAGGCATCTGTTGCTTCGTCTCTCGAGCGGATGGGGACCGAGGCCTGGAGAAGTTGGAAGGTGCTTCTCCTTAGAAACCCGAACGATTGGGAGTCGGGTGATGTGGATGATTTCCTTCATATCCTGGGTGCTAATTTACCTCTGTCTGAGCAAAGAGATCGTATGATTTGGAAGCTATCAAAGAAGGGGGAGTTTGATGTTCGTTCGTTCTATGATAAGCTTCGATGTCCCTTGCCTATTATTTTCCCTTGGAAAGGTGTTTGGAAGGTTAAGGCTCCGGTGTATGTCTCTTTCTTTGTTTGGTCTGCAGCTTGGGAGAAGATTCTTACAGGGGACATTCTACGGTGTAGAGGCTTTGATTTTGTTGATTGGTGTATCTTGTGTCGGAGTAATGGGGAGTCGGCGAATCACTTGCTTCTTCACTGTGGAAAAGCTTTTCAGTTGTGGAGCTTGGTTTTCAGATCTTTTGGGATTTCTTGGGTCTTGCCTAGATCGATTGCAGACACGCTTTTCGGCTGGTGGAACTGGCTCGGAAAGCACTCTTCTAGGGTTTGGAATCTAGCTCTGTTGTGCCTAATGTGGTGCATTTGGAGGGAGCGTAACTGGCGTACTTTTGAGGATAGGGACAAAACCGATGATCAGCTGCTCGCTTACTTTAGTGGCACTCTTTTTGACTGGTCTAGGGCTTGGGGACTCACCTCTAGTGATTCTATCCCTATGTTCCTTAGTTCTCTTCTTTGTAATTAGTCTTTGTTGGTTTCCTTGTGTTCTTGTTTTTTTCTTTTCTTTTCTTTTTTTCCTTTTTGTTCCCCTCTCTGTATCCTTTGTGTTGTCTTTGATTTCTTGTGTTTCTTTAATATAATTTTCTTACTTATCAAAAAAAAAAATGGTCCTTGATTTTAGCTCAATCAAGGGCAGAGATATACATGGAAAATAGACTCTATACTAAGAAAATCAATGCACAAAACTTATTTTCAAAGAAGAAAATTAATAATACAAAAAATAGAACCGAAGTTATTTGCTACATGGATCTTGCTAAGTTACTCTTATATTCTAATTTCTGCTAACCTAAATGTTTGCTTTCCATTTTAGGCTTTCTGTTGCTTACATTTTTTCTCTTTAAATCTTTTGGGCTCAGAAACAATGGCCAAAGACTCAAATTCTTCTCATAACACCTCCCCCAATTGATGAAAATGGACGCCTCAGGTATATTGTACCATACAAGATCTTAAATTTTGTCATAAAATCTATGTTATCTTTGAATTTTTGTTTATCTTGATGTCCTTTAGTTCTTTATGGTGATGTACAATCTTTGGTCATTGAGACAACAATCTTAACTTCTTTTTGATGTGAACTTAAATTGAGAATAAAAATTAGTTCAGTTTTGACAAAATCCTTTTAATGCAGAAATCCTTATTCTGAAAATCCAGTAACTCAGCCTGAGAGGACAAATGAAGCTGCTGGTGCATATGCAAAGGCATGTGTTGCTGTTGCTGAAGAATGTGGGATCCCAGTGTTGGACCTCTGGACAAAAATGCAACAGTTCCCTGACTGGGAAAATGCTTATTTGAGGTACTGCACGGTATTTTTTATATGCATGGTTAGCATGTTTGCACGAGCTTCACATAGTAGATGGTGACTCTTGGACTAAGTATGTGGATTAACTTCACATGATTATCTGATGGTTCTTGTAACTTCAAGTTTGTATGGAGTTAACTTATGTGTATGCTAAAAATTAAAGGTATAATATACTTTTCACCGAGAGCCTTGTAGCTTAGTGACATTTCCTATTCTCTTTAATAAGAACCAGGATTTGAATCCCTCTTCTCCTCTCCACTTGTTCAGTAATTGAATTATCAATATATAATTTTCATATCCAAATTAAAAAAACTTGGCAATTAATTTTCATAAAAATTTAAAAGGAATCAACTTTCTCCTTTTGTGTATTTGTTGTTGAATTTATTTCACACACAAGTTTTAATGTTTCATGTCAATATTTTGTCTATGTATACAATTACTTTAGCCAAGAGTCTTGTAGCTCAATTGGTTGGCACCTCTAGTGATTTCAATGGAGGTATCCAGGTTTCAAATCCCTTATCCCTAAATTATTGAATTATAAAAATAAAAAATAAAAAATGTATACAATTCCTTTACCTTAAGACTAGAATATACCAAAATTTTAGTATTTTCCAGCCACCTATCTCCGTACTCTTCTCTCCTCTCCTCTCGCTACATCTCTATCTGTTCTAAATATATCTTTAATGGTAGATGGATGCAAGGATGGAAATTGATACATTAAAAATTTTTCATGGACTGAACAACTGGATCAGTTTGAAGGACGAAATCCAAGTTTGGATCAAGTTTTATAGACGAAAGTATATTTCAGGCTAAAATTATACCTTGGCATTTCTTTTTTCAAGAGATTGTATGGTATTGAATTAAAAATCAGTTTGCATAGGTGAACTTGTCAATTCTCAATACAGCTAGCTGTTGGTATGACTGTATACATATCGTAGCTATTCTTTTGGTGGTATGATTTCTTAAAAATTGTTTGAATGACTTTTATATTTAATGAAGTTATTAGATTTTGAGAATTTGGTACCATGGGCCATTTGCCTAAATGGATCCTTTTGGTTGCCATTAGTTGTGAGTGGTTTACAAGGAGTGTCCAGATTCTGTATTACATTATGCGAGTAATAGCGTGTTGTTAAGGGTTATGTTATAATGCCCGGTGATGATTTTTCATGATCTGAAAATGCAGAGATGGTTTGCACCTTACTCCAAGTGGCAACAGGCTTGTGTTTGAGGAACTGGTCGTGAAGCTGAGGGATGAAGGCTTGAGTCCGGAAAATTTGCCAGTTGATCTTCCACTGTTTACTGAGATTGATGTTGATGACCCCCTTAAGTTTTTCAACAAATAACATTAGTATGTGTCGGTTGGGTCTTATATGGTTTTTATTTTTTTTGGGTGCTAAATTATGGTTATAGTAATTATCAACTAAGTTGGTACCCAAGGAACTCTTAATTATAGGTCTAAATTATCTGCTTGATCTAATTGCCTCTCTTTTGGTGGAAAGCACTGCTTCTTTTTGTGTTAAAATAGCTTTCATGTCCAATGTTAAAAGTCACATGCTGAAATTCTAGATGAGACGTCTTAAATGATTTTATAGAAGTGTTACTTCTTGTTATTATTTTATTTAATTTAGAAGTTTTTAATTTTTACTTCCTATCATTGGAAAGATATGCGTGTCCTTTTACTTGAGGGAATTTACAAAATTGTTACCATTTAATTTTTGGTTTATGCATTCAAACGGACATGAACAATTAATTAGGTGATGAACCGCGGGATGAGCCGGTAATAGTTTGCTTAATTATAATATATATATTTTTTGCTTCAATATAATTTATAGTACACAAATACTTGTGTAATTCTTATTTTGTAGCATATGATGTCATTAATATCTAAGGAATTTGTTCCGAATATCTTCACGTCATTAAGAAGAAAAAAAATAAAAATAAACACATTGTTAAGCATAATTAAGAATTTAATTGATATGTTTAATGAAATAATTATTGTTAATATTATTGTGTTAATTTTGCATCAATTTTTTTTTTTTTGGTTCTGATAATAGAAAATTAAAACACAAATCCATTCCATGAGATATAAACATCCTTCCAATCTTAGTTATTAGCATGAATGAGAACGACTAGATTTACATATATATATATATATATATATATATATTAGAACTTGTTTTTTTATTTATTTGTAGAAAAGTGTTTTGGACTGTTTTTAGCTAACTCACATAAATGATTTTCGGATCCCAGAAGCCCCTTGTAACTCTTGTGGGCTACGCGTTCCACCACAAATTTGGAGCTTGTAGCCCAAGTAGACCATTCAATTTTAGGTGCCACCAAAGCGACGAGATTGACGATAAGGTATCTGAAGAAATTGTTAACAAAAAGAGAAGAAAACACTACCCCCACTTGGTGAACAAAAAGAGGACAAAAATACCTTTTCGGCCCCTTTATTTTGGGTCAATTTCTAGTTGTCTCCACTTTTTTGAACTCCTATTTTGGTCTTTGAATTTTTGAAATCGTTTTTAATGTTATCCCTACTATCATCTTACTAATGAAAATAACCTACATAGCATATGGAGTACGTCGTTGACATATTAAATGCTAAATTGGTCATTAAAATAATATTAAAAATTTTATTTGGCTTTAAAAAAAATTCCATGTCAGCTTTTGAATTAAAAAAATTAAAACAAAAAAATATTTTCTCAATTTTAAATTAAATTAAGAAATATAAAAAAAAAATTTATCTATTTTATTTATTTTTCAGTTTTAAAGATAGAGAAAAAACTTTGTAGTAACTTTCTCAACTTTTCTTGAACTTTCTTGGCAAGCAAACACAACATCACAAAAATCAAATTTACCAATCTTTAATTGCTGTAGACATAAAAATCAACCTAATACTATATTAAATAAAAAACCATTTGAAATCCCAATAACCCAAATCAAAACCCCAAAGGTTCCCAACCCACTTACAATCAAGTCTCCAAATGGGCTTAAGTTCTCTCTTTCTCTTTCTCAGCACCGTGACTAGAGACGCCGAGCCTATAGATCACGCCACCACCACCAACGGCAATGGCTCCACTTCTCGCAACTAATGGCAGTAGTAGTGGGACATGAATACAATGACACATAGACAGAGGGAATAGAGGGAGAAGGTCTTGTAGAAGAAATATTAAAAAGACGAGAAATACTAGACTAGGAAAAAAATTAAATAAAAATAATTTGAAGACCACTTTATGATTTTTCATTAGTTTTTCTTTTCATAATTATTTTATGTTATGATTTTTATTATTGATTAATGAGATTATGAATTATTTAATATACATTTATTTTATGAGTATTTATTTATTTATTTATTATTATTATTATTATTATTATCATCATCTGGTGTAAAACCACGAAACAGTGCACCGACATACACTTATACCAAATTATATTGTTTCCATAGCCAATTCGGAAGGGAATTCAAAACCTTACTCTAAGCCCATGGCCGAAAACCCAACTCACCTCAATTAAAGATCACTACTTGCTTGCCACCGCCACCACCGACGGTGGCTTTCTTTCATTTCTTTTTCTCTCTAAGCTTGAGTTGTGGTTTTGGGATATGAGTTTGATTGGTGGGGGATTGATTGGTTTTGGGATCTAGGTTTGATTGTTTGATCTTGGTTAGAGAGAGAGAGAGCGGTGGTGATTTTGGGGTCCAGGTTTGATTGTTGTTGTTGTAAGACAAATTGACTTGGTTTTCATGGGTTTAAGTGTTTGAGATTTTTTGTATGGGTTGGTTATATTTTTTTGGATTGATTTGGTACTTTGGGGATTTGGGATTTGATAATTTTTTTTAGTTGAATTTTTTTTTTTGGGGGGGAGGGGGGTGGGGTTTGGGTGTTTGTTTCCCAAGAAAATTGTTAGGTTTATGGGTTTGCTGGAGATTGGTTTGGTTGATGGGTTTTATTTTTATTTAAATTTTTTTTTTTTGGGGGGAGATTTTAGTGTTTTTGGTGGAGGAAAGGGAGTTGTATGTGTTTTTACATTTTTTGTTGCTAAGAAAATGCAAGAAAAGAGAAGAAAGTTTGGATTTTTTTTTTTTTTTTTTTTTTTGGGTAACCAAATTGGGGAAGAACATGAAGAGCATGTTAGTCTGTTCTTCCAAAAAAATAGTGAAAAGAAATTAATTAAAAAAAAAAAATTAGATTGTATGATTGTAATTTAATTTATTTTTTGTTTAAATTTTTGATGTGGCTTATTTATTTTTTAAAATTCTTAAAATTATTTTAAATATTATTTTAATGACCACGTTAGTATTTAGTATGCCAACAGTGCACTCTATGTCAAGGTTTTGAATTTTATTTCTAGAATTTCTGAAGTGTTCCATTCTGATGCTTCAACTAGTGCAAAAAACCCCTTTTCGTATTGTTCCAAATATTGTCTTGTGTCGGTCTGAACATGCTTTCTGACAAAAAAATTGGGGTTTTAGGTGAGGTAGGAGTTCTAGACCGAGATGATTTGTCGAAAAAACCAAAAAAGAAAAAAGAAAAAAAAAAGAAATAGAAAAAGATGAGAACAAAGATTAACAGAGGCACGATGAGATTGTGAGGAAGTCCGAGACAATTACTGAATTTGATGTTTTTCAGTATGAAAAACTCACGTTTTGGCCGTTGATGATAGTCATTATTCTAAATTTCTTCTTTTAGGGTTCCTTTTGTTGGAGGAGTGGAAAAGTGGGAGGATAGAAAAAATTTAGTTTTCCCTTGTATATGCTTGGTTGGAGGAATGGAAAAGTGAGAGGGTGAAAAACTTTTTTGTTTGGTTAAAAAAAAGTAGGAGGATAGAAAATATAGTTTATATAAATTGACTCTTATGCCATTGTTACATAATAGGTAAGAAATAGATTTATTTTACTCATTAAATAATATAAAAATTAATACATCATACATATAAATTTATATTATTTTTCTTTGTTATTATTTATAATATAATCTAATATATATATATATATATATATATATATATTACTAATCAACACAAGTACTATTCAACAAAATTTGTGAAGAATCTGAAATAAGGAGGCAGAAGAATGAAGATTGATGAGGGTTATTGGGTTAGGTGGAGGTAGGTGAGAGCAAAAAAGATTGGGACAGATTTGTGTTTAACACAGGCATTTTCATCCCTCTTTTCTCTTCATTTTGGAGAGAAAAGTTTTGTGTAGGTCTTGGTAAAAAATACTTGGACCCCTCTTAAAAGTTTTCTTTCCTTTTCTTTTCTTCCAACCAAATAACACACAAACTTATCTTCTCTCAAAAGTTTTCCATTCACCTATTTCACCTTCAAACAAACACACCCTTTAAAGGAAAAATTTCTTCGCTTGAAACTTCATAAGAAGAAAATATTAGATTGATGAGACTTGGAAATGAAAAAAGAATGATTAGGAAATATGAGACTTTAAACCAATCACGTGGGTACCTGCCACCACCTAATTCTTGCAGGTGAAATTTAAGTTATAAAGACGCTTCGTCATTTACAAATAACCCCAATAAGTTTATTTATTATTTTTTAATAATCAATCTAATGATTTTTATTTATTTTTTATTTTTGAAATCATCTATTAACTTTATTATGAATACTTTTTAAAACATAATAGTAAACTCTTTAATTTATATCATTTGATAACGGAATTCAAAACCTTGCTTCATGTGCCACATATATTATTTTTATGGGTCATGTTAACGAGTGCCGTACGGCATTGGTTAAGAATTCATTTCAGGAAAGTTTTTATATCACTTTTATGGGAAATAAAAAAAGTTATCAAAACATTAATTGCTTTTTTTTTTTTCCATAAAAACTTTTTTTAATTAGATTCTTAACCAATGCCGTACAGCACTCATTAACATTTTCCTATTTTTATTAGTGAAATGACGGTAGGAATGACATTGAAAACAATTTCAACCATTTAAGAACCAAAATAAGAGTTAAAAAAAAAAAAAAATGAAGACCAAACTGAAAAATGGCCCAAAATCTTGGGACAAAAAAAGTATTTTCTCCCAAAAGAGAGAGGCTCTCTTGTGTAAGTTTTACTCCCACCAAATTTTTATGCCAAAAAACTTATTCCCTTCCAAAAGTCCTTGTAGAAAAGGAACTTAATAATTACTAGCCTCATCACACGCGCTTCGCGCGTGTGGTGAGGTTTTTTTTTTTTTCAGCAAAAAAAAAAAAACTTTGTGTTTTTCTTTTGAGAATCAAATTTATAAGTATTTTTTTTTTTTTTTGAAAAATGAATCTAATTTATAAGTGGATAAAGTAATTTGAAAAATGATAGGAGAGTAATCCTATTTTTTAGACAATGTTTTAGTGGGAGTTACAGTTGCATTTTTACCGGAATGTCCTTTAATTTTGTCTCTACTTAAACATAGAGGTGTAGGAGCATTTTTTAACTAAAAAATGAAGAATCCAAATAGGAAAAGTCCCTTAAATAGTAGTATAGACAAAGATTGAAGCAACGCACGAACACAAGTCAAAAGGCTATAGCCCACTATTTTGGGCTCAACAAGAGGGCTCGCAACTAAAAAAAATGGCAAGAAAAAAGAGGATAAAGATGCCAATGCATGCCTGGGTTTTGAACAAACACAAAATATTTTTTTTTAGTAAAACAAACACAAACACAAACACAAGCACAGACACACCCACAACCAAACACAAACTATGTAACACGTAGTTTTTGAGAATTAGATTTTTCTATAAGCATGAGGGCAATTAAGAAGATACACTTAGTTGTGGGATAATCATTTATGCCAGTCTCTTTCAAGTGTCTTGTTGAATATTGCCTCAATTGTCTAATTAGTTTTGATTTGGTTTCCTTGACACAGAAGGAAATGTTTTTCCTTGGTATAAAAGACAAGGAATTCACTTGGTGATAAAGATTCTCCTTGATGTAAAAGGAAAAGTAATACTTATTGAAGAAGTAATGTGCATTCCTTTTCCATCAAGGAATATGTTTGAAACTCTACAAATAGGTATTATTGCAAAGGGTTTGGTGATTTTTGCCTAAGATTCCTTCCACGTAGGGAGAGTTGAAAGGCTCCTAGAAGAACATGAGTGATTTTTTTCGAAGAGTAAGTTGGTTGATTTTTTAGGGTTGAAATATTACTTGTGGTTGTGTGTTGAGAGTTTGTTTGTTTTGTGAGTGCAAGACAGTTATTCTATGTATTAGGGCTTTGGGTTTATAAGTTTATGTTGGTGAGGTTTGTGAGTTGCATGTGTGAGCTGTGAGTGTTGATTAATATTGATGTAATCCATATCATTAATAGTGAATATTTTGGTTGGCGTTGCTTGTGGATGCAGGCATGGAGTTAGTCGAATCACTTTAAATATTGTTTTCTCTTATAGATATTTTATTTTCTTGTTTGTGTTAATACATTTTTGCTAGCCCCCTTTATAATAATTGATATTAGAGCTTCCGATGTTGCACAACATGTCTAGTGCACGGTTTAACATTATGATAAGGAAACATATGACACTTGACTAATAGCCCTCCAAGCACTCACAGAGAGCCACAAACTAGACTTAGTACTGAGAAGCTAGTGCAATCGGCACAGAGCTAGGATAAGAATGTTACACAGTTAAAAATTAAGTGTTAGGTGCCCAACTGAAGGTACAATGCCCAGTACACAAGCGCACACATTGTTCTTGTATTTTTCTCTTTTTCAATTTCTGTTTTTGTTTTTCATTTAAGATCAAAACAAAAACACAAAATGTAGACTATAATGCAGTACTAATTGAACCTAACCTCAAATGCTTTGAACTCCTAAAATGGATGATGATCCATGAAGACAAACAAAAGGAGTCAAAGTTGTAATGCCTAGAAAAAGATCGGAAGAATTTGAATAAAGGACAGATGGGAGGGAGTTAGGTCATAGAAGTCTTTTTCACCCACACAACATGAGGCTTGGCTTGTGTAGATGATGAGGTTTTATTCCTCAAAAGATGAAGAGGAGGACGAGAGGAATTCACTCCAAATAATTAAATTAAAAGGCCGAAGGCCTTGATCAATTCATTGAGTAAGGGCACAAGATAATATGCCTTGGGTTGAGACGCTTTCTTTCTAGCCTACAATAGTACAATTTGATGCAGTTAGGACAAATTGTCTAAAGCATCATCATGGTATCGAAAGAAATATGGAGCGCGAGGAGGACACTACATAGGAATAGGATGGACATTAGTCTTTGGCACAAACTCAACAATGACCTTCTTATTCTTGTAGACTTGAGGTTGCTTAACCCGAGGTTCAACCTTTCTGGATTGGGGCAAAAACCAGCCTTAGCCCTGAGGATTTGAGAGAGAAGGGACCAAAAGATCTATTTTTCTATATCCTATCATAGATTCATAGTCTTGTCATAGCTAGATTTTTGAGAACTAAAAACCTCCTTAGGCTTAAAACTTGAAATCCACTCCAACACAGTCCTATCCCGACTCGATTTACACTCCAAGGTTCTTAACTAGTAAAACAAAGAAGTATTCTCTTTTTTGGTAGCATCCAACTAGGTGGTCTCATTTAACTTAGCCAAAACCTCTTCATTTTCCAGTTCCACCTATAGACATCACATTTTGTATCCGTTAATAAATTTTGGTCCCCGGCCATAATGATGAGCTTGAAATATGTCAACTAAGGGAAATTAAAGAGTTCTTAATATTTTGGAGGTAATCACAACTCAAAAGTGCTTAAATCGCTTTAAAAACAATACTGAAAAATGATATTTGCTCACTTTTTTTATCATAAATTTTTAACCAAAAAGAAACCTTTGGTGAAATTTATTTCATTGAAAAGTAGACATCCTGAGTTTCAATTTGAACACAAATTTTGCATAATTTAAATTAAAAATGGAGCTTTTAGGTCACTTCAACATTGCTCCCGGGCAACTTATGCCAAACTCGTGGAGGATAATGATCAGCTTTATGGAGATATGGCTGGCTGCCACTGAAGGAGATATGGTCAAGATGGACGAGTTTACTTACTTGTACCGTTTAAAGGAGTCCAAGGAATATGGGTACTATGAACTTGTGCCTTGGGTGAGGAAGACTAGGATCGTCAGGGACTTGTTTTTGTCATTTAGATATTGGAAATCCCAATTCTTTTTTGTGTCTGGGGATGAGTGGGAGACTCCTTTTGACGAAGTTTGGGGTGATCTCCCTAGGTTGCTCCGTCGGTGGAGAACCTCGAGTCTAGGTGTGTCATCTTTTCTACTAGTCCTTCGTCCTTCTTTCTTTTGTATACATTCTATTGTCGCTAATTCTCCAGTTTGTTCTCTTATGCAGTTAAGATATGGCCAAAACTCAAGAGCAAGTATAGGCAATGTGTTGTGGCGGCTATTAAGTACGCAAAAACAATTGACGACTTCGACGATTTGGTTGATCCTTGTACCTTAGCTCTGCACTGCCTTGGTTTGGAACCCTCTGCCTACGTCCTGCGCTTTATAGAGATTGAGGAGAAGAAGAGTAAGTACTTATTTGGCTTGTTATTGTTTCTGTTTTTCCTTTTTTTTTTTTTTTTTTAACAAGCGTTTTCCTTTTGCAGAGATAATGAAGAAATTTAACTAAGGGATGTATGCAAAAATGAGGGACAAGAAGAACGAGCCCCTTTCCAATCTTGGGAAGAGGACAATGCGCGTTGTGGAGAAGGGGGTTTTTGTCACTCCAGCTACCCCCGGCATTGAGATGACGAGGACAGCTTCCTCGGCTACCTCGATTTAAGAGATTACTCCCCTTCGGAAGAAGCAACATGTGGCCGACAAGGGGAAAGATAAGGCTGATTCCTGTTTGTCTAGCGTTTGAGACAATGCTAGCCTTGCACTGGCGAGGGCATAAGAGGCTTTTACTGCTGAGGAACTGAGGGTCTTCTTTGGAATGTCCTCTAACGAGGTTGTGGGTCATCATATCCACAAAATCATCCAGGTAGTGTACTTGTGCAATTTCCCCCTTTTCTTTTTCTTCTTTTTGTATTGCTCTGAAGGTTGGATCCTATTTTCAGGTACTGGGGGAGAGTCTTCACATTACTTCGGAATACCTTACTCACGAAGCAAAGGTCGCGTCGGCGGTGTCCAGGGTGGAGGCTTTGGAGGTAGAGAATTCTAAACTGAAGAAGGATCTCATTTCTACCATGGACGAGACCAATACCATCAAGGAGAAGGTCAAGGTCTTGGGGGACGACCTCAAAGTTAAGAGGCAGCTGACCTTGGAGAAGGACGAGCAACTCTAGGCCGTGAAGGAGAAGATAAAGACTGTTGCTGCTAAGGCCGTTGAGGCTTTCTAGCAAATTAAGGAGTACAACACTATGCTCTTCAGCTGGTACTACAAGGGCTTCGAGCTCCTTCATCGGTACTTAGTCAAGCATCCCTCTGGAGTGGACCTGGAGAACTTGGACCTGGAAGAGGTAGACTAGGAGATGGCAGTAGACGAGGCCTCTTAGTCTACTGCTTCTGCTAGTGATGCTCCTGGAGATGCTCCTCTGCCTCCTCCTGATGGTGATGACGCAGCCGCTGCTTGAACCTGCTCATGTTCCTGCTTTATGTTTGCCTACTTCTTTTTTTTTTTTTTTTTGGGTGTCCAGTGTGTTTTTTGGGCCTTTTGATTCTACTTTCAGAACAATATTTTTATTCTAATTTAAGAACAATGTCTCTTGCCCAGACGTTTTTGGACTTTTAATTCTAATGACTATTTTGTGTTTACCTTTTTACTTTCTTGCATTGTCGTGCATGATACTTTTTGCTGTATGTGATCTCTGTCTGCTTCATTTTTTGTCTGCCCGCAATTCGAGGGTTTGTTTGATTAGGAAATGATTTGCATTCGTCAATAGTTTGTTTTCGTTTGGGCGGATTTTCCTTGGTCAATTTTCTTGTGACTTATCTCTTATTTAGCCAATCTTTTGTGACTATCTTGTCATTTTTGGCTTCATCAGTAACTTACGTCCATCTAGGTAGAATCTTGTTACTTAGCCAAATTCTTTGTGACTTACACCCATTGAAGGGATCTTGTCATTTTTGACTTTGTCAGTAACTTACATCCATCTAGGCGGAATCTTGTTACCAATTTTTTTGACCATTGAAGGGATCTTGTCATTTTTGACTTCGTCAGTAACTTACATCCATCTAAGCGGAATCTTGTTACCAATTTTTTTGACCATTGAAGGGATCTTGTCATTTTTGACTTCGTCAGTAACTTACATCCATCTAGACGGAATCTTGTTACTTAACCAAATTTTTTGACTTACACCCATTGAAGGGATTTTGTCTAACTTACATTCGTTTAGGTAGAATCTTGTTACCAATTTTTTTGACTTACACCCATTGAAGGGATCTTGTCATTTTTGACTTCATCAGTAACTTACATCCATCTAGGTGGAATCTTGTTACTTAACCAATTTTTTTGACTTACACCCATTGAAGGGATCTTGTCATTTTTTATTTCATTAGTAACTTACATTTGTCTAGGTGGAATCTCGTTACTTGACCAATTTTATTTTATTTTTTATTTTATTTTATTTTTTTAAGCTTTACACGCTTCACGTTAGCTGAATAATTCTTTTATTGCTTTATTTCAAACATGAATACAATCGTCCATTACATTTACTGATGGTATTGTTTCAAATGCTTGATATTCCATGGTCGCGACAATCTCCTCATGTCCAACGTTTCCAAGTGATGGTTGCCTTGCTTGGAATAATGGGTGACTTTGTAGGGTCCTTCCCAGGTTGGGCCAAGCTTCTCCTGGGTTGGGTCTTTGGTGGCAGGTGTGACTTTGCACAGTACGAGGTCTTCTATGTTAAGTCGTTTAAGCTTCACTCTCTTGTTGTAGTACTCAGACATTTTTTGCTGGTACTCCGCCATCTTGCAGGATGCTTCGTCTCTAGATTCATCCAACCATCTAAGTTGACTCTTAGTTGATCGTCATTGCTGCCTTCGTAGAAGACTTCTCGTCTCAAGTTGGTGATTCTTACCTCAACTAGAATTACTGCTTCGGTGCTATAGGTGAGATTAAAGGGGGTCTTGTCGGGGTTCTCGTTGTAGTCATGTACACCCACAAAATGTTGGACAATTCTTCCGGCCATGTGCCCTTTGACTTGTCTAGCTGAGCCTTGATGATCTTGAGCAGGGTCGAGTTCGTCACTTCCGTCTGGCCATTAGCTTGGGGGTAACCAGGGGATGAGAATTGGTTCTTGATTCCTAATCCCGAGCAGAAGTACCTGAAACCTTGACTATCAAATTGCCACCCGTTGTTTGATATTATTGTTCGTGGTATCTCGAATCGACAAACTATATTCTTCCACCCGAAGTCCTGGACTTTTGCCTTCGTAATGGTTGATAGTTCTTCTGCTTCAACTTATTTTGTGAAATAATCAATGGCAACTAGTAAAAATTTTACCTGTCTTTTACCTTGGGGTAATGGGCCAATGATGTCGAGTCCCCACTGGGCAAACGGCCACGGGGAGGCTATTGTCATCAGTTTCTCAAATGGGATGCGTTGGACATTCCCAAACCTTTGGCATTTGTCACACTTCTTGACGAACTCCTTTGCATCCTTCTGCAAGGTAGGTCAAAAGTAACCCGTTTGGAAACCGTCAGTTTGAATCGTCCATCTTTCCACTTTATTTGTAGCTACTTCCTCGTCAGGGATTGTAAATTCAGTGATGAAATCTGCCAATGCTTGCGCCTTAATAGTTGTCCTAGGGTGCTATTCAATGTTAAATTGGATGAGCTCGATAACTCGCTGGATCATGCTTCTTACAGCCTCGGGCTTGTTCATCGACTTTTTTATAGGTTGGTTTGTCTTCACCGAGATAGGGTTCACTTAGAAGTAGGGGCGCAGCTTGCGTGAAGCTACAATCAAAGCGAATGCAATCTTCTCTATGCGTGGGTATTTGGCCTTTGCCCTTTGGAAAGCCTGGTTGACATGGTAAACTGGGAGTTGTTTTCTGTCCTCTTCTCGAATTAAGACAGCACTCACAGCTGTAGCTGACACTGCTAAGTATAAATACAGGTTTTCTCCCTCCTTGGATGGGCTTAGGAGGGGTGGATTACTTAGGTAGTGCTTGAGTTCCTAGAAGGCTTTCTCACACTTGTCCGTCCAAACGAAGGTCTGCTTTAATGTCTTGAAGAAGGGCAAACATTTGTCCGTCGCTTTCGAGACGAATCTATTAAGTGCTACTATCCTGCTTGTGATCTTCTGGACTTCTTTTACGGTCTTAAGCGATGCCATCTCTATTATGGCTTGTACCTTCTCTGGGTTCGATTCTATTCCTCTCAGGGACACCATGAACCCTAACAACTTCCCTGACGCTACCCTAAAGGTGCACTTGCTGGGGTTTAACTTCATATGGTATCGTCTGAGAGTTGTGAATGTCTCTCGGAGGTTGTCCTAGTGAACAGATTCTTCTTTACTCTTGACGAGCATATTGTCTACGTACACTTTCATGTTCCTCCCGATCTGTTTACTGGACATCTTGTTTACCAACCTTTGATAGGTTGCTCCTGCATTTTTCTGCCCGAAGGAATCACTTTATAGCATTAGAGCCCTTGGCTTGTGATGAAGGCAGTTTTCTCCTGATCCTTCCTTTGCCATTTTTATCTGGTTGTACCTTGAGAATGCGTCCATAAAAGTCAGGAGCTTGTGTCCTGCTGTGGAATACACCAGCTGGTTTATCCTCGGCAGGAGGAAGCTGTCCTTTGGGCAAGCCTTGTTCAGGTTTGTGAAGTCCATGCAAATCCTCCATTTCCCATTTGCCTTCTTTATAAGGATGATGTTGGCTAGCCAGTTCGAGTAATAAGACCTCACAGATGAAGCCCACTGCTAGTAGTTTATTTGCTTCGTTCATGTTCGCTTGGTTTCATTCTGGAGCAAACACCCATCGTCTTTGCTGGACGGGCTTTTTCTTGGGGTTAATGTCTAACTTGTGTTGGATGATCTCTGTGGATATGTCTGGCATGTCCTTGTGACTCTAGGCGAAGATGTCCAGGTTTTTCTTAAGGAATTGGACTAGTTTCTCCTTCATGTCTGTACTCATGGTTGTCCCTACTCTTGTAGTCTTTATTGGCTCTCAGTCCACTAGCTCCACAGTTTCTACGGCTTCCATTTTCTCCTCTTTTTTTTCCTCGATCATTCACGTATGGTTTTCCTTTGCTGTCAACACTGCTTGGTAGCACACCTTGGCCAATACTTGATCTCCTTTTACTTCCCCTACATCATTTTCCATTGGAAATTTTACCTTTAGCCAATAGGTGGATGTGGTTGCCTTCCAGCGATTGAGTGTGGGCCTTCCAATGATCACATTGTATGAAGAGGGACAATCTACCACTAGGAAGTCCAATTGACGAGTCAATTGTTGTGGATAAGACCCCATTGTGACCGTCAACATCACTATACCTTTGGGATACACCCTGTCCCCACTGAAGTTAACGAGAGGGGACTCAAAAGGGTGCAGCCTTCTTGGATTTAAATTTAGCTCTTGAAAAGCGGAGAGATAAATGATGTCTACGGAATTGCCATTATCCACGAGGATTCTCCTGGTATTAAACCATTCTATTATGAGCATTATGACCAAGGGGTTGCCATGAGGCTATTTTTCTCCTCTAGCATCTTCTTCTGAGAAAAACATATCCCTATCCATCCGTCTTTGCTTTAAGGGTGGTATCCTATGGATGCTGTTCACCTGCCTCTGATATGATTTCTTGAGGGATCTTAGCATCTTGCTTGTGGATGACCCACCTATGATCGTCTTTATCTCCCCGATCACATTTGGTAGACGTTGGGAGGTGTGGTCTTTGTCCCTTGGTGAGGCTTTGCACTTGTCCTTGTTATCATCCCTAGACCTACTGGGTTCTCCCTTCTTTATAAACCTTTGCAATTTCTCTTTTCATATGAGTTTCTCTATTTGCTCCTTCAGGTCCCTACAATATTCTATGTAATGGCCATGATCCTTGTGGAAACGACAATATTTCTTCTTGTCTCGTACATTGGATGACAAATGTAATGGCCTTGGCCATTTGAGGTAGTGCTCATCTTTAATCTGCGCCAAAATTTTGTCAGTAGGCATAACTAAAGGAGTGAATTTTACCGTCTGATGAGCTTTATCCTCTTTCCTTTTACCCCTGTCGCTATTTTGACGATCTGAACGTTCTCTTTTTTGTCCTCTCCGATTGTCTTCCTTCCTTCCCTTTTCATTGGAATTTTCTATGTCTTTTATCATTGCTAGGGCATCTTCAGAGTTCATGTACTTCTGCGTCTTCAGGAGCATCTTTGCCATTGTCTTTGGGGGGTTCTTCACAAGTGAGACCACAAACTCCCTAGATTTCAATCCAGCTTTAAAGGTTGTTAGTTGCACCTTGTTATCAACTTCGTCGACCTCTAAAGTTTCTCAAGTGAAGCACTTCACGTACGACCTCAGGGTCTCATTTTCTCCTTGTCTAATGGTAAGTAAATGGTCTGCTAGCCTCTTTGGGCGCTGTCCCCTAATGAAGTGGTGTAAGAAGGAGTTGCCCAACTGCTCGAAGCTATCGATGGATGATGTTGGTAGCTTCGTGAACCACTCCCTTGCAACTCCTTTGAGAGTGGTGAGGAAAGAGTAGCACAGTATTTCGTCAGGAGGCTGTTGAAAGTCTAGTGTTGTCTTGAAAGTGTTGAGGTGATCTAGGGGATCTTTCAGTCTGTCAAATGGTTCAAGCTGAGGCAGGCGGAATTTTGAAAGCACTGGGCATTCCAAGATTGCTGTCATGAAGGGTGAATCCGTCGTCCTGACCATTCTATCCAAGATTCGGTCTGTTTTTCTGTTTATGGAGTTCCTTAGTTTGTCCATCTCCTTTCTCGTTTCCTGGAGAGGATCCAAGCTTGGTCCTTCTGGGGTGCCTAGTCTTCGACGGCCACTCCTTCTAGGACTATCTCCATCGTTTTCCTTATTGGTCCTAGACTGATTTTCCTCTTGCTGAAGCTGCAGCCTCATTTCCTGGTTTTGTCTGGCAAGTTCTTCTACACTAGTCATAAGTGTCTGGATTTGTAGGGCTAATACTGCAGAATCTTGGTTGGATTCCATCTAAATTTGGGAATTGACTGGAACTACACTTTTGGACCCAAGTGCGAAAATGTTGTCCCTACAGACAGTACCAAACTGATGACGCAGAAATCGTCAATATTGTAAGTTCGTCTAGATGGAGTGGAATCTTCATAACTGTACTTGCGAGTGTGGTGCAAGGCTTTCGTTAGGTGGTCATTGGTGTGGTGCCTGCCACAATGCCTCCAATGGTAAAGTATACAGAAGCTTTTGAGGAAATAAGAAAGCTCAGAATATCAGAGTTACCTATATTGGGGTAATTTGGGTAAGTGTGCATGTACCTTGTTTGGTTTTGATGAGCGTGTATATATAGCTTCATAGTTTCTAGCCGTTAGGGCCTTAATTGTGGCTTTAGTGCTCTTTCTGTAACGCCTCAGGGCTTATTAATGCGGGTTTTGATGAGCTTCCAACGGTTTGACAACTAATTGATAACTGTCAGAGCCATTGAAACTTCTTATTAATGACTCGCCTGCCCTCGTCCATGTCATGGCACAATGGACGAATGTGCTTGATGAGGTCGTTTGGGAAAGAGAGTTTGTCGGTCCCATTAGCAAGCATTTCAATCAAAGTTGAATGTCTCTTATAATGAAATTTCCAAAGAAGAACAAGGGAAAAGAGGAGGCAATTATCAAAAGAAGTGTCAATATGGAAAAGGCCGAGGCAACTTCAAAGAAGGGTAGAACAAAGGACAAGGAAAGAATGGAGAAAAATACCGGCAAAAACCAGGTACCTCTAATGGCCAATGATTTATTTGCAAGGAACCTGGTCATGAGTCAATGGAATGTTGTTTTAGATGCACTAGATGCAAAATTCCTAATCACTCTACAAGAAATTGCTCGTACAGAGACAAACAAGTGAAAAATGATATGAATTTTGTAAAAGGCAGTCAAGAAGATCAGTTATTTATTCTTGCTTAAATGCTTAACATGAAACACAAGATACATGGTTTCTGGATAGTGGATGCAGCAGTCATATGACAATGAATTCCAAGTCTTTTGTGGAACTTGATCGTAGTTATACTTCTATAGTAAAGCTTGGAGATGGAAAGCTAAAGAAAGTTGAAGGAAAAGGAACCATTGCTGTCCACACTAAAGAAGGTAACCCAAAATTTATTCATGATGTTCTTTATGTGCCAAGCTTATCTCAAAACCTTCTTAGTGTTGGTCAGTTGCTTAGAAAAGGTTATTCTTTATACTTTGATGATGGTGTGTGCACTATGAATGATAAGAAAAACAAATTGACAGTGGCAAAGGTTGGAATGTCACAAAATAATGTTTTTCCACTTAGCATGCCATTACATGAGAAAATTTCTTTGAAAAGTGAGACTGTTGATGAGTCTCATCTTTGGCTTCTAAGACATGGGCATTTGAATTATCAAGGCCTTCAATTCTTTAAGCAAAGAAATGTGGTAGTTGGTCTTCAATTTAGAAAAATGACAACATTTGTGAAGGTTGTATATATGGCAAGATGCATTGTCTTCCATTTCCAACGACAGCCTGGAGAGCTCGTGCTTCTCTAGAGCTTATGCATGTAGACATATGTGGGTCAACTAGAACTCCATCACTAAGCAACAAAAGATATTTTCTTTTGTTTGTTAATGATTACACAAGGATGATATGGATTTATTTTCTTGATCAAAAGTCAGAAGAATTCTCATTTTTTCTTCATTTTAAAGCTCTTGTTGAAAGGCAAAGTGATAATCAAATGAAGACCTTGAGAACTAACTGTGGTGGAGAGTTTATTTATAAACCATTCATGCAATATTGTAAAGAAAATGGCATTCAAAGGCAACTCATAGTTCAAAGAGCTCCTCAACAAAATGGAGTAGCTAAATGAAAGAATCGAACAATTGAAGAAATGGCTAGAAGCATGCTCATGGGCAAGGGATTACCCAACATGTTATGGGCAAAAGCTGTCAACACAGCTGCATATATTCTAAATCGCTCTCCAGCAAAAGCAGTTAGAGACAAAACTACGTTTGAAGCTTGGAATAAGCAGAAACCTGTGGTGAATCAACTTAAAGTCTTTGGTTGCATAGCATATGCTCATATTCCCTCACAAGAAAGAGAGAAGTTTGATTAAAAGGGAGAAAAGTACATCTTCATTGGCTATAGTGATGAGTCTAAGGGATTTCGCATTTTGAATCCCAAGACAAACAAGCTGGTGATTTCAAGAGATGTTATTTTTGATGAGTTGGCAGCATGGCAATGGGAGGAAAATGTCCAAGAAAGCAAAAACTTGGAAGTTGCTATTTCTCTTGATTTTCAAGACAAGTCTAATTCACTTCCAAGCATGAATTTTGAAGAAGCCCCAAGAGCAACATCATCTCCAACTAGATCTTCAAGCACTGCCTTGCCAAATTCAAAATCTTATGATTCAGACAGCCTTCCAAGAAAGTTTTGCTCATTGTTAGATGTATATCAATCTTGTGAATTTGCATTATTTGCTAGTGAGCCACAAACCTTTGAAGATGCTGCAAAGGAGAATGTGTAGGCAAAAGCGATGGATGAAGAAATTGCTAGCATTGAGAGAAATCACACATGGGAGCTTGTGGACTTGCCAAATGGAAGAGACGTGATTGGCTTAAAATGGATTTATAAGATGAAGTACAATGAAGATGGCTCAATTCAAAAGCATAAGTGATGTTTGGTTGCAAAAGGCTATGCACAATAGCTTGGAGTGGATTTCCATGAAACATTTGCACCTGTTGTTCGTATGGAAGCTATTAGAACTTTCTTAGCTCTTACTGCACAAATGGAGCTTCAAGTATTTCAGCTTGATGTTAAGTCTACATTTTTAAATGGCGACTTAGAAGAAGAAGTGTATGTAGAGCAATCGATGGGATACATTAAGAAAGGTAAGGAAGACAAAGTCTATCGACTTCAAAGACATTGTATGGCCTAAAGCAAGCTACAAGAGCTTGGAATTTGATGGCTACTTTTGCCAAAATGGTTTTTAGAGGAGCAAATGTGAGCCATTGCTTTATGTCAAGTATGAAGGTACTAGAGATTTTCTAGTAATTTGTTTATATGTTGATGATTTGATCTATATGGGCACAAATATGAAGATGGTTGAAGATTTTAAAAAGGCCATGATGAAAGAATTTGAGATGACTGATTTGGGTTTGGTGAAATACTTTCTTGGTTTTCAAGTGTGACAATCTAAAGGTGAAGTTTTTATTTGCCAAGAAAAGTACATTGAAGATTTGCTTAAAACATTTCACATGGCAGCATGTAAACCGGTGTCCACACCTATGTCTTTTAATGAGAAATTGCAGCAAGAAGATGCAGTAGAAAAGGAAGATGCAAAGACATATTGAAGCCTTGTTGGTTCTTTGATTTATCTCACAAATACAAGGCCAGATATTGTTCATTCAGTTAGCCTTATATCAAGGTTCATGGTCCAGCCCAGCAAGCTGCATTATGTAGCAGCTAAAAGAATTCTTCGCTACCTGCGAGGCACAAAGAAGCAAGGCATTTTGTACAAAAAGGAGAATGACAACAATCTTGTTGGTTTCATTGACAGTGATTGGGTTGGATCACTTGATGACAGAAAAAGCATGTTTGGCTACTTTTTTTGCTTGTGATCAAATGTGATTGCTTGGAGTTCAAAGAAGCAAAAGACAGTTGCTTTATCTTCAGCAGAAGTTGAATACATTGCAGCAATTGATGCAGCATGTGAAGCTATTTGACTAAGGAGATTACTTTCAGATTTGCAGCAAAAAATTGAAGAACCTATTATATGCTGTGACAATATGTCAGCCATTGCAATGACTAAGACTCCTATTTTTCATGCAAGGACAAAGCTCATTGAAATTAGGCACCATTTTATTCGAGACTACTTTGGTTAGGAGAAATCCAACTGCAATTCATTCGTACCAATGATCAGCCATTAGATGTTCTCACCAAAGCAGCTACAGTTGACAATATGGAGTGGTTCAAGAAGCAATTAAAGATTACAAATTAAGAGGGGGTGCTAGAATTAATTTGTAATTTTAATAAAGAAATTTCTAGATGATGGCTGTTAGTATTCTAGGGTGATAAACTGTTTGTGTTCCTAAGGGTCAGTTACTTGTATCTAGAAGTCTAGGAGCCTGTTTCAATATAAATAAGTGCCATTGTACTGCTTTATGCAGATCTGAAAAAATCTGTCTAGCATTGTGTAGGAGCAGCAGTTCTGCATCATAAAAAAAACCTTGTAATCCATTGCACTTTATCAATAAAACTTCCGCATATGCCAACATTCCAAACCCAACTGAGGCAAAGGACTATGGAAGGACTGGGTATGAGGTCGATGTCCTTGCTAGAGACACGAAAGAACAAAGGAGCCCAACCTAACGCTGGTGTACATAGAGAGAACTCACCACAACTATGCCAAAAGTCTTAAACACCAGTAATGGGCAAAAAGTACATTGTACTGTAGAAGAGTGCTACGCCCTTAGAATTAAAAGACGGACTGGATGTTTTTTAATTCGTTTGCATATAAGTGTCTTTAAGGCTGTAATCATATAACAGTGTCTTTGTGGAAGCTTCTCATTAATTTGTATAATTAAATAAATTAATACGATCATATATATATGGTCAATGGGCATCACATTTGTTAATTTTAATTGAAATGCAATACCTAGACGACAGATGTTAAATCATATTTTCTAAATTGTCTACTAGTTTGTTTAGTTTTCGCTTTTGCACAAAATGACTTAGGGAGTGTTTGGTAGAGTAGTTTGAGAATTGTTGTTTGTAGTTTTTAAAAATACATGTGGGTGAAAAAGTATGTGGAAATGTGTGTAATGTTGTTTAAAATGTGAAAATGTGAGTTTGAACTCACTCACCAAAATAGGCCCTTATTGTGTGCGCTCTACTGCTTTTTCTTTCTTTTTGTCATACAAAGCCATTGTGTTTTGAAACTAGTATTTTATCATAGTCAGCCTACGTAACAATGAGTTTATTAGTGTGTGCATGCGCACAATATATGGAAGACATACCCAGGGGTGTGGTTTATGTGTGAGGGTTTTGGTGTGGACTAAAGGTCCGTTTGAATATCATTTATTTTATTGAAAATTGAAAATTGAAAACACTGTAACAAAATAATTTTTAAATGTGTGAATAGTACCATGAGTCCCATTTTTAATGAAAGTTTTGTTGAAAAAAGAGGTTTGTGGGTCCCGTAAACAGTGCACGAAACCCACTGGAAAAGCACTTTGCTTGTTGAAATGCACTTCTCCAAAAAAAAAAAAAGAACGCAAATCGCAGATGCTGGGGATAAAAGTTGTATCCAAACAAGTATTAAGTACTAAATTAATTAAATCCTTGGGGACAATTATGTGAAGTTGGCTCACCTCAATTATTACTTTCTACCACCTAAAGAATAGGATATTGGATGAGATTAAAGTTATGTTAATTATGACTTATACTACTAGAGTGAGCTATTGCAACCCCTTTGTACGATAATGGGATCTTTTGGACAAGAATTTGTAGCTCAACTAACATATTTTAGTGTTTTCAATGAAAACATCAAGGTTCAATCCCCCAATTATCGAATTAAAAAAAAAAAATTCTCTATTTCACTCCAGGGTTCACCTTTTACTCTACCAATCATAGTATAACATATGTATGAATTTTCTCATTTTAAACTTTAGATATTTTATAAAAAAAGAAAAACCAATTTGTGATATATTGTAATTAGTGTAGAATAGAATGTGGAACACCTAAAATGGAATAGAGAATTACAAATCAATTGTCTTAATTTTTGGTTTCTACTTTATACTTCTTTAATAATAGCTTGTTATTTATTATTTTTACTTTTCTTATAAAATAACTAAAGTAAAAAAAAAAAAAAAAAACCAGACATAACATAAGGATAATTAATAAGAACAAAGTACAATACAAAAACCACTTTTATACTTAACACAAACACACTTTTACTCTTATTAAAAAAAAAAAAAAAAAAAAAAAACAACAAAACTGACCTGAAATGGCAAAGTTAAGTTAACTAGATAATAGATAGTGGTGCTTAGTATTCATAATAAACTAAGATGCAGAAATACATTATTTTTTTTGAAAATTTTTGGCTCCAAACTTATAGCTATCTTTTCCAAACAATTACATGATAATTTATAAGACCATCCATGTGTATTATTTAAACAAGTCGCATGACTCATTAAAAGTTTTATAATTAAAACTACACATAGATGGTTTCTTTGATTATCATATAATATATAAGAGAAAAATAGTTTCAAACATGTTTGGAACCAAACTTTTTTTATTCTTTTTAGCACCCCCAAATACAAATGGTTGCAGTGAATCTCTATTCCTGTATCTGCATATCTAGGGTAGAGCTGTCCCTGCAACTGCATGCATGCTTCAAATGGCATCTAGTGCATCGATGCTGGTGGTTCAGTGTTATGCTGGTGGTCTGGACCTCCCGGTGGAAGCCTTGATGGGTTTGAGTTAAGCTGCATCTTAGACAAATCAAAGACCAGTTCACGTAAAAGAGATCTGCTACTTATTCTTTTCTGCATTGTCTTACGCTCATGATACTTTAGTGCTTCAAAGCTACTCACATGCACAGATAAAATGAGAAGGATGATCAGCATTGAAACTTTCATGACATTGGAGTTAGCCATTCTGATGCACAAAATGAAAATTGCTAGCTGAAAGAAGAGTTTGTAAATAAACTAGGCTGGATTGGTCAGGTATCGTTCTATGACACAGAAGTTAGCTCAAATGGATATATATAGTGAAAATGCATGACTAATCTAAGATTTAAACGCTAATTAAACAATAATAATACTGAAATCCAACATGGACATTGTCTTATCTTTGGGACAAAGTCTTTTGCTTTTTCAACGGAATCCCATTACCTCAGAATTGCACAAACTCGTCCTTATTTTGTCCCCACCTTACCACCAATTTTGTCTAATTTTTTACTCATATCTTCTTCTTTCTCTGTGTAGTTAGACATTTCTTTCATTTACAATTAGACTTGTGTCGAGCAATTGTGTTAGTCATCCACTGTTGTACTGTATGTGAAATCTAATTGGGCAGTTCATGAAAATAAATTAAAGAAGAAAGTTTAACTATCTTTTTTTTTCTTTTTTTTTAATAATCAAGTTTAACTATTTAAATGCATAGATTCGGAAGCCTCCGATTACTAAATGCTCATAATTTTTTGTCTGATAGTGTTTAACCTAAGTAAATCCCCACGGGCAAATGTGTATTGCCCACTTTGTATGTTGGAAAAACATCTTTCCACATGGTTTCTAATTAAAAACTGCTACCCTTTGATTCCTAAATTGGCTTTATGTTGCTGTTTCTTTTCTTCTTAATTAATTGCTTATCCAATCTGTAGTGCTGTGCTGAATCCTCTCTTTTAATTCGAAAGGCGATACAGAGACGACAAAGTGAAGATAAACTCAGCAAAAGTTAGATTAACATGCCAATTGAAAAGGGTCAAATGATGGGATTTTTTCTTTAGAGGAAGGGGTTTTAGTGGTTTGTTTTTACCTTAATTTACAGTGCAAACAATTTACAAATATTAATAAATCATTAATTATTTGATAAAGGAAACAAATGAATCTTACAAAAGAGAAAAAGAAATGGAAAACTAACATTATTAATCATACTGAAGTTCTATTTTGAAAGTTAATTCCTTCACTCTCTCTCTCTCTCTCTCTCTCTCTCTCATTAGAAAAGTGTCATGTATATAATATTTTCACAATACTTTCATAATAAATCACAGGTAGTAAGTTATATTACTTATTCTAATTTTTACTCACTATTGAAATTATTTTTTTTCCCACCAATAATAGTTACTAATAACTTGTCACTTTGAATTTGTTATGAAACTATTGTAGACATAACATTTTTCTAAATTTTATTATGTGATGAATGGATAAAAAATATGATAGGTAGGGTTGTCCACGGGTCTAGTTTATGCTCAACCCAAACTCTATTTGATGATCACTTCGAGTCCACAAGAATGGCACCCATAGCTGACTGGGAAGAAGATTTGAATTGGGAGAGTCGAATCTCTTTGCGTATTAATCAGTTATCGGTTCGAGTCAAGGAAGAGCATAATGGATACTTTAGTAGGGTGGAGATTGTTTGAGTCAGTTGGAGTCAAGTTTTCATGCAACAACTCACCAGGATTGGTTTCTAGGGCGAAGAATTGCCTCAGACTGTCATAGGTGTCAAATCAACCAATTTTAGGGTTGAATTGGTCGGTTGGGATTGGTGGATTAGTTCCATAGGTTGGTTGGACAGCCCTAACGATTGATATCACTTCAACGATATGATTAATAAATATATTTTTTTTTCCATGATTGATAACACATCATTTTCTAACATTGATTATTACGTCAATTTGTAAGTCAATAGCTTTAGCATTTTTCTTTAAAGTATGCATTTGTAGTAATATGTTGGATCCTAGTCTAGTGTTATGTAAATTAAGAAAATTAATTAAGAAGTTTAATCAATATCCAAAAATATATTATCACTAAATTTACCAAGCCAACGTATCAATCATACACCAAAACATGGATTTACATGGAAAACACTTTCTCCAAAAAGGGAAAAACCTAGGAAAAAATTCCGAATAAATTCACTAAAATAAATAAATTAAAATATATATTCTTAAGTTTATGCCTTCCTTGAGATCTACAGAAAATACGATAATCTCTCTCTCTAGTAATTTAAGTGAACTCACTTGAGATCTTTACTCACTTTCAATACAACTTTCCTTAGTTGTAGCACTCAAAAAACTTGTCCTTAGAGAAATCTTCAAATTTATCTTTAATGTATATGTCTCACACCCAAAGAATAACCTCTACTCTCATACACATTGTTTTTCTTCTTCATTGCACTCTCTCTCTCTCTCTCTCTCTCTCTCTCTCTCTCTCTCTCTCTATATATATATATATATATATATATATATATATATATATATATATATACATATATATTTTCACTTTGCAACATTAATCAAAGTCCCATAAATTCTTTTCTTTTTTTGTGCTTTAAGAAAAAGTCTAATTTGTAGAGAAAATCAAAAACTTATTGTTCTCTCTTTGCACTACATCCTATGTGAAAATCATTTTTTTTTTCCATGTTCAATTCTATGATTCTCTCATCTTACCCCATAGGGATATCTTTGGGCCAAATTCATCAATTCTTTGCAAAACTGTTTATTATAAGATTCAATTCTTATTCTTTGGAGAACATGGAATAGACTTTTCTTTCACCCCAAATAAACTCAAAACAACAACCAAATTTATTTTTCATTCTTCAACAAAAAAATTACTTTAATTAGCTTCTTATGTCACAATTGGAATTTGAGACAATTTCCTAACAAAATACACATTAAATTGGTAAGAATGATCAATCATCTTCCTTTGTAGTATATTTTTTTTATAGTTCAAATTAAATATGAAAAATTTATCCAAAAGTATCATTATCTTCAATATAATTTACTTATCTTTTAGTGGGGTGGAGAATCCTGAAATTTGGCCTAAAAAAGGAACGGAATTTGACAGTTAACATCCAGGTCTCAAATCAAACAAAGATGGGCAAAACAAGGGCCGAGCTAAGATTTTGCGAACGT
Organism: Quercus agrifolia; assembly: GCA_029955455.1. Classification (NCBI taxonomy): domain Eukaryota; kingdom Viridiplantae; phylum Streptophyta; class Magnoliopsida; order Fagales; family Fagaceae; genus Quercus; species Quercus agrifolia. Next base: position 41,555,225 of record JARQAD010000002.1, on the reverse strand, counting down.
GGTTCTAAATGGGTGATTTTTTTTTTTTTTTTGGTGGCTTAAGGTGAATTTTTGACAACGAGTTCACTAAAATGTAGTGTCATAAATGTATTGAATATGTTAACCACAAAGGGGGGTGGTTATGGGCTCCTTTCCTAATAGATACGTTAGTTACGTTCGTACGATCTGTTGATTAAAAAAACAAAAAGAAGATCTTTGTGATATATAAGGATAAAAGGAGATTTTAGAACAATTGGTTGATACCTTTGGGCTCTGGGAGTATTAATGACATTCAAGATTCAAATTCCCTTCTCCCATTAATAATTATCAAATTATTAAAAATAAAAAATTAAACAAACAAATAAATAATAAGGGACACATGACATTATTTTTGGATAACGGATTTGAAAACTCACGTTTTTAATAACAATTGAAATTCAATTTTCTTATATAGTGATAGTTTTATCAATTGGACAAAAGGTCTAATTTGAATAAATTTGAAATTAGAAAAATTAATTGAACGAAAATAAAATTAAAAGGCTGAAATGAATTTTAACCAAATTTAGAGGGTGTAATTCACATTTTATCATAAAACTAAACTCAAATTCATATTTCTCATTGTACTATAACTCAAAGCAGTGGAAAAATATTTTAAGCTTAAAATAACTACTAAGAGAAGACACACATGGCACTAAATTCCTATTGCCTCTATCCCTCATCTAATTTTTTTTTCTCCTCCCTTGTGTTTCTCTACTCTCTTACATAGTTTCAAACTTTGGATTTTTGTTAAAAATCAAATTTCAAATATTAAGAAGAATGGAGAAAGAAAGTTGAATTTTACATATGTTTTTTTAAAAGAAATTAAGGCAATTCGATGATATAAAATTTACTAGGTATTTTGATATACTTAACTTTCAATCCTTTTACTTTGATTTATTTTGGGTAATAAAACTACATATTTGAATTTTCATACCTGGATTAATCTCTTGAATTGATTGTTATTAGCTATGAATTGAATATATTTGTTTCTTTATTTTATTAATATATGAAATATACATAAATACATATAGGTAATTGAAATTATGGAGAAATATAAGTATAATAATTTGTTTAGATCGAATTTTAGGCTGTACGAAAAATAAATTGTATTGACAAGTACATTACTATCTGATTGTTATATTTATCTTTGTTAATGTCAATTACTTTTTTTGGATTAATTTTGCTTTCAAGTATGTGTTTTAATCTTGTCATCTTTAAAGTAAAATCTTAGCTCTGCTACTAGCCTCAAAACGCAACATAGTTTCCTCCAAGAGGAAAGAAATTGTTACTTTATCAATTTATACTAATAATTAAATTGGTCTCTACTTTTTTTTTTTTTTGGGGGGGTTATTTATTTTACTAAAGGGAGCTCTACAAAAGTTTTCCTACTTTAATTTTGCCTTGCAGAATCAAAGTCCCCCATATTTGAATCTGGGGAAGACGCGGAGGACTTGATAAATCATATTAATTGAGAAAATCCTTGATGAATAATGGGGAGAATTGTGAAATTCCCTAAACATTAAGGGGGGAAGTGCTTTTTCCTCAATAATAAAAACAAAAAATTTAAGTTTTTGGGATAATCAGTAATTTAATTTAGCATTAGAGTATGAAGCTTTTAAGAGAATTTGTAATTTAACAACTGAAACCTGATTATTCAGCTGAAAATTTGTTGCTGTGGTTGACTTCAACTGGGCAGAGGGTGAAAAAAAAAATTCACCTAAAACGATTAGATTGAGTGACTCAGTGACCCATTTATGCCAAATCTGAGTCTGATCAACCTGTGATCAGCCTTACTTACTAGGCATTTGTTTGGATGCTTATTAAGTTCTGTTTTATTTTATTTTTGAGTTCGACCGTGACTAAAGTTATAAAAACTAGCGGACGCTACTTTATCAATGGAGAATTCGCACCAATATAGGTATTTTTAACCACCTCCCTGTTGAATAAAAAAACAAAGAAAAAATAAAATAAAATAAAACAAAACAAAACTACCTCCCTGTTGTAGGTGGTGGGCTATATAAAGGTACAAACTAGCTTTGCTAGGTTTGCCATATAACAATATTCTCTTATCAAATCTCATTTGTCACGTAATCCAGCGGATTGCATGTGTACGTATATATTATTGTGATTTAATCATGTACCTATTATTTTCACAGTTTCAAGGGAGATATGAGATATCTTACCAGATCTATCATATAATATAGGTTTCTGTATTCATCAAAAAAATAAAAATAAAAATAAAAATAATAATATAGGTTTTTGTTAACTAATTTCTTAAGGAACTAGGTAAAGGTGTATTTAATACTTCATTAAATATGATTTTTTTCAAACTTTTTTTTTTTAATACATTTTCTAAAACATGATGTCAAATTATGCACAACTATTTAAAAAAGGGTAAATTTCAAAATATACATTTGAAATTTGGGGTTTGAATTTTACATCCTGAAATTTGAGAAATTTAATTTTACACTTTAAAGTTTGGTTTTGTTAGCAAAATAACACTATTGTTAGTTTTGATTGTTAAGTGACACCTCATCATGCTGACATATTTTTATTTTTATTTTTTGGGTGCCAAATCAGCCCTTAAATAGAGCCGTTTTGCCCAAGACCATAACACAAACTGCAGATTTAATACGACATCGTTTCACAGCTATTTCCAAACTCAAAATCCCATGAACACCTAATTCTCAACCCCCCCGCCCTTTTTATTTAAATTTTGTTAATCAAGTGACTGTCTTTAAATTTTCAAGATAAAAATAGATTTAAACAATTTCTTTTCTTAGAAAGATAAAAGATAGGCAGATTAGTCAAATAGTTGGCGTGCCTGACTTTGCCCAGTTTGGAGCATTTATCAACTCAAAAAGTTAAGATCTTCAACACACAAGCAGATACCCAGGATAAAAAACGAAAATCGAAAGCAACTTAAAATAACAAATGATAAATCAATAGAATTCAGATGAAAAAAATTGAACTAAGAAGAAAGAAGAAAAGGAAAATTAATAAGAATATAGAAAAGAAAAAAGAAAGAAAATAAGATCTGGAGGTTGGGATGGGGTTATGGATTAAAAAGATGAAATTGTGAATGAAAACACAAAAATTGAATAAAGAAAAGTAAAGTTGATCTGTGATTCAATGGGGTGCTTGATGAAAAAAATAAAAATAAAATAATGTGTTGCCAAAATTTGTAAAAATTAGATTTGGAATGAGCTGATCATGGGGTTTTAAGTTTGGGAATAGCTGTGAAACAGTGTTGTATTAAATCTGTAGTGTGTGTTGTGAGCTTTGGACAAAACGGCTTCGTTTAAGGGCTGATTCCCCCCCCCCCCCCCCAAAAAAGTCAACATGATGATATATCACTTAATAGCCAAAACTAATTATGAGTGTGATTTTGCTAACGGAACCAAACTTGAGGTGTAAAATCAAATTACTCAAACTTCAGGTTATAAAATCAAAGCAATTCCAAACTTCAGAAGTGTATTTTACAATTTACCAAAAAATATATATATATATACACAAAAATAACGTTCAAATTAACGAAAAATTTATAAATATATTTTATTTTTGAAAAAACATTGAATTATAGTTCATATATATTTCTTTTACAATTACATTATAATCCATGATTAAATATTTATTATTTTTTAACATGTACTCTTGTGACACTCAAACTAAATTAGTATATATATAAAAAAAAGGTTTTGTTTTTTACTTTGTATTGCATTTTTTTAGCAGAAGTAAGAATCAGGCTTTAGAGGTGGTTAAAATCGGTTTGGAATACAAAATTCAAATCCTCTAGATAGTTCTTCTACCCATTCATCTAAACTGGCAGATAAACTACTTGCCTAGCAAGGGAATGGAAAAGTTGATTGCCCTTCCATTTCACACGATTAAAAGTAGAACAATGTAATCTAAGCATTAGATGTCGAATCTCAATAATTTTCCATGACTGTTGGGAAAGTTGGGTGTATTAATTGAAATCATATTAACAGAATTTTGACTAAATGCAAGATATGCCAGAATTTAAATGAATATATATGAGATTTGATAAAGAGTAGCTAAAACATAACAACTTCATCCGTGCATGCATGGCAGAGAAGTGCTAAGCACGCGTGGATGCTAGTAATGGAAAGGAAATTGGCATTTCATCGTGCGGCACTTTGTAATTGTTTTGTGCCTAATCTAAAGTTTCCTTGTATATACAAAATTTGGCTTCTTCGTAAATTCTTTTAATGGTCCAAACCCCACTAATTAATGGATTCCCCATGCTTTGTACAAACTTCCATGATTCAGGTTGTTTGTTCTATATATAGTTGCTACTTGCTAGTAATTGATAGCTCTTGGATTTATTTGTTAATGTTTTAATATTCATTTAAGCATCTCCAAATTATGCTATGAGAAAGGAGAAATTATTAGGTTCTCCTTGACATCCCAATCAATAAAATACTGTTATTTATGCAAATATGAAATCATTTGGTAATTTCTATTTTTTATTCATTGTGTTGATTAGGAAACTCATTTATACATTTGCATAAATAGCATAAGGAGGACCACATTAGCAGTAGCCAGTCCTCTCAGTGTAAATAATAATTTCTCTTGAGGAAGGTGGAGATGCAAGACCCGCACATTTGCTATATAAGATTCGTTGAGAGATTAATCAAAGCTGTCTAATTCACAGAGTTTATCTCCACAAAGATCTCTAATAATTATAATGTAAACATTGATGGAGTTTATCTCTATCCTATCAGAAAAGTGAACTGCAAGTGACATCTCCGCAAATTAGCATTGATTTTATGGGCCAAAATGAGCATTTGCCCATTTCGCCCAAAACAAGTAACAAAATACCTGTGTTTTAAAACTATTTAGCCAAATGCCCCTGTTATAAACTTGATTTTCTAAAAATCGAGTTTCAATGAAAAACTTGATTTTTAGAAAATCGAGTTATAGGCAAAAAACTTAAAAAAAAATTACATGGAACTCGAGTTCCATGTAACATTTTGCAAGTAACTTGATTTTCATTAAATCGAGTTTTTCATTGAAACTTGATTTTTTAAAAATAGAGTTTTAAAATAGGGGTATTTTGCTTGATAGTTTCAGAATAAAGATATTTTGCTACTTGTTTTGGGCGAAAGGGGCAAATGCCCATTTATACATTTGCATAAATAGCATCATCATATTGATTAAGGAGGACCACATCAGTAATCCTTTCGGTGTAAATAATAATTTTTCCTGAGGAAGGTGGAGATGCAAGACCCGCACATTTGCTATATAAGATTCGTTGAGAGATTAATCAAAGCTGTCTAATTCACAGAGCTTATCTCCACAAAGATGTCTAATAATTATAATGTAAACATTGATGGAGTTTATCTCTATCCTATCAGAAAAGTGAACTCCAAGTGACATCTCAGCAAATTTGCATTGACTTTATGGGCCAAAATGAGCATTTGCCCATTTCACCCAAAACAAGTAACAAAATACCTGTGTTTTAAAACTATTTAGCCAAATTCCCCTGTTTTAAACTTGATTTTCTAAAAATCGAGTTTCAATGAAAAACTTGATTTTTAGAAAATCGAGTTATAGGCAAAAAACTTTAAAAAAAAAAAAAAAAAAAAAAATTACATGGAACTCGAGTTCCATGTAACATTTTGCAAGTAACTCGATTTTCATTAAATCGAGTTTTTCATTGAAACTAGATTTTTTAAAAATAGAGTTTTAAAATAGGGGCATTTTGCTTGATAGTTTCAAAATAAAGATATTTTGCTACTTGTTTTGGGCGAAAGGGGCAAATGCCCATTCATACATTTGCATAAATAGCATCATCATATTGATTAAGGAGGACCACATCAGTAGTCCTTTCGGTGTAAATAATAATTTCTCCTGAGGAAGGTGGAGATGCAAGACCCGCACATTTGCTATATAAGATTTGTTGAGAGATTAATCAAAGCTGTCTAATTCACAGAGCTTATCTCCACAAAGATCTCTAATAATTATAATGTAAACATTGATGGAGTTTATCTCTATCCTATCAGAAAAGTGAACTCCAAGTGACATCTCAGCAAATTTGCATTGATTTTATGGGCCAAAATGAGCATTTGCCCATTTCGCCCAAAACAAGTAACAAAATGCCCATGTTTTAAACTCGATTTTTTAAAAATCGAGTTTCAATGAAAAACTCGATTTTTAGAAAATCGAGTTATAGGCAAAAAGACTTAAAAATAAAAAATAAAAAATTACATGGAACTTGAGTTCCATGTAACATTTTGCAAGTAACTTGATTTTCATTAAATCGAGTTTTTCATTGAAACTCGATTTTTTAAAAATCAAGTTTTAAAATAGGGGCATTTTTCTTGATAGTTTCAAAACAAAGAGATTTTGCTACTTGTTTTGGGCGAAAGGAGCAAATGTCCATTTTAGCCTGATTTTATGCGTCTACATTACTTTTGATGTGATTTTTTATATTCACAATGCCTATTTACAATGTTTCAATAATATTTTTTCAAGGACAAAAAATACCTAATTATTTCTTGAACAAGAAAAGCACCTTTTGAATCATAGAAAACTCTTTCCTTATAAGTTAAGAAGACCCAAATCAAATCTAATTAGGAATTTGTGGCAATTTCTAACAAGCAAAAACAAAGAACTATATGAATATTTCCCTTTTTTTTTTTTGGCATTGATGTTAGGTGTTTATATGACTTAAGATCTTACGATTTCTTATATTCAAAATGTTACAAATTTTTGTATACTTTTTTTCTTTTTCACCGTCTTTTTGGGTGCTTAGGGCTGCGGTTTAAATTAATGTGAGATTGTGAGCCAAGTGTATTGGCTAGCATATTTTTATCAATATTAAGTGATTTTGAGAGCAATAACCAAAAGATTTTCCCCATCATTGATTGAGGTTGAATGGATATGAATTATGAAAAGCAAACTAAAGTAATAGTTGACCACAGCATGAGAGGCCGACCGCAGAATCTAGTATAAAAAAATTGATAAGAAAAATGGGTATCTTGGCAAGAATTCTGTGGTAGTTGACCCTTACCTGGAATCCTTGTTCTCATCTCACCACCTTATAATATTAAGACAGACGTGCAAGGGAGCTATAAAAAAAAAAAAAGAGACAGTTTGCTCCTCTTTCGGCCCCATTAACAGGGGCGCAGTTGGAATTTTTGTTTGCGAGCTGATGATACCACATATATTTGTCAAAACCACACCTAGCTCAACCATGCTCAAGCACACACAAAATCTTAATTTTTTAAGGAACGTAATAAAATATTTAAATTTTTTAACATTAGAATAAGTCATAATTTATAAAGATATTATATCCTAAATTATTAACTTTAACAGAATATATAAAAAATGTCTAATTTAATATTAGACATGTACAAAAGAATAGAGAAGATAAAATATTTAATATCTTTTTTTTAAAGTTATGCTCCATTAAGATTTTTTATAGAATAAAATCCATCGTGAAGCCCAAACCCAAATATAAACTTATACTTATTTGACATAAGACAAAATGTAATGCGATGTCCGATCAAGCTTAAACATAATAAAAAATAACCGAAATTCCCTTGAGACTACTAAAATCAATACATTCAACCCCAAATTTCACCAAAATAACTAAATGCCCAAACGATCACCATAAAAATTGGATCATCCTAATTTAATAAAAAATGACCAAAATGCTCAAGGATCACTAGAATCACTAGATTTGCACAAAACTTCACCAAATGACCAGAACACCCTTGGGACCACCTAAATTTCTAATTAAGTCCTAATAGTACTCTTAAAAAGAAGAGTTGGTCAACTAGCCTAAAATGTGTATTTATTAAATTTTTTAAAGGTTTCATTCCCTAAAAATTTGAATTGCCCAATGCTACTTTAAAAGAAGAATCGGTTGATTGACCCAATAGCTATAGAGGTAACATACTTTTTTCTTGATTTTTTTTTTTTTTTTTAATTTTATAGAAAATTTTTCTTGTGTATGTGTCAAAATTTTGGATCATTTATGTCTTTGAAATCTTCATTAGTCAAATTATAATTTTTGTTTCACCTTGATGATTTGGTTTTATAATGAAGTATTTTTTATTTTTATTTTTTAAAACCACTATTGGGGCATGGAGGAGCTTAAGGTAATGGCTTGGTTAGTCCTACTAGATTGGGCTTGGTTAAATTTTGGGGTTAGGCTTTTTGGGTCAAAAAAGGGGCTGTAGATAATGGGATGATCAGCCCTAACTAAGTTGGGGATGGGTATTATGAGCGATGTAGGTCCTAGCTTGGGCCTAAGAGTGGACTTAGGTGTGCTTTGTGTGTTGATCATATCATATGCTGGGTTTAAACACAAGTTGGGCTCTAGCTGAAAGGTCATTAAGCTCATAGTTAACTTTTGTTTCGGTTGATTGGAGATTGGGCTTGGATAATAGTTGGACTTCATCTAACCTGACCCTACCAACCTTGCATGTACGCAATCTGATAGGTCAATTAGTTTGCATGAAAATCCAAGATTCATTCAAAATTGTTACTAGCTCAAATGGTGGAAATGGGCGAATAAGAGACAAGTATTCTTTTTTCCCTTTGCCTTTTCTCTTATCAGATTGTTCCTTTTCTCCCATTTTCCTCACTTTCTCTCATCTCTCACCTCACTTAAGCCTTAGCCATGGCCATGGCCATACCACATTGTCCCATGGTTGCGATGAGCTATCTATTACTACACCAGCAACACCTCATTCCCCTTCACCCCCCCCCCCCCCCCCCCCTTCACTTTCCTTTTGACTTTTTCCCCCCTCTTTCTAAATTTTCTTCCTTTCTCTTTAATTATAACTCCACCCATCCTCTACTCTCTTTTCATCTATTTTCCTCTTTCTCTCTCTCCCCTCTCTCTCTCACATTATTTTTAGGCTAAATTCTTACTTTTGACTAGCTAGTGACATATATGGGTTGGCTATGGGCTTTCAGGCTCTGGTTGAGTAGTGATGAGTCTATATATGGTAGTTTCAATTAGGGGAAATGGATTTTAAATATGTTAGGGTGGCTTTGTGGCAATGGTATTCAATAAAAGGTATTGAGAAATTTGGTTGGGTTGAGTTGTTTGGACATTGGACATAATTTGACCCTTTAAAAAAGCTCAATAGTTGTGTATGGACGGATTGAGGGGTGGTTCATGGAGAGGGTAATGCACTAGGGTTTCAGGCAAATAGGAATAGGAGGATTATGGCTTGAGTCATATCTTTTATAGGAAGAATGAGGGATAGTGAGAAAGTTCGTGTAGGTAACTTGGATGATGTACTTCTAACTCAAAAGTCTTGGATGTAAACATAAAAAATTTGATTTAATTTTTTTGTATAATTTCATATAAGTTTTTTAATAACCCAAAAACATTATTTTTACGCAAGTTTATACATAAAAAAAAAAATTAATAATTAAAAAAAAAATCTGATTTAGATCACAAAATTCTTAAAGCAATAGATTAATTAACTCATAAAAAGATTACTTATTGATACCACCATAGTTGTCAAAATCCCAATTTGGATCCTACGATCCTATGATTTTACGATCGCACCTGCCTAAAATGATCCGGATCTTTTAAGGATCTTTCGATCGTTCAGGACCAATAGGATCGTACGATTCTTACGATCCAAAATAATCTTGGTTTCTTATAGTCTTCTTTAACTTGATAGAATGTTTAGTTGGATTTAAATGAAAAATAAAATCCCTATAGACCAAAATTTTCCACTCTAATATAGAGAGATGTCAATTGGATCCAAATAAAAAAATATCCCAATAGAGTGTCACATTTTGAGGTTTTTGGCCTCTTTAAATGATGCTTACAAATAGATGTAGTGATGTATGGTAATTATATAAATGAATATATAATTTATGTGATTATTTAACATACCAATGTGTATTTTTTTTTTCTCAAATAATGTAGGATCTTACAATCTACAATCTGATCTTACAATCTACAATCTGATCTTACGATTTACGATCCCACCTACCTCCTACAATCTTACATAAGATCCCGATTTTGACAGCCTTAGATAACACACAAATAAATACTCCAACTGCGGTTATCCATCATTGAAGAATGACTCAAGACACTGAACAATAGTAGAATAGGAGCATTTTTCTAGGAAATGAAGTTAAATATGTTAATATTGCATATTAAAGTATAACAATAGTTTTAAAATACATAATATATATATATATATATATATATATATATCAATCATTTTTAGATAAAATTAAATAATGAATGTTACTTTTAAATGTCTTAACATATACAATGTAAAATAAGAGAAATATAATAACTACAAAAAAAAACTAAATGAATATTTTTGGTTAAGATGGATGCAAAAACCATTATTCACTTAGGCAACAAGGAAAACTTAGGTTATGTTTGGTAACCGTTTTTGTTTTCTATTTTCAAAAACTTTTTTTTGGGAATATAAAGAAAAAACAATTTTCTTGTATTTTTAAAATCAAAAACATGTTTGGTTAGTTGAAATTAAAAAGATAGTTTTTTGAAGAAAAAAATAGAAAATACTAAAATATGTTGTAACTAGGATTTAAAATTTAATGTTAACTCATTAAATAAGAAAAATTCATTATATTAAATGCATGTTTTCATTGACTTTTGAAAATTAGAAACAGAAAACAGCCTTTTGCATGTTTTCAGTTTCCTTCACAAATTGAATTTTGAAAACAGTTTTTGTTTTCTACCCATTTTGAGTTGCCAAACAAGTTTTTTAGTCTTAAAAATAGAAAATTGTTTTTTGAAAACAGAAAATAAGGAGAAAAAACAGTTACCAAACATACCCTTATAATTTCATCCATTGTGGTTTAGTTATTTAGTGTTAGGGACATATTTATGTAATTGGCTAATCCTTTGACAAAATGCACTTTACTTGTAATTGGGTAGATCTAGGATGAGTTTAGTACTCCAAGAAACAAGTGTTCAAGTTTAGTATTGAAGATATGCAAATTTGACTAAGAAACAAGTGAAGGAAGTGTTGTTTATCAAAACTAGATAGTAGTCTCAACAGAAAGATTTCTATCGAGATTTAATGTTGAAGCTTGACAGAAGTTCAACAGAAGTTGTATCTGTCGAGAGTTATGAAATCAGAAATTCTAGATCTGATTACACGCATATCCTTGAGTATTTATGTAGGGTTTCTTTTCTCATAATCCTAGACATATATAAGAATTATTTTAAGGACTGTCTCGATGTTGTTGCAATTGTTGTTACAAGCACATTGTGACCGGAGACAAAAATTGCCTTAGTTCATCATATTCTCTATAGAAGCTACTGCGTCTTTATGCTAAGGGTTTTGTAATCAATGAGCTTCCTGATTTTCATTGTTGATGAATTGAAGAATTTTGTAGCCAACAATCATTCTCAAGTTGGTATGTTAGTCATGTACTAGAATTTGTGCATTGAACGGAGAGATTGCTGCTACAATACAAGTCCAATTGGGTATTGGGATAAGGGTTAAACTGTAGAGGTTGGTATTAGGTACTGAGATTCTTTTTACTGGTAACCGCTTCTTATTAATAATAATGGATTCTTGGAAGTGGTGACCTTAAATTCATCTGATGGGATTTTGCCACGTTGGTTTTTCCCATTTATAAACAAATCACCTACGTCAAACTTATTTTTTGCTGCATTTAGTTATTTTGTGATTTGTTTGTGCTACCACGTTATTGCATGTTAAATTTACTTAATTAGTTAACTTGAGTATTAAATTAATTACTTTGCCAAATGGGTCAATCCATTTTTGGCCTATCATTTAGTCTATGAAATTTCAATTCTTAGATCTAATTCCCTCAAGTATGGATTAAAATGAATTTTTTAGGTTTATGTAAAAATTTATAAAAAAAGGTAGTTAATTTGTGTATAAACAATTTATTCCTTTTGGTTTGGCTCATTCACAGTTTAGTCCTATAGGTTTTCTTAATTGTCTCATTTTGACCTTTAAGATTTGGAATAAAATAAAATAACCATTAGTGGATACTTTGGATGAAATCCTAACAGTTTTATTTTTGATTTATAAAGAAATCAAATGGGACCAAATCCAAGTTATGGGGCCAACAATGATAAAGCACTTTGCATGTATCAAAGTTTCAAGATCTTGGTATAAAAAGTTTTTTCATAATGGCTAGCTACTAAAAAAGAAGAAAAAAAAAAAAAAAAACTTCAATATCAAATAATCTTTTCAAAGAAATCAATCCAGAACCACATATAACGTTAACATAACACTAACAAAGAAAATCTCAAGTCTTCTGGCATTGGGTATCGGCACAAGGGGCATAAATGACTCGTCTTCAACCACTTGAAGATACATTTTTCGTGATAGATATGCAAGCAAGGCATGCGAGTGGCTTCTGAAACAATTTGAAACTTTTCCATGCAAATTGTACATTCTTGAATTGAGTTTGACCCTCCTTGAAACCTATCCTTCTCCAAAGCTCAAATGGAATATTTCGCCGCGGAATGGGCTTCGGTTCATAAGTCTCTATGGAGTGCAAAAGTATCATATCATCGTCCGTCTCATCCTCATCGCTTGAAATCTCCAAATCTTGATTCGTGGGCATCCTTATTACACGTTTCACCATGAGCATCATATCCACAACAATTGGCATCCTTGATCCCCTAGCCGATGCAGCAACACTTGTTATTTTTTTTAACACAGGAGCGTGATATCTCTCTGGGATGCCCAAGTCGTGAAGCAAACAGAAGCGATCACCATTGTCATGCAACAACACCTTATCTTCTTCGGACAAGAAGGCAGATACCCTCTTAGGGAATGTATTTTCTAAGGAAGTATGTGGTTGAGGAATGTCGCCTTTGTAGATCTCCAATTTCACTAGCATACGCAGTTGAAATTTGATGGGGAAGACATTCAACATCGTTGTCATGAGATGGTGGCTGCTGGTTGCTGCTGGGTTGGTCTTATTGCCATATGACTTAGGTCCAATGTAAACATCGCATTTTGTACTCCTTACAACTTGGGCCCCTATTCCCCAATGATGTTGAAAGTCTAAGACTCAAGGTTGGTTTAGGACCCGATCAGATGTTAAATTGACTTGAGAAATGTTAAAATAAAAAAATATAACTTTTAATGAGCAAATAAATCTATTTTTCGAAAAGTAAAGCCAAGGAAATCCTTAGCTTGCGTGCATGGCCATGATGCATACGCACGCAGGCCCGAGCCTGTGCGTGCATATAGGGTTTCAAAAACTATGAAAGACAAGTTTTTTTGCATTGAAGACTAAGGTATGGAACAAATCCCACATCATCTGGAAGCCATTCCAAACTCCTATTTTCACAATATAAATAACCATACATGGTACATTTTCAAAACACACTGATAGGCCAAAAACGTATTAACCCATCGTGATTAATTAATTAACTAATTAGCTAAGTTTATTAATTAATCAAATTAACATGCAAAGTGCGTGGTAGCACAAACAAATCACCAATTAAATTAAGTGTAGCGGAAATTAAATTGACACAGTGATTTGTTTACGAATGGGGAAAATCAACACGGTAAAAACCCCACCGGGTGATTTTAAGGTCACCACTCTCGAGAATCCACTATTATCACAACAAGTAGTTATAAGTGGACTTGTTCTATAGTGACAATCTTTCCTTGTAATGCACAGCTCCCAGTATGTGACTAGCCAATTGTGCAGATCCCAGTACGTGACTTTAATCACCAACTAGAGAAGGTTGTTGGCTGCAAAGTTCTTCAGTTCATCCAGACGATGAAGGTCAAGAAGTTCCTTGATTTCAAAACCCTATGGTGCACAAACACAGCAGTTTCTACACAAGAAAGATGAACTAGGGCAAATTTTGTCTCCGGTCACAATTTGCTTGAACAAACTTTGCTCAATACTTGTGTAAATTGTGTCACCTTTGACTGCCCTTAAAATAATCATTTTATATGTTTAGGGTTGTGAGAAAAGAAAGCCCAAACATACAATCACGGATTGGAGTCAAAACAGAACTGAGACTCTGTTTTTCATAAACCTTGATAGATAGCTATTTGTTGAGCTGCTGTTGAGCCATGGGGCTAGAACAACTCTTAAAGTTTGATAGATGCTAATGTCAAGCTTTACTGACAGACATTTTCTCAGCTTGAATCTTGGACAAACTTGCATGGCTTTAACACTTGATCTTAAAACAAGGTTTCTTGAGCAAAGTTTTATGAGAGAAGTAATAAAACACTCAACTAATATTCACTTGTTGAATATAATAAAATCTATCCTAACACAAACTCTTGAAAATTTTTGCAAGAAGAGAGTTTATGGCAAGTAGACTTTGACAACCTGTATTTCTGAAACACTTTAAACAAAACTCATCAAGGCATCTTTGTGTGAAACAAAAATAATAGATTGCATAAAAGTAGTAAGAAGCATGTGCATAAAGAGAGAAAATAAACAACACATGTAAGGGTGGGTGAAAAAAACATACATCAACATATAAAAAAAATAAGTACAATTTATGTCAATAATGGTCACAAGACCCATGTACAAGATATAAATGTCAACACTCACTCTAACAAAATGGTCCTATACTAACTCTCCCCCTAAGTATGACTACTCTCATATCCAAAACTACTCTCCCTTTTAGTCACGAGTGACAAAGGGTAAAAGTGTCAAGTAGACATCGCATTTGTACCGGAAGAGCTAGCGTCTCCATCATCATCATCCTCAGAAGCAGTAGTACCATCACCATCATCCTTATCCTCAACCTCAAAAGCCTCTGGGGTAGGTGGAGGAGAAGTCTCAGAAATGAAGCCACCCATCACCACTTGCCATCGTGCAATACGGCTGACACGGATGTTCACTTGATACAGCTCAGTAGAGAGTGTATCAAGGCGAGCATCCATGCGTTGAAGTTGCACCATGATGTCCTTGAGAGTCACATTGCCCATAGAAGATAAGGGAGTGGATGTGGATAAAGCAGATCAGGATGGAGCCGAACGGGTGAGAGGAGGTGTTGACCCAGACTGCCTCTACCTAAACTGTGCCTCGCTCCGTTTAATGGTAGCGACGTCTATGGCACACATGTTGGTAAAGTGGTCGGACGCTGGAAAGGGAACGGAATAGTGGTGTAAGATCCTTGTGATAGCAGAAGGGAAGATGAGCTTATCATGGGACGCTGTATCCCTGTAAACAGCTATGATAGAAAGAATAAAGTGAGAAGGAAAATCTATAGTAAGATTCTCAAGAAAGGACAAAAATAATCAAGCATGAGGCTCTGTGATAGAGTTATAGTGAGAAAGAGGGTGAAGAACAAAAGTCATGACCATGTTCAAAATCTAAGGGCCTTTTGCAAAGCCCGAACAGTAAGTGAAGTGATGCTCACCCCACTTAGAAGGGAGCTCACAAAAAGAAAAAAATGAGCTCGTCTTTAGATACTGTCCTAAGACGATCACAACCAGGGTAGTAAGAAAAATCTACCCTGGGGACATGGAGCATATCCGCAATAATCTGCAGTGTGACAACAATGCATGTACCTCAAACGCGAGTGATGAAATGAGGTACTAAATAATCAAATCCATGCATGTTGGAGTGAAACTCCTAGATCAGCATGGATGGACATGTGACTGGGATGTTACACAGTGACTCCCAACCCCGACTGTGAATGACAGTAGGTAGGTCAGTGTTGACAGAGTCCGCCAGGATGACTTGGCGTTTAGAATGAATGCCTCGTCGAGAAAAGTTCTCCAAGAAGGCCTTTCGGGAACCCTCATCATGGAACTGAATAGATGAAGGAGTAGGATCAGACGAAGTGGATGCCCCGGAATGAAAAGGGTTTCGGGATGGAGTAGACTTGCATTTGGGTGCCATAGACACAGACTAATGCAAACAGAAGAGAGAGGGAGAGAGAGAGACAATTAGAAAAGTCCCAAAAAAAATTCAAATATATCAAGATATATTGAAGAGAAAGAACGTATGCATGGGAATGTATGAACATGTGATATGCAGTATAAGAAGCATCATGGGCTCAGCCCAATCCAATCCAGCAGCACACAATCAGTTGCACACATCTAAATGTATGATAATACTGTTATAATGCTTATGTGATATAATGCATGAGGTTTAAAGATCATTTAAACAAAAACCCATGCCAAAATGTCAACAAAAACTCAACAATTTTGAAAAACCCCAAAATCTAGGTCTAAATGCATGAATAATGAGAGAAAAAGAGATCATACCAAGTGATTTGAAGTAAGGAAAGGCTGAAAATCATGTGGGTTTGAAGGTTTTGAGAGAGAAGTGAGTGTTTAGGAGGTAAGGAGACGAATCTGTCGAGAGAGAGATCGAGAAAAGTGAGAAAGAAATTGCAAACATCGATTAAATAGGAACCTTTTAAATCTTGATCGATCGGGATGTGTTAAGGAGCTGTCAAGGTTTAAACGCGTGTCCTAGCTATCGAGCCATCCATCGAGGTTCTGTCAAGGAACAATTCAATAGGAAAGTTTATAAGGAATCTCGATTGATCCACCTAGCTGTCGAAAAGCTATCGAGGATCCAAAAAGTTTGTTGATCGATCCACCTAGCTTTCGAGAGGTGTCGAGATTGCTTATCGAGGAATCAAAGGATATTGACAAGATTCCTTTAACAGAGCTGGTTGGTAATCTGCAGACTTACGAGCTAGGGTTAACAAGGATTGGTAAGTTGGGCAAGAGCAAGAGCATGGCCTTGAAGGCCAAGAGCAGTGACATGGATGAGCCTTTAGACGATGAAGATTCTAAGATGAAGTCCTACATCATTAGGAAATTCAAGAAGTTCATGAAGAATGCCAATGGGAAGGGCTTCGACAAGGATTGTAGGCAATCCAGTTCTTGTTAGTTCAAAAACCATGACAAAGAAAAGAAGGATGCTAGGGATGGCGGTCAGTACACTGTTCCCGCAAGAGTGCTTTAGGTGTCAAGGCTTCAGTCACATGAAATAGGAGTGTCCTACATATCTCAAGAGCATTGGGAAGAGCAAGGAACTCACTGCTACTTTGAGTGATATCGAGCCTGAGGATGATTCTAGCAATGAGGATGACAGAATCCTAAATGCCTTCACTGTCACTGTTAATCCTACTGAGGGGGTTGTTAAAGATGTGGATGAAGAAGATGAATTGGTGGAGTCCAAATTTGAGAAGATGGATGATCAAGATGATATCCATAGAGCCTATGAGAAATTATACAAGCATTCTGAGAAACATGAGAAACTTTATAGGCTGACCACCAAGAAGCTCAGTGATGTGGAACTTGATCATGAAGAGCTTTCCACAAAGTTTGATGAGGTTAATCAGAATATTGGACCATTGAGGTTCGAGAACAATTTCTTGGTTGAGAAGACCAAGAAGCTTGAAGCGGAGCTGTTTCAAGTCAAAGCTTAATTCGAGAGGGCTTCAAGTGCGAAGCTTGACGAAATGCTAAGCATTTAGAAATCTACTTCTGATCGAACAGGTTTAGGGTATGGTTTCTCTTCTTCTAATATTGCTTCTACTAGTACTATTGTTTTTGTTCCTCCTACTAATAATGTTGAAATTGAGAGTAATGATGTTAAAACTAATTTAGCTAGTGAGAAGATAGACAAGGGTAAATCTATCTTAAGAGTACCCCTTAAGCAAGATAAGAAGGAAACTAAAAACTCTAGGGCTAAGAAGCTCTAGGGATTAGCCAATTCTAAATGACATATGTTCCTAACATGATTCACATATGTCCTAAGAATCTCCCCCTTTGGCAATTCGTGACAAAACCACAACAAACAAATGATCATATGAGAGAAGTCATAAATCACTCAACTCATACTCATTTGTTGAAAACAATAAAATCTAATCCTAACACAAACTCTTGAAAAAATTTGCAAGAAGAGAGTTCATGGCAAGAAAGACTTTGATAACTTGTATTTCCGAAACACTTTAAATAAAACTCATCAGGGCATCTTAGTGTTAAACAAAAATAAAATATTGTATACAATAAATAAGAAGCATGTTTATAAAGAGATAAAAGAAACAACACATGAAGAGATAGGTGAAAGAATGTAATAACAACCTCAATATATGTATAAAAAAATGAGTACAAGTTTTGCTATCACGATGTAAGAGCAATGTATCTAAAATAGAAAGAAAAGAAAATAAAAGATATAAAAATTCCTCACTACATCCATCATAAACAAAATACAGTCCCCCTAACAAAAATAATCTCCTATACTAACTCTCCCCCTAAGTACATGACTACTCTCATACCCAAAATTACTTCCCCTTTTTGTCACAAATGACAAAGGGTAAGTCACTGAGAAGCAGTCATCTTCTCATCACCAAAAAAGCTAGCACCATCATCCTCATCAGCATCATCACTACCAGAGCCATCATCACTCTCATCCTCTGAAGCCTGTGGAGATGGAGATAGAGAGGCTACGAAACCACCCATGACAGCTTGTCGTCGAGCAATATGACCAACACGGGTGTTCACTTGACACAACTCATCACTAAGAGTGTCAAGCAAGCATCTATGTGCATAAGCTGTGCCGTGATGGCCTCGAGAGTCACTCCACCTGTGGAAGGAGAAGCCAAGGTGGAGGGAGTGGAAGAAGCTAGAGGAGTTGTTGTCTCGGTCCGTGGCCACTTCAGTCGAAGCTGGGCCTCGCTCCATTGAACAGTCACTGTGTCTATGGCACACATGATAAAGAAGTGTGGAGACTTAGGATAGGAGACAGATGCATGACGGAGAATCCCTGTGATAGCAGAAGGGAAAATGAGCTTATCACGGGTTGCCGTATCCTTATAAACACCTGTAAGGGAGAGTATAAAGTGAGAGGCAAAATCTATAGTGAGTCCCTCAAGTAGGGATAGCAAAAATCGAGCACGAGGCTCAGCAATAAAGTTACAGTGAGACAAGGGATAAAGAACAAATGTCATCACCATATTAAGGAACCTCAGACCTTTTGCAAAGCTCGAGCATAAAGTGTTTTGACGGTTACCCCATAATGAAGTTGTCTCACAAAAGAGAGACGAGAGTTCGTCTTTGGACATAGTCCTAAAACGATCACAGCCGGGGTAGTCAGCAAACTCTACCCTCAGTACGTGTAGCACCTCAAATATAAGATCCGGAGTGACTACAATGTACGCACCTTGAACGTGAGTGATAAAATGAGGTACAGAGTAATTAAATCCATGCATATTGGAGTAAAAATCTTGTAAGATCATGGAGGGATAAGTGATTGGGATGCCACACAGTGACTCCCAGCCCCTACTATAGATGACAGTGGAAAGGTCAATATTGAAAAAGTTTGATAGGATGACTTGGCATTCCAAATGAATGCCTCATCAAGAAAAGTTCTCCCAGAAGTCCTTACGGGCTTTCTCATCACGAAACCAAATGTGAGAGGGGGTAGAATCAGAAGTAGATGCCCCGAAACAAAGAGGGTTCCAAGACGGAGTAGACTTGCTCTTTTTGTGTGCCATAGAGCAAACTAACCGCGAAAGAGAGAGAGAGAGAGAGAGAGAGAGAGAGAGAGAGAGAGAGAGAGAGAGAGAGAGAGAGAGAGAATTAGAAAAGTACCAAGCACAGATCAATATCAAGAAGATAGAGAAAAAAATGGTACATATGCATGAAAAATGCATGAACCTGTGACATGCAAAAGTAAAAACATCATGGGCTCAGTCCAATCCAATCCTATTAGCACACATGATTTCAACATAGTAAACACACATTTATAATGCATGAAACATTGTGAAAACACAAATGTGATGCAATGCAAGAACATTTAAGATCATTTAAACAAAACCCAACCCAAAAATTTCACAGAAACTTCATCAATTTTGAAAAACCCCAAAAATTTTCAGAAACCCCAAAAGTTAGGTCAAAAGAGATGAAATGCATGATAAATGTAAGAGGGAAGGTCATACCAGAGGAAGAAAACACACTTAAGGCTGAAGATTGGGTGGGGAAGATGAAGAGTGTGATTAAGAAGTGTTTGGGAAAGGGAGAGACGTTTATCTGTCGAGAGAGATCGGATAAAATGAGAGAAAAAAAAATTTGCACTAAGCTATATATAGAAAACACGAAGCTCAATGGATCGAAAGGTATCAAGAAGTGTCGAGCTTTAATTTTCACCAGATGGAGTTGTCGAGGAGCTATCAAGAGGTGTCCATAGCAAAGAGACCTCAATGGATCGAGAAACTATCGAGCATTTATTGAGCATATAGAAACTTTCTTAATGGATTGAGAATCTGTCGAAAAGCTATAGAGACAAATTCTCAAAAACTTCGATGGATCGAAATTGTGATAATAGCTATCGAGAAAGGAAGATCAAGAGACTCGATAGATAGCCTAGTTGTCGAGAGGCATCAAAAAGCTGTCGAGATTGCTCAAAAATAGTTTTTCAAAGAAGAGAAAAACACAGAAATGAATGCAATCAAGCATGCTACTTAACCAAAGATCTAAACAACATTTTAAGCTCTCAAGAACATCTCTCAATAAGAAAAACTTTCAAGCATATAGATCCAAAACACACACACACACACCAAACAAGTCTAACCAATTTTATATTTTAAAAATAAGTTAAGATAGTTTAGTGAGTATACATTAACACATGTATTCCTTGTAATGGCCAAATCATATTGTACCTGCACATGTATCAAGAGTAGCAAAGAATATTGCATGTTGTGTGTTAAAAACATCGCAAGATTGCATAAGTATCTACATGTTATGACAATTTGAGATATGAGAAAATCACTTTAACTCACACATAATCATAACTGCTTGATGGAGACTATTACTTTCGAGGTACATCCTATAACTCCTACATCTTCTAGAAGACACGCTTGCAATCATATATAAAGCATTTTGATTCTTTTTGCTTTTATTTTTCTTTGCATATTTTCTTTTGTAAAGCATATCATGCATGAGCATATAAGAGAGAGAAAAGAAATACCCAATGATGTTAAGCTTTTGACATTGCCCTTTTGCTATGTCGGGCATATAGATGTCATTTCATGATTGGCAGGCAACATTGGTGAGATGGTTAATTATGCCTTTCTCTTAGGATTTTCTAGTCCCTCCCATAAAAAAGAGTGATATGAGTGTTAAGTATAAGAGATTACTTAATCTTACTCATCATAAACACAAGCCACAAAGCTCACTTGCTTAGTTATGCATAGAGATGCTCATTTAAGCTACAAAAGATACAAAGTTTAGAAAATTTTGTTTCAATAGCCATCTAAGGTACACAAGTACCAATGTACACAAACACACACTATTTTTGTATTTTTCTAATTTTTCATTTTTTTTATGAAAAAAAAAAAAAAAAAACACAACTGAAAACAAACAAACAAAAACATGTTAAACAAAGCAAAGCATAAAATTAGATGCAAATGCATGAGGAAGGAGGAGGAGAAGAGAAGATCAATTCATCGAGATAACACCAATGTTTTGGTGAAGGAATTCAAATCGTTTGCTATCAAGAGGTTTAGTGAACAAATCAACCTTTTGATCATCAATGTGAATGAACACAAGAGTAAGAGTACCGTTTTCAACAAGCTCCCGAATGAAGTGATGTCGAATCTCTAGGTGTTTAGTTCAAGAATGTTGAACATGATTCTTAGAGATGTTGATGGTACTGGTATTGTCACAATAGATGGTAAGATGTTTTTGGCAAATACTATAATCAAGGAGGAGTTTTTGCATCCATAGAAGTTGGGTGCAACAACTATTGACAGCAATGTATTCAGCCTCTGCAGTGGATAATGAGATGGAATTCTTCTTTTTATTCATTAAGGAGACAGGATTATTACCAACATAGAAACAACCTCCTGATGAACTCTTTCTATCATCATCATTCCCAGCCTAGTCTGCGTCAGAATACCCAACTAAGACATCATTTGTATCCTTACCATACCACATACCAAAGTCGACAGTGGTTTTGAAATACTTTATGATTCTTTTTAAAGCAATTATATGAGTCTCTTTGGGATTAGCCTAATATTTAGCACACACTCCCACACTATAGCTAATGTTTGGTCTACTAGCAATACGATAAAGAATACTACCTATCATGCTTCTATATAGAGACGAATTAACACTTTTACCCAACAAATCAACAGTGAGTTTAACATTTGGGCTTATAGGGGTTCTAATAGAACTAGTAGATTTCATACCAAACTTTTTCACAAGATTTTTAGCATATTTCGATTGAGATAGGAATATACCTGACTCTTGTTGACAGATCTGCAATCGAAGGAAATGATTCAACTCTCCAATCATGCTCATCTCAAACTTGGCCTGCATGAGTTTGGAGAAACTATGAGCAAGTTCATCCTTAGTCGACTTGAAGATGATATCATCAACATAGACTTAAGCAACTATCAACTCACTGTCTTCCCTTTTGATGAAGAGAGTTTGATTAGCTTTTCCTCTTATGATCCCATGTGACACCAAGTATTGTGTGAGCCGATACCAAGCTCTAGTGGCTTGCTTTAAACCATAGAGTGACTTCTTGAGGTACAACACATGATCCCAAAAGTGTGGATCAATGAATCCTTTTGGTTGAGCCACATAGACATCTTCTTTAAGGAGCCTATTCAAGAAAGCAGTCTTTACATTCATTTGGTAGAGCTTGAACTTCAAGTGACATGCTAGGGCTAAGAGAATCCTGATGGACTCCATACGGCGTACTGGAGCAAATGTCTCATCATAGTCTACTCCTTCCATTTGAGAGTATTCTTGAGCCACAAGAAGAGCCTTGTTACAGATTAAGTTACCCTCTTCATCAGTCTTATTACAGAAGATCAATTTATGCCAATGATGTGCTCACCTTCTGGTCTAGGTACTAGAGTCTAGACATCATTCCTTTGAAATTGAAGCAGTTCATCATGCATAGCCTCAACCCAGCTTTCATTCTGAAGAGCTTTCTCAACCTTGGTGGGTTCAACCTGTAACAAATAATAAGAATATGACACAAAGTTAGCAACACATTTATCAAGTGTATGCTTCCTTAGTGTAAGTTCATTCATGTTTCTCACAATAATTTCAAGAGGATGATTCAACTTAATCTTGGAGGAAGGTCCTTTCTCTTCATGGGATTCAGAGTCAGGTGAGGTAGATATGTCTATTGAACCTTCTACAACACTTGGAGTGCCAGGAGTACCTGGAGATGTGGGCTCTTAATCAACAATTTCTTGAACATCCTTAGGCTCGGGAGGAAGAATTTCTTTGGGGATTTCCTCACTAATTTTCTCAAAACTAGACTCTGAAGCTTCATCAATCATAACATTTACAGTTTTCATCACCTTCCTGGTCCTTTTGTTGTATACTTGATAAGCCTTGCTTGTATAGGAGTATCCTAGAAATATTCCTTCATCACTTTGGGAGTCAAATTTTTCGACATTCTCTCTATCCTTGAGAATGAAACAAGTACTTCTAAAGATTTTGAAATACTTAACATTAGGCTTCCTTCCCTTCCATAATTCATAGGGAGTCTTCTTGGTACTGGGTCTGAAATACACCCTGTTAACTGTATGACACACAGTATTGACGGCTTCTCCCCACAAGTTTCTACCCACATCCTTGTTGTGCAACATGGCTCTAGCCATCTCTTGAATAACCCTGTTCTTTCTTTCTACTACACCATTCTGTTGAGAAGTAATAGGAGCAGAGAATTCTTAAGATATACTTGATCTAGTGCCAAAGGACTCCATGTAAGAGTTCTCGAATTCTTTACCATGGTCACTTCGAATTCTATCAATCTTTAAGCCTTTCTCATTTTGCAATCATGTGCACTAGGCTTTAAAGGGCTCAGGAGCATCAGGCTTGGATCTTAGAAGAATGACCCAAGAGTACCTAGTGAAGTCATCTACCACAACCATGATGTATCTCTTTCCCCTAAGAGACTTGGTTCTGGTTGGACCCATGTGATCCAAATGTAGTAGCTCTAATGGTCTAGATGTAGCGGATGTCTGAGTGCCCGAATGTTTAGCTTTCATTTATTTTCCAAGTTGACATGGTCCATGCACCACATTGTTCACTCTATTGAGCTTTGGTATCCCTAAAACTGATTCATGCTTAGATACAATTAAAAGATGTTTGTAACTAGCATGTCCTATCCTTTGGTGCCATAGATCTTCGTTTGGCAAAAGAATGCTATTGCACAGAATAACAGCATCAAGGACTAAACCAAACAATTGTCTAAAGTGCGAACACCACTTATGAATTTCTTTCTAGACTCATTCAACACAAGGCATTTCCCTTTAGAGAATAGCATCATAAAGTCTTGATCACATATCTGACTTATGCTCAACAGGTTCACTTTCAGACCTTCTACATATAGCACATTTGCAATGTTTGGCAGTCTAGGTAGAGAGATGGTTCCATTTCCTTTAATTTGTGATTTGCTCTCATCACCGAAAATGACATTACCACCTTTCTTAGACTCAAAAACCTTAAAGAGAGATCGATCTCCAGTCATGTGTCTTCAGCAACTACTATCAAGGTACCACAAACACGTGAGCATAACCTTAAATGCGGACTTCATCATGAAGCACACCTCATGCTTAGACGAAAAATCAATAGGAATTTTGTTTTCTCTCATCTACCATTTATGAACAAAGCTTTTATCTTTCACTCAACTTAGATGAACTCCTCTGCACATTTTCATTCTGAGACAGTTTAGTTTCTTCTTTGTCATGCTAAGATCTTTTCCAATAATCATCATGATGGATTTCAAATAACTTCTAGACTTGCATTTTCTGATACACTTAATCAAGTAGAGATTAGAAAAACAAGATGTATTTGAAAGCAAAGATCTTTTCATGTTGGTTGTAGATATGAAACAGGGGTCAATGGATCACACAGCAAAAATTAACCCTAATTAGAGTGTGTCTGCTCTGATACCACTTGATAGGCCAGGAATTTATCAACACCTTGTGATGAAATAACCAATTAATTAGCCAAGTTAATTAATTAATCTGATTAACATGCAATACACATGGTAGCACAAACAAATCACCAACTAAGTTAATTTGCAACGGAAAATAAAGTTGACACGATGATTTGTTTACGAATGGGGAAAACCTCCAAGGCAAAAACCCCACCGGGTGAATTTAAGGTTACCACTCTCGAGAATACACTATTATCACAGCAAATGGTTACAAGTAAATGAATCTCAATACCTTATACTAGCCTACAGTTGAACCCTTACCCCAATACCTAATTGGACTTGTTCCGCAGTGACAATCTCTCATTTTCAATGCACGGTTCCCAGTACATGACTAACCAATCGATGCACGGATCCCAGTACATCACTAACACACCAACTTGTGAAGGATGTTGGCTGCAAAGTTCTTCAATTCATCAACACGATGAAAATCACGAAACTTCTTGGTTACAAAACCCTATAGCGTATAAACGTAGCAGCTTCTTCAAGAGAAAGATGAATTAGGGCATATGTCTCCAGTCACAATATGCTTGTGAAAAACTTTTGCATTAAGTTGCATTAGCTGTGATGGCCTTTAAAATAATCCTTATATATGTTTAGGGTTGTGAGAAAAGAAAGCCTAAACAATTATACATGAATATGTATGAAATCAGATCTGAAAAACTGATTTTCATAAATCTTGATAGATAGGTTATCTATCAGGCAGCTGTCGAGCATCGGGTTGAAGATCTCTTTTAAATGTCGATAGTTGCGATCTGTTGAGCTAGTTGTCGAGCTTTAAAATCCAGCACTTCTTCACTTGTTTCTTGGACAAATTTGTATGGCTTAAACACTTGGACTTGAACTCTTATTCCTTGAAGTATTAAACACATCTTATATCTAACCAATTACAAGTAAAGTGCATTTTGTCAAAGAATTAGCCAATTCTAGATGACATATGTTCCTAATGTGATTCACATATGTCCTAACACAAGTGGGTATTACCGTTTAGCCCAGATGGATGGAAAAGATTTAATGGACCCCATTAATGGCAAGTGGCTGAAATGTTATTATGCGTAGGAGATATTGTGTAATCATTCCTTTTCTTTCCTATTTTTCTTTCCTCTAAGTGACCACCCTTGCAAGGGATACTGTCACAAGAAAGCATTGTAGCACACTTGTAATTCATGATTAAAAGCAAAAGTGGAAAGTAATGAAAATCATGAAGCATTAGCAAAATATATTGTATCATAAAGCATAATAGTAGCTGTAACATATGTAGCATAATAGATTACAGCCCAAAATATATAAGTCATATTAGACTTATCAAAATAAGTGCGAGAGCAATAAAGTGTACTATGTAGAGAAAGGAGGGAAAGAAGTAAACATGGGGGAAGGAAATAAAGCTACATAATAGATAAAAGTCCAATCAAAGGCCTGAAATAAGAGTTTGGTCCTTGAAGTGGCTAGAGCCAGTAATGCCAGAAAGAAGACGCTCGCGACGTGCCTCTAAGTCTGCCACTTCCTTATTCAACGATGTGAGCATCTATAGCGTCTGTAACAAGCTGGACCTTCTTTGTGAAGAGCGCTCGAGCAATCTCATGCAGGTGGTCTAGCAGAAACTCTACAGCAAATCCAACTCTAATCAACTCCTGAACCACAACCCTCCACTGCAAGATCCTCCCCGCAAACACGGTGTTGATGAAGTTATACTCAATATCATTCATCATGCTCCCCAACAACTTGAGGAAGTGTTCCCTCACAGAACGACTAAAGAGGAATCCCTGCATAAAATCTATGTGGCTATTATAGACTGCCTCCAAATGGGTGACACACTTGTCAGGGACTTGGAAGCCATAAAAGTTAACATATGGAGCTTCGACACCCCAGAAATCTGTAGGATCAAGGTCATTGGTCTTGGCCTTGTCGAATCAGGTAAAGAAGGCAGTGGCCTCACTCACAGAGTCAGGAATGGTGGCAAAACTACTACCAACCTCAAACTGAGAGGTCGAAGCCATCTTAGTAGGAGATGGACCTAAAAAGGAACACAAGGTACAACATAAGTCTTTAATGCAATGATGAAGGCTTTAATTGAAAAAAGTACGAGCGTGAGGAAATTACTAGGACCCACAGGAGTGTGGGCCACGGGTACTGCAAAAACAGGGGTTGTAGGCATTGTGGTGTCTGCTGTGGTCTTAAGATCCTTAGGTATATCCGTGACTAGAAGGCAAAGATAGCATGTGAAGTGGATGAAGGGACATATTGAGAAATAACATGTGAAGTGGATGAAGGATCATAATAAGAATGAAGGACACATACCCATAGCCTCAGCCTCCTGCGCATCACCATAAACATCCTCGTCCGAATCAAAAACTAATGTCTTCATGATGGGTTCATCCTCGGAGTTCTCAATGACCCCTTCTGACTCCTCATCTAAAGACAAGTCCCCATCAGGTCCTTGGGTGGCGAACTGGGGATTGAAGATGGAGTGATCACTAAGGAAGAACCATCCTTCACGGTCTAGGAAAGGGCAATTAAGGGGTCACTGGCAAATATGACAAGAGGAGTAGCTGAAGAGGGACTCTCGGTCTGGGATGTGCCTGTATAAGTAATTTCCTTTTGAGGAGTAAGGATTTCAGCAAGAATAGGAGCAAACTCACCATTAAAAACTCTCCTGGCATGGGTACTCTCCTCGGCAGGAACAAGCTTAGATGGAAGGACTATAGCCTTGGTAGGAGCTCTTTGTGCAGTAGTAGCAGAAGAAGAAGCCATAACCTCAGCCATGAAATCTGCCCTGTCAAAGAAGCCCTCCATAGATGCACTAGTAGTTGTAGGAGCCTCCTTACTAGTGGGGTGATAAACAAAAAGGGGTTCAGGATCAACCTAAAATAAGAGTATTTAAGTAGAGAAGGGAAAAAAAAACATGCAGAGAGAGAGAGAGAGAGAGAGAGAGAGAGAGAGAGAGAAAGAACATGGAAATATGTGATAATGACAAAAAATGAAGATGCATGCAAAGGAAATGAGTGTACCTTAAACTCGGGCTCATTAAGTAGTACAGGGTGAGTGGCTCTAGTGTCCTCCTTATGCTTAGACTATCAATGGAGAAGAAAAGAAATATATATACGGACTTAATTGTAGGAAAGCCCTATAAATAATTAAAATAAAGAAAGAATGAAATTTAGGGATAACATACTCTCCTCACCGCAGTGGCAGATGGGCCTGGTGGAGATGTCTTCTTGTTTTTAACATGGGTCCTACTGGAAGAAGGAGCATCCATGGATGGCCTTGGAGTAGAAGGCTTGGGCTTGCTTACAGTAGAACGCCTATTGGAACAGGTACGAGTAGAAGGAGGAGGAGAGCTCTCGAGAACTATGTTACCGATAGGGAGAAGGCCTCCCTCATACGAAACAAGATCAAAATAAGTCTTGAAAGAGTCATCATCTCTCTTGGTAGACTTGGGCTTGGCGGTCTGAGACACCAAGCCCTTCTTCGTAAGTATAGGAAGGTTCACCACCTTTACTTTCTTCTCCTAACTTGGAGGAAACTCACCAACATATAAACACCACCCTTTCTCCTTCTCCTACCACTCAAATATAGCAAACCTGCTCTGCTTCCTTACATGCGCTACCACGGACTTGGTGAGAAGCAATAATCGTGGGTTTGCAGAAATAATGGCATGAAGGCCTTTAAGAGGGATGAGAATAAACTCATAACCACCAAAAAATTCCTGGCCAAAAGAAGTCATCATGGCTTGCCAATACTCGTGCATCAGAGTAATGCAAAGGCCTTTTCTTTGGAAACTCGGAATAGTGACTGTGAAGCACCTGCTCCAAAACTCAAAGGCACTAGGGTGCAAGAAAGACTAGACAGAAGTGGTAGACTCTAAGATAGCAGTGAAGTCATTGGGTATGTCCTAATCAAGCCCAAATTGCCTCCTTACTCTGTTGGTTGAATAATGAACATAGCGGATACCCTCATCAGCCAGATAAGGCAACCACCCAGCATTTGTGGCTGCCAAGTACATAATTTCCCTCTCATCAAAAGCAGTCAACGAAGTGATGATCCCAACAGTGAGCATAAAGGGGCCCATGGCTGAATCAGTACAAGTGAACTCATTACTCAAATCCTTATAAGCTCTCCAAGAAAAGCCAACTCCCTTAGCAAAGAACTCAATGGCAGGATGCCCAAACAACTTTAACCCAACCCAGCGGTAAGCCAATAGAAAATCAGAAGCAAAACAGCCACAAAAATCAGTAATCACTCTTGGACAAGACTGGTACTTCTCCTTGGAAAAATGGACTGACTTGCAATTGGCCAATTGCTAGCACAACACTCCTATAGCAGGTGTTGCAATATGGTACTATGGGCGGAGGTAGTAATTATATGGCAGGAACTAGCCTACCTCTCATTGCTCTACAAAATGTCTAGTTGTATATACAAATGACCCAGAAACATAGGGGCCAATGGTAGACTCACCTTGGCAAAAATCTCTATGGCTAACCAAAAGTAAAGGGGTTTTACAGCATAATGGGGATGAGAACCAAAAATGATGAAGGCTACACATCTGACGACCATGGAAGCCTTGGAGAAAACCCCAACCCAATGAGACAACTTTGAGTTCCCATTCATCCTTTTCCTTAAATCAGCCTCCACAGCCTCCGCCTCGGCAGATTGCTCAATAACATTTAGGTTTGTATCGCCAAGAATGGGTTGCAATAGTTGGTTCACCACATCCTCCAGGGTCACAGTGATCTCGTTGCAAGAAAGGAAGAAGGTATGAGTAGTGCTACACCACCGATAGACAAAATGGCGAAGGTTGAACAAATCCTGATAGTTGGACAAACATCGGGAATAAACGATGGCATTTAACACACTAGCCTACTGTAATGCTGACACGAAACCCACACCGGACAACTTTATGTCCACCCATTCTTTCTAACCCAAAGAAGTACCCGACCCAAATTTGAAGAGCATGGGCATGGGTAGTGAAGTTCCTTGGTGAATATCAAGGTCAGGAATGGTGGAAACCAAAAGGGCCCAAGAAACCTCCATGTCATGGTGGCAAATGGAAAGCCACATGCGGCCCGGCGGCAAAGGCAAATAATCACCGAGTACTATGGGGAAATGGATAAAGATGTTGTACCATGGGTTAATGAGAGGAGGACATTCACTACCCAGATCGTGACCCCCCTTCCTCCTCCTCCTCCTCCTCCTCAGAGTGGTCCAATTTGGAGTGTGGAGCCTTTTCACCCATGGTCTTGGTAGGCGGATCGTTGGCAGCAACCTCTTTCCCCATTTGGTGTGAAGAACCATCACCTTTCATTGGTGACATGACAGATTGTTTGAAAGAAGAAGATGGGTAATGAGGTTTTGGGGAAGATGAGATGGTGAAGAGAAAGGAAAAGAGGAGTTATGAAAGAATGATGGGAAAGAGAAAAGTGAAAGGACTAAGGACAATAAAAGTGACGTGAAAGGAAGCAAGTCAACTGTCAAAACAGGCATCGTATTAATGAAGCAGAGGCTGTGTTCCAGAATAACTGCTAAACTAGGAAATTCAAAGAGACAAGCTTGTCCATGGGAGGAAAGGAAATAAGGCGGGGTCCATTATTTAAAAAACTCACGAAAAAATTATTACGTAAGTATTCGCATAACAATTGCAGGAGCAATTTAAATGCTCAGGGGGCTGAATGTTGATGCCCACTTTTGACAAAGGGCCTAATAACAAAAGAAGCCCAACAATTTAAGAAAGTGAGAAGAGAAAATAGTAAAGCAAGCCCAACAGGCCGGAATGGCAGGAATGATGGCTAGCAGGTCCATAAGGATAATAAGAGGTAAAGAAGAAGTAAATAAGCTGAGGAAACCCAAGGAATAAAGTAGTAAGCCAGTGAGAATAATAAGGGTTAAAGAGGAAGTAAATAGGCTGGGGAAGCCTAGAAAATGAATTAGTAAATTAATTGGGTTGGCTTAAAGGCCAATAAACTTGAAAAAATAATAAGAGTTAAGGATGTGGTAATTGGGCCGAGGAAGCCCAAGGGATTTAGCAAAAGGCCCATGGGAGTAAAAGAGGTACAAAAGAAGTAAATAGGGGCAAGGAAGCTCGAGGAATGAAATGGGCTAGCACAGTAGGAATTTTGGCCAAAAAAGCCCAAAAGTGGTAAAGATGTGGAAAGTAGGCCAGTACAGTAAGAGCATTAACCCATAAGCCCGTGGGTTATAAGAAATAAAGGAGTGGTAATGCTATAGTAGGAACAATGAAGTGGCATGACAGGATCCACCACCAAGATGCCCACAAACACAAGAAATAAGAGAACATGGGCTAGGAAGGTGAGGGCATTCACCTAAGCAATACCCAATCTAAGGAAGGAGTGAAAGGCAGGGAATGTGAGCCTAAAAAGAAATATTTCCTTCACGCTACAAGAGTTAAACACCCATCAGAACGTATAGTAGAATCAGACAAACATGGAAGCAACAGAAGTGGCGTGAAGGCTAGAAAGGAACGGATTCAGATGGAAGTGGAGAATATACAAAGGGCCTAGGCATCACCTACTTGTACCCAGCCAATACATAGGAGGTGGGCCATAGGTCAAGGGTATCAGAGGGTGTGGTCTAGTGGTAGGGAGAAAGAGGGGGTCTATTTTTGGGTTCCCGCTCAAACTTCTTTGGGAGAAATGTCCTGCTGGAATGGAATTTCACCCAAAACAAGTAATAATGAGTTGGGACCACTTGATGCATGCCATAGAGGTAGGTGAGGGAAAGACTTAATCCTTATCCAAATGAGAGTAGTAAGAACAGAGAGAGGTAAGAAACAAGACAAGCCTTTTTTTATTTTTTCTTTTTTTCTAGGAATGAGGAGTGATGCAACCAACACATTCAGTGCAATGGTAGTGGTTGGGCAACTAGCAAGCCAGTGGGCATTCTTGGAAGGACAACCTTAAAGAGCCAAACGCTGTTGAGGGGTAAAAATGATAAATCCCATCATGATAGATAGTATGAAGGGTAGTAGCTATGAACAATAAGGGATAATCAGGAACCAAAAAAGAAAAAAAGAAAAAGAAGTATCACTAACAGGGAAAGAAGTGGAGGTAGAACAAGGAAGAAGAGGAGAGAAAAGTGATAGTTTTTAGACCCCTTAAAACCACAATTGGATTAACCTAGGTAATTAGCCAAGTTGTTACTTAGTCAAATTAAACAGATCTAGGTTATCACAAACAAACAATCATATCATGTATAGCAGCGGAAATATAAAAGACACAAGAAATGATCACCCAGGAAACCAAACCGGTAAAAACCTGGGGAGGATTTAACCTAGCTATCCTTAAGGTAAACTTGAATCCACTATCTTGAAAGAATCGAAGTTCATACAATAAGACTTACAAGCCCCCACGCTCGACTTCTTATTGCTACCCACCACTAGAACTTACTGACACGACCACGTGTAAACTTCGAATCCACAGACTCCTGCTTTCTTGGATTCACCACTAGATACAAGCACACCCGCTTGTGTTTCTTTAGGCTTCAATGGAAGCAACTAAATTTGATCATCAAGATGTAGAAAACTTTTTCTCCTTGAAAACCCTAAGTTTATGTGAAGGAAAGCTTCTCAAAGATCTCACAAGAGATTCACATAAACCGCAATATGAGTAACACTAAAACGTGGCTAGGGTTTTCCTTTTATACCTAAGGCAAATTGGAAAACCCAAAACGTTTTAAATAAAATAGGACTGAGTTGGAATTCTACAGAAAAAACGTTTAGACCCGATTTTCGATTGATCGAGCCTAAGCTTCGATCGATCGAAAAAGGCTGAAATTGTTTTTTCATTCCTGCAATAACTTAATCCAACTTTACAACAATAAACCAACTTTGATCAAGTCTAAAACAAACTAAACACATTGTTTTGATCATGGTTTGCCTACAATACAAATTAGAGTTCTAAATACATAAAAACCTAAGTCTTTAGAATCTAACAAACTCCCATTTTGGCAATCCGTGACAAAACACAACTATAAGCTCAAAGTTTACAAATACAAGCCCTTTACAAAACAATGCTCACAAAATACAAATTCAATCCTAACTATTATCCATCAGTTGCAAGAGTAGACAGCAGCTTAATTGAATCAACCTGTATATTTCCTAAAACACTTTAAACAAAATTCATAATCGCATGTGTGGAAAAAAAAATACAAGCAAGTAAAATAAAATCTTGATTTCAAAACAACATACAATAAAGACATATTTCAATGAAGAACTCATAAACATAAGTCAATAAGCAGTTTGAAACAAGAAACATATATATATATAAAAAATATACTCCCATATATAAAAAATATACTCCCCCTAACATGAATATCCCAACAAGAAAAAGCAAATGTGGCAAGAGATAAAAAAAAAAAAAAACAAAGTGAAGCACCTAGATACAATCTAAACAACTCTACAAGCTCTAACCAACAAAAATATACTCTCCCCCTGAAAACAAAAACAAGTACAAGTGCAAAAACTCATATATACT
Organism: Quercus agrifolia; assembly: GCA_029955455.1. NCBI lineage: Eukaryota > Viridiplantae > Streptophyta > Magnoliopsida > Fagales > Fagaceae > Quercus > Quercus agrifolia. The sequence goes on along the minus strand of JARQAD010000002.1, from coordinate 41,521,785 downwards.
CCCCCTTTTTGTGACGGAATGCCAAAGGGCAATCAAAATCCATCATCAAAAGGAGGTGGCGATGAAGAACGGCGAAATCGTGCCAAATCTGCTTGCAAACCATGGATCTCATCAAGAACATCCACCAAAATCTGTCCTTGAGCCGCCTGAACGGTCAAGACATGATCCAACGTACGTCGAATGTTTGAATCATCCGATGTAGTCGGTGGAGGAACGTCAGCAGCAGCAGCACCAGAAGTCTCAGTAGCATCAGCACTTGTAGAAGGGGGAGGAAGGGGAACATCACCAGAAGATGCACCTCTAGGACCCGAAGGATTAACTCTCAAGTGAGCAGCCCTCTGTCTAAGGAAGGTAGCACCTAAGGGAGCGACAACGTGAACAGGCTCACCAGAAGGAAAATCAGCTAAACCAAGGAATAACAAAATCCTATGAATGAAAATAGGATGAATAAGAGCATGCCCTACGGCAGAACTCCTATGAACTTCGTTCAAAGAATGAAGAAACAAATGAGGAAAGCTGACAGACGCACCAGACATGAAAGCGTATAAAAACACACATCGCTTAAGAGGGATGGTGTGGAGATGAGAAATAGGCCACAATGAATGACACGCAACCCTAAGAAAAAGATAGGCAGTCTCAAAAAGCGCAAAAGACATGATCCGAGGATCAGAACCTTACTAGATAGAGGACCTAGTGATGTATAACATGACACCATCTATAGGAGGAGCCTCAGCATATGGATAGATAGGCTCTGTAACAACTGGAACCCCAAGAGCCTCAGCCACTACCCTAGGGGTAATGGTGAACTCAACACCTCGTATCCAACTCCTAACAAGGGTGTTGGAATCATAGATGTGACAAGAGAGGTTTGAGAAGAACTATTTAATTAGGGCGTCGAGGGTGGATGGTCTATCTCTAATAAGGACAACCAACCTCTAGACTCTAGGTTAGCCCTAATGGCTGGATCAACCTCATCTAAGATCACAGAACGCTCAGCCCATATCTTACACTTACTGTTCAGTTTCTCAAAAGCTTCACGACAACGGTTGTTCTTAAAAAGCTGACTCTTAGAGGGAGACACAGAAGGAGTAGAGGGAACCTTATTAGCTCTAGTCTTCCTAGGCATGGTGCTAGGACAAGGACCAAAACACACAGCAAAGAGAGAAGAAAAAAAAAAAAAAACAAAACCAAGGGCAGACTGTAAGTTAGCACAAAAAGATATAGAACAAAAGCTATATGAAGCATGAAGAAAGTAAATATCATGATGCATGTCCTAATGGAGTGCAATTAAGTTCAAATTAAGTTCAATTTGACAAAAAATGGCTTAAGCATAGAGTTTCTAACAAAAACCCCAAAAATTTGAAAAACCACTTGAAAAATTTGTAAAAAATTTACCAATTGATCATTACACAAGACAGATTACACAAAATAATGATCAATTACATCAATTCAACAAGCCAATTTCATCAAATTAAACCAAATTGAACAAAATCCCCAATTCGGGTTCAATACAAGCCCTAGAAAATTTGATTTTTCACAAATCTCCAAATTGTTCAAATTTTCCAACAAAGATCATGAATACAACAGTATAGCAACAAAACCGAAAGATCAATTACACAAAATTTGGCTTGAATCATAAAAAACCCCAATTTATGCATAGTCCGAAATTCCCAAATTAAAAATGCATGAAATGTGAAAATAAAAACAAAAAGAAGGGGTAAAAGGGTCTTATCGGTGTTTGGAGAGAGAAACCTTGCAAAAGGAAAGATAAAAAACGACAAAACTCTGAGGTGGAGCCAAGTCTGAATGAGAGAGAGAGAGAGAGAGAGAAAACTTGCAAAACTTTTGAAAAAAGCTCTTTCAAAAAAGTCAAGATCCATGTTTTAAAAAACCTGATTCATGATGTTCGATTGATCGAAAAACAGTTTCGATCAATCGAACCAGACAAAGGCTCACCAAAATTTTTAAAAAAGATTTCGATTAATCGAAAAACAGATTGGATCAATCGAAAATCTAGAAAAACATATTTTTAGAAAAAATAACCTGATTTTTGTAAAGACACCTCAAAGCATTGAAGATAAGAAATAAAAATGCATGAGTATGAGATGAAATGCTTTCCCAAAACACAAGTTTTAAACCCTAGTTTTCCCAAAATTAAGATTTTCAACCATTCTCCCAAAAAAAAACACATAAATATGTTTTCCACAAACAATACTCAAGGTAATTTCAAACTTGGTTGGTCAGACTGAAAGACACACACAATAACATGTACAATGTTTAGCAAAGAGTAACTTGTGTAGTGTGTGCAACTAGCAAAAACTTGAGTTACATGTGAGGTGATATGTATATAGTGATCAGTCATAGAGTTTACAAAATTCATCACATAGAATTTAAAAGTGACTATCACCTAAAAAATTACATCATATAACTCCCACATCTCCTAGAACATAAGTTTGCAATCATGTAAGTTTCTTGAATTTTGCCTCATAATATACACGCCAATTTTAATTATGTGATTTTGCATTAAGCCTAATAGTACACACCAATTTTAAGTATTTAGCAATTAAACCGAGGCTTCACCCTATGTTCTTTTTGTGCATGTGCTACACTTTCTCGAGCACAAAAATCTTATGATATGCACTAAGGTGTTTATGATTGGCTAGTGAATAGTGGTGAGATGATTATTTATGCCTTTCTCAAAAGGATCAAGTCCGACAGTCAAACAACATGTGATTTCAAGATTAAGACAAAATGATAAACACCATGAACATCTTTCCCACACAACATGCACTACAAAGCTTCAACTAGTCAAAGTGTAATAAGTAAGCTCATCAAAGCTAAACAAGGTACATAAGACATGTCATGTGAAAATAAAATGACCAACCTTGTTTTCAAAAACAAAGAGAATAGTGCAAGAATACAATGTGCTTCCTTTTCCTTCCTTCCCTTTTTCTTTTTTAATTTTTTTTTAATTTTAATTATATATATATATATATATAAATACCTAGAATGAAATGCATGAATGTAATGCAATGCAACTCCTAGAGACAAAAGAAAAACACAAAAACTAAAGAACAAAGAACAATGGTCACAAAGGGAAAAACAATGAAGCACAAGGACCATGTCTGAAAGACTCAGTTAGTTTGAGTCTCTTGCATTCAAAACTTTTTAGATGCATCATGAGCATTAGAGTTTTTATTCACATTAGAGTGATTTCCAACTCCAAGATTGGAATAAAGGTTGAACGCCTTTACCAATTCACCAATAAGTGTTATAGGATCTTGTGCTTGAGGCACTGGTACTTTTGGCTTGTTTGCTTTCTGAGCAGCTTGCAGCTTGTAACAGTTTGGACGTATGTGTCCAGACTTCCCACAAAAATGACATACCCAAGCAAGCTTACCATGCATCTTGTCCTTAGAAAGGGTAAACTCCTTAAGTTTAGACTTTTTCAGATCAACCCTAATCTTCCTAGGTGGTGAAACTTCTATGGGTTTGACAACCTCACTCACAGGGGGTTTGACAGTTTCACTCACAACCTCACTCACAGAAGGTTCATTTGAAGATGAAGGAACAAAGTTTGTGGAATGGGGAGCAGACACAGAGATGCTTTCAACAAAACCTAATCCAGATTTATCAGAAGGAGACTTTTGAACACTTAGCATTTGATCAAGCTTAGAACTAGCAGATCTAGTAATAGATAAATCAAGTTCCAAAGATTTAACTTTATCTAGCAATAACATATTCCCAGTTTTCACATTGTTCAAAAGCTCATTAGCATCAAATAGTTTAACAAAAAGATTCTTCTTATCAAGCTCTAAAGATTCCATTTTCTTCAGGCCAAGTTTAACATTCATAGCATCCTTTGCAGCAACTTTGCAAAGTTTATTGTAGGCCTCTTAAAGATCTGCGTCCTCAGAGAGTTCCCCATCAGAAGGGTTCTCTTCAACAGATATGCTTTCATTTTCTACAGCAGTAGCAGTGAAAGCAATGAAGTTTCCATCCTCGTCACATTCTGACTCATCATCAGAAACTTCTCCATCACTAAGGGTTATAGCTAGGACACTTAGATTTCATGTGACCATACCCTTGACATCCAAAACACTAAGGACCCATAGAATTATTTGAAGATTGTCCTACTTTTTCTCTAGGTTTGTCATTATTGTTCACCTTAGTGGAATCATTCTTCCTAAAATTTCTAGGTTCAGCAGTGTTCGTACCTCTTGCCTTTCTATTATTATTCCTAAGAAAGTTTCTGAAGTTCTTGGCAAGGTAAGCAATCTCTGTAGTAGAGAGCTCATCATCAAATCCACCAACCTCAACATCATCAACTGACTTAAGAGCAATTGATTTGGATTTGCTAGTCTTGGGTAGGTCCAACTCATAAGATTGAAGCGATCCTACAAGTTCATCAACAGGGATGGAGTCCACATCCTTGCTCTCAGTTATGGCAGTCACCTTGGGTCTAAAATTCTCAGTTAAGGATCTAAGAATCTTCCTAACAATTTTAGGTTGATCATAGATTTCACCCAAGTTATAAGCAGAATTAACAATATCATTAAGTTTAGCATAGAATTCATTAAAAGATTCATCGTCAGACATCCTAATGCTTTTAAATTTAGAAGTCAATTGCTGCAATTTGTTGATTTTGACAGCCTTTGTGCCTTCATGCACAGTCTGGAGGTATTCCAAGTAGTGTCAACATTAGAGATTCTCTTAAATTCCTCTATCGAAACAACATTAAAGATAGCATTCATAGCCTTGCTATTGAATGCAGCTGCTTCTTTTTGAGGCGTTTGCCACTCACTAACAGGAGTAGTGGGCTTCTCCCATCCGTATTCAATGGAGTTCTAGACTCTCTCATCGATTGATTTCTGGAATGCTTTTATCCTTACTTTCCAATAGGCATAATTATTCCCTTCAAAGTGAGGAGGAATAACCAGAGAGTGTTCGTGTTCCATGACAACAAGGGTCAAGGATTAGCTTAGTGATCAAAAAGATCAGCAAACAGAGAGCTACCCGCTCTGATACCACTTGATAGTTTTTAGACCCCTTAAAACCACAATTGGATTAACCTAGGTAATTAGCCAAGTTGTTACTTAGTCAAATAAAACAGATCTAGGTTATCACAAACAAACAATCATATCATGTAAAGCAGCGGAAATATAAAAGACACAAGAAATGATCACCTAGGAAACCAAATCGGTAAAAACTTGGGGAGGATTTAACCTAGCTATCCTCAAGGTAAACTTGAATCCACTATCTAAAAAGAATCGAAGTTCATACAATAAGACTTACAAGCCCCCACACTCGACTTCTTATTGCTACCCACCAATAGAACTTCCTTACACGACCACGTGCAAGCTCCGAATCCACGGACTCCTTCTTTCTTGGATTCACCACCAGATACAAGCACACTCGCTTGTGTTTCTTTAGGCTTCAATGGTAGCAACTGAATTTGATCATCAAGGTGTAGAAAACTTCTTCTCCTTGAAAACCCTAAGTTTATGTGAAGGAAAACTCCTCAAAGATTTCACAAGAGATTCACATAAACCGCAATATGAGCAACACTAAAACGTGGCTAGGGTTTGCCTTTTATACCTAGGGCAAATTGAAAAACCCAAAACTTTTTAAATAAAATAGGGCTGAGTTGGAATTCTGAAAAAAAAACGTTCAGACTCGATTTTCGATTGATCGAGCCTAAGTTTCGATCGATCGAAAAAGGCTGAAACTGTTTTTTCATTCCTGCATTAACTTAATCCAACTTTACAACAATAAACCAACTTTGAGCAAGTCTAAAACAAATTAAACACATTGTTTTGATCATGGTTTGCCAACAATACAAATTAGAGTTCTAAATACATAAAAACCTAAGTCTTTAGAACCTAACAAAAAGAAAAGAAAAAACAACAAAACCAAAGAAAAGCATGAGTGATAAGAATAGAGGCACGCATTAATAGGCTACCTATTTCTCTCCCTTTTGATAGATCCACTCTTTGAGAAATTAAGAGTTAAAATTTAAGCCATTTGGGTCCTTTTTCCAAAGTGCGTAATCTCGATGGCAAAAGCCTTCTTTGAGATTACTCGCATTGGAGATCGGTTCCCTTTTTGGACTTGCATTTGTTGAGAAGAATAAGCTTATTTCTTTGGTAGAAAATTTTTACTTTTGTGATTGATGAACGATTAACCTGTTACCTTATTATTGAATTGTTTAACTGCATCATTATTCCCCGCAGTTGTATTATTTTACCATGACCTTGTTGGATTTTCTTTTTTCCTTTATTTAAGCGTTAGTATTACTTCTCAAATGTTATAGTTATTTTGCCATGTTGTATTTCTTACTATAATACTTGTAATAGTTGTTTTTACTGTGGGCACGCCTTATACTCAATACTCCAGCTGAGGCGTGTCTGTATTGGGATGACCTAACTTGTGCACAGACTCTCCTGAGGTGTGTTTCACTTAGGCCAGCCCCAACTCTCCTACCCTAAAATCATGGGCCATGATACAGCAGAAGAAGTCAAAGCCGAACACATAAAAGGCCCACCACACTCATCACTCCCACCAACCCTCAAATTTAAAGCACCAGCTTTCCCCAAAGTCTGAAATAGGGTCTAGGTTCATGATTCTCTTTGATCATTTGTCAACCCTCATTAAATTTCCTTCTATTCATATTTTCCCCACTATTACTATATAAACCCTCATCTCCTCCATTCCAAGAAACAAAACACCTTCCCCTCTTCCCTCTTGAGTTTTAGTGAAGTAGAGTAGTCTTGTCATATCTTGATATTCCTAAGACTAAAGGTATTGAGTGAGACTCATTCTCTCTTTCCTAACTCTTTTTTTCTACTCCACCTTGAGGACCTCTACCAAGAGTCTCCTCCTCCATCGTGTGGATTTTGTATAAAGATATAATCTCTTTCTCTAACTTGTTTTTTGTGTTGCTATGATGAAAATTTAAGATTAAAGTATGATAGTAATTATTTAAATTCCTTGAATATGTTTGAATGTTCTTAAATTTTCATATGCATTCTTCACATGTTCTTCGTTGTTGATCACAAGTTCATGCATGACACAAGCTTTGATCTTAAATCCACGTAAAAAATATGTTTGTTTCATAATTCTCTCAAATCCTTGAATCTAGGATATCACCATCCACACATATTCATTAGAATTTATTTTTCAATCCAAATGCAATGATTAATAAACTGAATTAGGGTTTATCACATGCACGCACATTTAATTCAACATGCAAATTGATTGATAACATATTGGAAGATATGATATGAATATTGGCCACGATAGTTTAGAAGACTGGTTTCATCGGGCAAGATGAGTGCCTAATATCTTCCCATCTTGTAACATAGCCTCCGAGCTTAGATCAAGGATTAATAGATTGTAACTAGGAAACAAAGCCATATACTTTATCTTAGATTGTATCTAGGACCAAAGCCATGTAATTTCTTATGATCAATGTAAATTCATTTGCAAATCAATAAAATGAGGAATTTTTAATTTTGGTTTTCTTATTTATTCCAATAATTAAATAAGTGCCGACTCTATTGCAAAACCCTTAATCTAAAGAGGAAAATATAATTAGTTGAACCTTCATTTTGAGAAGCAATAACATGACTCCACCTATTTACGTGGGTTTGGCCTAATACCAAAATACGGGCCAATGGCATGCTCTCTCACACTCTAGTAGTAAGATCAAAATTTCCTTCCCTGAGGTGACGCTATATTCATGGTTCTTAGATCATTATAAAACTAGGTAGCGACTCCTCCCATTGTGTCCACACCCAAGGTTTCTAAAAAATTATCACCATGAAACTACACAAAACTACATAATATATATATATATATATATATATATATATATATTGTGAGCATAACAACATTGTTCCAAAAACCTGAAAAGCCAACCGAAGCCATATGACAATCCATCACAAAGACGGAAATGTAACAAAGACATTATACCGCCATAGAGACAAGTCAGAACCCATGAACCACTAGCATGATATGTAACTTTTTTGGCATGTGGTCTATTGGCCCTGCCTAGCATCACCTACACCCTTAAGGATTTACCTATCCCTTTTATGGGCAGCAGGGGATAACGTGCCTTGTAGTACCTCTTTTGCATATGGTCTCTTGGCCTTACCTAGCCTCACCCACACACTTAAGGATTTACCTGTGTCATGCAAAGTGAGAGCCTCCAACCTGACTCATCGTCACAAAGATGGGGTAATCACATGTCACAAAGACGGGGTAGGCACTAACATTATAGCACAAGGGAAAACCCACATCAAAAGCTCATAAGTTAAATATATTCAAAATATATAGTTTACTTCCAAGTAGTTTCATAAGATATTTCAATAACCAAATATCCATAATATTCTCAAAGTTCTCAAAACCATTTCTTGTCAAAAATGTTTTGCATCAATTTTCCCAATTATCAAAACATCTTTAAATTTTACAAATAATGCAGTAAATCCATAAAATCCATTCTCAAAAATTTAATCAAAGATGCTAATCTTTTCCATACTAACAAATCATGCATTTCCTCATATGCAATAAGAAGCATGATGCACTTTCAATGCCTCACATGTTTTCCATAAATGATTAACAATAATAGTACACATAGTAAATTTTAGGAAAACCATGAATAATGTTCCAAAATGGTTTTAACCATAAAACAATTGAGTGCAATAATGATTCATTTTCAAAAATCTCATTAAGAAGCCACTTACCTCGCAACCCACAAAGCCTAATTCCTTAAGCTCCAAAGGAGATTAGCTAGAATCTAAACAATATCAAGCAAACCTATCACGATAAACATAAGGCTTGACATAGCATATAACTACAAATTAGAAATCACTTAATAAGAAATTAATTTGGCAAGCCTATGTATTTACCCTCACAAATAATGTATTCCACTTCCAAAGTTTTTCAAGAAATTAATTTACAAGGCATAGACTCCAATTTATAGAATTAAATCATTCATGTATTCTCTCTAACATTAAAACCTCAACACTTAATAAGTAGTTCCCACAAAGTTTACACAACATTGTCAAGAGACCCATGAAACCAAAATCACAATATCCTCCAAGACAAACATTATAAATCTTTAACTAGCTCCAAATAAACCCAATAGTAGTGGAAAACTTTGATTTACCAACTATCACAGATATAACTCAAAACCCCTAAATTTCTGCCATAACAAACCTTAGATAGCCACCATTGTAAAAACCATAGACTCACTCATCAAATAAGCCTACCAAATCAAAAAACCATATACATAATCTCAAGATTATCTCCCAAGAAGCTCAAAAATTACATGAATATCATTATCAAAGTTTAGATAAAAGAACCTCAAGAAAAATATAAACCCACTAAAAAGATTATGAATTTTTACCTCAAATAAAAGATATGGAGGTGCTTGCAGGAAAAATGATGGTAGAGATGATGGTGAGGAGGTACACCGGTGGGAGAGTGTGAGGGAGTGAGAGAGGAGTGTGTTTGTGAGAAAATGAAAAAGAAAACAAGTTGAGAGGACCACTTAGTTGACCGGCCAGACAAGAGAGTGAGGCAGATAATGTGATGTGTGGTGGGGAACAATTTGGGTAGGTGGGGCACTTGGGAGCCAAAAAAATCTGACCTTTGTCTCTTTTTTCTTTTTAGTTGAATTGGGCTGGCGCGTTACATTGCCGCTGCTCATGGTGCCGTTGCTCAAGTCTGATTTGGGAAAGAAGACGATCTTGAGCCAAGTTCAATCATATTGGTGTTTAAATCTAGGTTTGACTTGTGATTTTTGTATTTCAATCAAATTGGTGTTTCTATCTTGATCCTATTTGTGATTTTCGTATTTCGATCAGATTAGTGTTTAAGTCTAGATTAGATTTGTGGTTTTTTGATTTCAAAGAAATGTCAAATTTGCATGAGTAGTCTCTTTTAGATCTGTTTGTCATTGTTTGGTTAGTGAGAAAAAAATTCTTTGTTTGGTCTGTGAGAAAAGGGAAGAAAGTGAAAGTAAAATTCTGTTATCATATTTTGTGTTTTTTATTAAAAAAATAAAAATTTGTTTAGTTATTTCAAGGGATATTTGCATAAATTCATTAGTTCATTTTCTTAGAATGTGATGCAAATGTAACTATTGAACCAAACATTGAAATGTTACATTTTTCCAATCTCATTAAATAAATATAATATTACAAGAATGTAACATTATTATTGATAGATAATGCACATAATGATAATGGAACTATTGAGCCACCTTTTTTTTTTTTTGAAGAGAAATCTGGTATTTCATTAATAGAAATTGGCGAACAACAGTAAGCACATGGACAACAAAAAAAACAAGACAAGTTTAACATTTTGCCCTGTCAACTAAAAGGAGATGTTGTAGCATCATTGGCTCTGCACCTTCCCATGTCTGAGATTCTGCAGAACCCTTAGCTATCTGTGCCAGCTCAAGCGCCACATCAATGTACAAATCAATGTAGCCCTCGATAGATAAAATGATGATGCGGGTCTGGTCCTCCAGGACTCAATCTATTGGGCTGCTCGTTATGGGTTTCGTTTGTACTACTTGCCACATTTGGGTCCATTGCTTCCTTTGCAACCTGATTTGAAGCTTGTAACAACCGGCTTAGTTCTATCTTCTCTATTGTTGGCTTGAGAGGACGCGTTTCGGTCCTTGCACATACAAGCAGGACCGAGATAATGAACACCAAGCACCTCAAGCTGGGCATATACTGATTCCAATTATGGTGTTTTAGTATGTACTTTTATTGTGGTATATCCACTAGTATGTACTTTTATTGTGTCAGACATTTTCAGTATTTATAGATCATCTTCACGACTTGCCCTGCTTGTACATTATCTAAAGTAAAGATCGGTCAGTTTTGGTTGGCTTAGCATGGCCAAGATCCCAGTCGATGTACACGTAAACCTACAACCCTACCCAATAACTTTCAATATGAGTGAAGGATTTGGGTTGGCTTAAAAGAATGACGCTTATGTTTATCCTCTGGTATTAAACAAAGGAATAGATGGATAACATCAAAAAGATTTATGTCAGAGCCATGTGTGTGCCTCGAAGGATTGCCATCAGAAGAGAAGGTTGATGACACATCTAGTAATTACTTTACTAAATAATGCCGTGTTAAAGTTAGAAAATCCATCAGAAAGCAATACTTTTGACACCGCCTACGTAAATAGCTGATCTATTAAAATAATGGATTTCGGCTATGACCTCAGGTGGATAAGCACTATCACGGTTGAAACCTTTGTTGTCAACTTGTCGTAAAAAGTTAAAGGGTTCAATGGATAAGTTACTAGTGTTCTTCTTCTTATTGAAAGATAAGCACAGCAATAGCATCGCCAGCGATTATTAAAACAAATATTAAACAGTCAAACATTGAATCTCCTACCAGACCGATACCTACAACCAGATTAGCAATACACACCTAGTCTCTCAGGTAGAGGCAGTCTAAGATGCAAACAGCAATAATTATATGAAAAGAGCTAAACAAAGCTCACATTCAAGCTTCAAAATATAAGTCGATCAAGGAAATTTCTGACGGAACAGATAACAATCTGATCACCAACAATGGGGTACTAGAGACTTCAAAATGCAAGCTAACCAGCAGAGGATTGAATATATCTGAAGTTAAGAGTTATAACAGAATTATTAATTGTCTTAATTATGTAATTTACAAGAAAATCATTTATTACCATGAATTGGCATGCACCAATTCAAAAACAATAATAAGAAAGTAATTAGACACGCAGGTAAAGTGACGAGTTAAAACTAATAGAAAACTCTAAAAAGAAAAATAAAATCACAACTAGGGTAGCATACCCCGTTTAAGTCAATCTATAATAGGAGTTTTACAATCTAGATAACCAAGACTATAGTTTTGATAGATAACGCACCAATGCGGCTCCAATACTTTCAAAATTCTAAACTTCTTTTTATATGGATTGTTTTTGAACGACACGTCCGCCCGCATCAATAAACCAGAGCTTCCGGTGCACTAAGGCCTAACCTAGCCGAGCCTAAGTCAGTTCAAAACCCAAACTTGGTTCAGAAAGGTAGTGTTGTTCGCACATAGAGCCATAAACTCGTAAGCTGTGCTTATTGCCCAAATTTAGCTCTGATAAAGGAAACAAATATACCATGCATCCAATACATGCTATTTTCCTCCTGATAAATGCATAAATATTGAGAATACATGTAAAATGTAGCAATAGTTGAACATACATTGTATGCAAAGTTAGAGTACATAAATATTATATCTAACAATCTGCATTTAATGCATTGTTTGGCATAGTGCATCTACAAACTACGTCCGACTATAAAAAATTGGTCCGGAACCCAATTTCAATTTTTTTTGTCCAACCACTCAATTTAGAATAGAGCTTAGCCAGGTACATATAGTAGGCAAAGATTACTATGAATAGGTCCCCCTCGCCTCATTGAAAACCTCGATCAAAGACTATCAGAGTCTTTAAACTCCAAAGTGCATTCAAGGTAGTTTGATTGAATTCCTAATTAATCTTCCCTAAAGCTAAAAGGAGGAGTCCGTCTGAAACTTGACCTAATACTTTGAGCCCAGGAGTCCTTCTGAGGCAGTCAATGGCACAGAATCTAGAGTGGAGGCACCCATCCGCTAGAATAAGTGCAAGCATAATGATAGACAACTCACCTTGGGTATGGATCTAGTTACTCTCTTTTAGAAGCCACTTGTACAGGGTTAACTTCATACCCTTTCAAACATTGGACATTGAATCACACTAACATGATAGAAGAAGAATGATGTTCAATAGCATTTTATGATAGCTCATACTATTTCCTTAAGTATTAAATTGTTATATTATTCAAGATGATTACACAACTATAATCAAACATTTTCCCCAAACATAAACAAATCCTAAAACTTATATCAATGGTTTGTAGATATTTTATTGCATCATTTATAGTGTAGAAACATCTTACGCTCTTAACCTTGGACTGTTAACAATGTTAATTGGAAATTACATTGTCAACCACGTGTAGGAAATCTTACGATTGTTATAGACTCTACTCAGTCGTCAAAAGATGAGACCTCTTTTAAGCATAAGCTTGAAATCCAGTATTGATATGGCAGTCCACCAGTTAACGCTAGTGCTAGGGTTTACTACTCTAATTAGAAAAATCGTGCAAAGACAAAATAGAAGTACCCCATATTGCTATGGATGAAACCTTACCATCCAAGAGTTCTCTGTCTCTCTCTCTTCTCTCGTTAATTTGTTCCTTACTGTTCTCACACTCCAGAAAGTTATGAAGGACGCCCTAATATGCTTGCTAGAATTTTGAATTTCAGGTTTCATGGATTTCATGAAATCCTTGAAAGCACTAGACCAACGCATTAGGGCTGGCTAATTTCATGCTATAGGAAAGCATTAGGTGAATATTATCTCATCATGTCAATTGGTTCTCTTTGAGAAAAGAAGGATTAAAAACATATTGCATTTAATAATGAAAAATTATTGTTCGACACTCATGGGAACACAATTGACAGAGTACATCATGTGTAAAAGTGTGGATACCAAGTGTTAATAATTTATACAATCAAACCCATTTAATAATGTCACGCCCTAAATCCAACTATAAAGATAGGCACATAACAACGCTCATATGCTTATAAAGTAAGCACCTTACAAGTATGCAAAGCCTTCTTTGCAACTAAATTTGTTCTCAAAAAATTATACCAAATAAATCTAAAATACCTCAACAGTTTCTTTTTGCATTATTGCAATTGTCAAAGATCTCCAAAGTACCAATAGATACAACAATCCAAACTTCATGACTATTAAACAAAAGAAATACTAATATTACAAGATCAACTTATTTCAAAAATTCTTAATCTCCTTACAAGTGTACACCCTCAGCAAAAGTCTTAAAACTTGCTATTCTTCACAATCTAAAACTGGAGGGAAAAGAGGGAGATGAGTTGACAACTCAATAAGTAACCAAAGTCCTAATAAGTTTTACCAAACAAATAGATCTGTAAAGTAATAAGTTGTACATAGATCGAATATTTTAATCTTATAAATATATCATAGATGGATTAGAAAATAATCAGTTTTCCATAAATGAAAGCTATAATTTACAATAGGTTCCAAAAACGCATAAGCAATTTCAAGGAATTAAAACAATTCAAATATTCAAACATAATTCATATTTTTAACAATCTTTATGACTATGGTCACGCTATATCCCTGTGACCGGGCATCAGATTCAGATGAAGCTAGTTTCGTGCTAATGTATATCCCCCATTAGCTGGGTCCAAAAACACGATAGGCTCGTGATGCCCCAGATAGAACTACTTTCAGTATCAATGAATAACCCTCATTGGCTGAGTATCAGAGTACTAATGAATAACCCCCATTAGCTGGATATTAGAGTCAAAATGTAGTCAGATTGTCCAAAATCATATATATATATATATATATATATCAAATCATAGTTCAAACAAAAGTATATCTCATTCAAATACATATATAAAATCATATATTCAATTATCAAATATATTTGTGATAATTCTTTATTCTTTACTTTAAATTAGTAGTACAATTGAAATAAAAATGTAACAATTATAAACAATTTTCAGTAATTAAAATACATTAGTATAACGAAAATCAAACCAATTAGGATAAGGTTACTTACCTCAGCTAGCTTACCACAAAAGAACTTCTCTCTAACACATGTTTTAAAATTTTTAGATATCACCTAAAACAATTTTACAGGTACCATTTACTTAATAATCAAATAATTCAAGAAAAACTTATAATGGTACCCGATCAGAAGAGAGACTACTAAAAATATCTAATAACTGTCCACTGCTATCTCACACCAAAATTCCACATAATCATACTATTTTTCTGCCACCATTAACGCCCTAGAGATGGGGCTAAAACTCCTAGCACTATATCAGTGTACCATACTAGGAAAGAAAAGGCAGCTGGACCCATCTCCAAGTATACGTGCTTTCCTTTTTTTTTTTTTTAAGAAAAATTTTACTGCTACTTTCTATTTAAAAACATAAGAATAGAAGACACATTTCAAAAATGCAATGGAATCTCAAAAATTCAACAGAATAGGTCCAAATACAACTCTCCATCACAAATAGGTGGCAAAAGAGAATTTCAAATGTTAATCAAAATTTGTTCCTTACCCTAATCACAATTAAGTATATGTAATAGAGTTAAAACTTTTCAAAAAAAAAAAAAAAAAATCACCTCTCACAAAATTCTTCATAGTTTTTTTTTTTTTTTTTTTTTTTCATATACATATATACATATACTAATGCGATGCATACGTTAAAATTAGATGGTCAATGCTTTATTAGACCACATGTGAGCTTCACGGAGTCGAATAAATCCACTTACCAACTATATGAGTCAATAAATACTTGTTAAACTATACTAAAGTTACATGCTCAATGATTCACTCGACCACTTGTGGCAAGCGAGGTTCGACTAAACCAGACCAAACTAACCTTAGGGAGGTCAACTATACTAGGCAAAACTATCAAATGAGTTTACAAAAGATAAATCAGAAAACAGTAGGAAGATTCTTTTGCTTGTTCTCTCTCTCTGTCTCTTATTTTAATAATAAGAAGTTTTTTGAATAATTTATCTAATCCAATACTAAATTTTAAGAGTAAAGCACACCCACTTAATACTAGCATATAAGAACATAAAAGTACATCAATTAACATCCTCTTTTTGTTCTTTTTTAAGTCACGTATGTATAAACACAATGACATAAATATCAAATCCTAACAAATCTAACCTAACAAATCATCATATGATGGAACCTCACCTACATTTCTCATCGAGTCACAAAAAGAACACTATCTATGATCTAATAACCACCATGAATAATAACTAAAACCGTAATCCCTAGTACACAAACTTTATTCCAAATCAAATCCTAGTATAGAGTCTGCAAGATCACAACCTGGCTTTGACACCATAAAAATTGACACGCCTTGAACCCAACTATAAAGATAGGCATGTGACAACGGCCGCACGCTTATAAAATAAGCACCCTATAAGTGTGCAAGGCCTTCTTAGCAACTAAACTTATCCTCAAAAAATTATACCAAATAAATCCAAAATACCTCAACAATTTTTTTTTTGAATTATTGCAATTGTCAAAGATCTCCAAAGTACCAATAGATACAACAATCAAAACTTCATTATTGTTAAACAAAAGAAATACGAATATTACAAGATCATCTTATTTCAAAAATTCATAATCTCCTTTCAAGTGTACACCCTCAATAAAAGTCCCAAAACTTGCTATTCTTTACAATCTGAAACTGGAGGGGAAAAAGGGGGGGGGGGGGGGGGGGAGGTGAGTTGACAACTTAATAAGTAACCAAAGTTCTAATAAGTTCTATCAAGCAAATAGATCTGTAAAATAATAAGTTGTACATAGATTGAATATTTCAATTTTACAAATATATCAATAGACACTCAATTTTGCACCCACGAATGAATCAGAGAGAATGACTTGAATGACCATTCATGTATCTCAAAAATCATGATTGCATTACATGCATCAATTTGTTCTTGCATTACATACATCAATTCTTTCTTGCATTACATGTATTAATTCATTCATTATATATCATAGAAATGATCTTGAGATTCTAACGGTCGCAACGGTGTTTCCAGTTTCCAAATTGGACCATCGAATCGAAAGATATCGCACAATCAAGTTTGCACGGTCAGCATGCATTGTGTCTCGGTAAGGACGACCACAAATGATTAGTTTAAATTAATTCTGATTGGTTAAACCATTAAAATTAATTAATTAATTTTGTTATTGATTAATAATTAGTGTTTAAAATAGGGATGCATGCATAGGAATAAAAGGGGTGACTGGATAACATTAAAATTGTGGATAATTTGAATTTTATCAAGATTTATTTTAAGATATTTATCTACAATATAATTGTTCTTAAATAGCTTGAATTATCCAAAAAAATAGATGAAAAATCATAGATGGAGGATGAACACACGTCTAGGTACAAGGATCAGCCAAAAAACCCTAGAAGAGAAGTCCAAACAGTACCTGAACGCGAAAGAAATTTTGGAGTCCAAAGGCCAATTCGGCACTTTTGGAGTGCCAAACGGTACTCTAAAAGGGCCAAATTTTCCTTGGTTGGGCTTTGGCCCAATGGCCTTCGAGTAACGATAAGGCATACCCTTTTCGATATTTTTCCAAAGGATGCGTTCGGATTCAGACCCTAATCATCCATACCTATTTTTTAGAGCCCTCTGATTCCTATAAATAGAGGATAAACTTCATAATTCAGCACCTTTTTTCTATGTTTTGGGAGGCATACGTTTTAGGCTCTCAGATTGCCCATATTTTATGATCCCCTCTCTGAGTGTTGCTGCTTAAATTAGGGTTTTTAAGTTTCAAAGATAACTGAATAAGTTTCTTTGAACCCTAAAACATCCTCTCAAGAACAAGGAGTGCTCATGCAAGAGGTTATTTTCAATCACCCTTTCTCTTAATGTTTCATGTTTATGATGATGCATGTTTTCCTCTATCCATAACATGAATAGTTAATCATTGTCTTGGCAAAGCATGATCTTGATTTTGTTTATGTAATAGTTAGGATTTCTTTCTTAATTCCAATTATCTGCATATAACCAATTACTTTTCTTTAAAAAAAAAAAGAAAATCTGCGTCTTTTTTAGATGTAGATCTGAATTTTTCTTAATCCAAAATGGATATGCATCTTTCTCAGATGTAGATCTGAACTTTTCTTAATAAAAAATGGATTTGCATCTTTCTTTGATGTAGATATAAATTTTTCTTAATCAAAAAGGGATCTGCATCTTTCTTTAGATGTAGATATGATTTTTTCTTAAAACAAAAACAGATCTACATCTTTCTTAGAAGTAGATCTGATTTTTTCTTAATCAAAAAAGGGATCTGCATCCTCATTAAATACAGATCTAGATTTTTCTTAAATAAAAAACTTATTTGTATCTTTCATAGATACAAATCAGATTTTATTTTTTATGCAGATTTTTGAAGTATAGAAAGAGATTAAACATTATTGTGTTTGGTTTTTTCTATTTAATTCATGATTGTATAAATTCATATTATGAGTGAAACTCTCTTCTTAAAAGAAAAATCCTTTTCATTTTTTTAACATATAAGAAAAATAGATTTGATTTTTCTGCTAATAAAAAATCATTTCATTTAAATACTACAAAATAGATTTGAATTTTTGTCATTAAAAACCATCTTTTTAAATACTACAAAACAAATCTAGTATTTTGACAAATCAAAACCAACTTTTCTTACCAACCAAAATAGATTTGACTTTTTAAAAAAACAAAAGAAGAGACTTCATTCATAAATAGATTTATGTGATTTATGCTTGGATGGGTTGTGTCACGTCATTCTAGATGTTCTCGTAGCCTCATGTGGAGAAAATAATATTTTTTGATTTTTGGGGTCTAGCACGCAAATTAAGGGCAGACAAAATATGGTATCAATAGGCTCGTGATGCTCTAGATAGAACTAGTTTTAGTACCAATGAATAACCCCCATTGGCTGGGTATCAATGTAACACCCCAGCCCAAGTCAAGTAAAAAAAAAAAAGGGCGGTCAAATTTTTGGCTCACGTGAGCCCCACCAACCTACCCCATTTAACCCACACCACTCATCTCACAAATATCTCTACTCTCTTTGGCCGGCCATCCCTTTTCTCTCATTTGTTTCTTTCTTTTTCTCACAAACGCACAAACACTCCTTCACACTCTCCCACCAATACCTCCATGCCACCATCTCCACAATCATTTTCTCTAGCAATGTCATTGAAAAATTCTTAGGAACCTCTAAGCATCTTCATCTTTTATTTAAGGTAAAATTTCTAATCCTTTTGGTGTGTTTTATGTTTTGCTTGAGGTTATATTTTTATCTAAACTTTAATAATGATACCCATGTGATTTATGTGCATTGAAAGTCATATTTATGTGTTTATATGTATGGGTTTTGTATTGGTAGAATTATTTGATGAGTGGGTTTATGGTTTATGTCAATGATGACTATCTAAGGTTTATTTATGGTGGAAATTTAGGGGTTTTGAGTTATAACAAGTGATGGTTAGTAAATCTAATTTTTCCATTGCTATTGGGTTATTTGGGGTTAGTTGAAGTTCTAAATTTCTTGTTTTGGAGGATATTTTTATTTTGCTTACATGGGTCTCTTGATGATGTTTTGTAAATCTTATGGAAGCTAGTCATAATGTTGGAGATGATATTGAATGGATTAACTTTATAAATTGGAGTCTATGCCTTGTGAATTAATTTGTCGAGAAACTTTGGAAGAGGAATATGTTATTGATGAGGTTAAATACTAGGCTTGCCTAATTAAGTGCTTATTTGACAATTCCTAAATTGTAGCTATGATAGGCCAAGAATGTATTGACCTATTGTGATAAATTAACCAATTGATTTAGCTAAGTTAATTAATTAATTCACTTAACATGCAAAATACGTGGTAGCACAAACAAATCACCAATTGACTAAAGTGCAGCGGAAATTAAATTGACACGGTGATTTGTTTACAAATGAGGAAAACTTAAAAACTTACACGGCAAAAACCCCACTAGGTGATTTTAAGGTCACCACTTTGAGAATCAACTATTATCAAAACATACGGTTACAAGTAAAGGAATCCCAATACCTTATACCAACCTATAATTGAACCCTTCCCTCAATATCCAATTGGACTTGTTCTGTAGTCACAATCTCTCATTTTCAATGCACAGCTCCCAATATGTAACTAATCAATAGATGCGCGGATCCCAGTATGCGACTTAATCACTAACTTGAGAAAGATGTTGGTTGCAAAGTTTTTCAGTTCATCACACGATGAAGATCACGAAGCTCATTGGTCACAAAACCCTAAGGTGTACAAACACAGTATCTTCTTCAAGAGAAAGATGAACTAGGGCAAATTCTGTTTCCGGTTACAATTTGCATGAACACAACTTTGCTTCACACTTGCGCAACCTTTGACAGCCCTTAAAATAATCCTTATATATGTTTAAGGTTTTGAGAAAAGAAAGATAAAAAATATACACACGAATTCGATGCAAAACAGAACTGAAAATCTGTTTTTTATAAACCTCAACAGATAGGGTATATATCGAGCTAGTTGTTGAACTTAGGCTTCAGCAGCTTTTTGAACCACGATAGATGCTAGCTATCAAGATTTAAAATCCAGCATTTTGTCACTTGTTTCTTGGACAAACTTACATGGCTTTAACACTTGAACTTGAAACCTTATTCCATGAAGTATTAAACACATCCTAGATATACCCAATTACAAGTAAAGTGCGTTTTGTCAAAGGATTAGCCAATTCTAAATTGACAAATGTTCCTAACATCAAATCACATATGTCCTAACAAGCTAGATACAATTTTAAGCTTTATGCTTATTGTGTTAGGTTTGCTTGATATTGTTGAGGTTCAAGCTAATCTCTTTTTGAGCTTGGAGAACTAGGATTTTTGCGGGTTGCAAGGTAAGTAGTTTTTTAATGGGATTTTTGAAAAATAACCATGTTACATAAATGTTGTTTTTGGGTTTAAATACACTTTTGGAAACTACCTATGGAAACTATATTTTCCTAAAAACTATTGTGTCATAACCTTAATATATATATGATTAGATATGAATATGCATCATATTTGGTATTGCATTTGGGGAAATCATGGATTTTATGGTATATTAGAAAATTCAAAGATGCTTATCTTGTCTTGTTACATGGGAAATTGATAGAAAATCTCTTGACAAGAATGAAGTTGAAAACCTTACAAATTTTGTAGGAGTTAGATTATTTAAAGTCTTTCTGAAACTACTTGGATATGAACTATGTGTTTCAAAGTAATGTAACCTGTGAGCTTATGTGGTTTTTAACACCATGCCACGTGTGATTTCCCAGTGATCACTCGATTTGGTTTTCATAGTCTTTGTGACAATGGAATCAAATCTAGGTTAGTGTCCTTTCACTTTGGATGATGCGTTCTTCCCTGCTGCCTATGGGGGAAAGAGATTCCTTAATTGTGTGTGGGTGAGGTTGCTGCCCATGGGGCCAAGTGACCACATACAAAAGAGGTCCTATTTGACGTGCTCTCCCTGCTGCCCATGGGGGGAGAGAAAAACCTTGAGGGTATAGGTGAGGCTGCTATCCATGGGGCCAAGAGTCTGTGTACCATAGAGGACAATATCATGCTAGTTGTGAATGGGTGGATCCCTTGACCGATCTATGTGGTAGTGTGGTATATTTGTGATAATTTACTTTATGTTAGATATTATGGTTTTGGAAATTATATTATTGGTGCTCACAGATTATAGTATATAATTTCAAGGTATTTACTTTGAGAAACTTTGTGTTTCATTATTTAATCATTCTTGTCATATTATTATTATTGAAGATGAAACTTGCATTTCCCCAATCCCCATTAATTATGCTACTTACTAGGTGTTAGCTCATCCCACCCTCTAACAGTTTTTTAGATTTATTAGCTATACCTTGGGTATAGAGCTTACTTCTTTGGTGATGATTAGGGTGCTATGTTAAATTTGGAGACTTTTGCTGTAAATGGTTGGTGACTCGATCTAGTTATGTTTAATGAAACCTTAATTAATTCTATCAAAGCACTTGAGGTTTGTTAGCCTTTGGCATGGTAGGCCTAGACTCGATGTTAAGGTCCTTATTCTTGATAAGATTGTGACTTCGTGTAATTTAATCAAAGTTTTGTAATATATTCATGTATTATGTGGAGGCACGTGATTTTTAGTTATTGTTCGTAAATGTGCTATAGAGCTCTGACTTGTAATGTGAAGATTTTAGTATGATTATATATTCTTATCGTATGGAAAAGATAGGAAAATAAAGATTTCTTATAGTTTGATTTGCCAAGAAGGAAAAATCTACAGGTACCCTTGGGATGTATTTCTCATGCTTTGAACCCTTTTGGGTTTGGGACGTGACAATCAGAGTCAAAACATAGTCAGATTGTCTAAAATCATATATATATATATATATATATATATATATCAAATCATAGTTCAAACAAAAATATATCTCATTCAAATACATATAAAAAATCATATACTCAGTTAGTCATTAGAACTGTGGAGTCCAAGAATGTAGTTTTTTTCACTTTAATGGCTCTAATATTAACTACAAACTATGAGACTTCCTGGTCCTGCTTCTCATTATATAAATGCGAAGGGTCTCGCTCTATGTGCATGTAAACCTATAATGCTTAACCAGTAACTTTCAAGATGAGTGAGAGCTAGGGTTGGCCTAAAAAATGATGTTGAGCAGACTAAGCATTACATACGGTTTTCTAATTAAAAAGAGGTCTCATTTAGGTTCATCCAAACGCCAAATGATGCTTCTTATGTATGTCCCTTCCTGGTACTGAATAATAAAGGAACAGAGCAATAGAATCAAAGTTTGATGTCAGTGCCTTGAATATATGTTCCATCAAGTATAGCCACCAGACCAGGATTAGGCACTAATTGACCATACAGCAACTAATTTCTTTACCAAACAATGCCAACGTATACGTTTAAATAATGGATTTCACAGTCGACCAAGTGATCTCACGTGGATAGCAATATATAAGTCGGTTGAATAACTTAATGTTCTAAAAAGTAGAAACGTTCAATAGATAAGTGCTCTTCTTCTTATTGCCGGTGTCAGTCGGCGGTTAGATAAGCACAACATCGCCAGCAGTACTATCTAGCTCGCTGTCATGACTCATGGGATGGCGCGTGCATCAAACATATTATATATATATATATATATATATATCATAACTGAGAGAAAAATCCAATTAGATTCTAAATTGGAT
Source organism: Quercus agrifolia (assembly GCA_029955455.1). Lineage (NCBI taxonomy): Eukaryota > Viridiplantae > Streptophyta > Magnoliopsida > Fagales > Fagaceae > Quercus > Quercus agrifolia. The sequence goes on along the minus strand of JARQAD010000002.1, from coordinate 41,498,838 downwards.
TTCAATGGTAAACTACGTCTAATATTCATGAACAAAAAAAAAAAAAAAAAAACATAAAGATCTTCTTGGCTTAGAAATAGAGAAAGATTCCATTGGTTTTTCGGGAATAAGTTCTTTTTGGGCTCTCTTGATACCAAGAAGTTCTGCCTTAAGATTGGTCTATTGGAGAAAATTGGCAAATGCCCTTTTCAAACAAAAAAAAAAAATCTAGCATTTTGCCCCCTTTTCCAAACTAATTAGGGAAATGCCCTTCTTTTGAAAATCAATTTTCTCACAATCGAGTTTAAAAAAAAAATAAAAATTTGGAGCCCTATAGTAGCGTTTTAAGGAGCCTATAGTGACGTTTTAAGGACCTATAGTGACATTTTGAAACTCAAGCTCCATGAACTCAAGTTACATGCAATTTTTCTTCTTTTTTTTACCTATAACTCGAGTTCATGAAGCTCAAGTTTCAAAACGCTGCTATAGGTCCTTAAAACGTCACTATAGTCTCCTTAAAAATGCCACTATAAGACTTAACTTGATTTTGAGAAAATCGAGTTTCAAAAGAGGAGCATTTCTCTAATTAGTTTGGGAAATTGGGCAAAATGCTAGATTTTTTTTTTGAAAAGGACATTTGCTCATTTTCTCCTTGGTCTATTTGCATGCGTTTTTAAATGGACTATCACGGGTTATTTAATGAAGGTGTAATCTGGTTTTCATTTTACATATAATAAAAAAAATTAAATGTTAATTGAATTATACAATTGGATGAAATGATTACATAAATAATGTCATGCACAATTCGACAACTTTAACCCTCTAATTTACTAAAATCAATTAAACATGATATGGAAGAAGAATTTATTCATTTATATATATAAAAGCACCTATTCATTTAATACAAGATGCTAAACTTTTTCAACTCTCCATGTTTTACTATTCCATTCTATAACTTTGCCAATTAGTAAAGGTCATTTTATTTATTTAGTTATATATATTATATTAAATTTCAACGAACTCTATGGGCCAATTCTATTTAATTCGCACTTGAAACCACTTCCAATCCATTTAACACTTAGCTATATTTTCTTATAAGAAAAAACTTATGATTAGTTCAAACAAAAATTTCAATGAAAATTTTAATTATGACCTCAAAAATTGGTTGTTCGTATCTTATTCGAAAATTTTAAACATGAGATAAATTTATAGCATAAAAATAACAAAATTAAATTGAAAAAAACTATATATATATATATATATATATATTGTAAGAACTGGATTTGGAGGCCCAAGCCCACTTAGAGTAATGAAGCCTTGCACTTCAACCCAAGCCTAACAATAGAATTATTTTAGTGAAGAGATGGGAAGGCAATCACAATACAGTAGTATATCAAGTTTCTAGCTAAGGATGTTGGTCACAGTCAAGGAAAAAAGAGTCACATAAGTAAAAAAAGCCCTCCTCGATCTTTCCCGAAGATGTGTTCTTATATAAGTCTTGCTGAGGTTATCTCAATTTGCACACTATTCTTTTTCCTTTTTCTTTTGATTTTCCCCAAAAGTCCCCTCATCTCGAAGCTTCTTTCTTCCTATATACCCTATTTCTTTGCATCATGACCTTCCACATGTACACCCTAGAAATCTCCCATGATACTTGTCCCATTAAGGTTTTGCTGAAGGTGGTAGAAGGGGTTGCTAGCTGTGAAAACACTATTCAGGGGTCACTTCTTCAAAAATGCAATGGATAAGTTTTCTACAGGGCATTTAATGCGAGGGTGGTAGATATGCTCTTTTAGGGAACTTCCTACTACCCACTGTATTTCCCCAAAATGCTACTTCTCCACCTTGGGCGCTCACAAGACACAATGCTTCTTCCCATCCTTTACTCAAGTAGGCCACCTTCTTGGGCCTGAGGCACTTTTACAAATGGTTTGGTGAGGAATGTCCCGCTCCTCGCCCTTCTTAATCCTCGAACATCACACATTAGCCCTCTAAAACCTTGCTATTAACATTTGGTTTAAGAGTAAGGTTTTAGTAACACTGAGCTGAGCAGTACGTGCCAAACATGTTCCCACGTGAAGACATCGTTTCAACTGTCCTCTACACATTCCTGACATTCGGTATCCACATTCCTATAGTTATTGCATCAGGCGGCTATTTGTCCCCCCCCCCCCCCCCCCACATTTTACGGTATGATGATGATTCTACGGTCCTCATTTCTTACTCCTATATATAAGAAGGTGCTAGGGTCAATTTTGCCTCATTTACTTGTTTCCTAGATATTTTATTGAAGCAGCAATCCGAGGAAAGGCCTTTCTTGTGATTGTATGTGCGTTCAATTTACCATTTCGTATCGCAAGGGGATTTATTTCTTATTTTATCATTTTTATACTTTAAACTTATAGGGACCTATGGGTAGATTTGCTAGGCTAGTTGGCACTCCCGAATGTATGGTTGCCTTTAGGGCTAAATATAGGATTCCCAACAGTGTTGACCTTCAACATTGTGAATTAGAAGAATAATTAGTCCTAAATAGACCACCTGGTTTAGTAGTTATTCCGATGATCGCCTTCATAGAAGGCAAGATGGAAATTCCCATGGGTAGGGTTACTAGAGATTTTCTTATTAATTATAAGTTATCTCCAACCCAATGTTCTCCTAACCCTTTTAGGGTCCTAGGTAGTGTAGACATGATAAACTGAAAGATGGGACTAACCTTATGTGGAACGATGTAAACTGGGTATACAATAAGGGAAAAAATACCGTTTACTACTTCAAATGTAGGATCCCCGCCATTAGACTAATCTCCTGTATACCTAAGTCGAATAAGGGCATGGACGAAGACTTCCTCATCGTCTCGGGTGGTTGGCATGATGGGTTGCACTGTCCTACCCAAGATGAGGAACTAGGTAGGGTTCCCACAGATCTTTAGGCTCACTTAAGGCATCCATTTTCTTGTGTTTTTTTTTTTTTTTTAAAGGAAAATAAACAACTTTGTAACTCACAATTTTGTTTACTTGCAAACGAATTTCATATTGCCTTAACCAAGAGCTTGGTAAACTTTGCAGATCTTAATTGAATCCTTCAGTCATAGATCTTTCTCCACCGAGACGGGCAACTCCAGGCGATACACGTGATCCTTATATTCACGCCTATCTCCAAGTGCTTCCAAAGTCCTAAGCACGTGATCAGGGCAAAAGATCCTAGGTTAGTGCTGATTGACATGGCCGTTCTGGGATTTTTAACATAGCCTCCTTTGTCTAGTACCCAAGACGCGCAATTACCAGCCCCACTTGTTGCCAAGCTACTCTATTTTCTGGAGAAACCAATACCCACCTCCAACAAGCAAGAAGAACATGCCCCCAAACCTACCAAAGAAGACTTGGATAAAGACTTCGAGGTTTTTTACCAGAAAGATCCCAAAGATCACCCAGCCCCTTCTTATCGCCATTCAACCATTGCCTCTATTAGCATTAGTCAAGAAGCACCTGACATCCCGAAAGCTATGGTTCAAGAAGAAAAGACCCTAAACTTGCTGGCATTGCTTACTGCACATGCTGGGGGTAATACTCCCACAGTTCTGGTGGTACCTCAACCGCTAACCCCTGCTTCTACTCGTGTTCCTTTCGATGATGCTACCGAGAAGAAAAGAAAAAGGGGCAAGGGATCCGAGGGCACCGAGGAGGGAGAAATAACCCTTCTAGCACAGTAACCCCCTGCCAAGGAGCCTAGAGTTACAAGAGCTCAACATAAAAAGAGCACATCTTCTGGACCTTCCAAAGGTGTTGAGGGAGAGCAACGCTTTAAAGCCTCAATATGGAGCCCATCTTTCATATTGAGGTCAAGAGATCCAGTTATGGATGATGCCTCCCTTTGTGACCCTCAGAAGAGCAGATCTAGCATTCTATCCAAATGTCTAGAGAAGGCGCTCCTACTTCCCGAGGACATGCATAAGCTACAGTCCCTAAGGAAGCGTGAGGTGTTCCTAGCACTCTAGAGGGACCTTGCCAAGGTATATGCTTAATTTCTTAACTTTATATGCCTAACACTGTTCACTGTGTACTCATGCATATACTTTTATAGGCCGTGCAAGCATCCTTTGTTGCTGAAGAATAGGTGGATCAGAGGCTGTCTAAAGCCTGTGAAGGAGAAACTAATCTAGAGCAATTCGAGAAGGCTCTTGCTAACTTAGAGAAAGACTCAAAGACTCCTACTTTCACTTGGATGAAGTAGAAAGAGTGCGTAAGAACACCGAATCAGCCATGGCAGGGTTTGAGAAGCAAGCCAAGGACGCACAACTTTCCCTAAAGAAAGTTGAGACTCAGCTAGCCTTAGCAATTAAGAAAACCAAGCAGCAGCAGAAGTAGCTTGAAGGGAAACCCGCCGAGAAGGCATAAGTTGAGTAGGCCGCCTATGATGTTGGCATGACCAAGACCGCTCAGAGCTTGACTGCCTAACTCTAGGAAGTCGCTCGGGCTTTTTGCATTGAAGTATGGGGTGAAGCTCTTAATGTTGCAAGCTTGAATGCAGACTCCAAGCTGAGGGAAGTTGAAAAGATTTATTACCTTTAGCCACTCCGTATAGCTCCTAGTTCAACCCCCACTCTTCCTGATCCAAGCTCTGCCTCTTTAGCACCAAAGCCTGCTGTGACTTCAACCTCTGTCTCTCATTGTGGAGCTAGGACCAGAGGAGGTGATTGAAGTTGAATAGTAGAAGAAGAAGAAGAAGAAAGAGAAGTCAAAAGATGTAATTGAATAAGCTCTTCTACTTTTAGCACTTAGGCAAATTTTGTAGGGCAATGGGCTCATGTACTTTTGTAACTTAGACCTTTGAATGGAAAAATATGCAAATTTTTGTTGGCGTTCTTAACTTTCCTTTCTCGTCAATATTTTATTTCTACCATCAATATCCATACTTTATAGTTGAAGGCAGCTAGCTTAGTAGATGAAAGCCTACAGTCTGCCATATTGCAAATCAAATTAAATTTACTTATGCTTTACTTTGAATTTGCATCTGAATTTTGCCTTATTGAAACTAGCCTACCCAAGGCCTTAAAATTAACGGGGTCATAAAAAATAACCTTTTAATAAAAAGTAACTTAACCAAGTCTTGTGATCCGAGGAGTCAAACAAGACAATGGTTTTGTCTAACACCTAACACTTAATAATTTCACATAAGGGTTAATTTACCCACGATTTGTGACCCAAGGAGTTGAACAAGACCAAGGTTCTATTTAACACTTGGGCATTTTTATGTAAGGGTTAATTTTCCCAAGGCTTATGACTTGAGGAGTCGACCATGACCAATGTTCTGTTTAACACTTAGCCAATTTTACGTAAGGATTAATTTACCTGAGACTTGTGTCCTGAGGAGTTGAACATGACCAAGGTTCTGTTTAACACTTAGACAATTTTACGTAAGGGTTAATTTACCTGAGGCTTGTGACCCGAGGAGTCGAACAAGACTAAGGTTCTCTTTAAAACTTAGCCAATTTTATGAAAGGGTTAATTTACCCGAGGCTTGTGACCGAGGAGTAGAACAAGACCAAGGTTCTATTTAACACTTATCCAATTTTACGTAAGGGTTAATTTACCTGAGGCTTGTGACCCGAGGGGTCGAACAAGACTAAGGTTTTGTTTAACACTTAGACAATTTTACGTAAGGGTTAATTTACTGAGGCTTGTGACCCAAGGAGTCGAAAAAGACTAAGGTTCTGTTTAACATTTATTCAATTTTACGTAAGGGCTAATTTACTTGAGGCTTGTGACTTGAGAAGTTGAACAAGACCAAGGTTCTATTTAACACTTAGACAGTTATTGGAGAACCCTTATGATTTTACCTTGCGCCTACAACAGTAAGTAATTGAACAAGGAATGAACCAAAAAAACTTCATATTATTAATAATAATACCAGCGTAGGTTATTTACATTCCATAGGTGCGAAATCCCTTTTCCATCCAAGTTTTGTAAGTAATAAGCTCTAATTCCTGCTACCGAGGTTATCCTATACAAGCCCTCCCAATTCGGCCTTAATTTTCCCCACAAAGGATTCTTTGCCATTCTCACAACTTTTCTAAGAACCAAATATCCTGGAGCCAGTGGTCTTAAGTTAACCTTCTTATCATACCCCTGCCTGAGCTTCTGCTGGCAGTGCACCATTCTAACCATGGACATTTCTCTTTTTTCATCAATTAATTCTAAACTTGTGGAGAGTAAACAATCATTCTCTTCCCTACCAAAATTATCAATTCTCAAGGTTGGGAATCCTACCTCAAGGGGTATAACCACTTCAGATCCATATGTCATTGTGAAGGGAGTCTCTCCTGTTGACCTTTGAGTTGTGGCATGATATGTCCATAACACGTGTGGCAACTCGTCCACCCACTTCCCCTTTACGTTGTCTAACCTTTTCTTTAAGTCTGAGACTATGGTCTTGTTAGTTGCTTTTTTTTGACCATTTCTCTGGAGGTAGGCTAGGGTAGAATATCTATTAGTAATACCAAGCTTACCGCAATACCTTCTGAAGGCTTTACTATCAAATTAGAGTCCATTGTCCGAGATCAATGTATGAGGGACCCCAAATCTAGTAACAATATTCCTCTAAATAAACCTTTTTGCATCTACATCCCTAATGTTGGAAAGAGGTTCAGATTCCACCCATTTTGTAAAATAATCTGTCCCTACTAAGAGCCATCGTCAGTTCCTTGTAGCCCTCAGGAAGGGTCCAAATATATCTAAGCCCCACTGTGCAAAGGGCCATGGGATGGTAAATAGATTTAAAAACCCCCCTGGTTGATGGATTTCAAGAGCGTATCTTTGACATTGGTCACACTTATGAACGTAGTCCTGTGCAGCCTTCTGCATACTCAGCCACCAATACCCTTGGGTGAGAGCACTATGGGATAAAGACCTTCTTCCAGTGTGACTTCCACAGATACCCTCATGTAATTCCTCCAACAGTGGTTCCACAGCATCTGGGTGAACGCATAGTAAATATGGTCCTGAATGGGAGCATTTATACAACTTTTACTCCTCAAAAAGCCAATATCGTGGGGCCTTCTTCCATACCTTCTCAGCTTCAATTTTTACTTCAGGCAATAAGCCCTCCTTCAAGAATAATATCACAGGATCCATCCAGCTTCAGACCTATTTGTATATTATTTACCTGAATAAAAGGCTAGTCATCACAACTGGGAGCTATTAAATCTTCCACCGTTATAACTCGAGGTAGCCTTGATCCCGAGGAAGTTGCCAGCATAGCTAGTGAATCTGTGTGGGAATTTTGTCCTCTCGGGATTTGTCATAAGATAAAACTTTTAAAACTGTACCAAGCACACTTAACTTTGAAGAGATACCCCTGCATTCTTTGATTCCTGGCCTCAAACTCTCCATTGACCTGTCCAACGACTAGGTGGGAGTCCGAATATATTTCTAAGACTTCCCTTCCTAGTCTGCTGACCATCTCCATCCCAGCTAATAACGCCTCATACTCAGTTTCATTATTTGTAGTTAGGAAACCTAACCGTAAAGATTTCCCCACTACCAGCTTCTCGGGTGTCACCAATACAATTCCCACTCCGGAGCCTTTTTGGTTAACTGCTCCATCTGTGTACACTTCCCAAGATGAAGAAGAGGGGATGAAAACTTCCAAAACACATAGATCCATGATTTCTATCAAAACTATCAAACTATAGACTCTAGGATTTCTCCTATTACGTTCCTTCCTACGCAATTTTCTATGTAAATGATCGATTTATTGCTTTAGATTTTGTGTTTCCTGTTCATGCGAAACGTGACTTCCCGACCTAGAATAACTTCCTGTGTGCTCTGTGTGCTGTGTTTCTACTCTAAAACTGGGTGTAGAATTGTTCTCCCTATCCTTGTGTCTTTCCAAATTAACAAAGTGGTTCTCACGTTGAGAACCAACAGATTCCTCCCTGTTGTGCTCCAAGTTAGCCATTGCTCAAGAATACTGACAATGATTCCCATAAACGGCACCAATTGTAAGAATTGGATTTGGAGGCCCAAGCCCACTTAGAGTAATGGAGCCTTGCACTTCAACCTAAGCCCAACAATAGAATTATTTTAGTGAAAAGATGGGAAGGCAATCTATTTGGTTCTAAAATTTTAGAACAATTGGCAAACTGTGAACACAAACTTGTCTAGATATAGATCTTAGAGTCTATAGGTATTATTAAGGTGATATAAGTCAAGATTCAAGAACAAGCAAGCTATAGAAAGAAGATTTCATAATTTTCCTGGTTTGATTGATCAAAAGACAGGCTCGACCAATCAAAATACGAGTCTACAGAATTTTAAGTTCGGCCTAACAGCAATTCAAGCCCAAAAAGGATTAGGGTTTTGGATCTACTTCTTCTAGTATATGAAGGAAACCCTAGGCATGTTTTAATATGACTTTGGAGGTGCTCTTATGAGATCTAAAAGGTTCTGTGCCTTCTTCTATCAAAGTCACTATCAAATATCACTATTTTATCTTTAGAACCGGTAGATCTGAAGTTGCTGCATAAAGATCAATAATAGTTGAAGATCTAAACCTTCAAAGGTAGTCTTGGAGTCATAAACAAGAGAGTTTGTGTTGCTAAACCTTTGAGTGGAGTCTCAAAGTCATAAGTGTGAGTTCTTGTGTTGCAAAGGCCTAATAGAGGAGGAGTTCGTGGATTTGAAGCTTGCACGTGGTTGTGTCAGTAAGTTCTACATGTGGTAGTAGTAGAATGTTAGTGGTCTAAGTCTTATTGTAAACTTTGATTCTTTATAGTGGATTTGCTTTACCTTGAGGATAGCTAGGTTAAATCCTCCCTAGGTTTTTTACCAGTTTGGTTTTCCTGGGTGATCATATCATTGTGTTTTTTATATTTCTGCTGCTTTACATATATGATTTATGTTTGTTTGACCTAGATTTGAATAATAAACCTAAGTATCCACTTGGTTAATTAATTAGGTTAAACAATCTAGTTTACAGGGATCTAAGAAACCTAACACAATCACAATACAGTAGTATATCAAGTTTCTGGCTAAGGATTTTTAGTCATTGTCAAGGAAAAAATAGTCAAATAAGTAAAAAAGCTCTCCTCAGTCTTTCCCGAGGATGTGTTCTTATATAAGTTTTGCTGAGGTTATCTTAGTTTGTACACTATTCTTTTTCCTTTTTCTTTTGATTTTCTCCAAAAGTCCCCTCATCTTAGAGCTTCTTTCTTCTTATATATATATATATATATCCTATTTCTTTGCATCATGACCTTCCACGTGTATGCCCCATAACTCTCCCTCTGATACTTGTCCTATCAAGGTTCTGTTGAAGGTTGTAAAAGGGGTTGCTAGCTGTGAAAGCATTGTTCAGGTGTGACCTCTTAATAAATGTAATGGATAAGTTTGCTACATGGCATTTAATGCGGGGTGGTAGGTATGCCCTTTTAGGTAACTTCCTACTACCCATTATATTTCCCCAGAATGCTACTTCTCCTCCTCGGGCGCTCACAAGACACCATGCCTCTTCCCATCCTCTACTCAAGTAGGCCACCTTTCCAGGTTTGAGGCACTTTTACAAATGGTTTGATGAGGAATGTCCCGCTCCTAGCCCTTCTCGATCCTCGGACACCCCCCCCCATACACCACACACATATATATATATAGGTCATCAAGAATTAAAAGTTAGAATAAAAATGATCATAAGTATTATTAAACTTAGGCATGAATTTTAATATGCATCTAATTATGTTTATTTTTATTTTTTGAATATTTAATTAATAATGTATATTTTTATAATTAAAAAATTGGTTTTATTTTAAATGCGTCCATGTGTATGCATTTGCTATAAGTTAAAATACATATAAAATAACTATTATAACAAATATTAAACATTGTGGCTGAAACTTGAGTTGTAAACCAAAAATAAAATTAAACAAATATGCACATTAACTAAATTAGCTATGTATGTAGTTTCACTTATAATGTCAAAATTCTCATTTCAATTATATTAATTTTATGAACATGTTATTTCTTAATATTTCTAATATTCATAAATTACATATACTTGATCTTATAGTAGCCAAATAAAAAATTTCTTTTAACTTATTTAGTATTTTAAATCACATAATACTCCTAACATGTTTCTTCGTTTTTCTATCAGATCTAGTTCAATAAAAACTAAATAGAAATCTTTATGCCCTTCTCTAAATTTTTCTATTTGTTTTAAATCACTCTCTGAAAATTTTTATAATGTGACTTATAAGTTTAATTCCACTATTTTGTGTCCAATTTTGAATATTGCCCTTGTTCCGATATAGGTATTAGAGTTCTTATATTCCTCCCACTAAACATTTTACTAATAAAATATGTTTTGAAAAGATTTGTCAACCATCCTACATCCAAGCACTTGCAACTTCAATGAGAATTTCATCATGTCCCATAATTGTTTTTGTGGATGCAAATGATCTGAGGACACCTGAAAGCTCCTAGGTCTAGACCGAGTCTTGCATGTGGGCCCAGACCGAGGATAGAGGGTATCAAGACCATGTGGAACCGAGCTAAAGTTTAAGGAAAAAGGTCCAAAGAAGAGAAGACTAGGTAACTCATCATTTGAGGAGCAAGCGCACCTTAGGAGAACCTATTTGGTTCCTTGCACCAGAAAATGAAGCACTAAGAAAGACGTCAAAATCATGCAAGCGACGAAATAGGGAAATATCTGGGAAGATGACCATCACCTCCACATTCAATGCTATGTAACAATTGAGCTGGTCGCATTTATGAGGAAACGACATCTGAACAGTAACTCAATAGCTCACAAATCTCTTAGTTACCTCCAGAATGGTCTTGATACGATAAGCATCCAAGCCATCCTCCCTGAAACATATATATGGAGGGTTGAGATGCAATAGGAGGGGATATATAAAGCAATAAACTCCCCTGAAAAGGGGAGGAGAGATGTTGAACACAAAGAGAGGGAAAGAAAGGTAGAATTGAAGCTTACTGTAGAAAGATCAGTATTAACTTTTAATGAACTAATCATCCTTGGACTTGCCTAAGAAAGATTTTTACGCTAAATTTATGTCTCTTGCCCTTATAATAAACACACCGGCCCAATTATCCCAAGCTTGGTGATAGGCCAAAAACAAATTGACCCCTTGTGATAAATTAATTGATTAATTAGCCAAGTATATTAATTAATCAAATTAACATGCAAAGCGTGTGATAGCACAAACAAATCACCAAATAACTAAATATGCAGCAGAAAATAAATGACACAATGATTTGTTTACGAATGGGAAAAACCTACACGGCAAAAACACCGCCGGGTGATTTTCAAGTCACCACTCCTGAAATTCCACTATTATCACAATAAGCGGTTACAAATAAAGGAATCTCAATACCTTATACCAACCTACAGTTGAACCCTTAGCACAATACCCAATTGGACTTGTTCTGTAGTGACAATTTCCCCTTTTGATGCACGGCTCCCAAGTACGTGACTAACCAATTGCGCGGATCCCAGTATGCAACTTCAATCACCAACTAGAGAAGGTTGTTGGCTGCAAAGTTCTTCAGTTCATCCACCGATGAAGATCAAGAAGATGCATGGTCACAAAACCCTATGATGCACAAACACAACAACTTCTTTAGAAAAGATGAACTAGGGCAAACTCTGTCTCCGGTTACAAATTGCTTAAACAAAATTTTCTTAACACTTGTGCAACTTGTGTACACTTTGATAGCCCTTAAAATAATCATTTTATATGTCTAGGGTTGTGAGAAAAGAAAACCCAAACACATAATCACGGATTAGAGTCAAAATGGAACTGGAATTTTGTTTTCCATAAAGCTCGATAGATACCTGTCTGTCGAGATGCTGTCGAGCCACGAGACTAGAACAACTTCTTAAGCTTGAGTTCGATGGATAATTAGCTGTTAAGCTAGCTATCAAGCTTTAATGAACAGCACTTCTTTAGCTTGAATCTTGGACAAACTTGCATGTCTTCAACACTTGATCTTGAAACACAATTTCTTGAAGCATTAAACACATTCTAGATCTACCCAAATACAAGTAAAGTGCGTTTTATCAAAGGATAAGCCAATTACATAAAATAGTGACATATGTTCCTAACAAGTGACTCACATATATCCTAACAATCTCCCTCTTTGGCAATCCGTGACAAAACCACAACAAACAAATGAGATACGAGAGAAGTCATAAAACACTCAACTCATATTCACTCGTTGAATATAGTAAAATCTATCTTAACACAAACTCTTGAAAAACTTTGCAAGAAAAGAGTTTATGGAAAGTAGACTTTGACAACCTATATTTCTGAAACACTTTAAACAAAACTCATCAAGGCATCTTTGTGTGAAACAGAAATAGTAGATTGCATACACGTAATAAGAGCTAGCATACATCAACATATAAAGAAGATAAGTACAATGTATGTCAAAAGTGGTCAGAAGATCCATGTACAAGAATAAATGTATCTAAAATAGAGAAAAGAAAAAGATACAAGTGATCCTCATGACATCCCTCAAAAATATCAACACTCTCCCTAACAAAATGTCTTATACTAACTCTCCCCCTAAGAATGACTACTCTCATATGCAAAACTACTCCCTCTTTTTTTCACGAGTGACAAAGGGTAAAAGTGTCAAGTAGACATCTCATTGATAAAGCTAGCATCTCCATCATCATCATTTGAAGCATCATCGTCATCACCATCATCATCATCCTCATCCTAAGAATCAAAAGCCATTAGAGGAGGTGGTGGAGGAGAAGCCTCAAGAGCATAACCACCCATGGTCGCCTGTTGCCATGCAATACGATAGACACGAACGTTCACCTGATACAACTTTGTAGAGAATGTATCAAGGCGAGCATCCATGCGCTGCAGCTGCGCCAAGATGTCTCCTAGAGTCACATCGCCTGTAGAAGACGAAGGAGAAAATGGGGATGGAATAGAACAAGATGGAGCTAAACGGGAGGGAGAAGCTGCTGAATCCGATTGCCATGACCTAAACTATGCCTCACTACATTTAATGGTAGCGTAGTCTATGACACACATGATAGAAAAATGGTCGAAAGAGGGAAAGGGAACCAAAAAAAGGCATAGAATTTGCATGATAGCGGAAGGGAAAATGAGCTTATCACGGGTGGCTGTATCCCCATACACATCTAAGATAGAAAGAATAAAATGTGAAGGAAAATCTATAGTGAAGTACTTTAACAAAGCCAACAAAAATCGAGCACGAGGCTCTGTGATAGAGTTATAGTGAAAGAGTGGGTGCAAAACAAAAGTCATCACCATGTTCATGAATCTAGGACCTTTAGCAAAGTCCTTACATAGTGTAAATTGACAATAACCCCAATTTGTGGGACGCTTACAGAAGGCGAAAATCATCTCGTCTTTGGACACAGTCCTCAGACGCTCACAACCAGGGTAGTTAGGATGCTCTACCCTCAGAACATGAAGCACATCTACAACAAGCTGTGGTGTGACTACTGTTGGGGGGAGAATTTCTGGTTGTTCCCAAATAAAATATGGGGTAGCCAAGCCGAGACTCAACGATGGGCCCTTGAAATAAAGCCAAAGGCTATCAGTGTGGTGTAAGTTCGCCCAAGCAAGGAATAGAGGCTACACCATAACAAGAAGACAACAATAAAGCATAATAAACACGTTAGTGTTGTTGATTTGTTATATTATTAGTCTTTTTATGGCATCATAGTTCAAATCAGTCCTCTTGCGGTACAATATTATCTCCAGTGGTAGGGGTGAAATTATACTTAAAGTTCAGCAGTCAATGATCAAATAAATTTAGGAAAGTGTTCACTCCTAGGGGTCCTTGTGCGTCTTGGTCAAGGGAATTTAGTACTTTCGGTCATCATTACATCAATGTGAGAGAAAAATTCAATTGTTACAAATACATTATGTCCTTCATCATAATAATGATAAACAATGATTAAAGGCTCCATAGTTACAAATAAAAGAGGAAAAATAGGATGGAATGAAGGGAGAGAAAAATCCCTAGCTCAGTGTAGCAAGTATTAGACTAAGATTTTGGTGAATGTGTGTTCATAAGGCATGAATGAGACAATATGGGCTATTTTGAGTGATTGGGATGAGGTTAACTCTGAGGTTAAGGCTTTTTGAGATTTGTGCTCTATTTGTGACTAGTTGAGAGACATATATGGGCTATGATTGTGTGAGAGGGGAAGAGAGTATCTGAGATTAAATGAGTGTGGGCTAAAGATGATGAGTGGTGAGCTTGAGGAAAGCTTAAACCACGAGCAAAGTAGTAAACAAACCAAGTGTTTCAGAGGGAGTGGCTATCTTGGTCAATTATGGGATGTTTATGGAGTAGGAAGGTATAAGCAAGGTGGTGAATATTGGTGTTATGGTGAGTATAGGCTGAGAAAGGTTGTGAGTGAGCTCCAGAGAGCTTGGGAAAGCTTAAAGAAAGCTTAATAAGGGTTGAATTTCTGCAGAATGTAGTCAATGACAAAAGTTCTTAGAGAGGCCTCCTCCCAATAGGCTGAGGTGTGTATGTTTTTATAATGGAGCTTTGGAGAAGCATTGATTGGCAAGAATCCAAAAATGCATGACTCATCAGGGGTGACGAAATCAAGGTTTTAAGTTTCTTGAGATTGTTGATCAGAAGTAGGAAAATCCACTTTGAGGGGTTGTCTTGCTTCTTTAGCTAATGATGGGATTTTAGAGCTTTTTGCATTAAGTGCCAAGATTTTCAGGGCTGAGCTTAATTATTGTGTATCAAGAGTGAATCCTAATGTTGCAAACTGAGATTTGGTCCCCCAAGAAGTAAGATTTCAACACCCCAAGCCAGGTGTCAAGTTCTAGTCTACTTCAAGGGGTTCTGCTGGAGATCCCTTTATGCCCTTCAAACCACATGTTCCTAAATTTTCCCCTTTAGGATTCATGGGCTTAGCATATGAATCACGTCTTGAATGTTTTTAACATTTTTAGCATCAATTTGTTGGAATTTGAATAATTTGGTTTCAGCTCCCCTTCCGCTGGAGGTGCAATTTTGGGGAAGATAATGAAATTCCATCATCCTTTGGACTTCAACTGATGTGATAGCCCTTGGGCACTGTTCACGTCAGGCAAAGGGTGGCAGAAAACTTATGGGACAGCTCTTAATCCATTCTCAAAGGCTTAGTTCCCTTGTATTGAGTCCCTAGTTGCTCTTTTTGGTTAGGAATGAACAAGGGCTATTTGCCCACTCTCTTTTGCCTCATGCTGGTGTTTTTTGCTTGGGCTTGCTCACATGGACTGGTTCCCTTGGGCTGGGTTGTGTGTACATGTTGCCATGGACTTTTATTAGTAAATATTTTTTGGTTTTTTCATAAATACTTGCAATGGGCCTTTGGGAAATTAGTTGTAATGTTTGAAACAATATGACAAGTTTCAAAATACCTTTGTAAGTAATATTTACTATGATGAATTTCATATTGCAAATAATGTTTCATGGTTTCTAATAATCGCATCATAACTTAAATGATGAGTTTGTGGGTTTGAATATTTACCATGAGTTTTGGTAATAAATATTATGGATGTTGTGATGTAAGATAGATAATGAGCATGAGTTTATAATATGAAATAAATAAATATCATGGATTCAATAATCATAACTTTTCATGGACTTTTATAAGATGATTGCCATGGGTTTTGAGAATAAATAATTCATACATTCCATGAGCTTGTAATATTATAGTAATATTTTTAAGAATCTAAAATATTTGTTAATTATTTGGACTTTTAAGTGAAATAATTACGATGTAGTATTTTGCCAAGTATTGATAACCTTGGGCTTTCGATAAAATAGTGCCAAGTAGTTAACTTGGGTTTTTAATAGTGCCAACGTAAGTTGGGCTTTTGATATTGCCAATGAGAATTGAGTTTTGATATTGCCAATAAGAATTGGGCTTTAAATATTGCCAGCGAGAACTAGGCTTTGATATTGCCAATGAAAATTGGGCTTTGATGTTACCAACGAGAATTGGGCTTTAAATATTGCCAGGGAGAACTGGGTTTTGATATTGCCAATGAGAATTGGGCTTTGATGTTGCCAATGAGAATTGGGCTTTAATATTGCCAATGAGAATTGGGCTTTGGATAAATAAATTGCCATGGGTTTAAACCATGGCCTTTGATTATGGATTTGAATTCCATTGATAAAATTGTTTTGCCATGGACTTGAATCATGGGCTTTTCAAATATTGCCAAGCATAAGTATTCTTGGGCTTTAAATAAAATAGGATGTGCTCGTTGGGTTCAAAGGGTCAGTTTTGGGCTTAGCTAAATAATGATAATAAAATTGGATAAAATATGAGTTTTTAGGCTTTTTGTGATAGTTTATATCATGACCCAGTTTAGATAATGAGATATGAAATATTTGTGATTAATGGAATAATAGAGCAAAAAATATTTGGGAAAACCCAATAACTCATTAGTGGTATAAATAGGTGGTACTCAAATAAAATTAGCTGTAAAAAAAAAAAGTACCCTAACAACTACAATGCGCGTACCTCAAACGCGAGTAGAAAAGAGAGGTATTGAAAAATCGAATCCATGAATGTTGGAGTAAAAATCTTGGATTAGTATGGATGGACAAGTGACTGGGACGACACACAGTGACTCCTATCCCCAGCTGTGAATGACAGTGGGAAGGTCAGTGTCGGCGAAGTCCGCCAAAATGACTCGGCGTTCCGAATGAACACCTCAGGTGTCCTCATCATGGAACCGAATATGAGAAGGAATAGGATCCGAAGAAGATGATGCCCCAGAACAAAGAGGGTTTCGGGACGGAGCAGATTTACACTTAGGTGCCATAGACACAACTAACGTAAACAAAAAGAGAGGGAGAGAAAGGGAGAGAAAGAGAGACAATCAGAAAAGTCCCAAAGAAATTCAAATATAACAAGTATATTGAAAAGAGAGTACGTATGCATGGGGAATGCACGGACATGTGACATGCAAAAGAAATTGCATCATGGGCTCAGCCCAATCCAATCCTACCAGCACACAATCAATTTGCACACATCTAAATGCATGATAGTACGTTATAATGCTTATATGGTGCAATGTAAGAGATTTTAAACTCATTTAATTAAAAACGCATCCCAAAAATTTCAACAACAACTCAATAATTTTGAAAAACCCCAAAATTTTTCAAAAACCCTAAAACCTACGCCTGAATGCATGAAATGCATGAAAAATGAGAGAAAAAGAACACATACCAAGTGATTTGAAGCAAGGAAGGGCCAAAAATCATGTGGGTTGAAGGTTTAGAGGGAGAAGAAAGTTTTTGGGAGGTGAATAGGCGCAGATAGATTGAGAGAGATTGAGGAAATGAGGACCGGATCGCGAAAAACCTGTATATAGATCCTCAGTAATTCTTAACCAGATAGAGGTGTTGAGACATCTGTCAAGAAAGGTGTTGAGAAACACAACATCGACAGATACAACTGTCAAGAAGGTGTCGAGAAACTAAGCAAAGACACAAGAACAGAAACTCAATCGATCCACTAACTGTCAAGAAGCTATCGAGGGTTTAGGAACTTTCTCAATCGATCCACCTAACTGTCAAGGATTTATCGAGATTACGATAAGAACAAAGCTTAAGATCTCGACAGATAGCCAGGTGTTGAGGAGGTATCGAGGAGGGATCGAAATAGCTTAAAACCCATTTTTCAAAAAGGGAAAAACACAGATATGAATGCAATCAAGCATGCAACTCAACCAAAGATCTAGTCAACATTTTAAGCTCTCAAAATCGCCTCTTAACAAAAATATTAAGCACAATGATCCCAAAAACACACACACACACACACACACTAAACAAGTCTAACCAATTTTAGATTTCAAAAACTGGTTAAGACAGATTATTGAGCACACATTAACACATATAAAACCTTCTGATAGCCAAATCACATTGTACCTGCACATGTATCAAGAGTAGCAAAGAATATTGCGTGTTTTGTGTGAAAACATCGCAAGATTTCATAAGTGTATATATGTTATGACGATTTGAGATATGAGAAAATCAATTTAACTAATGCACAATCATAATTGTTTGATGGCGACTATCACCTTTGAGGTACATCTTATAACTTCCACATCTCCTAGAATACACGCTTGCAATCATATTTAAAGCAATTTTGATCTTTTTGCTTTTCATTTTCTTTGCATATTTTTATTTAAGCAAATCATGCATGGGCATATAAGAGAGAGAAAAGAAATACTCAATGATGGTAAGCATTTGACATTCCAATTTTGCAATGCCGAAGCACACAAATGTCATTGACACTATACTTTTGCTATGCCGAAGCATACAGGTGTCATTTCATGATTGGTGGGCAACAGTGGTGAGATGGTTATTTATGCCTTTCTCTTAGGATATTCTAGTCCTTCTCGTCAAAAAGAGTAATACGAGTGTTAAGTACAAGAGATCACTTAATCTTATTCATCACAAAGAAGAGCCACAAAGCTCACTTGCTTAGTTGTGCATAGAGATGCTCATCTAAGCTACAAGAGATACAAAGTTTAGAAAACTTTGTTTCAATGGCCATCCAAGGTACACAAGTACCAATGTACACAAAACACACACTGTTTTTGTTTTTTTTTTTTTTTTATTCAAAATTTTTTTTAATTTTTATATCAAAAATAAAATAAAACAAAACTGAAAAATAACCAAACAAAAACATGTTAAATAAAACAAAGCATAAAAACTAGACTGACTCAAAACTTGAAAGCAAAACAGACAAGTAATGTACACACAAAAACAAGAAGAGAGAAAGAGAAAAGTGATAGAATCACTTGGAGCCCTTTTCCTTCCACACCCTGGAAGAACCTTTCCTTTAATTAAACCCTTGAACCAGTAGTGAGGGGGAAGAATTGAAACTATTCAAGTTTGAAAGGAACATGAGGGCTTTGAGAAGATCTCCAAGGGGAGCAAGAAATGATTGAAGCTGATTTTGGCTTTCAGATGCTATCATACCATTGCTCTGTTGAGTGGCTAACCACTTATAGCAATTTGGTCGAGTATGACCGGCAACTCCACAATGATGATAAAGATGCAGTTTCTTCTGTTTAGGTTGAAGCTGATTCTGGCTTTTAGATGCTATCATGCCATTGCTTTTTTGAGTGGCTAACCACTTATAGCAATTTGGTCGAGTATGACCGGCAACTCCACAATGATGATAAAGATGCGGTTTCTTTTGTTTAGGCTTTTGAGAGTTAGCCTTCTTTGCCCTAGGGATTTTAACTTCCTTCTTATCTTGCTTAGGGGGCGCTCCTAAGATAGATTTACCCTTGTCTATGTTCTCATTAGCTAAATTAGTTTTAACATCATTGTTCTCAATTTCAACATTATTACTATGAGGAACAAAAACAGTAGTACTAGTAGAAGCAATATTAGAGGAAGAGAAACCATACCTAAACCTGTTCGATCAGAAGCAGATTTCTAAAGACTGGGCATCTCATTAAGCTTTGCACTTGAAGCCCTCTCCAATTGAGCTCTAACTTGAAACAACTCTGCTTCAAGCTTCTTGGTCTTCTTAGCCAAGAAATTATTCTCGAACCTCAATGCTCCAATAGTTTGATTAGCTTCATCAAACTTTGTGGAAAGCTCCTCACGGTCAAGTTCCACATCACTGAGCTTCTTGGTGGTCAACCTATACAGTTTCTCATGCTTCTCAAAAAGTTTGTACAGTTTCTCATAGGCTGTATAGATGTCATCTTGATCATCCATCTTCTCAAAATTGGACTTCACCAATTCCTCTTCTTCATCCACATCTTCAACAATCCCATCAGTAGGATTGACAGTGGCAGTGAAGGCATTTAAGATTCCGTCATCGTCATTGTCGGAATCATCCTTAGGCTCGGTGTCGCTCAAAGTAGCAACAAGTGCCTTGCTCTTCCCAATGCTCTTGAGATATGTGGGACACTCTTGTTTCTTGTGAACGAAGCCTTGACACCCAAAGCACTTAGTTCCTACAGGAATAGTGTACTGACCGCCATCTTTAGCATCCTTCTTCCTTTTGTCTTAGCTCTTGAACTGAGAAGAAATGGATTGCCTACGGTCCTTGTCGAAGCCCTTTCCATTTGTATTCTTCATAAAATTCTTGAACTACTTAGTGATGTAGGACTTCATTTTAGAATCTTCATCATCGGAAGACTCATCCGTGTCACTGCTCTTGGCCTTCAGTGCCATACTCTTGCTCTTATCCGACTTGCCAACTCTTGATAACCCTAGCTCGTTGGTCTGCAGATTACTAACCAGCTTTATTAAAGGAATCTTGTCAATATCCTTTAATTCCTCTATTGTCATGATCTTGGCAGAGATCTGAGCACCTTTTTCACAATCTTGGGTTCAGGAATGGTTTCCCTAAGATTGAATGCAGAGTTCATTATGTCCTTCAGCTTTGCATAGAATTCATCAAATGACTCATCCTCCTCCATCTTAATCTCTTTGAAGCTTGTAGTGAGCCTCTGTAGCTTCGAATCCTTGACAGCCTTGGTTCCCTCATAGGTTGTCTGGAGAATGGTCCAAGCCTCCTTGGCAATTTTAGTTAAGGATATCTTCTTGAACTCCTCATTGGTGACTGCACTGAATAAGGCATTCAACGCTCTACTATTGAAGTTTGCCGCCTTGTGATAAATTAATTGATTAATTAGCCAAGTTTATTAATTAATCAAATTAACATGCAAAGCGCATGGTAGCATAAACAAATCACCAAATAACTAAATATGCAATGGAAAATAAATGACATGGTGATTTGTTTACGAATGGGGAAAACCTACCCGGCAGAAACCCAATCAGGTGATTTTCAGGTCACCACTCCCGAAATTTCACTATTATCACAATAAGCAGTTACAAGTAAAGAAATCCTAGTACCTTATACCAACCTATAGTTGAACCCTTACCCCAATACCCAATTAGACTTGTTCTGTAGTGATAATTTCCCCTTTTGATGCACGGCTCTCAAGTACGTGACTAACCAATTGCATGGATCCCAATATGCAACTTCAATCACCAACTAGAGAAGGTTGTTGGCTGCAAAGTTCTTCAGTTCATCCACACGATGAAGATCAAGAAGATACTTGGTCACAAAACCCTACGGTGCACAAACACAGTAACTTCTTTAGAAGAGAAGAACTAGGGAAAACTCTGTCTCCGATTACAAATTGCTTGAACAAACTTTGCTCAACACTTGTGCAACTTGTGTATACTTTGACGGCCCTTAAAATAATCCTTTTATATGTCTAGGGTTGTGAGATAAGAAAGCCCAAACACATAATCATGAATTAGAGTCAAAACAGAACTGAAATTCTGTTTTTCATAAAACTCGACAGATACCTATATGTCGAGATGCTGTCGAGCAGCTGTCGAGCCACGGGGCTGAAACAACTTCTTAAGCTCGATAGGTAGCTGTCGAGCTTTAATGAACAACACTTGTGCAACTTGTGTACACTTTGACGGCTCTTAAAATAATCCTTTTATATGTCTAGGGTTGTGAGATAAGAAAGCCCAAACACATAATCATGAATTAGAGTCAAAACAGAACTGAAATTCTGTTTTTCATAAAACTCGACAGATACCTATATGTTGAGATGCTGTCGAGCAGCTGTCGAGCCACGGGGCTGGAACAACTTCTTAAGCTAGATGGGTAGCTAGGTGTCAAGCTTTAATGAACAACACTTCTTCAGCTAGAATCTTGGACAGACTTGTATGTCTTCAACACTTGATCTTGAAACACAGTTTCTTGAAGTATTAAACACATCTTAGATCTACCCAAATACAAGTAAAATGCATTTTGTCAAAGGATAAGCCAATTGCATAAAATAGTGACATATGTGAGCTTGGGATTGCACTGCATTGTAACTGGCTCACATATGTGACATATGTGAGCTTGGGATCTACCCTAACAAAGTGACTCACATATGTCCTAACACTTGGGATTGCACTGCATTGTAACTGGCTCTTAGAACTCATTCTTTTACAAATCTATTGTTTTGGGCTTGTTGGTTTGGGTCACACTGCTATATGTGAGCTTGGGCCACAATCATAGTCCTTACGGTTTTCATTTTCAACCTCCTCCATATGTGCTTAACCTATATCCTAATTCTTTGAACAAACCAAAACTTTCTATCATCCGTTGGGTTACTCAATTCGCTCCTTTCATATATGAATTCATTTAAAACATTTATCAAATTAAAATTTTCATCTATCTTTAATCTCCTTTCCTTTACATACACTCTTGGATCTTCATCTTTAATGCACTTGACACAGTTCAAGTCTCATGTTTTCATTTCCATTTCTTTGCAAGTTTATGAACATTTTTATTTATCTATTCTTCATCCCATACTTGCAATGTTATTCATCATAGGTTTTAAATCTAGCCTTTTGGACACCCTTCTTAATTTGCTTCCCTCTTTATCAACTTATAATTTTCAAAAGTGCTAGTGTATCTACATCTAGGTAAAATTTTATAACTCTCCCACTTAAATCTTGCTATTGCTTGAACATGCTCATTCCGCCACAAACTCTCCTTAATTATAGCAATCCACAGCTTTTTGATACTCCAAGTACTTCTTGAACCACTATTTTAATACACCTAGCTATATTCATTCCACATCATATCAAAATATTTATTCAGCCACTTGGCTTCTTTGATCATATGTTACTGCAAAGTCTAGAATAGAATCTTTTGATTCATTTCTTACCTTATACTCATGGCTTCCATAAAATCCAAGTCAAAGTTTCATATTTTCTTTAATCCACGAACATGATCAATCTAGGCATAGAGAACCATGAATCCATACATCTCAATAGAAAAAGAAAAGGATCGAATTCATGGATTCTTGAATACTAAGAGAATAAATGGACTATATATATATATATATTGAGAAACAAACACATGCACACAAGGGAGAAGGAAAGGGGTTTTAATACAAAGGCAAACCACAACTCCACTCAAAAGCCATGGTAATAAATGGACTATTAAACTGGCATGCTTGGTAATCCATGTGTTCTATTTAAGAGAGAATGAGTACTGATATCTAAGAAGCACAGATATGAATATGGGTACGGGTACGGGTACGCAGTGGCGGCTCAAGAAATTTTTTTAGAGGGGTCATTAAAAAATTTAAATTAAAAAAAAATTAATTAAAAAAAAACTTTAATCTTAATGTCAACACCAAAAAAACACAGATACACACACATGCAAATACAGGAAAATTTACATTTTTTTTCTATGAGTTTTTATATTTTGAAGTCATTACATGATATTTTATTATCGGTTGTCATTATCTATTGTCAATGTAGGTAGGTGTGACCATTTTATTTTGTTAAGTTTAAATAACATTTTTATTTTTAAGCAATTGGCATTTTCTATTTGTTATTATTTGGGGAAATTGCACTTTACCCACCTGTGGTTTGGCTCATTTTAACAGTGCCCACCCGTGGTTTAAAAGTTATCACTTAACCCACCTGAGGTGGCCTCTGTTAAACCCCCGTTACCCATCTCTGTCATTTCCGTTAGAAAATCCCCTTTACTATATAAGCCAAAATTAGAACCCAAATAAAACCCTAAAAAAAGGAACAAGCTTTCTCCCTCTCTCTACCTTAGAACCCCCAAAAATCCCATAACCCATAATCCCTTTCTCTCTTTACTTTGATTGCCAAAGTGAAATCCCCGAACACTTGCAAGCAAGGAGGAGGTGTGCTTAAGCTTGGGTTTTCCTCTATATCAGGTATGAAATGACTTTCTAGGGTTTACCATTGTTGTGTTTATTCCTTTTCAATGTGTGACGATCGATGAAGGTGATTAGGATTAAAGTTTTTCTGTCATAAAATTAGTGGTTTACCATTGGTGTGTTTATTCTTTTATAGTCGACATTAATGACTGTGGTCCCTAGGAATATTTTGGTTAGATGCATCTTTAGGTTATCTGTGGTCCTACGAAGACAAATTGTTTAATTGGTTGTGTTTCTTGTTTCTGACCCCATGTTAAATGGTATTTTATGTGCAACTGAAATTATTTTTCTTTTGTCATTGGTGCTCTCTATGCATGTGCTGGTTATGTATTTAATTACTGTTGTTTGTGCATGTGTTTTAACTCCTGCAGATGGCTGTTGAAATTCGTTTTGATTTTACTATTCACCATAGTGAGAATTTTGAGTGGAACCCTGGTTTAGAGTATGTAGGTGGTGAGGTATCTACAATGGGTAATGTTGATCCAGATCTACTAAGTCATTTTGAGATACAAGACATTTGTGCTGAGGTTGGGGGACCCATTAATAGTAGGATTTATTATTTAATACCTGGTGGTGACTTAGAGTAAGGGTTACAGTTAATTACTTCAAACGATGATGTGACCTACATGTGTGAACTACATGCTGAATGGCCAACAAATGAAATCACACTTTATGTAGAACCTGAAGTTGAACCAATTGCTATTAAAGAACCTTTAGTTGAACCAGATCAACCAATTGTAGTAGACCAGCCATGGGAAATGAATGATGAAGATGATGATACTGATTGTGAGGAGGTGACCAATACTATTAGATCATCTGTGGTTTATCAAAATGATGTTAGTGAAGAACCTATTAAGGGTTTAAGGGATGGTAATGTTGGTGGAGCTGTGCATGTGGATGACCATGCTACCCATGGAAAAACTATTGGTAGTAAAGATGTTCATGTAGATGAACCTGATTGGCTAGATGAAAGGTACGAAAAGACCAGATTCTCCTGATGACATATTTGGTGCTCAGAACAATGAGGTGCCCAATATGAGAGAGCATCAAAGAGATACTGAAAATGTAAATGATCAAGCTGTTGCTAGTGATCAAGCTGCCGATGATAATGATTAGGTTGAAAAAGCTCTTGATAATGATGACACTAGAAGCATTAACAGTTCTGAGGATAAGGATGAAAGGGTGAGAGATGTCCAGAGTTTAATGAGAAGGCTGGCATGAGTAACTTTCAGTTATGCAATGGTATGAAGTTCCTAGATAGGAAGGTGTTTATGCTACCTTGAAGGAATATGTAGTGAAAAAGCCTATGGACATTAAGTTCAAGATTAATGAAAAGACCAAAGTTTCTGTCCATAGCAAGTATTAATGTGTTTAGAAGGTATATGCGTCACAAATTTTAGGGGAGTTAACCTTCCAGATAAAGACCATGGTTCCAACTTGTACATGTGGGAGGACATTTAAGCGTAGCCAGGTCACTTCTACACATGTGGCTAGGAAATACTTGGATGATTTCAGCAAAAACCCTGATTGGGTAGTTTTTGGTGTGAAGCATTGAGTTATGCAGGATGTGTTTGTGGATTTGAGCATAAATCAAGTGTACAAAACTAAGAGGAAAGCTAGAGAGTTCATACTAGGTGATGAGAGGTTGCAGTATGAGAAGCTTAAGGATTATGTAGAGATGATAAGAGTAACTGATGTGGGGAGTAAGGTGATTCTGCAAACTGGGATTACTAAGCCTAACACACAACCCAAGTTCAAGAGGATATATGTGAGATACAATGCACAGAAAGTTGGATTCTTGGGAGGGTGCAGGCCACTTATAGGATTAAATGGTTGCCACTTGAAAGGCAAGTTTGGTGGACGTATATTATCAGTAACTACAAGGGATGGGAATGACAATATATTTTCCTGTTGCATTAGGTGTAGTTGAGCAAGAAAACAAGGATTCTTGGGTGTGGTTTTTACAAACATTTGCAGATGATATTGGGAGGCCAGATGAGTTGAATCTGGTGTTCATTTCAAATAGGCAGAAGGTAATACAATTCACTTGCTTTTTGAGGTTGCTATATATATGAGGTTGATAATGAGTATGAGAGGCATGTGGTTAACCTTACAAGAAAGTGTTGTACTTGTAGAGTTTGGGATTTAACAGGAATCCTATGTAAACATGGTGTTGCAGCAATCTATAAAAACCTGGAGAGGCTTGAGGATTATGTACATGCATGCTATAGAAAGGATGCCTATGTGGCTGCATATAAGAAGATGATTACCCCACTGCCTGGCCAAGATGAATGGGTTGAAACCAACCAACCTGCCCCTGTTGTTCCAATTGTGTACAAGCTTCCAGGCACGCCACCAATGAAAAGGAAGAAAGATGCAGATGAGCCAAACAACCCATACAAAGTTTCTAGGTCATATAGACCTAAAAAATGTGGGTTTTGCCATAAGGAGGGGCATAATTCAAGGAGGTACAAGGTTGGAATAACTGGTGAGACACTATGCAAAAGGAAGTCAAGACTTGAAAGGCAAAAAAAAAAAAAAAAAAAAAAAAAAATTTGTAAGTAAAGCAAAAATGTGTTCACTATGACAATTATATTACAAATCTATTTCTGATGCAAGACAATTCTTTTTGTAGGGACAAGAGAGACGAGGAACAAGCACTGGCCAACCAAGTCAGGGTGCAACTTTAGTACCTTAGCCAGCAAGTCAACCACCTAGGCAACCACCAAGGAGGTTTGTAAGGCAGCCACCCTAGTTTGCCAACCAAGTAGCCAACTAGGCAGGCAACCAACCAGCCAACCAGCCAACTAACTAGCTAGCTAGCCAGCCAGCCAACCAGTATGTTAGCCACCTAGGGAACCAATAAGGAGGTTTGCAAGGTAGCCAACCACCCAGGCAGCTAACCAGGCAACCAATCAGCAAGCAAGGTAGTTAACAAGATTAGCAAACAAGAAGGCCAACCAAGCAACCACCATTCAAGCAAGGCAGCCACCTAGATCTACAAACAAGGTAGCCAACCAGCAAGCAAGGCACCCACCTGGACCAGTAAACAATGCAGCCAAGCAGACAACTAGTCAACCAATAAGTGGGGTAGCTAGCCATTCAACAAGAAAGCCAAACACCCATCAAGCAAGTCAACCAGTCTACCAGCCACAAAAGTAGCCATTAAGGCAGCCAATAGGCAAACCTTACACACAGCCAACTAAAACATCTGCTTCAGTTTCAAGCAGACCACCACCATCTGCAGCAGATTCAAGCAGACCACTACCATCTGCAGCAGATTCAAGTAGACCACCACCAAGTAATGCACCCACAACTCAATGGTTCTCATGCAACCAACCCATCTCTCATACTCCTAAGGAAACGTGGGACACAAGAAAACCTCTATCTCAGGTATATACATAAACACAAATACCAACCTTTATACTTACATAAAACATTGGATTAGATCTTGATATGGAGTTGCTATGTATTTTGCATCCTCCAAGGGGGTTGGTACCACCAAGGGTAGTTGGAAGCAGTAATTTGTTCTCATATGGGAGAGGAGGTGGTTTAAGAACTAAGACATTTGGTACAATGTTCTCAACAGGCAGGGGTAGAGGCAAGGACAAGGGCAAGGTATTTTGGAAATGAAGATTGGAGAATGTGCAAGCAGAAACTTTACTTTTTTTGTTACTCTGCATGTCTGACAGTGGCATGTCACCACTTTTTTGTTATTGTGCAGAACTTTATACTGTAAAGCTATTTTGTTATTGTCTTTGTGGGGACAAAACCACCTATTATGTAGATGAAATTTGGTAGTGTTTAGCCATTAATGTTAGGTGGAGTCCACTTATTTTGAAAAAATGCTTATTATATATGTATGGAATGGTACTCTTACTTTAAAACATACTTCTTTCTGCTTCTTCAATTGATGTAAGCAGAATCTTGTGGGGTGCATGTCCTTGCCTACCCAATTGATGTAAAACATACACAATATTTATAAAGAAGAACATATTGCATACCTTGTTCAAATGACAAGAACACATTACATAAAGAACAGATTACAAGGCAGCATTACACATTACATAAACAAGGCAACATGCTCTATTCAAATTACAAGATCACATTACATAAACAAGGTAGCATTACATAAACAAGAACAGATTACATAAAGAAGAACACATCACATAAAAAACACATTGCATACTCTATTCAAATAAACAACAACATTACATAGTGCCAAATACAAGGAATACACTTGTAAAAAGTGGTAGTATCTAAAATTATACAATAACTACAACAACTTGCCTTTAAGGCAGACTCAATGGCTTTGTTCCAAATTCTCTCACCCTACCATAAAACAAAAAAAAAAAAAAAAAAAAAAAAAGAAAAAAAGAAAAACAAGAAACAAAAAAAAGAAGCAAAAAACCCCCCATGACACAACAAGTGCAAATTTGTACTTCTGTAACTTCTCTTTAGCTATCCTCTCTCTCACCCTAGCTTTTTCTTCCCTTCGCTTGGCTATTTTTTCCCTCTCAATAGCTGTTGTTTCCCTATCACTAGCCTTCTTTTCCTTTTCCTCTACAACTCTTGCTTGATTCTTGTACATACTGAATCTTACAAGGACTATGGGTGCAACTTCAGACCCACGCTTACATGTTTTGCCATCCAACCACCTAAAGTATTTACAAGTAGGTTCATCATCCTACAAACAAAATCAAATTAGGGTTATTCATAAAGCCAACAAAACCAGAAAACCAACAAAACCAGAAAATAAAAATAAAAAATAAAAAAGGAAAAAAATCTGAAAACCAACTATTACTCACCACATCATAGTAGCTGCACCCATAAAACCTTCTCCCAAAATTGTTCAAGGTCAAAGTAGTCTGTAGCCAACAACGGTCAGCAGAGCATGAATAGTGACTAGAACCCGAGTAATAACTTGAAAAAGACATGTTTAGATTTCACTTTGGCAATTAGAGTACAGAGAGAAATGGGTTTGGGGATTTTTAGGGACCTTGATATAGAGGAAATGGGTTTGGGGTTCTAAGGTAGAGAGAGGGAGAGAGCTCGTTCCTTTTTTTTTGGGTTCTATTTGGGTTCTAATTTTGGCTTATATAGTAATGGGGATTTTTTAACGGAAAGGGCAGAGGTGGGCAATGGGGGTCTAGCAGAGGCCACCTCAGGTGGGTTAAGTGGTAAGTTTTAAACCACAAGTGGATATTGTTAAAACGGACCAAACCACAAGTGGGTAAAGTGCAATTTCCCCTTATTATTTTTACAAAATTATTTTAAACTAAACGATTTTATTAATTATTGACTCACATAGCCACATTCATCCATACATAAATAATACACTAAGTGTCTACTTAACCAATCAAATCCTTGAGCATCACTAACTTTACTATTTTTTTCCTTGAACGACTAACTTTATAACAATAAGTTTTTGCAACATGATAACAATATACACACATATGTAGCAATCCCTGCCTACACCAAAAATCAATTGGAGTCTTGGTCTGGTGATAAAGAGCTATCATAAGGAGCAAACATTATAGGTTAAAACTCTCTTAAAAAAAACATTATAACAAATAAAAAAATAGTGTACATAATTAGTATCAAACACTCACTTTCACACATATAATATAAATTTATAATAAAGAAAGACACTCATTACTCACAAACATTCACTTTTTACTCTTAGAGTTAGAGATACAAGAGATATTCAAATAGAGAAGAAAGATGAGATTAAATTCACGAGAGAGAGAGAGAGAGAGAGAGAGAGAGCGAGATTTGTGATTTGTGTTGTTGTTTGATTTTGAAATGAGCTAATATATGTTATTGTTTGATTTTGTGTTGGACTGATATGTGATCAGGGTGTGCAAGTCTACATAACACCACTAAGGCATTGGAGAAAGCATATGTGGTTGAATCTAGACCTTACATGTGGAATGGCTGTGAGCAAAGGAAGAGGAAGCGTTGGCTAAGGAATCTTGTTCTTGGTCTATGCTAAAGGCATGACTACCTTGGGAATGAAGTAAGATATGCATGTGACATGGTACTCAAGCACTCACAAAAAGGGGAGATAGTGACTTTTTAAGGTCATAAGCTACAAGGACACCTTTTATTGGTTGAATGCATGTTGGACCACCTCAGAGACATGTGTATCAATCACAGTACTCTCGATATCCCTCTCAATGTCCAAGAACTTGTTTCCCAAGTAATGGCAAAGTCACCTACCCCCGAGTCCCAACGCCACGTTGGTGCAATTCCTATCCTCTAGTCATTGAAGACCTTTAGTGTTCTTAGGATACTATGTGGGCAAAATTCTAGTGCCTATGTCAGGAGACAACTTTACCTCAAGCCCCTCAAGGTGGTCATAGTCGTCAGGGATCTCCTTACTTGATCAAGGAAGACATATCCGCAATTTTGTTTAAAGCTAAGTTGGAGAGTGCTGTTTTTGTTGATACCAAATATTTTTACCCTGAAGAGATAGCTAGAAGACCTTACCCTGCTAAATACACTCCTCCTATCTTTCCTAAGTATGATGGCATGATAGGTAATGCTAGAGAGCATATCAAGAAGTATGTAGATGTGTTGACGGCTCACTCCCATGACCATGAGTTGAGTCTCAGGGAGTTCTCTAAGTCTTTAGAAGGACGTGCTTTTACTTGGTACACTAGTCTTGCACCAGGATCGATTCTGAGTTGGAATGACTTGGCAACGCAATTCATGAAAAAGTTCTTTGCTTTAGAGGAAAAGTTCACATTGTTAGATCTATAAAATGAAAACTAAAGGGTGTCTGAACGGTTGCTAGAGTATATTTGTAGATTCGGAGACCTTTCTTTACTGTGCTATGACCCTATGGAGGAGGAAAGGCTGGTGGATGTTTGTATTACGGGTATGCTGTATGAATATCGGCCTTATCTCAAAAACTTGTATATTTCTAGTTTTACAAGGCTTGTAGAGGGTGCTAGAAGAACAAGTATGTCTACGAAGAAGCCTTCAAAGGGTTCGACTTCACAAGCTGTAAGTACGCCTAGACAGACTTAGAGGTGACAAAGCAAGAAGGTGGAAGTCGTTGTGGCTGAGGAACCTAAGAAAGTAGTCAAACGTAAGAAGAGGGAGAGAGGTTACATTCCTCCTCCTTTTACTATTTCCACTAAAGAGTTATATGACATCCTAGAAGCTTGGCTAAAGGATGGTGTAGTAGTGTTACCTGAATGCAAACGTGAGCCCACAAAAGAAGAAAAGTGAAATCCATTTTATTGTAGGTATCACAGAAGATGCGATCACCATACCATGGATTGCTATGATTTGAGGAATATCTTCCATGATAGGTTAGCCAAGGGAGACTTGGTTATCAAAGCTGGGAAGAAGGCTGGCTCGAGGATACGTAGACTAGAGATGGCAGTGAATTTCTTTAAGGGTCGTGAGGATCCCATGGAAGAAGAAGCAAAGAACATGGCTAGCAGCAACTCAGCACCTCCACCTTTGGTAGATGAAGAAATGGTAACAAGAATTTAGTAGGAAGATAAGATACATGCCTTTCTTGAAGGAATAGGTCTTAGGCCAATGGCTACAAGAGAGCAACCTAAGCTTTGACTAGGGTAATGGAAAGGAATCATGAGGTGGTAGCTGTTGAAGGAAGTTTGATGCAAGTGGCATTCCAAGAAGCAAAGGATTCAGTCACCTTCTCTAGTAAAGATCTAGCCAACCAAGTTGTTAATGGCAACAGACCTTTATATCTCACTGACATTTTAGGAGCATCTCAAATCAAAAGGGCCTTGGTAGACACTGGCGCATCCACTAATATTCTGCCTCTCCTAACATTTAATGCCTTGGGTATTCCAAGAGAAAGAATCATTACAGAGCTATTATAGGTAGCAGAAATAGGAGCCTTACAACAAAGTACTCTAGCGCATGTGTCCTTGGATCTTAAGGTTAGGCCAATTCGCGCACCCACTCTCATGCATGTAATGAAAGGGAGTACATCCTATCATATCATTTTAGGCCGTCCATGGCTAAAGGCATATAAAGCTATGGCTTCTACATATCGTCAATGTGTGAAGGTTGTTTGGAGGAATAAGCAAGTAGTTATTGAGGCCACTAGGATGCCTTTTGATAGAGTGGAGCTTCATTTTGCTGAGGTAGCTTTATATCAAGAGTAAACTAAGGGTGAAAATAGAATTCTTCCTTTTAATCCTATTACTTTGCAAGTGGAGGAGGAAGATGATGGCGAAGTTGTAGAGCCAGAAAGGCCTTCCAAGATAAGAAGAACCATCGGGCCTGATGGCTAGTGGTATATGAGTTTTGACGGTTAAACGAAGGGGATGAGGAGCATGGAAAGCCTAATTCCCTTAATCTGATACAACAACCAGAAGAATGTGCGAGAAGAACTTGTTGAGATCGGTCTAAATGATGGAGAAGAAGGTGAAAGATTGGTGAAAATCAACAAAAGTTTATTCGAAGAAGAAAGAAGAAAGCTGATAGCCTTGTTGAAGGAATACAAGGATGTTTTTGCTTGGAGTTACCAAGAAATGCCAGGTCTGAGTCCGACCCTGGTAACACATAATTTAAAAGTGGATCCTAATGCTAAGCCTATGAAGCAACCGCCATGGAAATACCATTTGGATGTAGAGGATAAGATAAAGGTTGAAGTGAAAAAGCTTTCAAAGGCAGCTTTCATTGAAGAGATTGAATATCCAAGTTGGTTAGCCAACATAGTTCCCGTAAAGAAGAAAGGCGGTAAGATAAGAATCTGTATGGATTTTCGAGATCTCAACAAAGCTTGCCCAAAGGATGAATTCCCACTTCCTAATGTTGATATTTTGGTAGATGCAGCAGCTAGTCATGAATGTTTCTCCTTTATGGATGGCTATAGTGGGTATAATAAGATCTTTATGGACCTAACAGATGCCCCAAAAACTGCCTTCAAGACACCTTTTAGAAGCTACTTCTGTAAGGTGATGCTTTTTGGGTTTAAAGAATGCAGGTGCTACCTACCAAAGAACTATGACTTTGATCTTTGGTGATATGCTTCATAAACAGGTGGAAGATTATGTTGATGATCTTGTGGTGAAGGCAAAGAATCCTTGTGACCATTTATTGCACTTACGACAAGTCTTTGAAAGATGCAGGGAGCACAACTTAAGGATGAACCCTTCCAAGCGTGCCTTTGAGGTATCTTCAGGGAAGTTCTTGGGATTTCTTTTTCATCATAGAGAGATTGATTTAGACCCTACAAATGCCGAAGCAATAACTACCCTTAGTCTCCTCACAACTCTGAAGGAGTGGAGAAGCTTTATGGGAAAAGTTTCTTATTTAAGAAGTTTCATTCCAGGTTTAGCTGAAATTTTGACGCCTCTTATGGAGTGGACTAAGAAGGGAGTGACTTTTGTATGGTGTGATCAATGTCAAAAAGCATTCAAGAAAATCTAGATGATATTGGCGTATCCTTACACAATGGTGGCCCCTATACCTGGAAAACCCATTCAATAAGCATTCAATAATGCTTATTAGCTCAAAAAGCATTCAATAATGCTCCCAAGGACTACTCCATGTTGTGCATAGCCAGCATGGAGTAGTCCTTGGAAGCATTATTAGCTCAGTATCAAGAAGGGGTAAAGAAGCCAATATACTATATTAGTAGGCTTATGAAGGGACTAGAGTTAAGATATTCAACTATTGAGAAAGTATGTTTGTCTTTAGCCTTTGCTGTGTCAAAGTTCAATCATTACTTTTTGGGGCATTGTGTGCAATTGGTGACTAAGAGTAATTCTATGAACTATCTCTTAACCCACCCTCAATTGTTGGGGAGAATGGCGTAGTGGGCCATCCTGACGTCGTGCCTTGATATCGAATGCATAAGACCAACCGCCATCAAAAGCCAGGTAGTAGTTGATCTCTTGGTTAACTTCCCTGGGACAAGTGACTTTTCACCTCCCTAACAGGAAGTTTTGGTGACAGAGGAGCAAGAGTGGTCATTGTATTTTGATGGCTCATCTACATTTCAAGGGGTTCGAATAGGAGTGGTATTAAAGTCACTAAGGGAGGAACATACATTTGCTTATATGTTATGTTTTCCTTCCTCTAATAATGAAAGACTTCCTTAGGATTAATGGTTGAGGATATTTGGTGATAGGAGTGTGAGGCCTTGTTGGTAGGGCTGAAGTCCATCAGAAGGTTAGGCATAAAAAGGTTGAGGATATTTGGTGATTCTGAGTTGGTAATTAAGCAAGTTGAAGGAATTTATAAAGTAAAGAATCCTAGTTTGGCTGCTTACAAAGCTGCAGTGCAAAGGGTTATGGAACACTTTACTTCCATAGAATACAAGTTGGTTAATAGGAATGAGAACAAGTTCCCTGACTCGCTAGCAACCCTAGCTGCTAAGTCTGAGCTGAAGAAAGAGAAGATGACACTTCAGGTGGAGAAACAACCTAGTTTGGTCCAAGATGAGCTGTGTTTCCCTCAATATTGGCAAGAACCCTTATTGAAAGAAATGACTCAAGGGAAGTACGTTGGGTCAGAGTCACCAGCAAACATGAAAGACTTCCTTAGGATTAATGGGGATTTGTTTTTCAGGGGAGTAGAAGGTTTGCTAATGAAGTGTGTCTCGAGGCAGGAATGACTAACATCGTTGCACAGGTTGCACTATGATATTTGTGGTGTAGACCTTGATGTCAGCTTGTATAGAAGACTACAAAGGCTGGGGATCTTTTGGCCAGAAATGGCCAATGATGCTAAGGAAGAACAGAAGAGTTGTAAAACTTGTTCTATCATTCCTCCAGATTAATTAGAAGTGCTTAATGGCGAATTGTTGGAAGAAGATTAGTAGGATCCATACTTGAGATACCTTTCACAAGGTGTATTACCTGTTGGTCAAGTACAAAGAGAAAAGTTAAAGAAGTATGTAATAAGGTTCAAGGTAATGGATGAGAAATTATTTAAGAGAAACTTTCAAGGAAGGTGGATGGTATGTATTCCCACTAAAGAAGTCAATGGTGTTCTTTTAGATTTGCTTGAAGGAGAGCCAACAGGACACCCAGGTGGGAGAAAGCTATGGAAAATAGATTTACACCAAGGATATTACTGGCCTACAATGCAAAGGTATGCTCAAGACTTTGTCAAAAAGTGTCAAGAATGCCAAAGGCAAGGGAATGAAATACACACTAGCCATCAAAGTCTTCATCCAATTGTGGCTTTACGTCCTTTCCACAACTGGGGACTGGATTTTATAGGACCTATAAACCCCCCATCCCCTGAAGGATGTACAAGGAAACTGGTAGGCACTAAGTTATTTACCAAGTGGGTAGAAGCTATGGCTACGAAGAAGGCAACAGGTAGCTTAGTGGCTAATTTCTTGAGCAAGAATATAATATTTCATTTTGGGGTACCCAACACAATTATTTCTAACAATGGCACACTATTCCGAAACAAGGATGTGCGTCGTTTAACAGAATGGTACTCAATTTCTTAAACAACATAGACACCCTATTATCCCAAAGGAAATGGTCAAGCTGAAGCCTCTAACAAAAGATTACTAAAGATATTGGGAAAAATTACTAATGAGAATGGAAAGGGATGGAAGGAGGAACTTCTTACAGTTTTATGGGCTCATAGAACAACTAAGTCACAAGCTATAGGATCTTCACCCTTTTTGTCTTAGTGACTGAAGGTTTGGCTTTGGGAAGGAGTTTCAAAGTAAAATCATCCTGAAAAATAGGTAGGGTATCCACTTGTTGGGCAACACTTTCTCCAAAATTCCTAACACGTTCTCTAATGTTAGACCTCCATGTCTTGAACCTAGGTGAAGGCAGTCCAGTTTTGGTGGGGGAATTAAAAGGGATTTTCAGGGCTTGATACCAATATCTTGACAAGATTCTCTCTTTTAAAAGCTAAGGAGGCCACTACAGTAGGTAAAGCTAAGGTAGAGAGATGTCCTAATATGCCTTGGTCAAAACAAAATTGGGGGGCAAACCTATGGGGATTATAAGTCTGAGTTTTGTACTCATCTTGAAAGCATGCCCGAAGATGTGAGGGAAAAGCACAAGCAAAAAAAGAAAGTTCTTCCTCAGACTAGGGGGTGTCTCTGTAACGAGAAACAAAAATGCTTTCTACGGAAATAAATAGTGGAGGAAGTCCACCCTCTAGGGCAGAGTAAGGTCTAGCTATCCAATCAGTAGGGTTATCGAGCACCTTGCTAAGAAAACTATTTGAAGACACTACCATCTTGTTCCAATGCCAAAAACATGGCAGACCTTGGGGTGATGGCAGGCTGGTTTAGTAAGAGCTTAACACCTTAGGGACAATGGCATAATTCCTAAAGTGTTCCCACAGCCATATTTGTAAAAGGCAACGGGTACAAAGGTTTCTACTTGAAATCTACCCTATGAATGTTGCAAGTCAAGGGTGAAATGATCTAAATGAGAATACAAAGTTCCTAGAAAATAAGGAGCAAGGGGAAAGAATTGTCCTATGGCTAGTTTAACAGCTAGAGGGAAATGTCTGCTCAAAATCTTCTCATGAGAATAACCCTCAAACAGATGGCGGGAAAGTAAAATGGCAATAAAGGCTTCAAGTTCATAAGAGCTAGAGTTACCTTCTCCAACAACAAAGTCAGTGCCTTCTATTAGGGAGTCTCCATTGGCTTCCTCATCCATGCAATTAGCATATTCTCTCGAGAAGTACCTAATCCATCCCCAAAAGTTGGCCATGGAGCCCTTGTCTCCGCCAATACTAGTATCCTCTAGTACTTCTTTGTCGGGGGCTTTCCCCTTCTTGCTGCCTTCAAGACTGGTTTCTTTAAAGTTTTCTTCACTACATCTTTAAGGAACTTTACAAGTTAAGATGCATCAGGAGATAAAGGAATGTTGACTACTACACCATCTTCGAACAAGAGAAGTCTCAATATTTCATAAACATCTTCTAAAGATGGAGAGATTTCTTGACACCTTGTGAAGAAGGTGTGAGTAGTAGGATTCCATTGATACAAAAGAGAAAGAAGACTCTTACTATCCTTGCTGATCTCCAAATTGGAGAACACAAGAATGGTGTTCGTAAGTTTCACTCTTTGTAAGATGTCCATGAAAGGGGGATGAGCCAACACCCTTCGACACCAACTTCTCCAACCTCTGGAACAGAAGTGTGAGATTTGAAGATCACATCTATGGTGGGAGCAAAGTCCTCTCTGCAAGTGCCAAGTCTAGGGATATGCTTTAATTCTAGATCTATGGTCAGAAGATCATTGGGTTCCCCACATGTCGTGTAGGGAAGGTCTCCAGAACAAGGGATTGAATCCTAATCGAGATTTTTATCAAATAGATAATCTTCGAAGAAGGGTGAGATGATCCATTGTTCCTCTATAGAAGGATTTTCATCTCCTCCTAGAAGGGGTTTGTTACTTTTCGAAGGTGCAAGTTCTGAAAATTTGGTAGAACTAGATCTCAAGCCACGTTTTACACATATGATTTGGTGTTCGAAAAGAATTCTGGGTTTCGGGCTTAAGAAAAAGAAGATAAGGGGAAAAAGAGAGAAATATGGAGGAAAATATCTTTCTTTTCCTTTTATACTTTGAGGAGTTAATATTTTCCCTCCAAATGAGGTTGGTTCAAAAGTGAGATATCTTTTCAAAATTAACACGTGTCAACATAGGGAAAAAACTAAATTTTTGACAAGAAATGGTAGTTGATGGTGCTGAAATCAAGGAAATCGCCTTCACAAACAAAGTGCAAAGGCGTGACCTTTGACCAACAGGTTCAATTTAATTTGCTGCATTTCACATTTTGTTAATTGACATGTTTACCCTTTTTATGTTTTGTGTAGGAATTTTATATGTGATAAAATAAACATAAAAACTAATATAAGTGAACACAGTAAACATGTAATAAATTTTCTCTTTCTTTCATATATTTTTGTGTTAAA
This sequence comes from Quercus agrifolia, assembly GCA_029955455.1. NCBI lineage: Eukaryota > Viridiplantae > Streptophyta > Magnoliopsida > Fagales > Fagaceae > Quercus > Quercus agrifolia. Next base: position 41,461,181 of record JARQAD010000002.1, on the reverse strand, counting down.
AGTTTTTTTACAAAATTGGAAGGATGGATTTACATGATTTGGCCTTTATGGCCTATCACCTCTTTCCTGAATACAAAAACACAAAATTATAACAAAATAAAGAAAGTTAAAGTTTTTACAACTTAAACTAATAAATGGCTAAACAAAACAAATACAATAAATAAAAAGAAAGAAAGAAAGAAAGGAAAAAAAAAAAAAAGAACTGTAGGTCTAATGGTGGGCAACTCAAAGAGACCGTGGCGCATAGGCATCCGAGTCATCCTAGAGTCCTCTTAGGGATAATCTAGAGCCTGATACTCCATATCCTCTTCCTCACCTTCATCCTCCCCAGAATCAAAGCCATCAGAAGAGCCATCAAAAAGGCCTTCAAAGGGGCTGTTAGAGGAGTCTGACTCCTTAGGGTCAAAAAGCTCTGAAGCATTGGACTCCGAGCCTGACTGAAAGGGCCTTTGCTTTCTTCTACGCCTAATGGGGGCATCCATGAATGCAGCAGTCGGTGTATCCTCAGCATCCTCTTCAGCCTTCAGCTGAAGTTCCTCTGAGTCCTTTTCTTTGTCGACGCTCCAATTAAAGGGAGTGACCTCTTTAAGAATGAAGACCTGAGGAGGTAGAGGGTGAATGGGACGATGGGGATGCAAAAGGTTGGTGGTGGGGAAGGAGGGTGGTCACTAGAAGCATTCCTAGAGGAGCTCAAAGAGTGTTTTGAGGAGTTAGAACCAACAGAAGAAGGGTTTGACATTTTTGTTCATGGAGGTTAAGGTTCTTTGAGAGAATTAGAAAGATACAAAGGGAATGAAGATTGAAGAAGAAACATTCCCTATTTAAATCCTCAACTGTAGTTAAGTGAAGAGATATGGCATTTATGAGAAGTAATGTATGTCTGCCAAAACGCAAGAAACAAAGAGGCGCCAAAACGGCTAGAAGCACCCTTGCAAGCCACATATCCATGTTCAAATGTCACAAGGAATGATTATTAGAGTGTTAATTCCTGAACCAATGTGACTATCAAAGGCCTTTGCCATTAAACGCCAGTGACAGTTAGGGGGTTAATGTACATAACACCACTAAGGCATGGAAGAATGCATATGTGGTTGAATCTAGACCTTACACATGGAACAACTATGAGAAAAGGAAGAGGAAGCATTGGCTAAGGAATCTTGTTCTTGGTCCATGCTAAAGGTATGACTACCTTGGGAAGGAAGTAAGATATGCACCTGACATGGTACTCAAGCACTCACAAAAAGGGAGACAGTGACTTTCTAAGGCCAGAAGCTATGAGAAGACCCCTTATTGGTTGAATGCATGTTGGGCTATCTCAGAGACACGAGTATCAATCACAGTGCTCTTGATGTCCCTCTCAATGTCAAAGAACTTGTTTCCCTAGTAGTGGCAAAGTCACTCACCCACGAGTCCCAGTGCCACGTTGGCACAATTCTAGTCAGTAGATAACCTCACAGCTGTGAAAGGTCCAAAATAAGAAAATGAAGACTTGACATCTGTCTTTGTACTCATCCATATTCTTCAAATTATAGGAGGGACACGCAATTGTAGTTTTAGGCAAGAACCCAAAAAAGAGATATTCAAGAGAAGATAGTAGAAAGTTGGTATGGTAGAAACCAATAACACCTTTTTTGTATAAGTGTGACCTCTTTTCATGCATAATACAATCTGAGTAGGGTAAGAACATTCGATTCTTGCTCAAACCGTGGTTTTTTATTCCTTCTCTAGGGTTTTCCACGTACATCTTGTGTCCTTACCATCACTTTCTTCTTTTCTTTCAAGTGTCATGTCAAAGCTAGCATCTTTTCAAGCTTTCTCATGTAGATGTACTATTAAATAACTTATTTTATTCATATATATAAGCTCAAATCTAACTTGCATGTATAGCAAGATTTAAGTCAAGGGGTGCAAAAATATTTTTGTAAGATAAATTAAATTAGCAAAAAATTATTTTATATATACAAATGATTTTTCTTTTTCAAGTGAGGGGGTTCATTTGAACCCCTTGAAGCATAAGTGCAACTGCCTCTGCAAGTATCAGTATGGGAACGACACATTGACACGAATAATTTCTGAAAAAATTATAATATAAAATGACCGGTACTACGCCGGTACAACACAGGTACGACACCCTAAATGAAGTGTTAGTACTCCTAAATATCCCAGGAGAATATTTATTTATCTTATTAAAAATATCTGGCTAGTGTGGAAAAAGATATATATGATGTCCTCATGTCCCTAGCCAATCTAAGTCACATAGGAATCCAAGTTGACGGAGTACGTGGACTATGTCGAGATTATGCTATAGTGTGAGGTATGGATGTTTGGGTCACTGAAGCTTAGCATGCAGGAGAAACACAAAATAGTCATTTGAGCTTGACAGTCTTTGCATATGATGATATGTCTGGAGTAGGAGTAATCATCTGAGATAGATATATGGAGGACAGGAGATAGTGGATTTAAGTAAGCGATTGCCTATGTTATAGTATAAAGCAATGATGATAGTTTTTAGAACCCTTAAAAACACAATTGGATTAACCTAGGTAATTAGCCAAGTTGTTACTTTGTACAAATTCCAAATCTAGGTTATCATAATCAAACAATCATATCATGCAAAGCAGCGGAAAGATAAATAACACAATGATATGATCACCCAGGAAACCAAACCGGTAAAAACCTGGGGAGGATTTAACCTAGCTATCCTCAAGGTAAACTTGAATCCACTATGAAAGAATCGAAGTTGTTCAATAGGACTTAGACCACTAACATCCTATTGCTACCCACCAGTAGAAACTTACTAACACGATCACGTGCAAGCTCTGAAACCATGGACTCCTTCTTTCTTGGATTTTCTAGCGAGGTCAAGCACACCCGCTTGTGAATCTTTAAGCTTTTATTACAGCAACTGAATGATCATCAAGTTCTTGAAGAAATCTCCTTCTTGATAATCCTAATCTTGTGTGAAGGAAAGCTCCTCACAGATCTCACAAGAAATTCACATAAACAGCAATATGAGTAACCTATAAAACGTGGTTAGGGTTTGCCCTATATACCTAGGGCAAAACACAAAACCCAAAAACGTTTTAATGAGCTAGGGCTGAGTTGGACTTTTTGCAGAAAAATGCATTTGACCCGAAATTCGATCGATCCAGCCTAAGCTTCGATTGATCGAGCCAGGCCGAGATGCATAGTAACTTCTGCATCAGCTTGATTCCAACTTTACAAAAAAGGCACAACTTTGAGCAAGTCTAAAAAAGACTAAACAACCTGTTTTGATCATGGCTTGCCAAAAATAAAAATTAGAATTCTAAATACATTAATCCTAAGTCTTTAGAACCTAACAAGTGAAAATTGAGGTCATTGCTTTGGAGGTGGTCACATAGTTTGCTTGGGCCTAGGGTTATTGGGCTTCAAAAGATTGTCTTGGGACATGCACGCACGGTGGCCCGAAAATAAATTAAGTGAGAATCAGACACATTTTAAAAGTTATCTTGGCAATCTTCAAAAAAAAAAAAAAAAAAAGAAAGTTATCTTGGCAGACCGTAATTAGGGACTTTCTGCAACCACGTTACAATTAATGTACAAAATAGGAAGATTCCAACATTATTATAGAGATCTCCCTAATCCCGCCAAGTCATTAGTTCATGTTCCTACATTATAAATAAAAATCACTATTTATTCTCTCTAACAAGAGGAGTCGTCCCTCCCCTTCCAGAGAGGAGTAAATAATTTCTTTGCTGCCTCTTTAAAATTCTATATGCCTTTGCTCACATGCTTGATCTTAGCTAAAATCCCAAGAAAAATGATAAAATTATTCATAACACATCCAAGTTGGGATGAAGGATAATCACATAATCATTGATATAACATATATATATATATATATATTGTTAGGTTTTAAATCCGTATAGTTTTCTTGGTAAACTAATGAACATAGACTTGTCTAGTAATAACTCATAGAGTTTATAGGAATTGTTAGACAAAGCTCAAGATATTGCCACTCAATGTGCAAGAACAAAATTTCAAGTGATTTTATGATTAGAATTTTTAGCAGCTTCGATTAATCAAAACTTAAGTTCAACCAATCGAATTGTGTATATAAAGGAAACCCTAAGACACTTTAAAAAAAAAAAAAAAAAGGTCTTGAGAGTTGCTCATTTAAGATCTAAAAGATTTTGGACCTAATGCTCTTTCAACTCACTATCGATGATCACTTGCATACTCTTTGAACTGGTGGATTCAAGTTGCTGCACTCTAGCTATCATGTGTACTGGATTAAAATCATAGATTGTAGGTTAATGTTGTAGCAAATTGCTATCAGAGACATTTGTTAGATTCAAAGTTCAATTCAGTAACTGTATTTAGATTTACAAACAATAGAGTTATTCATATTGTAAATCTCTATCTTATAGTGAATTTGATCACCCGGGATTGATATGGTCAAGCATGGATGGACCCAAGTGAGGCCTAAGGGGGCCCAGGCCCCCCTTGGGTTCAATTTATTTATTTATAGTTACTATATATTTCATTTTTGTAGTTGGGCCTCCTTCCAAAATCTTAGGCCCCCCTTCTCCTCAATAAGCTTAGCTAGTCTCACTTAAATAGCAACTATCCAACCCAAAAATAGTAAAAATATTGACAATGGTGAATGTATTTTAGCAACCAAAAAAAAAAAAAAAAAAAAAGAAAGAAAAAAGAAGCTATTTTACCACCTAAGTACCAAAAAATCATGTGTTATTAGAGAAGTTAAAGCTAAAATGTTTTGTAACTACAGTAAACTGGCCAGTATTTTGGTCATTTTGTAGGTTTCGAGGGTATTTTGGTCATTTTTTGGGTTTCAAGGGGTATTTTGGTCGTTTTTTGGGTTTTTGGGGGTATTTTGGTAATGTTTAGGTTTTTGGGGTATTTTGGTCATTTTTTGGGCTTTGGGAGTATTTTTGTAATTTTTAGGTTTCGAGCGTATTTTGATCATTTGATGGTTTTGGGGTATTTTGGTTATTTCTTAGATTGACCCTATCCTAGCGCTTTTAAAAGCGCTGGGATAGGTCATTCTCATTCCCTTATGAGAAAGAGCTATCCCAGCGCTTTTAAAAGCGCTGAGATAGGTCATTCTATAAGGGAATGAGAAAGAGCTGTCCCAGCGCTTTTAAAAGCGCTGGGATAGGTCATTCATGAGAAAGATCTGTCCCAGCATTTTTAAAAGCGCTGGGACAGGTTATTCTCATTCCCTTATGAGAAAGGGATGTCCCAGCACTTTTAAAAACGCTAGGACAAATCTTTCTCACGAATGACCTATCTCAGCGCTTTTAAAAGCGCTGGGATAGGTCATTCTCATCCCCTTATGAGAAAGGGATGTCCCAGCGCTTTTAAAAACGCTGGGACAAATCTTTCTCATGAATGACCTATCCCAGCGCTTTTAAAAGCACTGGGACAGATCTTTCTCATGAATGACCTATCCCAGCTCTTTCTCATAAGGGAATGAGAATGACCAGTCCCAGCACTTTTAGAAGCGCTGGGACAAATCTCTCCATTTCCATATGGAGAGAGCTGTCCCAGCACTTTTAAAAGCGCCGGGATAGGTCATTCTACATAATGGAAATCCGTAACTCTATCCCAGCGTTTTTGGGCTTCCTATACCAACGTTTTTGAAAAACACCGCTATAGGCCTCCTATTGCAGCGCTTTGTAAAGCGCCGGCAAAAAGCGCTAGTATAGGCTTATCTATTACGGCGGTTTGTAAAAACGCTGGGAAAAAAACGCTGGGACAGGACGATTTTTTTGTAGTGTGGTATAAATACAAGTTGACTGTAACAAGTTGTTCAAAATAAAATAAAATATTTTATTAAGATTATATCTCTTCGTTCAATTAAACAACTAAAATTCTCTCTCTTCCTTTATTATTTTAATGAGTTGTTTATAATATTTTAAATGAAGTGATAAAAAAAAAAATAGAACATTTGATATCAGATGTATTGTAAAGTGAGGTGGTAAAATAGACACTTTCTCAAAAAAAAAAAAAAAAAAAAAAAGGTGGTAAAATAGATAAAAGTAACTTTTTGAGATGCTAGAAACTAAAATTTTTAGCTCCACAACTGTAAATACTCTAACTTCAACAAAAAAAAAAAAAAATCCTAGTCAGCCTAGTATTAAAAAAAAAAAACATTATTTTGTTTTTGTTTTTGTCTTTGTTGGTAAATGATTGAATCTTGAAATATTTATAAACAACAATTTTGTGTATTTATAATTTTTAAGTACTATATTGATGCCTATTTGGAGTTTTCTTTTTCTTTATACTCTGGCACCTACTAGCTTAAAATCCCATGTTTTCTTGTGAAACAATTTTTTTCATTGGTTTCTTGAGTCATTATATCTTTTAAATTTCTGCACTTGCATGATGTTGATAGTTATGTGTTTAACCTAGCACTTCCATAATTCACTTAATTATTTAGTTGGCTTTAAAACTTATTAAATACAGTGTTTTGACATGGGTCTAAAGCCAATAATAATTAAGCTCCTACTCATTCTGCTTAGGTCTTTTGAATTAAGAATGTCCCTATATATTTTATTAACTATTCAATTAGTCTACACAAGGTGTCATTTCCCCAACAGCCAAATCATTAGTTTATGTTCCTAAACTATAAATAAATGCGGTTATAGCGAATTAAAAAAAAAAAAAAAAAAAACCTATAACTACATTTTAAAAACACAGCTATATATTGTAGGTCTATAGTTGTGTTCTGTAAATGTGGCTAAAATAACTCCTATAGCCGCATTTGTAAAAACGTGGATATAAACCTGTCGGTCTATTGTCATGGTGGATACAGCCGCGTTTTTAAAATGCGGCTATAGACCAATTCTTTGTAGTGATGTATGTCTTTGTCACATGATTGATCTAAAGCCCAAGGAAATAATTAAATTATCCACTGCACATCTAACCTTATTTTGATCCTCGAAAAGAAGAAAAAAATAAAAGAAAAAGATAAAGAAAAGAAAGAAGAAGATAAGATAAGAGGAGTGGCTCACATTTTATTCAACAGTGATACAAATTTTCAACGACATTACCCAATCTCTCTTTCTCTATTCCAAATTATTCACTCCATTTTTATTCCCTGCGCTCTCAAATTATTTCTTTTTATGTTCCATAGAATGATGCCAAGGATCTGGTCCACCAGGACTATCTCGATTAGACTCATACATTTGTCTCTTTTTTGTCACCTTCAACTCCAATCTCTTGTGGAAAAAAGCTTTAGCACCCACGAGCATTGTCTGCAATGATTTGCTTGGAATATTCCATGCATCAACAAATGGATTGAGATGGCGAGCTTCAGACCTGCGTGTAAATATGAGGAAGACCAATATAAGGTAAGCCCATAACATCAACTTAGCCATATTTCTCTCAAGATTTCTTCAAGAGCCGTTGAGGTTTTAAGGTCGGAAGTAGGATATATATAGATAAGCCATTTCTCACAATATTAAGTTTACATTTTCATATTATAAGAACACCTGAAGACTCAATCCAATGCTTTTCTTCCTATGTTGTTTTTCTGTTATCTAATTGCACCTGGCAAACTTTGCCTTGTATATTAGTAAAATTAAAAACCAAAACAAAGAATTTGATTGATTTAAGATCACTTCTGACTTCTGAGAGCTATTCTTAGGAATTAATATATCAACAAAGAAAGCACGGGGCTCTTGAATCTTAATTCTCAAATGGTATTGTTATAGTGCTTTCAACTTTGGAAAACAAAGTGGAATCTAAAGGTAGCATACCCGGATCCCTATCCGCCATAGGTGGAGGGAAGCAATTGCCCTCACAGAAATTCTCGGACCAGGCATGCGTGGATTAAACATTTCAACAAAAGGAAAAAAAGTTCTCTAGTTACTTTCTATTTTTGGCTTTTACCTCATGCTTCGTGATTATTTTATTATTATTTTAATATATCGTCTTGTATTTCACTTCATGAGAATATGCAGGCAGCAGGCAGCAGGCATGCATGTAGGCTTGTTTCTATTGGTAATTTTATAAGTGACAAATGAAATGGTTTGAAACTACTCAATTCCACTTGTTATTTCAATATTCTCCCAAATTATTTAGTCAAATCCTCCAGTAACTAAGTGTTAGAAATACTGAAATATGTAGTATTGTATTTTATGATCAAAGAATATACATGAGTGCCTTTATATAGGAGGCATATGTGTGCGGTACAAGTAAATATGTGTGCAGTACAAGTAAGAGTGTAGTACAAGAATGTGTGCTATACAAGTAATCTAGCTGAGCCTAAAACCCTCAACATAATACACGTTAACAGCCCCCCTCAAACTCAAGGTGGATGTGAGAACTTCTTGAGGTTGTCAACCAAATCACGTCTGTCCCTTAAGAAGTGACTTGGTGAAGATATCTGCAAGTTGATCTTTGGAGGAGACTGAGAAAAGCTTGAGAGCACCATGGACAAGATGATAACGGACAAAATGATAATCAATCTCGATGTGTTTAGTTTGTTCATGGAAGACATCATTGTAAGCAATATGAATGGCACTTTGGTTGTCATAATAAAGAGGAGTAGCAGAGGATGTGGACACACCTAAATCCTTAAGAAGCCATTGTAGACAAAGGAGCTCAGATGTGGTATCAACAAGGGCATGATATTCTGCTTCAGTACTAAAGTAGGCCACAAAAGTTTGTTTCTTACTTCGCCAAGAAATAAAAGAAGAACCAAGGAGAAAGCAATAACCCATAGTGGACTTGTGATCAGTGGGATCTCTTGCCCAATCAGCATCAGAGAATGCACGGAGTATAAGAGGAGACTGAGCTCAGTAGAAAAGGCCATAGAAGAGAGTGCCCTTCAAGTATCGAAGAATGCGTAGAACAACAGCATAGTGAGTCGATCGTGGAGCAGACCGATACTGGCTCACCTGATGAACAACATAAAAAATGTTTGGACTAGTAACTGTGAGATAAACTCGGCTGCCAACCAATCGTTTGTAAAGAGAAGGATTAGACAATGGTTTCCTTCCCGAGGGTGTCAGATGTGCATTAAGTTCAACTGGAGTGTCGACAGTATTGCTATCAGTGAATCTAGCTTGAGACAAAGGTCAAAAGCATATTTAGCTTAAGTAATATAAAGACCATCTGTGGAATGAGTAATTTCAAGACCCAAGAAACAGCTGAGATGTCCAAGATCTTTCATTTCAAACTACTGACTAAGAAAATCCTTGAGTTCTTGAATGTCATTGAGGTCATCACCAGTTATGATCATATCATCCACATATAGGAGAAGCAAAATGATGCCTTTATTAGTGCGATGAAGAAATAGGGCGGAATCATAAGGATTGGCAATGTAACCCAAGCGAAAGATGGTGGAGATAAACTTGGCAAACCAAGCTTGTGGAGCTTGTTTAAGGCCATAAAGTGCATGTCGAAGGTGACAAATCTTGTTTGATTCAACAGAGAGACCAGGAGGAGGTTGCATATAGACTTCTTCACTCAAATCCCCATTAAGGAAGGCATTTTTAATATTCATCTGAAAAGGATCCCATTTACTAACAGCAGCAATAGCTAAGAGGGCACAAACAGATGAGATACGAGCAACTAGAGCAAAGGTCTCTTCATAATCAATTTCATACTCCTGTGTAAAACCTTTTGCAACAAGACGAGCCTTGTAGTGCTTAGTGGACCCATTAAAGCAAGTCTTGATCTTATAGATCCACTTACAACTAACCACAGATTATCTAGGAAGGAGAGTGACCAAATCCCAAGTACGATTTTTGGTTAATGCATCAAGTTCCTCTTTTATTGCAATCTGCCATAAAGGGTCAGTGGAGGCCTCACGATAGGTGTGAGGTTCGTGAAGTGTAGCAAGGGCAGTGTAACAATGATAGTCAAGTAAATGTGCAGGAATAGATCTTACTCGGGTTGAGTGGCGAGGTGGAATGTCTCATGGAGGATCTTCAGGTGTAGCAGGAGCAAGGGACCCAGGCTCAAGGTGGGGAAGCTAGTCATCAACTTGTTCATCTTCGATCTGTCTAGGAAAAGCATAAAAAATATCTGGAAGTTGAATAGAGAAGTCCAAAGTAGGATCAAGAGTATTTGTAGAAGGAATAAGAGACTCATTTGGAAAGATTTCTAAAATAGAGGAGGTAGTCAGGGAAGAATGAAAGTGAGAGAGTTCAACAAACAATCGGTATTCCCAAAAGACAACATTACAAGAAACATGAAGTCAATGAGAGACAGGATCATAACACCTATACCCTTTTTGAGTTTGGCCATAACCAAGGAAACAACAAATTCTAGATCGAGGCTCAAGTTTGTTGTGCTCTTGAGGTTGAAAAAGAACGAAACAAGTAGATCCAAAGGAGCGAAGGTGATGATAGTCAGGGGGTGACCTAAAGAGACGCTCATACGAAGTCTGATTATGGATGAAAACGCTTGGAATGCGATTAATCGCATGAACAGCATGAAGAGCAACTTCACCCTAAAATGGGGCAGGAACTTTGGTAGAAAGAAGAAGAGCACGAACAGTGTCAAGAATATGACGAAGTTTTCTTTTGGCTTGACCATTTTTCTAAGAGGTACCTGGACAAGTTAGATGATGTACAATGCCATAGGAATGTAACAGAGCTTGAAACACATATTGAGTATATTCAAGAGCATTATCTGATCGAAAAGTTTTGATACGTTTAGAGAATGGTGTTTCAACCATTTTTGCAAAGTTGCTGTATATTGGTAAAATTTTAGAACGAGATTTCATAGGAAAGATCTAACTATAACGAGAATAATCATCAATTAAAACAAAAAAATATCGAGATCCACCAATACTAGCAATAGGAGAAGTTCCCCAAACATCAGAATGAATTAACTCAAAAATACTATTGGAAATGAATTCACTGTTATTGAAAGGCTAAGTTGGCTGTTTTCCTAACTGACATGAAGTACAATCAAAATTGTCTTTGGACACAGAATCCAATAGACCCTTAGAAGCTAACTGTTGTACCCGAGAAGATGGTGTATAACCAAGACGAGAATGCCAAAGTGTGAGAGATGGTAAGGAAGCAGCTGCAACAGCAACAGAAATAGGAGCAACATGTGGAAGATGAAGATTGTCCACGAGAAACATTCGCCCAACTCTAGGACTAGTCCTAAGCTCTTGCCCCATCCTCAGATCCTACACAATACATCTAGAATAGTAAAAAATAAGGTGATAACCTAGTTCAGCTAATTGTCCCACAAAGCATAAATTATATGATAGGTCAGGTACATGGAAGACTCCAAGAACAGAGAGGTTAGAGGTCGAAACAAAACCTAGACTATTCCCATGCATGGTGGAACCATCAACTATATGAATATTTAGAGGATGTGGTGTAGGGTCAAGTTTGGAGAATAAGGACGAGTGAGATGTCATGTGATTGCAACAAACAGAATCAAAAAGCCAAGTTTGAGACTTACCGGGTAGAACTAAGAGAATGGTGGAAAGAGATGCATTACTAGCCATACGAACATCCTGAGCTATGATCTCCTATGGTGCAGTGGGGGAGAGGTTGATAGTGGATCCAAAAGATTGGGACTCAGCTGAAATGGAAGCCATCGGTGGAGTAGGCTCAGTATTAGCAACAGCAGCAGTAGATTTGTTGCGACGGTAACAAGTCTCAATGGTGTGGCCAGGACACTTGCAATAGTTGCAAAAATTTTTGTTGGTCTACTTGCGACGATTGCTAGAGCTAGAGGAATCACTTGATTTCTAAGGTTGCTCTATAGGTGGAGTAGAAGGAGTAATAGCCAAAACATTAAACTTATTCTGGGCTTGAAGGGTTGCAAGATGAGCTTCTTCTCTAATCAACTTGTTCACAGCAGTATCAAGAGAGGGAGCAGGACTGTGATTAAAAAGCTGACCTCGAATGGGTTCAAAATCCTTGTGAAGTGACATCAAGAATTCATAGAGGCGAAATTCATCTCTAATGGAAGCATATTGCTGAGCATCCTTTGAGCATGCCTAAGTTGGATCAGAAAGGTCAATTTGGTCCTAAATGAAGTGAAGTTGATCATAGTAGTCATTGATGGATTGCCTTGGTTCTTGCTTGAGTTGATGTAGTTCAACCACTAACTGATATTTCATGGATCTGTGAGTAGTGGAGTACCTTTTGGCCAACATATCCTGTAAGGTTGAATTTAATCAACCATGTGTTGGCTTTATTCCGTGACAGATTTTCTTGTAATTCAACACTTAAAAACCCTGTATTTAGGTGGGAATCATGTAAGGGTAGTGTGTAAGAGAGTGTGAAGAAATGCTCAAGACTGTGCAGTGAAGTAGAGACTCGCAGCTGGATCTCGTGGGAGGCTTGTGGCTTGCAAGCCACCAAAAGGTGCACACGCGCGGAGCATGCAAGGGAGTTGAACAGTCACGCCAGCTAGAGCACTACAAGACAAAAATCCAGTCTGGCCATTCAGTTAGCTCGCAACTTGAACTCGCGACTCAGTCAAGTCGCGAGGCCAAGTCGCCAACCAGCCCTATTTTGAAAAAAACTAACTTTTCACATTCTTCACATACCCTATTATAAATACCCTTATTCCCACAAAATGTGGTGTGGCTATTCAGAAAGAAAAACCCTAAGAGAGGTTTCTACAACACACCCACCCAATTAGAGAGAGCTACTCATTTCTTAGAGAAATCTTTGTAGTCTCTTCTCATTCCCTCTCCCATTGTTACACCTATTAAGAGGAGATTTCTATCCAAAAAGTACCCACACCCAGTTAGAGTGTTAAGTGTATTTGGAGTTTGGGGAAGCATTGGAAGATGCCAAGGATGGTGGATGCTATGGGCTATAGCGGAATTCGGTAAACTAGAAAAGAAATAGGTTCGGCATAACCTCGTTGGAGCAAGAAGCTTGGAGAGCTTAGGTACACTGGGTAGATTAGGCTTAGAGGGTCTATTGCTATTCATGTATCCCAACTACATTTTCTAGTGGATTATTGACCGCTTGGAGAGTGGCGGAGAGGTTTTACGCCGAGGGCTTCGGTTTCCTCTTCGATAACACATCGTTGTGTTGTCCTTATGTTTGCATCTCTCTTCCCTAAATCTTTGCCATTTAATTTCTGCTATGGATGTGATTTTATATGGTTTAGATTGTTTATCAATTCTATATTAAGCTTATGTTCATGTTCTGTACATTAATTGTTTGATATTAAGCTTGAATAGGTAATTTGTAAATTGGGGGTCTAAACGTTCATAGTGTTTTACACACTATTTGAACTTTCATATCCCATGCTGATTTTGCATCATCAAAAATGTCCAACAAATTGGAGATGGAGGAAATGGAAGTGTTCCAAATCCATGTGAGGATCATGTTCAATCATGCGACCAAGGAAGGTAGCATCTTCTTCACTTGCTCCCTTGACAAGAATAGTAATTTCACCAGTACAATAATGTCAGAGCATACGACTTTTAAGAAAATTGTGCATTACTTATGACCAAGATAAGTAATTCTTATTCCCTTCCAATATAGCATTGATGGGGCAAAGAAGAAAAATATCCTTTATCCATTTAGAGACACAATATGTAAAAACAGACTACAAAAATGAAATCTACATGAAAAACTGCGTAAGGAGAACCTGGAATGCAAAAGTCAACCCCGGAGAAAAGTCAATGGTCAAAGTCAACGCAGTGAATGGTCAGCGGATGATGTCAGCAAGATGACATGACGTTGACGTCAACAGATGACTGGATGCTAACGTAGGCTAGGGCTGACGTGGCACTAATGACGTCACGGGTGAAGTCAGCTGCAGTTAAGAACAGCGTGTGGGGTGCGTGTGGTGTGTGGGCTTTGATGAAGAAGCTTTGGGCGGCACGTGAGGGTGCATGTGGTCTCCGATGACTGCGAGGCTTCCACTGACATGTAGATCGACGCAAGATGATCTCAGTGATACCTGCAGAAATGTAATCAGAGCAATAGTCATGACGGTGATGACAAGTGCAGTGGTTTGTGTGGTGTAGGACTCCTCAATGACAATGGCTGTAGGTTCGGAACCCAAAACAACGACTGGAAGATGTCGGAGGTTCAATGGCAATAGGCTGTGGCGACTGTTGTGACGGCAAAAGCGATGTTGAGAATGGAGTAACACCAATAAAGACAAGACTGCTAAGAAAAGGTCAGAACAGTGGCTCTGATGCCATATTAGAAATACTGAAATTTGTAGTATTTTATTTCATGATCAAAGAATATACATGAATGCCTTTATATAGGAGGCATATGTGTACGGTACAAGTAAATATATGTGCAGTACAAGTAAGAGTATAGTACAAGAATGTGTTCTATATAAGTAATCTAGCTGGGCCTAAAGCCCACAACATAATACACATTAACACTAAGAAAAATAATGCATAACTTTTCACCCACATTCATCTCAACCTTCACTTGCACAGTCTTAATTAAGAGGCTTGTGGGTTTGGCCTACATATGAAGAGGTTTGTTACTGGAGCACGTGAGCGAACCTTATAGACTAAACAACTAGCTAGGTTAGTGGAAAAGGATTCGAACAATCTTTGCAAACATTGGGTAGCCAGGGATTTGCTGCTGAATATTTTGATGTATGGGCGGCGTTGGTTATAAGTCAAATTGTAATACACAAGCATGCTTGGTTATAACTACTATTTTTTTTTTCTTCTAACAAATAGGGGAGGGGTGTTAAAAGTTTTACTTTATATATATATATATATATATATATATATTATAGGGTTGGGTTCAAGTTACACCAACCAATGACTTGTTATAAAATTCATATTTTGAGAATCTCACCGTTAAATTATATGATCTTTATATTTTTAACATATATGCTAATTTTCATGCCAATCGGATGTAATTTACCATTTGATCTACAAACACATTTTTTATGCGTTATTTTAAACTACAAAAACTTGAATTTAAACAATTAATTGATAACATGGTCATTGATCTTTGATCATCTTTAAATTTTGCAAGTATGGAAAATATACGAAAATAATGCAATCTAACGGTGGATTTGTCAAAATTCGCATCCAATTAAAAAATATTAAGTAATGTAATATTATTTAAAATTACGCTAGGTGTAACTTAGATCCAACCCTATATATATATATATATATATATATATATATATGCATGTTTTTATTATTATATTTTTTATTTTTTATTTTAAGAATGACCATGTATGTAGTCATTTGTGATGTATTTTGAACTAGTTTCTTTTATGGTCATTTACTCGCATATAACAAGGTGTGTGCATGAGGGATAAGTGTAGGGACTGTCTTTTATGTTTGAAAAAATAAAAATAAAAATAAAAATAAAAATTCTATGTAATTGGAGAAGCCTGGAATTAATTTAATAGAGAAAAAGAAGAAAATTACAGCCCGTATTCTCTCCCTTGTTCAGAAAATACTTATTGTTCTCTTAGAAAAAATTAGTCATTGATAGCGAAATATTAAAAGAAACTTATCACAATCATTGTTCACTTTTATTCAAAAACCAACATAGTGGTATCAGAGCTTAGTTTGAGAGCAAAACAAGCTAGCAATGAAGATTTTTTCATGTTTTAATTATTATTATTATTTTACTTATTTTAACAATGACCATGCACGTAGTCGTTTGTGTTGTGATGGGAAAATAAGCCCTAACGGAAGCAATGGCAATGGTAAGTCCAAGCAACCAAAATATGTGAGCCCAACTACCTTCATCTCCTGTTTTCGATGGGGAAAAAGTATAATTTTTTGGTTTGTGAAGATGAAAATCAATTTTCTTTCACATGAGAGTTGGGAGTATATAGAAGATGGGTACGTAGAACAAGAGGATGAGGCAACCTTATCCAATGCTCAAAAAAAAAAAAAAAAATAAATAAATAAATAAAATAAAATAAAAAAATTGAAGGAGCGTAAGAAGAAAGATGAAAAAGCTCTTAAGTTGATTCAACAAGAGGTAGCCGACATGATTTTCCTAAGAGTAAAAGAGCCACCATATTGCTTCTTAATAGTCCAACAGTTATTGACATATACTCAATCTTATAGTAGCCAAATAAAAATATTATTTTAATTTATTAGGTATTTTGCAATCACAAAATACTCCTAATGTGTTTTTTATTGAGGATGTTATTATATTATTATTCACATTTTATTCCATCTCTTCTATTAGGTTCTTAATATTTAGGATTAAATGTTTAGATTCTTATTTTGTGTATGTTGGCAAACTGAAAATAAAAATATGTCTAGATTAGGTGTTAGACATTGCTCAAGATTGTACAAATCAAGATTCAAGAACATTTAAGATGCAGAAAGGAGAATTCAAGTTCTGGGAAGCTTGACCGACCAAAAATTAGACTTGACAGAGCGAAAATCGAAAAAAAGTTAAATCCACAGAATTTAAATCACGCCCAAGCCCGTGAAAACAGTTAGGGTTTTAATCCAACACTTCTATGTATATAAGAAAAACTCTAACTACATTTTGAGAGCTCTTGGAAGACTTGTGATCTACTCAATGGCGGAGCCAAGAATTTATATTTGGGGGAGCCATATATAATTTTTTTTTTTTTTTTGTGTATAAAATGTAAAATAGTAATGTGCAATACTTCATAACTGAATATGTATAAGCAAAAGTATATTTAATTAAAATTAAACAATCATGAGGCAAAATTGACAAAATGATTTAATATCTTTAATCAACTATAAAATGGGCAAAGTTGCAAAACATACAATAACATAAAAGCTAAACATCTCTGTTCAAAACTGTAACCTACGCTCTTTAAGAGATCTAAAGTCATCAAGTATTGAGTAAGTAGTAAAGTTCTCAACAATTTCCTTTTTAATGTAGACAGCTAGTTATCTGAGAGAAACTCATCCTCGATTTTGTTGTGCAGTCTTGTTTTAACAATTTTCATAACTGAAAAGGCTCGCTCACTAGTTGCTATGGACACTGGAAGAGTCAAAACAAGGAATCAATTGATCAATAAGAGGATATACTTGTGACTTTTCTGTCTCTACTAACCTTTGACATAATTCTGCCATAGATGACGAATTACGTAACTTCAAATGATTTTGCACATCATGCTCAAATAGCTTCAATTGAATTTTTAAACTAGTCCTATCATGCTCAAAAAAATCAAGAGGATAATATTTCTCAACAAGACAAGATATCATTCCACATTAAAGGATTTGTAAGCATCCTTTGGATCCAAAGTAGAGCAAAGTGTCAAGAGTTCTCTTGGTCGTTCACCAAACCTATTGTCAAGCTCTTGCAATTGAACATCTATTGTAGCATTAAATATATCAAAATGATAATTATGCTCCACTATAACATGATCCCTTTTCTTATGACTTCTACCTTCAACAAATCAAGCACTTAGATTTGGAATAACAATTTCAAATATTTTGGAGAATCCTATGACATTCTCAAGAAAATTATCCCAACCATCTATTCTCAAATTTTGGAAGAGTGCCTTTGTTATTGAAACTAAATTTTGGGCATTTGAGATGTCTTGAGATTTTTGCTACAAAGCTTGACAAAGAACATCAGTAATACCCATGATTTCCTTCATTAGATGTAAACTAAATATAAACTCAAATGAATTAATCATTTTATGAGCTACATTTGCATCTCCACTTTGCAAGTAGTTAGAACCATCTTCCTTTATATTTTCAAGCACCAAACAAGTTGGACCAAACATCCTCATTAGGCTACAAATGGAATTAAAATGAGACCCCTGATGAGAATCACTAGCCCGTTTTAGAGTCCCAATTTGGTTTGCTCCTGTTCCTGTTTCAAGTTCATCAATAGCTAACATTCTAGCAAATTCTGTAGCTTAAGCAGCTCTTAGTTCATCATTACGCTTACATGAAGAACCAACTATAGTGATAATGAAATTTAAATTCAAGAAGAATTCATGGATAGGGATTACCTCTATTGATGCAGCAACTAATGCTAATTGTAATTGATGAGCAAAGCAAAGCACATAGTATGCATAAGGACAATCATTAAGAACTAAGGCTTGCAATCCTTTCCATTTACCATACATGTTGCTAGCACCGTCATATCCTTGTCCATGAATATTTTGAATGTCAAGACAGTGATGAGAAAGAATAGCATATATTTCGTTCTTCAGGGTCAATGCTGTAGTGTCTTTAACATGAGAAAGATCAAAGAAGCATTCTTGTATAAAGCCATCATTGTCAACAAATCTCAAAACAAGAGCCAGTTGCTCTCTCTTTAACTCATCACGTGACTCATCAACAATGACACAAAATTTGAAATCCCCAATATCTTCACGAATCTTACTCCGCACTTTACGTACAATACATGCAGAATCTCCTTGTGAATTGTAGGTGAGGTGTACTTAGCAAATTTAGGAGCATTTTCCAAAAAAACTTGTGCAACCTTATCATTATAAGATGCCAAAATTCTAATCATCTCAAGGAAATTTCCCTCAGTTTTTTGATTGAGGGGTTTCATCATGACCTCTAAAAGGACACCCTTGAAAGGTGAGCCATCGAACAATATCAATAGAAGTTTTCACCCGCAGTCGATTATTTAGAATTTGTTCAAAACTTTGCACATTCTTCACTTTATCTATATGCACTGATTCATTTAATAGATCATCACAATATTTCACAGCATTGTTGTGGGGTGAGCAAGGATCCTCCCAAACATGATTCAAAAAGGCACAATTCTTTCCATTATTGACTTTTTTCCAATTTCTAAATCCTGTGAAAGTAAATGCATCACAGCCAAGGTGTCTACTTCTTTTCATGGTAAAGAGATAACATGATAGACAGTATGTAGTGATAGTTTTTAGACCCCTTAAAACCACAATTGAATTAACCTAGGTAATTAGCCAAGTTGTTACTTAGTCAAATTATTCAAAAACTAGGTGAACACAAACAAACAATCATATCATGTAAAGCAGCGGAAATATAAATAACACAAAAATATAATCACCCAGGAAACCAAACTGGTAAAAATGAGGATTTAACCTAGCTATCCTCAAGGTAATTTTGAATCCACTATCTTGAAAGAATCGAAGTTCATACAATAAGACTTACAAGCCCCCACACTCGACTTCTTATTGCTACCCACCAGTAGAACTTACTGACACGACCACGTGCAAGCTTCGAATCCATGGACTCCTTCTTTCTTGGATTCACCACAAGATACAAGCACCCACGCTTGTGTTTCTTTAGGCTTCAATGGCAGCAACTGAATTGATCATCAAGGTGTAGAAACTTCTCCTCCTTGAAAACCCTAAGCTTGTGTGAAGGAAAGCTCCTCAAGGATCTCACAAGAGATTCACACAAACAGCAATATGAGCAACACTAAAACATGTCTAGGGTTTGCCTTTTATACCTAGGGAAAATTAGAAAACCCTAAACGTTTTAAACAAAACAGGGCTGAGTTGGAATTTTGTAGAAAAAGCATTTAGACCCGATTTTTGATTGATCGAGCCTAAGCTTCGATCGATCGAACCAAGCTGAATTGCTTTAATAAGTCCTACAACAACTTATTCCAACTTTACATAAACAAATCAACTTTGAGCAAGTCTAAACACAACTAAACACATTGTTTTGATCATGGTTTGCCAACAATACAAATTAGAGTTCTAAATACATAAAAACCTAAGTCTTTAGAACCTAACAAACTCCCCCTTTGGCAATCCATGACAAAACACAACTAGAAACTCAAAGTTTACAAATAAAAGCCCTTTACAAAATAATGCTCATAAAAAAAAATTCAATCCTAACTACTATCCATCAGTTGCAAGAGTAGACAACAGCTCAATTGAATCATCCTGCATATTTCCTGAAACATTTAAACAAAATGCATAACCGCATGTGTGGAAATACAAGCAAATAAAATAAATTCTTGATTTCAAACAACACACAATAAAGACATATATCAATGAAGAACTCATAAAATATAAATCAATAACCAGGTGAAATAAGAAACATATAAAGCTAAAAAATATATATACTCCCCCTAACATGAATATCCCAATAGAACAAAACAAATGTGGCAAGAGCTAAAAACTGTAAAATACAATATGAAGCACCTAGATACAATCTAAACAACTCCACAAGCTCCAACCAACAAAAATGCTCTCCCGCTAAAAAACAAAACAAAGTGCTCTCTCAAATCAAATATGTACTCCCCCTTTTTGTGACGGAATGGCAAAGGGCAATCAAAATCCATCATCAAAAGGAGGTGGCGATGAAGATCATCGAAACTGTGCCAACCCTACGCGCAAACCATGAATCTCATCAAGTATGTCCACCAAAATCTGTCCATGAGCCACCTGAATGGTCAAGACATGATCCAATGTACGTCAAATGTCTGAATCATCCGAAGTAGTCGGTGGAGGAACATCAGCATCAGCAGCAGTAGCACCAGACGTCTCAGCAGCATCAGCACCTGTAGAAGAGGGAGAAGGGGAAACAACACCAAAAGATGCACCTCTAGGACGCGAAAGATCAACTCTCAAGTGAAACAAAATATGGGGAATGGGAGATATATCCATAAAATAATTGAAAGTAATTATATGCCAAAATAATGCCAATATATTCTGGATAACTATGGCGGCAATGCCGACCAACTTGATTGTATCAAAAGTAACTTACAACTGACCGGGCCAAACTTGGCTCTGATACCAAAAGGGGGGTAAGTTACAGACAACTGAGAATCAGGCGACTGGGCTCTGATATATCATAAAAGGGGTTGCGGAAGGTAAATGAAAATAAGATAGCCGACTGTGGCTTACAATAAAGGACTGTGTTTAGGAGACTATTCCTAAAACTTGGCTGTTGCTGGAGAAGATATGTTATCTTCTTTACTGACTTCTGTTTGTTGTGGTAGAAGTTTAGAGCCTGCTGAAGACTGAAGTCTTGGCTTCCTTATATAGGCTGGAGGGAGCCTTGGATGCTGCTGGAAGACTGCTGGAATTACGGAGAGTGAATTGCTTTTACTGGGGTGAAAGCTGTTTCCACCGAAAGCAACAGTAATTCTGAATGATGACTGTGAACAGTAAGAACTTTTACTATTCATGCTACAGTGCTTTGTCTGCTGGGCACTGTTGATAATGCGGAAACTGTTCATGTCAGTGACTGGTGCTGATCTTGAATAGTAACCGGATAGATGACTTATCCTGAGTGATGGGTCAGGACACTACCCAATCTAGATTTTGTCCAAGTCATACCCGCTGTAGGGATCTTGGGCATCTTGGAATGGATCGCTCGGGTCATAGTTGACTGATCCCACGGAGGCAGTGGGAGAAACCTGTTCCTTAGATTCAAGCTGCTGGGAGTGAGCTATTAGCTGCTGGGCTAATTCCTTTAGCTCTTTGCTAGATTTTCCGGAAATCTGGACGGAGTCAAGGCTAGCCTGGGACCTTGTCCTGAGAGCAATGGGTTTCTGGACTGGGGGAGGATAATCCTTATAGACTTGATTAATGATTGGATTAATCTTAAGGCTGTCCCACCATTTTACTGAGAACTCCCGATCTAGGAGATTACCGTTGATTGCATATTTCCACATGCTGATCCAATGGATCTTGTATCTCTGGGAGAAGACCAAGATTATTGGGAACTGGGATCTGTGTTTGGATGAGGTGCACCTCGAATCAAAGTACCTTAAGGCATCCTGTAAAGGCTCTGGGAAGATAAGAGGAATAGAACCAAACATTTCCCACCACTTAAGGAACCAGGAGGGGGTTAGGCCATTATAGTCCTTGCCAAACATTAAGAACCAAGAATGGTTAAAGTTTTGATTCTGGAAAAAGAGCACTTTTTCAAAGGCATCCATATAGTCGTAATAACTGTAATGGAGTACTGAGCCTGACGGAGATTTGTAATTCTTGAGGATTCTTAACAAGGAAGGATGCTGTCCCCATTCTTTACTAGTGACAAAACCTGTGATGATGAACTTGTGATAGAGGACTATTGGGTTATCCCCTTTGCTGTAGATGTTTTCTATTCGAGCAGACTTTTCCTGGGAGAGGATGCTCTTATAGAACTGGATATTCTTTTCTGGGTGTTTGGGCAAGAAATGCCAGTTTGGTGGCAAGACTTCCATGGCTAAGGCTAAAGGATCTGTTATATGAACCAGGTGGGGTTCAATATAAGAGATATGTTGGGTAAAAGACTTTTTGACATAAGGTGACTGTCCTTTTCTTTGGGTTGGGTAAGAAGAAGGTCTCTGGATAAGACTAAAATGTTCTTCTACCTGGTAGGAATCGATTGCTTTGGGAGCTGGGGAGGCTAAGGCTGAACTGTAACTGGGTTGACCATGGGATGGCCTTTCATAGTTAGCAGAAACCAAATAACGGTTGGCAACTATTGATGGTGAAGCAGAGTTATCTTGTGGAGGGATTCTTGACTGGGGTGCTGGGATAATTTGGCTGGGGGTTATTGGTACAATCTTCCCTGGGATTTGTGATTGGCTGGAATCACCAGGGTTTTGCTGTTTGGATAACCTAGGGGGCTGGGGCTGGGATTGCCTTCTGGACATCTTGGCTGTGATTCTGCAGAAATTCACGGGTTAGGAAATCAGGGATACTGTTTTGGTTTCCTTCAATGAACTCTAAATCAAAGTCAAAAACTGAAAGGATGGCTTGCCATCGTGCAAAAATCTGTTTTGATGCAATGTTTTGAACATCTTTTTCTAAAACATGTTTTGCTGATTTACAATCAATTCTGACCAAAAACTTTTGGTTTAAAAGATCACTTTGAAATTTTGAAATGCAAAGTACTATGGATAAAATTTCCTTTTTAATAGTACTATAATTAATCTGAGTAGAGGTCCATACTCCCGAATGGAAACAGACTATCTGTTCTGGGGAATTGGGATCAACTCTTTGGAGAAGAATGCCGCCATAACCTATGTTTGAGGCATCTGTCTGGACAATCTTGAAAGAATTGTCGGTCGGAATTCCCAGACAAGGAAGGGTTTTGACATATTTTTTGATATGCTGGACCACTGTGGTATGGGCAGGAGTCCAAGGGGATGGATTGGTTCGAAGTCTATCAAAGAGGAGTTTGCATTGTTGCCTGAGATTTTGATAGAATTCTGAGATGTAATTGAGAGATCCTAGAAATCTCTGAAGCTGGGTTTTATCTAGGATTTCATCTGGAAACTTATCTGCAAACTGGATAGCTCTATCAATGGGTTTGATAACACCATGATGGATATCAAATCCTAAGAAGCGAACTTTAGTTTGGAAAAGTTTGATCTTTGGGGCTGAAACAACAAGACCATTGAATTTGATGGTATTGAGGAATGCTCTCAAATGCTTTTGATGCTGTTCCAAAGACTCTGAGAAAATAAGTACATCATCGATGTACACAATGGCATGACTGGAGAATGGATTGAAGATCTCATTCATGATATTTTGGAATTCAGAAGGTGCATTTTTAAGGCCAAAGGGCATTACATTCCACTCATAGTGACCAAAAGGTGTGGTAAAGGCTGTCTTATACCTATCAGGCTCTCTGATCTGTATTTGCCAAAAACCACTCTTCATATCAAACTTGCTGAAGACAACTGCTCTACTAAGCCTATTGACTAAGTCTTTTTTGTTGGGAATAGGGTACCTTACCCATTCTAAGACTTTGTTGAGGGGCTTGTAGTTGATGACTAATCTAGGGACACCTCTTTCAATCTCAGCATTTTTCTGGACATAGAAGGCTGGACAAGACCATGGTGATCTAGATTTTCTGATGATTCCTTTCTTAAGGAGGTCTTCTATTTCAGCTCTACAGGTATCCATAAGTTCCTGGTTCATCTGGATAGGTCGAGCTTTGGTAGGAATATCCTTTTCATTAAAATCTTTGGCATATGGGAGAGCTACCTCGTGCCTCTTTCTATGCCAAAAAGCTGTGGGTAGATCAGAACAGACTTCTTGCTTAAGTTTTTCTTCAAACTTTCTGATCTCTTCTTGGAGGGTTTCACAAGCTAGTTGGTCCTCAACTTTCTTGTATTTGATTTCCTCCTGAAGGTATTTAAGATGTGTGGACTTGGCATTAATCAAATCTGAGATTATTGCAACTTGGATAGTGCTAATATTCTTAGGTATAGGTTCACCTGTGAATCTAAACCTGATGGTTTGGCCAAATGGTTGGGTAGTAATTCCTTTACTATCCACTGTGAAAGGGTAGAGACTGCAAAGGAATGGATTTCCTAAGATGACTTTGTCTGTCAAGTTTTTGACAAGAACAAATGTGGTTTTAAAACACATGTTATCCTGGCAAACATGGGCTTTAGGAAGTTTGAATTCAATCTGCATATTTCCGCCACTTGCGGATGTCAATCGTTCTGTAGACTTCTTGTAGTATTTGGAGGGAATGATTCCTTCCTGGATGCAGTTGAGATCAGCACCTGAGTCAATCAAGGCTACGACCTCAAATTCAAAGTCCTTACTAATGACAATCCTGACGTTGGAATGCCATTTGTGGAAGTTAATCCTGGTGATAGCATCTAAGGACAAATCTCTGTTGGGACCTTGGATGTGATCAACCCTAGGGTCAACTATTTGACTAACCTTATTGTCTGAGGGACTTTCCTCCTTGCTTTGGCAAGAGGTGTTCTTCAAGGTTTGGGTAAATTGGAAGGTTTGTAGATTTTGCTTTAGGGTTCCAATTTCATTCCTGGTTTCCTTGGTTTCTCTTTGAAGGTCGTCGATCCTGACTTTCTTTTTGGACTGGACAATCTTATTGTGGATTGGTTTGGGTTGCTGTGTCACAGGATTACTGGTTTCCTGGACTAAAGGTTGGGTTGTACTAGGTTCCTGAGGCTCAGGTTTACCTAACTTTAAGCGGGAGGTTCTGACCTCACAATTTTTTCTGTAATGGTCACGCTTGCCGCAAACAAAGCATTTTTGGGGCTTGTTTGGTTTTGCCTTTTTGTGGGCTTTAGTAATGGGTTGAGACTCAGTTTTAGTGTGTCTCTTAGCTTCCAATTTCTGGCGTGCTTTCTTGGCTTTTAAAGTCTCCTTGACTTTGGGAATTTCTTCATCTGTTTCAGAGGAAGAACTGCTGGGGGTTGATTTCATCTTTATTACCTTAAGCTGACTGGAGCTTTTGGGTAAAGAGACAACTGGTTTCTTTCGAAGAACAGGCTTTAGTTCTTCAAGTTGCTGGACAACAATTTCTAGGGCTGTTTTGTCCTTAGAATGGCTGGGACTGACTAGAGGTTGTCTAGCATTTGGATTGGGGTCAACTATGGTCCAAGATTTGGTAAAGACACAAAACTTCTTGTGCCTATCATAATACCTTTCGAAGTAAATGAAGAAGGGGACGTTACGGGATATTTCCCTCATGAACAGTACCCAAGCATCATAAACTTTCTTCTTCCGTTCTTTGGAATAGTTGGCTTTGTAGGCTGCTCTTTTAGCCTTGTTTTCCTCAGAATTAAAATCCTTACCTAATCCTTCTAGGTCGGGATTAAACTCTTTGTTTAATGATTTCTGATCAGGAGGCTGTTCCTTCACAGTAATGGATGGGGGGGATGGCTTACGACTGTCTTGCTTGTCGACAATTGAATTCTCTTTGGTTGTATAGCAAGGTGTGCTAGGTGATTGGGAATTGACTTTAACTCCCTGAGGCTGAATATCTAAGTCTCTTCTAGACGTTGGAAATGGTGATTCCTTGGATCTAGTTGAGCTCTGCTGGGATGACTGGTTAAAGATCGGAGATCCAAACTGGGATGTTTCCAGAGGCTGTCTGCACTTAGGAGTGCTAGGCCTAGATCTATCGAAACTTAACTGGGGTTGGATCGGAGATCTAAACTGGGATGTATCCAGAGGCTGTCTACACTTGGGAGTGCTAGGCCTAGATCTATCGAAACACAACCTATTAACCGGAGATCTAACCTGGGATGTATCCAGAGGTTGTCTAAACTCATAGTCTAGAGGAGTAGATAACCTAGATCTATCAAAGCTTAAACTAACCGTTCCATCGGCTAGTTTCTGGACAAGGTCCAAGTTTAATCTAGCCGTGCCATCGGCTAGATACTGAACAAAATCCAAATCTGGATTCTGTGCTGGGCTCTGGATCTGCAGAGCATGGTTCTCTTTCTCCAGAGTCTGATAAGTTGGGAACACTCGTTTCCAATTAAGGGATCTGGGGGTACTAATCCTGGCTGTAGGATCAGTATGGTTTTTGAGGACACTAATCCTGGCTGTAGGATCAGTAGTTTCTAATTGCTCAGATTCTTGGTCCGAGGCTTGATTGCTAACGGATTCCTGGATATTTAGAACCTCAACTGAAGGGGTGACTGGTTCCCTCTTCACAAGTTCTCTCAACTTTTGGATAATTACCTCTAGAGAAACCTCAACTGAAGGGGTGACTGGTTCCCTCTTCACGAGTTTTTCCATTTTTTGGGCATCTGTATCTAAGGTAGACTTATCCTTAGAATGACTGAGACTGGTATGCTTGGATCTGGTTGGCGGATTTTTGGGCTTTTTACGCCATTTGAAATGTTTCTCAAAGTATTCAAAGAAAGGATAATTAATTTTATACTCTTTCATGAATGACTTCCATTTCTCTAATACTTCAATTTTTTGTTCCTGGGTATGGTTAGCTTTGTAGGATTCTCTTTTAATCCTATTTTTCTCAGAACTAAATTCTGTTTTGAGCATGTCCATATCCGGTGTAAATTCTATATATGTATCTAAAGAGGGTCTAGATGAAGGTATATGCTTTTCTAAAGTTATTCTAGACTGTATAGGATTTCTAAGATTAGAATATTGTGGATTAAAATAAGATCTAGACAAAGGTATACTATCTAAATAAGATCTAGACAAAGGTATACTATCTTCAGAGGGTTGATTATAACTAGGTATGTATCTTTCTTCTAACTCCTGTTCTACATCTGAAAGCTGGTATGACTCCAAATTGTCATATCTATCATCTTCTACATACATCTCAGGTGGGTCTGTATTGCAAGAACAAATGGAAGAGGATGAGTCACTCCTTCTAAACATCTTATCTATTAATCTGGATCAAAGTTTAAACTAACAATTACAACCTAGTCACCTTTGTATCCTCGCACTTTTGTATTTTCTCAACCTTCGGATCTGGTATAGATAAACACAACTATGGGACAGACACCTGATCTGCGTACTCCAATAAACTCCTGATCGTTTTTCTTCCACTAATGGCTATACCCTAACACGCCTCACCTGGGCTTTCAACGGGCTGACACCAAACCTGGGAAGTTTATAGAACTTGGAGAAACAACTGGAAGACCACACAGACTTTGGTACTCTCACACAGGTATATGAATCTGCAACAAATATTCCGGGATAGATACAAAAATAGGAAGAATAGGGATAACTGTGAAGTAAAGGTTAACTTGAACAAATAATCACAGAGTAATAAACAGTTTGAATGAACGGGAGGCTCAGCCTACCACCAAAAGATAGAACAATAAAGACTGGCTAAGATAAAGTAGTAGATGAAGAATGCAACATATGGAAGTGGTAATGCTATCAGAAAATAGATGTAAAACAAAATAATGTTTGTTAGAGATAACATACTTTCAATGTAATTATAATGCCAAAAATAATTCAATATTTTCTGGATAACTATGGCGGCAGTGCCGACCAACTTGATTGTATCAAAAGTAACTTACAACTGACCGGGCCAAACTTGGCTCTGATACCAAAAGGGGGGTAAGTTACAGACAACTGAGAATCAGGCGACTGGGCTCTGATATATATCATAAAAGGGGTTGCGGAAGGTAAATGAAAATAAGATAGCCGACTGTGGCTTACAATAAAGGACTGTGTTTAGGAGACTATTCCTAAAACTTGGCTGTTGCTGGAGAAGATATGTTATCTTCTTTACTGACTTCTGTTTGTTGTGGTAGAAGTTTAGAGCCTGCTGAAGACTGAGGAGTGAGCTCCCTTAAATAGGCTGAGAGGAGCATCGGATGCTGCAGGAAGACTGCTGGAATCACGGAGAGTGAATTGCTTTTACTGAGGTGAAAGCTGTTTCCACCGAAAGCAACAGTAACTCTGAATGATGACTGTGAACAGTAAGAACTTTTACTATTCATGCTATAGTGTTTTGTCTGGACACTGTTGATAATGCGGAGACTATTCATGTCAGTGGCTGGTGCTGATGAATAGTAACCGGAATTGTTGGACATCCTGATTTTAGTCAGTATCAGGATCATCTGAAGGATATGGACCCCATGGGCCCCCATCAGTGCACTTGTGCCCGTGATCTCTGGCATAGTTGTTGCAGAGCTGGCAGTAGAGGAGTGGTTCTCTGATAGGCTTTTTCCCCGAAAGAAATTCTTTGGGGCAGTCTGGGTAGAGTATTTCCCAGTTCCTAATGGCCGGGATATAAGGTCTTCTTCCAAACACATGGACCCTGTCCGTAGAGCCTATGAAATGATAGTCTTTACGGAGTTCATGACTGATGTCCACCATTTGGTTGTTGAAGTAATTTCTCCAACGTTCTGCTAGGGCTTTTGGGTACTTATAGGAAATGTATGTATCTCCTTCGTACCATGAGTTCTGATAAGTATTACCGTTGATAAGGATAAGATGCTTTGAGGGATGTACTTCCATCCACCTCTCTTTATCCCATACTGGTAATGTGCTCCAACACCTTATGGAAACAAATGTGCTGTTGATTGTTTTAACAGCATTTTGGATGATTTGGGGCAACTGACTGATCTGATCAGGGCTTGTTATCTGGATAAGCCTAATAAAACCTGATTCGAACATCTGTGAGAGCCAGGCGGGATCTTGGAGGTCTTCGTCTGTCTCTTCATTATAGTTGATCAAAAGTCCTGGGAATGGATGCTTATTCTCATATACTCTGGTGCTGTTACCAAAGTAGTCTTCCCATTCGGCTTGTGATAGGATATTATCCATGTCATCCGAATCTTCTGGATTTGGAAATGTGGTAGTAACCAGTACTCTGAAATGATCGTACCACAGATCCCTGCTTTCATTCATTGCCTCGCACTTCAGAATACGGTTTTGTAAATCTGAAGGCAAGTTGGCTGTGGCACTTTTAAGGATATTCCGGGCCTTAAGGCTGAATTTGGAATAATCCGTGCCCATGATAGTCCTTTTATCCTTCGAATGGATATCCTCTTTGCCAGAGAGTAGACTGATGTATTTTTGATTTATGGCCATAAATCTACTGTAATATGTATCCATTGGATACATATCTTGAAGGGATATTGCTCTTCTATGGCTGGTAGAAGAAGCGCCTTCATGCTTTTCAAAAGACTGTCCCATTACTGGTAGTCTTTTGTCCTGAGGATAGTCCCTTGCGGGAGCTTTTCCTTCGTCTTTCTTCTCTGCTGGAGAAGACATTGTCGCTATTTCCTGCCAAGAAAGTTTTGGATGAAATAAGATTTTTAAGGGCTGGTTAAAAATTCTTTTTCCTTTAAAACTGATGGATGCAGGGATGCAAATATGAATGCATGATGGTAATTGATTATGGCTGAAGGGATAATCAATTGCTTTGACTGAATCAAGGTATTGGGCTTGATTATGGGTTGTGAGAGTACTGAGAGTTTTGGCTATGGAAGCTTTCTGGAGGGATTTGATTTCCCAAGGGGATGGGCTTCGCACAAACTCAAATTTGATAGGCTGGTTGAAGGGATGGGCTGTGATTCCTTCATTGTCTGTGGTGAAAGGATATAACAAACACAAGAATGGGTTTCCTAAGATGACTCTATCTGTCATGTTTTTGACTAGGACAAACTTTGTCATAAAGGATATGCCGCCTTGGCAAACCTCAACTTGTGGGATATCATACTCAATTTGCATTCTTCCGCCACTTGCGGATGCTAGTCTTTCTTTAGACTTTCTGAAATATCTGGGGGGAATAATCCCTTCTTGGATACAATTAAGATCAGCGCCCGAATCTATCAAGGCTATGACCTCAAACTCAAACTCTTTGCTAATGACAATTCTGACCTGAGAATGCCATTTATGAAAGTTAACTCTACTGATGGTCTCTAAGAACAAATCTGGGCTAGGTTCTTGGATAGGATCAGCTGTGGGGTTGACTGATTGACTGTCTTCATCTGAGGGGCTTTCCTCACTGTTTTGATGAGAAGTATTTTCCAAAAATTGGATTCTTCTATTAAGGAGATCATAATCTACCCTGAGAATGGTTAGTTCTTGCTTTAGGGTTCTGACTTCTGATTTTGTATCCTTAATTTCCTTCTGAAGGTCGTTGACTGTAACTTCCTTCTTGGACTGGGTAAACCTATTGTAGATTTGCTCTAAATCTACTTTTGGTTGCTGGATTTTAATGGAAGGCTTGCTAGTTTCCTTAACCAGGGCTTGGTGGAAAAGGGTAAGCTTCTGGGCCTTAATGCTAGGGTCTTCTATAGCCTCTATGAGGTCAAAAAGAAGCTCTTCTTGCTTGGTTAGCACATTTATGGTTCTACAACAACCATCCTTGCATGGTGTAGGTCCATCCGAGCCACTAGATGTGCTTGTACTAGAGGGACTGGAGGATGACCTATACAACTGCCTGAGCTCACTGTCACTAGCACTACTGTATGGCTCGCTATCTGAGCGGTCAAGTTCTAGTAACTTGAAGATCTCATTTATGCTGGGTTGGTCACTAATGAGAGTGTTGATAAGGGACTTGGCTTTAGCCCTACATTCACTCTTAAAATGGCCTTTCTTTCCACAATTGAAGCATTTGCCGGATGCTTGCGGAATGGGTTCTTTAGGTTTCCCTTTCTTATAGAAATCATCGGTCTTATACCTCTGCTTTCTATAGATCTTGGTAGGTTTTCTCCTAAAGGGTTTTTCAAAGGGTTCCTTCCCTTTGTGCTTGTGCTTCCTTTTGGAAGGTTTGACTGAGGGTAAGCCATACTGCGTACAGAAATGTCCTATTTCGTACTTGGCTTTGTTTTTGTTGATATGGCTCTGGATTTTGAGATCTCTGCACATCTTCATCCCTTCACTACGGATGGTGCTAGAGATGTCTCCATAAGTTAGGTTATCATAATCTATGATACCTAATGGGCTGCAAAGGGTTTCCTTGACCTTCTGGCTGAAGAGGGTCGGTAACCCATTGATAAATTTCTCCTTCCAAAACGGAGAATTGCAATCTCTTCTGTGCATGACCCTAGTGGTAAAGACATCTTCATACCACTTGTAATCTCCTAGGGTTTTACACCTTAGGTTGCTAAGCTGTTCATAAATTCTGGCTGTGATGTTGCTAGGTTTTCCTATGAAGTGTTTCATGATCGTATAGATCAGAGTGTTGACTCCATCAGGGATACCTTGCTCAATCTCATTGATGATGGGATTGCCTTCCTCATCCTTTTGGATGGCATACTTAATGTCTTCTTTAGACACTTCAGTAAGGCAATTGTTCCACCATTGTTGGAGTTTGCCAGTGAATCCTAACACCATCATTTCTATGACTTCTTTATGGGGACGGCTCTCGTCCAGGTAGTTGTTTGCTACCATAGTCATATGCTGGATTTTGTTTAGGATTTCTTGTTCCGATAAACCATCTATGTTCCATTCATAGAGTCTACCAGAGGCTACTGAGAACTGGTTACCAACGTTCCTTTCCTCGTACCGGAGGTCAGGGGGTGATGGTTTGGCTGAGCTGCTAGGATCAGGGTGGTAAAGCCGTTTTACCTCTAAATCCTGGAACTGAGTTTCTAATTGCTCAAACTCTTGGTCTGAGGCTTGGCTGGAGTTGCTAGAAGATTCTTGGATATTTAGAACAGTCGCTGAAGGGGTGACTGGTTCCCTTTTGACTAGTTCTTCCAATTTCTGGGCAACTACATCTAAGGCTATCTTGTCCTTATAATGGCTGAGGCTGGTATGCCTAACTGTAGGTAACTTGATCAAAGGCTTTTCTAAGACTTGGACCGGCTTACAAGAGTTTCCTGGCTGGAGGATAACTTTGTTATCGATCTTGTCTTCTATCCTGTCAAGTTGCTTGCCTATGACATGGATGGCTTGGTTGGTGTAATTGTTTTGTTCAATTACCTTGTCAACCGGTTGGTGCCTATCAATCGTTACTTTGAAGGGAGAGGCTATAATCTCCTTTCTACGATGATCAAAGGTTATGGCTTCTAGGGGTGGATGGCTTGACCTAACAACCTCTTTGGTCGCATTGGGTCCTTCAATGGTCCATGATTTGGTGAGGACACAAAACTGCTTATGCTGGCCATAATACCTTTCAAAGTAAATGAAGAAGGGAACATTACGGGATAAATCCCTCATGAATAGTACCCAAGCATCATAGACTTTTTGCTTTTGTTCTTTGGTATAATTGGCTTTGTAGGCTGCTCTTTTGTCCTTGTTTTCCTCGGAAGTAAAATCCTTTCCTAACTCTTTTAGGTCGGGATCAAAGTCTTTGGTTAGGACCATGATGTTCAAAGGTTCCTGATCTGGAGGTTGTTCCATATCAGTAATAGATACTGGTGGGGATTGCACACGATCGTCTTGCTCATCGACAACCGAATCCTCTTTTGCTGTATAGCAAGGTGTGCTGAGTTGGGAATTAGTTCTAACTCCCTGAAGCTGGACACCTAGGTCTCTTCTAGACGTTGGAAATGGTGTTCCTTTAGGTCTAGTTGAGCTATGCTGGGATGGCTGGTTAATGGGTTGGATCGGAGATCTAAACTGGTATGTATCCAGAGGCTGTCTGCACGGAGTGCTAGGCCTAGATCTATCGAAGTTCAACCTATTAATCGGAGATCTAAACTGGGATATATCCAGAGGTTGGCGAAACTCATAGTCTAGAGGAGTACTCAACCTAGATCTGTCGAAACTTAACCGGACTGTGCCATCGGCTAACTGCTGGACAAAATCCAAATCTGGACTCTGTGCTGGGTTTTGGATCTGTAGAGTATGGTTCTCATTCTCTAAAGTCCAATCTGCTGGGAATGTGATATCATTCCATTTGAGGCTTCTGGGAATACTAACCCTGGCTGTAGGATCAGTAGTCTGGATTAGGGTCGTTTCACCCTTCTTACTCCTATCAAGTGCTCCAACATTCATGTTAGTTCTCATGCACTTGTAGTATACTCTGTATATCAAGGCTATCTGACTGGTTCCCTGCACCATGAGGGTTCCGTGAGTCTTGATATTTAAAGTGAGGGCTTTAATGACTGTGCTGTCATTAATACAGACGCTGAAATCTGGAAAACAATTAAAATGTATAGGACCATTAGAAAGGCTGGTTTCTATGGAACCTAACAGGCTATCGGCGAACCTAACATGCCGAGCATCTCTGAGGGCCATGAGGATTGAGCTGTTCAAACCTCTTCTGGTGAGTGGCTTTACTCCAATTTGGACTAATCCTATGTGTAGGAAATTATGTCCTTTGACTCTATGTTTTTGGATAGCTGAAGGAGATAATAAGTAACACGTTTCGTACTCTTTGTTTATACCATAAACTTGTTCTATGGTTTTAACATGGTAGTCTGTTTTGAAGGCTGTAAAAGGTGACCAAGAGGACGACTTGTAAAATTGGCTAGTGGCAACTTTCGGGATATTCCAATCTCCTATGTCCAGATCTAGATCGGATAGCTCGTAAGTTTCCGAATTAATTGCTCCAACGTCTGCTGGGATATCCGGGATGGATGTGGGTTGATTACATCTACTACTGGTGGAAGAGTTACTTCTGAATATCCTATTCATGATTCTGGGGTTATAAGTTTAAACTAACAATTACAACCTAGTTACCTTTGTATCCTCAAACTTTTGTATTTTCTCAACCTTCGGATCTGGTACAGATAAACACAACTATGGGACAGACACCTGATCTGCGAACTCCAATAAACTCCTGATCGTTTTCTTCCACTAATGGCTATACCCTAACACGCCTCACCTGGGCTTTCAACGGGCTGACACCAAACCTGGGAAGTTTGTAGAACTTGGAGAAACAACTGGATGACCACACAGACTTTGGTACTCTCACACAGGTATATGAATCTGCAACAAATATTCCGGGATAGATACAAAAATAGGAAGAATAGGGATAACTGTGAAGTAAAGGTTAATCTGAACAAATAATCACAGGATAACAAATAGAATGGTTAGAAGGAGGCTCAGCCTACCATTTACAGATGTAAAAGAAGATGATGAAGTAATAGCAGACGAAGAAATAAATAATTGGAAATGGAAGAGTTATCATGAAATAGATGTAAAACAAAATATGGGGAATGGGAGATATATCCATAAAATAATTGAAAGTAATTATATGCCAAAATAATGCCAATATATTCTGGATAACTATGGCGGCAGTGCCGACCAACTTGATTGTATCAAAAGTAACTTACAACTGACCGGGCCAAACTTGGCTCTGATACCAAAAGGGGGGTAAGTTACAGACAACTGAGAATCAGGCGACTGGGCTCTGATATATCATAAAAGGGGTTGCGGAAGGTAAATGAAAATAAGATAGCCGACTGTGGCTTACAATAAAGGACTGTGTTTAGGAGACTATTCCTAAAACTTGGCTGTTGCTGGAGAAGATATGTTATCTTCTTTACTGACTTCTGTTTGTTGTGGTAGAAGTTTAGAGCCTGCTGAAGACTGAGGAGTGAGCTCCCTTAAATAGGCTGAGAGGAGCATCGGATGCTGCTGGAAGACTGCTGGAATCACGGAGAGTGAATTGCTTTTACTGAGGTGAAAGCTGTTTCCACCGAAAGCAACAGTAACTCTGAATGATGACTGTGAACAGTAAGAACTTTTACTATTCATGCTATAGTGTTTTGTCTGGACACTGTTGATAATGCGGAGACTATTCATGTCAGTGGCTGGTGCTGATGAATAGTAACCGGAATTGTTGGACATCCTGATTTTAGTCAGTATCAGGATCATCTGAAGGATATGGACCCCATGGGCCCCCATCAGTGCACTTGTGCCCGTGATCTCTGGCATAGTTGTTGCAGAGCTGGCAGTAGAGGAGTGGTTCTCTGATAGGCTTTTTCCCCGAAAGAAATTCTTTGGGGCAGTCTGGGTAGAGTATTTCCCAGTTCCTAATGGCCGGGATATAAGGTCTTCTTCCAAACACATGGACCCTGTCCGTAGAGCCTATGAAATGATAGTCTTTACGGAGTTCATGACTGATGTCCACCATTTGGTTGTTGAAGTAATTTCTCCAACGTTCTGCTAGGGCTTTTGGGTACTTATAGGAAATGTATGTATCTCCTTCGTACCATGAGTTCTGATAAGTATTACCGTTGATAAGGATAAGATGCTTTGAGGGATGTACTTCCATCCACCTCTCTTTATCCCATACTGGTAATGTGCTCCAACACCTTATGGAAACAAATGTGCTGTTGATTGTTTTAACAGCATTTTGGATGATTTGGGGCAACTGACTGATCTGATCAGGGCTTGTTATCTGGATAAGCCTAATAAAACCTGATTCGAACATCTGTGAGAGCCAGGCGGGATCTTGGAGGTCTTCGTCTGTCTCTTCATTATAGTTGATCAAAAGTCCTGGGAATGGATGCTTATTCTCATATACTCTGGTGCTGTTACCAAAGTAGTCTTCCCATTCGGCTTGTGATAGGATATTATCCATGTCATCCGAATCTTCTGGATTTGGAAATGTGGTAGTAACCAGTACTCTGAAATGATCGTACCACAGATCCCTGCTTTCATTCATTGCCTCGCACTTCAGAATACGGTTTTGTAAATCTGAAGGCAAGTTGGCTGTGGCACTTTTAAGGATATTCCGGGCCTTAAGGCTGAATTTGGAATAATCCGTGCCCATGATAGTCCTTTTATCCTTCGAATGGATATCCTCTTTGCCAGAGAGTAGACTGATGTATTTTTGATTTATGGCCATAAATCTACTGTAATATGTATCCATTGGATACATATCTTGAAGGGATATTGCTCTTCTATGGCTGGTAGAAGAAGCGCCTTCATGCTTTTCAAAAGACTGTCCCATTACTGGTAGTCTTTTGTCCTGAGGATAGTCCCTTGCGGGAGCTTTTCCTTCGTCTTTCTTCTCTGCTGGAGAAGACATTGTCGCTATTTCCTGCCAAGAAAGTTTTGGATGAAATAAGATTTTTAAGGGCTGGTTAAAAATTCTTTTTCCTTTAAAACTGATGGATGCAGGGATGCAAATATGAATGCATGATGGTAATTGATTATGGCTGAAGGGATAATCAATTGCTTTGACTGAATCAAGGTATTGGGCTTGATTATGGGTTGTGAGAGTACTGAGAGTTTTGGCTATGGAAGCTTTCTGGAGGGATTTGATTTCCCAAGGGGATGGGCTTCGCACAAACTCAAATTTGATAGGCTGGTTGAAGGGATGGGCTGTGATTCCTTCATTGTCTGTGGTGAAAGGATATAACAAACACAAGAATGGGTTTCCTAAGATGACTCTATCTGTCATGTTTTTGACTAGGACAAACTTTGTCATAAAGGATATGCCGCCTTGGCAAACCTCAACTTGTGGGATATCATACTCAATTTGCATTCTTCCGCCACTTGCGGATGCTAGTCTTTCTTTAGACTTTCTGAAATATCTGGGGGGAATAATCCCTTCTTGGATACAATTAAGATCAGCGCCCGAATCTATCAAGGCTATGACCTCAAACTCAAACTCTTTGCTAATGACAATTCTGACCTGAGAATGCCATTTATGAAAGTTAACTCTACTGATGGTCTCTAAGAACAAATCTGGGCTAGGTTCTTGGATAGGATCAGCTGTGGGGTTGACTGATTGACTGTCTTCATCTGAGGGGCTTTCCTCACTGTTTTGATGAGAAGTATTTTCCAAAAATTGGATTCTTCTATTAAGGAGATCATAATCTACCCTGAGAATGGTTAGTTCTTGCTTTAGGGTTCTGACTTCTGATTTTGTATCCTTAATTTCCTTCTGAAGGTCGTTGACTGTAACTTCCTTCTTGGACTGGGTAAACCTATTGTAGATTTGCTCTAAATCTACTTTTGGTTGCTGGATTTTAATGGAAGGCTTGCTAGTTTCCTTAACCAGGGCTTGGTGGAAAAGGGTAAGCTTCTGGGCCTTAATGCTAGGGTCTTCTATAGCCTCTATGAGGTCAAAAAGAAGCTCTTCTTGCTTGGTTAGCACATTTATGGTTCTACAACAACCATCCTTGCATGGTGTAGGTCCATCCGAGCCACTAGATGTGCTTGTACTAGAGGGACTGGAGGATGACCTATACAACTGCCTGAGCTCACTGTCACTAGCACTACTGTATGGCTCGCTATCTGAGCGGTCAAGTTCTAGTAACTTGAAGATCTCATTTATGCTGGGTTGGTCACTAATGAGAGTGTTGATAAGGGACTTGGCTTTAGCCCTACATTCACTCTTAAAATGGCCTTTCTTTCCACAATTGAAGCATTTGCCGGATGCTTGCGGAATGGGTTCTTTAGGTTTCCCTTTCTTATAGAAATCATCGGTCTTATACCTCTGCTTTCTATAGATCTTGGTAGGTTTTCTCCTAAAGGGTTTTTCAAAGGGTTCCTTCCCTTTGTGCTTGTGCTTCCTTTTGGAAGGTTTGACTGAGGGTAAGCCATACTGCGTACAGAAATGTCCTATTTCGTACTTGGCTTTGTTTTTGTTGATATGGCTCTGGATTTTGAGATCTCTGCACATCTTCATCCCTTCACTACGGATGGTGCTAGAGATGTCTCCATAAGTTAGGTTATCATAATCTATGATACCTAATGGGCTGCAAAGGGTTTCCTTGACCTTCTGGCTGAAGAGGGTCGGTAACCCATTGATAAATTTCTCCTTCCAAAACGGAGAATTGCAATCTCTTCTGTGCATGACCCTAGTGGTAAAGACATCTTCATACCACTTGTAATCTCCTAGGGTTTTACACCTTAGGTTGCTAAGCTGTTCATAAATTCTGGCTGTGATGTTGCTAGGTTTTCCTATGAAGTGTTTCATGATCGTATAGATCAGAGTGTTGACTCCATCAGGGATACCTTGCTCAATCTCATTGATGATGGGATTGCCTTCCTCATCCTTTTGGATGGCATACTTAATGTCTTCTTTAGACACTTCAGTAAGGCAATTGTTCCACCATTGTTGGAGTTTGCCAGTGAATCCTAACACCATCATTTCTATGACTTCTTTATGGGGACGGCTCTCGTCCAGGTAGTTGTTTGCTACCATAGTCATATGCTGGATTTTGTTTAGGATTTCTTGTTCCGATAAACCATCTATGTTCCATTCATAGAGTCTACCAGAGGCTACTGAGAACTGGTTACCAACGTTCCTTTCCTCGTACCGGAGGTCAGGGGGTGATGGTTTGGCTGAGCTGCTAGGATCAGGGTGGTAAAGCCGTTTTACCTCTAAATCCTGGAACTGAGTTTCTAATTGCTCAAACTCTTGGTCTGAGGCTTGGCTGGAGTTGCTAGAAGATTCTTGGATATTTAGAACAGTCGCTGAAGGGGTGACTGGTTCCCTTTTGACTAGTTCTTCCAATTTCTGGGCAACTACATCTAAGGCTATCTTGTCCTTATAATGGCTGAGGCTGGTATGCCTAACTGTAGGTAACTTGATCAAAGGCTTTTCTAAGACTTGGACCGGCTTACAAGAGTTTCCTGGCTGGAGGATAACTTTGTTATCGATCTTGTCTTCTATCCTGTCAAGTTGCTTGCCTATGACATGGATGGCTTGGTTGGTGTAATTGTTTTGTTCAATTACCTTGTCAACCGGTTGGTGCCTATCAATCGTTACTTTGAAGGGAGAGGCTATAATCTCCTTTCTACGATGATCAAAGGTTATGGCTTCTAGGGGTGGATGGCTTGACCTAACAACCTCTTTGGTCGCATTGGGTCCTTCAATGGTCCATGATTTGGTGAGGACACAAAACTGCTTATGCTGGCCATAATACCTTTCAAAGTAAATGAAGAAGGGAACATTACGGGATAAATCCCTCATGAATAGTACCCAAGCATCATAGACTTTTTGCTTTTGTTCTTTGGTATAATTGGCTTTGTAGGCTGCTCTTTTGTCCTTGTTTTCCTCGGAAGTAAAATCCTTTCCTAACTCTTTTAGGTCGGGATCAAAGTCTTTGGTTAGGACCATGATGTTCAAAGGTTCCTGATCTGGAGGTTGTTCCATATCAGTAATAGATACTGGTGGGGATTGCACACGATCGTCTTGCTCATCGACAACCGAATCCTCTTTTGCTGTATAGCAAGGTGTGCTGAGTTGGGAATTAGTTCTAACTCCCTGAAGCTGGACACCTAGGTCTCTTCTAGACGTTGGAAATGGTGTTCCTTTAGGTCTAGTTGAGCTATGCTGGGATGGCTGGTTAATGGGTTGGATCGGAGATCTAAACTGGTATGTATCCAGAGGCTGTCTGCACGGAGTGCTAGGCCTAGATCTATCGAAGTTCAACCTATTAATCGGAGATCTAAACTGGGATATATCCAGAGGTTGGCGAAACTCATAGTCTAGAGGAGTACTCAACCTAGATCTGTCGAAACTTAACCGGACTGTGCCATCGGCTAACTGCTGGACAAAATCCAAATCTGGACTCTGTGCTGGGTTTTGGATCTGTAGAGTATGGTTCTCATTCTCTAAAGTCCAATCTGCTGGGAATGTGATATCATTCCATTTGAGGCTTCTGGGAATACTAACCCTGGCTGTAGGATCAGTAGTCTGGATTAGGGTCGTTTCACCCTTCTTACTCCTATCAAGTGCTCCAACATTCATGTTAGTTCTCATGCACTTGTAGTATACTCTGTATATCAAGGCTATCTGACTGGTTCCCTGCACCATGAGGGTTCCGTGAGTCTTGATATTTAAAGTGAGGGCTTTAATGACTGTGCTGTCATTAATACAGACGCTGAAATCTGGAAAACAATTAAAATGTATAGGACCATTAGAAAGGCTGGTTTCTATGGAACCTAACAGGCTATCGGCGAACCTAACATGCCGAGCATCTCTGAGGGCCATGAGGATTGAGCTGTTCAAACCTCTTCTGGTGAGTGGCTTTACTCCAATTTGGACTAATCCTATGTGTAGGAAATTATGTCCTTTGACTCTATGTTTTTGGATAGCTGAAGGAGATAATAAGTAACACGTTTCGTACTCTTTGTTTATACCATAAACTTGTTCTATGGTTTTAACATGGTAGTCTGTTTTGAAGGCTGTAAAAGGTGACCAAGAGGACGACTTGTAAAATTGGCTAGTGGCAACTTTCGGGATATTCCAATCTCCTATGTCCAGATCTAGATCGGATAGCTCGTAAGTTTCCGAATTAATTGCTCCAACGTCTGCTGGGATATCCGGGATGGATGTGGGTTGATTACATCTACTACTGGTGGAAGAGTTACTTCTGAATATCCTATTCATGATTCTGGGGTTATAAGTTTAAACTAACAATTACAACCTAGTTACCTTTGTATCCTCAAACTTTTGTATTTTCTCAACCTTCGGATCTGGTACAGATAAACACAACTATGGGACAGACACCTGATCTGCGAACTCCAATAAACTCCTGATCGTTTTCTTCCACTAATGGCTATACCCTAACACGCCTCACCTGGGCTTTCAACGGGCTGACACCAAACCTGGGAAGTTTGTAGAACTTGGAGAAACAACTGGATGACCACACAGACTTTGGTACTCTCACACAGGTATATGAATCTGCAACAAATATTCCGGGATAGATACAAAAATAGGAAGAATAGGGATAACTGTGAAGTAAAGGTTAATCTGAACAAATAATCACAGGATAACAAATAGAATGGTTAGAAGGAGGCTCAGCCTACCATTTACAGATGTAAAAGAAGATGATGAAGTAATAGCAGACGAAGAAATAAATAATTGGAAATGGAAGAGTTATCATGAAATAGATGTAAAACAAAATATGGGGAATGGGAGATATATCCATAAAATAATTGAAAGTAATTATATGCCAAAATAATGCCAATATATTCTGGATAACTATGGCGGCAGTGCCGACCAACTTGATTGTATCAAAAGTAACTTACAACTGACCGGGCCAAACTTGGCTCTGATACCAAAAGGGGGGTAAGTTACAGACAACTGAGAATCAGGCGACTGGGCTCTGATATATCATAAAAGGGGTTGCGGAAGGTAAATGAAAATAAGATAGCCGACTGTGGCTTACAATAAAGGACTGTGTTTAGGAGACTATTCCTAAAACTTGGCTGTTGCTGGAGAAGATATGTTATCTTCTTTACTGACTTCTGTTTGTTGTGGTAGAAGTTTAGAGCCTGCTGAAGACTGAAGTCTTGGCTTCCTTATATAGGCTGGAGGGAGCCTTGGATGCTGCTGGAAGACTGCTGGAATTACGGAGAGTGAATTGCTTTTACTGGGGTGAAAGCTGTTTCCACCGAAAGCAACAGTAATTCTGAATGATGACTGTGAACAGTAAGAACTTTTACTATTCATGCTACAGTGCTTTGTCTGCTGGGCACTGTTGATAATGCGGAAACTGTTCATGTCAGTGACTGGTGCTGATCTTGAATAGTAACCGGATAGATGACTTATCCTGAGTGATGGGTCAGGACACTACCCAATCTAGATTTTGTCCAAGTCATACCCGCTGTAGGGATCTTGGGCATCTTGGAATGGATCGCTCGGGTCATAGTTGACTGATCCCACGGAGGCAGTGGGAGAAACCTGTTCCTTAGATTCAAGCTGCTGGGAGTGAGCTATTAGCTGCTGGGCTAATTCCTTTAGCTCTTTGCTAGATTTTCCGGAAATCTGGACGGAGTCAAGGCTAGCCTGGGACCTTGTCCTGAGAGCAATGGGTTTCTGGACTGGGGGAGGATAATCCTTATAGACTTGATTAATGATTGGATTAATCTTAAGGCTGTCCCACCATTTTACTGAGAACTCCCGATCTAGGAGATTACCGTTGATTGCATATTTCCACATGCTGATCCAATGGATCTTGTATCTCTGGGAGAAGACCAAGATTATTGGGAACTGGGATCTGTGTTTGGATGAGGTGCACCTCGAATCAAAGTACCTTAAGGCATCCTGTAAAGGCTCTGGGAAGATAAGAGGAATAGAACCAAACATTTCCCACCACTTAAGGAACCAGGAGGGGGTTAGGCCATTATAGTCCTTGCCAAACATTAAGAACCAAGAATGGTTAAAGTTTTGATTCTGGAAAAAGAGCACTTTTTCAAAGGCATCCATATAGTCGTAATAACTGTAATGGAGTACTGAGCCTGACGGAGATTTGTAATTCTTGAGGATTCTTAACAAGGAAGGATGCTGTCCCCATTCTTTACTAGTGACAAAACCTGTGATGATGAACTTGTGATAGAGGACTATTGGGTTATCCCCTTTGCTGTAGATGTTTTCTATTCGAGCAGACTTTTCCTGGGAGAGGATGCTCTTATAGAACTGGATATTCTTTTCTGGGTGTTTGGGCAAGAAATGCCAGTTTGGTGGCAAGACTTCCATGGCTAAGGCTAAAGGATCTGTTATATGAACCAGGTGGGGTTCAATATAAGAGATATGTTGGGTAAAAGACTTTTTGACATAAGGTGACTGTCCTTTTCTTTGGGTTGGGTAAGAAGAAGGTCTCTGGATAAGACTAAAATGTTCTTCTACCTGGTAGGAATCGATTGCTTTGGGAGCTGGGGAGGCTAAGGCTGAACTGTAACTGGGTTGACCATGGGATGGCCTTTCATAGTTAGCAGAAACCAAATAACGGTTGGCAACTATTGATGGTGAAGCAGAGTTATCTTGTGGAGGGATTCTTGACTGGGGTGCTGGGATAATTTGGCTGGGGGTTATTGGTACAATCTTCCCTGGGTTTTGTGATTGGCTGGAATCACCAGGGTTTTGCTGTTTGGATAACCTAGGGGGCTGGGGCTGGGATTGCCTTCTGGACATCTTGGCTGTGATTCTGCAGAAATTCACGGGTTAGGAAATCAGGGATACTGTTTTGGTTTCCTTCAATGAACTCTAAATCAAAGTCAAAAACTGAAAGGATGGCTTGCCATCGTGCAAAAATCTGTTTTGATGCAATGTTTTGAACATCTTTTTCTAAAACATGTTTTGCTGATTTACAATCAATTCTGACCAAAAACTTTTGGTTTAAAAGATCACTTTGAAATTTTGAAATGCAAAGTACTATGGATAAAATTTCCTTTTTAATAGTACTATAATTAATCTGAGTAGAGGTCCATACTCCCGAATGGAAACAGACTATCTGTTCTGGGGAATTGGGATCAACTCTTTGGAGAAGAATGCCGCCATAACCTATGTTTGAGGCATCTGTCTGGACAATCTTGAAAGAATTGTCGGTCGGAATTCCCAGACAAGGAAGGGTTTTGACATATTTTTTGATATGCTGGACCACTGTGGTATGGGCAGGAGTCCAAGGGGATGGATTGGTTCGAAGTCTATCAAAGAGGAGTTTGCATTGTTGCCTGAGATTTTGATAGAATTCTGAGATGTAATTGAGAGATCCTAGAAATCTCTGAAGCTGGGTTTTATCTAGGATTTCATCTGGAAACTTATCTGCAAACTGGATAGCTCTATCAATGGGTTTGATAACACCATGATGGATATCAAATCCTAAGAAGCGAACTTTAGTTTGGAAAAGTTTGATCTTTGGGGCTGAAACAACAAGACCATTGAATTTGATGGTATTGAGGAATGCTCTCAAATGCTTTTGATGCTGTTCCAAAGACTCTGAGAAAATAAGTACATCATCGATGTACACAATGGCATGACTGGAGAATGGATTGAAGATCTCATTCATGATATTTTGGAATTCAGAAGGTGCATTTTTAAGGCCAAAGGGCATTACATTCCACTCATAGTGACCAAAAGGTGTGGTAAAGGCTGTCTTATACCTATCAGGCTCTCTGATCTGTATTTGCCAAAAACCACTCTTCATATCAAACTTGCTGAAGACAACTGCTCTACTAAGCCTATTGACTAAGTCTTTTTTGTTGGGAATAGGGTACCTTACCCATTCTAAGACTTTGTTGAGGGGCTTGTAGTTGATGACTAATCTAGGGACACCTCTTTCAATCTCAGCATTTTTCTGGACATAGAAGGCTGGACAAGACCATGGTGATCTAGATTTTCTGATGATTCCTTTCTTAAGGAGGTCTTCTATTTCAGCTCTACAGGTATCCATAAGTTCCTGGTTCATCTGGATAGGTCGAGCTTTGGTAGGAATATCCTTTTCATTAAAATCTTTGGCATATGGGAGAGCTACCTCGTGCCTCTTTCTATGCCAAAAAGCTGTGGGTAGATCAGAACAGACTTCTTGCTTAAGTTTTTCTTCAAACTTTCTGATCTCTTCTTGGAGGGTTTCACAAGCTAGTTGGTCCTCAACTTTCTTGTATTTGATTTCCTCCTGAAGGTATTTAAGATGTGTGGACTTGGCATTAATCAAATCTGAGATTATTGCAACTTGGATAGTGCTAATATTCTTAGGTATAGGTTCACCTGTGAATCTAAACCTGATGGTTTGGCCAAATGGTTGGGTAGTAATTCCTTTACTATCCACTGTGAAAGGGTAGAGACTGCAAAGGAATGGATTTCCTAAGATGACTTTGTCTGTCAAGTTTTTGACAAGAACAAATGTGGTTTTAAAACACATGTTATCCTGGCAAACATGGGCTTTAGGAAGTTTGAATTCAATCTGCATATTTCCGCCACTTGCGGATGTCAATCGTTCTGTAGACTTCTTGTAGTATTTGGAGGGAATGATTCCTTCCTGGATGCAGTTGAGATCAGCACCTGAGTCAATCAAGGCTACGACCTCAAATTCAAAGTCCTTACTAATGACAATCCTGACGTTGGAATGCCATTTGTGGAAGTTAATCCTGGTGATAGCATCTAAGGACAAATCTCTGTTGGGACCTTGGATGTGATCAACCCTAGGGTCAACTATTTGACTAACCTTATTGTCTGAGGGACTTTCCTCCTTGCTTTGGCAAGAGGTGTTCTTCAAGGTTTGGGTAAATTGGAAGGTTTGTAGATTTTGCTTTAGGGTTCCAATTTC
The DNA here is from genome assembly GCA_029955455.1 of Quercus agrifolia. Taxonomy (NCBI): domain Eukaryota; kingdom Viridiplantae; phylum Streptophyta; class Magnoliopsida; order Fagales; family Fagaceae; genus Quercus; species Quercus agrifolia. The sequence continues at coordinate 41,416,209 of JARQAD010000002.1, read as the reverse complement.
ATTCCTGGTTTCCTTGGTTTCTCTTTGAAGGTCGTCGATCCTGACTTTCTTTTTGGACTGGACAATCTTATTGTGGATTGGTTTGGGTTGCTGTGTCACAGGATTACTGGTTTCCTGGACTAAAGGTTGGGTTGTACTAGGTTCCTGAGGCTCAGGTTTACCTAACTTTAAGCGGGAGGTTCTGACCTCACAATTTTTTCTGTAATGGTCACGCTTGCCGCAAACAAAGCATTTTTGGGGCTTGTTTGGTTTTGCCTTTTTGTGGGCTTTAGTAATGGGTTGAGACTCAGTTTTAGTGTGTCTCTTAGCTTCCAATTTCTGGCGTGCTTTCTTGGCTTTTAAAGTCTCCTTGACTTTGGGAATTTCTTCATCTGTTTCAGAGGAAGAACTGCTGGGGGTTGATTTCATCTTTATTACCTTAAGCTGACTGGAGCTTTTGGGTAAAGAGACAACTGGTTTCTTTCGAAGAACAGGCTTTAGTTCTTCAAGTTGCTGGACAACAATTTCTAGGGCTGTTTTGTCCTTAGAATGGCTGGGACTGACTAGAGGTTGTCTAGCATTTGGATTGGGGTCAACTATGGTCCAAGATTTGGTAAAGACACAAAACTTCTTGTGCCTATCATAATACCTTTCGAAGTAAATGAAGAAGGGGACGTTACGGGATATTTCCCTCATGAACAGTACCCAAGCATCATAAACTTTCTTCTTCCGTTCTTTGGAATAGTTGGCTTTGTAGGCTGCTCTTTTAGCCTTGTTTTCCTCAGAATTAAAATCCTTACCTAATCCTTCTAGGTCGGGATTAAACTCTTTGTTTAATGATTTCTGATCAGGAGGCTGTTCCTTCACAGTAATGGATGGGGGGGATGGCTTACGACTGTCTTGCTTATCGACAATTGAATTCTCTTTGGTTGTATAGCAAGGTGTGCTAGGTGATTGGGAATTGACTTTAACTCCCTGAGGCTGAATATCTAAGTCTCTTCTAGACGTTGGAAATGGTGATTCCTTGGATCTAGTTGAGCTCTGCTGGGATGACTGGTTAAAGATCGGAGATCCAAACTGGGATGTTTCCAGAGGCTGTCTGCACTTAGGAGTGCTAGGCCTAGATCTATCGAAACTTAACTGGGGTTGGATCGGAGATCTAAACTGGGATGTATCCAGAGGCTGTCTACACTTGGGAGTGCTAGGCCTAGATCTATCGAAACACAACCTATTAACCGGAGATCTAACCTGGGATGTATCCAGAGGTTGTCTAAACTCATAGTCTAGAGGAGTAGATAACCTAGATCTATCAAAGCTTAAACTAACCGTTCCATCGGCTAGTTTCTGGACAAGGTCCAAGTTTAATCTAGCCGTGCCATCGGCTAGATACTGAACAAAATCCAAATCTGGATTCTGTGCTGGGCTCTGGATCTGCAGAGCATGGTTCTCTTTCTCCAGAGTCTGATAAGTTGGGAACACTCGTTTCCAATTAAGGGATCTGGGGGTACTAATCCTGGCTGTAGGATCAGTATGGTTTTTGAGGACACTAATCCTGGCTGTAGGATCAGTAGTTTCTAATTGCTCAGATTCTTGGTCCGAGGCTTGATTGCTAACGGATTCCTGGATATTTAGAACCTCAACTGAAGGGGTGACTGGTTCCCTCTTCACAAGTTCTCTCAACTTTTGGATAATTACCTCTAGAGAAACCTCAACTGAAGGGGTGACTGGTTCCCTCTTCACGAGTTTTTCCATTTTTTGGGCATCTGTATCTAAGGTAGACTTATCCTTAGAATGACTGAGACTGGTATGCTTGGATCTGGTTGGCGGATTTTTGGGCTTTTTACGCCATTTGAAATGTTTCTCAAAGTATTCAAAGAAAGGATAATTAATTTTATACTCTTTCATGAATGACTTCCATTTCTCTAATACTTCAATTTTTTGTTCCTGGGTATGGTTAGCTTTGTAGGATTCTTTTTTAATCCTATTTTTCTCAGAACTAAATTCTGTTTTGAGCATGTCCATATCCGGTGTAAATTCTATATATGTATCTAAAGAGGGTCTAGATGAAGGTATATGCTTTTCTAAAGTTATTCTAGACTGTATAGGATTTCTAAGATTAGAATATTGTGGATTAAAATAAGATCTAGACAAAGGTATACTATCTAAATAAGATCTAGACAAAGGTATACTATCTTCAGAGGGTTGATTATAACTAGGTATGTATCTTTCTTCTAACTCCTGTTCTACATCTGAAAGCTGGTATGACTCCAAATTGTCATATCTATCATCTTCTACATACATCTCAGGTGGGTCTGTATTGCAAGAACAAATGGAAGAGGATGAGTCACTCCTTCTAAACATCTTATCTATTAATCTGGATCAAAGTTTAAACTAACAATTACAACCTAGTCACCTTTGTATCCTCGCACTTTTGTATTTTCTCAACCTTCGGATCTGGTATAGATAAACACAACTATGGGACAGACACCTGATCTGCGTACTCCAATAAACTCCTGATCGTTTTTCTTCCACTAATGGCTATACCCTAACACGCCTCACCTGGGCTTTCAACGGGCTGACACCAAACCTGGGAAGTTTATAGAACTTGGAGAAACAACTGGATGACCACACAGACTTTGGTACTCTCACACAGGTATATGAATCTGCAACAAATATTCCGGGATAGATACAAAAATAGGAAGAATAGGGATAACTGTGAAGTAAAGGTTAACTTGAACAAATAATCACAGAGTAATAAACAGTTTGAATGAACGGGAGGCTCAGCCTACCACCAAAAGATAGAACAATAAAGACTGGCTAAGATAAAGTAGTAGATGAAGAATGCAACATATGGAAGTGGTAATGCTATCAGAAAATAGATGTAAAACAAAATAATGTTTGTTAGAGATAACATACTTTCAATGTAATTATAATGCCAAAAATAATTCAATATTTTCTGGATAACTATGGCGGCAGTGCCGACCAACTTGATTGTATCAAAAGTAACTTACAACTGACCGGGCCAAACTTGGCTCTGATACCAAAAGGGGGGTAAGTTACAGACAACTGAGAATCAGGCGACTGGGCTCTGATATATCATAAAAGGGGTTGCGGAAGGTAAATGAAAATAAGATAGCCGACTGTGGCTTACAATAAAGGACTGTGTTTAGGAGACTATTCCTAAAACTTGGCTGTTGCTGGAGAAGATATGTTATCTTCTTTACTGACTTCTGTTTGTTGTGGTAGAAGTTTAGAGCCTGCTGAAGACTGAGGAGTGAGCTCCCTTAAATAGGCTGAGAGGAGCATCGGATGCTGCTGGAAGACTGCTGGAATCACGGAGAGTGAATTGCTTTTACTGAGGTGAAAGCTGTTTCCACCGAAAGCAACAGTAACTCTGAATGATGACTGTGAACAGTAAGAACTTTTACTATTCATGCTATAGTGTTTTGTCTGGACACTGTTGATAATGCGGAGACTATTCATGTCAGTGGCTGGTGCTGATGAATAGTAACCGGAATTGTTGGACATCCTGATTTTAGTCAGTATCAGGATCATCTGAAGGATATGGACCCCATGGGCCCCCATCAGTGCACTTGTGCCCGTGATCTCTGGCATAGTTGTTGCAGAGCTGGCAGTAGAGGAGTGGTTCTCTGATAGGCTTTTTCCCCGAAAGAAATTCTTTGGGGCAGTCTGGGTAGAGTATTTCCCAGTTCCTAATGGCCGGGATATAAGGTCTTCTTCCAAACACATGGACCCTGTCCGTAGAGCCTATGAAATGATAGTCTTTACGGAGTTCATGACTGATGTCCACCATTTGGTTGTTGAAGTAATTTCTCCAACGTTCTGCTAGGGCTTTTGGGTACTTATAGGAAATGTATGTATCTCCTTCGTACCATGAGTTCTGATAAGTATTACCGTTGATAAGGATAAGATGCTTTGAGGGATGTACTTCCATCCACCTCTCTTTATCCCATACTGGTAATGTGCTCCAACACCTTATGGAAACAAATGTGCTGTTGATTGTTTTAACAGCATTTTGGATGATTTGGGGCAACTGACTGATCTGATCAGGGCTTGTTATCTGGATAAGCCTAATAAAACCTGATTCGAACATCTGTGAGAGCCAGGCGGGATCTTGGAGGTCTTCGTCTGTCTCTTCATTATAGTTGATCAAAAGTCCTGGGAATGGATGCTTATTCTCATATACTCTGGTGCTGTTACCAAAGTAGTCTTCCCATTCGGCTTGTGATAGGATATTATCCATGTCATCCGAATCTTCTGGATTTGGAAATGTGGTAGTAACCAGTACTCTGAAATGATCGTACCACAGATCCCTGCTTTCATTCATTGCCTCGCACTTCAGAATACGGTTTTGTAAATCTGAAGGCAAGTTGGCTGTGGCACTTTTAAGGATATTCCGGGCCTTAAGGCTGAATTTGGAATAATCCGTGCCCATGATAGTCCTTTTATCCTTCGAATGGATATCCTCTTTGCCAGAGAGTAGACTGATGTATTTTTGATTTATGGCCATAAATCTACTGTAATATGTATCCATTGGATACATATCTTGAAGGGATATTGCTCTTCTATGGCTGGTAGAAGAAGCGCCTTCATGCTTTTCAAAAGACTGTCCCATTACTGGTAGTCTTTTGTCCTGAGGATAGTCCCTTGCGGGAGCTTTTCCTTCGTCTTTCTTCTCTGCTGGAGAAGACATTGTCGCTATTTCCTGCCAAGAAAGTTTTGGATGAAATAAGATTTTTAAGGGCTGGTTAAAAATTCTTTTTCCTTTAAAACTGATGGATGCAGGGATGCAAATATGAATGCATGATGGCAATTGATTATGGCTGAAGGGATAATCAATTGCTTTGACTGAATCAAGGTATTGGGCTTGATTATGGGTTGTGAGAGTACTGAGAGTTTTGGCTATGGAAGCTTTCTGGAGGGATTTGATTTCCCAAGGGGATGGGCTTCGCACAAACTCAAATTTGATAGGCTGGTTGAAGGGATGGGCTGTGATTCCTTCATTGTCTGTGGTGAAAGGATATAACAAACACAAGAATGGGTTTCCTAAGATGACTCTATCTGTCATGTTTTTGACTAGGACAAACTTTGTCATAAAGGATATGCCGCCTTGGCAAACCTCAACTTGTGGGATATCATACTCAATTTGCATTCTTCCGCCACTTGCGGATGCTAGTCTTTCTTTAGACTTTCTGAAATATCTGGGGGGAATAATCCCTTCTTGGATACAATTAAGATCAGCGCCCGAATCTATCAAGGCTATGACCTCAAACTCAAACTCTTTGCTAATGACAATTCTGACCTGAGAATGCCATTTATGAAAGTTAACTCTACTGATGGTCTCTAAGAACAAATCTTGCTTAAGTTTTTCTTCAAACTTTCTGATCTCTTCTTGGAGGGTTTCACAAGCTAGTTGGTCCTCAACTTTCTTGTATTTGATTTCCTCCTGAAGGTATTTAAGATGTGTGGACTTGGCATTAATCAAATCTGAGATTATTGCAACTTGGATAGTGCTAATATTCTTAGGTATAGGTTCACCTGTGAATCTAAACCTGATGGTTTGGCCAAATGGTTGGGTAGTAATTCCTTTACTATCCACTGTGAAAGGGTAGAGACTGCAAAGGAATGGATTTCCTAAGATGACTTTGTCTGTCAAGTTTTTGACAAGAACAAATGTGGTTTTAAAACACATGTTATCCTGGCAAACATGGGCTTTAGGAAGTTTGAATTCAATCTGCATATTTCCGCCACTTGCGGATGTCAATCGTTCTGTAGACTTCTTGTAGTATTTGGAGGGAATGATTCCTTCCTGGATGCAGTTGAGATCAGCACCTGAGTCAATCAAGGCTACGACCTCAAATTCAAAGTCCTTACTAATGACAATCCTGACGTTGGAATGCCATTTGTGGAAGTTAATCCTGGTGATAGCATCTAAGGACAAATCTCTGTTGGGACCTTGGATGTGATCAACCCTAGGGTCAACTATTTGACTAACCTTATTGTCTGAGGGACTTTCCTCCTTGCTTTGGCAAGAGGTGTTCTTCAAGGTTTGGGTAAATAATCGGGCTGTGGAAGTTTGGTACTGAAATTGGAAGAACTAGTCAAAAGGGAACCAGTCACCCCTTCAGCGACTGTTCTAAATATCCAAGAATCTTCTAGCAACTCCAGCCAAGCCTCAGACCAAGAGTTTGAGCAATTAGAAACTCAGTTCCAGGATTTAGAGGTAAAACGGCTTTACCACCCTGATCCTAGCAGCTCAGCCAAACCATCACCCCCTGACCTCCGGTACGAGGAAAGGAACGTTGGTAACCAGTTCTCAGTAGCCTCTGGTAGACTCTATGAATGGAACATAGATGGTTTATCGGAACAAGAAATCCTAAACAAAATCCAGCATATGACTATGGTAGCAAACTTGATCAAAGGCTTTTCTAAGACTTGGACCGGCTTACAAGAGTTTCCTGGCTGGAGGATAACTTTGTTATCGATCTTGTCTTCTATCCTGTCAAGTTGCTTGCCTATGACATGGATGGCTTGGTTGGTGTAATTGTTTTGTTCAATTACCTTGTCAACCGGTTGGTGCCTATCAATCGTTACTTTGAAGGGAGAGGCTATAATCTCCTTTCTACGATGATCAAAGGTTATGGCTTCTAGGGGTGGATGGCTTGACCTAACAACCTCTTTGGTCGCATTGGGTCCTTCAATGGTCCATGATTTGGTGAGGACACAAAACTGCTTATGCTGGCCATAATACCTTTCAAAGTAAATGAAGAAGGGAACATTACGGGATAAATCCCTCATGAATAGTACCCAAGCATCATAGACTTTTTGCTTTTGTTCTTTGGTATAATTGGCTTTGTAGGCTGCTCTTTTGTCCTTGTTTTCCTCGGAAGTAAAATCCTTTCCTAACTCTTTTAGGTCGGGATCAAAGTCTTTGGTTAGGACCATGATGTTCAAAGGTTCCTGATCTGGAGGTTGTTCCATATCAGTAATAGATACTGGTGGGGATTGCACACGATCGTCTTGCTCATCGACAACCGAATCCTCTTTTGCTGTATAGCAAGGTGTGCTGAGTTGGGAATTAGTTCTAACTCCCTGAAGCTGGACACCTAGGTCTCTTCTAGACGTTGGAAATGGTGTTCCTTTAGGTCTAGTTGAGCTATGCTGGGATGGCTGGTTAATGGGGCTTTTGGGTACTTATAGGAAATGTATGTATCTCCTTCGTACCATGAGTTCTGATAAGTATTACCGTTGATAAGGATAAGATGCTTTGAGGGATGTACTTCCATCCACCTCTCTTTATCCCATACTGGTAATGTGCTCCAACACCTTATGGAAACAAATGTGTTGTTGATTGTTTTAACAGCATTTTGGATGATTTGGGGCAACTGACTGATCTGATCAGGGCTTGTTATCTGGATAAGCCTAATAAAACCTGATTCGAACATCTGTGAGAGCCAGGCGGGATCTTGGAGGTCTTCGTCTGTCTCTTCATTATAGTTGATCAAAAGTCCTGGGAATGGATGCTTATTCTCATATACTCTGGTGCTGAAATGTATGTATCTCCTTCGTACCATGAGTTCTGATAAGTATTACCGTTGATAAGGATAAGATGCTTTGAGGGATGTACTTCCATCCACCTCTCTTTATCCCATACTGGTAATGTGCTCCAACACCTGTATGTGTATTTATGAATATGGGCTTGCTTACCCTTTTAAGCAAGAAGTCTGTTCTGATCTACCCACAGCTTTTTGGCATAGAAAGAGGCACGAGGTAGCTCTCCCATATGCCAAAGATTTTAATGAAAAGGATATTCCTACCAAAGCTCGACCTATCCAGATGAACCAGGAACTTATGGATACCTGTAGAGCTGAAATAGAAGACCTCCTTAAGAAAGGAATCATCAGAAAATCTAGATCACCATGGTCTTGTCCAGCCTTCTATGTCCAGAAAAATGCTGAGATTGAAAGAGGTGTCCCTAGATTAGTCATCAACTACAAGCCCCTCAACAAAGTCTTAGAATGGGTAAGGTACCCTATTCCCAACAAAAAAGACTTAGTCAATAGGCTTAGTAGAGCAGTTGTCTTCAGCAAGTTTGATATGAAGAGTGGTTTTTGGCAAATACAGATCAGAGAGCCTGATAGGTATAAGACAGCCTTTACCACACCTTTTGGTCACTATGAGTGGAATGTAATGCCCTTTGGCCTGACTGGGGTGCTGGGATAATTTGGCTGGGGGTTATTGGTACAAAACCCAGGGAAGATTGTACCAATAACCCCCAGCCAGATCTTCAATCCATTCTCCAGTCATGCCATTGTGTACATCGATGATGTACTTATTTTCTCAGAGTCTTTGGAACAGCATCAAAAGCATTTGAGAGCATTCACCCCCCTACCCCCCTTTTGGTATCAGAGCCAAGTTTGGCCCGGTCAGTTGTAAGTTACTTTTGATACAATCAAGTTGGTCGGCATAGCCGCCATAGTTATCCAGAAAATATTGAATTATTTTTGGCATTATAATTACATTGAAAGTATGTTATCTCTAACAAACATTATTTTGTTTTACATCTATTTTCTGATAGCATTACCACTTCCATATGTTGCATTCTTCATCTACTACTTTATCTTAGCCAGTCTTTATTGTTCTATCTTTTGGTGGTAGGCTGAGCCTCCCGTTCATTCAAACTGTTTATTACTCTGTGATTATTTGTTCAAGTTAACCTTTACTTCACAGTTATCCCTATTCTTCCTATTTTTGTATCTATCCCGGAATATTTGTTGCAGATTCATATACCTGTGTGAGAGTACCAAAGTCTGTGTGGTCTTCCAGTTGTTTCTCCAAGTTCTATAAACTTCCCAGGTTTGGTGTCAGCCCGTTGAAAGCCCAGGTGAGGCGTGTTAGGGTATAGCCATTAGTGGAAGAAAAACGATCAGGAGTTTATTGGAGTACGCAGATCAGGTGTCTGTCCCATAGTTGTGTTTATCTATACCAGATCCGAAGGTTGAGAAAATACAAAAGTGCGAGGATACAAAGGTGACTAGGTTGTAATTGTTAGTTTAAACTTTGATCCAGATTAATAGATAAGATGTTTAGAAGGAGTGACTCATCCTCTTCCATTTGTTCTTGCAATACAGACCCACCTGAGATGTATGTAGAAGATGATAGATATGACAATTTGGAGTCATACCAGCTTTCAGATGTAGAACAGGAGTTAGAAGAAAGATACATACCTAGTTATAATCAACCCTCTGAAGATAGTATACCTTTGTCTAGATCTTATTTAGATAGTATACCTTTGTCTAGATCTTATTTTAATCCACAATATTCTAATCTTAGAAATCCTATACAGTCTAGAATAACTTTAGAAAAGCATATACCTTCATCTAGACCCTCTTTAGATACATATATAGAATTTACACCGGATATGGACATGCTCAAAACAGAATTTAGTTCTGAGAAAAATAGGATTAAAAGAGAATCCTACAAAGCTAACCATACCCAGGAACAAAAAATTGAAGTATTAGAGAAATGGAAGTCATTCATGAAAGAGTATAAAATTAATTATCCTTTCTTTGAATACTTTGAGAAACATTTCAAATGGCGTAAAAAGCCCAAAAATCCGCCAACCAGATCCAAGCATACCAGTCTCAGTCATTCTAAGGATAAGTCTACCTTAGATACAGATGCCCAAAAAATGGAAAAACTCGTGAAGAGGGAACCAGTCACCCCTTCAGTTGAGGTTTCTCTAGAGGTAATTATCCAAAAGTTGAGAGAACTTGTGAAGAGGGAACCAGTCACCCCTTCAGTTGAGGTTCTAAATATCCAGGAATCCGTTAGCAATCAAGCCTCGGACCAAGAATCTGAGCAATTAGAAACTACTGATCCTACAGCCAGGATTAGTGTCCTCAAAAACCATACTGATCCTACAGCCAGGATTAGTACCCCCAGATCCCTTAATTGGAAACGAGTGTTCCCAACTTATCAGACTCTGGAGAAAGAGAACCATGCTCTGCAGATCCAGAGCCCAGCACAGAATCCAGATTTGGATTTTGTTCAGTATCTAGCCGATGGCACGGCTAGATTAAACTTGGACCTTGTCCAGAAACTAGCCGATGGAAGGTTTGTAGATTTTGCTTTAGGGTTCCAATTTCATTCCTGGTTTCCTTGGTTTCTCTTTGAAGGTCGTCGATCCTGACTTTCTTTTTGGACTGGACAATCTTATTGTGGATTGGTTTGGGTTGCTGTGTCACAGGATTACTGGTTTCCTGGACTAAAGGTTGGGTTGTACTAGGTTCCTGAGGCTCAGGTTTACCTAACTTTAAGCGGGAGGTTCTGACCTCACAATTTTTTCTGTAATGGTCACGCTTGCCGCAAACAAAGCATTTTTGGGGCTTGTTTGGTTTTGCCTTTTTGTGGGCTTTAGTAATGGGTTGAGACTCAGTTTTAGTGTGTCTCTTAGCTTCCAATTTCTGGCGTGCTTTCTTGGCTTTTAAAGTCTCCTTGACTTTGGGAATTTCTTCATCTGTTTCAGAGGAAGAACTGCTGGGGGTTGATTTCATCTTTATTACCTTAAGCTGACTGGAGCTTTTGGGTAAAGAGACAACTGGTTTCTTTCGAAGAACAGGCTTTAGTTCTTCAAGTTGCTGGACAACAATTTCTAGGGCTGTTTTGTCCTTAGAATGGCTGGGACTGACTAGAGGTTGTCTAGCATTTGGATTGGGGTCAACTATGGTCCAAGATTTGGTAAAGACACAAAACTTCTTGTGCCTATCATAATACCTTTCGAAGTAAATGAAGAAGGGGACGTTACGGGATATTTCCCTCATGAACAGTACCCAAGCATCATAAACTTTCTTCTTCCGTTCTTTGGAATAGTTGGCTTTGTAGGCTGCTCTTTTAGCCTTGTTTTCCTCAGAATTAAAATCCTTACCTAATCCTTCTAGGTCGGGATTAAACTCTTTGTTTAATGATTTCTGATCAGGAGGCTGTTCCTTCACAGTAATGGATGGGGGGGATGGCTTACGACTGTCTTGCTTGTCGACAATTGAATTCTCTTTGGTTGTATAGCAAGGTGTGCTAGGTGATTGGGAATTGACTTTAACTCCCTGAGGCTGAATATCTAAGTCTCTTCTAGACGTTGGAAATGGTGATTCCTTGGATCTAGTTGAGCTCTGCTGGGATGACTGGTTAAAGATCGGAGATCCAAACTGGGATGTTTCCAGAGGCTGTCTGCACTTAGGAGTGCTAGGCCTAGATCTATCGAAACTTAACTGGGGTTGGATCGGAGATCTAAACTGGGATGTATCCATTGTAGAGCCAAGGCCAAATCCCTTATCAACACCCTCATTTGTGACCAACCCAGCGAAAATGAGATCTACAAGTTACTAGAACTTGACCGCTCAGATAGCAAGTCATATAGTAGTGCTAGTGACAGTAAGCTTATCTTATTTTCATTTACCTTCCGCAACCCCTTTTATGATATATCAGAGCCCAGTCGCCTGATTAAACAGCCTTAGATATAGTTGTCCAGAAAATTGGAAAACTTGCAAGAAAACCAGCCGTTTCTTTACCAAAGAGTCCTAGCCAGCTTAAAGTAATAAAGCTTAGAACAACTTCTAGCAGTTCTTCCTCTGAAACAGATGAAGAAATTCCTAAAGTCAAAGAGACTTTAAAAGCCAAGAAGGCACGCCGGAAATTGGAAGCTAGGAAACAAGAAAAGTCTCGACCCATTTCCAAAGCTTACAAGGAAGCAAAGCCTAAAGAACCTCAAAAAAGTTGTGGTTGCGACAGGCGTAATCATCACAAAAGAGATTGTAAGGCAACAACCTCCCATTTCAAGGAAGGAAACCTTGAACCCCAGAAGCATAGTACAAACCAGCCCTTGAAGCTTAACAAGCCTCAGAAATGGAAGGCTTGCTAGTTTCCTTAACCAGGGCTTGGTGGAAAAGGGTAAGCTTCTGGGCCTTAATGCTAGGGTCTTCTATAGCCTCTATGAGGTCAAAAAGAAGCTCTTCTTGCTTGGTTAGCACATTTATGGTTCTACAACAACCATCCTTGCATGGTGTAGGTCCATCCGAGCCACTAGATGTGCTTGTACTAGAGGGACTGGAGGATGACCTATACAACTGCCTGAGCTCACTGTCACTAGCACTACTGTATGGCTCGCTATCTGAGCGGTCAAGTTCTAGTAACTTGAAGATCTCATTTATGCTGGGTTGGTCACTAATGAGAGTGTTGATAAGGGACTTGGCTTTAGCCCTACATTCACTCTTAAAATGGCCTTTCTTTCCACAATTGAAGCATTTGCCGGATGCTTGCGGAATGGGTTCTTTAGGTTTCCCTTTCTTATAGAAATCATCGGTCTTATACCTCTGCTTTCTATAGATCTTGGTAGGTTTTCTCCTAAAGGGTTTTTCAAAGGGTTCCTTCCCTTTGTGCTTGTGCTTCCTTTTGGAAGGTTTGACTGAGGGTAAGCCATACTGCGTACAGAAATGTCCTATTTCGTACTTGGCTTTGTTTTTGTTGATATGGCTCTGGATTTTGAGATCTCTGCACATCTTCATCCCTTCACTACGGATGGTGCTAGAGATGTCTCCATAAGTTAGGTTATCATAATCTATGATACCTAATGGGCTGCAAAGGGTTTCCTTGACCTTCTGGCTGAAGAGGGTCGGTAACCCATTGATAAATTTCTCCTTCCAAAACGGAGAATTGCAATCTCTTCTGTGCATGACCCTAGTGGTAAAGACATCTTCATACCACTTGTAATCTCCTAGGGTTTTACACCTTAGGTTGCTAAGCTGTTCATAAATTCTGGCTGTGATGTTGCTAGGTTTTCCTATGAAGTGTTTCATGATCGTATAGATCAGAGTGTTGACTCCATCAGGGATACCTTGCTCAATCTCATTGATGATGGGATTGCCTTCCTCATCCTTTTGGATGGCATACTTAATGTCTTCTTTAGACACTTCAGTAAGGCAATTGTTCCACCATTGTTGGAGTTTGCCAGTGAATCCTAACACCATCATTTCTATGACTTCTTTATGGGGACGGCTCTCGTCCAGGTAGTTGTTTGCTACCATAGTCATATGCTGGATTTTGTTTAGGATTTCTTGTTCCGATAAACCATCTATGTTCCATTCATAGAGTCTACCAGAGGCTACTGAGAACTGGTTACCAACGTTCCTTTCCTCGTACCGGAGGTCAGGGGGTGATGGTTTGGCTGAGCTGCTAGGATCAGGGTGGTAAAGCCGTTTTACCTCTAAATCCTGGAACTGAGTTTCTAATTGCTCAAACTCTTGGTCTGAGGCTTGGCTGGAGTTGCTAGAAGATTCTTGGATATTTAGAACAGTCGCTGAAGGGGTGACTGGTTCCCTTTTGACTAGTTCTTCCAATTTCTGGGCAACTACATCTAAGGCTATCTTGTCCTTATAATGGCTGAGGCTGGTATGCCTAACTGTAGGTAACTTGATCAAAGGCTTTTCTAAGACTTGGACCGGCTTACAAGAGTTTCCTGGCTGGAGGATAACTTTGTTATCGATCTTGTCTTCTATCCTGTCAAGTTGCTTGCCTATGACATGGATGGCTTGGTTGGTGTAATTGTTTTGTTCAATTACCTTGTCAACCGGTTGGTGCCTATCAATCGTTACTTTGAAGGGAGAGGCTATAATCTCCTTTCTACGATGATCAAAGGTTATGGCTTCTAGGGGTGGATGGCTTGACCTAACAACCTCTTTGGTCGCATTGGGTCCTTCAATGGTCCATGATTTGGTGAGGACACAAAACTGCTTATGCTGGCCATAATACCTTTCAAAGTAAATGAAGAAGGGAACATTACGGGATAAATCCCTCATGAATAGTACCCAAGCATCATAGACTTTTTGCTTTTGTTCTTTGGTATAATTGGCTTTGTAGGCTGCTCTTTTGTCCTTGTTTTCCTCGGAAGTAAAATCCTTTCCTAACTCTTTTAGGTCGGGATCAAAGTCTTTGGTTAGGACCATGATGTTCAAAGGTTCCTGATCTGGAGGTTGTTCCATATCAGTAATAGATACTGGTGGGGATTGCACACGATCGTCTTGCTCATCGACAACCGAATCCTCTTTTGCTGTATAGCAAGGTGTGCTGAGTTGGGAATTAGTTCTAACTCCCTGAAGCTGGACACCTAGGTCTCTTCTAGACGTTGGAAATGGTGTTCCTTTAGGTCTAGTTGAGCTATGCTGGGATGGCTGGTTAATGGGTTGGATCGGAGATCTAAACTGGTATGTATCCAGAGGCTGTCTGCACGGAGTGCTAGGCCTAGATCTATCGAAGTTCAACCTATTAATCGGAGATCTAAACTGGGATATATCCAGAGGTTGGCGAAACTCATAGTCTAGAGGAGTACTCAACCTAGATCTGTCGAAACTTAACCGGACTGTGCCATCGGCTAACTGCTGGACAAAATCCAAATCTGGACTCTGTGCTGGGTTTTGGATCTGTAGAGTATGGTTCTCATTCTCTAAAGTCCAATCTGCTGGGAATGTGATATCATTCCATTTGAGGCTTCTGGGAATACTAACCCTGGCTGTAGGATCAGTAGTCTGGATTAGGGTCGTTTCACCCTTCTTACTCCTATCAAGTGCTCCAACATTCATGTTAGTTCTCATGCACTTGTAGTATACTCTGTATATCAAGGCTATCTGACTGGTTCCCTGCACCATGAGGGTTCCGTGAGTCTTGATATTTAAAGTGAGGGCTTTAATGACTGTGCTGTCATTAATACAGACGCTGAAATCTGGAAAACAATTAAAATGTATAGGACCATTAGAAAGGCTGGTTTCTATGGAACCTAACAGGCTATCGGCGAACCTAACATGCCGAGCATCTCTGAGGGCCATGAGGATTGAGCTGTTCAAACCTCTTCTGGTGAGTGGCTTTACTCCAATTTGGACTAATCCTATGTGTAGGAAATTATGTCCTTTGACTCTATGTTTTTGGATAGCTGAAGGAGATAATAAGTAACACGTTTCGTACTCTTTGTTTATACCATAAACTTGTTCTATGGTTTTAACATGGTAGTCTGTTTTGAAGGCTGTAAAAGGTGACCAAGAGGACGACTTGTAAAATTGGCTAGTGGCAACTTTCGGGATATTCCAATCTCCTATGTCCAGATCTAGATCGGATAGCTCGTAAGTTTCCGAATTAATTGCTCCAACGTCTGCTGGGATATCCGGGATGGATGTGGGTTGATTACATCTACTACTGGTGGAAGAGTTACTTCTGAATATCCTATTCATGATTCTGGGGTTATAAGTTTAAACTAACAATTACAACCTAGTTACCTTTGTATCCTCAAACTTTTGTATTTTCTCAACCTTCGGATCTGGTACAGATAAACACAACTATGGGACAGACACCTGATCTGCGAACTCCAATAAACTCCTGATCGTTTTCTTCCACTAATGGCTATACCAAAAGTACTTACATCTCAAAAGGGAACCTATCCTTATCATCTTATCCTTCAGATGTTTAGAAGGAGTGACTCATCCTCTTCCATTTGTTCTTGCAATACAGACCCACCTGAGATGTATGTAGAAGATGATAGATATGACAATTTGGAGTCATACCAGCTTTCAGATGTAGAACAGGAGTTAGAAGAAGATACACACATACCTAGTTTTAATCAATCCTTTGAAAATAGTATACCTTTGTCTAGATCTTATTTAGATAGTATACCTTTGTCTAGATCATATTTAGATCCACACCAATCCTTTTTACAGCATACTATACTTTCTAATGATAGAATTACGTCCCAGTATAGAACTTCATCATCATCTAATTATAGGAATCCTATACTTAGTGAAATTAAGAACAGTCCAGAGGTGGACAAAGAGTTCACTCCAGATATGGACATGCTCGGTAAGGAATTTAGTTCTGAGAAGTACAGAATTAAAAGAAAAGCTTATCAAGCTAACCATACCCGAGAACAGAAAGCCGAAGTCTTGGAGAAATGGAAGTTATTCATGAAAGAATATAAAATCAATTATCCTTTCTTTGAATACTTTGAGAAACATTTCAAATGGCGTAAAAAGCCCAAAAATCCGCCAACCAGATCCAAGCATACCAGTCTCAGTCATTCTAAGGAAACATCAACCTTAGATGCAGTTGCCCAGAAGCCAAGAGAACTTGTGAAGAGGAAACCAGTCACCCCTTCAGTCGAGATTTCTCTAGAGGTAATTATCCAAAAGTTGGAAAAACTTATGAAGAGGGAACCAGTCACCCCTTCAGTTGAGGTTCTAAATATCCAGGAATCCGTTAGCAATTCCAGTCAAGCCTCGGACCAAGAATCTGAGCAATTAGAAACTACTGATCCTACAGCCAGGATTAGTGTCCTCAAAAACCATACTGATCCTACAGCCAGGATTAGTACCCCCAGATCCCTTAATTGGAAACGAGTGTTCCCAACTTATCAGACTCTGGAGAAAGAGAACCATGCTCTGCAGATCCAGAGCCCAGCACAGAATCCAGATTTGGATTTTGTTCAGTATCTAGCCGATGGCACGGTTAGATTAAACTTGGACCTTGTCCAGAAACTAGCCGATGGAACGGTTAGTTTAAGCTTTGATAGATCTAGGTTATCTACTCCTCTAGACTATGAGTGTAGACAGCCTCTGGATACATCCCAGTTTAGATCTCCGATCCAACCCCAGTTAAGTTTCGATAGATCTAGGCCTAGCACTCCTAAGTGCAGACAGCCTCTGGAAACATCCCAGTTTGGATCTCCGATCTTTAACCAGTCATCCCAGCAGAGCTCAACTAGATCCAAGGAATCACCATTTCCAACGTCTAGAAGAGACTTAGATATTCAGCCTCAGGGAGTTAAAGTCAATTCCCAATCACCTAGCACACCTTGCTATACAACCAAAGAGAATTCAATTGTCGATAAGCAAGACAGTTGTAAGCCACAGTCGGCTATCTTATTTTCATTTAACAGTCGGCTATCTTATTTTCATTTACCTTCCGCAACCCCTTTTATGATATATCAGAGCCCAGTCGCCTGATTCTCAGTTGTCTGTAACTTAGCTCCCGCAAGGGACTATCCTCAGGACAAAAGACTACCAGTAATGGGACAGTCTTTTGAAAAGCATGAAGGCGCTTCTTCTACCAGCCATAGAAGAGCAATATCCCTTCAAGATATGTATCCAATGGATACATATTACAGTAGATTTATGGCCATAAATCAAAAATACATCAGTCTACTCTCTGGCAAAGAGGATATCCATTCGAAGGATAAAAGGACTATCATGGGCACGGATTATTCCAAATTCAGCCTTAAGGCCCGGAATATCCTTAAAAGTGCCACAGGGGGTAAGTTACAGACAACTGAGAATCAGGCGACTGGGCTCTGATATATCATAAAAGGGGTTGCGGAAGGTAAATGAAAATAAGATAGCCGACTGTGGCTTACAATAAAGGACTGTGTTTAGGAGACTATTCCTAAAACTTGGCTGTTGCTGGAGAAGATATGTTATCTTCTTTACTGACTTTTGTTTGTTGTGGTAGAAGTTTAGAGCCTGCTGAAGACTGAGGAGTGAGCTCCCTTAAATAGGCTGAGAGGAGCATCGGATGCTGCTGGAAGACTGCTGGAATCACGGAGAGTGAATTGCTTTTACTGAGGTGAAAGCTGTTTCCACCGAAAGCAACAGTAACTCTGAATGATGACTGTGAACAGTAAGAACTTTTACTATTCATGCTATAGTGTTTTGTCTGGACACTGTTGATAATGCGGAGACTATTCATGTCAGTGGCTGGTGCTGATGAATAGTAACCGGAATTGTTGGACATCCTGATTTTAGTCAGTATCAGGATCATCTGAAGGATATGGACCCCATGGGCCCCCATCAGTGCACTTGTGCCCGTGATCTCTGGCATAGTTGTTGCAGAGCTGGCAGTAGAGGAGTGGTTCTCTGATAGGCTTTTTCCCCGAAAGAAATTCTTTGGGGCAGTCTGGGTAGAGTATTTCCCAGTTCCTAATGGCCGGGATATAAGGTCTTCTTCCAAACACATGGACCCTGTCCGTAGAGCCTATGAAATGATAGTCTTTACGGAGTTCATGACTGATGTCCACCATTTGGTTGTTGAAGTAATTTCTCCAACGTTCTGCTAGGGCTTTTGGGTACTTATAGGAAATGTATGTATCTCCTTCGTACCATGAGTTCCAACCGGTTGGTGCCTATCAATCGTTACTTTGAAGGGAGAGGCTATAATCTCCTTTCTACGATGATCAAAGGTTATGGCTTCTAGGGGTGGATGGCTTGACCTAACAACCTCTTTGGTCGCATTGGGTCCTTCAATGGTCCATGATTTGGTGAGGACACAAAACTGCTTATGCTGGCCATAATACCTTTCAAAGTAAATGAAGAAGGGAACGCCACGGGATATTTCTCTCATGAACAGTACCCAAGCATCATAAACTTTCTTCTCCCATTCCCCATATTTTGTTTTACATCTATTTCATGATAACTCTTCCATTTCCAATTATTTATTTCTTCGTCTGCTATTACTTCATCATCTTCTTTTACATCTGTAAATGGTAGGCTGAGCCTCCTTCTAACCATTCTATTTGTTATCCTGTGATTATTTGTTCAGATTAACCTTTACTTCACAGTTATCCCTATTCTTCCTATTTTTGTATCTATCCCGGAATATTTGTTGCAGATTCATATACCTGTGTGAGAGTACCAAAGTCTGTGTGGTCATCCAGTTGTTTCTCCAAGTTCTACAAACTTCCCAGGTTTGGTGTCAGCCCGTTGAAAGCCCAGGTGAGGCGTGTTAGGGTATAGCCATTAGTGGAAGAAAACGATCAGGAGTTTATTGGAGTTCGCAGATCAGGTGTCTGTCCCATAGTTGTGTTTATCTGTACCAGATCCGAAGGTTGAGAAAATACAAAAGTTTGAGGATACAAAGGTAACTAGGTTGTAATTGTTAGTTTAAACTTATAACCCCAGAATCATGAATAGGATATTCAGAAGTAACTCTTCCACCAGTAGTAGATGTAATCAACCCACATCCATCCCGGATATCCCAGCAGACGTTGGAGCAATTAATTCGGAAACTTACGAGCTATCCGATCTAGATCTGGACATAGGAGATTGGAATATCCCGAAAGTTGCCACTAGCCAATTTTACAAGTCGTCCTCTTGGTCACCTTTTACAGCCTTCAAAACAGACTACCATGTTAAAACCATAGAACAAGTTTATGGTATAAACAAAGAGTACGAAACGTGTTACTTATTATCTCCTTCAGCTATCCAAAAACATAGAGTCAAAGGACATAATTTCCTACACATAGGATTAGTCCAAATTGGAGTAAAGCCACTCACCAGAAGAGGTTTGAACAGCTCAATCCTCATGGCCCTCAGAGATGCTCGGCATGTTAGGTTCGCCGATAGCCTGTTAGGTTCCATAGAAACCAGCCTTTCTAATGGTCCTATACATTTTAATTGTTTTCCAGATTTCAGCGTCTGTATTAATGACAGCACAGTCATTAAAGCCCTCACTTTAAATATCAAGACTCACGGAACCCTCATGGTGCAGGGAACCAGTCAGATAGCCTTGATATACAGAGTATACTACAAGTGCATGAGAACTAACATGAATGTTGGAGCACTTGATAGGAGTAAGAAGGGTGAAACGACCCTAATCCAGACTACTGATCCTACAGCCAGGGTTAGTATTCCCAGAAGCCTCAAATGGAATGATATCACATTCCCAGCAGATTGGACTTTAGAGAATGAGAACCATACTCTACAGATCCAAAACCCAGCACAGAGTCCAGATTTGGATTTTGTCCAGCAGTTAGCCGATGGCACAGTCCGGTTAAGTTTCGACAGATCTAGGTTGAGTACTCCTCTAGACTATGAGTTTCGCCAACCTCTGGATATATCCCAGTTTAGATCTCCGATTAATAGGTTGAACTTCGATAGATCTAGGCCTAGCACTCCGTGCAGACAGCCTCTGGATACATACCAGTTTAGATCTCCGATCCAACCCATTAACCAGCCATCCCAGCATAGCTCAACTAGACCTAAAGGAACACCATTTCCAACGTCTAGAAGAGACCTAGGTGTCCAGCTTCAGGGAGTTAGAACTAATTCCCAACTCAGCACACCTTGCTATACAGCAAAAGAGGATTCGGTTGTCGATGAGCAAGACGATCGTGTGCAATCCCCACCAGTATCTATTACTGATATGGAACAACCTCCAGATCAGGAACCTTTGAACATCATGGTCCTAACCAAAGACTTTGATCCCGACCTAAAAGAGTTAGGAAAGGATTTTACTTCCGAGGAAAACAAGGACAAAAGAGCAGCCTACAAAGCCAATTATACCAAAGAACAAAAGCAAAAAGTCTATGATGCTTGGGTACTATTCATGAGGGATTTATCCCGTAATGTTCCCTTCTTCATTTACTTTGAAAGGTATTATGGCCAGCATAAGCAGTTTTGTGTCCTCACCAAATCATGGACCATTGAAGGACCCAATGCGACCAAAGAGGTTGTTAGGTCAAGCCATCCACCCCTAGAAGCCATAACCTTTGATCATCGTAGAAAGGAGATTATAGCCTCTCCCTTCAAAGTAACGATTGATAGGCACCAACCGGTTGACAAGGTAATTGAACAAAACAATTACACCAACCAAGCCATCCATGTCATAGGCAAGCAACTTGACAGGATAGAAGACAAGATCGATAACAAAGTTATCCTCCAGCCAGGAAACTCTTGTAAGCCGGTCCAAGTCTTAGAAAAGCCTTTGATCAAGTTACCTACAGTTAGGCATACCAGCCTCAGCCATTATAAGGACAAGATAGCCTTAGATGTAGTTGCCCAGAAATTGGAAGAACTAGTCAAAAGGGAACCAGTCACCCCTTCAGCGACTGTTCTAAATATCCAAGAATCTTCTAGCAACTCCAGCCAAGCCTCAGACCAAGAGTTTGAGCAATTAGAAACTCAGTTCCAGGATTTAGAGGTAAAACGGCTTTACCACCCTGATCCTAGCAGCTCAGCCAAACCATCACCCCCTGACCTCCGGTACGAGGAAAGGAACGTTGGTAACCAGTTCTCAGTAGCCTCTGGTAGACTCTATGAATGGAACATAGATGGTTTATCGGAACAAGAAATCCTAAACAAAATCCAGCATATGACTATGGTAGCAAACAACTACCTGGACGAGAGCCGTCCCCATAAAGAAGTCATAGAAATGATGGTGTTAGGATTCACTGGCAAACTCCAACAATGGTGGAACAATTGCCTTACTGAAGTGTCTAAAGAAGACATTAAGTATGCCATCCAAAAGGATGAGGAAGGCAATCCCATCATCAATGAGATTGAGCAAGGTATCCCTGATGGAGTCAACACTCTGATCTATACGATCATGAAACACTTCATAGGAAAACCTAGCAACATCACAGCCAGAATTTATGAACAGCTTAGCAACCTAAGGTGTAAAACCCTAGGAGATTACAAGTGGTATGAAGATGTCTTTACCACTAGGGTCATGCACAGAAGAGATTGCAATTCTCCGTTTTGGAAGGAGAAATTTATCAATGGGTTACCGACCCTCTTCAGCCAGAAGGTCAAGGAAACCCTTTGCAGCCCATTAGGTATCATAGATTATGATAACCTAACTTATGGAGACATCTCTAGCACCATCCGTAGTGAAGGGATGAAGATGTGCAGAGATCTCAAAATCCAGAGCCATATCAACAAAAACAAAGCCAAGTACGAAATAGGACATTTCTGTACGCAGTATGGCTTACCCTCAGTCAAACCTTCCAAAAGGAAGCACAAGCACAAAGGGAAGGAACCCTTTGAAAAACCCTTTAGGAGAAAACCTACCAAGATCTATAGAAAGCAGAGGTATAAGACCGATGATTTCTATAAGAAAGGGAAACCTAAAGAACCCATTCCGCAAGCATCCGGCAAATGCTTCAATTGTGGAAAGAAAGGCCATTTTAAGAGTGAATGTAGGGCTAAAGCCAAGTCCCTTATCAACACTCTCATTAGTGACCAACCCAGCATAAATGAGATCTTCAAGTTACTAGAACTTGACCGCTCAGATAGCGAGCCATACAGTAGTGCTAGTGACAGTGAGCTCAGGCAGTTGTATAGGTCATCCTCCAGTCCCTCTAGTACAAGCACATCTAGTGGCTCGGATGGACCTACACCATGCAAGGATGGTTGTTGTAGAACCATAAATGTGCTAACCAAGCAAGAAGAGCTTCTTTTTGACCTCATAGAGGCTATAGAAGACCCTAGCATTAAGGCCCAGAAGCTTACCCTTTTCCACCAAGCCCTGGTTAAGGAAACTAGCAAGCCTTCCATTAAAATCCAGCAACCAAAAGTAGATTTAGAGCAAATCTACAATAGGTTTACCCAGTCCAAGAAGGAAGTTACAGTCAACGACCTTCAGAAGGAAATTAAGGATACAAAATCAGAAGTCAGAACCCTAAAGCAAGAACTAACCATTCTCAGGGTAGATTATGATCTCCTTAATAGAAGAATCCAATTTTTGGAAAATACTTCTCATCAAAACAGTGAGGAAAGCCCCTCAGATGAAGACAGTCAATCAGTCAACCCCACAGCTGATCCTATCCAAGAACCTAGCCCAGATTTGTTCTTAGAGACCATCAGTAGAGTTAACTTTCATAAATGGCATTCTCAGGTCAGAATTGTCATTAGCAAAGAGTTTGAGTTTGAGGTCATAGCCTTG
Organism: Quercus agrifolia; assembly: GCA_029955455.1. Classification (NCBI taxonomy): domain Eukaryota; kingdom Viridiplantae; phylum Streptophyta; class Magnoliopsida; order Fagales; family Fagaceae; genus Quercus; species Quercus agrifolia. Next base: position 41,393,463 of record JARQAD010000002.1, on the reverse strand, counting down.
ATAGATTCGGGCGCTGATCTTAATTGTATCCAAGAAGGGATTATTCCCCCCAGATATTTCAGAAAGTCTAAAGAAAGACTAGCATCCGCAAGTGGCGGAAGAATGCAAATTGAGTATGATATCCCACAAGTTGAGGTTTGCCAAGGCGGCATATCCTTTATGACAAAGTTTGTCCTAGTCAAAAACATGACAGATAGAGTCATCTTAGGAAACCCATTCTTGTGTTTGTTATATCCTTTCACCACAGACAATGAAGGAATCACAGCCCATCCCTTCAACCAGCCTATCAAATTTGAGTTTGTGCGAAGCCCATCCCCTTGGGAAATCAAATCCCTCCAGAAAGCTTCCATAGCCAAAACTCTCAGTACTCTCACAACCCATAATCAAGCCCAATACCTTGATTCAGTCAAAGCAATTGATTATCCCTTCAGCCATAATCAATTACCATCATGCATTCATATTTGCATCCCTGCATCCATCAGTTTTAAAGGAAAAAGAATTTTTAACCAGCCCTTAAAAATCTTATTTCATCCAAAACTTTCTTGGCAGGAAATAGCGACAATGTCTTCTCCAGCAGAGAAGAAAGACGAAGGAAAAGCTCCCGCAAGGGACTATCCTCAGGACAAAAGACTACCAGTAATGGGACAGTCTTTTGAAAAGCATGAAGGCGCTTCTTCTACCAGCCATAGAAGAGCAATATCCCTTCAAGATATGTATCCAATGGATACATATTACAGTAGATTTATGGCCATAAATCAAAAATACATCAGTCTACTCTCTGGCAAAGAGGATATCCATTCGAAGGATAAAAGGACTATCATGGGCACGGATTATTCCAAATTCAGCCTTAAGGCCCGGAATATCCTTAAAAGTGCCACAGCCAACTTGCCTTCAGATTTACAAAACCGTATTCTGAAGTGCGAGGCAATGAATGAAAGCAGGGATCTGTGGTACGATCATTTCAGAGTACTGGTTACTACCACATTTCCAAATCCAGAAGATTCGGATGACATGGATAATATCCTATCACAAGCCGAATGGGAAGACTACTTTGGTAACAGCACCAGAGTATATGAGAATAAGCATCCATTCCCAGGACTTTTGATCAACTATAATGAAGAGACAGACGAAGACCTCCAAGATCCCGCCTGGCTCTCACAGATGTTCGAATCAGGTTTTATTAGGCTTATCCAGATAACAAGCCCTGATCAGATCAGTCAGTTGCCCCAAATCATCCAAAATGCTGTTAAAACAATCAACAGCACATTTGTTTCCATAAGGTGTTGGAGCACATTACCAGTATGGGATAAAGAGAGGTGGATGGAAGTACATCCCTCAAAGCATCTTATCCTTATCAACGGTAATACTTATCAGAACTCATGGTACGAAGGAGATACATACATTTCCTATAAGTACCCAAAAGCCCTAGCAGAACGTTGGAGAAATTACTTCAACAACCAAATGGTGGACATCAGTCATGAACTCCGTAAAGACTATCATTTCATAGGCTCTACGGACAGGGTCCATGTGTTTGGAAGAAGACCTTATATCCCGGCCATTAGGAACTGGGAAATACTCTACCCAGACTGCCCCAAAGAATTTCTTTCGGGGAAAAAGCCTATCAGAGAACCACTCCTCTACTGCCAGCTCTGCAACAACTATGCCAGAGATCACGGGCACAAGTGCACTGATGGGGGCCCATGGGGTCCATATCCTTCAGATGATCCTGATACTGACTAAAATCAGGATGTCCAACAATTCCGGTTACTATTCATCAGCACCAGCCACTGACATGAATAGTCTCCGCATTATCAACAGTGTCCAGACAAAACACTATAGCATGAATAGTAAAAGTTCTTACTGTTCACAGTCATCATTCAGAGTTACTGTTGCTTTCGGTGGAAACAGCTTTCACCTCAGTAAAAGCAATTCACTCTCCGTGATTCCAGCAGTCTTCCAGCAGCATCCGATGCTCCTCTCAGCCTATTTAAGGGAGCTCACTCCTCAGTCTTCAGCAGGCTCTAAACTTCTACCACAACAAACAGAAGTCAGTAAAGAAGATAACATATCTTCTCCAGCAACAGCCAAGTTTTAGGAATAGTCTCCTAAACACAGTCCTTTATTGTAAGCCACAGTCGGCTATCTTATTTTCATTTACCTTCCGCAACCCCTTTTATGATATATCAGAGCCCAGTCGCCTGATTCTCAGTTGTCTGTAACTTACCCCCCTTTTGGTATCAGAGCCAACTCTTTGGCAAAGAGGATATCCATTCCATGGATAAAATGACTATCATGAGCACAGACTATGCTAGGTTGAGTCTTAAGACTCAAAACCAGCTTAGAGGTGCTGTCGCCAACTTGCCTTTTGATATACAAATACGTATATTCAAAAGCAAGGCAATGACTGAATCATATGACCAATGGTTCAAGCATTTTGGAATTATGGTCACTACCCATTTCCCAGTTCCTGGTGGAGGAGCAGATCCGATCAATGCTACCTTTATCCTCGAAACTTGGAACCAGTACTTCGGAAGCAGTCACAGGGTTTATGAAAAGAAACATCCTTATCCCGGTCTAATAGTCAACTATGAAGACGGAGCAGACGATGAGGACAGAAACCCAAGCTGGCTCTCAAAAATGTTTGAATATGGTTTCATTAGACTCATCAAGCTAACAAACCATGTTCAGATCAGTCAGTTCCCCCAAATAATCCAACAGGTGGTCGCAAAGATCAAATGTCCTTTTGTATCCAACAGATGCTGGAGTACTCTCCCACAATGGGATAGTGACAATTGGATGACAGTCCGACCTTCCCACCACCTTTCAAAAGGGGGGTAAGTTACAGACAACTGAGAATCAGGCGACTGGGCTCTGATATATCATAAAAGGGGTTGCGGAAGGTAAATGAAAATAAGATAGCCGACTGTGGCTTACAATAAAGGACTGTGTTTAGGAGACTATTCCTAAAACTTGGCTGTTGCTGGAGAAGATATGTTATCTTCTTTACTGACTTCTGTTTGTTGTGGTAGAAGTTTAGAGCCTACTGAAGACTGAGGAGTGAGCTCCTTTAAATAGGCTGAAGGGAGCATCGGATGCTGCTGGAAGACTGCTGGAATCACGGAGAGTGAATTGCTTTTACTGAGGTGAAAGCTGTTTCCACCGAAAGCAACAGTAACTCTGAATGATGATTGTGAATAGTAAAAACTATTACTAATCATGCTACAGTGCTTTGTCTGCTGGACACTGTTGGTAATGCGGATACTGTTCATGTCAGTGGCTGGTGCTGATCTTGAATAGTAACCGGTTTGATAATTTATCCTGAGTGCTGGGTCAGGATATATTAGTCAGTATCATATCCGGATGGATATCCCTCATATGGATCAAAAGCCGGAGGATCATCATCATGGCCATGATCATGGTATCTATCGAACAGATTACAAAAGCCACAATACAGGAGAGGCTCGTATTCTGCTATCACATCTGAGTTCTGAGGAAAGCCTGTGTAGTCAATCCTTTGGGTATTGAAAGCCTCTGAGTATGGCTTGGTAGTGAATACCGTAATTCTGCCAGTATTTCCTATGAAGTGATAATCATCCCATAAATCACTGGCCACAGCTCGAAGTTCATTGTTGAAGTAAGCTGTCCAACATTTTACGAGTGCCATGGGATCTTCAAAAGAAAGGCCTGAATCACCATCATACCAGGGACCATAGTGTGAATACCCATCAATTAGTACAAGGTGGTGGGAAGGTCGGACTGTCATCCAATTGTCACTATCCCATTGTGGGAGAGTACTCCAGCATCTGATGGATACAAAAGGACATTTGATCTTTGCGACCACCTGTTGGATTATTTGGGGGAACTGACTGATCTGAACATGGTTTGTTAGCTTGATGAGTCTAATGAAACCATATTCAAACATTTTTGAGAGCCAGCTTGGGTTTCTGTCCTCATCGTCTGCTCCGTCTTCATAGTTGACTATTAGACCGGGATAAGGATGTTTCTTTTCATAAACCCTGTGACTGCTTCCGAAGTACTGGTTCCAAGTTTCGAGGATAAAGGTAGCATTGATCGGATCTGCTCCTCCACCAGGAACTGGGAAATGGGTAGTGACCATAATTCCAAAATGCTTGAACCATTGGTCATATGATTCAGTCATTGCCTTGCTTTTGAATATACGTATTTGTATATCAAAAGGCAAGTTGGCGACAGCACCTCTAAGCTGGTTTTGAGTCTTAAGACTCAACCTAGCATAGTCTGTGCTCATGATAGTCATTTTATCCATGGAATGGATATCCTCTTTGCCAAAGAGTTGACTAGTGAGAATCCTATTTCCAGCCTCAAGTTCTACTAGGTGCAATTCTAGTGCTTTAAGGGTTCTTTGGAAAAGGCTCTGGTGGTTTTGGATAAAGGCTCTTTGAAGATTATCAAGGATGAATTTAGTGGAAGGAGGTAATTCTTTGTATGCTCCTTTGCTAAATCTGAGGGCCTTGTTTTTAACTTCTTGGAGGGTAATAGCCATATCACCACTGGAATATGTAACCGTTTCTGGGTACATAGATTGAAGGGATGCTGCTCCTCTATGGCTGGTAGAGGAAGCGCCTTCGTGCTTTACAAAAGACTGTCCCATTGCTGGTAGTCTCTTGTCTTGAGGATAGTCCCTTGCGGGAGCTTTTCCTTTGTCTTTCTTCTCTGCTGGAGAAGACATTGTTGCTTTTTCCTGCCAATAAAGTTTTGGATGAAATAAGATTTTTAAGGGCTGGTTAAAAATCCTTTTTCCTTTAAAACTGATGGATGCAGGGATGCAAATATATTTATGATGAATGCATGATGGTAATTGATTATGGTTGAAGGGATAATCAATTGCTTTGACTGAATCAAGGTATTGGGCTTGATTATGGGTTGTGAGAGTACTGAGAGTTTTGGCTATGGAAGCTTCCTGGAGGGATTTGATTTCCCAAGGGGATGGGCTTCGCACAAACTCAAATTTGATAGGCTGATTGAAGGGATGGGCTGTGATTCCTTCATTGTCTGTGGTAAAAGGGTATAACAAACACAAGAATGGGTTTCCTAAGATGACCCTATCTGTCATGTTTTTGACTAGGACAAACTTTGTCATAAAGGATATGCCGCCTTGGCAAACCTCAACTTGCGGGATATCATACTCAATTTGCATTCTTCCGCCACTTGCGGATGCTAGTCTTTCTTTAGACCTTCTGAAATATCTGGAGGGAATAATCCCTTCTTGGATACAATTAAGATCAGCGCCCGAATCTATCAAGGCTATGACCTCAAACTCAAACTCTTTGCTAATGACAATTTTGACTTGAGAATGCCATTTATGGAAGTTGACTTTACTGATAGTTTCTAAGAACAGATCTGGGCCAGGTTCTTGGATAGGATCAGCTGTGGGGTTGACTGATTGACTGTCTTCTTCATCTGAGGGGCTTTCCTCATTGTTTTGATGAGAAGTATTTTCCAAAAATTGGATTCTTCTATTAAGGAGATCATAATCGACCCTAAGAATGGTTAATTCTTGCTTGCTTAGCACATTGATGGTTCTGTTTCTACAATAACCATCTCTGCATGGTGTGGGTTCATCCTGGCTGCTAGAAGTACTGGTTCTAGAGGACTCGGAGGATGACCTGTATAACTGCCGAAGTTCACTGTCACTAGCGCTGCTAAATGACTCGCTATCTGAGCGGTCAAGTTCTAGTAACTTGAAGATCTCAACTTTACTGGGTTGGTCACTAATGAGGGTGTTGATCAGGGACTTGGCCTTGGTACTACACTCATTTTTGAAATGACCATACTTTCCACAGTTGTAGCATTTGCCGGATGCTGGTGGAACAGATTGGAAGTTAATCCTAGTGATAGCATCTAAGACCAAATCTCTGCTGGGTCTTTGGATGTGATCAACCCTAGGGTCAACTATTTGATTAACCTTATTGTCTGAGGGACTTTCCTCATTGCTTTGACAAGAAGTGTTCTTCAAGGATTGGGTAAATTGGAAGGCTTGTAGATCTTGCTTTAGGGTTCCAATTCCTTTCTTGGTTTCCTTGGTTTCTACTTGAAGGTCGTCGGTCCTAACTTCCTTCTTGGGCTGGATAGACTTATTGAAGGTTACTTCTAAGTCTACCTTAGGTTGCTGTGTCACAGGATTACTGGTTTCCTGGACTAAAGGCTGGGCTGTGCTAGGTTCCTGAGGTTCAGGGTTACCTATCTTTAAATGGGAGGTTCTGGCCTCACAATCTTTTCTGTAATGACCACGCTTGCCACAATAATAGCATTTCTGAGGCTTGTTAAGCTTCAAGGGCTGGTTTGTACTATGCTTCTGGGGTTCAAGGTTTCCTTCCTTGAAATGGGAGGTTGTTGCCTTACAATCTCTTTTGTGATGATTACGCCTGTCGCAACCACAACTTTTTTGAGGTTCTTTAGGCTTTGCTTCCTTGTAAGCTTTGGAAATGGGTCGAGACTTTTCTTGTTTCCTAGCTTCCAATTTCCGGCGTGCCTTCTTGGCTTTTAAAGTCTCTTTGACTTTAGGAATTTCTTCATCTGTTTCAGAGGAAGAACTGCTAGAAGTTGTTCTAAGCTTTATTACTTTAAGCTGGCTAGGACTCTTTGGTAAAGAAACGGCTGGTTTTCTTGCAAGTTTTCCAATTTTCTGGACAACTATATCTAAGGCTGTTTTGCCTTTAGAGCGGCTGGGGTTGGCTGGTAGAGACTTGACTAGAGGCTGCCTAGGATTGGGATGGCTAGCTTCATTCCTAGTTGGATTGGGTTTAACTATTGTCCAAATTTTGGTGAGGACACAAAACTACCTGTGCTGGTCATAATACCTTTCGAAGTAGATGAAGAAGGGGACGTTACGGGATATTTCCCTCATGAACAGTACCCAAGCATCATAAACTTTCTTCTTCCGTTCTTTGGAATAGTTGGCTTTGTAGGCTGCTCTTTTAGCCTTGTTTTCCTCAGAATTAAAATCCTTACCTAATCCTTCTAGGTCGGGATTAAACTCTTTGTTTAATGATTTCTGATCAGGAGGCTGTTCCTTCACAGTAATGGATGGGGGGGATGGCTTATGACTGTCTTGCTTATCGACAATTGAATTCTCTTTGGTTGTATAGCAAGGTGTGCTAGGTGATTGGGAATTGACTTTAACTCCCTGAGGCTGAATATCTAAGTCTCTTCTAGACGTTGGAAATGGTGATTCCTTGGATCTAGTTGAGCTCTGCTGGGATGACTGGTTAAAGATCGGAGATCCAAACTGGGATGTTTCCAGAGGCTGTCTGCACTTAGGAGTGCTAGGCCTAGATCTATCGAAACTTAACTGGGGTTGGATCGGAGATCTAAACTGGGATGTATCCAGAGGCTGTCTACACTCATAGTCTAGAGGAGTAGATAACCTAGATCTATCAAAGCTTAAACTAACCGTTCCATCGGCTAGTTTCTGGACAAGGTCCAAGTTTAATCTAACCGTGCCATCGGCTAGATACTGAACAAAATCCAAATCTGGATTCTGTGCTGGGCTCTGGATCTGCAGAGCATGGTTCTCTTTCTCCAGAGTCTGATAAGTTGGGAACACTCGTTTCCAATTAAGGGATCTGGGGGTACTAATCCTGGCTGTAGGATCAGTATGGTTTTTGAGGACACTAATCCTGGCTGTAGGATCAGTAGTTTCTAATTGCTCAGATTCTTGGTCCGAGGCTTGACTGGAATTGCTAACGGATTCCTGGATATTTAGAACCTCAACTGAAGGGGTGACTGGTTCCCTCTTCATAAGTTTTTCCAACTTTTGGATAATTACCTCTAGAGAAATCTCGACTGAAGGGGTGACTGGTTTCCTCTTCACAAGTTCTCTTGGCTTCTGGGCAACTGCATCTAAGGTTGATGTTTCCTTAGAATGACTGAGACTGGTATGCTTGGATCTGGTTGGCGGATTTTTGGGCTTTTTACGCCATTTGAAATGTTTCTCAAAGTATTCAAAGAAAGGATAATTGATTTTATATTCTTTCATGAATAACTTCCATTTCTCCAAGACTTCGGCTTTCTGTTCTCGGGTATGGTTAGCTTGATAAGCTTTTCTTTTAATTCTGTACTTCTCAGAACTAAATTCCTTACCGAGCATGTCCATATCTGGAGTGAACTCTTTGTCCACCTCTGGACTGTTCTTAATTTCACTAAGTATAGGATTCCTATAATTAGATGATGATGAAGTTCTATACTGGGACGTAATTCTATCATTAGAAAGTATAGTATGCTGTAAAAAGGATTGGTGTGGATCTAAATATGATCTAGACAAAGGTATACTATCTAAATAAGATCTAGACAAAGGTATACTATTTTCAAAGGATTGATTAAAACTAGGTATGTGTGTATCTTCTTCTAACTCCTGTTCTACATCTGAAAGCTGGTATGACTCCAAATTGTCATATCTATCATCTTCTACATACATCTCAGGTGGGTCTGTATTGCAAGAACAAATGGAAGAGGATGAGTCACTCCTTCTAAACATCTTATCTATTAATCTGGATCAAAGTTTAAACTAACAATTACAACCTAGTCACCTTTGTATCCTCGCACTTTTGTATTTTCTCAACCTTCGGATCTGGTATAGATAAACACAACTATGGGACAGACACCTGATCTGCGTACTCCAATAAACTCCTGATCGTTTTTCTTCCACTAATGGCTATACCCTAACACGCCTCACCTGGGCTTTCAACGGGCTGACACCAAACCTGGGAAGTTTATAGAACTTGGAGAAACAACTGGATGACCACACAGACTTTGGTACTCTCACACAGGTATATGAATCTGCAACAAATATTCCGGGATAGATACAAAAATAGGAAGAATAGGGATAACTGTGAAGTAAAGGTTAACTTGAACAAATAATCACAGAGTAATAAACAGTTTGAATGAACGGGAGGCTCAGCCTACCACCAAAAGATAGAACAATAAAGACTGGCTAAGATAAAGTAGTAGATGAAGAATGCAACATATGGAAGTGGTAATGCTATCAGAAAATAGATGTAAAACAAAATAATGTTTGTTAGAGATAACATACTTTCAATGTAATTATAATGCCAAAAATAATTCAATATTTTCTGGATAACTATGGCGGCAGTGCCGACCAACTTGATTGTATCAAAAGTAACTTACAACTGACCGGGCCAAACTTGGCTCTGATACCAAAAGGGGGGTAAGTTACAGACAACTGAGAATCAGGCGACTGGGCTCTGATATATCATAAAAGGGGTTGCGGAAGGTAAATGAAAATAAGATAGCCGACTGTGGCTTACAATAAAGGACTGTGTTTAGGAGACTATTCCTAAAACTTGGCTGTTGCTGGAGAAGATATGTTATCTTCTTTACTGACTTCTTGATACCAGTCAAGACTCACGGAACCCTCATGGTGCAGGGAACCAGTCAGATAGCCTTGATATACAGAGTATACTACAAGTGCATGAGAACTAACATGAATGTTGGAGCACTTGATAGGAGTAAGAAGGGTGAAACGACCCTAATCCAGACTACTGATCCTACAGCCAGGGTTAGTATTCCCAGAAGCCTCAAATGGAATGATATCACATTCCCAGCAGATTGGACTTTAGAGAATGAGAACCATACTCTACAGATCCAAAACCCAGCACAGAGTCCAGATTTGGATTTTGTCCAGCAGTTAGCCGATGGCACAGTCCGGTTAAGTTTCGACAGATCTAGGTTGAGTACTCCTCTAGACTATGAGTTTCGCCAACCTCTGGATATATCCCAGTTTAGATCTCCGATTAATAGGTTGAACTTCGATAGATCTAGGCCTAGCACTCCGTGCAGACAGCCTCTGGATACATACCAGTTTAGATCTCCGATCCAACCCATTAACCAGCCATCCCAGCATAGCTCAACTAGACCTAAAGGAACACCATTTCCAACGTCTAGAAGAGACCTAGGTGTCCAGCTTCAGGGAGTTAGAACTAATTCCCAACTCAGCACACCTTGCTATACAGCAAAAGAGGATTCGGTTGTCGATGAGCAAGACGATCGTGTGCAATCCCCACCAGTATCTATTACTGATATGGAACAACCTCCAGATCAGGAACCTTTGAACATCATGGTCCTAACCAAAGACTTTGATCCCGACCTAAAAGAGTTAGGAAAGGATTTTACTTCCGAGGAAAACAAGGACAAAAGAGCAGCCTACAAAGCCAATTATACCAAAGAACAAAAGCAAAAAGTCTATGAAGCTCCAGTCAGCTTAAGGTAATAAAGATTAGGTCAACCTCCAGCAGTTCTTCCTCTGAAACAGATGAAGAAATTCCTAAAGTCAAAGAGACTTTAAAAGCCAGAAAAGATGTCCTTTGACTCTATGTTTTTGGATAGCTGAAGGAGATAATAAGTAACACGTTTCGTACTCTTTGTTTATACCATAAACTTGTTCTATGGTTTTAACATGGTAGTCTGTTTTGAAGGCTGTAAAAGGTGACCAAGAGGACGACTTGTAAAATTGGCTAGTGGCAACTTTCGGGATATTCCAATCTCCTATGTCCAGATCTAGATCGGATAGCTCGTAAGTTTCCGAATTAATTGCTCCAACGTCTGCTGGGATATCCGGGATGGATGTGGGTTGATTACATCTACTACTGGTGGAAGAGTTACTTCTGAATATCCTATTCATGATTCTGGGGTTATAAGTTTAAACTAACAATTACAACCTAGTTACCTTTGTATCCTCAAACTTTTGTATTTTCTCAACCTTCGGATCTGGTACAGATAAACACAACTATGGGACAGACACCTGATCTGCGAACTCCAATAAACTCCTGATCGTTTTCTTCCACTAATGGCTATACCCTAACACGCCTCACCTGGGCTTTCAACGGGCTGACACCAAACCTGGGAAGTTTGTAGAACTTGGAGAAACAACTGGATGACCACACAGACTTTGGTACTCTCACACAGGTATATGAATCTGCAACAAATATTCCGGGATAGATACAAAAATAGGAAGAATAGGGATAACTGTGAAGTAAAGGTTAATCTGAACAAATAATCACAGGATAACAAATAGAATGGTTAGAAGGAGGCTCAGCCTACCATTTACAGATGTAAAAGAAGATGATGAAGTAATAGCAGACGAAGAAATAAATAATTGGAAATGGAAGAGTTATCATGAAATAGATGTAAAACAAAATATGGGGAATGGGAGATATATCCATAAAATAATTGAAAGTAATTATATGCCAAAATAATGCCAATATATTCTGGATAACTATGGCGGCTATGCCGACCAACTTGATTGTATCAAAAGTAACTTACAACTGACCGGGCCAAACTTGGCTCTGATACCAAAAGGGGGGTAAGTTACAGACAACTGAGAATCAGGCGACTGGGCTCTGATATATCATAAAAGGGGTTGCGGAAGGTAAATGAAAATAAGATAGCCGACTGTGGCTTACAATAAAGGACTGTGTTTAGGAGACTATTCCTAAAACTTGGCTGTTGCTGGAGAAGATATGTTATCTTCTTTACTGACTTCTGTTTGTTGTGGTAGAAGTTTAGAGCCTGCTGAAGACTGAGGAGTGAGCTCCCTTAAATAGGCTGAGAGGAGCATCGGATGCTGCTGGAAGACTGCTGGAATCACGGAGAGTGAATTGCTTTTACTGAGGTGAAAGCTGTTTCCACCGAAAGCAACAGTAACTCTGAATGATGACTGTGAACAGTAAGAACTTTTACTATTCATGCTATAGTGTTTTGTCTGGACACTGTTGATAATGCGGAGACTATTCATGTCAGTGGCTGGTGCTGATGAATAGTAACCGGAATTGTTGGACATCCTGATTTTAGTCAGTATCAGGATCATCTGAAGGATATGGACCCCATGGGCCCCCATCAGTGCACTTGTGCCCGTGATCTCTGGCATAGTTGTTGCAGAGCTGGCAGTAGAGGAGTGGTTCTCTGATAGGCTTTTTCCCCGAAAGAAATTCTTTGGGGCAGTCTGGGTAGAGTATTTCCCAGTTCCTAATGGCCGGGATATAAGGTCTTCTTCCAAACACATGGACCCTGTCCGTAGAGCCTATGAAATGATAGTCTTTACGGAGTTCATGACTGATGTCCACCATTTGGTTGTTGAAGTAATTTCTCCAACGTTCTGCTAGGGCTTTTGGGTACTTATAGGAAATGTATGTATCTCCTTCGTACCATGAGTTCTGATAAGTATTACCGTTGATAAGGATAAGATGCTTTGAGGGATGTACTTCCATCCACCTCTCTTTATCCCATACTGGTAATGTGCTCCAACACCTTATGGAAACAAATGTGCTGTTGATTGTTTTAACAGCATTTTGGATGATTTGGGGCAACTGACTGATCTGATCAGGGCTTGTTATCTGGATAAGCCTAATAAAACCTGATTCGAACATCTGTGAGAGCCAGGCGGGATCTTGGAGGTCTTCGTCTGTCTCTTCATTATAGTTGATCAAAAGTCCTGGGAATGGATGCTTATTCTCATATACTCTGGTGCTGTTACCAAAGTAGTCTTCCCATTCGGCTTGTGATAGGATATTATCCATGTCATCCGAATCTTCTGGATTTGGAAATGTGGTAGTAACCAGTACTCTGAAATGATCGTACCACAGATCCCTGCTTTCATTCATTGCCTCGCACTTCAGAATACGGTTTTGTAAATCTGAAGGCAAGTTGGCTGTGGCACTTTTAAGGATATTCCGGGCCTTAAGGCTGAATTTGGAATAATCCGTGCCCATGATAGTCCTTTTATCCTTCGAATGGATATCCTCTTTGCCAGAGAGTAGACTGATGTATTTTTGATTTATGGCCATAAATCTACTGTAATATGTATCCATTGGATACATATCTTGAAGGGATATTGCTCTTCTATGGCTGGTAGAAGAAGCGCCTTCATGCTTTTCAAAAGACTGTCCCATTACTGGTAGTCTTTTGTCCTGAGGATAGTCCCTTGCGGGAGCTTTTCCTTCGTCTTTCTTCTCTGCTGGAGAAGACATTGTCGCTATTTCCTGCCAAGAAAGTTTTGGATGAAATAAGATTTTTAAGGGCTGGTTAAAAATTCTTTTTCCTTTAAAACTGATGGATGCAGGGATGCAAATATGAATGCATGATGGTAATTGATTATGGCTGAAGGGATAATCAATTGCTTTGACTGAATCAAGGTATTGGGCTTGATTATGGGTTGTGAGAGTACTGAGAGTTTTGGCTATGGAAGCTTTCTGGAGGGATTTGATTTCCCAAGGGGATGGGCTTCGCACAAACTCAAATTTGATAGGCTGGTTGAAGGGATGGGCTGTGATTCCTTCATTGTCTGTGGTGAAAGGATATAACAAACACAAGAATGGGTTTCCTAAGATGACTCTATCTGTCATGTTTTTGACTAGGACAAACTTTGTCATAAAGGATATGCCGCCTTGGCAAACCTCAACTTGTGGGATATCATACTCAATTTGCATTCTTCCGCCACTTGCGGATGCTAGTCTTTCTTTAGACTTTCTGAAATATCTGGGGGGAATAATCCCTTCTTGGATACAATTAAGATCAGCGCCTGAATCTATCAAGGCTATGACCTCAAACTCAAACTCTTTGCTAATGACAATTCTGACCTGAGAATGCCATTTATGAAAGTTAACTCTACTGATGGTCTCTAAGAACAAATCTGGGCTAGGTTCTTGGATAGGATCAGCTGTGGGGTTGACTGATTGACTGTCTTCATCTGAGGGGCTTTCCTCACTGTTTTGATGAGAAGTATTTTCCAAAAATTGGATTCTTCTATTAAGGAGATCATAATCTACCCTGAGAATGGTTAGTTCTTGCTTTAGGGTTCTGACTTCTGATTTTGTATCCTTAATTTCCTTCTGAAGGTCGTTGACTGTAACTTCCTTCTTGGACTGGGTAAACCTATTGTAGATTTGCTCTAAATCTACTTTTGGTTGCTGGATTTTAATGGAAGGCTTGCTAGTTTCCTTAACCAGGGCTTGGTGGAAAAGGGTAAGCTTCTGGGCCTTAATGCTAGGGTCTTCTATAGCCTCTATGAGGTCAAAAAGAAGCTCTTCTTGCTTGGTTAGCACATTTATGGTTCTACAACAACCATCCTTGCATGGTGTAGGTCCATCCGAGCCACTAGATGTGCTTGTACTAGAGGGACTGGAGGATGACCTATACAACTGCCTGAGCTCACTGTCACTAGCACTACTGTATGGCTCGCTATCTGAGCGGTCAAGTTCTAGTAACTTGAAGATCTCATTTATGCTGGGTTGGTCACTAATGAGAGTGTTGATAAGGGACTTGGCTTTAGCCCTACATTCACTCTTAAAATGGCCTTTCTTTCCACAATTGAAGCATTTGCCGGATGCTTGCGGAATGGGTTCTTTAGGTTTCCCTTTCTTATAGAAATCATCGGTCTTATACCTCTGCTTTCTATAGATCTTGGTAGGTTTTCTCCTAAAGGGTTTTTCAAAGGGTTCCTTCCCTTTGTGCTTGTGCTTCCTTTTGGAAGGTTTGACTGAGGGTAAGCCATACTGCGTACAGAAATGTCCTATTTCGTACTTGGCTTTGTTTTTGTTGATATGGCTCTGGATTTTGAGATCTCTGCACATCTTCATCCCTTCACTACGGATGGTGCTAGAGATGTCTCCATAAGTTAGGTTATCATAATCTATGATACCTAATGGGCTGCAAAGGGTTTCCTTGACCTTCTGGCTGAAGAGGGTCGGTAACCCATTGATAAATTTCTCCTTCCAAAACGGAGAATTGCAATCTCTTCTGTGCATGACCCTAGTGGTAAAGACATCTTCATACCACTTGTAATCTCCTAGGGTTTTACACCTTAGGTTGCTAAGCTGTTCATAAATTCTGGCTGTGATGTTGCTAGGTTTTCCTATGAAGTGTTTCATGATCGTATAGATCAGAGTGTTGACTCCATCAGGGATACCTTGCTCAATCTCATTGATGATGGGATTGCCTTCCTCATCCTTTTGGATGGCATACTTAATGTCTTCTTTAGACACTTCAGTAAGGCAATTGTTCCACCATTGTTGGAGTTTGCCAGTGAATCCTAACACCATCATTTCTATGACTTCTTTATGGGGACGGCTCTCGTCCAGGTAGTTGTTTGCTACCATAGTCATATGCTGGATTTTGTTTAGGATTTCTTGTTCCGATAAACCATCTATGTTCCATTCATAGAGTCTACCAGAGGCTACTGAGAACTGGTTACCAACGTTCCTTTCCTCGTACCGGAGGTCAGGGGGTGATGGTTTGGCTGAGCTGCTAGGATCAGGGTGGTAAAGCCGTTTTACCTCTAAATCCTGGAACTGAGTTTCTAATTGCTCAAACTCTTGGTCTGAGGCTTGGCTGGAGTTGCTAGAAGATTCTTGGATATTTAGAACAGTCGCTGAAGGGGTGACTGGTTCCCTTTTGACTAGTTCTTCCAATTTCTGGGCAACTACATCTAAGGCTATCTTGTCCTTATAATGGCTGAGGCTGGTATGCCTAACTGTAGGTAACTTGATCAAAGGCTTTTCTAAGACTTGGACCGGCTTACAAGAGTTTCCTGGCTGGAGGATAACTTTGTTATCGATCTTGTCTTCTATCCTGTCAAGTTGCTTGCCTATGACATGGATGGCTTGGTTGGTGTAATTGTTTTGTTCAATTACCTTGTCAACCGGTTGGTGCCTATCAATCGTTACTTTGAAGGGAGAGGCTATAATCTCCTTTCTACGATGATCAAAGGTTATGGCTTCTAGGGGTGGATGGCTTGACCTAACAACCTCTTTGGTCGCATTGGGTCCTTCAATGGTCCATGATTTGGTGAGGACACAAAACTGCTTATGCTGGCCATAATACCTTTCAAAGTAAATGAAGAAGGGAACATTACGGGATAAATCCCTCATGAATAGTACCCAAGCATCATAGACTTTTTGCTTTTGTTCTTTGGTATAATTGGCTTTGTAGGCTGCTCTTTTGTCCTTGTTTTCCTCGGAAGTAAAATCCTTTCCTAACTCTTTTAGGTCGGGATCAAAGTCTTTGGTTAGGACCATGATGTTCAAAGGTTCCTGATCTGGAGGTTGTTCCATATCAGTAATAGATACTGGTGGGGATTGCACACGATCGTCTTGCTCATCGACAACCGAATCCTCTTTTGCTGTATAGCAAGGTGTGCTGAGTTGGGAATTAGTTCTAACTCCCTGAAGCTGGACACCTAGGTCTCTTCTAGACGTTGGAAATGGTGTTCCTTTAGGTCTAGTTGAGCTATGCTGGGATGGCTGGTTAATGGGTTGGATCGGAGATCTAAACTGGTATGTATCCAGAGGCTGTCTGCACGGAGTGCTAGGCCTAGATCTATCGAAGTTCAACCTATTAATCGGAGATCTAAACTGGGATATATCCAGAGGTTGGCGAAACTCATAGTCTAGAGGAGTACTCAACCTAGATCTGTCGAAACTTAACCGGACTGTGCCATCGGCTAACTGCTGGACAAAATCCAAATCTGGACTCTGTGCTGGGTTTTGGATCTGTAGAGTATGGTTCTCATTCTCTAAAGTCCAATCTGCTGGGAATGTGATATCATTCCATTTGAGGCTTCTGGGAATACTAACCCTGGCTGTAGGATCAGTAGTCTGGATTAGGGTCGTTTCACCCTTCTTACTCCTATCAAGTGCTCCAACATTCATGTTAGTTCTCATGCACTTGTAGTATACTCTGTATATCAAGGCTATCTGACTGGTTCCCTGCACCATGAGGGTTCCGTGAGTCTTGATATTTAAAGTGAGGGCTTTAATGACTGTGCTGTCATTAATACAGACGCTGAAATCTGGAAAACAATTAAAATGTATAGGACCATTAGAAAGGCTGGTTTCTATGGAACCTAACAGGCTATCGGCGAACCTAACATGCCGAGCATCTCTGAGGGCCATGAGGATTGAGCTGTTCAAACCTCTTCTGGTGAGTGGCTTTACTCCAATTTGGACTAATCCTATGTGTATTAATGACAACTGAGATGTAAGTACTGGGTAAGCGACAATGTCTTCTCCAGCAGAGAAGAAAGACGAAGGAAAAGCTATGGCTTACCCTCAGTCAAACCTTCCAAAAGGAAGCACAAGCACAAAGGGAAGGAACCCTTTGAAAAACCCTTTAGGAGAAAACCTACCAAGATCTATAGAAAGCAGAGGTATAAGACCGATGATTTCTATAAGAAAGGGAAACCTAAAGAACCCATTCCGCAAGCAGCCCTCTGTCTAAGGAAGGTGGCACCTATAGGAGTGACAACATGAACAAGCTCACCGGAAGGGAAATCAGCTAGAGCAAGAAACAACAAAATCCTATGAATGAAAATAGGATTGATAAGCGCATGCCTTACGGCAGAACTCCTATAAACTTCGTTTAAAGAACGATGAAACAAATGAAAAAAGCTAATAGATGCACTAGACATGAAAGTGTACAAAAACACACATCGCTCTAGAGGGATGGTGTGGAGATGAGAACTAGGCTACAAGGAATGACACGCTACCTTAAGAAAAAGATAGGCAGTCTCAGAAAGCTTAGAAGACGTGATCCGAGGATCAGAACCCCACTGGATAGAAGACCCAGTGATGTATGACATGACAACATCTAATGAAGGAGTCTTATCATAGGGATAGACAGGATCCCTAATGACCTGAACCCCAAAAGCCTAAGCCACTACCCTAGGGGTAATGGTGAACTCAACACCTCATATCCAACTCCTAACTAGGGTGTCAGAATCATAGACGTGGCAAGAGAGGATCGAGAAGAACTCTCTAATCAGGGCGGTCGAGGATGGATGATCTATCCCTAATAGGGACAACCAACCCCTAGACTCTAGGTTTGCCCTAATGGCCGAATCAACCTCATCTAAGATCACAGAATGCTCAGCCCATATCTTACGCTTACTGTTTAGTTTCTCAAAAGCCTCTCGACAACGGTCGTTCTTAAAAAGCTGACTCCTAGAAGGAGACACAAATGGAGTAGAGGGAATCCTATTAGCTCTAGTCTTCCTAGGCATGGTGCTAGGATAAGGACCAAGACACAAAACAAAAACAAAAACAAAAACAAAAACCAAAGGCAGACTGCAAGTTAGCACAAAAAGGATATAGAACAAAAACTATATGATGCATGAATAGAATAAATGTCATGATGCATGTCCTAATGAAGTGCAATTAAGTTCAAATTAAGTTCAAATTGACAAAAAATGGCTTGAGCATAGAGTTTCTAACAAAAAACTCAAAAATTTGAAAAACCACTTGAAAAATTTGTAACAAATTGACCAATTGATCATCACACAAGACAGATTACTCAAAATAAAGAACAATTACATCAATTCAACAAGCCAATTTCATCAATTTAAAAAAAATTGAACAAAATCCTCAATTCAGGTTCAAACACAAGCCCTAGAATTTTGAATTCATCCCAAAACCCCAAATTGATCAAATTAACCAACATAGATCATGAATATAACACTATATCAACAAAACCCATTAATCAATTTCAAAAAATTTGGCTTGAAACATCAAAATCCCCAATTTATGCATAGTCCGAAAATAACCCTCCAATGCATGAAAAAAAATGCATGTAAAATTGAAAATAAATGAAAAAGAAAGTGTATAATGGACATACCGGCTTATGGAGAGAAAAACCTTGCAAAAATTTAGGAGGAAAACGACAAAAAATTTGCTGTGGAGCCTTGCCAAGCCGGAGAGAGAGAGGAAAGTTTGAAAACTTTTGAAAAAGATGTTTTGAACAAGTCAAGATCTGACTTTTAAAAAAGCTTATTTACGATGTTCGATTGATCGAAAATCAGTTTCGATTGATCGAAACAGACAGAAGCTCATAAAAAATTTTAAAAGAAATTTCAATTGATCGAAAAGCAGATTGGATCAATCAAAAATCTGGAAAAACAGCATTTTAGAAAAAAATAACCTAATTTTTGAAAACACTCCTCAAAGCATTGAATATAAGAAATAAAATGCATGAGTATGAGATGAAATGCTTTTCCAAAACACAAGTTTTAAACCCAGTTTTCCCAAATTTAAGATTTTCAAACAATCTCCCTTAAAATTCTCAAACACAAAATATGTTTTGCACAAAAACTCAAAGTAATTTCAACCTTGGTTGGTTAGACCGAAAGACACACACAATCACATGTACAATGTTTAGCAACGAGTAACTTGTGTAATGTGTGCAACTAGCAAAAACTTGAGACACATGTGAGGTGATATGTATATAGCAATTAAACACAAAGTCTACAAAATCCATCACATAGAATTTGAAAGAGACTATCACCTAAAGAGTTACATCATATAACTCCCACATCTCCTAGATCATAAGCTTGCAATCATGTAAGTTTCTTGAATTTTGCCTCATTATATACACGTCAATTTTAATTTTGTGATTTAGCATCAAGCCTAATAGTTCACACCAATTTTAAGCATTAAACAATTTAACCGAGGCTACACCTTATGTTTTTTTTGTGCATGTGCTACACTTTCTCGAGCACAAAATCTTACAATATGCACTAAGGTGTTCATGATTGGCTAATGAATAGTGGTGAGATGGTTATTTATGCCTTTCTCAAAAGGTTCAAGTCCGACAGTCAAATAACATGTGACTTAAAGATTAAGACAAAGTGATAAATACCATAAACATCTTTCCCACACAACATGCACTACAAAACTTCAACTAGTCAAGTGCAATAAATAAGCTCATCAAAGCTAAACAAAGTACAAAAGACATGTAATGTGAAAATAAATTGACCAACCTTGTTTTCAAAAACAAAGAGAATAGTGCAAAAACACAATTTGCTTCCTTTTCCTTCCTTTTTATTTTTTTTATTTTTAAGATAAAAACACCTAGAATGAAATGCATGTATGTTATGCAATGCAAATCCTAGAAACAACAACCAAAAAAAAAAAAAAAAAAAACAAAAAAAAAACAAAACAAAAACCAAAGAACAATGGTCACAAAGGGAAAAACAATGAAGCACAAGGACCATGTCAGAAAGACTCAATTAGATCGACTCTTTTGCATCCAAAACCTTTTAGATGCACCATGAGCATTGGAGTTTGTATTCACATTAGAGTGATTTCCAATTCCAGGATTGGAATAAAGGTTGAGAGCTTTTACCAATTCACCAATAAGTGCTATAAGATCTTGTACTTGTGGCACAGGCACTTTTGGCTTGTTTGCTCTCTTAGCAGTTTGTAACAGTTTGGACGAATGTGTCTAGACTTCCCACAAAAATGACAAACCCAAGTAGGCTTACCATGCATCTTGTCCTTAGGAAGGGTAGACTCCTTGGGTTTAGACTTTTTCAAATCAACCCTAATCTTCCTAGATGGTGAAACTTCTATAGGTTTGACAACCTCTCTCATAAGGGGTTTGACAGTTTCACTCACAACCTCACTCACAGAAGGTTCAGAAGAAGATGAAGGAACAAAGTTTGTGGAATGGGGAGCAGACACAGAGATGCTTTCAACAAAGCCTAATCCAAATTTGTCGAAAAGAGACTTTTGAATACTCAGCATTTGATCAAGTTTAGAACTAGCAGATCTAGCAACAGATAAATCAAGTTCCAACAATTTAACTTTATCAAGCAATAGCATATTCTCAGTTTTCACATTGTTCAAAAGTTCATTAGCATCAAACAATTTAACAAGCAAATTCTTCTTATCAAGCTCAAGAGATTCAATTTTCTTCATGCCAAGTTCAACATTCATAGCATCCTTTGCAGCAATTTTGCAAAATTTATTGTAGGCCTTTTGAAGATCTGCATCCTCAGAGAGTTTCCCATCAGAAGGTTTCTCTTTAGCAAATATGCTTTCATTTACTACAGCAGTAGCACTGGAAGCAATAAAGTTTCTATCATCATCACATTCTAACTTGTTGATGTTGGGCCCCGTGTGGCTTGAATTGCCAAAGCCCAATTTGGTCATCTATATATATATTAAGGTTGGTGGATTTGATGATGAGCTCTCTGCTATTAAGGTTGGTCATCTATATATATATATTAAGGAAACCTCTTCTGCCGACTTTAATATATATATATATATATATATTGTATTAAGTGCAGCCGAGTGATGAGAGTAATTCCTAAAAACCTAGCAACAGCCGCATTAGAAGAAAGAATAGTGTTTTTCTTGTCATATGGGTGTGAGAGAGTTAGGGTGTATTGGGATTTAGGTTTCTTAAGAGTGTTCTTGTGTACTATTGTATCTCCCTATTTTTTATAGTGAAATTTCTCCATCGTCTCCGTGGAGGTAAGCAATTTGCCGAACCACGTAAGCTTCATTATTAATAGATCTCCATCATCAGCCATAGATTTCAAGATTCTAGAAAAGGTTTGTTCAGGTAGACCAATTGATTATTCGAGTTTAAAAATCTTTGGTTGTCTAGCTTATGTGCATATGCAGAGTGGAGAGCGTTCTAAATTGGATTCGAAGTCAAGAAAATGTGTATTTCTTGGTTTTGAAAAAGGTGTTAAAGGCTGCAGGCTTTGGGATCCAATCTCAAAGAAAACGGTGACTAGCAGAGATATCATATTTGATGAAGCCTTTATGTTGAAACAGAATGAAGCAAAGACATGTGATGATAGGCCACAAGAGAAATTAACTGTTGAGGTGGAGTTTGATGAGAATAGTTCACCCAGTGATAAGGGTGATGCTGAGATTGAACCACAGCAGCAACAAGAAGAGTCTTATTCAATTGCTAAAGGTAGAGAAAAGCGGGTTCACAAAGCACCACAGAGATATGGCTTTAAAGACATGGTTAGTTTTGCTCTCATAACTAGCAATGAAGATCCATTGTTTTAAAAGGATGTAGAAGAGATGGGTCACTACAGAAGAATAAAACTTGGGAATCCTCTAGTATGTTGACAAAGTCAGTTCCAACAGATAAGTTCAAGAGTTACTTAAGCTTGGTTGATGTTTGCAGCTTGTAAGCCCTTAAGGGCTAAGGTGGAGGCGATGGAGGAGGTTGCTAATGTAGCTTGATCAATTCAAGCCAAGGTGGAGATTTGTTGATGTTGGGCCCGGTGTGGCTTGAATTGCCAAAGCCCAATTTGGTCATCTAAACCAAATACAAGTTGTAATAGGAAACCTCTTCCGCCGACTTTAATATATATATATATATTGTATTAAGTGCAGTTGGGTGATGAGAGTAATTCCTAAAAACCTAGCAGCAGCCGCATAAGAAGAAAGAATAGTGTTTTTCTTGTCTTATGGGTGTGAGAGAGTTAGGGTGTATTAGGATTTGGGTTTCTTAAGAGTGTTCTTATGTACTATTGTATCTCCCTATTTTTTATAGTGAAATTTCTCCGTCGTCTCCGTGGAGGTAGGCAGTTTGCCGAACCACATAAATTCTTGTGTTCTTTGTGTGTGCTTGTTATTTAATTTCCGTTTATTTACTGTTATTGATTTGAGTCCTGGGATGCTATCTACACAACATGACATTATCATCAGAAACTTCACCATTACTAAGGGTTACAGCCATAGCCTTACCCTTAGATTTCAAGTAAGTAGGACACTCAAATTTCATGTGACCATACCCTTGACATCCAAAACACTGAGGACCCATAGAATTATTTGAAGATTGACTTACTTTTTCTCTAGGTTTATCATCATTGTTAACCTTAATGGGATCATTCTTCCTAAAATTTCTAGGTTCAGCAGTGTTCGTACCTCTTGCCTTTCTATTATTATTCCTGAGAAAGTTTCTAAAGTTCTTGACAAAGTAAGCAATCTCTGTAGCAGAGAGCTCATCATCAAATCCACCAACCTTAACATCATCAACTGACTTAAGAGCCATTGATTTGGATTTGCTAGTTTTGAGTAGGTCCAAATCATAAGATTGAAGTGATCCTACAAGTTCATCAACAGGGATGGAGTTCACATCCTTGCTCTCAGTGATGGCAGTCATCTTGGGTCTAAAGTTCTCAGTTAACGATCTAAGAATCTTCCTAACAATTTTAGATTGATCATAGATTTCACCCAAGTTATAAGTAAAATTAACAATATCATTAAGTTTAGCATAGAATTCATCAAAAGATTCATCATCAGACATCCTAATGCTTTCAAATTTAGAAGTTAATTGCTGCAATTTGTTGATTTTGACAGCCTTTGTGCCTTCATGCACAGTCTAGAGGACATTCCAAGCAATATGAGCAACCTCAACATTAGAGATTCTCTTAAATTCCTCCATAGAAACAGCGTTAAAGATAGCATTCATAGCCTTGCTATTGAACGAGGCTGCTTCTTTTTGAGAAGTTTGCCACTCATTAACAGGAGTAGTGGGCTTCTCCCATCTGTATTCAACAGAGTTCCAGACTCTCTCATCAATCGATTTCAAAAATGCTTTCATCCTTACTTTTCAATAAGCATAATTATTCCCATCAAAGTGAGGAGGAATAACCAGAGAGTGTCCGTGTTCTATGACAACAGGGGTCAAGGATCAGCTCAGTGATCAAAAGATCAACAACAAGAGAGCTACCCACTTTGATATCACTTAATAGTTTTTAGACCCCTTAAAACCACAATTGAATTAACCTAGATAATTAGCCAAGTTGTTACTTAGTCAAATTATTCAAAAACTAGGTTAACACAAACAAACAATCATACCATGTAAAGCAGCAGAAATATAAATAACACAAAGATATGATCACCTAAGAAACCAAACTGGTAAAAACCTGGGGAGGATTTAACCTAGCTATCCTCAAAGTAAACTTGAATCCACTATCTTGAAAGAATCAAAGTTCATACATTAAGACTTACAAGCCCTCACGCTCGACTTCTTATTGCTACCCACCAGTAGAACTTACTGACACGATCACGTGCAAACTTCGAATCCACAGACTCCTTCTTTCTTGGATTCACCACAAGATACAAGCACCCACGCTTGTGTTTCTTTAGGCTTCAATGGCAGGAACTGAATTGATCATCAAGGTGTAGAAAACTTCTCCTCCTTGAAAGCCCTAAGCTTGTATGAAGGAAAGCTCTTCAATAATCTCACAAGAGATTCACACAAATAGCAATATGAGCAACACTAAAACGTGGCTAGGGTTTGCCTTTTATACCTAGGGAAAAATAGAAAACCCTGAACGTTTTAAACAAAACAGGGCTGAGTTGGAATTTTGTAGAAAAAGCATTTAGACCCGATTTTCGATTGATCGAACCTATGCTTCGATCGATTGAACCAGGCTGAATTGCTTTAATAAGTCCTACAAAAACTTATTCCAACTTTACATAAACAAATCAACTTTAAGCAAGTCTAAACACGACTAAACACATTTTTTTGATCATGATTTGCCAGCAATACAAATTAGAGTTCTAAATACATAAAAACCTAAGTCTTTGGAACCTAACATGTAGCATCTTTAGTAATACTCCAGCCAAGAAGAAAATTGAGTGAACCAAGAAACTTGAAAGTGATGAGGATGCTTTTCTCTAGAAAATGGATAGTTTGAAAGACGGATTTGATATGGTTTATCTTTTAAATAAGCATGTCTAACTTCGTCACGTATATTAGCTGGATAGTTACACATTTTAGTGTGCTCTCCTAGATCTTGTTTTAAAATTCTAACATCAACTTCATTGGAACTAAGTGGTGAAAATTTTAAATGAATTTCTTCAAGTTCCACTTCCACCACTGACAGTCTAGAAAGGATGTTTTTCGGGATCAATCCTTGGAGATTTAGAAGGACGCTCATTGGAAGTTGACACTTCAACGTTAGAACCAAAAAGTGTACTATTTTCTGAATTACCATCTTCATTTTTTTTTTGAAGAATGAGTCAATAGTCCTAAACTTGCCCATGATCTAGATTTATCAAATTAAATTATCACGAATAATTTTCCATGTCAGCATAATATTTAAATAAAATTATCATTTTATTTAAATAATTTTTTTTTTGTTTAGTCCAAACTTAATAAGCAGTGAAACTCTATCTCTCTAACAAGTATAACTTAAAGTCAAACTCTTCATTATCATTTTAAAAAAAAAAAAAGAAAAAAAAGAAGAAGAATAAAAGACTCACCTTAGATTAAGAAAAAAAGAGAAAGAGAGAGTGACTCCTGTTAGGACTCTCTCTCCCCTCCTTAAAGTCCTAATGATTACCACCTCAAAACCCTAAACTTAACTTCACTTTAGGATTCAAAAAAAATAAAAAAAGAGAGAGACTCACGTAACCAAAAAAAAGAAAAAAAAGAAGTTAGGATTAAGCAAAAAAAAAAAAAAAAAAAAAGGAAAAAGAGAAGGACTCCTATTAGAAGCCTCTTTTCCCTCCTCAAAACCTTAGCAATTACCACATCAAAGCCCTAAACTTAACTTCACTTTAGGATTAAAAAAAAAAAAAAAAAAAAAAGAAGAAAAGAAGAAGAAGAAGAAGAAAAAACACAAGCAATCTGATTCAACTTTGTTCTTTGATTAATGAATTTTATGTCGAATTTGTTTATATTGTTATTATTAATAAAATTTCAATTTAGCATATGTGGATATTTGTTTATATTGTTATTAATGAATTTTATCTTTTATGTCGAATTTTTTATTTGCTTTCATATTTGCCTGAGATTTTCTTTCTATCTTACTCTTTTGTTATGCTTAGAATTGATTTTCTTTTGATCATTTGGGTTAATCTCCATATTTATATTGACATTTTTTTTTCGTGGATTTGGGTTTCGGGTTGAAATTTCTACTAATTATTTTTTTTATTGTACATGGCAGATAAAGCATCTCTATTGTTTTGGAGAAAAATCAAAACTACAACCTATGTCTTCCAGCCTAAGGAATGATAAATTTTTATTGGATATGTTATATATAAATTTGTTGAATTTGGTTTGGTTTTGAAGTAGAATTTGGGGATTCTATAAATTTTGAAGTTTTAAGTCTTGAAATTTTTGGTATTTGCATCTCAGTAGGTTAATCTTAATTCTTCACCTTAAATACTTTTTATTTAGGTTCATGTGATTTTTTGTTTTCTTATTAAAAGCTATGATTTTTGGGTGATTAATTATTTGTTTGGATTCAACATAAAAGATAATGGAATTTGGTATTATAATTTTGATATTGTTCCATGTTTTGAATTGTCTATATTGTTATTACTACGAGAAAGTCATATTGCTACTCAAATTTGAAACTTGGTGTGTCTTCCTCATATCATGGTCTTTGTTTATATATTTGCAGTTTATATTAGTTTTGAGTGTGTGTATATATAACTATTGGGAGTTTTGCTTTATTAATTTAAGAATTGTAAATTACTTTGTAGGTTTCGGTAACCATGTACTTGCAACTCAATAATGTTCAATGTTAGACAACACTTCTAAACTATGGAAAAGTATAGAAATTAAATATTTCTTCATTTTAAAAAAAAATACTAACTAGCAAAATTTCTATTTACTTATTGTTGGATTTTTTTTTTTTTTCTGAGTCAATAGCTTTTCCGTGCATTGCATGGTTTAGCACAATATTTAAATAAAATTATCATTTTATTTAAATAATTTTTTTTTTTTTAGTCCAAACTTAACAAGGAGTGGAACTCTATCTCTCTAACAAGTCCAACTTAAACTCAAACTCAAAATCATTATTATCATTTATTTTAAACAAAAGTATTTTTCTTTAATCCAAACTTAACAATGAGTGAAACTTTATCTTTTTAACACGTCCAACTTAAACTCAAACTCAAACATTGATAATTAAAATTTAATTTATGGCTTCTTCATCAAATTGTAACACAAATTGAAGTCATACAAGAGCAATTAATGCAATGATATAGTTTCTTAAATTTTTTTATAATTCTTTTTTAATCTACCTCACAAATAGGTAAGTTCTCGTGCATAGCACGAATTAGAGACTATTTAAATAAAATAACTGAGATTTAAAAATATATACTAATAAAATACTAATAGTCCAAAGATTGCTAAATAAAAAACAAACATTCAAATGTCAATACATAAAAAAAAAAAACATATATATATATATATAATAAACAACAAATAAATACATGTGTATATATTGTTTATAATATATTGACTTTTATAATAATATATAATATATTATAAGGAATTAAAAAAGAAAGCAATGAAGAGAAAAATAAAAATACTTGGAAAGTGTTAAAAACTTATGGGTTAGCCGGTCTTAGGGGCATAGACAAAGCACTGCGCACTGCACAAGCATGGAAGCTTCATAAATTGAGTCACAAATTGAGGGTCCCACAGCAATAAGTCACTGACAAATGGACAAAATTGAGTCACTCTTTCTTGTCTAAATTGAAAACATACTCACATAGTACACTACACTACCGCAAAACTTTTACTACACTACTACAAAACTTTTACTTTTAAACAAAGGGAGGAAAAGCAAAGAACTGAAATCTGAAAAGATAAAAAAAGAAAGAAGAAGAAGGCAAGGCAGTGGCGAGAAGGCAAAGAGAAAGAATTGACTGAAAGAAGAAAAAGAAGAACGCAAAGGTCAAGTCCTCAATGGAGACAGAGAGAGCAAAAGAGAGAGAGTCACCTGTGTAAGAAAGATTGTTTTTGCAATAATGCAACTGTGTATGTGTGGCTGTGTGGGAGAGACAAACTTTTAGACTTTTCAATTTTTCTACTATGTATATGTAAGCCTTAGATGTGTTGGGAAGAAAATTAGAATTTTTTCCCTTTTATTTGTTGAGGAAATTCTTAAAATACCTATGTGTTCATTTTAAAGATGCTGAATGTGTAATTATTGTAATTTGTTGACATGTATTTATGAATTGTATTTTATTTAAATGAAAATTGTGTTTATTTTTATACTTTCTTAAATATATATATATTTTATCAAGTATGGGGGGCCAAAATGATAAGGTTATTTTAGAATTTTCGAATTGTTTAGGATATTTCCCCCCAAAAAAATTAATTAATTAATATTTTTCAAAAATTTTGGAGGCCAAGGCCCCCCTAGGTCCTCAAATGGATTTGCCACTAGAGTTACTCTTGTGAGATCTATGAGGTTTTTGTAACCTTCTAACTCTACAAGTGTCTACCAGAATGAGATCTATAATCAAGAATTGGTGGAATCAAGTTGTTGCTACCAGAGCAACAACTGCTGATGATCTAAACCTTTGAGGGGGATCTCAAAGTCATAAGTGTGGGAGCTTGTGTTCAGCAAATCTAAGATAGAAGAGCCCGTGGAGTCGGAGTTGCACATGGTCGTGTTAGTAAGTTCTACTAGAGGTAGCATTAGATTTAGGTGTTAAATCATTTGTAAACTTCCATTCTATCATAATGGATTTGTTTATCTTAAGGATAGTTAGGTCAAATCTTTCCTAGGTTTTTACCTTAAAACGGTTAGTTTCATTGGTTTTCCTAGGTAATCATATCATTGTGTTATTTACTTTTCTTCTATGCATGATATGATTTATTACTGTTTAACCTAGATATCATAATTAATCTAAGTAACTACTTGGCTAATTCACTAGGTTTAAACAATCTGTTTTAAGGGGTCTAAACAAAGAAAAATCTATATATATATATATATATATATATATTTATGAATTGTTGTTCTCAAATATCAAAAATACTCACCATTTAGCCAGCCCCACCTAAATTTTAATTGCATCGTTCTTCGAATTTGACCACATGTGGACACAACAGGGAGTCACCACCTAGTTTTTACAATGGTCTAGGAACCATATATATATAGAGAGAGAAAGAGAGAGAGTCCTTTCAAGTAAGGACCATTGATCTTACTATCAGAGATATGGGTTTGGAGTTAAGGTATGATCTAGGGAAGGTGTTAGGCACCTAAAACCGCCTAACCCTAAGGTTGGCTTCGTTATGTTGTGTCTTATGTCTTAATCTCATTAAAGGCACATTCAATATTGTCATTCTAAACTCACACACACACACTAACATACATCTAACAATCAACATGTCATCAATCATCCCAAAAACCCTAGTCATTCATCTATCATGGCATCTCATCACGTCACAAACTCTAGCCTTCATCTAGCATGGCCAACACATCATCTCAAACAAGGCAGAAACAAAACAAGGTAGAAAGATAGTCATGGCAAACAAATTAGATCATCACATGTATTCCAAACCTTTAGACATTAAATCATGCATCAAGCAAACATATTATATTATAAAAATGCATGTTCATACTAATGCATGACTTACCTCACTTACCTTGCTACATCTCAGCACCTATGGCATTAATGGACAGACATGTAAATGAATGGCATGGTATTAAAGCAAGAAATTGAAAACAAAACCGATTCTAACACGCAATGACAAACAAACATGTGAATAGAGAAACAAATACTTAAAAGCATAAAAAATGAGCAAAATAGAGACATATTATGTAAAGTAAAAGAAGAAATAGAAGCAAGGAACTTGAATTAGGGTTTCTAGGCAAGAGTATGCGTGTGCATGCATAAGCCTGCGTACGCAGGCCAGTTTTATGCATATGCTACTTCGAGCCCTCGTACGCATGCAAGAAACATGTGCATGCGCACGTAGACACGCCCTAAAGAACTCTAACCCAGAAAACAAGAATATAGAAACAAAGCAGAACAATTCTAACAACCTAGCATGCTTAAAAATGTAAAGAAAGCCTAAACCTAATCTAAACAAACATTATAAAGCATAAACAAAGCTAAAAAAAGATTAAAACACAATAAAAAGGAAGAAATGAAAAGAAAAGTTTAGAACTTAATACCTTAAACAAGAAGCTTTTCAAACTAAATTTTGCCGCTCCCCTCAATCAAATCTATTCACAATTCAATAAAAAAGTTATTAGTAATCTTAAAATTTGAAGTGCAAGATCAAAAAATGTCTCAATCAAATAAAATTGACTTGGGGATGTTTTGTAAAAAACTCCCTTTTTGGTTCACTATTTCTAGTGAATCGTAGGTTTTCCCTTAGGATTTTCTCTGCCCCCCTTGAAATATACCATGTAAGGCTATTTATATTGTGAAAATGGGGGTTTGGAACGTCTCTTAGACGATGTGGGATTCATTCCAAATCTCAATCTTAAATGCAAAAGAATTTCCTTCATAGGTTTTGAAATCCTACCTGCATGCGCAAGCTCATGCCAGTGTATGCAGGTTTTAAGGCTGCGTACGCAGGCCAAGGGTTTTCTTTGGCCTTTATTTTTCAAAAAATAAATTTATTTGCTTATAGAAAGTTGTATTTTCCATTTTTACACCTCTTAAGTCAATTTGTAATCTAATAGGGCCTTAAACCAACCTTAGGCTTTAGAATTTCAGCATTATTGGGGAACGGGGGCTTGAGTCATAAAGGGTACAAAATGTAGTGTCTACACCATCAATCTTGATCATGTACCACCAAAAATAACCCTTCACTATATCTTTCATATTCACAACTCTGGATTTTTAATCTAAGCCTTGAAATCTAATTCTCGTATGTTACGAACCCAAACTCTGAGCAACCCTGATCAAGACCATTCCTTCAATCTAACCACCTTATTTTAATCGTATCTACGGAGGAATTAACCATTCATCACAACCTTCAAATAAACTAGTTTGATTCCCAATCTGAAAATCGACACTGAGTTCCTGTTTGTCATGCACTCGAGATCAAAGAAATCCTGATCGGACTTTTCTCTTAACTTGATCAATCAATTGAGCTCAAATTTCAGAAACTAACATATGATTAACCTCAATTGAACCCTAAGAAGCCTTAATCATGCATTTTCTCATAATCCGACCGTATGATTAACCTCAAACTTCACTAGTGCCTACATTTTCCTCTAGCCTTTAAACTATATGATTATGATATTGATAAGATATTAGTGCTTGTTGATCACATGCCATGTACTTGCACCACAAGAAACCCCGACCGAGCTTGTTCTCACAATCTAATCATCTGTTCAAGCCCACCAATACTCTGAATCGGAAAATTTTTCTAAAACCATAGACGTCAAGACTTGAGCCCCTATACCAAACAACCCACGACCCCCTCCCCCCCCAAAATTTCAACTACTTCAATACTCCAATTTGAACACTAGACTCCCTTACTTTTTATTTAGAATCAGACATTTAAAACTACTAAATTCAATACCAAAGCCCTTGTACCAATTCCCCCCCCCCCGCCTCTTCGGAAAAAATTTCAACTGCTCAATTATTCCAATCTGACCACTAGATTCCCTCGGTATATCACCCACAAAAACCTCCCCTATAAAATTCATATCTATTTGTTGATTTTCTAATTAAACACTCAACGGTCGAAAAATAATAAATCCTAGTCAAAATTAGGGTTTTCTCAAAACCCAGTCAAACAATCTTCGAATTACATGGCTGAAAATCTTGTGTAACTTAATTTACTATGGTTAGTGTTAGGTTTTATTTATGTTGGCAATTTATGAGAAAAATGTATTTTGTAAGTGCCTTTAGAAGTTTATTTTTACAGTCAAAACTACTACAAAGTTTTGCAATTTATAGTATGAATCTAGAAATTTTCATTCATGTTGGACTATTTAATTTCAATTGATTGAAAATCACAGATAAGACTACTTTGGTTTCGTGCAACTAATTGTAGACAATAAAAGAGGTTATATAAACAAAGAGAGAGAAGTTCCTCCTATGCCTATTAATTATTTTGTACCTATGATTTTTTACCCAAAACTCTCTCATACCTTCTATTGGTAATATTCTTTGAAGAAAATCAAGATCTGGTGTTATAGGAGTTACTGCTTCAAACTAGTCATCAAGAGTGTTGGATTTAAACCATTAACACTAATCTTGGAGTCATGGACTGGAGGTCTATGTTGGAGCAAAACTCCAAGGGTGGTTTTGGAGTCATGGATTGGAGGTTCACAGTTAGAACACATCCATATCAGAGATATTGTGGATCTCAAAGCTTAGTTTAGTAATTGTAGTTAAGTTTACAAAGAATAGGTTTATTCAGTTTGTGAACTTTTATTTGATAGTGGATTTGTTCATCTTGATATTGGTCTCCTCAAGTTTTTACTGTGAAACTAGATTGTTTCATTGGTTTTTCTAGATCATCATATCTTATGTTATATTTATATTATGTTGTGTATGATATAGATGTTTGTTTAATTAACCTAAGGCTTTCATAATAGATCTAATAATCAACTAGGCCTTAAAAATTTTGTTAATTACTGTTTTGATAGGGGTTTGAAACAAATAGTTAGCCCCAAATGAACAAATTCTATTAAAAAAATAACAAAAAATAAAGTGCGCAAGTAAACCATAGTCAACCTTTTTGACCCCAAAAATGCCAAAACCAACACCCGAAATGCCTAACCACTAAACGATCATGTAAATGTCATAAGCTTTCCAACAGTATATGGCATGCAATAATCCGAATCCAATAATTCCTCCAATAACACCTACGTCTTGACAAACCAACACGAGTTCACAGCGCCTAAACTTTCAGGAACCATAACTTTTGACACTAAACTCTAATTCTTGAAAAATTGCTATCATTATAAATAAGCTCTCTGAAGGTGCTTAATTTGTCAAATTTTGAGTTCCAAAAAAGACCAACTAGGTTGATGGCACCTAATCATAAACACAACTCACTTTTACACGAGGAGTCCTTTCTCCCTTCTTGTAGGCTGTAGGAGTGAATAATTTTCTTGACTGACTCTTTCTTATTCTGTATGTCTTTTATCACATGCTTGATCTTAGCTAAAAGCCCTAAAAGAATGATGAAATTATTGACAGCGGATCCAACTATATTTTCTTTTCCTTTTTTTTTTGCTAAGTAATTTAACTATATTTTCACTTCACATAAGAATGGTTCACATTTCAATCTGATATATGAATGTATATTTATGTGAGATAGAGTTGAATTGTAAACAAAATAATATGTGAAAGAAGATTAATCCATCAGCATTTATTTTAACCTAAGAATTGAGTGAGGTCAAAGTTGACCGATCCTCATTCATACTTTGGTTTCTAAACCTCACATGTTCAGCCTATTTAATTTGTGCGGTGGCTTGACAGATAAGGTATCTTTCTATTATGGAGTAGAATTAAAATTAAAAGAGAAAAAAAAAAAAAAAGTGGCTAACATTAGATTCAACAAGAGCACATAATTTCAACCAAACCATTCTTATTCCCAATTTTTTTTTTAAAATGTTCACATGTTAGCACGTGAAATTGAATGTGAAAAATGAGACATAAAAGAGTGGAGGTGTGAGAATCAAAGCCTTCTTTTAATGTTTTGATGTTGCAAAAGTCTAAAAGAAAGCACACATGGTGCTCTGTTTGATGAACAAAAATTAAACCGTTAGTTTTTGGGTAGTAAACCTCGAATCCATGATTTTTTTTTTTTTTTTCGTTGATACAAAATAGAATTTTACTCTAACATAATCTAAGTATATATATATGAAACTCCCTCTTGGAGACTGGAACCTCGACCCTTGCCCCCCACACTACACAAGCACTTATACTTGTGGAGGTGATCATCGCACTAAGGGTGTGTGGTGGTATGAGGGGTTTCTTGAATACATAAGATGATAAAAATTGGAATTCACTAAAGAAAAAAATTGACAAAATGTCTATGTTTATTGATAATAATCTAATTTGCCTCTAATGGCTACAAAACATATAAATACTAAGAAAAAAGTCAAAAACCCTAATTCGCACTAATTATGCGATTATGTGACAAAATGCTGAAATTTACCAAGAATGGCAAAATTGAGTTTAATGCAGAAACATAAACTAAAGACCTTAAGAGTCGTCCCAAAACAAACGGGATCTTATTCTGACTTTGGAGAAAAAAGTTATTAAGGAAACAGAAATTACTATAAAAGGCAAAATGCATTTTTCGATGTCTAAATGAAGGAATTCGCCATTTTTAGGGGGTACCTCATAGCAAAGTGACTACTATTTCTTAGAAGGCTATTTCGCTTCAGCCTGTCAAATTTTATGCGATTCCAACTCCAACGCTCATGATTTCTATTAGTGCCTTTTTGTCTTGCACAATGATTTCAGGCACGTGTGAGAGTCCAAAGAGTCTATGGCAGTTTGTTCTGCATCATGTTCCATAGAATGATGCCAAGGATCTGGTCCACCTGGACTAACTCGGTTAGACTCATACATTTGTCTCTTTTCTGACATCTTCAGCTCCAATCCCATGTTGACAATAGCTTTAGCACCCACGAGAATTGGCTGCAATGATTTGTTTGGAATATTCCATGCCTCAACAATTGGATTGAGAGGACGAGCTTCAGACCTTCTTGTAAATGTGAGTAAGGCCAATATTATAAGGCAAACCCAAGACATCAACTTAGTCATTTTTCTCTCCATATTCTGCAATAGCTGTTGAGGTTTTAAGTTCTGAAGTTCTGCAGTAAGCTCTATATATAGATAAGTCATTCGTAATAATATTAAGCACCTGATGAAGTATCAATCCAATTATTTTCTTCTTATGTTGAGTGTCTGTTATCTAATTGCATAAGGCATGTACACTCCGCCTTGTATATTAGTAAAAATAAAAACCAAAATAAAGAATTCAATTGATTTAAGATCACATCTGACTTATCTGAGAGTTATTCTGATGAATTTATTTATCAACAAAGAACGCACTGGGACTTGAATCTCAATTCTCTAATGGTATTGTTATAGTACGTAATACTTAGCTGCCTCCACAGTCCACGTGCACTGTGTATAATTGGTCATTTTCGTGAGGACTTTGGCCGGTGCTTTCGCCTTTAGAAAACAAAGTGAAATCTAAAAGGTAGCATACATATAAGACTTTGGCCAAGCTATATGTAAGACATATAAACAAGGCGAAACTAGGCATGCGTGGTTTAAACTTTCAAGTCTTCGTGATTTTTTATTATTAATTTAATTTATCTTCTTGTATTTCTCATCATTAAACTTTACAGCCATGTAGGCTTGATTCTATTGGTGTCGAAGGTCGGAAAGTTTCAAAAAGTGATACATGAATGGTTTGAACTTTGAACTAAGAAAACAATGCCTGACTGCCCAATCTTTGTAAAGATTCAGTCCCACTAGTTATATCAATATTTTTCCAGATTCTTTAGTCAAATCTTCCAGTAAGAAAATAATCCATAACTTTTCACCCGAATTCAACTAAATCTTCGTTTGCACATTTTTGTTTTTAAATGGCTTGCGGTTGTGCGCTACATATGAAGAAGTGTGTTATTGGCAAAACTTGGTGCACGTGAGTGTACCAGATTGGGACAACCGTATATCACCCTCAATAACATTGGTTGATACGCGGCGTTGTGTCATAGTACCAGATTTAGTGGAAAATGGATTCGAAGAATCCTTAATAATAATTTTCGTGATGTATCTTTACAAAGATTGGGTATTTGCTGCTGAATATTTTGATTTATTAGCGGTATTGTTTGTAAGTCAAATTTAACACGCAAGCATGCATGGTTGTAATTAGTTTTATATATATATATATAGATAACATTTTTTGTTTTCCTGACAACGAAGGCAAGATTGGTCAGTGGTGTTAAAAGTAATGCTTTGTAGTTTTTTTATGCATGTAGTTGTTTGTTATGTATTTTGAACTTGTGTCCTTTATGGTCATTCCTTGCATGTAACTAGGTGCGTGTGATGGAAAAGAGTAAGGACGGTCATTTATATTTGAAAAAGATATCCGTGTAATTGGAGGAGTCTAGAATCAAGTGAATGGAGAAGAAGATTGAAGAAAACTATAGCCTCGTTCTATCTTGTTCAAAAAATACTTACTGTGCATCTTCAATAGCAACATCTTGAAAGAAACTTATAATCAAAATTGTAAGTTTTTAGACCCCTTAAAACATAATTGGATTAACCTAGTTAATTAGTCAAGTAATTACTTAATTAGTCCAAATTTCAGATCTAGGTTAACACAATCATATAATCATATCAATGTAAAGTGCGAAATATAAAGAATACAAAGATATGATGACCCAAGAAACCACACCGGTAAAAACTTGAGGAGGATTTAATCTAACTATCCTCTAGGTAAATTGAATCCACTATGAAAGAATTGAAATTTTACAATAGCAACTTAGACCACTAACATCCTATTGCTACCTCATGTAGAAAACTTACTACCACGACCACGTGACAGCTCCGAGATCACGGACTCCTTCTTTCTTCGATTCTCCAGCAAGTACAAGCACTCCCGCTTGCGTATCTTTAAGCTCTTTAGTGTAGCAACTAAATGATCATCAAGCTCTCAATGAAATCTGCTTCTTGATAATCCTAAGCATGTGTGAAGGCAACCACCTCTCAGATCTCACAAGAGATTCACACACACAGCAAATAGAGCAACCTCAAAAACGTGGCTAGGGTTTCCCTTTTATACCTAGGGCAAAACATAAAACCCTACACATCATATGGGCTTAAGGCTGAGTTGGAAATTCTGCAGAAAAAACGTTCTGCCCGACTTTCGATCGGTCGAGTCTAATTCTCGATCGATTGAGCCAGACCGAATTGCACAATGAATTCTATAGCAGCTCAATTCCAACTTTACATAAAACACATACTTTGAGCAAGTCTAAAACAAGACTAAATACCTGTTTTGATTATGGTTTGCCAACAATACAAATTAGAGTTCTAATACATTAGTTCCTAAGTACTTAGAACCTAACAAAAATCATTGTTCCCTTTTATTCCAAAGCCAACATAGTGGTGTCAAAGCATAATTTGAGTGAAATACAAGCTGGTGGAGAAGATATGTGATGGGAAAACAAGCCCCAGTTAAAGGCAATGGCGAGTACAAGCAACCAAAATATACATGGGAACCCAACTACCTTCATCTTCTATTTTTAATGGAGAAAGCTATGGCTTTTGGTTTGTAAAAATGAGAACCATTTTTCTTTCACATGAGCTTTGGGAGTATATAGAAGATGGTTAACCGGACCCTATATCCTACTTCTGACCATAAAACCTCAATGGCTTTTGCAAAAATCTGGAGAGAAATATTATTAAGTTGATGTTTTGGGTTTGCCTTATATTGGCTTTGCACATATTTGCAAGCAGGTTTGAAGCTCGCCCTCTCAATCCATTTGTTGCGGCATGGAATCCAAACAAATCATTGCAACCAATGCTCGAGGATGCTAAAGCTATTGTCATGAACATGGAATTGGAGTTGAAGGTGACAAAAAGAACAAATATATGAGGCTAACGGTGTTACACCCCAAACCCCAAAGGGTCCAAAGCATGACCCTATATCCTACTTCTGACCATAAAACCTCAATGGCTTTTGCAAAAATCTGGAGAGAAATATTATTAAGTTGATGTTTTGGGTTTGCCTTATATTGGCTTTGCACATATTTGCAAGCAGGTTTGAAGCTCGCCCTCTCAATCCATTTGTTGAGGCATGGAATCCAAACAAATCATTGCAACCAATGCTCGAGGGTGCTAAAGCTATTGTCATGAACATGGAATTGGAGTTGAAGGTGACAAAAAGAACAAATATATGAGGCTAACGGTGTCACACCCCAAACCCCAAAGGGTCCAAAGCATGAGAAAGGCGTCTCATAGTACCTATAGATATTTTCCTTTTTGACAATCCAATCCACAAAAATAATATCAAGTACCAACATCAATAATTATCATAATAATTCCATTGAATATACTCTCAAAGTAAGTCAGAGCTCCAAGCAATAATTACAAGAATCATTGGCCACAAAAGAATAGAAGTCTGAATAAATAATTACATATCATCCGCTTGCCCCATCAGTGGGAATAACGTCACAACCACTATAATAAACAAAAGAATGAGTCAAGCCTATTCTAAGATGTACATCATCCAATATCTTCATTACAAAAGTTCAGCCTCCATCAGTAGTTAGTCTAACTACTGTTAGCCACCAAAAAGTTGTCTCAAAAGATTGTTGTCTACTCTGAAAAGTTTATAAAATAATGAAATGAGATAGAGCCCAATAAGTAGTATAATTAATGAGGGTAGGGGAAATGCAAGTTTCATCTTTAATAATTATAATATGACAAGAATGATTAAGTAATGAAACACAAATTTTCTCAAAGTAAATACCTCGAAACTATATACTATAATCTGTGAGCACCAACAATATAATTTCGAAAGCCATAATATCTAACGTAAGGTAAATTATCACAAATATACCACACTACCACATAGACCGGTCAGGGGATCCATCCATTCACAACTGGCATGATATTGACCTCTTTGATATGTAGAATCTTGGCCTTATGGACAGTAGCCTCACCCATACCCTCAAGGTTTTTCTCTCCCCCCATGGGCAACAGAGAGAGCGCATCAAATAGGACTTCTTTTGCATGTGGTCTTTTGACCCCATGGATAGCAACCTCACCCACACATAATCAAGGAATCTTTTCCTCTCATGGACAGCAGGGAAGAACGCATCATCCAAAGTGAAAGGGCACTAACCTGGATCTGATTCTGTTGTCACAAAGACTACGAAAACCAAATCAGGTGATCACCGGGAAATTACACATGGTGTGGTGTTAAAACCACATAAAGCTCACAGGTTACATTATTTTGAAACACATAGTTTATATCTAGGTAGTTTTAGAAAAACCTTAAATAAACTAACCTCTACAAAGTTTGTAAGGTTTTCAACTTCATTCTTGTCAAGAGATTTTCTATCAATTTCCCACATAACAAGACAGGATAAGCATCTTTAAATTTTATAATATACCATAAAATCCATGATTTCCTTATCAAAGATTGAATAAAAAATGCTCTTTTTTTCATATCAACAATTCATGCATTTCCCAAATGTAGTACCAAATATGATGCATTTTCAAATATAATCATATATATATATATATATTAAGGTTACGACACAACAGTTTTAGGAAAATATAGTTTCCATAGGTAGTTTCCAAAAGTGTGTCTAACCCAAAAACAACATTTATGTAACATGGTTATTTTTCAAAAATCCTATTAAAAAGCTACTTACCTCACAACCGCAAAATCCTAATTCTCCAAGCTCCAAGGAGATTAGCTAGAATCTAAACAATATCAAGTAAACCTATCACAATAAGCATAGAGCTTGAAATTGCATCTAGCTACAATTTAGGAATTGCCAAATAATCACTTAATTAGGCAAGCCTAGTATTTAACCTTATCAATAATAATATATTCCACTTCCAAAGTTTCTCAACAAATTGATTCACAAGGCATAAACTCCAATTTATAAAGTTAACCCATTTAGTATCATCTCCAACATTATGACTAGCTTCCATAAAATTTACACTACATCATTAAGTGACCCATGAAAGCAAAATCAAAATATCCTCCAAGACAAGAAATTTAGAACTTCAACTAACTCCAAATAAACCCAATGGCAATGGAAAAATTAAATTTACCAACCATCACATGTTATAACTTAAAACCCCTAAATTTTCCACCATACATAAATCTTAAGTAGTCATCATTAGTACAAATTATATACCCACTCATCAAATAATTCCACCAATACAAAACTCATACATAAAAACACATAAATATCACATCCAATGCTCATAAATCACATAGGTATCATTATTAAAGTTTAGATAAAAATAACCTCAAGCAAAAGTGTAAGGTTGAATTTAATCAACCATTTTGTTGGCTTTATTTCATACCAAATTTGCTTGTAATTCAACATTTAGAAACTCTGTATTTATGTGGGAATCATGTAAGGGTAGTATGTGAGAGAGTGTGAAGAAAAGCTCAAAAGTGTGCATTCTACAGGGACTCGCGACTGGATCTCATGAGTGGCTTGTGGCTAGCAAGTCGCCAAAAGAGGCACACATGTGAAGCATGCAGGGGAGCGGAAGAGTCACGCCAACTGTTGCACTACAGGACAAAAGTCCCAGACTGGCCAGGTAGTTAGCTCATGACTTGAACTCGCGACTCAATCCAGTCGCGAGGCCAAGTCACCCAACCACTCTATTATAAGAAAAACTGACCTTTCGCATTCCAAACACACACTAGTATAAATACCCCCTACACCCACATATTGTAGAGAGCTTCAAGAGAGAATTTTGAGAGAGAAACCCTAGAGAAAAACAAGATTGACTCATTCACAATCGTCATCCTTTGATTCTCCAAATTCCTCCACTCTCAACCTTTCCATTGATACATCCTTGAGAGGTACATTAGCCAAAACCTTTTCTCAACATACCTATATCTGTGAGAAGGCTATTTGGTGCTTGGGAACCAGTTAGGAAGGGACCAATTGACATTGGTTGATGCTATGGGCTATAGCGAAATCCGGTAAGTTAGAGAAGACAAAGGTTCGGCGTAACCTCGTTGGAACAAGAAGTTTGGAAGGCTTAGGTACACTGGGTAGATTAGGCTTGGAGGGTCTTCTACTGTTCATGTATCCCAACTTCATTCTTTAGTGGATTATTGACCACTTTGAGGGTGACAGAGAGATTTTATGCCAAGGACTTTGGTTTCCTCTTCGATAACACATCATTGTGTTCTCTTTGTGTTTGCATCTCTCTTCCCTTAATCTTTTCCATTTAATTTCTGGTGTGATTGTAATTTTATTTGGTTTAGATTTTTTTATCAATTCTGTTGTAGCTTATGCTCATATTCCGCACATACATTTTTTGATAATAAGCTTGAATTGGTAATTTGTAAATTGGGGGTCTAAACGTTCAAGGTGTTTTACACACTTTTTGAACATTCAATTGGTATCAAAACGGGTGCACTTGCTGTGGTTTAATTACCTTAGTGCAATCCTTGATCCCGTTTGAGATGGACAAGTCTCAATCTTTAAATGCTCCACCATATTTTAATAGAAGCAACTATGCCTCTTGGAAAGTCTGAATTAGGGCATTTTTGTGTTCAATTGATGAAATCATTTGGGATGCAGTGGATGTTGGATGGACTAGACCTGAGGCTGCTAAATCCACATAGGATAAGGCAGCCCTTACGGCAGCTAACGCTAACAGTAAAGCTTTGAATGCAATCTTTTGTAGTGTTTTTCCAGATGAGTTTCACAGGATTTCTCACGTAACTATTGCCAAGGAGGCATGGCAGATATTGGAGACCACATATGAAGGAACGAAGAAAGTGAAAGACACTAAATTGCAGATGCTAACCACTCGATTTGAAGAGCTGAAAATGAGTGAGGACGGGTCATTTAACTCATTCTATGGCAAGCTGAATGAGGTGGTTATTGGCAAGTTCAATTAGATGAGAAAACGGAGGACTCAAAGATAGTAAGGAAAATCCTTCGATCATTGCTAGAGAGCTTCCGTGCAAAAATTACAGTAATTGAAGAGAGTAAGGATCTTGATGATATCAAGGTTCAAGAACTAATTGGCTCACTTCAAACATATGAGCTGTCATTGCCATCACAAAGGAAGAGCAAATCCCTTGCTCTTAAGATAATCAATGAAAAGGTAGAAACTCACGACTCATCAGATGAGGATGTTGTCTATACAGATGTGGCATATCTTATTAAGAATTTCTGAAAGTTCTTGAAATTTAAGAAGAATGGAAAGTTTGCTAAGAAGGGAAAATTCCTAAGTTTCGGAAAGGAGAAAAAGGATTTCAAGAGGAAAGATGGGAAGGACTCTCAATCCCCTCAAGGAATCACGTGCTTCGAATGCAACGGACATGGACATTTCAAGAAAGAGTGTCCCAATTATTTGAAAGTGAAGGTAAAGGTATATGCCACTACTCTTAGTTATTTAGATTCCTCTAGTTCAGATTCAGATGAAAGCTGTGATGAAGAAGGAAATTTCTTTGCTTTCATGACCATTGATCATGTAGAATCTTTGGAGAATTTGAGTGTGCTAATGGAAGAGCTTGGTGAGCACACTGAATTGGAGTCAATTGGGATGGTGGACAAATCTGATGATGAGAAAGATGACGGAATAGTGGGACTGCAAGAGACCTATAATTCCCTCCTTGAGAAGACCAGCGGATATGCAAAAGTGGCCAATGCAGCCTTTAAAAAGATGAAGAGGGCATAGGAAGATTATAAAAATCTTCTAATCCGATACAAAGAGACTAAGTGTGAAGTCGAGACACTAAATGGAAAGTTGACCAAAGCCTACTCAAAGATAAAATTCCTTGAGCTTGAGGTGGTTCAAGCCAATGCTAAAGTAGAGTGAGTTTCTTCCATGAAGCTTGATGAAGTCCTTGCTCATCAAAAGCCTTTCTCTGATAAAAGCGGATTGGGATACACCAACGAAAGCAATTCGGCTACAAATACATCCAAGGAAATGAAGTTTGTGAAGGCTAAGGAGCCGATGATTGAAGCTGGGGAAAAAGAATAATGTGACTAACCAACGGTTTATGACTAAGCCTCCTAAACAATCAGTGGTCAAACCTAAGGGTAAAGGGAAATCACTCCCAAAGTTACAAAGGGGTTTGAGAACTCAACACTTCTGCCATCACTATGGAATTCAAGGTCACACTAGACCAAATTGTCATAAGCTGCAAGCATTGAAGAATTCAGGTGCTCAAAGGTAGAGAGGACCAAGAAATGACAAAAGGAATTGGGCTGTTGAACAATCAAGAGGTCGATATGGTGATTCTGGAGTAATGGACGTGATGAAGATGATTGATGCATTCACCACTTGTTTGACAAGCTTCAGCATAAGGTTTGACAGTCACAACACTTGTACCCAATCCTATAGGAATATCACCCCAAATGCATGTGACGTGTGGGTGAAGAAAGGTACTCATGCATAAGTATTACAACATGTCCATGCATTAATATTTCCTATGTTTTGGGACATCACTTGGTTGTGTGCTTTTTGTTGTGATGCTAGCTTGTTTTGAAAAAATTTGTGTTTGCCTTTGTTTTTAAATGTTTTTACATTGTTGTTTTTTATCAATCTTTTCTTGCTTTTGTGTCAAAAATCCAAAAACACATAAAAAGTAGAAAATCCAAAAAGTTTGATCGACATTATTGTGTATTGTCATAAGCATGTTTTGCCTTGTACATTTGTACTTATGGAATTGTGCATTTACAAGCATAGCTTGTACTTAATGCACTCATATCATTGTTGGAGAAATCTTGACATTTATGTGATTGTTGTAAATAGATCTTCAAACTTGTCATGAATGATTAGTCAATGGTTTTGTTGATCTTGAGACATGCATAGACTTGTGTCTATATATCTTCCCACTCTTTTATTTATTTATTTATTTATTTGCTTGAAGAGCTCAACAAATGTAAATCTCCAAATGAAAATAGATAATGAGCTGCAAAAGTCGTTGCACATACTAGTATTTGACTAGAAAAAAGGGAAAGCGACTTTAATGAAAATGTATAATGCTCGAAAAGCCAAAGGCTTGCTCATCAAATTGAAATATTTAAAATTTCATGCATCGATCTCAAAATGAGATGTATTGATTCAAAAAGATAAAATGTTATGATATGAATGGAGCCAAATGAAAAGTTTCAAATTATGTAATCAAGTTTATGTTGGAGGCCATTTATGCATATTTCTATAATTAAGATTGGTCACTTTACCTAGTACTAATTGTGTATGACTTGGTTGAATTGATCATTGAAGCTACATATTAGACTAAGAACTATCTCAATTTTGGTACCCACACACATCACACATGTTTTTGCTCAATGAATGCCTTATTCATTTGTGTGATTGTACTTGTTTAAATGTGTTTCACATGCTCAATTTTGTTGATCAAACACAAAAACATTTTTGAGTGTTTTAATTGTTTTTGGAAAGTCTTTTGTTTTTGCAAAAATATCAAAAACAACTTTCAAAAACAGTGTTGCCCTGTTCTGGTGACTTGGTCACAGGTCAAACGAATCGCATGTCCCTAATCACGAGCTTACACAGAAGTTTTTCGCGACTCACTAGCAAGTCAATGCTCCAGTTGCGAAAAAGACTTAGAAAATTTTCAAAATTCTGGGTTTTTAAAAGTTCTCGTGACTCGGTTTGGCGACTTGTTCGCGAGTGGAAGCTTCAGTCGCAAGGTTATACAG
Source organism: Quercus agrifolia (assembly GCA_029955455.1). Taxonomy (NCBI): domain Eukaryota; kingdom Viridiplantae; phylum Streptophyta; class Magnoliopsida; order Fagales; family Fagaceae; genus Quercus; species Quercus agrifolia. Next base: position 41,349,518 of record JARQAD010000002.1, on the reverse strand, counting down.
AATTTTTCACCGCTCCCTTCACGACTTCCTCATGGGTGTACCTTCCAATCACAAAAAACACTTAGAAATTTTTTTCAAAGATTTTGTCTAAAGTGTTTGGTGGCTTGACTTGGCAACTTGTTCGCGACTTGGTTCAGCGTCAAAAAACATGTATTTTGCACTTTAAGGACAGTTTTTAAACCTTTGAGTTTTCCCTCAAACTTTTGTGACTGTTCATTGTCTTCCCCATTTATACCTCTCTTAAACCCACCGTGTTTCTCACATAAACCACCATTGTTGTTCATCATTTCTACTTCAATCTTCAAGAAAAAGGTATGGGTTTTCTTATTTTCACTAAATATTTCATGTTTCTTGCCTTGATTTCTTTGATTTTTGAGTTGATATTTAGTTTTGAAAAGCTTGAGTTTCGAATATGGGTTGGGTTTATTCGACTGAGTTTATTAAATGTATATTGTTGTCATTGAGAATATGATGCTTGTTATACATGTTTTTGTGTATGCTTCTCATTTTTTAGTAGTATATCATGCCTGTGTTGTGCTATGCATTTCATGCTCGTCATAGAATGTCACAATGACAGTTACTTGTGACTCTGTGGTGTTCATTGATTACATTGCACTTAGTTGCACCTACACATTCATCATATTTGCACACCACATGCACAAGTGTTGCACATGTTAATTTACTATTAACCTGGTTCATGTACTGTGGCTAAGTGATATCTCTTTCTAAATATCAATGTGCACTTATTTCATTGACTAACTTGGATCTAATCAAGTTGATATTTGTGTCCTGTGGTTCTGCACTTGGTTCTATGCTGTGTGTATGTTCTTTTGCAAATGTCTTGACGTTCCTCTCGAGCAAAAGAGCCTGTGACTAATGTTCCATCATCCCCTGTTTTGAAACAGACTTGCCGTTCATCTCAAGACTCAAACAATGAGAGATTCAGGACTCCTCTCGATTCACAAACACATTCCAGCATTTTTGAGAAAGCTCCTATTGTGGTGGAACGAGTGGTCAAATTTGATACCATGGGAACTACATTTATCCCTAGGATATTTGAAGCAAAAGATTAGGCTAACCTGTTCAGGAACTTCAAGGACCCGATTGATGAATTGGTAAAGGAATTCTATTCAGATGCTAGATATACCAGAGTCAAGTTGAAATGTTGGGTACGCGGGAAATAGTTCACCATCAATCCAGACTACATTGCAAAGGTTCTTTGCATCACTAGACCGGCAAATGTAGACCTCACTCTGTATGATGATAAACAGCCTCAGGTACAAGACATTCTTTAAGTTCTCAAGCCTAATCATGAGGTCTTAAGCAAAGGCACATCCATAGGCACTGCAAAGTTTGCACCTATATTGACGACTCTAAAATTGATCATGTTCTTCAACCTTTATCCACTCTTGAACACCATATTCATCAACCTTGGGAGAGCGCAATTTCTATGTGATCTCATCACTAGAGTTCTGATTAATATATGTGCCCACATCTTTTAGACCATTGGGAAAATAGCTGCTCGATCAGCAGCACGAGCATGTATTCCTTTTTGTAGTTTTGTCATGAAGATCATGATTCTTGAAGGGGTTAGTCCACCAACAGATGGAAAGAAAATGGTTCGACTTCGTCCATTATCCATGATTTCTCTTCAAGCCAACAAAATTCACTCTTCCAAAGCACCTAAGAGTGAACCTTTCCTTCATGCCATTTCATCCTGTCATGGCTCCGCTACACCTGTGCATATCGAGACTGCTTCTCCCATTACTCCTGTGCTACAGACAACTAGCACTTAGCATGAACAATCCAGCCATCAAGATGACAAGTTGGGAATTTTGTTTGCGAGTCTACATCAGCGTATTGTGAAATTTGAAAAAGTTCTCTACTCCACCAACAATCAAGTTCAAATGCGTCTCACGGTCATTAAGACACACATAGATGCTATTCAACAAAAGCTGAAGGACAGCCTTTAGTTATTCGTGCCAAAAAGAGGGAAAGCAACATAAGAAAAAGGAAGTGTGCATAATGATAGGGGGAGTAAGAGGAAGCTAATACATACATTCACACAAACTTTTGGATAGCCTAACAAATTGTTGTTTTGCTAGTCTAGTTTATAGCTATTTGCTTACAGTTTTTATAGACTCTTAGATATGATTACAGTGCTTGTGTGGATATGGTTTTAGTGCTTGTGGTTAAAAGCTTTTGGATCATTGGTTTATATATATAAGTTTATATTTAGTATAAGTTTACTATGTATTTGTACCTATGCTTTGTAATTTAGTACTTGTTGTTAAATGTTATGCATTTTCTTTAAGTACATCACTCTTGTGCCCTTCGTTGGATTTTATATCTTTAATGCAATTTCCTTGCGTTGTTACATTGGTTGAGTGTTGGACATGCAAATGATACTTTGCATTGAGCTTATTAGCTTGCATGCCCAGATGTTCAGTCCTTGTATGAATGAGCATTGTGATCACTATTTATAGTGATTGTTCATTTTTGGTCAAGTCATGCTTTATTGCTTTAATCCATATTGCTTGATCGCATTGTGCTTGCTCCATATGCATTACAAATTTTTTGTATACAATGATCATATTGTGTTGTTGTTTTTCATGAGATACTTGTTATTATGGTTCAAGAGCTACACAGATTCTAAAGTTAGGTGTGAGTAAGTTTTTTTCAACTGTTCCCAACTCACATGTTAAGTCTAGAGTTTGTTTTAGGGTTTTGTCACGAAATAGCCAAAGGGGGAGATTGTAAGGCTGAATTTAATCAACCATTTTGTTGGCTTTATTTTGTGCCAAATTTTCTTGTAATTCAGCATTTAGAAACCCTATATTTAGGTAGAAATCATGTAAAGGTAGTGTGTGAGAGAGTGTGAAGAAAAGCTCAGAAGTGTGCATTTTGCAGGGACTCGCGACTGGATCTTGCGAGTGGCTCGCGGCTAGCAAGTCGCCAAAAGAGGCACAAGTGTGAAGCATGTAAGGGAGCTAAAGAGTCACACTAGATAAAGAGTCAGTCCAGTCATGAGGCCAAGTCGCCAAACCACTCTGTTATGAGAAAAACTGTCCTTTCGCATTCCAAACACACACCAGTATAAATACCCCTTATACCCACGTCTTGTAGAAAGCTTCAAGAGATAATTTTAAGAGAGAAACCCTAGAGGAAAACAAGATTGACTTATTCACAATCTTCATCCTTTGATCCTCCAAATTCCTCTACTCTCAATCTCTCCATTGATACATCCTTGAGAGGTACATTAGCCAAAACATTTTCTCACCATACCCACATCTGTGAGAATGCTATTTAGTGCTTGGGAAGCAATTAGGAATGGACCAATTGACATTGGTTGATGCTATGAGCTATAGTGGAATCCGTTAATCTAGAGAAGACAAAGGTTCAACGTAACCTCGTTGGAGCAAGAAGCTTTGAGGGTTTAGGTATATTGGGTACATTAGGCTTAGAGGGTCTTCTGCTGTTCATGTATCCCAACTTCATTCTCTAGTGGATTATTGACCGCTTGGAGGGCGGTGGAGAGGTTTTACTCTGAGGACTTCCGTTTCCTCTTCAATAACACATCGTTGTGTTATCTTTGTGTTTGTATCTCTCTTCCCTTAATCTTTGCCATTTAATTTCTGTTGTAGTTGTGATTTTATTTTGTTTAGATTGTTTTATCAATTCTATTATAGCTTATGTTCATATTTCTCACATACATTGTTTGATAATAAGCTTGAATTGGTAATTTGTAAATTGGGGGTCTAAACATTCAAGGTGTTTTACACACTTTTTGAACATTCAATAAGTGTAAAACCCACCAAAAAGATTAGAAATTTTTACCTTAAAAAAAGGATGTGAAGGTGCTTATAGGTTCCCAAGAATTTTCCGATGATCTTGCCGAAAAATTATGGTGGAAATGGTGGTGGTGGTGTGGAGGTACCGGTGAGAGGATGTAAGAGTGGAGAGGAGTGTATGAGAGAAAACAAAAAAAAAAAAAAATGAAAAGAAAGGAAGAGAGTGAGGCGGCCAAAGAGTAAAGAGATGAGTGAAAACGAGTGGTGGGGAAGGGGGTTAGGTGGGGCATGTGGGAACTAAAAAAATCTGCCCTCTACTTTTTTTTTCTTTTTTTGGCTAACTGGGACATTACAAACGTAGTTAGTCTTGGTAGACCAAACCCTTGACATCATTTTATAGAACATTAAAATAAAAGTTCGGTTAACGGATATCTTTAGGAAATTTGTTAAGATCTAATCAACTAGAACTAACACGCTCAAACATTTACCTCTTTTTTGTCACCTTCAACTCCAATCCTGTGTTGACAATAGCTTTTGCACCCATGAGCATTGGCTGCCATGACATGTTTGGATTCCATGCCTCAAAAAATGGATTGAGAAGGAGAGCTTTAGACCTCCTTATAAATATGTGTGATAGACCAAAAACGAATTAACCCCTTGTGATAAATTAATTGATTAATTAGCCAAGTTTATTAATTAATCAAATTAACATGCAAAGTGTGTGGTAGCACAAATAAATCACCAAATAACTAAATATACACCGGAAACTAAATGACACAGTGATTTATTTATGAATGGGGAAAACCTACACGGCAAAAACCCCACAAGGTGATTTTTAGATCACCACTCCCGAAATTCCACTATTATCACAACAAGCGGTTACAAGTAAAGGAATCTCAGTACCTTATACCAACCTACAGTTGAACCCTTACCCTAATACCCAATTGGACTTGTTCTATAGTGATAATTTCCCCTTTTTATGTACGACTCCCAAGTACGTGACTAACCAATTACGCGGATCCCAGTATGCGACTTCAATCACCAACTAGAGAAGTTTGTTAGCTGCAAATTTCTTCAGTTCATCCACACGACGAAGATCAAGAAGATACTTGGTCACAAAACCCTACGGTGCACAAACACAGCAACTTCTTCATAAGAATGATGAACTAGGGCAAATTCTATCTCCGGTTACAAATTGCTTGAACAAACTTTGCTTAACACTTGTGCAACTTGTGTAACTTTGACGACCCTTAAAATTATCATTTTATATGTCTATTGTTATGAGACAAGAAAGCCCAAACACATAATTACAGATTAGAGTCAAAACAGAACTGGAATTCTGTATTTCATAAAGCTCGACAGATACTTGTCTATCAAGATGTTGTCGAGCCATGGAGCTGGAACAGTTTCTTAAGCTCGATGGATAGCTAGCTGTCGAGCTTTAATGAACAGTGCTTCTTTAGCTTGAATCTTGGACAGATTTGCATGTCTTCAACACTTGATCTTGAAACACAGTTTCTTGAAGTATTAAACATATTCTAGATCTACCCAAATACAAGTAAAGCGCGTTTGGTCAAAGGATAAGCCAATTACATAAAATAGTGACATATGTTCCTAACAAGTGACTCACATATGTCCTAACAATCTCTCCCTTTGGCAATCCATGACAAAACCACAACAAACAAATGAGATATGAGAGAAGTCATAAAACACTCAACTCATATTCACTTGTTGAATACAATAAAATCTATCCTAACACAAACTCTTGAAAAACTTTGCAAGAAGAGAGTTTATGGCAAGTAGACTTTGACAACTTGTATTTCTGGAACACTTTAAGCAAAACTAATCAAGGCATCTTTGTGTAAAAGAGAAATAGTAGATTGCATACACGTAATATGAAGCATGTGCATAAAGAGAGAAAAAGAAACAACACATATAAGGGTAGGTCAAAGAAACATACATCAACATATATAAAGAAGATAAGTACAATATATGTCAAAAGTGGTCAAAAGACCCATGTACAAGAATAAATGTATCTAAAATAAAGAAAAGAAAAAGATACAAGTAATCCTCACTACATCCCTCAAAAATATCAACACTCCCCCTAACAAAATGTCCTATACTAACTCTTCCCCTAAGAATGACTACTCTCATATGCAAAACTACTCCCCCTTTTCGTCATGAGTGACAAAGGGTAAGAGTGTCAAGTAGACATCTCATCGTAAAGCTAGCATCTCCATCATCATCATCTGAAGCATCATCGTCATCGCCATCATCATCATCCTCATCCTCAAAATCAGAAGCCAATGAAGGAGGTAGTGGAGGAGAAGCCTCAAGAGTATAACCACCCATGGTCGCCTGTCGCCGTGCAATATGATCGACATGAACATTCAGCTAATACAACTCTATAGAGAGTATATCAAGGCGAGCATCCATGGTTTGCAGCTGTGCCATAATGTCTCCTAGAGTCACATTGCTTGTAGAAGAGAAAGGAGTAGATGGGGATGGAACAGAATGAGATGGAGCTGAACGGGAGGGAGGAGCTGCTGAATCCGATTGCGATGACCTAAACTGCACCTCACTATGTTTAATGATAGCATAGTCTTTGGCACACATGATAGAAAAATGATCACATGATAGCATAGTCTTTGGCACACATAAATCATATTCTCGTTCAAATAACATTTCTCAGTCTCCTTGGGTGGTTCCTGATCCAATCTGCTCTCCTGAACATGGACGATCCCTATGAACGAATTGAAGATGAACTAATTTCTCGCCATCCTATCAATTATTATTATTATTATTATTATTATTATTATTATTATTTTGGTTTTGAAATTATTGAGATAAATTTGGAGTGGTTATTTTGAATGTGTTCTTCACTTCTTCTCCACTTTGGTGCCTTTTGTGGTTTGAAAAGGAAATTGGGGTAGCATTAGCAATTTGCAGGATGTGAAAGAGTCCGAGGAAAAACTATAAACAACTTCTTAATCTGTTAGTAAACTAATAAAATTAATTGTCAACTTCAATTCAAACATAGTGCTTGTTTTGGGAAAAAAGTTCAGATACTTTAGGATTAGTTTTGTTTATGTGCTAATCATATTCATTAATCAAGCAATAGCAAATGAAGAGACATTTGATTAAAAAATAAAATATGAGAGAAGGGAAACATTTGGGGTAACTGACCTTTGAACGTCTTTGGTGACATTTCTTGTAGTAATCGTAATATTTGATTCTTGAGTAATTCTTATTCCAAATAAGCCAAAACTTTTTTCTATAATTTGTTTTGGAGTTTTTGCAGAAAATAAGTTACGGAAAGAGGAATCCCTTTTATCGAAAAAAAAAAAAAGTTATAGAAAGAGGTAAAAGAATGAGAAGAAACGGCAGTTTTTGTAACTGCCCATGTAAACGTGAAAGGATGCAACTCAAGTTTGGCAAAATTTGTAGACCGCCAGAAAGAAATGTTTGATTGATATTTTGTAACTACTATCCTAGAGATAGAATATTGTGTCTCTAATTTACTATGCGACTGAACACAATAGTTCTGAAAATTGAAACTATCACTGAAACATTTATCTTATTCCTCCAAAAGAAAAGATGTAATATTTGGGTATTTTTAAATGTAAATGTGGTATTAATTTATGTAACCACGTGTTGCAATGAGGAAATGTTAACAAAAAGTCAAACATTTTGACTGTTAGCTATTATATTGATTATTTTAATGAGAGGTGCTACATCTACAACAATTTTACAATATTTTTACAACAAATCATGGATGGTTAGTTATTATTGGTTCAAATTTGAATTTAGCATTGAGATTACTTTTTTAACCCAACAATAACAACCAGTAACAATCTGCCACTTAGGATTTGTTATAAAAATGTTATAAAATTATTGTAGGCATATCATTTCTCTATTTTAATATATCATCTTGTATTTCACTTCATGAAAATATGCAGGCAGCCATGCATGTAGGCTTGTTTCTATTGGTAATTTTATAAGTGACAGCTCTCTTCTGAAAATGGTTTGAACCTACTCAATTCCACTTGTTATTTCAATATTCTTCCAGGATCTGGTCAACCGGGATTAATACAGTTAGCCTTGTACATTTGCCTCTTCTTTGTCACCTTCAACTCCAATCCCATGTTGACAATAGCTTTAGCACCTAAGAGCATTGGCTGCCAAGATTTGTTTGGATTCAATGCCTCAACAAATGGGTCGAGAGGACGAGCTTCAGACCATTTTGTGAATGTGAGTAAGGCCAATATAAGGTAAACCCAAAACATTAACTTAGCCATTTTTCTCTCCAATTCTGCAATAGCAGTTGAGGTTTTAAATTCTGAAGTAAGATCTATACATAGATAAGCCATTCGTAACAATATTATGTTTACATTTTCATATTATATGGTAATTAACTAAGATCAATCTATAACCAAATAATTATTACAGAGTCTTTACAAATTGTATCAAAGCCAAAGACAACTCTCTTCTAAGTGATGGTGGGTGGGGCCTAAAGAAACTTAGTCTCATATCGCTTAAGTGAGTGTCCCAAACTGGGTTCATAAGAAGGGATGCCAGTCTTCATCATAAAAACGCATTTTTCCCTCCGCTATGTGCTAACGGGAAAAGCAAAGCCGTGAGATCTAATGAAGTCAACATGGACAATATTGTTACAATGGATTTGGGTCTTCACAAATGGTATTAGAGTCAAAGACGACTCTCATTTGAGTGGTGGTGGTTAAGGCGTGATAATTTATTTTTGTTTTATTCCTTATTTTAGAATACTTCTTAGTATTTTCAAAATTTTTATTATTTAAAATAGTTTCAAGTATTAACATGTGTACATGTGTATATATATATATATGCGTCACTTTTAAATTTTGTCTCGTCCTAAAATTAAATCATGATGTAGCCAACAATGAGAGGGCTAAGGGGGAAGGCCAAAGTCAAACGATCCTCATTTATACTTGGGTTAGGTACTGTTCCATTATGAACTATGAACCCAAATAATAATAATAGGGAAATATTAACTGGCACCGTAATTTGCTCGTTAAGGATGATTTATTGTGGGGTCTACTTAATTAAATAATTGACATCAATTAATGAGAGAGACTGAAAATATTATTAAAATGATAAGTGAAATTCAAAAACTTAACTTTATTGGTTCTACACATTATGAAACTTTTTAAAAATTTAAAAATCTAACATCACGCAAAATGATTTGACATAAAACTATTTTTTAACAGGCAAAAGATAACCTACTTTGACTCAACAACGTTACACAATCTCTCTCTTTCTATCTCTCTCTCTCTCTCTCTCTCTCTCTCTCTCAATTTATTCGAGACATAGTTCTTCTCTCTCAAATGATTTCTCCTAAGGTTCTATAGAGTTAATGATGCCAAGGATCTGGTCCACCAGGGCTAACTCGATTAGGCTCATACATTTGTTTCTTTGTTGTCACCTTTGACTCCAATCTCTTGTCGAAAATAGCTTTAGCACCCACGAGAATTGGCTGCAATGATTTGTTTGGATTCCATGCCTTAACAAATGGACTGACAGGACGAGCTTCAGACCTTCCTGCAAATGTGTGGAAGACCAATATAAGACAAACCCAAAACATCAATTTAGTCATATTTCTCTCCAGATTTCTGCAAGAGCCGTTGACGTCGTTTTGAGGTCAGAAGTAAGATCTATATATAGATAAGCCACTTTCCCCAAATATTAAGTTTACATGTTTCATATTATAAGCACCCGAGAAGGAAAGTTAGGGGCTGAATCCAATACTTTTCTTCCTATGTTGTGTGCCAGTCATCTCATTGCACACCTGGCAAACTTCGACGTGTTGTTAGAAATAAAAACAAAAACAAGGAAATCTATTGATTTAAGATAGCGTCTGTGTTGTCCTCATGAATTATTTTATCAACAAACAACGCACGGGTGCTTCAATCTTAATTCACCCAGTTGAATCCTACAATGGTATTTTTCATACTTAGATGCGTCCACATGCACAGTTGATAAGTGGGAAACTACAGGTTGCTATTTGATACAACTTTAGAAACGAAAGTGGAAACTATTTGAAACAGAGTATGATAGATGTTTAATTACTTAATAATGTGATACTCATTCCTTTTATATAAATGATAAGTTTCACTATTTAAATTTATAATGATATATAATATTCATGTGATAACTAGAGTACCATGTATTTACACATTGGGAGTATTTAATACTTTTACTTGATAGAAACTGCTTTTAGTTTCTTTCCGATTGACCAATTAAATTCCTATCTACCATAGGTGGCCACCCACTTTTTCCCTATTTCAGTACAGGAGTAACTAGGCATGCGTGGTTTAAACTTTTCGAAAAAACAAAATTTTAGCTTCGTGGTTTTTTTTATTGTTAATTTAATCGATCATCTTCATGAAAAATTGCAGGCATGTCGGCTTGTTTCTATTGGTATCAAAAGTCTGAAAGATTTAAATAGCTTTTTTTAAGATGACGTATTTTTTATGTGACACATGATTGGTTTGAACCTACTCAGTTCCACTTGTTATAATATTCTTCCAAATTCTTTAGCCAAATCATCCAGTAACTAAGAAAAGATACATAACTTTCCGCCCAAATTCGTCTGAACCTTCACTTGGTCATTCTTAAATAGCTCGTGCGTGGGTTTGGTCTATATATCAAGAAGTGTGTTATTGGCAAAACTGGGAGCACGTTAGTGGATCGACTTAATGGATTGCGGTGGTTGATTTGCAGCATTTTATACCACATTTAGTGGAAAAGGAATCGATGAATACTTAGAAATAATTTTAATGATGAATTCTTTACAAAGATTGGGTAGCCAGGGATTTGCTAGCTGCTGAATCTTTTGATGTATGAGCGGCATTATTTGCCAGTCAAATTGTAATACTTGTGCATGCATGGTCGTAACAAGGAACTTTTTTCTTTCTTTTCCATATAATATATGGATATCATACATATAGTTAGGGTCTAGTCCTAACAAAACCTGACTTCAGGCCGACCCAAGTGTTTTCGAGGATTAAGGTGAAATTTTCAAATGAAGCATTTATATTATCATTTAAATAATATTTAACTAATATTTTATATAATAATTTTTTTTTAAATTCAATCATTTTACTCTTTAATATGATTTTTTTTGTTTTTTTAGAAAATGCTAAAGTTATAACAAATTTTACTACAAACTGGTGTTGTAATGAATGCGATCAATGACATGATGCTTACAAAAATACTAAAAATATTATAAAATTTACAATATGAGAATTACAAAGATATATTACCAATCACAAATATTTATTTAAAAATGCATTCAATAGTTTGTTGAAATCTACTTATCATATTCATTGTCACATCAAATTATAAAAGTTATGAAGACCATCATGCACCCTTGGTGTAGTGATCACTTTACAAGTATAAGTTCTTGTGAGGTGTAGAGGGCAATGGCCGATATTTAAGTCCTTAGAAAAGAGTTTCGCACACATATACACTTAAATTAGTGTAGAGTATAATTTTTATAATGTATAAAAATAATTAAATAAATAAAAGTTATGTAGTAAAATTTATAGTATTTTTAATATTTTCCTATTTGAATTACTTGTGATTAGTAATATGTCTATTTGTAAAACCTATTTATTTAAATTTGTCTTATCCCTATTTCTATCATCACTTAATTCTTTGAGCCTTTTTAATAGTGAAAATAAAAATGTAAACTAAAATGTTTTAATATCTCCCAAAAATATTTATATATTAAAAAAATAAATATAATAAAATTTCCCCCCAAATTTGGGGCCTTCTCTAGTAAGGGGGCCCTAGACAATGGCCTCTAGGCAATGGCCTAATTGGCTTAAGCCTAGGGCCAGCCCTGCCTGACTTTATAGGATAGCACATGCTCGCCTCACATTAACACACACTTGAGATAAAAATACGACCATGCTGACAAACAACCTACGACATCCGTCTCACATTAACACATGACGGGACTTGCACATCATACCTAAAAATCCTCCTACTAGCTCGTATCCACCAAGTGTGGGAAGTTAATCCTGAGAATCTTAATACCATTATGCTCCCTAAAAATCCTCCCTACTAGCTCATATCCACCAAGTGTGGGAGGGAGTACCCCACTCCCTCCCTTAGGCTCCCTACAAAGGATGTGGCTAAATTCCTAGGAACGTGGTTGGCTTTACATCATTATATAAATACCAAACCTCCTCCGTTTCAAGGTATAAGTGAAATTTCCCGACTCTCATTCTTAGGGTTCTTGGAGATTATAGTGTTTTTCTAACTTTGCCATCGGAGGATATATAGTTGACACCACACCTGTGTAGTTCGTAGGTGTTTCATTCTTTAGGTCTCCTAATACTACAATTTTAGACTTTTTGTGCATAATGCACATAATTTTACATACAACTGGAAAAGTAACTAAAATTGTGATTTGAAATCATGATTTCCTTTTTCAGATAGGACTTTGACGCTAGAAGGGATATATCTTTTCACTAATAGATATGTTATTTATCAAAGGTTGTCTAGTAGTTTATAATTACTGGAATTCGCATTGTGTTTTGTAGAATTTAATTTGTTTATATGACGTAATGTTTTACATATGTGATCTTCTCTCTCACAAGACTTTTAACTACGGACACAAACTGTAGTATCAAAGTCATGATTAATTCTAAGATAGAGAAAAATTATCCACCACACTCCCTCGGTCGACCCATCCAAAAATCTATTGAAGCTTATTTTTTAGACTATTGCAAGACAAATTCTTGGATTGATGACATGAGTTTCATATTATAATTATGTAATGATCCTAGTGTCCCACATTGATTAAGTGTAAAGCTTAAGTATGTGTTTATAAGTTCTTGAGCACCCTCCCCTTGTAAGCCGGTTTTCAAGAGTGAGTTCTACCCATGGGTTCCTAACAAATTACCATCTTGCAATTGCACATTGGACAAAGAACAATTGTAGGTCACCATCAGAGGTGTTTAAGGAAGTCAATACAGTACCGGAGGCTGTACCAGTTTGGCCAGCAGTACGATATATTTCGGGTACCAATCAATACTAGTGTATCGTTTCGAGTTTACCGCTATTTTATGTAATTAATATATATATAAACACACCCACACAACCTTGGAAATGCCCCTCATTTAAATTTAAATTTAAAATTTTATTTTATTATTTATTTCCTAAAAAAAAAGTTAATTTAAAAAAATGGTTCCCTCAAAATCCCACCCTCAAAATCCCAAAATTCCTCTTCTTCTTCTTCTCAAAAAAAATAATAATAAATAAATAAATAAAACCCACCCTAACCCGACTGAGAGAAACTCACCCCCAACAAACCCATCTATATTTAAACCCAACTCTATCTCAAAAAAAAAAAAAAAAAAAAAAAAACAACTAACCCATATTCTACTCACTCCCTAAAACTCAACTTTTGCAAATACCCATTTCTCAACCGATCCTTCTCTATAGTCCTCACCATGGCTCAGCCAGATCTTCAAAATCACAGCCTCAAAATCAAAGAACCATCGCTGAAGATCCCAAAGCTTGGCCAAAATGGCGTCGCTGTTGAAATCTCGAAGGACCCCATTTCACTACTCAGAGTGAAAAAGCTTTCTGAACTTCCTTCGGCCACTCCCTAAACCCAGAAAGAAATCATTTTCAGGCGGCGGCTCCAAAGAGGTTTTTTCAGCGTCTCTAGCCACTACCCAGCCTACTCTGGGCAATTCTCGGTTGGGTAAGTTCACAAATCCTTGTATTTTTCAGTTTCAGTGTTCTTTTGGGTATTAGCTTTGTTTTGGAAACCAATTCCCTTGTGATTGTGAACCCAAAAAATGACAGAATCGTGTTTCCACCCGGTATCCATTTACCGGCTGAAATAGTCGAAATTAACCGATATGACCAGTATTTTTTCCGGTACAAAACAGGGGGTGTACCTGTACCGGTGCACTGATCAGTACGGTATATACCGGCCGGTATAGTACGGTATTGACTTCCTTGGTTCCTTTTACAGGAAATATAAAACTTAGTGCAAGAAAATTATGTTTTGGATGATAAATATTTGCAAGAATTTCAAGAACAGGCAAGGCAGTGTTTGAGTACAAACCAATTTTAGTCTACTTGAAGTGACTAAACACCACTAGAAACAGGAAATTCACTTCGTAAAAAGAGGAATGGATTTGGTACAACCTAACTTAATAGGATTTCTTTGTAAAATGCACAAATTATCAATAAGAAAAGAAATTAAAGATACTTTGTTGATAATACTAACATGAAATGATAACCTAATTCAATGCGAGATTAATTCATGCGAGACTGATGCACTTAAGCAAGAAATGATAACCTCCAGATTCTGGGAAAGAGAGAATCAATGTCTCTAGTTTTGATGGATGATTGTGCATGTTCTTCTGTGTTAGTATATCTCTCTCTTATTTATATTTGAGGCCTTGACAGTTATTTACATTGTCATGTGCCTTGTTGCAATTGTTCTCATTTCCATAAGCATTGTCTAAAAATTATTTAACAACTTCTGTGATATAATTGTCATCCTTCACAAGCTTCTCACTTGCTATCATTTACTGCATTGGATTCGTGCGCACGCAGTGCACGCATGCTTTTACATGTATGCTTCTAAGTTCCAACGTGATTTCACCTCTTCATAAATGAGCAAGCTGCTTCTTAAGGTTTGAGATAATTTGTCCTAACCGAATTCTAATTGGTTTTTGGTATAGACAGAAATTGAACCTTAAATCTCTTATTCAATTATCAAAAACTTTATCAATAATTAAGCTAACTAAAATCCACGTAAACTGACTCCTTTTAAGTTATATGTTTTGTACTACTACTAATTAGTCATTAACTAATGATCGGAAAAATGGTTCGGTTGTAAATATTTAATGTACGTAGGACCTTCACGAAGTAAAGTTATTATTTTCTTATTTTACTTAAAGTGCATGGGTGGGAAAAGGGGACCTCAATAGCACGATATGATGCATGCTTCTTCGGTTCTTTCAATCTTTTTGTGAGGTCATTTGATCGTTCTGCTTACCATTAAAAAAGGAATACCAAGCGTGGATCCACGTATATTGCGTGCCTCAGCTAGCACTAGATATCTACGACCCTTTAACCGAAAACAAACACTTCCCTTCAATTCCAACTTATTTAATTATTTGAACTTCTTTTGGTCAACATGTAAATCAAGCGGAGGATAGGGCTGGGCACACTTTTATTGATGACGTCAATCATGCGTGTATATCTAATACATATACAATTAATTAATCTAATTGGTTTCAAGTGATGGATTCATAGAATACATAAATGGCATTCTTGTATATGTCTCATGTCTATAATTTGAATTCCAACCGTCTCCCTCCTCTATTCAGCAAAAAAAAAACGTCTCCCTCCTCTAACCTCTACCTAAAAAAAAATATTAATAATTAGTGCAATTATTTATCTTTATAAGTGTTCCTTCATATCTGATGAGTCACTTCACTAAATTAGTCGGGAAGCAACTTGCAAGTCTCGTGAGAGTAATACTACATTTATAAATTATTTTACAATATTTTTACAAATTGTTAATTTGACAAATTCTTATTGATTCTTGTCTGGATCCACCATTAATATTAACTTTTTACTTATTAATAATCGTTTACTACATTAGTAGTTTGTAAAATAGTTTGCAGCTTTAGCATTTTCCCTCTTACAAGTATTATTCATTTGTGCTTTTCTGATGGTAATTGAAGGCAACAACAAAGTATGCATTTTTTGTCCAAAATAAATGGAACTAGCGTAATCAAATAATTATTACTAGACATAGGAATGGAATCAAAATTTCTATTTTCAAGGCTCAAGTATGAACCAAAATTTTCTTTTTATTTAACATTGAAAATTTAATTCCAAATAAGTATGAAAAATTACACTTTACCACTCTAAATTATGCCCCTGATTACACTTTGCAGCCTAAACTTTCAAAATGCACAATTGCCACCCTAAATTATAACTCGTGTTTCACTTTGTAGCCGACCATCAATTTTACTGTTAAATTGGACGGATTAACATGACATCAAGTGAAAAGACCCAATTGCCCATATTCTCAATCCCTTAAAACAAATGAAAAATAAAACTTTATCGCCCTAAACTATACTCCTGATTACACTTTACACCATACACTTTGGTTTTCCGTTCAAGATAACGGCAGAATTGACAGCGGATTGTAAAGCGTAACACTAGTTATAGTTTAAGAGATTAACCATGCATTTCGAAATTTTAATTTGGGATACACTTTAAGATGGTAAAGTGTTGTAAAAACCCATTGCAAAAAAATAGAATATGCATTAATTCAAAGTTAACATATAAACAAAAGAAAATACAAAGATTAATAGTTTCTCAATATATTTCTAATTATCATTTACCAAAATGAAACATGAAATAAATTTAAATTGTGAAAATCATTTATCAAAATGTAACTAGACCCAAATATTTGATTCATATTGCAATAATAATCTCCCCCCCCCCCCCATTTGGATACAGAATTTCGTATGTGAAGGCTATTGTTATTTTATATATATATATATATATAGAGCATGACTGGGTTTTTTTGTTTAAATTTTAGTAAATAAATTATTTAAATTTTGAATGTAATAAATATAATTGTAATAAAAATGCTTTTTTTAAACATTAAAACAAAATTACATCATCTTGGGCACTTACTGTAAATCACCTAGTAAGTTTCAGATAGCTTAACTAATAAAGTCTTGTATCATCATATAAAAGATGTGGGTTTAAACTCCACCTATACCAAAAATCAAATGGTGTCTTGAGCTTGATAATAAAAGACAATCATCATAGAGCAGAAAAAGAAATCAACAATAGCAAATATCATCTAATTAGTGGATATTATCGAGATAATCAAATTGAATAAACTTAAAAGTTGGAGGTAATTTGAGTTACAGTTTTGACAAAACGGGAAGAAAAAAAATGTCCAATCAAAAAACTTTTGGGACTTTTATGTTTTGTAAAGAATGCTATTCTCAAATAACAGTTCCAATCAAACCTTAGTTTATTTATTTCTTATTAAGAGTAGGTTACCTTCATAATTCTTAATGTAAATATCAAGTGAGAGTGGAAGAGAAGGCGAAATATATATGAGCGCCATGCAGAGGGATAGAGGGTGCCGACTGCTTTTATCTATAATTAACTAAGTTCCTTCACCTAGTAAAGATGAAAGTTTCTATTTGCATTAATATTTCTTAAGATGAAAGTTTCTATTTGCATTAATATTTCTTACTCCTCGGTCAATTTTGCCTAGCGTCATAATTAAATTCTCTATAGCCTGCTTTATCGCTTAGTTCATATTGCAGTGATTAGCGGGTCTTGCCGCCTTACTCAGAAGAGACAAAAATGATGCATTAGGAGTGACAAGAAGAGGTGCTTCAAATGGAGGTTTTGACCGGAAAAGATGATGGATTAAAAAATTTCACAATGATGGCTTAGACTTGATTATTTTCTTATTTCCATATCAGTGTCGAACCAATTGATACTTTGATTGTTTGAGCCCAAATTGAGTTTGGGCTGAGCTCGGACTGTCACGTCCCATCTTAATGGTACTGGCCAATGCCCAGTATTTTTAGGTTCATTAATCTCTCACCAGAAGAAACCGTAATGAAACCAAGATTTTGTTAATTATGAATGTGTCTATCGTTCCCAAAGTTTGGGACTTTCTCACGCCCCTCTTGGTTTACCTACGTGGTTGATAAATTCTCTTGTCATGTCTCATCACTTTGTAAGATTACAAATTTTGGGACTTATGAAAGTGATCATTCTAATTAAGATACCAATTGAAGGAAGGTAACACTTAAGATTTTTATGAATTATATATATATATATATATAAGAGAAACCATCAAGTATTTTGAATGGGTTCACTTGTATACTTCCATACAACGAAAATATTTGAATGAGACTAATCCGTCAACACAAAAGCTTATTACGCAAGACTTTTATACTTCCTTTTGAGCCCCATTACCCGACTCGACTATCTCTTTATCTATAACTTCACCGGTAGGACAAACCCAAAACATATCCACATTAATTTCTAAGAGAATTTAAGCATGTATTAATTGATCGAGCAAGGTTAAATACAATCTTTTTTCACAATAACTCACGACTCGAGCCTCCCTTTCCTAATGATGATATTACTAGAAGGGTACATGACTGGTCTAGGGTCTAGTTAAGGAAACTCTTAAATTTAAATGATGCTTTGGAAGAGAAAGAACATGCATAAACCCTAACCATGCGCTCGCAGGTTCATCACCTTCACCTGCATGTGCAAGTACCGAGAATGCGTGTGCGCCCACATGTAGGGTTTGAAGAAACTGTGTAAGGAAATTTTTTACAGAAATGCATGCAGAGCTAATCCCACATCGCTTGGAAAAAGCCTTGCACCCTTCTCTGAATACTATAAAAGATCCCCAAGGCTCTTTTTCCAAAACACACAAAATTTATTAGAAAATAGTGATCGAAAGATGGAATTTTTACTTTTAAAACATACTCAAGTTAAAGTTTTCATGGTTGAGACCATTTTTTGGTCTAAGCTTTCTAGTTAAAGTTTACTAACCCTTTTAGGTCTCTGTTTTATAGACTGACCAAGAGGAGCTCTTTGTGTGAGGTATCATTCTTGCCTCTTCTCTTAATTTTTCTTTAAATTCTTTACTATTTTACAACTTTGATAATATGTTTTGTTGCTTAGGTTTACTACTTTAGAAGTAAAAAGCATGCTAGGATAGCTTAGGAGTAATTATGTTTGAGTTTTGTTTGCTAAATTTTTGGGTAGAGTTGCGCATGCGTGCTCGTGCATGCACACACAGGTCCATGACCATGTGAGCACATGCTTCTACATGCGTGTGCATGTTCAACCCAGAAAACTTAGATTTTATTGTTCTTTTGTTTTATACTTTTTTGTTAGTTTAAATGCATGTTTTAGGTTCTGCTTGAGTTAGTTTCCACATGTTTAGGTCAGTAGTTAATGCTTGTTTGAACACATGAACATGCATAAGAACATGAACATGCAATGAATGCATAGGTGCTATGGTGATGATGCAGTTAGGCAACTGAATGTGAGTCATGCATTATAACATGAACATGTATATTTATGTGATGATGAACATGATGAATTCGTTTAATATGGTATGAATATGTGATATTTTGGATAACATGATGAATATGTGTTGGTTGATGCCATGAGTTTCAATGCTTTATGTGATGATATGATATGATGATGCTTGCTACCCCATGTGATATGAGATGCTATGGCATGCATATGTTATTCATAAATGAATGCTAGGATATACGTATGATGAGATGAATGTTAGGATGTGTACGAGATGAGATTATGAGATGCCATGTTGGTGCTTAGATGAATGATTAGGATCTATGAGAGGCGATGTGATATACTATGCTTAGATGAATTCTAGGGTAAGTGTTTAGATGTATGCTAGAATGTGTGTGTGTTGGGGGGGGGGGGTGGTAAGTGTTTAGATGTATACTAGAGTGTGTGTGTGTGTATAGGATAGCCTATTAGAGGACTCTTTAATAGAATTAGGATATGTAACTTAATGAGTGAAGGCCAACTCACTGGTCAGGGAGGGTTAGGTGCCTAACACTTTCCTATCCTTGTACCTTAACTCCGGACATAGACTCTAGATAGACTAAGCACTCTACAAGGGGCACAAATATATTTCTTGGACTTAATCTAGATGGCAACTCCCATTAAACTTTCTACCTCTGGTCCACTCTGCTAAGTCGTATTCCCTAAAGCATAGCGACTGCACCCACAACAGTTCATTAAATCCCCACTTTATCTCTAACTAATTTATTTCTTAAACAGAATGGGCCAAATGAAAATAAACTTACCCAAACACACATACTATGAACATTTATGTATATGAATCTCAAGAGATTAACCTAAAAATAATATCAAACTCTGAAGTGTATTATATATGTAATCATCCTTTTTTTTTATAAGATAGAAAATTCTACTCTAACCTAATCTAATTGTATATGTGTCTGAAGTTCTCTCTTGAAGACTTGAACTTCAGCTCTTTCCCCCCATACCTCACAAGCACTTATACTTATGGAGTGACCATCGCATTAAGGGTGTGCAGTGATTATGTAATCATCCTTATATTTTATACTTATATATTCACAAATACCTATACCATATAGTTAGGAGAATAAATTATTGCGTAAATAATTTTACATCCTATCATTCTTCTTTTGTTCACTTTTGAAATGTAACAACACTAATGTTCTTTTACTATTTTTTTTTCTCTCTCTCTCTTTGATTAGACCTTTCGTTTCTTTTCATTTTACTTTTTCTCTACCATTGTTTTTATTTTATAAATTTTGAATATTAAAAAAAATCAATAAAATAGGAAATATTTTCTTTCTATTTTTTTCTAAAACTTTTGAGATATAAAAGGGAATACTTTATTAGTTACATCCACAAGAAATGCAAAAAAGTTTCACCAAAGAAAAAGAAAAGAAAATATTTTTCCGCCTTGATGGTGAAGAAAAGGAAAATCAAACAATATTAAATGATCATCGAGTGAGTTGCAATAGAGTACTGCTATTTAGGTTTTTTGGTAAGGCCGGGGGAAATTGCCCCCCTTCGACCTGCTTTGACTTCGCCTTTGCTCCCTTTCATAGTAAAGGCACTTCAAGGAGTACACCTCACAATTATTGATCATATACTGGATGATTCAAAGAAGAAATCAGAAAACTATGAAGGTTGGCGGTGCACGTGAAGTGAAGAGAAACAAAGGTTGCTTAAACTCAGTCTGACATGCCCAAAACAGATAAGTTTGAAATATATATTTAGTCAAAAAATTTGTAGCTTATCCATCACCTCATGATAATAATAAAATAAAATAAAAACATTCATGATTTAAATCTCTCATTTCCCTTTAAATAATAAAGTTTTTTAAAAAATTCTCCAATTTCCAATTATCAAATATATATATATATTCTTAAAACCACGCATTAACTCGGACGTAACTCATTTGATCGAGTAAGTGCAAAAATCTGAGTGTAAAAAATAATAATAAAAGAGTTGACTGTTTCATTTCGGTATTATCAATTTTTTTTTTCTTAGATCATTAGATATAGTGAGGTAGGGAGAGATGATATTCAAATCACGTCAGGCCCCAAAGCACCAAAGGATATGGCATTTCAATTCTTAGGTAGGGAGTACCTAAGAATTGCTTATCATGTCAACCCTACCAAAACTATTATAGTTAGTAATCTCTTAAAGCATATCTTTTCGCTTTTTCGAAACCCTACCCCATGAAACATTTTCGTTCCAATACAGGTAGTGCCAAAGTAGGTCTAACTGGCAACCGTTGACGTAGTATTTAATAGTGGTTTCGAAAGACATAAGATATTAGTCAGATTGGTAAACTTTTTTTTTGGTTGCATAACTTTGTTTTTGTCTTTCACTTTCTCTTTCAGTCGCATTGTTCATGATCTCACGATACCTAATCACAAGCACTACTGACATATTACCACAATAGAAAATTTCCACCATCGTTAAGAACGAAAAGGCCACAATATGAATAGAAATCCTCTGACGTATTCCATAATTAATTATGATTCAGTATTCATGGAAAACGTATGGTTGCATTATATTTTTTATTGCCCAATTATAGAAAAGAGAATACGTAGTTTAAGCTTCAAAATCTTTTTTTTGGCTTAATGGTTGTTTTAAAAAATAAGTGCACATATTTCATTCACAAATAAGTGTTTGGAATATATATATAAGAACTCAAAATACATAATTTCAATAGCATCAATTTTATTTAATTAATCACCTGGCTCTCGCAATAACATTAATTATTCCTGAACAATACAACCGCTTTGAGAATAGTTTCCTCTTATTAAGAATTCAATGATGCTTCGGATCAGGGCCCCCGGGACTACGTCGTGTAAGAGCATGCGGCTTCGTGATTGTTACCTTGAAAACGAACCCCATGTGGAAAAGTTCCTTGACACCCAAGGGCACTGCTTTATCTGAATCGGTTTGATTGTTGGAAGCAATATCTTGAGTGAGAAGGCGAGGTTCAGACACTGCAAGTGAGTAGCACACCAAAATGAGGCATAGCCAGAACCGTACGAAGTGTGCCATATTTTGATATTCTCTCTCAAAGGTTGTGAAAGAGCTGCAGTGGTGGTTCAACGGCACAGAAATAATGATATATATAGGCCTATGTGGTGATTGCCTACTCACGCTGTGTATGGACACATTTGAGCGTGGAATATCAAAATGAGGCACAAACCAAATGTGATGTGTCCATTAAGCTAGTGTATAGACAAAACCAGAGTTGGAATCTTAAATTTGGACTCCTCTAGATTCTCCAATGGCGTTTGTTCATAATTTGGTTATCCTCGTGCACATGCATTGTGAATCTAGTCAGTGACTTTGGCCATATAGGATAAAGACATTGATTCAACTATCCCCCAATCTTCTTCCGCCTTCTATTCAAGTCTCATACTTTAAACAAGTTTTAAAATATGATTTTTTTCTTTTTCTTTTTTGATAACTAAAATGATTCATAAGTCAGGCCTTGGTTTGATAAACTAATAATTTATGGATAAGTGTTTCCATCGAATGAAAGAGATCCTGAATTTGAGACTCTCTCTCCACACAAAATAATAATAATTATTATTATTATTATTATTATTATTATTGATAGTAAAACTGTCTATCTGTCATAAATCCCACACAAAATAAATAAATAAATAAATATATATATATATATATATATGAGCTTTTTTAGATTAGGTGGGTAGGATTTTATTTTTATTTTTATTTTTAATTTCATTGATGAATGTCAACCCAAGATATTAATAATTAAAGATTCACTCGTCAGGAGACCCATGACCTAACCCATCAAAGCTTCTTGTCTTTTTCTGCTTTTAGGCTTTTGGCTTCTCTATGAATAGGGTGAACAAAAGATATGAGATCCAATTGGTGACACACTGCTATGCATAAATATGTGATCAATGCTTTAAACAGCATTAATAATTGAATTTAAACCAGTTTTACAATTACATTAACACTCAGTCTCTCATATTCAATACAACTTGGGTTGCAACAATGCAGCGAATCACATCGCATCAATCTAAGAAGCAAATAAGAAAATGACATTACTGTTTCGGCAGGTTACAAAGGAAAATATATATTCATGGAGTGGACTTTGCCACGTTAGGACCAAATATATCAAACCCGCCTCTTTTTCTCTTCTCTGCGAATAAGGTGGCCAAAAGATCTGAGTGTCTGACACTGCAATGCATGAATAAGGTGGTCAATGCTTTAACTGCATGAATGATTGAATTTACGCCAACGTTACGATTACAATACTCATCTTATCGTCATTTTGCATTAATTTTACAATACCCAACTTGGTTTGCAATAACGATGCAATGAATCGAAACCCATCAATCTAAGTGGAGTGCACTTTGCCACGTTATTCTTAGTCTTTTTTTTTTTTTTTTTTTGTGTGTGTAATGTAAGATAGAAACTATACTCTAATCTAAAGTATAAGAGTCTAAAACTTCCTCCTCAAAACTTAAATGTCGTCTTTTACATTTCTTGCATACTTGTGTAATGACTATCACGTTCAAAATACAAACATTTATAAAATTAAAGTACAATTTCTTACATATAGATTCCATAATAAAATTCTACCATAGGTCAATAAATAACAATAGTTAAAATTTTTTTTCTTCTAAATTTGCAAGATAACATCTTTTGTACTGGGCGCATTGGTCAATGTAATGACATATATATTTAAATTTTATTGGGATATCTAAGGTACACTTAATTAAATAACAGTATGTAACTGTTTGCTCTACCAAAATAATGCTCAGTAATGATCATTTAAATGAAAATGATACCCGAAAAATAAATAAAACCTCTATTATAAAAAATAAAATAAAAAAATAATGTCCATAACTTTAATTCTTCAAATGTAAAATGTAAAAGAAACTAAGATTCTTTTTTAAAAAAAAATAATGAAGACTTCTATTAATTAAGAGAATCACTTATATATTTTCAGGATGGTGTATCTTGCATATGTTAAGCTACATAACTGTATTAAAGTATTCCCTAAAAATAAAAATAAAAAACTGTATTAATTAAAGTAATAAAAAGAAAAAAAATATATATATATATATATGTATTGGTTATTTACATAAATTTAATTATGGCAAAAATGCATTTTTCATCTCTACATTTTGGGTCAATTCCCATTTTGGTCCCAAAATTGATTTATTTGCAAATTTCATCCCTAAAAAAAAAAGAAAAAAAAAAATCGTTTTTAAAATGGTCCATGCCGTCAACCCACTGATGAAAACCTCTTACGTGGCAGATAGTGTGCCCTTTTTGATGACGTGGCCATTAAAATATTATTAAAAATAATTATTTGGCATTTTTAAATCCACATCAATGCCACGTCAATTTTCTCACTTTTAATTTTAATTTTATTAAAGATAAAAAGCCAGATTTCTCAATTTTAATTTTAATTAAAAAAATGAAAAACAAACAGAAAAATTTTTCTTTTTTTAAGCTGTAAAGATTGAAGATCAAGCTCATTGTGTTCTCATCTCTCATACACACTGAACACCTCTCTCGGACTCAGAGCCAAACAGCATGACCACTCAAAAATCAAGATCAAGAGAATCCACAATCTCATGATCCCTAATCTGACAAACCCTAACCCTTTAAATTGAAGACCCACAAAACCCACCCCACAATCAAACCCTAGCAACCCAAGACGAATCAAGTTGGTTCGTGACCATGCCGATCTAGCTCAAGCGTTAAGGTAGTTGCCTTTTCCGGTGAAGAAGAGCGCTGCCGCTTCAGTGGTTTGGGTTTGTGAACGATTTAGAGATGGATTCTTCTCCACCACGCACCGCCGATCTAACCCCAAACTCTCTAATCTCAAAATCTCATCTCCACTCAAAACCTTACACCCAATATTGACCAACAGCGAGCATATCAAGAGGCTGATCTTTGAAGTTTTGATCATGGAGGCCATGGGGTCTTAATGCCATGAAAACAATGGGAAAATTTTGGATCTAGGTCTGTGTTTATGTGTTGATCTCTATTTGTTTGTTGTTGTTTTTTTTTTTTTTCATTTGTGTTGTTGTGATCTAGGTCTGTGTTTGATCTCTATTTGTGATCTGGGTCTATGTTTGTGTTTGATCTCTGTTTCTTTCTCTCTCTTTTTTCGTTTGTGTTGTTGTGATATGGGTGTGTTTGTGTTTGATCTCTATTTCTTTCTTCTTCTTTTTTTCGTTTGTGTTGTTGTGATCTAGGTTTGAGTTATTGGTTATGGGTTTGTGTTCTTGTAATCTAGGTTGAGTTCTTCGTTGCTGGGTTTGATTGGGAAGACAACGAAGAATAAGTTGCAATGTTCTTATGAAAATTAATAATGATAAGTAATAATTTTTTTTAAATTAAATTAGATTTAAGGTTTTTTTTTAAAAAAAATTAATTTCTTTTTTTATATAAATTTTCTAACATAGCTTTGTTTAAAAAAAAATTAAAATGCTGATGTGGTATTTAAAAATGCCAAGTAATTATTTTTAATAATATTTTAATGGCCACGTCAGCAAGAAGGGCACACTGTCTGCCACGTAGGAGGTTTCCGTCAATGGGTTGACGGCAAGGACCATTTTAAAAACGATTTGCTTTTTTTAGGGATGAAATTTACAAAAAAATCAATTTTTGGACCAAAATGGGAATTGACCCAAAATGTAGGGACTAAAAGTGCATTTTCACTTTTAATTATTTTCAAGAACATGTACATTGAATACACCTTGGTTAAATGCTGTAAAAGTAACTAAAGAGGGGGAAAATTGATGTACTAGTCGTTAGTCATTTACGTAGATGTATTACAATGTTTCAAAAATTCAGGAGGGACTATTATTTAAAATTTCTTTATATATATATATAGACTTTGTGTTGAAGTTTCATATTCATCCTATTTATTCTGGTTTGTATCTCTATATCTATTCTATGGAACAAATTGAAATCACCATCTTTTTTGTGTGTAGTGCATTAAAAAAAATCTACTTTCTGTTTTTTTCTGTTTTCCGCATTCAAGATGTAAACAGTAAACCACAATATATGATTTAATTTTTTTTGAATGACCCACATGTATAAGATGATGTGCTAATTTGAGGAATGTTATGAATTTTTACTGTGTCCTTGACATGACTCACATCTTCTTCTAATTTTTCACAGTTTCATACTCTTTCTATAAATCTAAATTTTAACTACTTAAACAAATAAAGAAACATACGCTTAATTCTACATAATTTTTTAAAAGAATTCAAGGCACTGAAACAATAATACAACTTTATAGGTATATTATTATATTCTTAACACTCTTACATTGATCTATTTTATTAATTTATTTTAATTTCAACATTATGTATTTAGATTATTTTATTATTATTATTTACTATAATTTGATTATTTTTGTTTTCTTTACTTGAATGATATGAAATATATATATATATATATATAGTTAAATGAGCTTACGAAGAAATATGATCATAATAATGAGTAGGTGTCATTTAATTTTGCCCCCCTTGAGTTGAAATCCTGGCTCCATCATTGCGTGCTTCAATCACTAATTCGCTACTTCCAGGCTCAAAGCCTGATCATTCCAATGCTCTTTAGTTATTGTGCAACTCTATGATTTCACATACCTCTTTGTTAGGATATCTAGTATTTAAAATTTTAAATTAACTTAGGAAGTATTGGAGCTGCATTTGCCACTGGTTAATCATATTGGTTGAATAACTTGAATGTGCTCTTGCTTGGTTTATGCATGAAGTACTCTTCTGCTTGTGAAAAACGTGTGCCGTGTTCTCAAAGGATGTCTTCCTCAGCGTGAAGTTGAGTTCTTTCGCTCAGCTAATCCTTTCACTAAATGGTTTGGTAATTCTTCTGTTATTTCTGTTAAGAAATAGGTAGTCTTCATTTATTGGATATATGTACTAATTGTCTCTTAATTTGTTGGATGGCAATCATTGTAGTCTTAAATGGTGGTCATATGAGAAGACAAGAGTCGAACTCAACTTCTGCACTAATATCATATTAAATTAATTACCGATTATCCCTAAAGTTTAAATTATTAAGATACAGTAAATTTAATTGTTTAATGGGCCACATACTTCTAACAGGAGACTTCAGTGCTTTTGATATGGTAAAGCTCCATTAGTATCTGAGATTTACAGCAGAATGTTTCTAATTTCTCAATGTCTACATCTTTGCAACTACTTATTTGCATTACTACATACCATATGGATTTGGGGCCACAGCAAGGTTCGCTCTTAAATGTGTTTCCTTACGCATGAACTTGTCTAAGAGTGGTATACAATTATTTTGAAAAAGAATGCATCAAACACTTTGTTGCACTCGGGTTTCAAATGAGTTTGGAGCGGTAAATCCACAAGCAGCTAAAATGACTGTAAAGGCCATAATGGTTCTTGTAGTTTCAGAGGTGGTTATGATAGCCAATATGGGCCCTTTGATTGGTCTCTTAATATTCATTGATGGCTTAAGCAGTAGTTTCAACTTCAAGTAACTTTCTCACATTCTCTCATGTAATGGCTTTAAGTTGGATCAGAACTTCTGAAGTTATAACTTCTTATCGATTCAAGATATATTATCAAATAAAAATTAATTCATTACTCAGTTTAGAATATTTTCTTTGCATTTATTTATTTATTTATTTATTGATAATTTGGTAATTAAAGATGGAGGATTTGAATCTAAAGCTATAAAGTTCTTTCCAATTTAAAAGTTAACTAATGGTATAAAAAGATTTAAACAAATTTACTTTATCACCAGGCACTCCTGGCATGATGGCAGGAGCGGAACTAGAATTTCAAACTAAAGAGTGCTGAAGTATAAGAAAAAAAAAATCTAAATAGGTATTCATATAGTACTAACAAACTATCAACCAAGATAAATACACAAATCATTGTTTCTTAATAAATTAAGATGCAATCATCTACCAATAAAGATAATTAAAAAAAAAACAAAAAATTATATTGTTTCTTAAGAGCATGAGTTGTTGCAATATATATATATATATATATATATATATTTTTTCACAAACCAAAACTTACTTTTGCTACTTTAATATAGCATTTGAAATGTCTTGTATAGTAGTGTTTTTGGTATTCAATGCTCTAAATATTTAGCATTTAGAACACGTGATGCTAGTACTATAATACTAGGCTGACTAGGATTTTTTAATTTATATTTTAAACTTTTGTTTTTGTTAAATTTTTGAGTTTGATAGTTACTAGTTGGGGTGAGCTAATTAAAAGGGAGGAGGTCTAAATTTTTGGAAGATGAAGGCACAACTCTTTAAATAAAAAAATATAACTAATAAAAAAAATTCTTTTTTTTTCTTTTTTTTTGGGGGGGGGGGGGGGGGGGGGGACGTGAGCCCCCTCCTACCCCCTTAATTCCCAACCACACAAATCTCACAAAATATATCTTCCTCTCCCTTGGCTTGCCATACCTCTCACTTTCTCTTATCTTTTCTTTCTTTTCATACAAACACAAACACACTCATATCTCCCCTCTCACCCTCCCACCAATGCATCACTCCACCACCTCCACCATCTTTTTCCAGCAAGGTTTACCAGAAAACTCCATAAAAATTTAAAAAAAAAAAATTTAAAAGAAAAAAAAAAGAAAGAAAGAAAGTTAAGGCTCACTCATCTCTACTATTTGGGGTAAAAACTCCTAATCTTTTTTGTGGGTTTTATACTTTTGCTTGAGGTTCTTTTAATCTAAGTTTTGATAATGATATTCATGTGATTAATATGTTTTGGAAGTAATATTTATGTGTTTATATGTATAGGTTCGGTCTTGGTGGATTAATTTCATGAGTGAGTTTATGGCTTTTAAAATGGTGGTTATCTAAGGTTTGTTATGGTGAAGATTTGGGAGTTTTGGCTTTCTAATGTGAAATAGATGGTAGATATAATTTTTATTGTTTATTTGGAACTAGTTAAAGATTTAAATTGTTAGTCTTTGAGGATATTGTGATTTTTGGTATCATGAGTCTCTTGTTGATGTGGTGTAGATCTTGTGGGAACTACTTATAAAGTGTTGAGATTTTGATGTTAAGGAGAATACCTTGAATGACTTATGAGTATAAATTTGAGTAATGCCTTGTAATTTAAATTGTTGAGAAACTTTGGAAGTGGGATACATTACTTGTGAGGTTAAATATTTAGACTTGCCTAATTATTTGCTTATTTGGCAATTCCTAATTTGTAGCTAGATATAATTTCAAGTTTTATGCTTATTATGATAGGTTTGGTTGACATTGTTTAAGTTCCAACTAATTTCCATTGGAGCTTTGGAACTAGGCTTTTTGTAGATTGCAAGGTAAGTAGCTTCTTAATGGGATTTTTAGAAAAATAATCACATGACATGAGTTGTCATTGTTTTTTTTTGGGGGGGGGGGGGGGGGGGGTCAAACACATTTTGGAAAATTATTTGTGGAACTATGTTTCTAAAAAGTGTTGTGTTGTGACCCTACTATATATAATTATATATGAAAAATGCATCATGTTTAATATTGCATATGGGGAAATGCATAAATATTTGGCATGGAAAAGTCAAGCATCATTGATTTAATTCTTGGTAATGGATTTTATGGATTTATTGCATTATTTGCAAAATTTCAATATGCTTATCTAGTCATGTTACTTGGGAAATTGATGCAAAATACTTTGACCAGAAATGGTTTTGAAGATTTTGAGAATATTATGAATATTTGGTATTGTGATGATTTTATGAAACGACTTAGATACGAATTGTGTTTTGATTTCATGTAAACTATGAGCTCTTTATGTTTTTACCATTGGGAAGTGACATGTGATTACCCGATAATTACCTTTCTAGATACTATAGTCTACATGATATTGGTATCTTAGCGCCCGTCTTTATGATGGTTATGAGTTCCAGCTTTGTATCAGCAAATTAGTTTTGGCTTTGTGTCAGAAGAATTGTTGGTATGGGTGTGTGTTCCAAATGCTTTTATTATTATTTATTTTCTAGCCGTTGGGAATTTATGAGTAAAATAGCCGTTGGCAATTATGAGAAAAATAGCCGTTGGGCTTTTTTGAGTTATTAGTTACCAATAACTATAAGTTATTATTGTCATGAGTAGCCTATCTAATATCTATCACTACACCATTTCCTATAAGTCTTTTGACTACTCTATATTTATAAATACATAATTTCTATTCTTTTTCTCTCCCACATATTTTTCTACAATATATATTTGTTCCAAGGAAAGGCAATAGAGGGTTGTTTTTGAATATTTGTGAGTGGAAGTACATCCATTATGAAGGTTGACACTATAGTCTAATCTTGTGGGATTGTTTGGCCAAGACAATCAATCGCACCGAGTTTTACTCCAAGTGACACGAATCAACTTTTAAGAACAACGTTTTCGCAGCATGATTCTATAACATTGTGAGATTGTTCTAAACTTCTTTTTATTTTATATCCTTGCTAATTATTGGGGATATTATTTGTTGTATCAAAACTTGTTTATCCACTAAAAATATTTCCAACAATCTTAAAAGTTGACCTTCATGCTTCAAAAATGGATGAACAAGTTATTGATCAAGAAATTTTATATTGTGGTATGATATTATAATTGTAAAGAAAAAATCTTAGTAGTTATATTCGTAGATGTAATTACATCTTTTGAGGAGTTTCTTTTGCTATATGTTTAATCTAAGTAATTTGGTGGACTAAGAATTTGAAAAGAATAAATAATGATGTCCATCAAAACGTGTTTTTGATTCAATGATACGTGAGTAATACTATGCAACGTTGTCTTGAAATGTGGATACTAACTCATTGCATTTGAAATTTATGTGATAAATTATATGACACTATATGTTTATTATATTTTGTGAAATTGTTTTATGTCTATTGAAATTTGAGGAACATGAGATTGAAGAAAAATGTGTGTTTTAAGAAATATTTTTTGGAATTCATAAAAAAATGTTAGTGATAATTTTTATGAGAAATGAGATAATAAAAAAATGGTAAAATTCTGAAAGAGAAAAACAATGGTGTAGACCTATGGTGAAGGCATTCCTATTGTTAAGTGGGAAAAATGGTGCCATATGAACTTGACACTTCAATTATATGATGAAGATATAATGATACTATAATTTAATTAAATATTATCTTCCTTGCCAAAGTTTTCAAGTAATTAACTTGGAATGATGTTTTTATTGCTCACGGTGTGTGTATATATTATGTAGTTTCATGGTGATTATTCTAACGAGCTGTGCACTGGATTGTTTAATCATAAATTGTATTTTATAAGCTATGTGCTACATTGTATAATAATTCTTGTCATATTTTTATTGAGAATGATTTTGTAGATTTCAGTTAAAAATTCCCAAATTATAACATACTTATTAGCCTCTGTCTCATCCTATTCTTTCACAAACTTTTTTCAAAGTAGGCAATGATCTTGAGACAGTTTTGTGCCTAGCAATAGTTAGACAAACTACTGATAGAGGTTGAACTTTTGTGATGATGATCCTTAGGTGTTATACATCCTAGAGGAGGCTTGATTCAATTTTTAGTATCAAATAGTTGTGATGACTTTTATCCCCACTGATGGGACAAGATAATAATGTGTAATTATATTTATTCAGACCTCTATTCTTTTGTGGTCAATAGTCCTTATAATTATTACATAGAACTTTAACTTACTTTGGGAGTATCATTAATTAAATTATTATGAATATTCTTGATGTTGATACTTTGTATGAATTATTTGGATTGAATTATCAGGAATGAAAAATCTTCAGATACCATTGAGTTGTATTTTTGTCCCTTTTGGGTTTGGGGCGTGATATGGTCACCTCATAAGTATAAGTATTTGTATAGTTTAAAAGGTGTAAGGGTTAAAATTCAGGCCTCCAGGATTGAGTTTCATATACATACACTTAAATTAGGCTAAATTAAAACTCTATCTTATATAAAAAAAAAATTTAAAATTACTTTTGAAGTAATTTTCTTTTTGTGTTATAAAACAGCCTCGCAGTCACATCTTAAAGTGAAAATGTATAGTAAATTATTTTTAATATATATATATATATATGGGCCTTAGAAAATTAAACTTGGCCCAGAAAAATAATTCTTAACCCTTGTACCAACAAAAATTAACTCAATCAATGACAAAAATAGCCC
This sequence comes from Quercus agrifolia, assembly GCA_029955455.1. Classification (NCBI taxonomy): domain Eukaryota; kingdom Viridiplantae; phylum Streptophyta; class Magnoliopsida; order Fagales; family Fagaceae; genus Quercus; species Quercus agrifolia. The sequence goes on along the minus strand of JARQAD010000002.1, from coordinate 41,317,386 downwards.
AAGCAATAACAAAAGTAGCCCAAATAACAACAAAAAATCTAAAAAGGTAGCCCATTTTATAGCCTTTCAGAAACAAAAATTACAAAATTATAAAAAAAAAAAAAAAAAAAATCAAGCTGGTAACTGGCAACATGTAAGAGCCTATTATCTGGTTGGGAGTCCTGTATGTGTGCCGTTTTGGACTTCGTTGTACACGTATGAGGGAAATGCTTTTGGATCAGACTATAGATAGAGTACTGTTGTACAAACATTTCTTCTAGCTTTTGGAACAAATTTCACCAATAAGCAAAAGCATGTTATTAGTACAAAAATTCATCATTTCAACAAAATTGTCCCCCCAACCCCGCATTCCTTTTGTGCAATTTATGTTCAACTTGATCGTATAGTATGAAAATTAGGAACTTTATGACTGTTTAATACAGAAACAAATTGTCTTAAATCTATATTCTGTAAAATTTTGTGGTAAGTGAAATATTCCGAACCAGTTCTGAATGCTTAGTCATGGATTTATGATGTTTCAGGCAAAAAAAAAAAAAAAAACAAGAGAGGATATCTTTGAGTGAACTGTGTATGGGCAAAACATTAGTGTCAGTTGTTTCCTTAGACTCAATTTTGAGTGAAACTAATGTTTGTCTAAAGGGGCCAAATGTTGTCATTTGAATACCCTTTATTAAGACGGAAACGATGTTTATTGAGCTATACATACCTGACAGATTTCTTAAAACTTGTTGATATTCGTTATGAAAGTATGGGGCCAATATTATTCTGTAAGCATACTGCTACCTCCCAATTGGTGCAACATAAATAGTTGTGGGAATTGGTACTAGTGGAAAAGATGGGCTTAGAACACTTTCGGTAATATTGTGTGCGGAGAGAAAGAGAGAGAGAGCGGTGCCACACGCATAACAGGTGTAAATATAGATAAAGCTTAGATTCAGTGCGTTAGGTTCTTAATTGAATCCTGTTGATTACAATTTTTAATAAGATAAGAATAGTGTTATATTCTAAGAATAACTCAATTTAGAATTTTCAATAAGATAATTAAGAATAGTGTTATATTTTCCAAGAATAATCATATTTAGAATACCCAAGTGATTGAATTAAATTGGGGAACCTAATGAACTGTACATATATGTTTCCTAAAGTCAGTGTTATAAAGCCAAGAAATATATTTAGGGGATCGAATCCATAAAAATTATTGAGAAAAGAAATTATTTTCTAGTGTTTCATTGTGTTCCTGAAAACACTTCAATTTTTTTTTCAATGTTTGGCTGCGTTCTGAAAAATGCTATGAAAACATAATTTCTACTACTTTCTTACATTTTCTCATCTACTAAGCACATTTATAATTTTAAAAAAAAAAATTAAAAACAGGTAAAATTCTATTTTGGTGTCTAAACTTTATTAAAAGTTTTTTTTCCCCCCTAAACTATAAAAATATCGTTTTCGTCTCTAAACTATTGAAAAGTTCATATTTCTTCCCTAAATTATTAAAATGTTTTACTTTCTATGTTCAAACAAAAAAGATATTTTTTAATCCCTAAACTATTAAAAAAAGTTCTTTTCTCATCCCTTTTTTTTGTCTCCAACTCTTAAAATAGCTATTTACAATGTTTAAGGATATGACAAAGTACTTCTTAAAATTTAGGAACTAGAAAAAAAAAAAAAAACTTTTGATAAAGTTTAGGAATCAAAATAGTATTTTACTCTAATAAAATCTTGAACATGGACTGGTAGTGATGGTAGCTGGCAACCACCGAATAGGTGGATACTAGGGATGCTAGTGGGGGTGGTAGTTGGGTGGCAGATAGTGGAAGTGAGGGTAGAGATTCGATTAAGAAGTTTTTGGTCAAATAGAAAATGGTTATAAGAAATGAAAGCATAAAATAATTTCTGCTATAAATGCCTTTATTTCACGGTCCAACATTTTTTATTGCCCAAAACACCCGTAAATGCGTAAAATATTTTCTTTATCACGTTGCATATTGCAAGTCAATGTTGGCTAAACGGCTGGAGTTATCGGTTGAGTTCGTTTGTGGCAAATTAACGCAAATTAGCATTTGTTGTATCTTTTTAGGTAGTGGTGGTTTAGAACTAATGTTAAATGGCAGATCACAGATCAATTAACCAATGGGCTTAGGGTTTCCTTTCCTAGGCTAAAATAAGGTATGATGTACTCTACAAAAATTAGAACATGTCGCAATAGTAAATAAAAAATGCAAAAAATAAATGAATAATTTATTTGTCTTTAACACACATGATGCTAGTGATCAAAGCATTCACATCTGGTCTCACAAATGGTATGTGTAGAGGAATTTTAGCATCAAAGAATAATAGAAGCCCATTACCCAGTCTGGTACTAGTAAAAAATTTTGCAATAGTGCTACAGTACCGTCTTACTTATATGACGGTACTATAGCAAATGGCATAATATTAAATTCTATTTTCTCTCACTCTGTCAGCCACATACTTCTTCCTTTCTTTTATTTTAATCTCTGGTTCTCTCTCTTTCTTTACTCCTCACTCCCTCTCTCACATCTCTCTCTCGTTCAAAACTTGCCACCGGAGTTGGGTTGGATTCGGAGTGGTCACGGCATGGCGATTGATGTGGTCATGGCATGGGCACAGCAGATTCCGATGGGGTTGTGGATACAGAGTTAAAAACAAAAGACAGAAAGAGATGTGTTGTAAATAGGCTTTACATCAGAACACTTTATCTAACACTAACCACAACTTCTATAAAATAGGAAAGCACTATCCACAACTCCTACAAACTAGGATAGCAACGTGAGACACTTTCTCAGCCATGAAATCTAGCTGAGATCAAATAACCAAATATCTAAAGACTCGGTTAAACTACCAAATATCTAAAGAAACTTCCAATAAATATTATTAAATAAAATATTTAAATCTTAACAGCCTCCTTTAAACTGAAATCTGCAGAAATCAGTTTTAAAAAAAAAAAATCAACTGTCTACAAAGTCTTCCTTTGTAGCAGCATGTGAACACACTCCAAGTAGACCACGCAACTTCACAAATGTAGCCAACTTGAGAGGCTTGGTCTGTATATCTGCAACCTAGTCTTCACTTCGACAATAAACCAGTTTGATTGTTCCATCATTGATGAGATCTCTTAAAAAATAGTATTTCACATCAATATGTTTGCTTCTTCCGTGTAGCACAGGATTCTTAGAGAGTTTGATTGCTAAGTTGTTGTCACAAAAAACTGTAGTAGCTTCAACTTGCTTGAATTGTAGCTCTTCAAGAATTCTTCTCAACCAAATAGCTTGACAAGCACAAGCTATTGCAGCAATAAATTCAACTTCTGTAGTTGACAAGGAGACAATTGGTTGCTTCTTAGAAGACCACGATACAGCCCCTGTTCCCAACATAAAAACATAGCCTAAAGTGCTCCTTCTATCATCTTGATCTCCTGCATAATCACTGTCAGTAAATCCCAACAATTCTAACTTTTCACCCTTCTTGTAAAACAGCCCAAAATCTCTAGTTCCTTGCAAGTAACGAAGGATTCTCTTGGTAGCTAACAAGTGTATTTCTGTTGGATTCTCCATATATCTACTTATTAAACTCACATAATACATTATGTCTGGCCTTATTGTAGTTAAATACATCAAACTGCCAACAATTTGCTTGTAAAGTGTACTGTCCACCTTCTTCCCTTCATGATCTTTGTTTAGCTTCAAGCCAAACTCAGTTGGAGTGCTTACAGGATTGCAATCCTTCATCTGAAACCTATCCAAAATATCTTGCACATACTTCTTTTGAGAAATAAAGATCCCATTAGCTGATTGCACTACTTCTATGCCAAGGAAGTAATGCAACATACCAAGATCAAACATTTCAAATTCAACCATCATAGATTTCTTAAAGCTTTCAAACGTGGCTGTATTATTTCTAGTATAGATTAGATCATCTACATATAAACAAATAATGAGCATCTTTCCTCCATCTTCAATTTTTATAAAAAGTGCATATTCATAAGGACATTTTTGAAATCCTTCATTCAAAAAATAAGTTTTTATACGATTATACCAAGCCCGTGGAGCTTGTTTTAATCCATATAGAGCTTTCTTTAACTTATACACTTTATGCTCATTGTCAAGTTTTACATAACCAGGAGGTTGATCGATAAATACCTCTTCTTTCAAATCTCCATGGAGGAATGCTGATTTCACGTCCAACTGGAAGATAAGCCATGAGCTTTGAGCTGCCATAGCAATCACCAATCTGATTGTATCATGCCTTGCAACCGGAGCAAAAACTTCTTTATAATCAACACCAAACTCCTGCTTGTAGCCCTTAGCAACCAAGCGTGCCTTGTGCTTGTCAACCTCACCATTCTCCTTTAGCTTTGTCTTGTAAACCCATTTTATACGAATTGTTTTTTTCCCTTTTGGAAGATCAGTCAACTCCCAAGTATCATTTCTTTCAATGGCTTCAATTTCATCATCCATCGCCTTCCGCCATTTTTGCATCTTTGACGGCACTTTCAAAAGTTGTAGGATCACAATTTGAAAATAAAGCAAAATGAGTGAGTGGGTCAGATTGATCAATTCCAGTCACCTCATAATCATACATCCATGCAGGCCTTTTTCGAATCCAGCGATGAGATTGAGCTGCTGTATCAGTAGCTTCTGCTGCTATTGACAAAATTTCAGCAGCTGTTGGAGTTGCTTCTGATGAATTTTCAGAATCATTGTCAAAAAGAACTTGAGTAGGCTACAACCTATTCCAATCCCAAGTGTTTTCCTCGTCAAAGACAACATCTCGGTTGGTCACAATCTTCTTGGTTATTGGATTAAACAATTTATACGCCTTGGATACTTCACTAACACCAAGAAAGACACACTTTTCCCCCTTATCGTCAAGTTTCTTCCTTTTCTCATCCGGGATATGTGCACAGCCGATGCAGCCAAAAATTTTAAAATGATCTATAACTGGTTTCCTTCCACTCCAAGCCTCCTCTGGTGTCATATTTTGAACAGCAAATGTAGGACTTCTGTTCAAGATGTGAATACTCCAATTTACTGCTTCAGGCCAAAAGGATTTTGGAATTCTCCCTCTTGTCAACAAGCTTCTCACCATATTGAGGATGGTTCTGTTTTTCCTCTCTGATACACCATATTATTGTGGTGTATAAGCAGCTGTCAGCTCTCTTCGAATGCCATGATCATCACAAAAAACTTCAAATTCGGTTGAGCAATATTCTCCACCAAGATCTGTTCGAAGGGTCTTAATGGTGTTTCCTATTTCATTTTCCACACGAGCCTTGAAGCTTTTAAATGTACAAAAAGCTTCTAATTTTGCCTGTAAAAAATAAACCCAAGTTTTTCGAGTATAATCATCAATGAAGGTAATTAAGTATCTTTTACCTCCATTAGAACATGGTGTTATTAGGCCACATATATCAGAATGAATTAGCTCCAAAACTACTTTTGCTCACCATGACTTCCCTTGGGAAAATTGAGAACAATGTTGTTTGCCAACAACACATTCCTCACAAACTTGGGAAGGAATACTAATCTGAAGAAGACCTGCCACCATATTTTTCTATTGGAGGGTCTTCAATCCACCAAAACTCAAGTGGCCATAACGAAAATGCCACAACCAAGAAGAATCTTTTACTTTAGCTGCCAAACAAGATTGCACACTTATAATCTTCAATGGAAACAACCTGTTTGAACTCATTTGCACAACAGCAATGGCTCCTCTAGTAGGATCATAAATCTCACAAGCAACCTTTTGAATAGTAATTATATAACCCCTTTCTTACAATTGACCAGCACTTAACAAATTGTTTTTCAAGTCAGGAACATAAAAGACATTAGAAATTGTTTCTACAAAACCATTATTGGTTCTTATCTCTATATCACCCTTTCCCATCACCTTCACAGTAGAACAATCACCAAAACGTACTGTAGAATGAAAGTATTCATTTAAATAAGAAAAAGAAGACTTACTTCCACACATGTGGTTATTGCAGCCCGTATCCACATACCAAACATCAGATTCAGGTTCCTGATTAGCTTGAACAACCATTAACAAAGTTTCCACTTCCTTCTTTTAAGTAAAATTCGATTTCGGTTCCTTTTCTTTGTCTTTAGGCAGGCTAGTATAACATTCAGAACGATAATGACCAAATTTATGACATCTAAAGCACTCTACCTTGGATTTGTCAAAATGCTGATCTCGTCCCCTACCTTTGCCCTGAAATTGTCCATCATCAACTTTGAAATATCTGCTGCCATCTTTATTGCCTCATTCTCCCCTTCCTCTAGAGTTTAAGAAATGAGTAGAGATAGAAGCCTTTAAAGCTTGCTCCTCTAAAGTTGAACTTCGGTTCATCTTCTATTCATGGACCAGCAAGGAGCTCTGTAGTGCATCAAGAGAAAACACATCTGTCTTTTGATTCTTCAATGGAACACACGACATAATCAAACTTTGGTCTTAGAGAACGCAATATCTTTGGTCTCACCATGAAAGCACATTTTGTTGCTAATCTCCATGGTCCTAGCACAGTAGCTGGTGATAGATTCTCTATCCTTCATTTGTAGAGTCTCAAAATCTCTTCTCAAGGCTTCAAGCTATGCACGCTTCACTCTAGCAGAGTCTTCATATTTTTTCTTCATGGAATCCCAAATATCTTTGGAAGTTTCTTTGCTAAGAATTGTTTCCAAGATGGGACGATCAATTGCCTGGAAAAGGTAATTTTTTGCCTTTAAATCTTTGAGCTTTCTCCCTTCCAACTTTTTTTTCTGGGCATCTGATAAGACTGTATTTGGTGCAAGTGCTTGAATTCCAGATTCAACAATCGGCCAATACTCTTTGGACCGAAGAAAATTCTCCATTAGCATACTCCAATGGTCATAGTGACCATCAAAGCGTGGGATCGCCACTTGCACAAAATTTGAATCTGAAGACATCAATCTATTTGGGAACTCTTTCTCTTTTCTTTCTCATTGGCTCTGATACCACTGATACAAAGTTAAAAACAAAAGACAGAAAGAGACGTGTTGGAATGGAATGAAAACTCTGATATATTATTGAAAAACAAAGAGCTGATAAATAGGCTTTACATTAGAACACTTTATCTAACACTAGCTACAGCTTCTATAAAATAGGAAAGCACTATCCACAACTCCTACAAACTAGGATAGCAACGTGAGACACTTTCTCAGCCATGAAATCTGGCTGAGATCAAATAACCAAATATCTAAAGACTCGGTCAAACTACCAAATATCTAAAGACACTTCCAATAAATATTATTAAATAAAATATTTAAATCTTAACAGTCTCTCTATCTCCCACGTCTCTCTCTCTTTCTCTCAGCATTTGTCTCTTCGTCTCCCACATCTCTCTCTCAACAACTGGCTCACTCAAGCACCGTTGGCCACCATATTGCCCAGCAACCCCAAGCCCAGGCCACCATTGGCCACCGTCTCACTCGGTATGGATTGTGAGATCTCTCCGGCGATTTTGAAGTGAGATCTCTCCATCGATTGTGAGATCTTTGGTGTGGTGGTTTTGCCGTGGGTTTTTGCCGTGGGGGTTATGGTGTGGTGGTTGCTATGGAGTTGTTGTGATTTTGCAGGTTGATTTTGCCGTGGTGGTTTCTATGGTTTTTGCAATGGTTTTGCAGGTTTTTGTCATGGGTGCAACAGTGGTGGGCTGGTTGAGTTTGGATGGTGGTTGTTTGGGGTTTTGGGTTTGTTCACAAAGGTGAGAGAGATGTTAAGAAAGAGAGGGGCGGGGGGGGGGGGGGGAGGAAGAGAGATAGAAATTAGAGAAAGGAGAGATTATTTTGGGTTATATATTTTATTGTGTAAATATATTATTTTAATGTATTGTATAGGAATATAAAAGTTGGGATATTAGGTATATTGTAAAATAATATGGTACAATAGATAAAGTAGTTTTTAAGATGGTAATACCAAATGCGAATGCTTAAGAGAGCTTGATGTTGTTGGCCATCTTAAAAAAAAATGATGTTTTTTATCTTTAATGTTATTTGTTTAAATCCTTAATGGTCTGTTTAAATTGAGAGAGAGAGAGGGAGTAGTAGAGTAGCTAAAGTGGAATTTGCCCAAAATTAGCCTATTTTCAGCCAGCTCTACTCTACTCTACTTCTCTCCACTCTCCCTCCTTCCCCTCTCAATCCAAACAAGTTCTAAGTTTCACTATCACATATCTTTAATTATTGCATGAGATTATATAAAATTTACAACATTCTTGTGAGTATCTATGAGAAATTCTGGTGCCACGCTCCAAACCACAACTTTGCCCACAACTTGTCTATGTGGCGAGTTGTGGTTGGTGGAGAGGTGCCCCCACATGGACCTACCATCACCCCTCCACCAACCACAACTCACCACATGGGCGAGTTGTGGGTAAAGTTGTAGTTTTGGATGTGGCACCAGAATTTTTCAAGTATCTATATATATATATATATATACATCTCTTCAAAACTGAAAATCATTGCAACGGGTCAACCCCAATTGGATACGTTGCGGACCATTTGTCTTCAAGAGGACATTTTGGACAGTAGCCAATTGAAGGTGCTCCGGTTTAAAAGTGCAAAAGAGAGTTTAGTTGGCTTTATTAATGTGTGTGTTTGTATATATATATATATATATGGTTGCCTTTCTTGTTAATTATTGAGTACTTTAAAGTTAATACAATATTCACAGTGCTCCACGCATAATACATAGGAAAGTAATCACATGACAGTGAGAGGTAATGGATAACAGTCCATTGGATAGCAAGTGACCCATGTAATATGAACAACCGTGGTCATTTTACACCCTGTAAGTTCATTTTCCTTGCATGGATTTATGATTTATTTATGATTTATCATCTTGAAATGCGTACCTTACCTACACCAAGTATCTGCCTTCTCCGGTTTGAGCTAGCCGGTTCATTTGAGTGGTGATGCATGCTACTCAAACCACAACCTATGGAGAATTTCTGGACTAATATATGTTGTGTTATTTGGAGCCTAATTTGTGTTTGATTTAGATTGTGACTTGATCTGATATAAAAGTGATACATGATTTTTTAGCCCATTGGAAATCCTTTGTGTAGGATATAAATACCATTGTTTCAAATTAAGGTTAGTTGTGTTGTTTGAAAAAGAAAAGTTATATTGCTGCATCTTGTATTTTTCTCTGTAATTAGTAAATCACTGCAACTTCATGAATGTGGGCAAATTATTGAACCACGTAATTTTTTATAGTGTGTGATTGCATTGTCTATGTATTATTTTTCTATCTATTTTTGCCTCTCACAGATTTAGGGTTGGGGTTTGAGTGAGAGTAATGGTTGAAGAAACAGGAAAGGATACAGTTCTATGACATAGACTTTGAATTCTAGAGGATGCAATTCGAGGGTTACCTATATGGGAAGAAGTTACATGAATCTTTTTTGGGGGAACAACTAGAAGGCATGGATGATAATGATCGGAAACTAGTACTTCTTGACAGACTGGGGGTTATTCGATTAACAATGTCTAGATCAATTATACATAATGTTGTAAGGATAAGACCACAATTAGTCTGATGGTAGCCTTATCTAATATGTATGAAAAGTCGTCAGCAAACAACAAGATGCATCTAAATGCCTTACAATTTTTTGTATCGTTCGATTGCCTTGTGTATGTTATTTATTTAGTTTTTTATACCTATTTTTGTCTCTCAAATATTTACGAATTCATGTATATTACCAACAGAATATTACTAGTTATTATAGATAAACTAGTGAAAATAAATAAATTATATTAATTCTCTGCCCTCAATGCTAGGGTTCTAGTTCTACCATTCTTCATTACCCTTTTGTCTATGCTAGGATTGTGTTTTTAATTGAGAATGTTGGATATTATTCCATACCATCGTTTATGTTATCTTCAGTCTTCCTTGAGCACCAATTAGCGATTTTTTCCGGTTCAATTATATAATACATTTTGACATTTTGTTATGAGCTAATCAAAATCTCTTTCTGTGCACTTAGACCCATCATGAAAACGATATATTTTCTTCTTTCCCCATTCTTTATTTTTTAAGTTGTAACTTGTGAAAGCAATGCACTTTTAGCATGCTCCTTTTAATCGCATTATCCCCAAATTGGCATAAAATTGCAACACTTTTATTATTTAGGAAAACAAATTATTAATCATAAAACCATACGCGTTGCCGCGTTGGTACTACATTCATAATATTAAACAGCCACGTTCACCGTCATTATATATAGAATACTTCTCTCCTCCATGAAGAACTCGTAACCAAACTTCCTGGTCGTAGTACAGGCACACGTGAAACATAGAAATTTATTCATTGTTTTATAAGGATAAATTACACTTTTTCATTCTAATTTATAAGACCATTTTCAATGTCCCTCGTAAACTTTAAATTTGAGCAATCAACCCCCATATGAGACCAGTTAATGTTTGATCAATTTTCGTTATACTTAACCTTAAATTTTATTTTCTTATAATATTATCATATGATTACTCCTTTTTTTTTTTTTTTAAATGATCATATATGTGATAAATATGACAGAAATTAGCAAAAATTTAATGGTAAGATCAAGAACATTAAAACTTAACCTTAATTAGAAAGTTGATTGCTCAAATTTAAATTTTTAAAAAAGACATTAGGACTGACCTCATAGTTTAGAGTCATGAAACAGTATAAGTCAATACCCAAATTTATTACTACATAAGAAACTTATTGCTTCTCTAGAAAGAGATACCGATGAGTACCTCCAGCTCCCATTGAAGTTCATTACTTTTGATGTTTATAATGATGCTTTGCATCAGGACCTCCCGGAATCTCTCGTGCGGGGTCCCGATGTGGGGTTGTATCTTCACTTTGCGAATCATAGTTCAGCATTTCCTTAGCATCTTGGACCAATGCTAGCAATGACCTGAATTGATTGCTTCCCTCTATGTTAGGATTAAGGGGGCGAGTTTCGGACCTCAAAAACAAAAGCAATATGAGTGTAAGGCACATGCAAAATCTCAACCTACGCATTTTTAATCTCTAGGTTTCAAAATTGCTAGGCTTGCTTGTAGAGACCCAACCTAGACGGTGTTATATATATATATTAAAGATATACGGATACCATTGTTATAAAAAAATACAAGTGGATAGATTCCGAAAGGAAAAAAACAAATCAATTTGTACAGGCCTAAGAGCACTATATATCCACCGGACACTTAAAAATTAAAAAAAAAAAAAAAAGTTAACTAATACTCTAAAAGCATACATTGATTTATGAGCCTTTTTTTAATAAATTTTTTATGGAGAAAAAATAACTGATTTTTTTTTACAATTTTTTAAATTTTACATAAAAAGTAGTTTCAAAACTTTCTTAAAATAATCCATTTAACAAATGTCTCATGAGCAACCCGTAAACCTAGGGCCAAAAAAAAAAAAATAGTCATCATTTTGGATGCAACACTAATGTGATGCCATTAGAGTAAAAAAACAGCAAGATATTCCTAGGATATTCTAAGCCAATGAAATTTTTCTCTTAAATACGGTTCATTTTGGTTTATTCAGCTCCAGTGCGCCAAGTGATTTATCTTGTTAACGTACAAGTCACGTTGGATTAAAAGAAATGGCTTAGGGTGGTCTACGTAGCCTCCTCTAAATATAATCTTCTCTGTCTTCCACTGCAACCAGTGTCCCTGCAGCTTATTGGCTTCTACGATCATTGAAATTTAATGTCTGCTCACAAGATTGGTCGGCAGTGCCCTCCTACTTTCGTCCCAAAGTGCTTAATCTTTTTGTTTTTTAAGCTGAACTTTGGCTTCGTATTTGCTACCAAAAGTAAAATGCAGGACACGAAATTTGGTGGAACAAAATTAATATTAATCATGATGAGAACTAGAAAAAAATATATTTGTGAAAAAATGTTTGAACCTTTTTAGCCTAAAAGAGATTGAAAAGACAGTAAACGAGGCGCCACGTCTCCGTTTGCACATGAGAATGGGTCCTTCACTATGTCAATAGGTTTACTAGTCCAGTCGAAGTCATGCATGGCCAACCCTTTAGGGAGCCTTTAGATCTTACCTCCTCATCTCCACATGTTGAGTCATCTGATCTGAGTCAATAGGAGCGTATGAACGCCATGTCAATGAATTGTATCCAATGATCTATAAACACTTCTTCTTCTTTTTCTTTTTCTTTTTTTGCGCTGAATAATCTATAAACACTTTCAAGGTTATAATGATCAATAAAAAATTCAGGTTGATTAACATCATGGAATTTGAAGCAGGGACTTTTCATGATTCAATTTAGGCTTGAGCGATTTTCATCTAAGATCATAAAGAGATTTCAAACCTGTAGTGTTGGACCATTCAAAATATTGAAACGGGTTAGCCAAATGCATATGTTATTGGCCTTCCTCATGATTATGGTATTAGCTCTACTTTTAATATAGAGAATCTAATCGCGTATAAAAATCCAGAATTTATCCATGATACCCCCTTTGTTTTACCTTCATGTGACCTTGTTGATATCTCCATCCTTACACCCCTCAATATTCCATAGGCACACAAGGAACATACCATGGTGCTCTTTTGGATGAACAGATTGTTTCTACTATGGATGGACAAGTCCAAAACTACTTAGTCTATTGGAAGGGACGCCCAAAGTTTAGTTGCACTTGGACTTACAATAAGGAGCAGGACCATTCAGATCCTAACTTGATCAAGTCCTACCATAGCTGCCATGCAAGAGCTACACTCAATGGAGTCTAGTTTTTTCCACCTCGGGAGGATTCATTTGGGCACAAGATAAGTCTTGCTATTAATCGGGCCTAAAGATCTAAGCTCTATCTCTTAATAATAAGGATTTTATTTTAAGCAATTTGATACATTCATTTCCTCTTTGGATTTGGAATTTAAGTTCTTTTTTTGCAAGAAAAAATTTGGAAATCTACTTAAAAACCCATGGTTTCCATTTTGTAAGATAGTTTTTAAGTGAATAACAGAATTCCTTTTGGTTTATGGTATAGCTTTTTGGGAATTAACACGAAATTCCCAAACCTGTGAGAAATAGAATAAAGAAAACACATGTCAAAGAAAAAATAATCACACACACAAGACAATATTTATGTGATTCGGCAATTTGCCTACATCCACGGAGTTACAGGGATTTTACTATTATCAGGGAAAAATACAAGTGCGGCAATAAAGTTTTTCTCTCTCTTAAAAACTACGACAAGAAACCCTAATCACCAAAACAACGGTTTTTACATCATGTGTACAGAATTCACAATGGACCACAAAATGGGCCAATTACGACTTCGGTCTATCGGCCCAAGCCTCTGCTCCATATACTAAGTCTCAGAAAATCTCCCATTAAAAACCATGCAATATTATTTCGGATTGGGTCATCATCCGGATCAAACATAACTAAGCTCCACAAAGTCCAACATAACTGGTGCAAACTCCATCCAACTTTAGGGGCCGACTCCTTGCGGGCTTTTCCTTTGCTTATTATTGATACCAAGCAACCTTAGGTGTCTTCTTCTAGGTTTTTTCCTTTATTTTCTTGTTAAATTGTTTTCGTTTGTCCTGCACCAGGGTTGATCTCAGAAGATAGCATAAGCTGCAATGAACATTTCATTATTTCTTATGTTTCTCCGGCATCCTCCAATCATATGGCAATTATTTAAAAAACCTCGGCTAATCCTACTTATACCAGAAGTAGAAGAGAATTTAAATTTGATGAAGTTCTGTTCCCACACTTGGATATTGAAGATGTCATTAAAAAGATGGAGCTTGAGTACAGTAAGGGGTTTCTAATAAAATCTAAATCTTGAAGGAGCTAGCGTTGGAGAATTCACCTCTCAATGATCAAAAAAGGTAAGATCAATAAGGATGGAAATTAATTTTATTGGAGCAACAGGAAATTACATTGAGACAAAAATTCCAAGTCAATAGATTCAAAGAGCGTGATCGAAATACAAAGTTATGGAAAATGCTAGAGCTACAAATTATTTTACAACATCTTTTTTATAAATGCTTATTTGATAAGTGATTATTAGTAAGTAAAAAAGTGATGTTAGTAGTAGGAACAAATGAGAACTATTAAGAATTGGCCACATCAACCATTTGTAAAAATATTGTAATATAGTTTGTATCTATAGAATTACTCAAAAGTTATTTCATGCAAGGTTTTCTCAAAGGCAAAAGACTAATCATATTCAGTCTATTTAGGTCAATGTGGGTGTATGAAAAGATTTGGAAAGTGTTAGAGTCATATTTTTCATATGTTGGCATATCCTATGATAAAACGCAATTTACATATAATTCAGTGATTCTAAGTGGTATAGAATATCACAAAGTATGTTTAACAAACAAGAATAGTGGTATTATTGAAGACATGAAGACTACAATAAAAAACAAGTGAAGAAAAGCTTAAAAAATGAACCTCGACACTAGCTCAATACTAGCTTCTATCAAGAATAAATGAAGAATCTCAATACCTCTCGATCTATCAAATTTCACAGATCTCAAATCTATTTTTCATCCCATGATGACTTGGATTAATTACTAGGGTTTCACTCACTAAACTTCGAAGGGATATAAAAGCTTTATTTTATAGTCATCATAAGACACAGTGACTCAATTAGACAACTCATATACTCTTAGTGAAACTATTGCGTTCTTATGCGCTTTAGGGTTTTGTAACTAATTGAGTGCTTTTAGATCTTCAAAGTGTATTGAAGTGAAGAACTTTAAATCCAACAACAAACACCAATTGCTGGGAGTTAGTCATATACTGGAATTTAAACAAATGAATAATTCTTTACAAGATCAAGTCCAATCAGGGATCAGCGTAAAAGTCCAACTATAAGTTGGTATTATGGGGTAGTCCAGGATAGTGGTAAGATTCTTTATACTTGTAATTGCTTGATTCTTGATTAGTGATTCTTGGGAGTGGTGACCTGAAAATCACTCGGTGGGGTTTTTGCCTTATGAGAGGTTTTCCCCATTAGTCAACTTGTGAGATGTTTGACCTAAAAATCACCATGCCAATTTTATTTGCTATTGTACTTTAGTTTATTTGGTGATTTTTTTATACCTTCACTATTTGCATATAATTTAACCTAATTAATCAACTAGGGTCAAGGAAGTCAATACCGTACCGGTGGCCGTACCGGTTTGGCCACCAGTAAGGTATATTTCGGATACCGGTCAATACCGGTGTACCGTTTCGGGTTTACCACTATTTTATATATTTAATATATGTATATATATACACACACACACACACATACACACAAAATCTATATTTACCATAAAACATTACTTCAATTAAGAACAAATTGTTCATAGTTTTAAACTTTAGCAACAACTAAAAGAAAAGAAGAAAAAAAAAACACAATATAAAAAATAGAAAACTTAATTGTTCATAGCACACAAAGAAAAAAAATAATACAAATAATTAACACAAATTACATAGGATCATCTACTCCCATCCTTCAAAAGGATCTACATCAGGACCATAATATACATAAGTATTACCATTTGTCAATGCAACATCATTTTCACCATCATCCTCATCAAGAACAACAACATTATCATTATCATTATCTTCCAAAGTCATTGTTGCTAATGGTTCTTCAATGCTAGCCCAATTCACATCTTCCTCAGTTAGTAACAAAAATTCAGATTCCTCAGCTACCCAATCCTCCATTAAATCAATATTATCAAGGTTTATAGGATCCAAGTAATCCTTTGTCCTTCTAATGTTCCTACCAAAATCAATATCATACATTGGTGACATTTTCTAATCATTCAAAATAAAAATTGAATATATTTAAAAACGTACCTTTCTCGTAACAATAGATTATAACGAACATATACCAAGTCATTCAAACGTTTATGCTCAAGCCTATTTCTCCTCTTGGAATGGACAAACTCAAATGTGCTCCAAGCTCTTTCACAACCAGTTGCACTACAACACTGACTTAGCACTCAAATAGCAAACTTTTGTAATTCTAGAGTGTCATTTCCAAATTGCTCCCACCAATCAACTTCCAAAAATAAAAGAAAGTATTAATTCAGTATAAAGCAAATAACAAACTTTCAAATGAAATATATATATATTTATGTATGTATAGATACATATAGTGTATTTGGACTTAGTTTTTCATGTTGGCGGATTGCCATAGGCATTCCAAAGTCACCTAAAGACTTTTTGTAAGCTTCAATTTGAGAACTAACCTTGTAATGCTACTAAGTAGGCCTTTTGTGACTTCTTTTTGCTTCTTAAATGAAGGCCTAAAGAAGATTCCAGGGTTGAGATAACAACCTACTGCATCTAATGGACTATGGAGTTGCTTATCCCATCTTGCATCAATGACACTAGTAAATGGTATATATGCAGAAATTTTATTCTTCAACCTTGCTTTTATATTCTCCTTTGCTTTATCCATTGCCTCGTACAAGTATCCTATTGATGGTTTTTCATCTCCATCTACAAGACGTAGTACTCTAACCAAAGGCTCACTAATCTTCACTATTTGTTGACATTGTAACCAAAATTCTTTATCATCCAAAACAATTGCAACCACCTCCTTTCCCATGACATCTCTAGCTTGTCGAGATTCAACCCATTGATCACAAGTAAACATTTGCCTAAGTTCTTTCTTGAACTTAGTCAAGCATTGAAGACTTAAAAACTCAGTTGCAAACCTTGTGATGGCTGGACGAACCAAATCCCTATCATTAGTGAAGTTGCTTCTCATCAAAGATAAAATCTTGCCATGGTTGTATATGAATTTTGTAATCTTTTTAGCCTTTTGAATGGTTTCATCAATGATAGGAAAATATCTACTATCTGAAAAATTTTCCAACATTAAATCAATGCAATGGGCTGCACAAGGAGACCAATAAAATGACCCATATTTCTGCATTAGCTTCTTTCCTGTAGACTTGTAAGAAGAATCATTATCTGTAATGAACTACACAATGTGCTCAGCCCCAACTTCTTGAACAACTTTATCAAACAACTTAAACAATGTATATGCATCCTTTGTTAGGCCTAACACATCAAGGGATTTAAGAAACATGGTACCTCTTGGACAATAAACTAAAAAATTAATGATTGGAGCTCTCTTTTGATTTGTCCACCCATCTGACATTATTGAACACCCATAAACTTTCCAATCATTTTTCACATCTAAGAGATAATCATTCATCTCACCCACATGCTTTTGTAATAAAGGCCCCCTCAAGTCATGATAAGAAGGTCCCTTAAAACCAGGCCCAATAGCTGCTACACTATCTAAAGCTTCTTGATAATACACAGAGCGAGCAGCATGGAAAGGTACATTAGCATGGTACCACCATCTTGCAAAATTCATTCTTGCCTTCTCAACCATTTGCTTTGAGGCCAAAGAAGATCTTATGGATGGTTGAGAACTAGGAGTTGTTCTTGGAGCAAAAAAGGATTTAATGTTTGACTTTTCTCCAAATTTTTCTTTCCCTTGGGTGTAATAATTACTAACTGATGAATGACTCTTTGAACCCCCTCTCTCATTATCATTATTACCTTCATCATGATGATCATCATCATCTTCCTCCTCTAAATCATAGGGATTTGCAATTTGTTTATTCATTCTTCTTTTTTTCTGTTTTTTTTTTCTTTAAATCGTCAATCAACTGTTTCATTTGCCATTTTACATCTTCAGATACTTTTTTACATGCTTCAACATCCCCCGGAATCCCAGCTAAATGATACTTAAGCCTAGTAATTCCTCCCCCCCCCCCCCCCCACCCCCCCGTCCCCTTATCACTTTACAACAAAAAGCACATTGTGTGTTATTTCTCGCATCCGGCACAGCACGGCCATAAGCCCAAGCTGGATCCTCAGATCTTACAACCGAGCCAGGTGCTACACTTGACTGATTTTCAGTCATAGTTCACACTTCACACTGCATATATACCATCAATTATTTGTTAATAACTCTAAGTTACCTTTTTATTAATAGTCATACTAAGTTGTAAATTACTAACCCAATATTTCAAGCTAACCAAAAATCAAGAATGAAACAACAATATATATCAACACAATAATCAATTTTGCTATCAAATCATGATTCATGAACATAGTAATCAATTTGTTATTTATCACATTCCACATGAAATATAATTCCACACAGAAAAAATTAAAACAAAATTTTACCTGAGAGTGAGATAGAGTGGCCGAGAGAGTGAGAGACACAGAGCAGCCTAAAGACAGAGTGGTCGAGAGAGTGAGAGACAGAGTGGCCGAGAGAGTGAGAGACACAGAGCAGCTGAGACAGAGTGGCCGAGAAAGTGAGAGACACAGAGCAACTGAGAGAGAGCGTGAGAGAGATAGAAAGAAAGAAGGTTGTGTAGGTAGTGTTAGGGGTAGAATAAGGATTTCAAAAATTACCATCTTGCCCTTAAAAAATGTCAAAATTAACCCAAAAAAAAAAGCTTGTCACGTTTCGGCCCGGTATCGGTTTACCGGCCTGTACGGCCGGATTTTGCCAGTACGAGGCCGATACGGCCGGTATTTTCGCCGATACGAAGCAAAGGGGTATTCTGTACCAGCCGGTACGATACAAAATTCACTTCCTTTACTAGGGTAACTGAAGTAATTAACTTGAGTCAATCTATAACCCAACAGAAAGCATGGCAGAAGAGGTGGCTATTAATTATTTAAATTAAATATACTCTTTCTCTAACCAAGGGAATCGATACCATATCAAATACCAGTTTGATTTAGTTAGAAAAATGAAATATTTCGATAGTGTTCTGTATTAAAGTATGGTTTTGGGATGATCAATACATATATTGATCATTTTACAAAGACAACACTTCAAAATGAAAAATAAATAAATAAAAGTTTAAATTCAATTCGATTAGGGAGTAAAAGAGTGGTTTTACACCCTCCAATCTCAGCATGTCACGTCAGCATTTTACAAAGAATAGGTAGTATTAAACAATCAATCCTCATTAACCCACCAAATCACAAAACTTATCCTCTCTCTCTCTCTCTCTCTCCCCCCAAAACTACACCTCCATGGATGATTTGAAGACATATATATATATATATATATATATATAAACTGTATTGTAAAGGTTTAGTGACCTTGGCCTTAGGAAGAAGATAGGAGTCTTAGAAGATTTCAAAAACTATGGGCCTATTTGGTTAGTTATCTCTAACTAACATCTTCACATTTTAAACAATCTTACACACTTTTTCACCCACACGTATATCAAAAACACTGAATCAGCATTACTCAAACTAACTTACCAAGCAGGCCCATATATTTCGTCCACTTATGGTACAAAAATTATTTTATTAAATCTAAACATATACTAACTGTCACACTATTTAAAATTATAAATGACGTGACAGACTGTACATCTTTATATTTGTAAAATCTATTATGACTAATGAAATGAAATGGAAAATATATGAAATGAAATAGATCCATTTTGAAGGATTTCTCTCGATAGAGCAAAAGACCTTTAAAAGAAGATTATTTTGATAGTTTATATTTGCGTTGAAAGCTACCCATGATGAAAGCTTCAAAGGTACCCATGTTGAAAATTATATAAGAATTAAGAGAGCTTGATTTTTTTTGCCGGCCCACATACATTCTTGTGTTTCCTGTGTGTTCTTATTAATTTATTTGCCTTTACTTTATTTATTCAAATCTTTAAGTTCTATTACACAGCAATGGTATCAAAGCTTCCACGAGCTTGTATAAAATATATTCTCTCAATGTTCTTGTTAGTATAAATTCTCAAAATTTTCGACTCTTCAAATTTGAAATTCTTAGCTACTGGTCAACCCTAACTGGATTTGGAGTGGACCATTTGTCTTCAAAAGGACATTTTGGACGGCAGTCGGTGGAATGTACTCCAGTTTAAAAGTGAAAAAGAGAGTTTGTTCTTTTTTATTTTTCTTTTTATATGAAAAAAAGATAGTTCAATTGACTTTATTAATGAAAGGATATATCATGGTTGTCTTTTATTGTTAATCACTTTGAGTACAATAAAATTTAAACATTCATAGTGCTATTCGCATAATACATATGAAAGTAATCATATGACAGTGGGAGGTATGGATAATTTGGATAACATTCCTTTGAAATTCTAATTCTTCTATGTCTAAGCGAGTACTGTATTCGCAATTGAGAATGTTGGATATTATCCTATACGTACCATTGTCTATGTTATACTTAGTCTTCCTAAAGCACTACTTTAGCTAATTTTTTTGCGGTTATATTATATGAAAACATTTTGTTATGAGCTAATCAAAATCTCTTTCTATGCACTTAAGACCACACGATGAAATCGATATTTTTTACTTTCCGCTTACTTTATAGCTTTAGAAAGCAATGCACATTTAGTATTCTCCTTTCAATAGCATCATCCCCAATTTGGCATAAAAATTGCAACACTCATATGATTTAGGAAAACAAATTATTCATCACTAAGCCGTTGATACCACATTCATCAAATCAAAAATCCACGTTCAGCATCATTATATATAGAATATTTCTCTCCTCCAAGACAAACTCATAGCCAAACTTCCCGATCATAGTACGTGCACACATGAAACATAGACATTTATTCATTGTTTACAAGGATAAATTACACTTTTTCATTCTAATTTATAAGACTATTTTCAATGTCCATTAAAACTTTAAATTTGAGCAATCAACTTTGTAACTATGTTTAAGTTATAATATCCTCATACCATTAAAACTTTGCTAATTTCTGTCATATCTCACTTGATCATAATTAAACAAAATAAGCGAGTAATAATCATATGCTAATATTATAAGCAAAAAAAAATTAAGGTTAAGTATAACGAAAATCAGTCAAACATTAAAAGTTGGGGATATTTCAACTGATTTCAGAGTTTGGGAGTTGATTGCTCAAAATCAAAATTAAAAAAAAAAAGACATTAAAACCTGACCTCACAGTTTAGAGTATGAGAAAAGATAGTTTACCCAATATTATTATTACATAAGAAGGTACTTCTTAGAATGAGACACTGATAAGTATCTCCACCTCTTATAGAAGTTATTTACTTTTGATGTTTATAATGATGTTTTGGATCAGGACCTCCTGGAATCTCTCTTGTGGGGTCATAACGATGTGGGATTGTATCTTCATCTTGCAAATCATAGTTCAGCATTTCCTTAGCACGTTGGACTAATGCTGCCAATAACCTGGATCGATTGCTCCCCTCTATTTTTGGATTAAGAGGACGAGTTTCGAACCTCAAAAACAAAAGCAATATGAGTGTGAAGCACAAGTAAAATCTCAACCTATGCATTTTGAATCTCTAGGTTGCAAAATTGCTAGGCTAGCTTGTAGAGACCCAATCTGAACTGGGTTATATATATACTGATCGATACCATTGTTATATTAATGCAAGTGGGTGAAATGGGACTTCCAATGACACAATTGAATAGACTCAACTCACTCAATTCGTACCTAAAACCACTATATATATTGCAGTCACATAAAAAAAAATAATGACCAGATTGGATGTAACACTAATGTAATGCCATTAGACTAAAAATTCACTTAAGAGATTCCTATAGGATTTTCTAAGCCAATGAAAATTTTCTCTTCAATATGGTTCCTTTTTGTTATTCAGCGTCAGTGCGCCAAGTTATTGATAAGGCTAACATACATGTCACGTTGGATTGAAAGAATGCATAGGGCGGCCCACGTAATTGATAAGGCTATTCCTCAACATATAATATTCTCATTCTTCCACTGTAAACACAGTGTACCTGCAGCTTATTGGCCTCAACGATCCTCGAAATCTAATCATCCACTGCAACCACAGTGTACTTCCTACTTTCGTCACAAAGTGCTTATAGTCCATGCAATTCGCTTTGAACTTTGGTTTCATATTTATTTGCTACCAAAAGTGAAATGAAGGCCACCAAATTTGGTGGAACAAAATTAATATTAATCATGATAAGATCAGGAGAACTAGAGCACACACTACTGACTGGAATGGAATAAATCAACTTCGGGTTTCAACATCAGTTTGAGTTCATCCTTAGAATTCACAAGACTCCTAGAACGTTGTCGGTATATTGACCAAGAACTTGTGCTCACAAAAATATGTGAAAATTTGATGTCATGGGAGCCTAAAAAAAACATACACGATACTCCCTCCGTCTCACTTTATTTGTCCTATTTGAAAAATCAAATTTTTTAAGAGAACATCATTTATTGTATTTTCCACCTTTTAAAAATGTATAACTTTCTAAAACTACCCTTAAATAAATTTATCAAAAAATTGAATTAGTAAATTAATATGGGTATAATAGGAATATTAGTAAATTAATTATTTTTATTTTTAGAAACAGGACAATATTTTGGGACATCCCAAAATGAAATGAAGGACAAATAAAGCAGGACGGAGGGAATACTTTTTTTTTTTTTTTAATGAAATAGAAACAAAACTATTAGCTTTTAACTGTAAACCTCAAATCCACAAAAAGTTATTTGAATCCACAAGGTGATAGGTCTAGAATCTACCAAAGAAACAATAAAGAAAAACTTTGAATTTAATTTATTAATTTGCATGATAGTTTGAATGCCTCTGGAGCCAATATAACATATAAATACTAAAAAGACAAAACCCTAAGACGACTAGGAAGATGTCCAAGACTCTAATTTGATTAAACAACATTAAAGGAACCTAAAATTAAGGAAATAATAACTTTAAACCTGAAATACATGAATATACAGAAATTAAATTGTAAATTCTGTCTACATCAAATACTTCCACTTAAAAAAAAAAAAAAAATTGTCCTCAAGATCTAAAATCTTTCATGCCAAGCAAACAAAAGGAATACTTGAGTCTCTTGGCCTTCTTTCCGAACTTGCAACTCATCAATTGAGGAAACAAATTAACTTGAGATTTCATTTTCTTAGCCTTCATGCAATTGACAATATTCACCAAATAAGAGTCAACAACCACATCAAATCTTTCAACCCAATAAATTTAACAAACTTTGGTGCATTGCCCACTACAAGAATAATAAGATCTTGAGATTTGTAGGCATGACTTCGTTAAGATCTTGGGCAATATTCTCTACAATTTCTTCTCCATGATATTTTTCTCCACTGCAATCTTCCTGAATTGCCCTAAGAACATCCATCTTTTCTTCTTTGAATTTAAAACAATTTTCAAGCAAATTAGCTTCACAAATTTTTTTTACTTATGACAGTAAAAGTTTATCCTTTTCAATCACCTCAAAATTTTCTTTAGAAATTTGTTGCATCTTGTCAACCTTCAAATCCTCTTCTTTTCTTGACACATGAATTTGGTTATAATAATTTTAGTTTTGTGGTTGGCCTTTCATATTTTGAACATATTGCTCTTAATATGAATATACTAATCTATAATAGCTATGAGGGAACTATAAATCAATCAACACATTTTTCATTCTTTTCCCAGAGCGGATTGGATGCTTACCTCTACACTTTCTATCAATTTTTATGTCTTCCAAAAATTAAAGTACTTTTGCAAATCAAGAAGTCAATCAATAAAATCTAACTTACGCATCTCTCCATCAAAGGATGGAATTTTATTATATTTAGGAGTGTGTCTTCGAATATATTGATCAATGTTGTTGTTAGATGATTTCCTAGAAAGAAGAGTAGCAATCAATTGCCGGATTTTCTGCATATCTTGCCGACTCTCTTCACAAAATTGTTGAATCTCTTCATGAAATTCATGAAACTCAACCTTAGTGAGGACTGCATCTTCAACTTCGTCATTGTCATTATCGTGGTTACCATCACACCGGTTAGCCATCAGATCGAGGTAATTCAAGGTTCTAATATCAACCGATATCACGGAAGCTCGAAGAAAGCATACATAATACTCTCTTTGATTAAACATAAACTAAACTATTAACTTCTAGTAATAAACCTTGAATTCGGGAGGGGTTCCTTAAATTTACAAGGAGATATGTTTGAAATTCACCAAAGAAACAATAGAGAAAAGCTTTGAATTTTATTTATTAATCTGAATAATAGTTTGACTGCCTCTAAAGGCTACATAGCATATAAATACTAAAAAGAAAAAATTCAAGACGCCTAGGAAAATGTTAAAAACCCTAATTTGATTAAAAAACATTCAAGGAACCTAAATTAAGAAAATAATAACTCTAAACCTAAAATAATAAAAATTACACAAAAATACCAAAATTAATAAATTACAAAAATTAAATTGAAGATTTTGTCCAACATCAAAGTTAGTGTTTTAAACATATGTGGGAACAAAGAGGAAACTTACTCAATTGCAGTTTTATTACACCACTTTGACGGATCCACCTAGCTATCATCAGAAGCTATAAGACAACTATAGTTTTTTACTAAAAGTTTATTTGCTTATTTGCTAAAAATTGATTGATGTAAAGTTATACCTAAAAGAAAATGTCTGCTACCTATATAAAAAGTGTGAAGACGTCATACTACAGTGTTTTGGTTTAGTTAATTTTGGAATAAGCAAAAAAAAGAGGATTTGAAATGAAAAAATTTGCTTAAAAATAAGGGTAACTTTTATTGATGAAAATATGAGGTACAATCATTTGTAAAATTGTTCAATCATGTTCAGAGGAGAGCAATTAATGCACTAGTAAAAAAAAGTGAGTTGATCTAAGTTGAGGGAGTGAAAGAATGTAGATAAAGACCAAAAATCACATTAATAGAAAGAAAATACAAAAGGACTGTTAATTAAGAGAATAACAAATTAAGAGCATGAATTTTTATAGATAAAGTTGAATAAAGGAAAGGAATACATATGGCATATCTTAACTATTTTGACGAGGATCTATAGCTGACTTCAAAATTTTGGGACTAAAGTTTTGTTTTTTATTGATAATTTATACAGATCCAAAAAAAAAAAACTTCATTTTGGATTTGGATATTTAACCTTCCATTGCTTAGCATGACAAGTGTAGTTGTGGGGAAAGTTTCCAAGCGTTAGAGCCTCAATTGATTATGCAAAAGCTCTGTTGAGGGCAAAGAGATTAAAGATAGGAATGGAAGATCCGATTGTGGTGCGTTTCCAATATGAAAGGCTCTCATTTTTTTTTTTAATTTATTTATTTTTGGAGGTTTGGGTCATAGACTCATAGTATTTGGGAGTGTGGTAACACACAATGAATAGAGAATAATTAAGATGGTGCTCAGTTTGGGCCTACGCAGGAAGTAATCGGGGAAGAGATTCATCCAAATTTCAAGGGAATTGCCAATCATACACTGCGGCAGATGATTAGAATACTGAAGACGATGATAAATATGAAATTGGGATCATGAGTGCAGGTGCGTCAAATTTTGAAGATCAGAAGAAGAAATCTAGCGATGATAAAATTCAGATAGTGATGGGTTAACTACAAACGTACGTTCGAAATCCTTAAAAAGAAGAGTGATTTGATAGTTCTTTTGGTGTTGAAAAGGTATCCATGATGAAAGTTATGTAAGAGCATTAGCATTGAAGAATGCTAATGCCATATCTAAGGCCTTTTTGGCATTTCATGGCTTAAAAACGTGTGCATCAAAAAATTGCAAACCCTACTATTGCAAATTTTTTTGCAATAGTGCTACAGTACAATTCTAACTTTAGAATTGTACTGTAGCAGTATTCTAAAATATATATATATATTTTATTCCACACTCGAAATTTCTCTCCACTGATTCAGTACTCCAGTTCTTTTCTCTCTCTTCTTTCTCTGCTCTCTTCTCTCTTCTCTCTTCAAACCCAAACACCATCTCTTCTCTCTTCCTTCTCTCTTCCTTCTTTGCTGGGTCCGGTGTTTGGGTCGTTGGTCGTGGTTGGGTCCGGTTTTTGGGTCGTGGTTGGGTTGTGGGTCCGGTGTTTGGGTCGTGAGTGACGGCATGGGTCAGTCGTGGTTGTGGTTTTTGGCATGGGTCACTGTGGTGGTTGTGGTTTTTTTTTTTTTTTTGGGCTTTGACCGGTGCTTAAAGGGGTTG
Source organism: Quercus agrifolia (assembly GCA_029955455.1). Taxonomy (NCBI): domain Eukaryota; kingdom Viridiplantae; phylum Streptophyta; class Magnoliopsida; order Fagales; family Fagaceae; genus Quercus; species Quercus agrifolia. The sequence continues at coordinate 41,291,332 of JARQAD010000002.1, read as the reverse complement.
TGGTTGGGCCTGGTGTTTGGGTCGTGGTTGGGTTATGGCTGAGGTGGGTTGTGGCTGAAGTGGGTCGTTGGTCGTGGATCGGCGAGCTGGGTTTGGATCGGTGGGCTGGGATCAGTTGATGGTGGGTTTGAAACGGTGGATCTGTTGATCGGTGGGTGGATCGGTTGGGTTAATCATCGGTAGCTCCGATGGTGGCTCCGATGATGATTTTTTTTGAATGGGTTTGCTCCAATGGGTTTCAAATCGGCGGCGTGGGTTTCTGATCAGTGGCTTTGTTGGTTTGATGGTTTGATGGCGTGGGTTTTTGATCGGCGTGGGTTTGATGGTTTGTGTTTGTGTGTGTGGTTGAGGAAAATAAATACGGTTGAGGTAGGGGTTAAGGAAGAGGGTTGTGGTTGAGGGAGGGAGACTGATACGGCGTGGGTTTGATGGTTTGTGTTTGTTTGTGTTTGTGGTTTGTGCTAGAGGTTGAGGGAGACTGAGGAAAAAAAATACAGTTGGAAAGCCTAGGAAAATGGAATCACGCCTAGTCTGAAAAAAATATCGGTTAGAAAGAAATAATAAAGAAAGATTAAAGAATAATATTTTAATAAAAATAGAATTTTGGGATGTGGGAGGTATTGTAAAATGGTATGGTATAAGTAATAACGTTGCTTTTTGAGATGGTAAAACAGAGTAGGATGGCATTCTTTGATGCTAATGCTCTAAGAGAGCTTGAGGTTGTTTGCCAAACCACATGCATTCTTGTGTTTTTTTTTTTTTTTTTAATAAAAGATAGAAATTCTAATCTAGCTTAATCTAAGTGTATATACGTGTGAAGTTCCCTCCAAAAAACTTGAATCTTGACTCTTATCCCTCCACACCCACAAGCACTTATACTTGTAAAGTGATCGACCATCGCACCACATGCGTTCTTGTGTTAACTAGCATAAGCAGTAGTAAAAAAAATAATAAATAAATTATTTTAACATATCAAAAATTATATTTCCTATTTTAACATGTCACTTCACACAATATATCCTACATCATATTTTCTTTTTCTTTTTTTTTACCACTTTATTTTAATATTTTTTTTCTTTATTCTTTTTTATTATTATTCTATCATTTTACCATTTTTTTTACTACATCACTTTATAATACATCCTACATAAAAAAATAAAAATTCTTTTTACCACTTTTAAGTTGATGAGAGAGAAAGTTGATTAAAAAAAAACACTAAAAATAAATGCAACATGTATCATATATACAAGTACTATGGTTAGAATTAACACATTTCATGAGGTATAGTTTTTAGAGTTTGGTGTGCAGAACACTAAAAATTTAGTATTTGACATAGTTATGCCAATATTGACTTATTATTTGCCTTTTATATTAATTGTTCAAATCCTTAAGTATTATTAATTGCACAATGAATAGTATCAGAGGTTTCACTATGACACATCTTTAATTATTGAATGATCTTATATAAAATTTATAGTCAGAACATTCTTGTGAGTATAAATTGTCAAACTCTACAACTTTTCATATTTGAAATTCTTAGCATCAAAGGTTCAACCCCAATTGGATAATGAAAGGAATCATTTGTGTTCAGAAGGACATTTTGGACGGTAGTGGGTTGAATGTGCTCTAGTTTAAAAGTGCAAAAGAGAGTTTAGTTGACTCTGTTAATGAAAACATTATCATAGTTGCCTTTGCTTTATAATCACTTTGATTACTTTAAACTTTCTTCTTTTTCTGTTTTTTTTTTTTTTTTTGGGGGGGGGGGGGGGGGGGGGGGGGGAGGGAGTGTAGGGTTGTTCAGAGTACTTTAAAGTTTAAACAATATTGATAGTGCTCCACTCATAATACACCTGAAAGTGGATAACAATTCTTTGCATTGCAAGTCACCCACAGTAGCAGAGGCCATTTTATTCACTGTATATATGCATGGATTAATCATCCTTCAACGCATACCAAGTATCTGGTTTCTCCGGTTTGAGCAAGCCAATGGCAGTTCATTTGGGTGATGCATACTATTCAAACCACAACCTATGAGGAATTTTTGGACTAAAATAATAGTAGTTTTAATAGATAAATCAGTGCCGTACATATATATTAAGGAAGCGTGCAGAAAGCTTGTACAAAATTGTATTAATTATCCGCCCCTATCCTTGTTCAACTACTCTCCATCAAGGGTCGCTCTACATAGATAGAAGCCAGGGTGCATGTTCACACGAACACCAGTTGCCAATAAAACAATTCTTATTTGCAACCAAAAAAAAAAAATTATATGCATAAATATAATTATATCTATTTAATTTGTCTACTCTAAAAAAAAATTTATATTGAACATTTTGTTGTTGCATTAGCATTAATCTATAAAATAATCTTGGCTCATCAAACATAATCCTTAACCCCTTAACAAATTTAAAATGCTCAATTAATACCAACAATAAAAATTGGCACAAATAGTAGCAGACATAGCCCAAATTAACTAGCGCATGGCAGCGCCATAGCATATCTAGAGTATTCAAATGAACCCCCCTAAATTGGAAAAAATTATTATTATATTTTTTATTTTTTTATGACCACCTAAAAATAAAAATTTGAACACTCAAGCCCAACAACTAACCAATTTAATACCAACCTTTATCTTGGCCTTTTTAAACAAAAAGAATAAACCCAACAACAAAAGATAACCCATTTGATAGCAATTTGTTGATCAAGGACTATTAAGTAGGTGATAAAGTATAAACACGAAAAGAGTGAGGTAGTGGAAGTAGGGCATTGGACAATGGGAGTAAAGACAAATTTTTTTTTAATGATTGTAAAGCTATATTGAATTCTTAACAATGTAAAGGACACAACAAAAATTCTTTTAATGAATTACAAACAAGAAGGGACCTAAGATTTCAAGTTAGAGGGGATTAGAGAATAAGTAAAAAAAAAAAAAAGCACTTCAAATAGGCATCCATATAGTATTTATAAATTATAAATACAAAAAATCACTTCTTCTTTATACATTAAGATGCAATTATATCTCAACAAATAAATTTTTTTTAAAAAAACACAAAATAATATTTTTTTTAATACTTGGCTAGCTAGGAATTTTTTTTTAAAGTTATTTTATCTATTTTGCCACATCACTTTACAATACACCCAATATCAAATGTTCTATTTTTTTACCACTTCAATTAAAATAATAAATAACTCATTAAAATAATAAAGGAAGAGAGAGAATTTGAGTTTTTTAATTGAAGGAAGAGAGATTATCTTAATAAAATACTTGCGACAATCAACCAGTATTTATACCAGTTTACTGTAATTATAAAAAATTTAGTTTTAGTTTCTCCACTAACGCATGGTTTTTTAGTTCTTTGGTGGTAAAAAAGTTGTTTTTACTAAAATACAATCACCGTTGTAAATGTTTTTATTGTTTTTGTTAAGTTTTTAAGTTAGATTGCTAGTTGGACTAGGCTAGCTAGGCTAATTGTTTTTGTTAAGAGAGGGTCCAACTACAAAAATGAAAAATATAATAAGAAAAAAATTATTTTTGGGCCAGGGGCCGGGCCCCCTTGGGTCCGTCCTTGATTACAAAAACTAATAAATAGTCAAAGTTGAGTTGAATTGTTCAACAAAAGAATTGAAAAGCATAAAGACAAAATAAATGATAAATTAAAGTTCACTTAGCAATAATATATAATTAATTTTAGAAACAATAATTAATAATTTTATTATAGTAAGAGACAATAAATGATTTCCAATATTTAATCTTCACAATAATAATTAATATTTTCATTATATTAGAAACAATATGTTCAATGAATTTTATAGTTTATCATTTATTCTCTTGCCAATACTGTGGATAAATTTCTATCAAGGAAATCACATGTATTAAGATTCTTCTCCTCCCAATGATTCATCTTCTTAAGAAAATCCCACTTAGCCGTAATGCAGCAGAGGACAACTTATACTGGCCTTATACTCCATCCGGAAATTACTCATGTAAATCTGGATACAGATTTCTTAAGGAAGAAGCAGAACTAGAATCAAATCCGCAAGCCCCTCCCAATCTGTGAGAGGTGGCTTTGGAAGGAAATATGGCAGATGCAAGCCCTTCCAAAGATTAAAAACTTTCTTTGGAGGGCCTGCCATAATGCTCTGCCAACCAAACAAGCGTTAATGCAAAGAAAGATTGTAGAAGATCCAACATGTGAGAGATGTAAACAGGCAGTGGAGGATCCGTTACACGCTCTATGGTTGTGCTCAGAACTGGATGAGTTGTGGTCAGATCAAGAAGTATGGAGTTTTCGGTGTGAAGTTGGATTCATAAGTGTTAAGGAGTTGCTGCTATGGATGGTGGACAAAGGAAAGTCTCTGGAGCTTTTAGCTTTCATGGCATGGAATATCTGGAATCAAAGAAATAAAGCACGTCTGAATTTGCAAGCCAGTCCACTTCATCAGGTTGCTGCTTAATCACGGACTAAGCTGGAGCAATATAGTGCTGACATTCACGTTTCAGACGTACAGAGAGGGAGTAACAGCAGTGGGGCAAATAGGTGGAAAGCTCCGCCAATAGGATTCGTGAAAGCAAACTTTGATGCAGCAAATTCTGAAGTCTCACGGCTGTCTGGTGTAGGGGTGGTAATAAGAGACTCTAATGGTGATGTTTTAGCTTCTTGTGTAGAAAAAATTGATCAAAGTTATAAGGCAGAAGACACGGAAGCCATGGCTGCACTGAAGGCTTTGACTTTAACACACGAACTGGGTTTCCAAAATGTTGTTCTTGAAGGTGATGCTTTGAGCTTAATTCAGTAGTTGAAGTCACAAGATCAGAATCTATCGCCATGGGGTCTTCTAGTAGATGATGTGAAAGTGTATGGAATTAAGTTTAGAAGAGTATTGTATTCTCATATTAAGAGAACTGGCAATAGTGAAACACATAATCTGGCCAAACATGCAATATGCATATCAGATTTTCAAGTATGAATGGAGGATATTCCATCACATATTGTTCCATTTTTACATTTGGATGTAACTCATTTACGTCAATAAAAGTGCAAAAAGTTCATTCTCAAAAACAAAAAAAACAAAAAAATGATTCATCTTCTTAAAGAACTTGATCTTCTTTCAGATCATGGGTTACGAGAAAATATCTCACCTTATCATCTTAATGATCGAGATAAAATAAGAAAATATTATTTTATAAAAGGTCCTTATTAACCCCTTCAACACGAATTTGAATGACCCCCCTAAAGAAAAATAAAATCATGGAGCCGCCACTAGCTCAAACAACAACAAATGAAAAAAAAAAAAAAAATATATATATATATATATATATATATATTCAATAAAAATCTCATTCAAAAAGAAAAAAATTAAAAACCCTTACTCATCTGCTCTTCTTAACAACTCGGCTCACAATCATAACATGTATTCTCTCTCTCTCTCTCTCTCTCTCTCTCTCTCTCTCTATATATATATATATATATATATATATATTTTTTTTTTTTTTTTTTTTTTTTTTTTGGGACGGAGTCAGATCTTGAAGTTAGGGGGCAGTTTTGTTGTTAGTTGCATGCGATGGCCCTAGCTTCTAGCTCAGTTGCTTAGTAGCTAATGAGTTTTTTTTTTTGTGTGTGTTTTTTATGTGTGCATCCTGGTATGGACAGAATTATTTTGTTTAAAATTTTTTAAAGAGTCAGGTTGTTTGTTTTAGGTAAAATTGGATAACTGAGTTTAATTTTTTTTAACTTTACTATTGGTAATTTTTGTTGTTGAATAATTTTTTTGGGTTTGTTTATTTTGCTTTAGATTTGGTCTTTAAAAGGAGGAAAATGCTAGAATTACAAACTTTTTTTTTACAAATTATTAATGTGATAAGTGGTTATTAGTAAGTAAAAATGCAATGTAAGTGATGGGCCAGATGCAAACCAATAAAAGTTTACTACTACAACAGTTTGTAAAAATGTTATAGAAAATTTTGTGACTAGAGTAATACTCTTAAAAGAATCAATGATAATATTAAAAGGGACAAAGTGTGATTTTATAGAACAAAATTACTAAAATTGGTGACTATGTATATATTAATTTTAAAAAAAAAAAATTTAGGGGGGGGCCATTGCCCCCCTAGTCCAAGTCTCCCTCCGTCACTGTGTACATATATATATATATATATATATATATATATATTTCCCTCTTATCTATCATCATTACTCACTTTTTTACTTTCATCTCAACATTTGCAGTTCTTACTTTATCTTTCATCAATTCATTTTTGCTTTTTAATTGTGTTTGTAAAAAGAATTGTAAAACTTCATATATTTTGATTTTTTTTTTTTTTTGTTTCTTTCTGATATCAATATAATCAAGTTCTCTTTTTGTTAAATTTTGTATTTTTTTTTTTTTAATGACAATCTTAAAAAAGTTTCTAAAAAAAATTCCTGAAGCCGCTACTACTCCCAATCATTACCCATTTAACTTGTAATTCTTATATATTTACGGATTTCCTCGAGTATTCACAATTGAGAAAGTTAGATATTATCCAATACCATTGTTTAGGTTATCCTCAGTCTTCCTTAAGCACCACTTAGCTATTCTTTGTGGCTATATTATATAACACATTTTGTTATAAGCTAATCCAGTTACACCTGGTGTAACTCTAAATAATGTTACACCACTCAATATTTTTTAATTGAATGCGAATATTGACAAATCCACCGTTAAATTATATTATCTTTGTATATTCTTTATGCTTGCAAAATTTCAAAGTAATCAAAAATTAATATCCATATCATCAATCAATTGCTAAAATTCAAATTTTTGTAGCTTAAAATAATGCATAAAAGATAAGCTTATGGATCAAATGGTAAATAGCATTAAATTGATATAAAAATTGGCATGCATGTTAAAAACATATAGAACATGTAATTCAACGGTTGGATTTTCAAAATATTAATTCAATAACAAGTTATTGGATAGTGTAATATTGCTTAGAGTTACACAAGGTATAACTTGAACCCAACTCATATATATATCTTCTTTGCACTTAGACCACATCGTGAAAACAATATTTTCTTTTTCCCCTTTCTTTACTTTCTAACTTGGGAAAGCAATGCACATTTAGTATGCTGCTTTCAGTAGAATTATCCCCAAACAGGCATAAAAATTGCAATATTTATACGATTTAGGAAAACAATTATTAATCACTAAACCGTTGGTACTACACTTTTCAAATTAGAAAGCCATATTCAGCATCATTATATATAGAATAATCATCTCCTCCACGAGGAAAACGTAGCCAAACTTCTTAGTCATAGTACATGCACGCATGAACATAGAAATTTATTCATTTTTAATAAGGATAAATTACATTTTTTTTCATTCTCACTTATAAGACCATTTTCAATATCCCTCCAAAACTTAAATTTGAGAGTTGAATGCTCAAATTTAAATTTAGAAAAGATATTAGGACTGACCTCACAGTTTAGAGTCATGAGAAAATGTAAAAGTTACCCATTTTATTACATAAGAAGGTGAGATACCGATGACTACCTCCAGCTCTCATTGACGTACTTTACTTTTGATGTTTATAATGATGTTTTGCATCAGGACCTCCTGGAATCTGCCGATCTGTGGTAGGATCTTCATTTTTGATATCACAGTTAAGGAGTTCCTTATTAGCACCTTTGACCAATGCTGGGATTGACCTGGATTGATTGCTTCCATCTATGTTTGGATTAAGAGAGCGAGTTTCGGACCTCAGAAACAAAAGAAATAGCAGTGTGAGGCACATGCAAAATCTCAACCTATCCATTTTTTCCATTTTTAATCTCTGGGTTTCGAAATTGCTAGGCTAGCTTGTAGCTGTAGATACTCAACCTGCACGGTGTTATATATGTATATACTGATACCATTCTTATATTAATTAATACAAGTGGAAAACATGGAACTTCCATATATGCACCAGTCACATAAAATACAAATAGTGACCAGTTAGGATGCAACACTAATATGCAGGACGGAGGCATACATTGACTATTGCCCCCGCCCCGCCCGCCCACCCCCCCCCCCCAAAAAATTTTTTATTAAAAAATATAGTGTGTATATATACACACACAAATTTTAGCAATTTTGTTCAATAAAATTACATTTTGCCCCTTTATCAATATCATTGATTCTTTTTAAAGTAATGTTACAGACACAAACTTATCTATATCATTATTACAAACTGTTATGTACAAATTTTTATTAGTTCGCATTTAAGCCTACTACTTACATTACTTTCTTACTTGTCAATAACCACTCACCATATTAGCAATTTGTAAAAAAGTTTGTAATTCTAACATTTTTCTCATTTAAAGGCCATTAAAAAAATTTATAGATTTAAAATCTAAAACAAAATATTCATGCCCAAAAAAATGAGCAGAATAAAAAAAATTATTAATAGTAAAGGTAAAAATAATTAAGCCTAATTAACCAATTTTACTCAGAAAAAACAACTAGCCCTTTAAAAAGTTTTAAAAGAAATAATTGTCTTTACCTAGTAGAAGACACACGCATCAAAAACTCAAAATAAATAAATAAATAAATAAAAACCTCGGTAGCTAAGAAGCAGCAAAACCAACGGTCAGAGCCACCCCCCATAACTTCAAGTCCTACCTCCATCCGTACTAATGTGATTCCATTATACTAAGCATGCATTTGCCTAGCAATTAAGTTGCATTTTGCGTTTTTTTTTTGGTCCCACGACACTGTTCATGGACCACCAAACCCATGAAAAACGCAGTAATCACTCACGGCTACAGTGTTTTGTGTTTTAAAAATTATTTTGCTATAGTATTTTTAGTAATAAGTTTTCAGTTTTCAGCAAAATAAGCGGTATCCAAACACACCCTAAAAATTCAGCAATATATTCCTAGAATATTTTAAGCCAATGAAAATTCTCTTAAATATGCTTCCCTTTAGTCTATTTAAGTTCAGCCCCGGTGCTTATAGGCTTCTGCGATCTTCAAAATCTATTGTTGCTCACAAGATTGGCGATCCGGCAGTGCCCAGCGCCCACCTACATTTATCACAAAGTTCTTAATCTATGCATTTCCCCTTATGTTTTTTAAGCTGAACTTTTTTGTTTCATAGTTGCCACCAAAAGTGAAATGAATGCCATGAAATTTGGTGGAACAAAATTAATATTAATGGTGATAAGAACCAAAGAGCACACTACTGACTGTAATGGAATAAATCAAGTTAGGGTTTCCAACATTAGTTTGAGTTCGCCCTCAGAATTCACAAGTCTCCAAGATCGTTGTCTGTAAATCAACCAAGAATTTGTGCTCACAAAAACATGTGAAAATTAGTATTTTAGACATGCGTGGGAACATAGAGGAAACTGACACAATTGTAGAATTCTAACACCACCTTGACGGATCCCCCAATAATCGAAAGTAGGGTTAAGTCACTTGCTATAGCCCAAAGCCTCCATTTATAAAGGCCCCAAAATTGTAGCTTAATAAATGATTCACTCAAAAATAATTTAAGGAAGAAAAAAACCAGCATAGGTTCCCCGCTCTTTCTCACACTCTCGAGAAGGCCCATAAAATTGTGTGCCAATTCTAAATTGTTTCAGAGAGTGTTTAATCATCATTGACGACCATCTTTCTTAACAAGTTGTGCTTTGTTTGGTTCCTCAACGTTTTGTTCTCAATTTTCATTTTCAAAACTTTGTTCTCATAATTCATTTCCACAACTCAAAAAGCCACTTACATTTTACATCAATTTTTGGTCTCGCGTGTTTTTTCCCCTGTTATCTTCCAATTAAAAATTCACCACCACACCATTATCATCTATCATAGCAGGAATATAAGCCACACCCACACCAACCGAAAAACAACTCCACCCCCACTCTACAACCTACTTGATTACGGGATTGAAATGCAAGCAATAGGCGGAGAGCACGAAAGGCAAAAAGTTGGAGGTGAATTTTTCCCTCTTTTAAGTCCAGGAAATTGGCATCACCTACTGTGGAACCCCAATGTTTTAACCACAAAAATTGAGCTTCTTCATCACTTTGGCATAATCTACAAGGACAACGTAGCAAATTCAGCAACAACTAATAACGCATCACCACCAATAGCAAACCCAGAACCCCCCACCACCATCAACGACACCAACAGCCACACAACCAAAAAAAAAAACCCATCATCTAGTGCGAGTCGCACTGTGCGACCACCAACATAGCAAGCTAGCGATCTAGCATGAGAGAGAGAGAGATTGAAGTAAAAAGGAAGAGAAGAGTCATTGGGCTCAATTAAAGGCACGTGTTGTGCGGGTTCCTATTATGTCCATTTTATTATGAAAATGTTACTTAAGTCGGTTCTCAATTTTTGAAAACTCCAAAATGTTATTCTCATTTTTTGTTCTCATAATCTCATTCTCACTCTTTTGGGTGAAGAGTTCCGAAGAAACTAAGAACAAAAATTGAAACCAAACAAACTTTGAGGTGGTGGGACCCACACAAAACAAGAAATGAAAACTGAAAACAAGGTGATTTCAATGAAACCAAAAACACTCTTAAAGTTTCAAATTATATATATATATATATATATATATATATATTGTATGACATGCTTCGTTTTTGCATACAAATTGTTTTCATAACGTGTCCGCTATCAACTTGTATGTATGTTGTAATAAATTGCACGCTGTGAGATTTAACATTTACGAACTTGCAGTCTTGTACACGAGAAAACAAAATATGCGGTTGCTTGAAATTGCTATCAAGTAATTACAAACCAACTGGACCTCAGCTCGCTTCTGTTCACTTCCATGCCATTTTTGTTCAATTTTTATATTTCAGGGAGAATTGAACTTGGATCAAATTGGTCCCAAGCACAAGGCAAGAGAGAGAGAGATAGAGAGAGAGACAAAGAATAGGTACCTTGTAAGCATTCAAATCATGGTTATTATCTATTGGGTAGTATTTATTACACACTGCTTTATTACACAAAAAATACACACAATTCAGTTTTTGAACTGAAAACATGTCCTGAAGTCACGATTTCAATTCAAAGTTTTTAAAACTCAAACCTTGACTTTAAAACACAATTTCAGTTCAAGAAATAATTTGTGTACAGTGTGTGCAACAATGTGTTTACTAACAATTAGCCTTATTTATTTATCAGAAATGGTATTGCTCATGCATGAGCTGACAAGAAATCAGCATGAGAATATTTGCAAGTAGGCAGTTCAAATGATAAATCCAATTCAACCTATGAAGCATCACACGTTAGTGTCTAACCGTGCCGTCACCACTTAGCCATGATGAAAGAGAACATCTAACCTTTCCCTGAAATTAACACAAGAATACAAACTCGTCTACTTTAATTTAGCTATACAAAAATAAAAATGTGCAATCCGGTGGAGAAGAAAATTAGGCTAAGTCAGCCAGAAAATGCCTTACACATACCTTAATATGAAAACTGTTGCTGCCACCCACTGATCATGCTTGAAGCTCCTTGGACATCAGTTGGGAAGCGAAACTCTGAATCTTACGGATGTTCTCAATTATGAAGGAATTTCCAACACAATAAAAACCAAACAAAGAAAAAAAGAACTTAACACCAGAGAAAGTAAGGATATCTTCTCGTCATAGATGGGATGGTTAAGCATCAGCAAATTGTTATTGTTGACAATAGCTCGAACTAATATTTCTTTGGCTTCCTCATGCTTCTTTCTCAGCATGTTGCAAATCTGCAAGATAGAAAACATAAGGACAAATTAAAAATAAAAATAAACCTAATTAAATACTAGGACCTAAAAATAAACTACATACGAGTAGAAAAATTAAAATAAATATTTATTAGAGTCTCCTGCATCAGTTGCAAATTTTGGGCTGATTACATCCTCCTTGTAAAGACAAAGTCCAAACTTTGACCCAGGGAGGGTCATTAGAGCCATGTTGGGTTGAATTGGAAAGAATTTTTTGGTCATTGGGAATCTCAAAGTCAGCATTTCACTAAATGAAGATGTGTTCCTCTACAATTTAACAACTGCAAGCCCTTTTCAAGTTTCAGGTTCACAGTTTCGAAGTCACATACAGGTTTGAGAGACTGTCAAGTTATGGTTTGATGAGCAACTATTGTGTGAAGCCTATATGAATCACTTAATAGCTAATAAAAATCCTAGTTTACTCACATCATCAAGATCCTTCGTATATGCCTCAGCCTTCTCAACATTTCCATCATTCTCCATAACTAAAGGAATTTCCAAGTCCATCATGTTCACCTCTCGAGGACATTCAAGTCCAGAGGTCCGGTGGTCAGTAAAGACATGCTTGGCACTACTCTCTGCCTGAATCCCATGAATGCAAACCTGGAGCACATGTAAAGGAAAGTGAAGCAACTTATGTTCACCTAATAAGGCTTCAACCATGTATATGTTTTCATATAAAGTTCAGCAGTTAGGGTTCATAAATAAACCAACGAACTCTATAGATATCTACCTGTTCTTCAAGGACACTTTCCAAAGGTAATTTTGAATTGCTGCAGGTGATTTTTGATAAAGCACATGTTATTCCAGTAAGTTTAGAACATATTATTGTCAATAGAACAATCATACCTGCTTTCACAAGGTGACGCAGAGAGGCGTTTTAGAGGCTTTAAGTACACTGAATCTGCATTTGATGCCTGCAAAGTAGCTTCCTATCAATATTGGTGATGGGAAGTCATGATAATTTTCTTATGACTTACTGAAGCTTCATATGAGATCATTATTGTTGTGATATCATTTTCAAGAGATCTTTATGAATAACAAGGAGTGGCTTAATAATATAAAACCTCAAATGTTTTCCTTTTCAAGGATGGGCTTTGAGACATTTGTTTCTCAGTACTGTCAACACGACGCTCAATCTTCAATGCTATATTTCCCTGTACTTTCATTTTTTTCTCTGACTTTTCCAAGGAGTTAATTTCTCTCCGACTTATAGAACTTGATAGAACTTTGTTTGCCTCTGTAATCCTACATTGAAGACATACATCATTTAAAGACTAGTAAACTATTTTCAGATAGTAAGGCAGCCATTAAAGAAGACATATACCTATATGGGAATCATACCTTGAAGTTTTAATGCTAGAGAGATCAGGTGTCCTCTTGCCAGCTTTTATGGAGCAAAGTTTATTCCTTTCAGCCGAAATGTTCTTCAAGGGCCGCAAAGACTCCATGCTCGAAAGCACAAGTTTAGAATTCACGCTTGTCTGGGCACCACATTCAGTTGTCTTACCAGTTAGGCTGGAAAGATTCACAAAATTCTCTTAAGTCAAAACTTGAATCAACAATATAATATTTCCCTATAAGGTCTTATGAAAAGATTACAAACCAGAATATATGTCTGAGAGAACTTACTATAGTAGCATTATCATAAAGAGATTAGGAGACTAAGCAGTCATGTTCAAAACAGAAGATTAACATCCAAAAATTAAAAACAACCTATGGTAACAAGGCTTTTCAAAGAATTTTATCTGTTGAATATAGTGAGGAGTGACTGAAGTATAATTAGCACATGTCCCAAAAAACAGGGTAACTTTTTGAAAAATCATTATCTAAAATCAACTAAATGAGGAAACTTGTATTGAACATAGATTCCTTCAAAAAAATGATGATGTACAAACATCAAAAAAAATATGCAAATATGCATATATGTTGCATTGTCAGTTCCACCCATAATTAGTTTTCCATCATTTGACTTCATCAATTTTCCATTTAGGATCCTCATCTTCTTATCCAAACACTTCACATTTTTTTTTAACCCTATTTAAGATCAATAACACATGGTTGACATCAATAGACAATAATAATCGTATAAGCATGCCAAATTTCATCTTTAGAATTTATGCATGAATTGATATTACTTTCTACAGTGACTGAAATACAACCAACAAAAGAGTTCTCTTACGTTACATGGATGGGACAAACAAAGGGAACTTTTAAAGCACTAAATCACTTAGGAAAATCCTATGTAAAGAAATTGATATTTCAGCTAAAACACTTAGGAAAATCCTATTTGAAGCAATTGATATTTCAGTTGTTGAATGACCAAACAACCCAACTCAAAGCTCAAAGTAATGTACCTCTGATATAAAGAACTTCAACATAAAGTCAAACAGCAAAGCTTAATAACAAGATGAGATATATATATATATATATATATATGAATGTATGTATGTATATAAAATAGTTAAATAAAATATAGATAGCTTACCTCAAAGAATGATGGTCTTTAACGTTCTTTTCACTTCCTAGCAAAACAAATTCACCTTTTTTTACTTCTTTGTCATGTGGCTGTAAATTCTCAATCAGCTTGCTCCCAATTGGTACATTATCAGAATTTATGCCCTCCCTGTTAAATATTGTGAGGGGCATTGTCATTTGATCTTCGATAGGGGAACTTTTTATTTTTACAGTTCTTAAATGATCTAATCTGGAGGGACAAATGTTTAACATAATGCCAAGAGTAGAAGCTTTATCTGAAAATGGAACTATCTGGTACAGATGCCTCACCTGATTTTACTAAGATTTTTAACATTATTTTCACTTCCCAACAAAAGAGGTTGGTCTTTTGTTAATTCTCTAGCAACTGAAATTGTATGAACCAATTTGCTTCCAGTCTGTGCATCATTAGCATTCAAGCCCTCCCTGTTGCAGAATATATCAAATAGACGATCATTTGAAGGCCTATAATAGCAATTGTTACATAAAGCATTACTCACACTTTTTCACTGGAAGGAGATAGATGCATGGCCCCAACTCTTTTGCTGCCAATTGAGGGAAACTTTGTCCCAGATGGCTGATGAACTTTAGGTCCAGTTTCCTCTGGCCTCTTACAAGAAATAGAGTGGATGTCTCCATCTTCTTTTCCTTTCACCAGTGTCCTCGTATCAACTACCCTGCATCAAGTAAACAAAACATGTGCTCTAAACGGAACCTCAAAGTTAACATGCAGTGTCAAAGATTAATCATCACAGATTACGAACATAATGGATGAAAATGGAATAGATATTGTTCAACAGAATGCATGAAAACGTGACAAATCCAAAGAATATATATATATATATATATATATAGAGAGAGAGAGAGAGAGAGAGAGATAAACTTATAAACCAAAAAGGCCTTCTATTTTCCATATTTATAAGCTTCATATACAGTTTCTCTAACAGAAGCAGTAAATTTTGTGATATTTTCACTTGAAGCCATCTCAGAAGATTAGTGCTGAACAGTTTCTCATTATCTTAATTCATTAAAAAAAGAACTTTCCTAAATTTCTGAATTCTCTTACCTGTCCAATGGAGCCAAAGAAAGCTTGGAAGTTGAACTCTCGTTCTTTTTGACCCCCTTGGTGTCATACGGCATTTGCCTTGAGATATTTGTGACGGTGTTGTCTTCCATATCTAAATCTTGTTCAGCTGATTCAGCTGGTTCAATGTCATCCATAAATCTGATTGGTTCATTGCCACCAGTCTTATTCCTTTCACCATCATTGTTGTCTGATGCAGTGATGTGCATCGGAGGTGAATTCTTGCATGCTGAATCTTCATGATGAGATCCCATACTAAAAATCATTTTGTCAGCATCAGTTTGCTCTCCACCTGAAGCAGTTTTTTCTTTTGTGCCCAATGAAGAAATTTGTGTCTCTACTTTTGAAAAATCCGAAAGAGTTTTTTGATTTAATTCATTGTCATGTACAGGTTTGACAGGTATATCATCTTTGACGAGCTGAGAAGATGGTTCTGTCTTCTGAGATGAGCAAATTTGCTGATCAGTTTCTTCTGCACTCATCATTATTGTTTTCCCTGGAGAAGTTCTTCCCCCATGTGTCAGAACTGAATTTTCAAAGGTTTCAGATTTTGAAGCAGAATCATCATTGAAGGAATTAAATTCCCCTTGACCACCAATTAAAGTCTCAACCTTTGAAGTGACTGCACTTTTGGTTGCTGGAACTTTTATGCTAGAGCTATCATTATACCTACCATTACCTTCAGTCAGGTCTAAAGCAACTCCTTTGCTATCTGAGGTTTTGTAAGAATTCTTATCTTCATTCATTAAGCTTGACTCATCACACCTACCATTGCCTTCAGTCAGGTTTAATTTAGAACCTTGACACTGACTTCTCTCTGAAGCAATTCCTTTGCTTTCTGAGGCCTTGTTAGACTTCTTATCTTCTTTCATTAAGCTTGAATCTAAATTGAAACCATCCAAACTAAAATACAAACAGAAATGTGCCAGGTTAAGAAATTTTGAAAATGAAATCATAAGTCCACTTGAATTACTGGTATAAAATTCAAAAACATAATAGAACAGAATAAAAAGGTCCAAACACGTCTTGGAAGAATTGTCCACTTACTCACTAAAATCAAAAGAGAAATTAAAGCCATCTTTTTTCCCTTTATGATTTCCACTGGAACATTCTTCTCCTGATCTTCCCTTGGGCTTTGCAGTTTTTTTGGGCGAACATGAGAAATCAAGGTCTGACATGTCTACTTTGAATGATGACAACTTGTCAAAATCACCATCTAGATTGAAATCCATATCCCTGAAATATATCCAAAGAAAAAACATTGCTTCTAAGTAATATTCCTCAGAGTATTATGCAGCAAGGGCAGTTAACAGTAATATATCTACAGGTTTAGGAACAAACATTTCACTGAGTCAGAATTTCCGGAAAAAAATACAATTTAGTAAACATAAAACAAAAAATTCACCAGATATTCTCAAAAAGGGCATAATGCTGAAGAATATAAATAAGAAAAAAGAAGATATGAGAAGAAATCATAAAGCGAAGCTTAAGGAGTTTAAATAAATACTCAAAATCAGAATGCAATTCAATGTTTAGAAAATCAATAAGGTGTTCAAAATTAAGATATCACCATTAAATTGATATTTTACTTTCATTATATTTGCAACAACTACATTTGCGTGGAGGATTTCAAATGAAGGGATTTGAAAACCAATTGCTAGTATAAATTACTTTGTATGAATTTAAGAACACGTGATGGATTTGAGATTTGAGAATTTTGCGCAAACAAAGACACTTGTTATGATATGGGTTTGATATAATATCTTACACCTAATCATTTCAAATCCACATATTAATAAAGCTTTAATCCATCTATAATTTTTTACCAAAGAAAACTTTTCCCAGTTATACTTTATTCATGTCATTCAAAATAAAAAACTGAAACTCAAATCCTTCTCTTCAAACACCTCCATCCAAATGAACCACAATGTTTTTCCAGTACTCACATTTTCTCAAAGTTGAATGCCTTCTTTTTGCCTTTAGGTACTGTGTCAAAGTTAAAATCCATAGCATCATCTTCTGTAACTGACATTGATTTCCAGGAGCTGAGGAACTCGTTTCCAATTTCATCATCTGCTTAAAGAGGAATATTGGACTCATTATAATGTGTAAATGAGCATGTCATTAATAAAAAACTAATTCTGGTAAATTTATATGTAACAAGATGTCAAAACTTGAGGATTTAAGCAACCAAATATTGGGTTGGCCACATTGATCCTTGTCTTCTGGCACACTTTGGAGCAAAAAGTCATGGTTGTGCTAATTCAGATTTCACTAGCCTACACTTACATTATATCCCGCCTTGTTTATTTGGAACCCTCTACATACACCATGATGTCTGAAAATCGCCAACTAATTCATTACAAAATTAAGTAATGCACATGACAGAAAATCTACTTTCTAATTCTCATACACTATTATTTATGTGATAAGGGGACCAAATCCATTAAGTTTGAAAATCTTACTACATACTTTAGGACAAGGAGATACCTAGCAGTGATGTTTTCTCTTTTGATTTGATAGATGAAGTTCCCTTCTGTGACTCAGCCATCTGCAAACATAACTAAAGGTATGATTGACGTCTGAAAACAGCCAGAAACATTCAGATATGGATTCAATTGAAAAAGAGGTAATTAGAATGCAGAACTACAGGACCACCCAACCTAGCCAACAAAGTTTTAAAAAAAATAATTAAGAGCATAAAAGATGGGAAAGGATAGAACCAAAAAAATTGACGAAATTTGTCCATTTTAGATACCACAACAAAGCTCTCAAAATTTGATAACAAAGACTTGAAAGAAACCGCACAGTGAAGCATCGAGCATTCCCAAAAGTCATTAGTGAGACCCAAATTCATCAAATGGTGAGGTCGTGAGTTCAAGACCCACCAGGTGTATGTATAACTTACCAATTATAAAACAAATCCATCTTAAATGATGCATTAAGTTCATAATTGAAAGATATTTGGATATACAGTAACAAAGAGCTAAATCAGTTAAGAAATTTAGAGACATGTGTAAGAACCAATTCATTCTCAGAACAAATCAAAGTGTAATCTATTTCTATCTGTCTACATGTTCACTCTCAAAGTGTTGCATGTGAAATATATTCCGATGCTACGCGTGATTTCAAATTATTTTTTACAACCAAAAAAAAAAAGGGAAGAAGGACAGAGACCTCAAATCCAAACAGTGACGCTTAATTCAACGATGAGGAAAACTAAGATAGTTTCTAAAAATTGGTGAATGAATCAATTTTATCAGGAATCATCAAAAAAATATACAAACGAACTAAATAGATTCGCAAAAATTACAAATGCTTTTAAGGAACTGATCTCATTTTGATCATAGCTTCAAAGTGAAAGGTGAAAGAGAATTCAATTCACTTACACAATGTAGAGTCACCGTTCAGAGAATTTCTAGATCAAACTAAGCGCAGTGAAACTGAAAGGCTACAGTAAGTTATTGTGGAATCGAACTGATTAAATTAACAAAACCAAACAAAAATGGAAAATGAGAGAGATTTCACTAACCACAGAATGCTTCAAATGAAATCCGATGTAAAAAATGAGCAACATACAACTCAATTTTCAAACAATTCACAAACTCTATGACCTAAATCCAGCATATTAGGCACAATAGAAGTATAAATTTTTAAAGGAAAACAAATTCAAATCAATTTCAATCAAGAATCAAGTCGATCAGCAAATTCGCTAGAAATTAATCAATTACATGAACATGAATAACAACGAATTCAATTCTTTCTTATTTTCTCAGATCAGAAAAGAAATGGATCACTTGAAGATCCAAAAACCTAGATTATACGCTATCAGATACTGAAAAATTCATGAAGTATTTCACATCCATAGTTTCCACACAGGGAGAGAGCGAGAGAGAGACTTGCCTGGTTTTTCTGTGGGAGAGAACAGAGAAGAAAGGCTGTTTGGTTTGAAGGAAAATGAGTACGGAAGCTTGTGGAATGAATGAAGTGGAGAAGGAAAATGGAAGGTTTCTGTTTGAATGAGCTTTGTATTTATAGATTTTAAAGTTCCACGAGGCGGGATAAACGATCTCTTTTACTTTTTTCTTTTTATTTTTCATTTTCAAAATCATCCGCTTTTCCCTAATTTACAAATAAAATTTTTAAGAAAAACAATATATACTAATGTTTTATATACTAATTTTTTGAGTATTTAATTCTATATAGTAATGTTTTATACTTAATTTTATGCCTGTATTAAACCTATATCGGAATTGATTTTATAAAGATTTTGGGTCACTAATTCAGTTAGTTGATCTCCATTCAAACCACTGGTTCAATAAAAATTTAAATAAAACTTTAAAAAAATTAAATTGATAGATCAATTTAAATATATATATATATATATATATATATATATATATATTGTTGGGTGTTTTGTGTTTTATGTAAAAAAAATTTTTAAAAAATCAATTATGGAATTTTTTTCTAATTTCCCACAATTTTTAATTTTAGGTAATAACCCTTTTCATATTAAAAATAAAAAATAAAAAATAATTTAATGTAAATTTTTTTTTAATATTCACTTTTTTGCCTAATATAATTCATTAACTTTATCAGTCCCTAACACATATGTTCCCGAACTATATAAGTAAAAATCTTTAGTAAAAAGTCTTTTTATTTTCCAACTAAAAATCCTTTTCATTTTACATTTAAATTGTTAGAGATATAGGAATGCATGGACATTTTTTTCCCTTGCTAGAGTCACAATTTTCACAAAATATGACCAACTACCAAGATTTAAAGTTGGTAACTGCAAATAATAAAGGGATGTTAGCAATAATTCAAATAAAAACCAAAAAAACTGGCAAACTCATATATTTTGAAAATTATTATGTTTGTAGCATTACTTTGAAATTAAGAAAAGATTTTATGAATTTTATGGTTAAAGGTTTGACATATGTCCTACTGTGTCATCCATAAACAAAAAGAAAGTTTTTCATTTAATTTATCTGAAATTAATTTATATGCATGCATATGATGTTTTCTAAAACAAATATTATACTCTGAAGTCTAATATTTAATTTATTTAACCAAAAAAACAATCTTGATTTAACTTTTAAAACTATATCAATTGTGTATATAATTTAAAGGATAATTACATATGATTTAGAGTTTTGTTTGGCATTGCGGCTTCATGAAGAAAAAAAGAGATTTAAAAGGAAGAAAAAATAAAAATTAGTAGAGACAAAACCCTTAGTAACAACAATCGAGTAGAATATGAATGATTTTATATGGAAATCCATCATATATAGAAATGGAATCCCACATAGGATAGTCTTTGATAACAAGAAGCAAATCAACAACAGCAAGTTTAGGGAATTTTGCTCATAATTGGGAATTAAGAGTCATTACTCATCTCGTAGTCACTCTCAAGCCAAAACTTTGAGTAAAGGGTGTCAACTTTACTGTTGATTGTGTGTAACAGTTTCAACCTTTAACTATGCTACTACTTAGCCGTTTAGCTGTTGAGTTTTTTTTTTTTTTTTTTTTTTTTTGTGGGTAACAAAATTATTTTTGTTTAGAATTTTTTAAAGGGCAGGGTTGTTTATTTTGGATAAAATTGTTTGATTGGGCTTAATTTTTTTTTTTTTTTAGTTTTACTATTAGTAATTTTTGTTGTTGAGCTAATTTTTTTTGGGCTTGTATATTTTGTTCTAGATTTTAAATCTATAAATTTTCTTATGGTCACTAAAATGAGAAAATTGTCAAAGTTACAAACTTTTTTTTAAATTTATGATGTGATAAGTGGTTATTGGTAAGTAAAAAAATGATGTAAGTGGTGAGCTCATATGTGAACTAATAAGAATTTGCTATCAAAACAGTTTGTAAAAATTTTGTGAGAATAGCATTACTCTTAAAAGAAACAATGACAGTATAAAAAAAAAAAAAAACAATAATATTGTTAAGGTGAGTAAAATGTAATTTTATAGAAGAAAAAAAATTGGCGTAAATGCACTTTTAGTCTCTACATTTTGCACTTTATCCATTTTGGTCCCTATATTTTGTTTTTACCACTTTTAGTCTCTAAACCAATTAATGTCTAACATTTAGGTCATTTCTATCACCCAACTAACAGCAAAAGCTGATGTGGCTAATGGTGGAATAAAAAAAAAATATAATCATACACATTAATTAATTAAATTAAAAACAAATATTAAAATAAATAAATAAAATTAAAAATAAAAATAAAATAAAAAAATAAAAATAAAAAACTCAATAGTTTTTGGGAAGAACATGACTGTTAATCATCTTCATGTTCATCTTCTTCTTCAGAACATGAACTTCATGTTCTTCACCAAATCAAGGCAAACCCAACCGGCCAACATTCATAATCAATCTTAACACAGAAAATTCTAACATATTCAACATTGAAACCTCTAGTAAATCAAACCCATAAATCCAAGAAATAGACCCATAAACCCATAACCAAAGAACTTGAACCCAAATCAAAGAACTCCTTCCCAGAAAATTTCTTTCAAACCAAACACTAAAAAAGTTCACATCTAAAAAGCTGATGCATCATAATATTTTCTTTCCACCCAAAATCATAAATTTTCTTATAAAACAATATACGCACACAAACCCAACCAATTCGGCTCACAATAACAATAAACTCAACCAAACTCATAAATTTTTCTTGAACAATCATCAACATTTTCCCCAGAAAATCAAGATTTTCTTTCAAACTAAACACTAAAATAACTCACATTTAACAAACAAACATAAACACAAACCCAGCCAACAAACTTAAACACAAATCCAGAAATTTTCTTTCCACCCAAGCCCAAACCTAGAAATTTTCTCTCTACCCAAACATAGAAAAATCCACCCACCACCTCCACCAATCAAACCTAGCCAACAAACATAAACACAAACCCAACCAACAAACTTAAACACAAACCCATAAATTTTCTTTCCACCCAAACCACTCAAGCTATGGCATCAACTCGAGAACGGTCTTGTCATGGAGAAGCTCAAGGTTGTCATCACCCTTGTCAAGAGAGTGAGATCGAGAGGTAGAGATAGAGGTTTGGAGAGATTTGATGGGGACTATGGAATAGCTCAGAGAGAGGAGAAGAGAAAATTTTTTCTTTTTTTGATAAGTGGAGAAGATAAATTGGTTTATAAGGATTTGTTTGGTTTTAGTTAGGAATTGTAATTGGAAATGGAATTGGAAGAAAGAGATGGTTTGAACATGTTTCTAACCAGATTTGGGAAAAAACATGTTTTTTTGAATATTCTAATGACAAAGAAAATTTTCCGAATATTTTGTTTTTTAACTTTGTTCAAGATACTTTTTAGATCTTAATTTTTGTGATTTTTGGGTTTTAATTCTGTTTTTAAATTTATACGCCGATGTGGCATTTTTTAATACCAAAATAATGCTTTTTATTATTATTTTAATATTTTTAAATGATTTTTAATTCTCTCCATCAGCCACCTCAGCTTTCCCCATTAGTTAGCTAACGATAAGGACTTAAATGTCACGCGTTAATTAATTTAGTGTCTAAAAATAGTAAAAACAAAATATAGGGACCAAAATGAAAAAAGTACAAAAATGTAGGGACCAAAAGTACAATTACTACAAAAAAAATTACTAAAATTAATATACATATATATATAACAACATTTTTTTAAATTAGGGGGGCCTTCCCCACCTCACCCCCCCCCCCCCCCCGCGCGGCTCCCCCAAGTCCATCAGTGGCTCCGTCCATGCTCTCAGGCATGGACAATTTGCAGTAACCAACATGGCAAAAGCAATGATGATTAAGGTTCAAGACTCATGCCAATAACTCAAAAGGACTATGGCCCAAGGAATTAACAAGTGTGTTCTAGTCGAACAACAAACACTTACTATCTACTAGAGCACTCTTGTTAGTTCTTTGGCCATAGTCCTTTTGACTTATAGTGCTATAACTAAATGGTTAATACTAAATTGATGCTTATTTGGATTGTCATGATTTTTTTTTTTTTTTTTGGGTATATACTTCAACTCCCTAACTCAAAATCTTGGCTCCATCCTTGGCCACAAACACAAAAAGAAGAAATGTGTACCTAACTGATCTATTGTATTTACCCACAATCTAGTCCTAATTTCTGTAAGCTATGAGAATTATGTTGGCTTCACTAAATGTCAACTAACAAATTCCCACAAATTTAGCAAGTTCTTTATGGACCATTTTCTCCTAAGAGGCAACGTCAAATTTGGAGTAGTCCACAGATTACCTGAAATCCATACAAAACCAGTCTAATCAGATAGTCCTAATATCTAAATAAGAACAAAACACAAGATTGACACTCTTCTAAATATCCAATAACCAAAAAGTTTCAATTTTTATTCATGAAGAGATATTAGGGTGGCCACTGACCGATTACAAATTCGAATCATCAATGTATGCATAAATCAGATTTCACCTACCTCACCATCCTGACTTATTTCTATAGTCTGAGTCCAAGCATATAAGTAGTAGATCTCCAAAGGTGTTTTGTGTGTGTGAGCCTGGATTGATATGCCTAATTTCCTTTATGACTTGTCTTCCCAAAATCGACCCCAACGAGAGGCGTGTACACGGCACAATATGTATAGAATAGTTCAGTGTGTGCGTATCACTCCCCTCCTCCAAAAAAATAAAAAAATAAATAAACCATATCATGCTCCTCCAGCAAGTTGTGACATCATCCGTCAAGCACTTGACCCGAAACTTTTAATTCTCGCTCTATCAATACGTTCGATCATCACTGGGTGTGCTTAATATCAATACAATTACGGTTGAGGGTTGAATATATATATATATATATATATATATATATATATATAAAGCCGTGGTTAGGCCAAATGACTTCACTAAATTGTAGAAATTTTTTAAGAATTTAAAAAAATATATAGATAATTGCAGTAATTTTTTCTAAGCTGTGATTATGTCAAATGACTTCTCCAAATTACAGCAATATTTTGAATAAAACCAATTTTTTAGATAGAGACAACAACTTATATATTCTTATCAATTTATTTAGATAAAATAACAATAAATGTTTTAACAAAACATGCAACATGCTTTTAAATTTCAATTGATAAAGACAACAACTTATTTGTTCTTATCAATTTTTTCAAATAAAGTAGCAATAAGTATTTTAACAAGACATGCAACATGCGTCTAAGTTTCAGTTGATAGAGAAAATAACTTATTTGTTCTTATCAATTTTGTTAGGTTCTAAATACATAAATAGGTTTATTGGCAAACACGTGAACATAAACTTGTTTAGATATAGATCATAGTGTCTATAGGTATGATTAAACAATGCTCAAGGTGCTACTAGCTAGTTTGCAAGAACAAGAAATCTATTGATTCATGAATAGAAATTTCATCAGTTTTGACAAATCGAAACTTAAGTTCAACTAATAGAAATGTGTATCTACAAAATCAAAATTTCAGCCCATCAAATGTTTAGGGTTTTAGACCTACTTCACTAAGTATATAAAGAAAACCCTAAGACATGTTTTTAGGGATTTTGGAACTGCTCTTGACATCCCAAATGTTTTGTGCCTTCTCCTATCAATGTCATTATCGAAAATCAATCTAAATACAATCTAAACTGGTAGATCTGAAGTTGCTACAAACAGGTCATCAAAGGTATTGAATCTAAACCTCCAAGTGTAATCTTAGAGTTGTAGACTGGAAGGCTATGTTGGAGAAAATCTTCAATGGGATTTCAAAGTGTGTGGATTGAAGGTTCACATTGCAGTAATTTACTACTATAAAGGAAATCTGTGGGATTTAGATCTCAATTTGATTACTGAAGTTAGATGTACTATAAATTGATATTCTTGACTATAAATCTCCAACTTATAGTAAAATTGTTACCTCGAGATTGATTAGATCAAACCCTCCCAAGTTTTTCCTTTGAAACAAGTTGTTTCATAAGTTTTCATGGGTCATTATATAGTATTCTTATTTAATTTTCCGCACTTGCATGGTATGTATGTTTGTTTGTTTAACCTAAGACTTTCATAATAGATCTAATAAATAACTTGGCCTTAAAATTGGTTAAACACTGATTGTCTCAAGCGTATAAATCTAATAAATTTCTTTAAATAAAGTAATAATAAGTTTTTTTTTTTTTTTTTTAGAAACAACAATAAGTATTTTTAACAAAATATACAACATACATCTAAGTTTTATTTATAAAGATAACAACTTATTTGTTCTTATCAATTTCTTTAGATAAAGTAACAATAAGCGTTTTAACAAAACATGCAACATGCATCTAAGTTTCAGAAATCTAAATCCTGTTACAACTAAAAATATATTATTAAAATTTCTAAACTTATATATATTCACTAATGGTCTTTCCAAAGAATCTCTATTGCACTCCACGTTTTTTTTTTTTTTTTTTAATTTTGTAGTTGCAATTTAAGCATATGTATTTGAATTGGGAGGATATACATATTGTATAAATTGATAAGAGTTGATAAATTATATGATACTCTCTCTCTCACTGGCAGAAGAGGGGCCGGTGCCATGGCCCCTTGACTTTTCTTGGAAAAAAAAAATCTAATAAAATATTCCCTTATGCCATTGTCATTGTCTCCACACTGCAAAGTTACAACACTTTGCCTCCACAATGCCTCTCTCTCTCTCTCTCTCTCTCTCTCTCTGAGGAACAATAATAATAAGTGTTTTAGTAAAACATGCAACATGCATCTAAGTTTCAGTTGATAGAGACAACAACTCATTTGCTCTTATCAATTTCTTTTGATAAAGTAAGTGTTTTAAAAAAAACATGCAAGATGCATCTAAGTTTCAGTTGATAAAGACAACTTATTTAATTTAGCTAAAAATTTATCATCTAAGTTTTAGAAATTTAAATCCTACTCCAATGGCCTTTACTTTTTTTTTTTTTTCAAGCTGCAATTTATGCATACGTATTTGTATATAGTTTCAATTAAATAAATTCATGTTACTTATTGTTATTTGTTTCTTTTCATGTATGGATATTATGTCTAAGGAAGTCTTCTATAAAGAAACAAATTAAATAAGGAACACCCATTTAAGTTCTTGGCTTCTATATATTAGGTAAGTTTTTTATTTTTTATTTTTAAATTCTAAACTTTTGAAATATTTTCTATGTTTTAGGTTTTGGTTATTCTATGTATTTAATTTATAAGTGTTTTTGATTTTTTTCATTTGACTATCACTACGAAAAATCTAGTTCAAATCTTTTATGTGTTGTAGTGCAATTTGATTCCAAGTTAATTTGGCTTATTGATTGTTAAAACTTTATCAATTTTTTATATTTTAAAATTTTGTTTGTGCTTTATGTTAATTTCTTAGTATGCGAAATTCCTCCCATATCCTTTTAGATCATATAATTTAAGATTCTTGTGAATTTTTCATGACTATACTTCTTCGAAAGTCTAACTAAATTCAATTTACAATTCCTCCTATATCCTTTTAGATTATAGATAATATTTGGCTAAATTAGATCCATCGGTCCAAATTCCTATGTAAGTCTATTTTTACTTAACTTCTTTTTTACTCTTTTTTTTTTTTTTTTTAAGTTCAGAAATTTGGATTGTTTTTCATTAGTGAATTGAGATTTTGGCTTAATTTTTTTTCAAATTTTTTAATTGTTAAATTTATTATTTTTTCATGTGTAATATTAATATATGTGTTCTTAAAGGTAAAGCACAATATAATTAGTGACATTTCTCAAGTTGTATAAGTTAGGGTGTTAAACATTTGAATAAAATAAACACTAAAAAGGATAATATAAATATCAAAATAAGACTTAAAAATGAATTTTCTTTTAGGTGTACATACAAATACAATTTATTTTTTAATCTTAAATTTGGAATTAATTATTTTAGGATAACTTTATTTATGCAAGTATTAGAAAATATTTGAAGTGCTTGAGTTCAAATCAACTTCTTCATTAATAAATAAGGAATTATAAAGAAAATTACAAAACTTTTTATTGGTCATTTTAATTAGACATATTATATATAAGCACAAATTAAAAAATTATACATTTTATATCATAACTAGTCGAAATCCCATGCAATGCACAGGAACCTACCTATTTAGTAATAGACTAAAATAATTTTATAAAATCTTAAATTAATTATGAAATTATATCATTCCATGAATTGCTCTTGTCTTTTGAGTTACAATTTTATAAATAAGTCATTGCTTGAATGTGCAACGACTTGCAAAAAATTTGGCAAACAATTTCAGATATTGCAAAAAA
The DNA here is from genome assembly GCA_029955455.1 of Quercus agrifolia. NCBI lineage: Eukaryota > Viridiplantae > Streptophyta > Magnoliopsida > Fagales > Fagaceae > Quercus > Quercus agrifolia. Next base: position 41,263,716 of record JARQAD010000002.1, on the reverse strand, counting down.
ATTAACCCAAATTATTTTCCTTTCTTATGAAAATTATGTAAAATCTCATCAGACCTGGAAGAAAAAACAACCACAAGATCACCTCCAACAGACTCAACTGAGAAGGGTTAAGGAAAAAAAAAAGCAAAAAAAAAAAAAAAAACTAATTCACAAAAAAGAGAAAGAGCAAGAGAAAGTGTACCAAAGAAATTGAAGTTTAAGGTTCTCTCATAGTGGAGACAGATAGAGGAGGCTACTTTAGAGTTTGCAAAAAGCAAAGAAGCATACATGAAATAGAATCAGGTGATTTTCAAAGATTTAGTGTGGTTTTTAGTTAAAAGTTAAAATAATTTAAAAAATCCAAATGATGTATAAAATTGTGGAGCTTCCAAAGCTTATGTGGCACAATATGAAACAATATAAAAAATTAACATGCTTCGTTTTTATAGAATACTAGTCATTAACCCGTGCGATATATGAAAATAACTACTAAATGACTTTCGTGAAAAAAAAAAAAAAAAAAAAAAAAAGTCATAACCCTTCATATTAGATTATACCAAAATATGCCTATTGAAATGTGATAACCCTTTACATTGAATATATATTAAAGGTGTCTATTGAATGAAAATATACCTATTGACCGAAAAGTTGCCTATTGAATGAAAATGTGCATATTGAACAAAAATTTGCTTATTGAATGAAAATGTGCCTATTGACCGAAAATGTGCACATTAAAGGATCATAATCATTTGAGTATAAATAATGGTTCATATTCATTTGCTAACTTCTTCTCAACTTCTTCTCTTTCATCTTTTTTAGAAATACAAGAAACTTGTGGGTCTTCTCCAAAATTGCTATTTGTAAAACCCAATAAAGTTAGTTGTGTCGTGGGGACAAATTTGTACCCATACATGATTACACATAAAAAGCCAAAATATATGATTGGAACTAAGAGCCAATTATATATAAAACTGTAAATTTATATTAAATTTATGGTGCGAAATCTCATTCAAACTTAAACTCATAAAATAAATTTCAACTAATACATAAAATATTTTTATTACAATAGTCAACGATGAAACATTAAGAAGAACGACAAAACCTAGGTATGGTACCTTAGATGCTATTTCTTATGTTTCCTTTTTAAGATTCAGCTAATAAACCAAAAAAAAAATGCAAATTTAAACAAATAATCAATGCCGTTAAGCAAAAAAAAGGCAAATTTAAAACTCATTTTACAAAGTAAAACGGTGCACAAATAACAACATTTTACGTAACTTTGGCACACAAAGTTTAAGGCAAAAAGCATGTAACCGAATAGTATAACACAGAAAATTATTAGGTATTCTCGGAGTATCATAAATACGTAATCCCTCATCTCACATAAATGGTGGGTCTCACCTTGAATTTAATTAGTGGGACCCATCATTCATGTGAGAAGAGGAAGTACTCATTTATTGTACTCTGAGAGTACACAATAATTTCTCGTATAACACCATCTTCTCAACCACTACACACTCTTACTATGATGATCACTCCACAAGTACAAGTATTTATGGGGTGTGAAGGGCAAGGGCTATCGTTCAAGTCTCCAAGAGGGAGCTTTCATACACATATACACTTAGATTAGGTTAGAGTAGAATTTCTATTTTTTAAAAAAAAAAAAAAGGAATAGTATAACACCATGATCAATATTTAGAGAAATTTCTTAATCACAATAGATTGAATTATTTTCTAACTTTTGATCAAGGGTATATAGCGCGCCAATAATGTTGCTTTCTAATTTTTGTACTCCTCTGGCAGAAAAGAAACTGGGAGAAATAAGAAGTGAATGTAAATATACAAAGAGACAATTAAAAGAGGTAGCAAAATTGTATTAAAAAGGTTTGCTTAATCTATCAACTGAAAAAACACAATTTTTCGATGTTTTAAAATGTAAATAAAATTTATAACTACCCACTGGAACAATGCAACTGAACACCAACAATAGCAAAAAATTGTAATGAAATGGTTTGTATAAGCACCAAATGAAAAGATATATTGTTCTGTGTATTTAATTGTAGATGTGGCATTAATTTATAAAGCCACGTGGTGCAATGAAAAGTAGTCAACAAAAAATCAAACATTTCAATTATTAGATATTATATAAATATAGATAATCATTCATTTAGTTAGAAACAAGTTATAAAGTTATGTAATAATAATAACTCATTTAGTTTTTTTTTTTTTTTTTGAGAAAACTTATTTAGTTATTATTTCTCCAATATATATATATATATATATATATATATATATATAATTCATGACTAAAGTCATGCAATGCAGGAGACTTTCACTAGTATATAATTAAATTAAATGTGGTCTTAAGAATAAGATTGTTTGAAAAGTGCATTTTTTGTTACTTCAAGTATACAGCAACTTGATATTTCTTCCCCTCATATAATAGTAGGCTACACTATAATTAAATTCATAATAAAAACCATCATTCATATATATGAAAGGTGAGTACTCCAAAAATACGTAATAATTTTTTATTTGAATTTCATATTTGTGCTGGAGAGGGAAAGATGTGCCAAGAGCCTTATCGTTTTCTGCCTATTGCCTTTTCCACAACATTTTCGCTCCTTAATAAATTTTCTGCTACCCTAAAACAATTCACTTTTTTTGTTTCTTTTAAAATCATCATTCATCATTCATCATCCACGGGGTAGAGATAAGGGCCATAACGTATAAGGGTAGTCTCAAAGTCAAATTTCAGCTAATTTCAAGAATAAAAACGTTAAAATAAAACAAGGAAATTAAAAATACTAAAACTCAAACAGAAAAATGTAACACCATATTTTGTTTCTCCGAACAATTTAAAATAAAAATAGAAAGAAATACTAAATCCATGTAACTCGCCTATCCAAGGCTTTACTCCTGTTTATTTAATGGGAAGTACACACAATACTTGAAAATCGAGCGTTCAAAACACAATTTCAAATATAAATTCAAAATGATACACAATTTCACAATCTAGCTGAAATGTAACACAATTTCAGCTCACAAGATGCGCACACACAAGTATGTGATTAACAAAGCCATTATTTAATTATTATAATTGAGTCACACAAATCCAAGGCTGTACTCCAATTTTATTTCACTAGACCCAAGCTATGGATGCCCCTAGAAGTCTTTGGCCATGACTTTTCCTTAGCCTTGATCAACAAAACTCTAGCCCAAGCAATCCATCCTTTCCAAGACATCCTCTTATCCCATGAACTCCCCCACTCCAACATAAGGGTTAGCCCTCTCTCAGCCTCTCTCTCAACCTCCCCAAACATCCCTTTGGTCAAATAAACTTGACCCAACACCACATGCAGCTCCCCCACAAAAGGGTTCTTCTCAATGCTCCTCAAAAGCAACTCCTCAGGGTTCTTCTTAGACATATCACAAACAGCTTCCCAATACAAGTCCCTTGCAACTATTTGCTCCCTTGCATCTAAAATCCTCTTACAGTTTTCAAAAACCGGTGGCACCACAAGCTCAATATCTTCATCTCTATGACTATCAGTTTGCACCACACCTCCACCACCAACCCTTTTCCTCTCTTCCTTAAAAATCTCTTCCTTTCTCACTATCAGATTATATAGCGCTCCCAACCTCAATAGATAATTCAACCATAAACCTGGCTTGCCATCGCCAGGCCACAAAGTGGCACAGTTGTTGCCTGAATTCTCGAGGCGACCATTGAAGTTTTCAAAGAGAGCGTCTTGAAAGCCAAAAAATTGTTCACTGAAATCTGCCATGGTCATTAAAAGGAAAACCGCGACCACCCTTCGAGAAATTGGGACATCTTGGCTGGTGTTAATGTGCTTCACAGTAATCCCGTCAGCGGGGAGAAGAGCCTGCAGCTTCTTCCTCCATGGTTCTTCTTCATTGAACAACGCCTTGTGCATGGTGATGATGCCGAAAAAATCACCAGTGAGTCATATGGTCCTCACGTGCTCTTGACAAGAACTTGCACAATACAAAAGCTGAAGACCTTAAGAGGAGTACCGGTGTGGTATTGGCCAAATACCCTCTGACGGTCAAGTTAGAGAAATCTCTTATTCACAACTCTAGAGTGCTAGAGAGGGGTAAAATTGTGCCTACCTTGATTTGTGAGGGTATTGGGGTTTTTATAGTAGTATAGAGTTGACCTCTCCTCCTTGGATTAGAAGTCTTTTCCTTATAGGAGTCTTCTTGGGCATATTTTGCGGGATCCTTTCCTTATAGGAATCCCTTTGGGTATCACCAAACGTGGAGAGCAAGACATTTCCTTATATACACAATCATGGGTGGCAAGCAATCCTTTATCAAGGTCGTCAGCTTACCTTACCCCTTCAGCCTTAACGCCGTCAGCTTTATGGTGGCGTCAAGGTCGTCAGCTTCGCCTACTACCTCGTCGAGGTCGTCAGCTTCGCCTACTCCCTCGTCAGGGTCATCAGCTTCGCCTACTACTTCGTCAAGGTCATCAGCTTTGCCTACCCCCTCGTCAGGGTTGTCAGCTTACCTTACCCCTTCAACCTTAATGCCGTCAGCTTCATGGTGGCATCAGGGTCGTCAGCTTCGCCTACTACCTCGTCGGGGTCGTCAGTTTTGCCTACTCCTTCGTCAAGGTCATCAGCTTACCTTACCCCTTTAGCCTTAACGCCGTCAGCTTCATGGTGGTGTCAGGACCGTCAGCTTCGCCTACTACCTCGTTGGGGTCATCAGCTTCGCCTACTCCCTCGTCAGGGTCGTCAATTTTGCCTACTACTTTGTCAGCCTTAATGCCGTCAGCTTCATGGTGGCGTCAGGGTCGTCAGCTTCGCCTACTCCCTCGTCAAGGTTGTCAGCTTCGCCTACTCCCTCGTCGGGGTCGTCAGTTTTGCTTACTCCTTCGTCAGCTTCGTAGGTCTAAAAATATCCTTATAAGTTGCCCCTCATTTCGTAGTTGTCACGAAAGTGGACGAGTGCGGAATACAAAGGCTTGTGTTGTAATCGTAGAGTATTGGGGGTTTTTCCTTGCCTCCCACTCCATAAGCAATTTAACTGGAGGATTGTTACTTAAGTCAATTGTCATCAGAGGATTGCTACTTGACGGGATCATCTTTGGGGGATCGTTCGTCACCTTGGTGACTTGGTTCAATGATTTCTATTTGAGTCAATTATCTTTGGAGGATCGCTTGGATCATTCGTCACCCTGTAAGTAGGAAGATCTATACTTTGGACTGTCCATCGTAGGCGACTTTGGTTTTCTGTCCACCCGTAGGCGACTTTGGTCGTTGTCTTTCCATCTTGGGGATAACTTTACTTTGGACCGTTCACTTGTAGGTGAACTTAGTTTTCTGTCCACCCGTAGGCGACTTTGGTTGTCCGTCCACCTGTATACAACTTTGGTCATCGTCCGTCCCTCTTGGGGATGACTTTACATTGGACCGTTTACCCCTTAGGTGACTTTGTTCGTTTGTTCGCCCGTAGGTTGGACTTAGCTTGCTATGAGGATCTGGTGCCCATCGGTGTTTTAAAACGTCAATCAATCTCGTAAGGATGAGGATTAGGTGCCCGTTGGCTTCCTTGATCGTCGGTCCGTTCCATACGTAGGACTTAGTTTAGGAGCCCGTAAGCATCTTTGATCGTTGGTCTATTAGTACTTAATAACCTGTAGGCATGAACCCGTCCAATTTGGACTTAATTCGTTCTTTTTAAGGATTTAGTATTAGACTCGTCCATTTATGGACTTAGTAATGAATTTATCCACTTAAGGACTTCGTACTCTTCAGCTTTGCTGATCATCACCTTTTAGTGGTGCTTAGTTGGTCGTCACCTTTTAGTGGTGCTTAGGAGTAACTCTTTTTACTCTTTAGCTTTGCTAGTCGTTACCTTTTGGTGGTACTTAGGAGTAAGTCTTTTTACTCTTCAGCTTTGCTAATCATCACCTTTTCATTGGTGATTCTAATACTGTAAATTTATCCTTATCACTCATTCATACACATATCTCGTGGGATCCTTTCCTGCCTTCAGCTTTCTTCCCATCAGCTTTTCATTCCGTCTAGGCGTAGATGCCAGCAGGTCATAAGATGAAGTCGTCAGCTTAACGGCTTCGTCTTGTGTGAAGTCGTTAGCTTGGAGACTGACAGCTTCATCTTTCGTGAAGTCTTCAGCTTAGAGACTGACAACTTCATCTTGCGTCATCTTACGTGAAGTCTTTAGCTTAGAGACTGATGGCTTCATCTTGCGTGATGTCTTTAGCTTAGAGACTGACGGCTTCATCTTGTGTGAAGTCTTCAGCTTAAAGACTGACAGTTTCATCTTGCGTGAAGACTGATGGCTTCATCTTGCGTGAAGTCTTCAGCTTAGATACTGACAGCTTCATCTTGCGTCATCTTGCATGAAGTCTTCAGCTTAGAGACTGACAGCTTCATCTTGCGTGATGTCTTTAGCTTAGAGACTAACGGCTTCATCTTGCGTGAAGTTTTCAGCTTAAAGACTGACGGCTTTATCTTGTGTGAAGTCTTTAGCTTACTATCTCCAGCTTACTGTCTTCAGCTTACTATCTTTAGCTTACTATCTTTAGCTTACTATCTTTAGCTTACTATCTTCAGCTTTACTATCTTCAGCTTACTGTCTTCAGTTTTACTGTCTTCAGCTTACTATCTTCAGCTTACTATCTTCAGCTTACTATGCCCAAGATGCAGCCGTCAGGTATGGGGTGGAGCTGTAGACTTTACAACAAGGTTGTCTCTCATGAGTGAAGTTGTCAACCTTGTTATGTCCGTCGCCATTTGTTTCGTCATGGGTTAATTACAAAATTACCCTTATCAGCTGCCCCCTACGCCATAGTCTCGTCAGCTTTAGCTGACGAGTTATGGAGTTTACGTCGTGGTGTGTGATGCCTCAAGATATGTTTTCGCAAGTTTAGAGACGCACCCGTCTATTTAGTTAGGTCCGTCCACTTGTTGTGGATCCATCCATTGTTTTGTGGACTTTGTTTTATTAACCCATCTTCGTGGGATGAACCAAATTACGGACCTGTCTGTGTTTAAGTCCGTCCATTTCTGGTGGATCTGTCTACTATCTTGTGGACTTTGTAATGAGGTTGCTCACTTTGTGGATTTAGTAATAATCTCGTCCACTTTTGTGGGGTCGTCCACTTTGTGCACTTAGGCTCATCTACTTCGTAGACTTGGTAATATGCCCGTCCACTTTGTGAACTTGGGCTAGTTTGCTTTGTAAGCTTGGTAATGGTTTCTTGTCTAACTTTTGGACTTATATTAAACTCGTCTACTTTGTAGACTTTGGTGATAGGCCCGTCCACTTCGTGGTCCTAAGCTCATCTACTTTGTAGACTTGGTAATAAATTTGTCCACTTTGTGGACCTAGTAGTAGACTCGTCCACTTTGTGGACTTAGTAATAGACTCATCCACTTTTTGGACTTGTTGAGGTGACTAAGTGTTGTTACCTCGTCACCTTGTGAGTCGTCCACTTGGGGTCGTGGACTAATTGAAGTGACTAAATTTTGGTGCCTCGTCACCTTTTTGGGTCTTCTACTTGTTGGCGACTTAGTATGGTAATCATCCACCCATAGTCGACTTCGGTCATGCTTCTACCCGTAGGTGACTTAACGTAGTGACCATTCACCTGTAGGCGACTTTGGCCAAGCGTCTACTCGTAGGTGACTTAGCGTAGTGACCGTCCACCCGTAGGCGACTTTGGCCATGCGTCTACCCGTAGATGACTTAACGTAGCGACCATTCACCCATAGGCGACTTTGGCCATGCCTGCATAAACTCCTCTTATTATAATAAACCATGCATTTATAGAAAAAATAGTTTTTAAAAAGAAAACGAAGACCTGCCCTTTGGGCTTTAAAAGAGTTATTGTAGCAAAAACTAAAGTAAATAGAAAAATTGAGGAGTATAGCTAAAATTCACTAAGGTAAACTAGAAATAAAGGGGTGCTGCTCTTCATGCCATCCTTTTTACTAGCAGTACTTCCGTAGGTGCTTGGCGTTCCATGGGTGGTGTTGCTTCGTGAGGCGTTCGACGGCTGCTGTCAGGATCTGCACTTGCTTCTCTAGAACAGTCGGTCGCGGCTCATCTTCCTGAACGTTGTTGGTGGTTGCCATTGATTGAGTGAGTACCATGCAACTCTTTTGTCAAGGAAGCGTTAGCTGTGGCTTACGACACTACTCGCGTTCCCCACAGACGGCGCCAACTGATGATGCCGAAAAAATCACCAGTGAGCCACATAGTCCTCACGTGCTCTTAACAAGAACCTGCACAATACAAAAGCTAAAGACCTTAAGAGGAGTACCGGTGTGGTATTGGTCAAATACCCTCTGACGGTCAAGTTAGAGAAATCTCTTGTTCACAACTCTAGAGTGCTAGAGAGGGGTAAAATTGTGCCTACCTTAATTTGTGAGGGTATTGGGGTTTTTATAGTAGTAGAGAGTTGACCTCTCCTCCTTGGATTAGAAGTCTTTTCCTTATAGGAGTCTTCTTGGGCATATTTTGTAGGATCCTTTTCTTATAGGAATCCCTTTGGGTATCACCAAACGTGGAGAGCAAAACATTTCCTTATATACGTAATCATGGGTGGCAAGCAATCCTTTATCAAGGTCGTCAGCTTACCTTACCCCTTCAGCCTTAACGCCGTCAGCTTCATGGTGGCGTCAGGGTCGTCAACTTCGCCTACTACCTCGTCGGGGTCGTCAGCTTCGCCTACTCCCTCGTCAAGGTTGTCAGCTTCGCCTACTCCCTCGTCAGGGTCGTCAGTTTTTCCTACTCCTTCGTCAGCTTCGTAGGTCTAAAAATATCCTTATCACATGGCATTACTCAACGATATCTCTGAAAGCTTAAGGTGATCGACGAGTTCTGAGTCAGAGTAATGGAATAGAAGATCATGACGAATGAGATGCTGTCTTGGGACAATACAGTACAAGTGGATTAACCTCTCCACCTCATCCCCAACATGGGTGCGAACCACTTCACGACCCGTAGAGGGATCGAATATAGCCAAGTTGGTGTTGGAATTGGAATAGGAGGAGTGGAGGAGGCCACAAAGGCACACAGAGCTTGGTGCTTTCCAAATCTTGAGAATACGGTATATGTCAACAAGGTGGTCAAGGAAATTGCCAAGCTTGTGCCACGATTCACCGGCTCTAGTGGAGCGCAAGATGGCCACTAGTGAAGGCAAATTCTTGTCGACAGATTCAAGTTCTTCACGGAGGAAGGGGCGGAATGAGTCTAGGAGGTTTTGGAGGTAGTGGGCTTGAGATGGCGCCGGAGACAATGACAGTGGCGGCGTCACGTTATGCTCACGGTGTATCCGGGAACACCCTATCCTGGAAAAAAAAATATATATATATATATATATATAATAATTAAATTTTTTTTATTTATTTACCTTTAAAAAAAATTAAAAACCTCTTATTCAAAATTTGGAACACCTTCAAATTAAAAAAAATAATAATAAAAAAAAATTATGTGTACTACTTTCAAGCAAAAAAAAAGAGCCCAAAAAAAATTTAAACTAAAATATAAAAAAAATAAAAATTTAACAGAGCAAAACAAAGAACAGCTTACCCAACATCAAGCCCACAGTAAGCCCAACAAATTACAGAGAAACAAACTCACGGATTCTCCAAAAAAAAAAAAAGCAAATTCAAATCACTAAACCTAAAAACAGAGCAACGCCTCCCCTCATCGAAGATCGATCTAGTCGCAGTCCAGAGCACATTGTCTCCCCTCATCGGAGATAGTGAAGATAGCATGGTTGCTTTTGTTGGAAGTAATTACTCATAAAGGAAGAGGGAACGGATCAAAGGGAAGAGAAAGAAAAGTCTTTGTTATATTTCTTCTTCTTTCGCTCTTGCTTACCATTTGAAGAATGTATGCATGGCTTTATATAAGCCCCTCTCGCCCTCTCCACTCTCATAAACTTCATTATTATTATATTTATTGCCTACTATATAACTTTTTTTGAGGGTCTACTTACTATATAACTTCAAAAAATTTCACGTGTATTATTTCATGCATATTTAAATCCTATGCTAACTCATTTCATAAATAAAATGTAGTCTCATAAATTAAATTAAGAGTAGGGTTTACTTTTAATCAGTGGCAAGGCCAGAGGGGCGACTACATAATTTCCTTCTATTTAATTAAAACTTATTTGATATGCACTGTTAAAAAAAAAAATTTAAATATATAAATAATACTATGAAATTTATTTTTAATGAAAATTTTATTAAAAGAAGATATTTATAAGTATGATAAACAATCACAACTCTTTAAAAAAAAAAAAAACTGAGGCGCTTCTTAAAAAAATAATAAAAAAAGAAAAGAAAAACGTACACCATTTCATCCTTATCCAAAAACGGGTACTATTTCACACGTTTAAAACATATAACTATTTCCTTCTGTTTAATAATTGGTGACACGACTTTGCCTCCCCCTGCTGAAGTAGAAAAAGACAACTTATCCTTCTGTTTAAAAGACAAGGCGCACGAAAAGACAGCTTTTCTTTAACGAACAAAATCTCTGATGCGTCTAGCTCACAAGATATCAACCGGAAACTAGGAACAAATGAACAAAAGCTGCTTCACACGTTTACGGAGTGGTTTTTCCATAAACTTTTTATCATAATTCTGATATAGCAAATGGTTAATGGTTAACCATCATCAAATAGACTCAATATTTTTATCATTAATTAATCTCTGTTACGTCAAAGTTATCCTTAATTACACTCTATTACGTTATAGTTATGACAAAAAAATTGTAAAAAAATTTGTGATTTTAAACTTTTCCATATTTACTACTATTTAGTTTAATTTTCAGTTTTGATCTTTACACGCTTCTCGTTATGCAGTAGTCTCAGCACTTTTCTTGCTTATTCTCCCACTTTATTTTCCTTTCTCACGGCATTAAATTTAAAATTAATGCCTCCTATAGTCCACACAAAATCGAAAAAAGTCCCTAAAAAAAACCATTCATTATCCTATTATATGCTAGCAAAAAATGGGTTTGGTTTACCTACTTTTTTAATTTGAATCTTTTTTTATTTTAATGAAAAACTACCACATCATTCACTAACTAAAAAAAATGTAAAGATTAAAATCCACTACCACTTGTCATTATATATTTAAAACAAAAAGACATGTCTAGTTAAAAAAGTACTGGATGTCACACTCTTAGTACAATGATCATTTTACAAGTATAAGTACTTGTGAAGTGTGAGAGAATGAGGAATGGAGTTCAAGTTTCTAGAAGAAAGTTTCACACACAAAATGAGTTTGATTTACCTCCAGTACTTTTTTAATTGGAATCTCTTTTTGTTTTAATGAAAAACTTTCATACCATCCATTAACTAAAAAAAAAATGTAAATATTAAAACCCATTACTACTTATCATTATATATTGGTTAAAATTTAGCTACAAAATCGATGGTAGCCTCAAGCTACAAACTCACTTAATATCTTTTTATTAGATGTGAATTTTAATAAATCCACCATTGGATTACATCTTCTTCTTATATCTTCTATATTTGTAAAATTTCAAGAAAATTAAAGATCAATAGTTATGTCATCAATAAATTTTTAAATTGCAAGTTTTTGTAATTTAAAATTATGCATAAAATATAAGATTATAGATTATATAGTAAATAATATCCGATTGACACAAAAATTAACATGCATATTAAGAGCGTAAAGAACATGTAATTTAACGATTAGATTTTCAAAATATGCAGTAATATTTATTTTATTGAGTGAATTTGTAGCCTAAGGCTACAACCAATTTTGTAACTAAATTTTATCCTTATATATTTAAAACAAAAAGAAATGTCCAGTTAAAAAAGTACTGGATGTCACACTCTTGGTGCAATGATCACTTCACAAGTATAAGTGCTTGTGGAGTGTGAGGAGGTAAAGGCTGGGGTTCAAGTCTCTAGAAGAAAGCTTCACACACATATACACTTAGATTAATCTAGAGTAAAATTTTTATCTTATATAAAAAATAAATTAAATTAAATTAAAAAGTATTGGAGGTAAGTCACCCGCACAAAATACCTTAAAGCCGTTACTATCTTTTTGCTTCAAACGACTTAATATATATTCTTGTGCGCAATAATGAAATAATTTGGATTTTTGCTATAAACTCAAATTTTAAATACTTAAAAGAATAAAGAAAAATATATTTTTCTAATAGCAATGTGTGTATAAAATTTTATAGTTATATTGTTATACTCTTAGCACTTTTAGATTAATTTATTTTCTCAACTTATTTTAAGGAATCAATTAGGAGTGTAAACCTTATGTATTTAGATTAATGTCTTACTTTTTTCTTTTTCTTTTTTTGAGAAAAACACACACACACACACAACGGAGAGGGAAATGAGTGATTAATGTCTAACTTTGATTGTTAATAACTATGACTTGATTATTTTTTATTTCTTTATTTTAATGATATGAAAAATATATTCAAGACTATTGGAAATTAAAAAATCATATAGTGTTTTCAAAATATGAAAAAAATGTCAAGAGCAATTAAGTTAATTAATGTAGGTATAAAAAAAATAAGTTATATTTTAGATTTATAGATTTTGTATGACTACATTAATTTACAAATGTTAATTTATTTTTTTTATTAATATCAATTAAAATATTTCAAATTATTTTTGTTCTAAATCTTGTCTTTTAATCTTACCCTTCTTGAAATGAAATTCTAGCTCTACCACTACTTTTAATTACATTAAAAAAAAAAATTAAGAGAGCTTGGTTTACTATTTTTGTGCGATCAAAATGAATCTAAAATGATGGTTTGTTTCTGCTATTTTATTTTAAGAAAAATATGATTATTGGTTGTTATTGTAGATGAAGATGAAGATTGAGGATTCTTAAAGAAGATGCTAACATCGAATAACACTAAGAGAAAAGAACAAAAAAAAGATGCTAACACCTAACGCTAGAGAAGAGAACAAGAAGAAGACGATAAAAAGCCAAAGATAAGAAAGTAGGCGTATAATAGGGTTTGCATGTTATTTTGTGGATATCTTGGGAATATGGTGTACTAGGGGCGGAGCTAGGGGGGTCGAGGAGGGGCAATTTTCCCCCTTGACCCCACCCCAAGCCCCACATCAAACTCAGTTATGCATTTGTTGCCACACATCAATTATTATCTCTACTGCGTTGATTTGTTGCCACATATCAATTATTATCTCTACTATTCTTTGTATTGTACACCTAGATGTATTATTTTCTTTTTAAATAATATTTCTAACATTATTAAGTTAAAATTGCTTCTTTCCTTTATGATATACCAATCATAAGCTGGTTGAAAGTGAAGGTAGCAAAATAAATAAGAGATTTTAAAAAGTTGGATCACCATTTTTTGTTCCCTAATACAGATTTAGCATGAAAACTTCTCTGTTAATTTACCTTTTTTCATTCATGTTTATGTGTTTTACTTGTTTAAAATATTTACTTAAATTAACTTATAATCACCTTAGAATTTAGAATACCTTAAGGATAACAGTGACTATTAAATTTCAACTCTTACATTAGGCACGGAAAAAAAATTGAAAAAAGATGATAACAAAAATATATATTTCTTCCTATATCCCATTGGTGTTGTTATTGTCCTTTCTCCGATCTGTAGGTGTTGAATGTGACTCCTGCTTGTGTTTTTGCTTTGGATTCTATTTCTATTGCATCTAAATTCAGTTCCTTTTCATTGCAGTGATTTTGAGCAGCTTCAATCCTTCAAGATATTTAATGAACACGTACTTTAGTCAAAGGTTATGATTCACAAAGGCTGACAGTTCAGGTAGCAACGCAGCATGAAACATGGGAGGGCATCGATGACACTTTTAATTGTTTCTCGTGTATGAGAAAGGAAAAGCACAATGCCGCATAAAACAATTTTGGGACTTTCTTTCTAGGCATCTTAATATTGCAAAATGGAAGTTGGATTAGGTCAAGTCAGGGCAGAAAGTGTATATTTAGTGATTGGGAATATTGATCTATTAAATGTATTAATTTTTTGTTTAACCTTCTTGTCTCATCTATGTTTTCATTAATATATATTTGGAAAACTCAAACTGCCAGCCCCATTGAAGTTTCTTCTTCTTCAATCAACATATAGATTAGGTAAATCATGTATAGGCTCTGTCTCAGCATGCTTGCAACTGCAATGTGGATTGTAGTATTTCACTTTTCTTAGATACTTGTTGGAAAAGTGTAATTATTGATTGATTGGGTATTTCAATTCATTGGTTTTATATTTCATCTCTTAATGTATATGAAAGGGATCTAATAAATTGATATTGTCAATGTTAGTTGAGAAGAATGATGATCCCCAATTTGAATAACTTATAGTGATAGGCCATGTGTGTGTGTCTATATATATATATATATATATATATATATATATATATATATATATATCTTAATACTACTAGAAAAGTGCAATTATTGATTCATTGGGTTATATTTTGAGAAGCAATTTACCATTTGTAAACACTCAATGATATTTGAATTCATGGTAGCCTTGAAACGTGTGGGTAAGTGTAAAGGGTAAATCTGAAAATTAAACCTAACCAAAACATTGCAACAGAAACTCACAGATGGAGGATTGAAAAAACAGAGAGCAAAAAAATAAAATAAAAATACTAGCGGCAAGATGACAATGGGACAAAGACTCCAACACCAAAGAGAAGGTTGCTGCAATGGTTCTAGACTTCTAGTTCATCTCTCTCTCTCTCTCTCTCTCTCTCTCTCTCTCTCTGTGTAGCTTTCTGCCTCCCTCAACTAAGCCGATAACTTTGGCCACAACTCGAAAGTTCAGGGGGTGTATGAGCATTTTTCTCTTTTAAGGACTTCATAGCATAGCACAACCATCAAGCGTGTCCCCCCCCCCCCCCCCCCCCCCCACCCCTAAATTTTTTGGGAGGTTTTTCATCTCTTGACCTTGGTATTAGATACGGGTGCACTGGTTTTCTTTTTCTTTTGCAAAAATACCAATTTATTTCCTAGATATTTGGATCACTTTCAATTATGTCCAGATTATCAACAAAAAAAAATTATCAATTTAGTCCATATATTTTGGTAGTAGCAAAATTGGTTTTTTTTTTTTTTTTTTAATAACTTGCAATCAATTTGAAAATACTATATTGGTCCATAAATTTTGGAGTCATTGTCCATCTGATCCCTTTTATATATATATATAAAATAAGTGGGATGGTTTGGGCAACTATTCTAGGGACACAATTAGCCACAATTTACCACAACTTGCATATTTGTCAACTTGTAATTAGATTACATCACTTACACATGGGACAAATTGTGTGTCCATGGACTTTTTTATGTGTTTTGTGTCAAAAATATAAAGTGCAAAAGATTTGAGGGGGAAAAGAGAGGCAAGATTAGGAATTTAGAACTTGTAAATTCACCTCAACATACTGCAATATCTCAAATGAATAATTTTTATTTTTTAACCCATATATAATACTCATTTTGTTATATAGTATTTATGATGTTTCCCACAACATTACTAAATGCTTTGAAGTTTAATCTTCTTAACTCGTATTTTATAAGTTTTCCTTATCCTAGAAGCAGTTTCTGACTATTGAGTTTATTTTCTTAACAAATCGATATATATATATATATATATATATATAAAAGATTGGAATTACATAATTATTAGACATTTTTAGGAGTCTATACCATATTACAAATTTAATATTCAAAGTAATAAAATAACATTTAAATAAAATGTACACTTCCACTCCATTCTCACCACCAAATCCCAAGACCCCAATCTCAAAAACCTTGTTCATAATCTAAATGAAACAAAGTCATTTGTATACTAACATAAAGAGAACGTAATCAAACAAAGAAAAATTGGTTAAATATACTTCCATCAATACTTAATTGTCTCTAATAGGGCTTCTATATCCTTTTTATAAAATATTTAAAAATTAAAAAAAATTAAAAAATAAAAAACAAAGAGAATGCTAAAATTCAAGAAAATTCTAAGATAAAATTCATAGAACTGGTCTTGTATTATTGGTTTACAAAGGAGTTTTTTTTTTATTAGAGATATAGAGCACACTACTAATTAACTTACGATCGTATGTCAAAACCGTAACATCAAATTAAAATATTTGAAACTAATTCTAACAAACCATAGTAAGGTTGAAGCTTTAGCTTTAGGTAGAGGGATGAATTCTGTCAATCAAGTTCAAAGTGAAACATGTTCTATTTGTGCAAGTCCTATGCATACAACACAAATGTGTCCTTCCATAGCTGGGTACCCTGATTTTTATACTAAGCAAGCAAATGCACTGAATAATTATGGAAAACCACTTGCAAGTCCATTTTCAGAGACATACAATCCAAATTGGCAAAATCAGCCTAATTTCTCTTGGAGGTAGAACCATTCCCCCACAAATGTAGGTGGACAACAAGTGCATCAACAAAGTCAATTTCGTCCACCTACTCAAGCATATCCTCCCATTCCTCAATCAACACCTCAGTTTGTAGCACCACCAAGACAACAACCATCTTTGGAGGATTCTCTCAAAACTTTCATGCAATCAACTAGCCAAGCCATTCAAGAGATGAAAAGTTCCACCCATTTGAATACTCAAGCTATTTCAAAGTTGGAAAATCAAGTTAACCAGTTAGCAACCCAAGTTAGAGAGAGGGAAAAAAGAAAGTTTCCTAGTCAACCTATACCTAACCCAAAAGGACAATATGCCATCAATGGTTCTTCTAGTTCTACTCATGCACATGAATCTGTTCAATCTATTACTACCCTTAGGTCTGGTAAGCAAGTTGATAATCAAGTGAAAATGCCAGAAGTGAAGGATAATGAAAATACTGTGTTAGAGGAAAAAGGAGTTCACAGGATGATCATAAAGAAAAGAAAGGCAACTCAACCTCAATCCCAATTTAGGATCTTAGTTCTCCCCTTGATAAGAGGTTTGTTCCTAAAGCTCCATTTCCTCAAAGGTTAATCATTCCTCAGAAAAGTGCACAATTTGGAGATATTTTAGAGGTTTTTAAGCAAGTGCAAATTAATATTCCATTTCTTGATGCAATTCAGCAAGTTCCTGCTTATGGTAAGTTTCTA
The DNA here is from genome assembly GCA_029955455.1 of Quercus agrifolia. NCBI lineage: Eukaryota > Viridiplantae > Streptophyta > Magnoliopsida > Fagales > Fagaceae > Quercus > Quercus agrifolia. Next base: position 41,246,598 of record JARQAD010000002.1, on the reverse strand, counting down.
AAAGATCTCGTGACAATGAAGAGAAAGACAAATGTCCCTAAAAAGGCATTTTTAACAAAGCAAGTCAGTTCAATCATTCAGAATAAATATCCAGTGAAATGTAAGGACCCTGGATCTCCTACAATTTCATGCAAGATTGGGGATCGTCTCATTGAGCGAGCTTTGTTAGATTTGGGGGCAAGTGTGAACCTAATGCCATATTCAGTTTATTTATAGCTAGGTTTAGGGGAGCTAAAACCTACAACCATGACACTTCAATTAGCTGATAGGTCTGTGAAAATCCCTAGAGGTGTTGTTGAGGATGTGCTGAGTAAGGTGGATGCATTCTACTTTCCTGTTGATTTTGTTGTGTTAGACACTGAGCCTACTTAAATGCCAGTACACAAATCCATGTCATTTTGGGTCGCCCTTTCTTAGCCACATCCAATGCTTTGATCTATTGTTGGAGTGGTGTGATGAAGATTTCTTTTGGGAATATGACTGTTGAGCTTAATATCTTTGACATAAGTAAGCAAGTATTAGACAATGAGGTTATATGTGAGGTTAACATGATTAGGAGCCTAGTCCATGATACTTTCATACAATCAAGATGTGAGGATCCCCTAAAGGCTTGTTTAACCCTTTTTTATTGCAATTTGGATACTGAAAAATCAATGGAGGAGGTCAATGCATTGTTGGATTTTGTTCCTCTCTTAAGTTGGCAGCCAAAAGTGATCCCTTTTCCACTTTCTTCATCCGCATTCCCATCTATTGTAGAACTACCAAAGTTGGATGAATTTTGGGAAAACCAATTGATAAGTATACTTTAAGAGCATGAGGAAGCTATAGGTTGGAAAATTGTTGATATTAAGGATATTAGTCCCTTTGTGGTTATGCATAGAATTCACTTGGAAGAGATTGCTAAAGCCTCCCATCATATTTTTGACCCAGGTAAGTTACAATCTCATTGGATTAGTCCATTCATGATATGCATTATTTATCTCCATGGTGTTGTTGGGGTTTGGATGGTCCTGTTTATTAGGATTGATCTCCAGTTGTGTTAAATCTTTTTGCCAAAAAAAAAAAAAACTTTTTCTTGTTTATTTTCTAATTTTAGATTAATCTTTGTGTTTATTTTCTTGTTTGGTTTTATTTTCTTTTGTTCTAGCTGATATTTGACAGAAATTAAAATTTATAATAATCAGCTTGATCAAGGTACATCTCCTCCTTCTCCTTATCTTGCTTGTTTCTACTTGGTTCTCATGTTGCATATTAATATTTTGCTTTCTTTTCATTGAATACATATATTTGAGAGTATCATTTTTAACATTGAGGACAATGTTTGGTTTAGGTTTGGGGGGGATGCATATAGATTTCTATCTTTTTGTTTTGTTTTGTTTAATTGTGTTAAAAAAAATTTAAAAAAAAAAAAATTTGCCTAGCTTGAGGTTTATGTTTTGAGTTTGTTATACTACTCTTGCTTAAAGAGTAGTATAAGGAGAAGGAGGAGACATACCTTGATGAATTTCATTGCTTTCATGCTCAATTCATTGCACATGCACATAGCCACTCAGACACAACTTGTTGTTGAAGGTAAAAGTGATTAGAAAATATTGAAGATAACAATGTGGAGACTGTAACCCTTGTGAGTTTTGAGCCAATCATTTTTTTGGAGGGTTATTTATTGTTTCTAATCTTAAAGTTCATTTGGAAGTGCGTAACATATTTCCCTTATTGTAGTCTCATTGTTTTTTCTTTTGGCGAAGAAAAAAAAAAGATTTTATGCCACACTTGAATCTTTTGAAGTCTTTGAGAGATGAGATTATGCCATTTTTGCATACTTTAAGCCATATATGTGTTTTTCTTTTTCTTTCTTGATACATTATCACTAGTCACCCCGTTGAGCCTTTTAATTAGCATTTCTTTCTTAAACCCCTTATCCATAGTGTTTCAAGATGGAATTTGATTAGTTTGTTTCAATGTGGGGTTTGTGCAAGAATTCAAATTCAAATTCAAATTCAAAAAAAAAAAAAAAAAAAAAAAAAAAGGTAAAAGTGTCAAAAAGAAGAAAATAAAAAGGTTACTGCTTTGAAGAAGAAGAGTTGAAAAAAAAAATGTTGAATGGAAATTCCAAAAAGAGTTGACATTCCGACAAATCTTGAAAACAATTCCTATTATTTACCTTCACCCATTTTTATTTCATTCCCTTTGCTTTTACCCTACATTACGTCCTAATAAAGTCCTTATTTGATCTTGAAAATTTTGTAGTTCAAATATTGATATGAATGAATAAAAAGTGTGGTATAAATTCTTTTTGACATCCTTTCATGAGACTGGTTGTTCATTCTTGGTTAAGCATTTTTCATGCAATTTATATGTGAGGTATTTGATTTTGTTTACATTATTCCACTTACATATATTGTTAAGAGTGTACACCCCATTTCAGAGTGATTTCATTTGTTGAGTGATAACACTGGAAAGATTTGAGTTGAAGCATACTTTCAAATAGAGATTCGAGTCAAGTTTATTCTAAAACTAAGAGTATGTTTGGGTTGGCTACCAATTTTCACTCACATTGAGTTTTGATGGCATGAGAAATATCTTTAGTATTTGTAGTGTTTTTGAACTTGAACTAATCCTCTTTGCAAAAGGCAACTGAAAAAAAAAAAGTTTGATTTTCTTTGTTTTTTTTATTTTAGTATTCATTCTCAGAATTTTGTGGGTACATTCCCTGCAAACCCTCACGAGACTACAACTCGTCCACTAGTGTAAGCTAGGGGTTTAAAGTCTTGTTGCATACACTAAGTGCAATCGAAATATCCAGCGAAAGTGGATTAGTTAGGATTTCCTTTTTCTTTGTTTTGTTTTACTCTTTATCTATTTTGCTCGAGGACTAGCAAAATGTAGGTTTTGGGGTATTTGATGTGCATGAAATATATACAATAAAGTACTCACATATCTACATATTTAGCCTTACTTTTATGTTATTTTGTGATTGATTATATAATATCTTTGTATTGCACGTAATAAGGGTTTTACATGCAAAGTGGGGCTAGGCCTATTGAATCAAGCCAACTTACATCCAGCCAAGCATGAATTCAAGAGAAGACCAATCCAATCACATTTAAGTCCCATTGGACCAAGAAATCAAAGGAAATTTGCACCAAATCCAAGTCCAATTCGAATTAGGATTTCAGCCTGCACGTCAGTTAGTATTTTTGTCATAACTTTCCGCTCAGATGTCCAATTGAGATGATTCAAGTTGTGCTGGAAAGTTAACTTAAAGGGCTACAACTTTGTAGTTTGCCAAAAGTCCGAATTCAGACGTTAAATGGGCCAAAATCATCAGTTAAGTGAAGCCTAAAAATCTGGAATTTTCTCCAAACGGGAATTCAACTTGTAATAAGATTCATTTACCTATTTAAAGGCTTTTTAGGGCAAAATTCAAGGAGGCTAGTGCTAGGGCTGAGGGCTGAGGGCTGAGGACTGAATGTATAGAGAGCTGCAACCACCTATTTGGTTTTCTTCCATGACAATTAGTTTTATTTTATTTTATTTGTCTAGTTTAATGTTTAGAATTTTATTTTTGTGTTTTCTTTCAATTACCATGAGTAGCTAAATTTATAATTAGGGTTGAGGATGAAACCATATTAAGGATTATCAGTAATATTTATGTGATTTGATTTTCCCACAATAGTTATTCTTTAATGATTTAAATTGTTCTTACTTCATATCAATTGACTAAGATGAGATTCTAGATATGAGTTCAATCATGTTTTTCTCATGATTTAGGATTTGTCTTAATTAATTGAATGCTTGGTTTATTAATTATTGATTATGAAATTGGATATCGTTTCTGATTTGTTTGTCAATAGATACAATTTATGATTTGATTTTTGAAATTGGATATATCTTGTGATTTGTTTGGCTACGGATACAATTGATGATTTGATTTTATACTTAAGAAGCAAAGAAGAGCATGCTTTAGATTTTTAAACATAAGTTTTAATGATAATATTTCCCATGATAGCCAGATTGATTTCTAGATTATCATGAAGTGAGTTGGGAAAAATTAATAATCATAAATATATGCTGATATGACTTACAAGGCGGATTCCAAAACCTTAATTTCTTTCTCTCGATTATTTACATCTTTTTATTGCTTTATATCTTTTGCTTAGTTTAACTATTTGCTTAATTTTATTATTTGCTTAGTTTATTTAATTGCAAACAACCAATTATTATTAAACTAAATTAGAATTAATTTGGTTAAGGTTTAATTAATTTTCCTACGTTCATTCAAGTCCCTGCAGTTTCCACCTCGTTCTTGTCAAAATATACTTCAGTACGGTTCTTACACTTGCGAGTACTTTAAAATTTCACAACAAATATATATGTTACCAAAGTGACATCAAATCAAAACTCCCAAAACCTATAAAAGGTTCTTCCCATATCCAATCACAACCCTCACAAAACTCACAATGACCTCTAACCTCCACATCAAAACCACAAGTCGTTGTCACTCAAAATCAAAACCGCAATACATATTCTCTAGTTGTAGCTAACTCATACGTGTTAGGGTGAGATGAGATATCATGATCGGGTTAGACATGTGTGGTTGATGGGTTGAAGCTAAAGGACATCCTTCCTAGTTTGGAGAATCTCACATGTGTATTTGAATTGGGATGATGTAAAGGGCTATGAGCAAGTGTATATAAAGGAGCAGAATTGTAAGAGCAGAAAATCCAAAGAGAGAGGGAAAAAAAGTCTTAAAACAATGTATCTAAGAAAATAAAGAGTCTTTTATCTTTTAATTGGTATTTATTTAGTAAACAAAGAGTCCTTATCTTTGTGAGAGATTGATAAATATTCTTGAAACGATGAACCAAATAAAACTAGAAGTCCATATCTTTTATTGCAAGCAAATCCTCAAGGAGAGTGCCACCTGATATAAATTTATAGTCTCTCACATAAGGCCTCTCCTTATATTTGATTGATTAATAGATGAGTAATGCTATATAAAGTAGCAAAGTGCAAGAGGTGAAAATGGTGAGTGGAATGTGAGAGAGGAAAGTCCTGAAACGACAAACCTAAGAAAATAAAGTGTCCTTATCTTTTGAATTTTAATTAGTCCTTATCTTTAATGTGACACTTGAAAAATATCCTAATATAGTGAAAGTCCTGAAACGACAAACCTAAGAAAATAAAGTGTCCTTATCTTTTGAATTTTAATTAGTCCTTATCTTTAATGTGACACTTGAAAAATATCCTAATATAGTGAATCTAAGAAAATAAATAGTCCTTATCTATGATGTGGCACTTGAGTAAAGAATTTATGTGAAAAAAAATCTTGTCAAAGAAAGCGTCACATGGTAAAACCTCATGCTCACTTGAAACAATGATTTTTTTGCATACAATTGGTAAAAAGTACAACTCCACATCTCAATTTTCTTTTTCTCATAAATGTTTTTTTTTTTTAACTTGCCACAAATTACATGACTTAACTAATTAGTATGATATAGAAATTTTTTTTAACCTAAAGTCGAAATGTAGATTGTGCACCATCTAATTAAAGAAATCCAATGTTTTTTACATCCGCAATTTTTGCAAAATGTTTCTACATGCCATTTTTTCTGCATGAGATAAGAAAGTAACTTTCAATTATGGGAAAAATTAGTCAATACAATTGGGGGGCCATGTCAATAATGTCTAGTGGTCCTCCAACCAATAAAATGTTATCGCATGTTTGAAAAAAAAATTATATTAGAGTCACAAAGAAGAAAAAGAGAAACCCTTGATTCCAAGGGGGAAGAGCTATGAAAGAAAGCAATTGGAATATGTGGCTTTCCCACACCATTGTTGAATGCTTAGAAGCTCAATTGTCTTAATTCATATTTATAATTTTTTATTCTAGAATTGGTTTACAACTATTGATTGATTTGCTTTACTAGCGTTAAAAAAAATTGTTATTTAAACTAACAAAATAAAATTTAGAGGAACAATAGACTTTATTTCAAAAACTGATTAATAGATGATGAAATTTATAAATAAGATTCAAAGCGCAAAACACAATCATGTCTAACGTTGAAACACCTCCAGCTCGCAAAAGAGACCTCTGTAACGTTGAAATGGCTGAGTTAAGGAGGCAAATGCAGCATCTTTTGTGCTACAAACCTTTTCAAATGAAGGTTCTCGTCATGATTTGGAGGGCGAACCTCTTATACAATGTTTGAAGTAAAACATCAAGTAAAGATACTTTCCCTTATTAGGGAAACGATTCACTTTCTATATCTAATTTGAGAAGAAGTTGGAATATGGATCTCCTAATAAAACAATCTTGGTGACTTCCGTAAGATAACCAATCCCAATATTTTGGCTTTATAATTTACTTTCTAAGTCCTAGTGTTTCTAAGGTAAACATCCATGATTTGAATCCCCTCCACTTAAAATGTATAACCAAAAAAAAAAAAGTCAAATTGGTACAAAGTGGTTTTGTAGAGGTAGAGATTTTTCTTAATTTCTTCCCAGTTATATGGATGCTTTGGTGGATGAGAAATGAATCAGGTGGACTGGAAGAAGGATAGAGGCTCCTCCACTAACACAAAGAGCTGTTGAATATGCTATTAAGCTCATCGAAAATCAGGACCAAGAAAATGGCATGCAAACCAGAGAGAGAGTCATGTGGACGGCATCACTTATGGACTGTTACAAAGTAAATTTCGATGGTGTGAAGTTCCAATGAAGTAGCTCAGTTGGGATCAGGATACAAGTACGTGACCATAGCTGCTTTGAGTGAGAAAATACTAGTGGGGATGACTGTGAGGAAGGGAAAAAATTGTCAGTAGTGATGGCAACAAATTTTACAAGAGAAATAGGAATGAAATACACTATTCTTTTCATTCAGAAAAATATATATATGTTGTATGACATGCTTCTTTTTTGCTTAAAATTTGTTTCAGAACAAAATTGTAGCATGACCAGTACCAATAAGTTGTAATGAACAGCAAACAGTGAGATTTAACATTTTATGAACTTGTAAACATGAGAAAATAAATTATGCAGTTGCTTAAAATTGCTATTACAAACCAACTGGACCTCAGCTTGCATTGGTTCTATTCACTTCCATGCAATTTTTGTTTAATTTTTATAATTCAAGGAGAACTGACCTTGGATCAAATTGGTCCCAAGCCCAAGGAAAAACATGTGATAAACACACACACACACACACACACACACACACACAAAAAAAAACAGAGAGAGATACCTTGTAAAAGTTTAAGTCATCATTATCATTTATTTATCAGAAATGGTACTCATGCATGAGCTGACAAGAAATCAGCTTGAGAATATTTGCCAAGTAGGCAGTTCAAAAGATAAAAATCTAATTCAACCTACTTTAATTTAGCCATACAAAAATATAAATGTTCAATCATTTATTAAGATAAACATCTTACTCAGCTTTAATTTACACAAGATGACAAACAACTTTAATTTTTTTTTTTTTTGGAGAAGCAAACTACTTTAATTTAGCCATACAAAAATATAAATGTGCAATCAGGCGGATAAGAAATTTAGGTCAAGTCATCCAGAAAATGCCTTGCACATACCTTAATATAAAAACTGTTTCTCCCACCCACTGATCATGCTCAAAGCTTCTTGGACACAGTTGGGAAGCAAAATTCTGAATCTTATCTCAATTATAAAGGAATTTCCAACACAATAAAAACCGAACAATAAAAAAAGAATTTAACATCAAAGACAGTAAGGATATCTTTTCGTCATTGATGGGATGGTTAAGCATCAGCAAATTGTTATTGTTGAAAATAGCTCAAACTAATATTTCTTTGGCTTCCCCATGCTTCTTTCTCAGCAAGTTGCAAATCTGCAGGAGAGAAAACAAAAGGACTATTTAATAATTTCAATAAGGTCTAAAAATAAACTAAATATGACTAAAAAATTAAATAATCCTAAATTAAAATAAATAGTTCTTTGAGTCTCCTGCATCAGTTGCAAGTTTTGGGCTCTCATTACATCCTCCTTGGAATGACAAAGTCCAAACTTTGACCCAGGAAGGTTCATTAAAGCTATGTTGGGTTTAGTTGACAAAGAGGTTTTTGGTCATTGGGAATCTCAAAGTCAGCATTTCACTAAATGAATTAATGAAGATGTGTTCCTCTACAATTGAACAACTGCAAGTCCTTTTTTAGGTTTCAGGTTCACAGTATCAAAGTCACTTACAGGTTTGAGACTTTGTCAAGTTCATGGTTTGATGAGCAACTCTCAAGTTAAGCCTATATGAATCACTTAATAGCTAATAAATAAATCCTAGTTCACTTACATCATCAAGATCCTTCATATATGCCTCAGGCTTCTCAACATTTCCATCATTCTCCATAACTAAAGGAATTTCCAAGTCCATCATGTTCACCTCTCGAACACATTCAAGTCCGGAGGTCCGGTGGTCAGTAAAGACATGCTTGGCACTACTCTCTCCCTGAATCCCATGAATGCAAACCTGGAGCAAATGTAAATGAAAGTGAAACAAGTTATGTTCACCAAATGAGGCTTCAACCATCTATATTATTCATTGAAGTTCAGCAGTCAGGGTTGATAAATAGACCGACAGATTTTGTAGATATTTACCTGTTCTTCAAGGACTCTTTCCGAAGGTACTTTTGAAGTGCTGCAAGTGATTTTTGATAAAGCACATGTTATTCCAGTAAGTTTAGAACATATTATAGTCAATAGAACAATCAAACCTGCTTTCACTAGATGATGCAGAGAGGTGCTTTAGAGGCTTTAAGTACACTGAATCTGCATTTGATGCCTGCAAAGTAGCATCCTATCAATCTTGGTGATGAGAAGTCATGATAATTTTCTTATAACTTATGGAAGCTCCAATTGAGGTCACTATTGTTGTGATATCATTTTGAAGAGATAACAAGGAGTGGTTTAATAATATATAACCTCAAATGTTTTCCTTTACAAGGATGGGCTTTGAGACATTTCTTTCTCAGTACTGTCAACATGACGCTCAATATTCAATTCTATATTTCCCTGTACTTTCGTTTTTTGCACCGACTTTTCCAAGGAATTAATTTCTCTCTGACTTAACAGAATTTGATAGAACTTTGTTTGCCTCTGTAATTCTACATTGAAGATATACATCAATTAAAGACTAGTAAACTATTTTCAGATAGGAAGGCAACCATTGAAGAAGACTTATCTCTATATGGGCATCATACCTTGAAGTTTTAATGCTAGAGAGATCAGGTGTCCTCTTGCCAGCTTTTATGAAGCAAAGTTTATTCCTTTCAGCCAAAATGGTCTTCAAGTTCTGCAAATACTCCATGCTCAAAAGCACAAGTTTTAGAATTCATACTTGTCTGGGCACCACATTCAGTTGTCTTACCTGTTAGGCTGGAAAGATTCAAGAAATTCTCTGAGTGTTGCAAAACTTGAATCAACAATATAATATTTCCCTATAAGGTCTTATGAAAAGATTACAAGCCTGATTATATGTCTGAGAGAACTTACTATAGGAGCATTATCATATAGAGATTGGAGACTAAGCAGTCATGTTCAACTCAGAAGATTAACATCCAAAACATCAAAACAATCTATGGTAACAAGACTTCTGAAAGAAATTTACCTGTTGAATATGTAGGAGTGACTGAAGTATAATTAGCACCTCCCAAAAAACAGGGTAACATTTTGAGAACTCATTATCTAAATTCAACTAAGTGAGGAAACTTGTGTTGAACATAGATTCTTTCCAAAAAAATGATGATGCATAAAAATCTAAAAAAAATATGCCAGTATGCATATATATAGCATTGTCTTTAAGTTCCACCCTTAATTAGTTCCTACATCTGACTTCATCAATTTTTTATTTAGGATCCTTATCTGCTTATCCAAACACTTTGCAGTTTTTTTTCACTCTATTTAAGATCAATAACACAACGTTGGCATTGATATACAATAATAATTGTATAAGCATGCCAAATGTCAACTTTAAAATAGACATTGTCACAAAGGTTCTTAAACATTTATGCAAGAATTGATATTTCTTTCTACAGTGACTGAAATACAATCAACAAAAGAGTTAAAGCCTACTCTGCCAGTAATTATTATTTTGGCTATAACCTTACATGTCTTACCTCACATGGATGGGACAAACAAAGGGAACTTTTAAATCTTTACATTACTTAGGAAAATCCTATGTAAAGCAATTGATATTTCAGTTGTTGAATGACCAAACAACCCAACTCAAAGCTCAAAATGATGTAAATCTGATATAAAGAACTTCAACACAAAGTCAAACAACAAAGCTCAAGTCCAAAAACTTGAAATTTAAAAAAATGATCGATGACATAGTTATCGATCTCATATAATCTTGAAATTTTGCAAGCATATAGAATATAAAAAGAGCATCTAATCCAACTGTTAACAAATCCACATCCAACTAAAAAATATTGAGTATGATGGTCTTTAACATTCTTTTCACTTCCTAGCAAAACAAATTCACCTTTTTTTTTACTTTGTCATGTGGCTGTAAATTCTCAATCTGCTTGCTCCCAATTGGTACATTATCAGAATTTAAGCCCTCCCTGTGGAAGATTGTGAGAGGCATTGTCATTTGAGCTTCAATATGGGAACTTTTCTTTTTACAGTTCTTACATGATCTAATCTTGAGGGACAAATGTTTAACTTAATGCCAAGTGTAGAAGCTTTATCTGAAAGTGAAACTACTAGGTACAGATGCCTCACCTGATTTTACTAAGACTTTTAACATTATTTTCACTTCCCAGCAAAAGAAGTTGGTCTTTTGTTAATTCTCTAGCAACTGAAATTGTTGGATGAACCAATTTGCTTCCAGTCCTTGTTTGCAGAATATATCAAATAGACAATCATTTGAAGGCCTATAATAGCAATTGTTACATAAAGCATGACACACCTTTTTTCACTGGAAGGAGATAGATGCATGGCCCCAACTCTTTTGCTGCCAATTGAGGGAAACTTTGTCCCAGTTGGCCAATGAACTTTAGGTCCAGATTCATCTAGCCTCTTACAAAAAATAGAGTGGATCTCCCCAGCTTCTTTTCCTTTCACCAGTGTCCTTGTATAAACTACCCTGCATCAAGTAAACAAAACATGTGCACTAAACTGAACCTCAAAGTTAACATGCTGTGTCAAAGATTATATCATCACAGATTATGTAGTAAATTTTGTGATATTTCTTCATTTTCACTTGAAGCCATCTAAGCAGATAAGTATTTAACTTCACGATTATCAGTTTCCATTACCTTAGAGCATTTCAAAAAGAAATTTTGTAAAGTGTCTGAATACTCTTACCTGTCCAATGGGGCCAAAGAAAGTTTGAAGATGATTGGTTCTTTTTGACTCCCTTGGTGTCATACTGCATTTGCCTTGAGATATCTGTGACGGGATTGTCTTCCATATCTAAATCATGTTCAGCTGACTCTGCTGGTTCAGTCATCCATAAATCTGATTGGTTCATTGCCACCTGTCTTATTCCTTTCAGCATCATTGCTGTCTGATGCAGTGATGTGCATTGCAGGTGAATTCTTGCATGCTGAGATCCCATACTAGACATCATTTTGTCAGCATCAGTTTGCTCTCCACCTGAAGTGGTTTTTTCTTCTGTGCCCAATGAACAAGTTCATGTCTGTACTTTTGAAAAATCTGAAACACTGTGTTGATTCACGTACAGGTTTGACAGGTAAATCATCTTTGAACAGCCGAGAAGATGGTTCTGTGAACATTGAATTCTGAGATGAGCAACTTTGTTGATCAGTTTCTTCTGCACTAATCATTATTGTTTTGGGGAAATAGTGAATGTACTTTATTTTCACACTTGGAAGTAAATGTGATTAAGACTTCAAAACTAATTTTCCTAATGAGGATGACGAAGATGAAAAAAAAAAAAAACAACAACAACAACAACAACATGAGACTTTTTCTGAAGTAGAAGCCACACGATCAAACAGCCACACTGTCATCCTGGTAATTAGTTCTTATTAAGCTAAAAGAATCTTACCTTTCCATCAGTTAGCTCATGTGAAATGCTATTTGTATGCTGCTGAAGCAACGCAACAGTGAAAGTTTTTGCAGAAATTACATTCGGACTCTTAGAAGGGATACCTACTTGTAATTACATTAAAAGGTACCATCGGTTCCCAAAAGACCTTCTCAAAAGGAAAAAAAAATGGAGGAGGTGGTGGTGGCAAGAACTCCATATCCATGCTGCTCATATCTGAATCATAATACATCTTGGGCAGTGAAACTGCAGGTGTTGTTTTCACATCTACCTCCTGTGCATTCTGAAGCTTTGGAAATACACCTGTTCTTTCATTGTCTTCAACATAACTATCTGGTGGTTTTGCAACTCCCCCTCTTGGTGCAGCTAACAATATTTAATAAGACAATTTTCAACTAGACCAAAATGAAAGAGATAGAGAAATTTTAACAAGTTTGAAAAAGATGAATGGACAATAAAAGACATACCTTTCTCCATTGGAGAATTCTTCTGTGCCAATGATTTACTGTATTTAGGTTTTTCTCTAGAGGCCTTATATACAACTGTCCTTTCATGCATCTAAACATACAAAGACACAGCACCAATGCAAAAAGTATTGAAGCTCCTATAATAGCAATTCAAGTTACCCTCTTGGTTGTGAACACTTCAGAGATTGGACAAACATTTTACACGGCAGCAATGTAGATTGAATAAATATTTTACAAGGTAACAATGTAGATTGAACACAGAACCAATGCAAAAAGTATTCAACGCATAGCTCAGATGGTAAATAAACCACTCAATCTTCTAGATTCCTTCAGAGATTGAACAAACATTTAACACAGTAGCAGTGTAGACTGAATAGGTCCATGCCCTGTTATTTCAAGTTTAAGAAGTTTCCTTCTAAACCTGCACATTAATAAATAGTTTTTATTTTATTTTAAAGTTGATAGGCACTGGTTTATTTATGACCTATATGCTCAACAAATTAGCGGGGGAAATGGGAATAGAATAATGTCATAGATGATGGAGAAAAAATGATTAGGCGAATAAATACGTAATTTGAAAACTTCTATAAATAAAGGAGCCAGCACAGAAGTTTAGAAATTATTAGAAAATATGGTTGCAAAACAAGCCAATTTTGAAATAGATTCCAAGAGCCAGTCATCAAAATAGCACAAAATATCTCAGCTAATGACAAAAATTTGTAAAAAATGAACCAATAATATACAAGAGAGGGGTTTAATTCAAGTAAAGATATTTGACACATGTAAAGAAGAAAAAAAGATAAGAGTAGAGTGATTTGAACTTAAGAAAAAGAATTTACAATTGCACTGACTGTGAACTATTCTAAGTCATAAGTAAATCTAATCTAATGGCACAAAAAACAATGAGCCAGTGGGAGTTTGGCCTTTTTGCTAGTCCACCAAAAATAAAAATAAAAAAATACAAGAATGTACTATAAGAGTGGCGTGTCGTCACAATCACTCAAATCCCCCAGAAACTCGTTCAAAAATTGATCCAAATCATCGTAGCAGAAATCTTCATCATCAAAATTAGTGTTGAATATATCATGCCCAAATTCTGATTCTGAAACAGGATCAGATATAGTAACCATCGGTGGAAGAGTCTGCTCAGATGCAGTAGCAGCAGCAGGGGAAGCAATGGAATCAATCTGAATGACAGAATGCTGGTTAGAAACGGGAATAATCAGGGGCAGAAGAGTGTCATCAGATGCATCAGTGGTAGTAGCATGCTCGGCAGCCCGCTGCTTCTTTCTTGGACAATCTTGTTGGGGGAGGGGCAGTGGCTGAACTTTCCTCTTCCTAGAAGTGGTCTTGGCTTGATCGTTTCTACGTAGCCGGCACAAAACAGAGGAGGCAACAACAGCCTGATCAGAAGAAGGCGACAGCAGGGAGGAACCCTCAACATCAAGGGTGAACTCGTGCATGATCCAACAGCCATTCTGTGGCGACTGAGAGTTCTCATAGTGAAACCAGCGCTTTATTCCAATAGGTAGGCTGCTGCTGTGGGCGTCGTATATAACCTTAGAGCCCTCATTACTCCAAGTTCCTCCAGAGCTGATTGTGCGACAAATGCGGCTGCCACGGCTACCCTTGGCCTTACCCTTACCCTTAAAACTCAAAGTGGTAAAGAAATAGAGGTCCTCATCTTGTCGCAAAAAGGAACCGCCAAAAAGATCCCAAATCTGATCAGGCTGATGGGCTCCATAGAGATCGAAATCAGAGATAAAACCACGGTATAAATCCAGTGACTGTCCATTAATCTTTCTGTAGAGGAAGTAAGAGAGCAACTCATGCTCACTGGGGTCAAATTTGAAGCCAACTACATTTGACCGAGGACTAGGACTGAAACCCATCTTTGTCCTACAGAAAACATATATAAGAACATATACAATCAGTATCAGTCAAAATGTTTCAACATACAGGTATATATATAAATCATGTCATGCAGTAGTTGCCCATCACATCTTTGAGTCATGTTTGAGCTCTATATATAAGTGAATGTCCGATCACACATCCAGGAAGAGATACTAAAGTACAATCAATGACATGAGGGCTTCAATTCTTTCAATCCATTATAACTAAAAGTGCTACACTTTAGCTGACCTATACATATAGCCTATACACTTTTACCTAATAAACAATTTGACATTTTAGTTTATTTAATCTGGTCTGACTGTAATCACAGAGCAAACAAGAATTCTACTTTCACTATCAATTTAACCCTTTAATATAATGTAGTGCATACTCAATAAATTAAAAGCTAGGAGCTTTGTGATGCAATGGGGTCCTTAATTACCATCTTAATTAACTTACTAAAAAGTTAGTTTGCCACAGCTAACAAAACCTATAATAGAACTAATAAAAATAAAAAATTGAAAACGTATGTGTAGCGAGATCAACTCCCACATGTCTATTTGGCCCTGCCTGCTTTTCTTTTCTTTTTCTTTTTTATTTTTCTAAAGAAATAGGACTAGCCTTGTATTCCCTTTTCCATTTTAGGAAAAGAGAGTTAATTGTCATTTAACAATGGCGGCTCTTTCCTAAATTTAACAGATTAAGATTAAAATGTGCTGCTTGTACTTTTCTATGTTAGGGTTAGGGTTTGGTGTACGGAAACTTAAACAGTAACACAAACACGGGTATGGGTTAGTATTACGGTTAGGGTTAGGGTTAGGACTTACCGGAAAAGAGAGAATTGGAGTTGCTTCTTCCACACAGAGAGCGAGCGAGAGTGCGTGCGTGCGTGCGTTCGAGATGAACACACTTCAGATTCAAAAGCAAAATCTCTCACTTCTTTCTCTTTCTCCCTAAATTCAAAACGCTGAGTGTATTCTGTCTGTGTTTCTTTGTTTCAGAGTGTCTGTGAGAACTGAAAGAGAAACTTCTGAACCTGGTCCTATTTATTTGACACCACCACCGGCCTATTTTCCAACGGTCACTTCTGTTTTTATTTTATTTTATTTTATTTTTCAAATTCCCCAACCCAATCGGGTTCCAAATAGGCAACTAGCCCTTTCTTTTTTATGGGCCAGGCCATCCGGCCCACCTATCATTTATTTTAAATATTTACTCACTTTTATTTGCTTTTTTATTTTAATAAAATACACAAATATTCAATACAAAATATATCGCCTCACACACACATATATACTAATAATTTAACATATTTTCATACCAATAATAATATTAATAATTAGGCCCCCAAATATAATCCAATAAATAATAATAAAAATTATGCTATAATATTTTTACAATAAATTTTAAGTGACATGTTATTTTTTGTTTTTTATTTTTACATTACTATTTACTAATACTCCAAGTTTACTTTATGAAACTTTTTCTTTTAGCTATACTAAATGTTGGACTACATTAAAAGGGAGTTAATACTGACTAAAGGTATCATTTCAACTAGAGGTCGGTTGGTAATTGATATTAAATGCTGACATAACTAATAAAATTATAATAAAAAATGCCACGTCAGTATTTAATTTAAAAAAAATTAATTTATCAATTTTAACAAAAGAATAAAAAAGAAAAAAAAATTAAAGACTAAAAAACACATGAATTTAGATCTAATCAGAGCATTAACATTAACACAAACCCAAAAATATCAAACACAAGAACACACCCAAATTTTCTAGCATTTTCCAATTTGAGCTATCTGGCTTGCTTGGCTGAAATTGATGGGAATGTGACCTAAACAATTCTGGCTTTTGAGTCCCTTGAAAGGTTTATGTGAGCTAATTTGCATGCTCCATTAAGCTAGTGGATGTGACTTGTGAGTCTTCTTTTTTTTTCTTTTTTTCTTTTTTTCTTTTCTTTTTGAGAATCGTGACTTGTGAGCTTAAGCATTAGCATTAGGCATATGAGCCAAGTTTTAATATTCAATTTTTCTTTTTGGGTTCTGCACTAAATGGTCAGACTCTAATTCATACACAGGCAGGTACAACTTATAGTTAAATACCCATTGCTCCATCGATAATGTATTGACCCTTGTCATTGATAAGGTAAATACTGTCGGGTATTGAGTCATTTCAAAGTCTTTTTTTATTTTTTGTACTCGGCCTTCTTCAAGTCTTTTACTAGTAACTTTGATCTCTCTCTCTCTCGTAATTTAGGAGATACGTAAACTAAATAGTAGGAATAAAGCTGATGGTATAATCTTCTGATTATCAAAAACAGCAGTACTAAACATAGAAGTAAGGGGAGTTTCAAACAAAGAAAAATACTTAAAACTGTGATCTCCCCACAGAAGCCATGGCATCCGCACTAGTGGTGAAAAAAAAAAACCCACCTAAAGTGGATCCAACTCAAAAAAGACGCGAAAATTTCAGTGGACACAAAGGAATTATTCTAATTTGTTGTGCGAAACCGTACACCCAATTTCCACTGGTAAATCCCCAGTGTACATGGTCTTTTCCTTAGTTGGGGTAATATTCTAATAACAACAAAATGAGCCAAAGTAAGAAGATAGAAGTCATTGGATTTGGATGCTAATGTGAGATGTTTGTCGGAAGAATTGTTTCTTTTACTTCCATCATTTTTAATTTATAAATAAATTAGTTTTATTTGTTCGATTTTCATTTTTAGCCCCTTTAATTTGTCCACTTTTTTTGTTCCCTCTAAATTTTGTGAAATTTGAGAATGCTTTACATATTAATTTTCTTGTAAAATTTGTGCTCCATTAGATTCATTAAAAAAAAATTTCAAATAAAATAAACCAATAAAAACATGGCAATCCAAACAAACTCTTGGCTGAGCATTCACAATAAGTAAGCTAAAAATTATAGCTTTTAGCAACTTAAAAAACAACTTTATCTATTTTAACAACCTAATTTATAATACACCAAACATCAAAGACTCTATATTTATAGCAACTCATTTAAAATAATATAAATAACTTATTAAAATAATAATAAACATCTTTCACAAAAACCAACACAATAGCAACAACTACCTCCATCGTTGCCCCACCTGCCACAACCACAAATCACAGCAGCCAAAAAAAAAAAAAACAAAAAACAAAACAAAAAACAAAACAATCAAACCACAGCAAAACTTAATAGAAATCAAACAAATTGACCTATGCTAATATCCACGAACCACAACACAACCACGCTAAAACCCACACACAACCACACCGATACCCATAAACCAAGCCGATACCCACAGACCCACAAACCACGCTGATACCCACGAACCAATCGGACCCACAAATCGACCTGCGAACCACTCCAACCCAAGCTAATACCCACGAACCAACCCATGAAACCATCGACACAAGAGAGAGAAAAGAGAGAACAGAAACAGAGAAGTGAGAGAGGAGGGAGAGGAGCCATTATAGATTTTTATGAGAAAAGAGGGAATAAAAAAAAGGAATTTTATGTTTACGTTCATGCTACAGTGAGCTGCTATTGATAATAGCTCATGGTAGCATGAAGGTAAAATATAGCTAAATAATTTAGTTATAATAGCTTTATTGGAGGGTATTTTTTGTGTGATTGAGATGCTAAAATAACTTTTGAATTATTTTAGCATATTTATTGTGAATGCACTAAGTGCTTCTTCATATTGCCCTAAATGTTATTCTAATTATTAGCTACCAGCTACCCACCACATCTCAATCCATGTGACTCTATTTTCGCCGTAGTAGGTGGAGTTATTTTTTTAAATACAAATGTATCTTTATACCATTTTTCAAATAAAATAAATAAATAAAAACTCAACAGGTTGGAAGAAAACTATTGCCTACATATTGCCTTCAACAATTAGCAGTTACTAGTTACTACTAGCTAGTAGCCACCGCATCAAAATACAACTAACTCTATTTTGATCAATGGGAAAAAAAATTAGTGTATACAGTGTCTGTTTAGAAAACCGCTTATTTAGTTAAAATTAAATTTTTTTTGCTGAAAATGTAGAAAATAGGTTAAAAAATAAGCTGAATGGTACAGTGGAACCTATAAATAATATCAAAAAGTGTAATGAAACTCATAAATAACAACAAAAATAAACTAAAAGTATAAATAAGCTGAATTTTTTAGCTCATCCCAAACCGATACATAGTGTATAATAAATTATATGTAATAAATATTGACCTTGATCCATTGGATCATGCAAGTCTCAACTCCAAAATGATGAAAATTTAAAATAAAATAATAGAAAATTTATGTAAAAATTGTTTACCAATTAAGAATATTATCAAGACATAACCAATGGTCTATTTGAGAACAACTTATTTAGTTGAAAAAAAAAAAACTAAAAGTGTAGAAAAAAGTTGAAAAATAAGTTAAATAGTATAACGAGACTCATAAATAATATTAAAAAGTGCAATAAAATTCATAAATAATTAAAAAAATAAACTAAAATTAAGCCAAAAATTTCTACCAATTCCAAACCTAAAAAAAATCTTATTTTATACCTTTATTTTTTTAATAAAAAAGTCAAATGAAAATATCACGTCCTGACGTCCACGTTTAACAGGGGGAAAAAAAGGGGCCGTTTGGTATGTGTGTTTAAAAACTAAAAATTGTTGTTTAAAAACATTTGTGAAAATACGTGTGGGTGAAAAAGTGTGTTGAAATGCGTGAAATGTTGTTTAAAAACTGAAAATGGTTGTTTGAAAATCTAAACCAAACACCCCCAAAGTAATTGAAACCGTCAAACATCGAAAAAAGCAACTAAAAGTAAAAAAATCACAGTTTTTCGGTAACAAACACTATTACAAGGAAAAATCGCCACGTCGTGGATCAGGATCCTCTCCATTTTCCTTTTAAATGGAGAGGCTCCAGTTCACGGTGAGGATTTTCCATGGAGAATATTAATGGTAAAAAACGTGTCACATCATTTAAAATCCAAACCACAGTTACTTAACTACACATTTAACTGAGATTAGACACTTAACTGTGATTTGAATTTTAAATGACGTGACACGTTTTTTACTATTAATGTTCTCCATAAAAAATCCTCACCGTGAACTGGAGCGTCTCCATTTTCCTTGGAAATGGAGAGGATCCTGATCCGGTGGTTGTTGGGTCCAGACTTTTGGACATCCAAAACGTCAAAACTCGGTCATCCTTTTTAATATCCAGCCGCCTAGTTGGAAAAGTCTACACCACAAAATGTTTTTATAATTTCTTGCTACAATAATAATGATAACGTTGCAGAGTATAATTTTTTTAGTAAAGAAAAAATGGGTGAGATTACGTATAAGTGATATTTTAACCACTCAAGTAAAATAATTGGTGGTGTTAGTCGCAGCAAGTTCCACATCACACCTCCAACTTCAACGCACCAAATCTCGAGTGTTTGAAAACTTGACAACCAACAACATATATAAATTTCCCACACCACACTCATCACTCACACCAACAACAACCAACTAAAAAGAACTCACCTCCTACTCCTACTACAACTTACAAGCTCAGCTCAGCTCAGCTCAATTCCTCAGCAACAATGCAAGTCAAAATCTCACACACCGCCTTAGTATCTCCCACCACACCACCATTCCACGAAGACCACACCCTCCCTCTTTCCCATCTCGACACCGACCCCAACCTCCACGTCACCTTCCGTTACCTCCGCACCTACCTCAACACCGCCGCCGCCACCGTTAAAGACCCTTTCCAAGTCATCTCCGCCGCACTCTCCGCCGCTCTCGTCCACTACTACCCTCTCGCCGCCACTCTCCGCCAAAACCACCTCTTTTGCAGTATTAAAAACCTAAGCGTCCCGCTCATCCACGCCACCGTGGATGACACCACCCTCGAGTCTCTCAACTACCTCGACGACAACCCGGATACCCACTTTCTCGAGCAGTTGGTGCCCGACCCGGATCAGGAAGAGAGGCTTGTAAACCCGTGCGTGCTACAGGTCACGGTGTTCAGGTGCGGTGGGTTTACTCTCGGGGCCGCAATACACCACTCGCTGTGTGATGGACTCGGCGCGACTCAGTTCTTCAACGTTATGGCCGAGTTGGCTCGTGGGGCGACTCGGGTTTCGGTTGAACCGGTGTGGGATCGGACGAGTCTGTTGGGGCCCAGAGACCCGCCGAGAGTTGAGGCACCGATTCATGAGTTCTTGAGTTTGGAGAAGGGGTTTTCATCGTACAGTGAGGAGACTGGTCCGGTTTTGATGGAGTGCTTTAATGTGAGTGATGAGTGCTTGGAAAAGTTCAAGGCCGCGCTGTTTGAACGGTGTGGATTGAAATTCACCACTTTTGAAGCTTTGGGTGCTTTCATATGGCGAGCCAAGTAAGTCCCCTCTATATATATATATATATTTCCTTTTTTTGGTATTCTTTATTTTCAGCTAAATTGTCAAATCTGTTAGTAAACGACACCACTTAAATTAAAAATATTCATAAAATTTTTCATTTGACAGATTTTTTCATTTGATAAGTTTTAGTTTTATAGAAAAATATATGTATTCATAAAAGGGGTGACTCATTTTTACAATGTTACTACGTGAGAAATGAAATTGATAAAAATTTAGCCTTATGCAGTAATTTGACAATTGAAATAAAGTTATTGAATTAATTGAATTTTAACCTATTTATTATGTTGATGTATTATAAAAAAAAATAAAATTTGAAGTTGGCATTAAGTACATGTTTCAATTTGTAGGTATGGTACATGCATACCAGACTAAAACCTAACACATGGTTTTTTTTACTAATGCAACGAAAATAACCTTATCTTTTTCATGTACAATTAAATCCAACCATGTGTACATAATTGAACTAATTAAAGAACCTAATAGCTCATAAGGAATCATAGATAAATTTTTTACCCCAATTACGAGTACTAACCTATAATTATTGTCATTTTAGGCAATAGCTTCGACATTGAATTTATATTCTTAAGGAACACTTACTGAAAACCGAGTCTTTTATTTATTTTTTTTATGATTATGAAAGTTTGGAAATTATGCCTTATGAGTTGCCTCCTGGTCCTGGACATTTTGTTTGTCATTTACGAAACAGGGTTAAAGCCTCAAAAATTCCAGGCGAAGAGAAGGTGAAGTTTGCTTATGCAATCAATATGAGAAAGCAGGTAAAGCCACCACTATCTGCCGGTTACTGGGGTAATGGCTGTGTTCCAATGTACGCGCAGCTTAGTGCCAAAGAGTTGGTAGAGAAACCTATTTGGGAAACAGCACAGCTGATCAACAAGAGCAAAAGCAGAGCCACTGATGAATACGTTCGCTCATTTATCGACTTCCAGCATCTGCATTATGGAGATGGGATCACAGCAGGAAAAGGAGTGAGTGGATTCACAGATTGGAGGCACTTAGGCCACTCAACTGTTGATTTTGGTTGGGGTGGTCCTGTAACAGTTTTGCCACTCTCAAGAAACCTTCTTGGAAGTGTTGAGCCTTGCTTTTTCTTACCTTATTCTTCTGTGAGTGCTGGAAGGAAGGATGGTTTCAAGGTGTTGGTGAATTTGCGAGAGAGTGCCATGCCTGCTTTTAAGGAAGAGATGAAGGAGTTTGGCAACCACGAGTTTGGACTGTCTAGATATTAAATAACAAGTTCACATCATGATTTTACTGTAGTATGTATTTTGGTTGACGGGTACCACAATCAGACTAGAGAGTTATTCACAGAGTAATAAGTCTTTATTTGTAATTGGAATTGGGTTTGGCTTTCGACCAATACTCCTTGGCACATGACATGATACAGGCACAACACGTGTCCTAAATTGGCTACAGGTCAATTCTGTATTTTTTCTAATACATAAAAGCATTGATAAAGTGACAAGCTCTCAATTATAAACAATAAAATGATATTAGTGGCGGATTCATGTGAAAATCAATCTTATTTTGATACTTGACAGTTATGGAAAATACTGAATATTGTGTCTTTAATGTTACTTGGTGGTAGTTTTTTTTACCCTACATTAAAAAGTTACTTAGAATCAATTAGCATTCTTTAATAAGTTGGTGTCTTAGACTAAATCCGGTGACTGGCCTTACTCCGAGTGATATCCGAAGTATGGTTTGCTTAGCCAATTTAGCAAGAAATTATTCAACAACCTAACCCATAGATTGAAGTTGATTTCACTCCTTTTGGCTTTTGGATGGCTAACGAAAGTTATCGGTTGTGAACCTTGAGTTGGAAGACTAAGCAAAGGCAATACAAAGCAGGGTACTGCCATCCCTCCTAGCTTAAGATGCCAATTTAGAGGTTTTGAGAAAAGATTTCCCAGTTGCATTGGTTAATAGATTTCCGTCAGTTGGAGGTGTTGATTCATCCTGCCTCTCTTATAGCTAGCCATTTTGGGTCTAAGCAGAGAAAAATAGAATTACAATTTTGTGCCAAAAGAGATAATAAATTTTAATTGATAGGATGTTGTCAAAAGCCTTATGGTTTGGTGACAATGTCCGGCTTCCTTTCATCTATGGGAGAACCTATATTTGAATTCTCTCCCTCTCCGACTAAAAAATATTATTGAAAAGAAGTTATTTATCTTCTTCTTCTTCTTTTTTTTTTTTTTTGGGTGATATATAGTAACTAAGGTGGTGTTTGCTAAAAATGAAAGAAGAGAGGATGACAAAGGGAGGAAAAAAAAATCGAAGGATGATAGTTTTCCAATCTTTGTTAAAATAGTTGGTAGTTTTCCATAAGAAGTAAAAAAGAGAAGATGTCAAAGGAGGAATACAAAATCAAAGGACATGGTTTTTTGTTAGAGCATCCACGTCAATGGTGTTAAAAATTTAGCTTTTAGCGTTCCAAAAAAGTTAGCTTGTCTATTTTGACTCACTATTTCATAACTCATCCTACACCAATGCTTTTATTTTTCACAACATAGCTAAATGCTATTCATTTATTTATTACTCTCTCTCTCTCTCCCTCTCTCTCTTCAACCCACAACCACCAAACCCACTACCTCTCTTTGTCTCTGTCTCTCTATTTTCTTCTTCACCCTCTCTTCAACCCACAGCCACCAAACTCACAATCCAAAATCAACCACCACCACCACGACCACCAAACTCATATCCATATCAAACACAAACACAAACTCATATGAATATACATAGCCAAAATCTGATCAAGCACAACCCACAACCAAACCCAAAACCCGATCTAATCAAACATAGCCAAAACCAAACCCACAACCTAATATCAACCCAAAATCCCGATCTCAACTCATAACCAAAATCAACCACCACCACCACCACCATCACAACCACCAAACTGATATGAACACACATAAAAACAAGAACCTAAATACAACTAATACATACCCACCACATTGCTAACCGTTGCCATTGTCTCCACCACTAATGTCGGCCATGAACCATCGTAAACCCACCTCTTTATTTTTTTGAGAGAGAAGACCAACAAGGAGAGAGAGAGAGAGAGAGAGAGAGAGAGAGAGAGAGAGAGAGAGAGAGAGAGAGAGAGAGAGAGAGCAAGAGATTGAGAATAGTGAATCGAGAAAGACAGAAAAAGAGAAAGAATTTGAGTTTTTTAATTGAAAGAAGAGAAGGCTTGGGAGAGATGGGAGAAAGGGTAGGGGCAGTAAGGAAGAAAGAAAATAGAAAAGAAAGAGAGAGAGAGAAGAAAGAAAGAAAAGGGGGAGAGAGAGAGAGTAAAAAATTATTATTTGTTATAGCATTTGAGTTACAGAAGACTACTATAAATGGCAGTTTACTGTAGCACATTCGCAAAAAAATTTAGAAAAAGAACCATCAGTGCAATATATTTTTTGTGGAATGGTTTGTTAAAAATAGTAATATAGCAATTTGAAAGAATTACTGTGAATCCTCTTATTTTATATAAGTGAAAATTAAAAGGAAAATAAAAGGAGGGTGGATGCCAATTTCCATATGTACTTACAAAAATTTATTTGCTGACCAAAATTCATATGCTGAGAAATAGGTGGAAATTTGGAGGAAATTTGGAGGAAAAAAAAAAGAGTGGAGAGCAGGTATAAAGAACTTGTAAAAATATTATTTTAGCCTTTACACTTTTATTTTTTTGGCCTTTTTTTTTCTTATTGTTTTTAAAGTCGTTTTGGCTAGTTAACAAGTCAATGAAATGGGAAGGGAAGATAATAAAAAAAAAAGAGCAAAAAATGATGGTTAATGGAAATTAAGAGGAAGAGAAAATAAGGTCAGTGGCTTATTCCCATCTAAACTACCCAAAATTCATCAATTAAACGATAGGTAGAAAATTGAAGAGAAAATTAGTGTGAGCATAAAGGTTACTATTTAACCTTAACTTTTATTATTATTATTTCAAATTCTTTTGGTCCTTTAACAAGTTAAAATTTGTAAAAAGGAAAATGTTGAGAGCATGATTGAGAGGATCTCAACATTCTTGGAACAAGAGATCCTTCTCTTTCACTAAGAAAATGACTAAATTGTATATTACATCTTTAAATTTTGTAAAAATTTTGATTTTTCCCTTTAAAGTTTCAAAATTTTAAACTGCTCCCCTAATGTTAGGTATCTTTTGAATTTGCTCCCTTTTGTCAATTTACAGGATTTAGCTTTTTGTTAACACCCAAGCTATCACCCCAATGATACCTTCTATGTTTTTATTTATTTTGATTTTGCACCCTCTATATTTGGGGTTGTTTTGATTAATCTTGAACTTAACAAACAACTAGGCCTTATGCATTAACAAAAGTGAATAAATCCAAATGATACTAAAGGCTAATCAAAATTTGAAATTTTAGAGTACAGGACTAAAATACCCCAAAATTTAGTGTGTAATTTGCAATTTAGGTAAATTTTAATAAATAAAAGAGATCACTATCTCTTTTTGTTTTCGAGACTTCTCTCTTTTTCTTGTTTTCTAAATCTCTCCTTTAACTTATTTTATTTTATTTTCAATGTAATTCTTTTTCTCTTTATTATATTATTAGTGACGAGAAAGGACAAAATAGAGAAAAAGAACTTAGAAGATTCGAATGAAATCTATCCTCTTATCCGCAACCTAACAAACCGATAGGAAACCATGTCAAGCTGTGAAGGCTAGGGAACTCATCGACCATAACACACACTACACTCATAAACACTTGCCCATGGCGTCGGTACTAGGATCTTCCTCAACTGCAATCTTGGCTTCCAGGCCCCTCTCTTCTCAGACCTCCAAGCCTTATATTTCCTCTCTCACTTTATCTCCAGGTACATTACTAACTAAACAAACTAAACCCCACTTCATTTTTCTGGGTCAGAACCATTATTTTGGGCTTACATCCTCAAATTGAGTACATATGTGACAGACCCAGTTCGTTTATGGTGCTTCTTTGTCCAAAAACTTTAAATTTATTGATTTTTAGTCTTTAGCAATGATGATAAGAAATGGGTTTTAGCTTTTTTAGTGGATTGATATTGAAGTTGACAATTGTGGGTTTTCAGGGCAGAGTAGTGGGAGGAAATTTTATGGAGGAATTGGGATTCATGGTAAGAGGGGGAGGTCTCAGTTCCATGTTGCAGTTACCAATGTTGCAACTGACATCAACTCTGTTGACCAGGTACTTGTCTAATGTTGTTGATTTATCCTATTGTTTAGATCATATTTGGTTTTTGTTGCTATCTTTTCTATTCAAACACGTGCTATAGATAAATTGGTTGCTCAAAAATTTCAAGTTTCCATGGATATTTCTTGTGGTGTTTGAATAAGATTTGAGGTCCTTTTGTGCACTCAGGCTGTTTGTCAAAATAATCTTATGGTTAATGAGTATTTCTTTTAACTTTATATGTAGAAAAGAACAAAATGAAAATTATATCTGTGGATGATAACATTTCTTGGAAGTGAATGTTCATAGGAGAATTTTAACGAATAGGTTTTGAATTTTATGCTAATAAGGATTGTGAACTTGATGATTTCCAGCCCCAGAAGCTTGCTGCAAAGGAAAGCCATAGGCCGGTGTATCCATTTCCTGCTATTGTTGGACAGGATGAAATGAAACTATGCCTTCTGCTAAATGTGATTGATCCCAAGATTGGAGGTGTCATGATCATGGGGGATAGGGGAACTGGGAAATCCACAACTGTTAGGTCCTTAGTTGATTTGCTTCCTGAAATCAAGGTAGTAGCTGGTGACCCATTTAATTCAGATCCAGAAGATCCAGAGTCCATGGGCGTGGAAGTCAGAGAAAACATTATGAAAGGAGAGAACCTATCTGTTGTCATGACCAAAATCAACATGGTTGATTTGCCATTGGGTGCTACAGAAGATAGGGTCTGTGGGACGATTGACATTGAGAAAGCCCTCACTGAGGGTGTCAAGGCATTTGAGCCTGGTCTTCTAGCTAAAGCTAATAGAGGAATTCTTTATGTAGATGAAGTAAATCTTTTGGATGATCACTTGGTGGACGTTTTATTGGATTCAGCAGCCTCAGGTTGGAATACAGTGGAAAGAGAGGGTATTTCAATTTCACATCCTGCTCGGTTTATTCTCATTGGCTCAGGTAATCCAGAAGAAGGGGAGCTAAGGCCACAGCTTCTTGATCGGTTTGGAATGCATGCACAAGTGGGGACTGTCAGGGATGCAGAGCTGAGAGTCAAGATTGTGGAGGAGAGAGCTCGTTTTGACAAAAATCCCAAGGAATTCAGGGATTCTTATAAGGCCGAGCAAGAAAAGCTCCAAAAACAAATTGGCTCAGCTAGAAGTTCACTTTCTTCTGTTCAGATTGATCGTGATCTCCAGGTGAAAATATCCAAGGTTTGTGCAGAGTTGAATGTTGATGGGTTGAGAGGAGACATTGTGACAAATAGAGCTGCAAAAGCTCTAGCTGCTCTAAAGGGAAGAGATAACGTAACCACGGAGGATATTGCCACTGTAATTCCTAACTGCTTAAGACACCGCCTTCGAAAGGATCCCTTGGAGTCAATTGACTCAGGTTTACTTGTCATTGAAAAATTTTACGAGGTGTTTAGCTGAGGGAGGTATTTGTAATCTTTCTTGAATAGAGAGTGATGTTTTATTTGATATTTTGTGGGCATTTCCATTCTCTTTCCCCCACAAGAAAAATTCAGAATTATTTCCATGGACATTTAAGTTTTACCCTAGTAGTATTGAGGAGCATGAAGTTAAAGAGTCCATATGTATACAGGTTCTGTCAATAGTTTTGCTGGAATCAATTCAATGACGCTTCAATTTTTTGTTTTCTTACAAAATAGCTTGTTTTTATATGTGCAAATCAACCACTAAACCAAGTCATGCTGAGATTTCTCTTCTGATGTTATGGAGGTACAACTGCTAATAGGTAAGGAAACCTTAATAAGTGAGTCAGCTGAACAATGTTTCATCTATTTGCTAATAATGTGTAGGCAACATTCATGGATTTTTTTTCCCCCAAATATCTGTCATGAAAGTACTAAAATAAATTTATTTTATTTTATTGATATTAGGAAAACAATGATCTAATTACCATTGATCATTTTGTGCAGTAGCCATCAACTTCAGCCATGATCTTGCTTGATATCCAATAGTCTGCTTACCTACTGAGATTTTTGGTCATAGATGATCTAATTAGTTTGCAAAAAAGCAGAACATCTAGCACACAATAACAACAGTAACAAAGTATAAGGGAAAAGAAAGAAGAGCTGGAGAAAATATTAGTTATTTCATTTTCATATTTCAAATTCAATCCTTCACACAGAATGATGTGATAACTTAAACATCACAAACTGTAAATAATTAGCAGTGTTAACTGTTAAACAAGAATCACATGATATAAGACCCATAAAAAATGCTTAGGATCTATGTTGTGGTAGTTTTGCTGTTAGTATCTCTATTCCAGAAATCTGGCCTCTGCTCTAGAAATGCTGGTGGCCGCTCGAAGACAAATGATGCTGCCTTAATCAAAAGTCCAGCAGTTAGAGCCCATATCACATACTTCTCAGTCTCTGCTTCATAATCGAAGTAATGCAGTAGATACTTAACTCCCTTCCATTCTCTCTCCTCTTCTCTCCTATTCTCATCCTATGGCAATAAAAGAAATGTCACTCAGGAATTTCTTTCAGATTAAATTTGTCGAAGAGAATAAAAAATAGGAGTGAGAATTGAAAGTATAGTAAGACCTTGAGAAACATTTCTAAGGGAGCATCGAATATTGCCTCCACTTCAGCAGCATTTGGACTTGGACTGAATGCTTTCATATCAGAGAGTATGCCAAGCACAGGAACTACTGTCAAACCAACCTGTGCAAAGAAACCAGTTCTAGTAAAAAACAGGTCAAGTTTGTAAATTGTAGTTCTGCTGAGCAACTTTACACCATGGCCTACACCTACAGATACCCCTTTAGACCCCAAGGAAACTTAAGAACATTTCATTCCAAATTTGAACAAAGATAGGCAGAAAATACAAAACAAGCAATTATCTTAAACTAGTTGTCAACTTTGCTATGAACACTACTTGCCCTACAACTTGATGAGATAGCAAGTTCAGAGCAGTAGACAATCACTTTACATTAACCCACCACTAATATCATTTTTATTTTCACCGCTCACATCCTTAAGTTGTGGTAAAGGTTATGTTCTAGATTTATTCAAAGCACAAACGATTTTAACATTCAATGATTTCGAACACTTTAATGGGGTTCAAAATAGATGAACATTAAAGATTGCATCTGAGGCTTGTCATTAGTCATTATTAGTGAATGGTTGATTACAATTCTAATACGAATGACTCAAGAACCAAGATCCAATTTCATTTTCACGACATCATGTCAAACCTCCCCACACGATGTAAAAGGGCCATCATTGCTATCGATAGTTGATGATTTATCATTAAATCATAAGTCTGAACATCAATATGTCTAGGAGTGCTGATATAGTTCGAGAGTCGAGACCCATTGTCACATCCAACAATTTGTTTTGAAATCTGCCGACATAACCGAAATCAATTTATATCATTTTTGTACCCATGATCATACTTATACTGAACCATGAAAAATATTGTCCCATCCCATACAAGATACAACCAATGAAAGTTTTAGAGTGAGTAACATAAGTTAGACTGACACACCACAAGTGCACACCCCTCTCACAATATTGGACTCGCAATCAACCTAAATAAATCTAGCGACCACCCAATCTCACAACATACTTAAGTGGTTGATTATAATTGTTTGACATCTTCTGTCCATTACTTTTTACATAAATTCATCACTCACAGTCAACTACTTTAATAAGTTGTCAAAATTGGATGTGTTGTAAGAGCATTCACATCCCAAATTCCTTATGCCAAATGTAAGCATTTTTTAGCATTTAAGCCCAAAATTCCATCTCCATTAGAACTTGTAAAAGCTGAGTATTGTAAAAAAACTTGCAATACTGCTACAGTACACTGTAGCTTAATGGTAAAGAGATATATTATTATTTAATTCTCTATTAAAAATTCCAACCCTTTCTCTCTCTTACTTTGGGATATATTATTTTATTGTGTAAAAATATAATTTTAATATGTTGTATTGTAAAATAAAAGTTAAAATACTGAAATATTGTAAAATGATATTGTATAACTGATAAAGTAATTTTTTAAGATAATAAAATAGAATAGGATAACATTTTGAGAGTTGAATGCTCTAAAAAAAACAATCAATCGGAGACCTTAAATTGCAAAGCATTATATGCCATTATAACATGTATTACCTTAGTGACAGTTGGTTCAAGAACAGTGACAACATTGACAAGGGAAGGGTCCAAGCCGATCTCCTCCTTAGCCTCCCTTAATGCCGTCTGTACATCATCAGCATCACCTTCCTCTCTTTTCCCACCGGGTAACGAAACCTCACCTGCAACCAAAACCCATTTCTTGTTTTCAGCCATGGAAATAAACCCAACACAAATTCAAAACCACAAAGCATGGCTAGTGGATCTACAGTACGTACGTACCAGAGTGCGTAGAGAGATTAGAAGCTCGCTTGGTGAGGATGACACGTAGATCTCCATAGGGATCTTGGAAGAGGCATACCAGAACTGCAGCTCTCTTATTGGATCCCAACGTTTGTTGTGTCGAGTTGGTACCATCGGGAACTGGAATTGGACTAGGTTTGTGAAGACGGAATTGTTGAGCTATAGTTTCAAGCCTCTCAAACACTTTTCCGAGGCTGTTGGAATTGGAAGAGGAACCCATTATTGTTTTTGCCTTTTTGGGGCTTTTACTTTGTTTTTTAGTTTTTTGGCAATTCACAATTGACTTGTTATGCGAACCGTCCTCTTTATGCCTCAATGACATTTATTTGTGCACATGCGGGTTGTCACAAAAAAAAAAAAATAAATAAATAAATAAAATAAAATTGCGCATATGTGCAAACGTTTGCCACGAAATTGACTTTCTTTTTCCTTGCCAAACACGTAATTTTATCCTTGAAGTTGAAACTTGGTTGTGAGGAAATCCAGTTTCTGCGTTTCCTTAACTAACCCACTCTACCTAACTCTCTGGTCCTAACTTATACAAAACTTTAATTTGATTTTGGAAAAGAAAAAAGAAAAGAAAAGAAAAGTAGAGTCAAGGTTTGGAATGGCAGTGTAGCAGAGGGATAGAAATAAAGTGATGGAGATTGGCACTGGTTATTTCCAGCGCCTATTCTTTTTCTTTGCTGAAATTCCAGCGCCTATTCATGACAACTGAATCCACTAATGTAATGATGTGCTTAGCGTATGTGGACTTAGTAGTAACCAAAGGCATGAATTCTAATTTACTCGTGAGTTAAGGGCCTTAAATTAGGTCGCTCAAGCAATAAATCAAATGTCTCATTCCAAGTCAGCCTGGTTTGAATGGCACGGGTGTAGTGTTTTATAAAAAAATTATTAAAAAAAAAAAAACTACCGGGATGTCGTGGGCCTTGAGATCACCCAAGGTGTCCTTTCAACATTGAATTTTGACCATATGCTCAAGAAAATGTACTGCACATATCGTACTCACCCGGTCATCCCCAAGGGTAAATAACCAGAGAAGATACAAGATTATTATAGACCCATTGCCCTGTGCAATGTGATCTTCAAGATCATTGTTGAAGTGTTGACAAACAGACTGCAAGGCATCCTTCCCTAGGACATCTCGGACACACAAATTACCCTTTTTTTTACTGAACACATAAATTACCTTTGTACCATGTAGACTCATTATTGATAATGTTCTTGTAATGTATTCTATATGCTTCTTAAAAACTAATGGCAATTATGGCCAAATGCCATGCCCCTAAAACTTGATATGAACAAAGCTTAAGATTAGATAGGATTTTTTTTTTTTTTTTAAAATATAGTTTAGAGGAGATGTTTAAAATGGGTGTTTATGCATCCTAGATACACTTGATTATGATAAGCGTGAAATGTGTGTTCCTTACTTGTTGAGACAAGCTGAATAGGATAAAGAGATGTTTGATGTATATGCTTTTAGGAGTGTTTCTAGATTAACTCACTTATTCTTTGCTAATGATAGGTTGCTATGCTATCTAGCCAAATATGGAATATTGCAACCAGTCTTTGCAAGATTTTGTAAATTTATGAGCCTCTAGCCAAAAGTTGAAACTGAGGCAAGACTTTATTCAAATTCAGAAAGAACACCAAAGTGGAGACCAAAGAGCGAATATAGAATACATTATGACTCCCTAAGATCAAGAGCCATAAGATACTTAGATCTTTCATCTGCTGTTGTGTAATCAAAGCAAGCCACTTTTGGTGCAATTAAAGATCGAGTTTGTGTTAGAAATTGAGAGGAAAATAGGACACTCAAAGTGGGTATGTCCCTCTGTATACCTCACCAAGAGTAACATTTAGAAGTTATAGAGTGATGACTTGAACTATTACTCTACCGCACTATGCCCACTCAATATTAATAAAGTGTTGTGTATATAAACACTATGAGTGGTATCCACTGTAAAGTTAAAGAAATCTATATTTCTCAGTGTTTGCAGAGTATTATGACTCTTAGGTTGTGGGTTATATTTGCATCACTCTAATAATCTGAAACACCGTCAAAAAAATATTTTTGCTTGTGAGGTAGACAATCTAGTATACAAAACAAATCTGAATTGTTGGTCTACATGAAGGCTAGCTCTAGACAACATAAAACAATCTCAAAACTCGTGTAATTGTTGGTTGAGGCCAAGAGAGGTATGTCGAAAAACCGATTGATAATATTCTGCTGCAAAATCTATGTTTCTTACAAGGAAGTAGTTTTCGGGATGAAAGAAAAAGTTATTGTCACAAGTAGGAAGAGAAGAGTTTATCAAAGTGACGGTCCAATTCAGTCATGTGTACACCAAGTTAGGGATAATTGGTTAAAGAGAGAGTTTGTTAGATCAGCTTCACCAATATGGACTTACTAAAAAAAAAAAAAGGCTTCACCAATATGGAAAGCAATTGAAAAGGCAAGATATTAAATAAGAAAAAGGGTATGCTAACGTTTTTTAGTGGATGACATGTTTATAGTGTTTGGCTTGACCCTTGGGTTCTAGGAATTGAAGGGTTCATCCCAATCCGTAAAAATGATATTGTTGAAAAAAACCCTCTATTGGTGGCCAGCCTAAACAACCTAGTGACTCACAGCTAGAGGAAAGAAATGTTGTATGAGCTGTTTATTGATACTTTAGTTGAGGCCATCAAGAGAATCACTATTCCCATTAGACCAAAGCAAGATAGTTTAAGTTGGGTTGAAGATACGAAAGGGTTGTTGTCGGTGAAGTTTGCTTATAGGGTTATCCAAGGCCACTGGTCAACAAGTACTAGTGCCTCAAGTATAGCAACCGGTGTAAATAAATAGCAAAAGCTATGGAGGCTCAAGATCCATGAAAGTTAAAAAAATGTTCCTATGGAGGCTGGTCTCAGACATCCTACCAACCAAAGAAAATATTGCATAGAAGTTAGCATCAAATGACAGCAATTGCTCGCTATGTAAGGAAGCAAGAGACCAGCACTCATTTTTTCTTTAATTGCCCAATAGCCAAGGCTATCTGGTTTGGGTGTTGTGAAGGTTTCATAGCAAACATGTTACATAGCTCTTATTGTGGGGATATACTCAAAGCTATACTAGAATATCCTCCTCAGGCAATCTTGCAGATGGCATTAACATTGGAGTCAATTGGAGCTTTAGAAATCAAGTAGTTCATTCTAGTGACCAAGAGATTAAGCTGTACAAAGTTATTAGTAACTTGGAATGCAGAATAAGGGAGCAAAGCAGTTTCTTACAATAGCCAGAGAGGCAAAAGAAGAAGAAAGCTGACCATATGCAGTGCCCTCCATCGGGTATGATCAAATTAAATGCAGATGCTGTTGTTTCTGATAATTGTTCCTCCTTAGCAGTGGTTGCAAGAAATGATAGAGGTGAATTACTAAAGGCTTGGGCTAAAAATATCTTGCCTTGTGATCCATTATTTGCAGAGGCTTCTGCCATTTTTTGGACTCTACAACTAGCAATCTCAGAGAAATTCCCTTGCATCCTTGTGGAAGGAGACCCCAAGATATGCATTGACACCATCAACAAAAACGGAGAAGAAAGTTGCTGGTCTGTTTTTAACACTATCTGTAATATCCTTGAACCAAAGAAAGTGTCCTTGTGGTTGTAATACATCTTCCATCCCATCTACTGTTAGGGAGGCTTGGAAGACTGATTTTGTTGTTTGCTTCTTCTGCTGAATGAAATTTAGATTTAGCAAAACACCACAATAATAATAATAATAATAATAATAATAATTAAAAAAAAAAACCTGTTTACACCATAAGTTGCTTTAAATTGTCTCAAGCCCTTTATAATGAACACAATAGAATGATATGCAACTATTGGTGAGGTATGGACTTCAAAGGCTCGGGCGCATTTTACTTGGCTTAGCCATATAGGACTGGTGGTTATTGCAAAACAATCACTCTCTATTCTTCAGACTTTTTAAAGTCAAATATTTCTCATGCTGCTCTTTTCTAAAAGCACCATTTGGGAAATAGATCACCCAAAGTTTGGCTCCAATCACTAATAGAAATATGCCATTTGTTATTGTTATGTACAATACACTTATTTAACTCAACTAACTGAGTCATGTACAATACACATGACGAGATACATATATCTTCCTTATTGGTGGTTGGAATCTCTGAAGCACCAACGTGGCAAAATGGGTGCTGCACTCGCACCGGACTCGCAGCGACACTGCGATGCTCCTCTGACATGCCGATTCGCCTTCTTTATTTATTTATTTATTTTTTGGAGGTTGTATTTTTGCTTTTGGAAAATAGAGAAAGTGTTTTCTTGTTTTTTGTTCATTCAAGATTTTTCCTTTGATTATTAAGTGAAGAAATTGGCTTACATACCTCATTGACAAAGTCACAAAATTGGGTTAAAACTATAAATAAAAATAATTTTAATAATTTTTTAATCGCCGCACTCTACTTTTTTAAAAATTGCCAATTCCCGCACCCGTACCTATACTCGCACCCGAATCCAGAAACACACCCGTACTTCATAGGTTGGAATCCAAGGCTCCAATCCAAACCTTTTCCTCTAAATTTTAAGGTTAAAACTGAAACTCAGAAATGTTTTTTAAAATTTTGTCATAGCTTATTATTAGTCAAAGAAACGTTCTAAAGACTTGAGAGGATCCCAATTTGAATTCCAAGTTGTTTTCTTCTTTCTAAGCAAGTCCTGATGAAATGAATTCTATGCGTCAACAATATTGGTTGGAATGCTGCTTACCAACAGCCGATCCTCATCAAATATTAAAGCAATTTTTCCTTATTAGAAAAGAAAAAGTTTCAACAAGAATACCAGGGTGGACTTTATCTTGAATCATAATATATAGATTTTAGGACCCGTTTGGTTGGAGATTTTTAATATCATTGTTCAGTTTTCAGTGTTGTGAAAATACGTGTTTGAGTGTTATAAAAAAGATTTTACTAATGTGTGCCCTAAGGGTACACATTAATTTCCATTTTTGGAATTTTTTTTTTTGAGAATTGAAAAAGTAATGACAGTTTTTTCAATTTCCGAGAAAATGTTTCTAAAAATAGAAAACTTAATGTGTGCCCTAAGGGCACACGTTAACCGGACCCTTATAAAAATATGTGTCAAAAGTGTTATTGTTGTTTAAACATTGAAAAATGTTGTTTAAACATCGGTGGTACCAAACAGCCTCTCAATCTTCAGAGTGTCACATGAACAAAGTTACCTTGGAGTGTGATGATTTGAACTTTTAACTTTAAAGATGACCAAATGCACTCTTCATTTTTGTGTCAAAATTTTGACTCTCATGTTCTTAATAAAGTTTGATCATATTTGTTTACAGATTTAATCAAATTCAATTTGAATTTAAGCTCAATTATTAAATAAATTTATATTAAACATTATTGTGTTCATGAATAAATTTGTGAACACACATATATTTATAAAGACTTAAAATTGGATTGTATAAAATTTTCATAAGATATCACATTATTATTTACAAATTATTGAAAATAATCCATTTATCGTAAGAATACAAGGTTAATGGATTTAATTTATAAGTTCATAACAAAAACTATTCTATTTAGTTAATTAAAGTAATGCAATTTTAATTAAATTTATTTACTAATTATTAGCACATGCTTGTGGAAAGGTAAATAATAACTAGTTGTAGTGCTTACTAGGGAAAGAATAACTTAATATATATATATATATATATATAATAAACTAGGATAAAAATAATCTAGTATCTCATAAATAAGCTCAAGCTTCTTTCACAAGAAAATAAATCAAACTTAAACATATATTCTAGTTTGATAATGAACTCAAGCTCAACTTGTACACAAAATAAAATTAAATAAACGATCATGAACTTATAATACTCGATTTGGTTCGGGACTTAATTTTGACAAGATTTTTAACATTCCATTCCATTTTCCCCTAAATATAATCTCTTTCTATTTCCTAAGGGTTGTATAAAGCCTATTTTACTGAATGAGATCTGAATAAACCATAGTATTACCTTTCATCACAATTTAGTCCACAAAATTTTAATTACTACATTTGACACTAATATTTGAATTAAAATAAAATCGTTAAAATTTCATTTAAATTAACACATTTTGTATCATGTGGACATTAGTTACCCCAATATGGTTAACTGTCTCACAAATTTAATTCAAGACTTTTCAATTGCTACATTTTCAGCAAATTCTAAACGACAATGGTTTCATTTTAGAACAAAGGAGCATTAGTAAATTGTTAAAATGTTAAATTTACCAACCAAATATAACAAAATGCTCTTGTATTAGTGGAGGAAAAGCCAAATTTTGTTGTTGTTGAGCTATAGTGCACAATTATCTTTGTGTGCGCATTGTAGCTCAGATGCTAAAAAAACAACATTTT
This sequence comes from Quercus agrifolia, assembly GCA_029955455.1. Classification (NCBI taxonomy): domain Eukaryota; kingdom Viridiplantae; phylum Streptophyta; class Magnoliopsida; order Fagales; family Fagaceae; genus Quercus; species Quercus agrifolia. Next base: position 41,209,754 of record JARQAD010000002.1, on the reverse strand, counting down.
ATTAAAAGAAATATTATTTTATTGTGTTGGTGATGATTGTTGTTTATTGTAAAAGTGTTTATATTATTTTATTATGTTGAATGTTAAAATAAAACCACTGATACTGAGTGTTTTGTGTAGTGAAGTGGTAAATAAATAAAATAAATTTTTGCAGTGCAAAATTGCTAAATTTTTGGCACCATCAATCATCAATGCATGTTAATGCTAAGGGAGTTGAATTTAGCAATTGAAAGTTAATGTGCTAAATTATAAAAGAGCTTAGCCCAACCACATGGGGTAAAGAGACTACTGAAAAAGTGTACCTATTCACTACCTACCATACACTAAATTTCCAATAGAGATACACCATAATTAGAAGCTCCATAAATATCGAAATTAAAATTTCAAGAAGAGTATTTGATCATTTGTTAAGCCAAGTGGTAAGATCCTTTTCGTGGATTAGTAATTGGATGCTATATTCTCATAGGCAAAAAGGAGTTCTAAAGCTTCATTCGATTAAATTCCAGCAATTTTTTTTTTTTTTTTTTTTTTTTTTTGAAATGGCAACAACTTCATGTTTTTGTAATCTTTAGGCTTGAGAATTCCTTTCTAACGATTTTTTTTTTTTTGCTTTTCAATCATACAAAATAAGAAGAGAAATTTGTACATGGGCTTTCATGTTCATTATCATAACAAATGCAAGATTACCCTAGCAAGTAACACCTCAGCATTGATAAGAGTAAACTCAATCGTTCTTCCCTTTGTAAAACAATGAGGAAAAATTCTTGATGCTGATAAGCTTGTCAATTGTGTTAATCAATAACCAGATAGGCTCTTTGTTCTTGAGATCAGGTCCTGCAACAGCTTACAGATGAAAATCAGACAGAATTATAAGAAAATTTATTGAGGAAATTTCCAGTTAAAGAAAACCAGACCTGAACAATGGTGAAGAGGGTGACTCCAACTTCTTTGTTCAGATAATTTACTCACAGCTGAGATCTCTTTAACACCCAATGCCAGTTGCCTCCTCCAGTCTGAAATATTTCAGCCTCTTCAGTTTAAATACATCTAACTAGAGCAATGTTTCAGCTTCTCTGTTTTTTTCAGTACATCTAAAACAATTATCTTGAATACATTATAATAGTCCAACAACCACAGGTTGTGATGGACATTATTGCAGAAGAATGAGTATACATAATTACAACCCACAGTATTTCCCTTGAAGTCAAGGCATTTTAATATCTTTATCAGTATCTCTAGAAACCTTGAAAATGGGATTCTGTTCCAGAAAAGCTGGTGGCTGTTTGTACACAACTGATGCAGCCCTTATCAAGATCCCAGCCGTTAAACCCCATATCAGATACTTCTTATTCTCCATTTCATAATCAAAGTAATGAACTAGATACTTGTGTCCCATCCACTCGCTCTCCTCTGTTCTCCTATTTTCACCCTGGATCATATATATGGTTAAGGAAAATTAAAAGATAAAACTCATATAATCTAATCATCAAGAAATGGCCTTCAAAGAGAAAAACCTTGATAAACATTTCCAAGGGAGCATCAAATACTGCTTCCACTTCTTCAGGATTGGGGGCAGGCTTGAATGCTTTCTTTTCATTAAGTATGCCAATAACAGGAACCACTCTCAGGAGGTGCTGCAGAGAAAAACAATAGTTGCTAAACCACCCAATGGGGGAGAACCTAATGAATGGTTGACATACAATTGGTCATGTGTAACTCAACATGCAAACTTATCCTATGCTAATCTTGTACTTGGATTGTAATGAGAGACACAAAAGATGAAAAACATTAGTTATTTATGAAATAATAATTTGTGTACCAATTATGAGGAGTAATATGGAAATATGTTATGGTTTTCTTGTGATGGTGAAAGATGACAGTTTTGTTTACTGGCTAACTTTTTAAGAACTCTGCAAACCTGACAACCGTGTAAGTCATCTGAAAAGATTTTCTTATATCTCTAGGCAGATTCGCCTCTGGGTAAAACAAAAAATCTGACACTTAAATACGTGCATAGTTCACAAGAACATCTGCATCACTGTGCCTTCTTAATAAAGGTTGTTGTGAAGAGCTAGTGACCATGAAGAATTGCAATAACCGTCCAGACAGAATATGTTGGATTCCAGGGAACAAGAATTTCCTGAGAAGATTTGAACTATGTTAATGTGAATATGTTGGATTACAAGGAGCAAAAATCTCCCTAAGAAGATTTGAACTATGTTCTGTGAATAAATTTTTTAATTTTATTAACAGAGTTCCATTTTCCATGGAGTAGAAGAGTTCCCTGTCTATCTGTTAAGGCTTTATATCTAGCCAACATACCGGAAGCTACTACAGAAAAGCTAGCAAAAGTGCAAAACCTCCTGTAGACATGACAATTTGCATGATTTTGATAGCCATCTGATTGATGGTGATCAATATTTTTAATCAAGTCAATTTCCAAATGGTGACATGTTGATATTTGATCCTACACAACAAGCTTTAAGCCAATGAGATTGAGCCACATGTCAAGCCTGCTAAGTTGTCCCCGCTCACAAAAAAATGACACATCACAAGTTAGTTGAAACCATGTGGTGGCATCAAATGAAGAGGCTTACATTGATTAAATGAAAGGCCAAATTCAAATTCAAATTCATAATTCATAATTAAATCTCAATAAATGTTGAGGGAAATTCCAAATCAAGTACCCTTGAGTTGTATATGGATAAAGACTTCTCATATGAGAAAGGGGACACAGACACTTGGAAAAATATATATATATACTAACACTCAAACAAAAATAGATATCTAAGTCCAAAAGAGAACTCTTGCTCATTCAAAATGAAGGCCTATTCCTCCTCCAAATCAAAGTAAGAATTTTTTTTATTCAATTTCCATAGAGATTAAGCCAATGAAACTCGATATTAAATTAAGTACTTCCATCTACACATCCAACTTAGGGACATTAAGGCATGATTCAAGATTAAGCTTTATAGCCATTTGGATTGTAAAGCATCATGGAGATCGAATCAAATGAGTTTATTGTATTCTTTTCTTGTAACGAATCATTTAAAGAATTGTACCAACTTCTATACATATCAATACAAATTTGATTATTTGCTAAACTCATTTGTGACTGTGATTTATCAACATGAAATTTGTGTGCACACCTTCCATAAAGGAACACCAACGGTCACAAGAAATCCACCTTGAGCCATGTGACCTGTACTCACTGAAGCACAATCATCAATATCTTATCACAAGAAGTCTCACCCCCGCAAATCTCAAAAGAGAGTTTGCAAGTCAACACTTGGACTTCAAACTTTGCATTTCCAGAGATTAAATAATAGAGCTAATCCCAAAATCCAAATCAAAAGGATAGAAATTCCAACTCTTTGCTCCTCTATAAGTCTAACACAAAATGAAACTAAACTGAATAAAATTATCTACCAACTAATCTAAGAAATCCTACTTGGACATGAAAACAGCAGCCAAAAAGGACTGTATTTTGGTAGGTAGATGGTGGGGGAGGGGGAGATGAGCAGCCAAAAAGGACCTAGTCAATGCTTTTACATAACCTTTCTGCGTTTCTTTTGAAGAAATCATTCTCCCAAAGTGTAAGTGATGGATGAGCTGCAACTGATTGTTTATAATATCCAGGGAGCTTAATTTTTTAATTATGTACTTCATGCTGTGGAAAGTTAAGTCTTAGTTTCAATTCAGGATTTACAAATACTCATGAAGATCTCAGAAAAAATATAAAATTTAGTAATCAGAAGTAGAAAGGTTTTCTAGTTTAAGCATGAAGCACCGTTGAACATTAACACTCCTTGTAATTTAGGGATGGCACTTAAAATGATTGTGAACTTTTGCCATGCAAAAAGCCCTTTCAAAAACCTCTCAACTCCACTTCTCATATCTACAAAATACTTTTTCCTTATAAACTAAGGCGCAAAAGCAAAAGCTTTGTGCACTAGGTATGACTTTAAGGCCGCAAACTTAAGATAACTTATTTTGCCTATACCATTATATCACAGGAACGATAAAGATCCATAGACCAGTTCATACACCCGACACATTCAGTTAGCAGTACAAATAAATAAATAACATAAATAAATGAAATCCCAACTATCATTTCCTAATCGATTTTCCAAACCTACAACTTCCAACACTGAAAAATTTAGGCACTGGTTTTTGAAAAATTAAAAGATATAACATAATTGGAGCATACCAACAAAAACAAAAAACAGTAAATGATAGTGCTATAGTACCTTAGACAAAAATGGTTCAAGAGAAGTGACAACATTGACAAGCGAAGGATCCAATCCAATCTCCTCCTTTGCCTCCCTTGTGGCAGTGTCTCCATCATCCTTATCCCCCTCCTCTGCTTTCCCACCTGGCAATGCAACTTCACCTGCAACAACAAACCCACATATTAATTGGTGTCAAATTTCTCATACTTCATATCAAAAAATAAAAAAAATAAAAACCAAACACAAAAACCACCAAACAAAGAAAAAGGGTGTCTGAAACTGCACTGACCCGAGTGAGTGGAGAGGTTGGAAGAGCGTTTGGTGAGAATGACACGCAGGTCTCCATTGTCACCTTCAAAGAGACAGATCAAAACAGCAGCTTTCTGGGTCTTGTGGGCTCTGATTCTTTGTGGGTCTTGTTGGGCAATTGGGGTGGCTGATTCTGCAAAACCCACTTGTGAAACAACCTTTCCGACGTTTTCTTCGAGGATTTGCTCATCCAAGTCCCCCATGGTTGGTGTTGCCTTGTAGAGACGGAGCTGTTGGGCCAAGGCCACCAGTTTCTTTGAGCCTGAGCTGGATGATGAGTCCATGAGTGTGAGCTTGGAGAATGAAAAGGGAGTGGATTTTGATAGGCTTCGGAGAATTGGAATCATAAAAAGGGTTTAGAGGATGGTTTGGCGGAATTGGCTAAGCAAGCAGAAGGGTTTTGGGGGATGGCATGGGATAAACTATGAGTCATGAATTGAAGTGTGCGAACCAATAATCTGACTTGATCTTCCTAAGCATGGTTTGAATTTTGAAGGAAATTTGGGTCATTGAAATTGAATAATTAAATGTCCTAACTTTGCAATTGCTCCATAATCATTGAATAATAATAAAAAAATCAATGTTCAATGAACATGGATTTTTTTTTTTAAGAAGTTAAAAGAATTCAACGATTTATTAAAAAAAAAAAAAAAATTGGCCATAGAAATTCCAAGATGTAGGAACTTTTTTTTGGGTTCTAACACTGCTCCTCTTGTAGTGAATGTTTTGTTGGAGGATGCTTTCTCTGGATCTTAGTTTGTTCTTTTAATAAAAGTCTTTTTTTAGCGAACAATGACGTAGGAACTTGGAACATGGATCCGACGTATATACACCAACTCTTGTTTGTTTGTTTATTTGTTTAGACAGACAATAGGCCCATTGCTTGTTTCTTTGCAAAAGAAAAAACACTGAGAAAATACTAGATATGAGAGTGAGAAAACAATATGATGGCCAGCCCATGTCACTCGTGGGGAGGGCAAAAAAAAACCCCAAAGTGGAGAGAACTGAAGATAAAGTGGATAGAAAAATGGGCCCAAATGCCCAAGTATTAGAATCAACAGCCCAAGTTATAAAGGCCAGGAGCTACAGTTTTTTTTTTTTAGTTTTTTTTTTCATTTTTTGGTGAAAGTAGTTATAGGGTTGTAGGGTTTAAATATGCTATTGGTTTTCAATTTTATTTTGGTTCTCAACAAATTTTGTATCGGTTCATTCCTTTGCTCTTTTCAAATACATTTCAATATTACTTTTTTCTTCATTTGGCTCGCAGAATTTGTTACAATAAAAAAAAAATGCTTAAATTTCTTAGTTGGCAAAAAAAAAAAAAAAACCAACATTATCTAAAAAAATTAACTCATAAAACATTAAAATCAATATTCTAAATGAAACTACTCCCATTTCTCTTCCTTTGTTTCCGTCCATTGGCAATCAAATGATGGTACTTAGACTTCCTATTTCACAACCTTAAAAAAAAAAAAAAATATATATATATATATATATATATATATATATATATATATATATTTGATTTCTCAATGGTATTAGGAAGATGGGAGAAATGACCATTTTTCACGTTCATAAAAATTGGCTGTCATAAATTTATCATTTGAAAATACAAAACATTGGAATAAAATTGACACTTAAAATGGTTAAACCAAGCCATGAAGTGTCAATGTGGACCTTATGTTTCCTTATCAACTCTATCTTCTCACCTTAAAATTTTTTTCATTTGCTCAAATTCTCTTATTAATTTTTTTCAAACATTTTTCAATGATAAATACACCATTTTATCACATGACTTGGAGGAAAATTCTTCCAACCCATTACGTGACAGTTGAAAAGATAATTCAATTATTCATCTATACTTCTAGTTACATAACTTTTTAAATAAAATTCTAATTGAGTTTAAGGAAAACTTTCTCCTTTCTCCAAGTTCCTGAAATTCAAAAACTAAAATTCTAAATGGACAAAACTCAACACAACTACTCTCTTTCTTCGCTTTATTCTTGACTACTAATCAAAAATCTCTTTTTAATATGCTACAAACCTCTAGCCAAACTCGGGTAAAAATGCAAAAGAAAAAAAGAAAAAAAAGAAGCTAGAGCTATACCATGTTTTAGATTAGATCTAGGTTTTTAATATTATCAATTTTAGTCCCAATCTTATGAAATTACTTTAATTTGAAGCTAGGGACTATCTTCTTACTCATTTTCATTATATATTATGGGTAGTAATGAAGAAGAGAAAAACGGAAAACGTTGATAAAACTATGTGTTGACCATAGTAAATAGGTTTGATATTTTGGCTATCATTTTGTTTTTTAATCAAAACTTTCATAAGATAAGCAAAACGTTATGTTATTTTATGATTGCTACATTAATTCGTGGACAAGACTTAAGTGAAATGTAAGTTTAATCCATGGTTTCATATATATATATATATATTAATGCTTCAATACTACTCAAAATAATAGAAATGAATAATGGAGATGGTCAGGGACTTCAAATTTAAATGATCTCATAAATTCAACACCTCAACCGACAAATAAAAACTTGAAACCTAATCTAGAATACAGTATAAATGCCTTTTTATATAATTGTTAAAATTGTTGAGAATTTGAGTTATTGAGAAAAGAGAAAAGAGAAAATAGAGCATACGCAAGAAATTAACAAAGTTTGGTCTTTTTTTTTTTTTTTTTTGAATGAATAATTTTATTCAAAGAGAAAGCAACTACAAACCAACAAGGCACCCAATCTTCTTCCTGATAACCTTAACAAAACAGGAAGTGCGGTTACCAAAGTCAAAAGAACTATACAAACTATACATCAAACTCTATTTAGCAAGAGAGTGGGTGGCCTCATTGGCTTCTCTAGGGACCCACCTAAAAGACAAAAAAGGGAATTTGGATGCCAAACACTTTAAACTTTGAATAACATTTTCAATAGTTCATGAAATGTCCATACCTTACACCGTGGTTGATTTGTGGCAAATCTTTGACAACTACATATTTGTTCTTGTACTTCCATCTTACAATGAACCTAATTTTGGGTTTATACTTTAATAAAGAACCTTAACCCGAAACTAATATTTATTCTTCAAGTACGGCCTACAATACATTTGGGTTTGGGCCTCTTGTATAATAATATGATTTGTGCCTCTTAGACCACGATGTCTAAACATTTTAAAGAACTCTAGGCAAGTAGGATCAACTAAACTAAAAATTGAGTGTTCCAAACATTATTTGAACAGATAATAATGACATCGGTCAAAGGGGCTTGAATACCTTATTATAGGACAGCTAAGGCCCACAAGGGACCCTCAGAGGGCACGCCGATACTGATCATATCAAGTGGGCTCCGCCCACATGCTACTAACAATCTCCGCTAGCAGAGGACAAAGCACCCACTTGATTGTTTTATTGTGGGCTGCGCTATTCATCTACTGCTACATTCATCTTATTGTAGGATCCGGTGCAACGGCTGGGGTATTGCACTAGGTGCAATTCACCCAAATTATTTATAATTTTTTTTTTTTTTACTTTTTAACTTTTACTTTTTACTTCTTTTAATTTTTTTTCTTTAACTTTTTTGAATTAATGATTGAGATAGAAAGTTGTTTTTTACGGCTATCAATCTCAATCATTTATAGGAATTGTATCAGATGCAATACCTTAGATATTGCACCTGAATTCAATCCCATCTTATTACCTTCAAATTTTGTTGGAGTTTAGTTTCCCAAAAAATAATTTTGGACATAAACAACTGTAATTTTTACCACAATTAAAAAAAAGTTATGATTTTATGTGAAAGTGATGTGAAGCTAATCATTGTAAGATAAATATTGTGAATTTTTATGTTATATTAAAATTAGTGTTATTTGTGGGTTTAAGTTAGCTCAACTGATAAAATCTTTGATAGTTGAATAAGAGATCTGAACTTTAATCCCTGTTTACACTAAAAAATGATTGGTATTTTGATCCGATAATAAAGAGCATCATCATGAGCGGATTTGAAACTCTCTAACAAAAATATGTGTTATTTATCCATATATACACATGTGATTGCTATTGCCAAATGGGACGGTTGAATTGAGTGTTTACAACTTTCCCCTTGGACCATAGAATTTACTTTCGTAACTTTCTTTGTAAAGGTTAAAATTGGTGACGACAAAAGTACTTAGAAGTAGCCACTTCTTTATCATGGGCATGCAAGCAGGCACACCTGTCAACTGAGTTCCCAAAGCCAAGGATATATATATATATATATATATATATATATAGAGAGAGAGAGAGAGAGAGAGAGAGAGAGAGGCTAATACCCATTTTAAAGGTAACTGTAATATTAGAACAACATACTTTGCTACAATTATTCTAAGCAAGATACTACAAATAATAGATAAAAAGTAATAAAATTATGTAGTAATGACAGACAATCAATTGCAGCATACTCAACAAAAATTATAACAAAATTATAACAAAATATGTGTGATATTAAAAGTAACGAGAATACGTTACTTTGTTGGGGAGGGCGAGGAGCTGACATGATGAGCAAGCTAGGCAAAGGAGCTCCTCCCAAGAAAAATTCAAAGTAATATGATATGACATGATACAGGCCACCTTCGTATGAGGAATCTTTGCATCAAACGTCACACACTTTGTAAAAACAGCTTTGTCAAACCCAAATAAGTCTGCAGCAGTACTAGAAAGTGAATCATAGCATCGAATGAGCTAGTAATTGAGTTGGCTGGCGCCATTTCCTATTTTGGAAGAAAGAAGTGATAAGCACAGAAGCAACAGTAACTGATGAGAATGCAGTTCTACACTTAGCTCATCACAGAGGATCTTGCTGATTCAATGCACTAGAGCTCTTACGACACCTACTTTTTTTTTGAGAAACACGACACCTACTAATAATTCAAGGGAAAGCTTACAATGTATAGGACAAGATAGAGACACATGATCAATTTGTACACGTGTTTTTGAGGGACATTTCAAGGCCTAGACTTACGAGTCATGTTCACGGATGTCATTAGGGTAATTATCAATAGATTATAATAAGAAAATTTGACAGCACTTTTATAAGAAATTTAAAAATTGTTCTTAGGGTAATTATCATTCTAACTATATAGTTTGTAATTGATTATCTATTACTTTCATATGAACCAACTATTTTTCCCTCTATTATACTGATTGCGACAAATGTGGCAAAGTTGTGTCACATAATGTTGTAGTATTAGATTTTCTGTTATAAAAGGCTCTCACCCCATTTTAATAAATCTTAAAATAGTAGAATGATGTTAAAGATATTATAAATTTTGCTACATAAAACTTACAAAATGATGTGTTATGTTATCGATCACAAAACAACAATTCAAAACTTTCATTTATAAGGAAGTTTAAGCACACCTATCACATTTATTAAAACATCTATTTGTATATTTTATATTTTTATATAATAAATTTATAGTACATTTAACATTTTATAAAATTGTGTGATAGTAAGTGGTTTAAAAAAACAAAAAAGGGCTATGCACTTTTTTTTTTAAAAAAATCTTAAAAAAAGTCTCCAAAATATTAGACCAATGAAAACTCAACCCAATTGAAAACCATAAATAGTTTGGGTAAAAAAAATGTTTTGAGGTTTTAATTTTTGTAAACCAATATTCTACATAGTAGATTGTCAACATCAGCCACCTAATTTCTCACATGGACACACGTTAAAAAATCCCTATCCTTTTCTTTAAAACCAAAATCAAAATTGAAAAATAAAACTGAAACTTAAAAAAAAAAAAAAAAAAAAAAAAAAAACCAATGCATCACCTTGTCCAAGATAAAGTAAACCTCCTTTCTAAAAGAATAATAATTCTAATTTATTTTTGTTAAATATTATGCTTGAACCGTGATATTTCATTCTCAATATGAAATTGACTTTAGTTTTTTTACTATTAATTCATCAAATTAACCTTGATTTGGTTAGTATTAAATAAATTTATTTTAATTGATATTTAAATATAGAAGGTCTATTTAAATTTATCGCCTTAAGTCCCAAACTATGTTGATTTGGCCATGCTGTCCTTATCATATCATGTCTCTTGCATTTGAAGTACTGGATGCAAGCCATCCAATATTCTAGACCATATATGACAAGACACATGATCACTTTTAATTATGTGTTCGCATGATATTATGTCTAGTGCAATGGAGTATTGGACACACAAGCCAAAGCCATAACCAAACCTCCACCCTTCTCTTCACCCACTTCCTAATGTAGTAGCGTTCCAATGCTTTTGTCATGGACTTTAACACGCGCTAAGCATCTTGAACTTATCCCCCCAATAAAAAAAAACAAAGTTTTATTTCATGCACTTGCTTGTGCACATAGAGCACACACTACTTTTGCACATAAATCTGATTTAAAGTTACGATTTCCAACTTAAAATTGTGATTTTAAGTCATAATTTTAGTCCACAAAAGTTAAGTGTGAAAATGACTACGTGCAATAGACATTTCCACAAAAAAATCATATTTTTTGTTATGTCATAGGTTCCTATTAAGACTTGATGATGTATATTGGTATTAACTATGGGTAAAAACTCTTTCACACAGTATTATACAAAAACTGAGTCACGTTTTCAGTTACAAAAATATACAGTGTATAGCAGTATAGACCATGTAAAAAATCTTTCACGCAGTGTGTAAAAAATCTTTCAGACAGTATGTTACACAAAAAGTGTCACGTTTTTAGTTACAAAAATACACCGTGTACTAGTATAGACGGTATAAAAATTCTTTCACGTAATGTGTAGAAAATAGTGTGTGAAAGAAACACTGCCCATAGAATATTTTCACTACTACGTTCTCTGTGTAGTAACATGGAGTTCATTGGGTTATTAATTCATATGGTTACATTGTCTCAGCCCTAATTAGTTGTCCTAAGTTATTTATTTATTTTTTTTTTTGGGCTGAATCCTAAGTGAGTCTTGGAGCTGTCAAATATCAAGGCAGAATAAGTAAATAAAAGGTCATAAAACAGAGGAGGAAAAAGATACAAAATCTGGAAGAGAAGAGCAAAAATTGTCTAAGCCTGGATCCTCCGTGGACTCATCTACTACAAACAAGAGGAGTGAAGGATGAGGAAGAGGAAAAAGAAGATCTTCAACCAAAAGAAGATGAGCAAGAAATAGAAGAAGAAGAAGAAGAAGAAGAAGATGAAGAAGAAGAACAAGGACAAGCACAGCAAAGGATGCAAGGCCATTATGATCAGCATGTACAACAACAATCACAACCCAATAGGGCACCACAGGGAAGAACACGTTATACCCACCTAGCAAGAGCACTAAAGGAGAGGTCAAAGAGCACTAAAGGAGGAGAGGTTGTAGAAGTTAATGGAGGCCACATTGCACAAGCACAAGCTATAGGAAGAAAAGACCGTCACAGCAAGGTATGTACTTCAAAAGGTCCAAGAGATAGGAGACTCAGACTTGCTGCTCATACTGCTATACAATTCTATGATGTCCAAGATAGGCTTGGCTTTGACCGACCCAGTAAAGCCATTGATTGGCTAATGGAGAAGGCAAAAGCAGCTATTGAAGCACTTGCAACAGCTAACTCATCATCACTTCCAAATCAAAATTCTACTAGTGCCATGACCTCTGCTGAGCAAGCTTGTTTAAATCTCCAGCAGCATCACAGTGAGTCAGAAACAATCATGGGTTTGAATTCTGGGTTTGGTTATCAAAATCACCAGCATTCCAATGAGAACTCCATTAACAGTTTGAGCTTTATCTCAGAGGCTGCAAATGCTAATGTATACAAACCATCACCTCCAATTCAATTTCATGACCATTTCCCACCTGAACTAAATTCAAGAACTATCATCCACACACAAGATCTTTGTCTCTCACTTCAATCCTTTCAAGATCCAGTTCTTGATAATGATCCCAGCCATGTTAGTCCAATTAATTTCACTGAACAAGCTGCCAATTCTGCCTCAGCTGGTTTGTCAGATCTCAGTGCCACTGACATAGAGATTGGTTGGTTTCAAAGAACAATGATGTCTTGGAATTCTGACACAAGTAGTCATGGAGGAGGAGAAGATTTTGTCTTTAATTCCTTGCCACCACAACAATCTGCATTACTATCCCAAAACCAGTTGTTATCTCACCGGGGACCCCTTCAGTCCAATAATTTGCTTTCAGTTTCTGCATGGACCAACCCACCAATCCCACCAATTTCCATTAATTCTGCTCCCCATAATAGGTCAGCACTAAGCTCACAAACTTCACCAAGATTTCAGATTGAAGAGCAAGAGTACAATGCAACATCTGAGAGGTCATCCTCTACTTGCTCTCCTTGTCACTATTGATACTAGCTAGCATTATCAAAATATTCATTCCACCAGGTACTCTCCCTCTACACACTACTAATTTTTAGTTTCTTAGCAGTTGTTGTTATATTTCGTTCATTTTCTCCTATATTGGTTTCAGGGAGTCTCAAGTCTTCTTCAAAGTATGAGTTCAGAATGTATGAGTGGGATAGGAGATTTGGTTACTAGATTCCGGCTATGCTCAGATGGATGATTTTTTGGGGTTGGGGTTGGTGCTCCTTTAGTCATTGTCAAACTGCTTTTCCATAACAGCTACTAAATTTGCATGTTGAATTTCTCTGTGTTAAAAATGTATGTGTTTTGAATTGATTTTGAGAGTCCTATCAATGTAACGAAAGAAAAATCAGAGTCAGAAACACATGACAGATTTGGGATTTTGATTTCCATGGCACTGTTGATATTTGCATGTTGAAAATGCTTTTTTTTTTGGCTGAGAAAGAAGCTTCTAAATAAGAAGCCGGTGGTAGCTTTCATGGAACATATTTCTTCTTTCTGTCTAGAAATGGTTAGTTTTTCAGTGAAGAACTAACTGACAAAATAAAATGAAGAACATCGAAACTTAGTTACAGATACATAGCTATTTTCATTACTAACACAAACCTTATTATCTTTTTTCGCAGATAATTAAATTTAACTATAAATTTATTGATCAATGTAATCACATATTTAAATTTAATTACAAAAAATTCTAGAATCATATAAAAAGTCACAATTTTTGTTGCAACTGTTTACATGATAGACTATGAGTGATAATTTATATGACAGTGACAGGAAACCAATCACAACCTATCCCTCAGAATAGTTATAACTTTTTATTTGATACTAGAACTTATAACCATTAAATAATTGTAGTTAAGTTTTGCTACGTATGCTAGTTTTTAATTGAATGGTTCATGTTTCTTGATTTTATTTGATTGACGAATAGTTAATACTTTACATCTTCACATCTGTGAAGTTCAAACTACGTTATCAGATTGTGGAACAACAATAAATGTTCTAATCATATCAATGGAATGGTAATCACCGTAATCTCACACATGCTCAACCACAAGCAAGTACTACTAGCACAGACAAACATGTATGGTGAGAAGATGAAAACATTGATGTAGTATTAGGCCATTAAAGTCCACTGACCACTGGACATGACACGTCATGTCATGTAAAGATACAATGGACATAACCTTCGCTCTCAAATAATTGTTTTCAAAGAAGAAAAATTTGTGTGCCTTGTCATTTTCTAGAAAAGTCCATGTTAAAGTCCACTGGGCACGACATGTCATGTCATGTAAAGATGCAATGGACATAACCTTCGATCTCAAATAATTGTCTCCAAAGACAGAAAAATTTGAGTGGTTCTAGTTAGTTCAATTGGTAAAGTTTTTGATGGTTGTATAAGAGATTTGAAGTTCAATCTCTGCCTATACCAGAAACTGATTGGTATCTTGGTCTGATGATAAAAAGCTATTATCAGGAGCGGACGCCATAGATTAAAACTCTAGAAAAAAAATTAAAAAAAAATAAAGAAAAAAAATTTGTGTGCCTTGTCATTTTCTAGAAGAGTCCATGTTTAAAAAAAAAAAACAATTGTTAATAAAACATAATAGAAAAGTGTTTATATCATTTTTATGAAAAATATAAAAAGTTGTCAACAATATTTATTATTTGATTATTCTCTTAATAAAATGTTTCTAAAATGATCCCTAAATCAATGCCCTAAATACATTGTTTAACATTTTCCTTTCTATAAATCTAGTCATCCTTTTTTGGTGGGGATAGCTGTTTAGTGATCCGGTGACTATTGCACAGTGTAATTCCTCCCACATCACTTTAACTTTTTCAAAAATTTGAACCCTCTAACCTTTTTAACTTTCTTAATCCAATGGTTGATATCGGCACATAATACTCTCACTCTTAATCTGAATCATTGAATGTATATTGCATGGTGCAATAGCTATCTCAATCCCAATATATAAACTTCAATAATAGAAGCCCTTGATAAATCAAGGAAGCAAATAGAGAAAGTGGTTGTTTACTTGTTTTGATGGGCAATAGTGGTGAGTTACCTTTTTAGTTGCTGACCAGTCCGTTACTTCATTTTATAGTGTCATTACTCTAGGATATTCTAGACTTGTAGTGCTATTGGAAAGTTGGAACAGGAAACTTAGTTGGGTATTGGTGGGTGAGGGCCAATAGAATAGTCCTGTAAAAGAAGTGACAATAGCCAATAGGTACAATTATTAATCCCATGAAAGCCATTGGAGCAAGCTTATAATAAGAACCACCAATCCAACTGTATTTTCCATTTCCCGAGTACATAATTATAACTGGTCAAGAACTTTTTCCTTTTCATTTTTGGGGTTTGTACTTTGAAGAGTGTAATGGACAGAGAGTCATAGAGTAGTGTCTATGATCCCATAGAGTTGGCTTCAGAGCTGCAGAGGACCAAAATAATACTAAAGGATATTTGACCATGACCTATCTTTTGCTGCTCTGGATCTTAGTGCTACCAAGGTATGCAACACCAAACGAGTAATGTAAGTAACACCGAAAATGACGCAATTTTGTATCATAACTCGTCACATGGCAAGTTGTGACACAAAGTTGTGCCAATTTTGATGGTTTAACATTACTCAACACCAGACTTGAGTTTTAAGTAGGGCAAATTACATAAACCCAAATGGGTCATTTTCAAACACACCCTTTTTGATAAATTCTTCTCATACACATTCCTGTGCTATCAATTTAAAATTTTATATCGAAAAATTCTAAGACTGTACCTCATACGGTTTTGTTAATTCTAAGTGGTCACAAATCACATAAAGTGAGACTTTAAAAATTATACATAAACAAATAAACTAAAATATTAAAAGGAAAAAAGTCATTGCCAAACAAACACCAAATAATTATGAACTGCAGTTTTTGTTCAAATGGATGATTGGAGATAAGAGGGGCTTCATTCTTCAGCCAGATGGGCCTTATGCAGCAGAACTAAAGGAGTAGTTTTTCCTTGGATCTAGTCATGGGGTCTAGTGAGTCTTCCTTTGTTTTTATATAGACTTTCGATTGAGCCCAAAAGACTTCTTAAAGCTTGTGTTTACCTCTATTTCCAACTGAAGACTAGCTCTAAGTTGTTTCTTTCCCCTTGGGGGTTGGGACATTACATATGCTTGGCCTAGTTCGCTATAATTCATAGAGATAGTAGTAACAATATATGCAGGAGAGCTGAAGAGATTAAACTCTAGTGTAGAAGATCTGTTAGGTGTCTCTTCTAGAGGCAATACTAATGAACTCTTCAACAAAAAAACTTGTGGAGTCCTATGAATGAAAGTTCACTCAAGTAGTAACCTAAGCAGTAATCAATTTGGGAAAAGGGATATTACCATGTTCATTTATCTTAAGACTTGCAGCTGCAAAAGCCATCTCAGCATAATGGCAGAAACATAAAGAGAGCAAACAATAGAACAACAGCTTTCAAATTCTACGAAATCATCATCAGCATATATATATATATATCTACATTATAAATAAGATTGTCTTTCTTTTAATCTATACAATATAGGGGAAAAATAATAATAAGAAACAGGAAATATAACTAGGTCAGTCCCATATACAGGTCTTTCCAATTATTCTTTACCACTGGCCAAAGCAAAGTACTCCACTCACTCCCTGATGCACAACATCGAATATGACACATAATCAACAAATGGATTTTCCCTCGCATTTCCACATTTCAAGTATTTGAAAATCCAATAGACAATTTCTATTTCCATTATCAACTTGATGCTAGGAAACCAACTGTTCTTTCTTACTGTTTACCTCTTCAGCTTTGTTGCTCTCTTCTTGTGCAGGTTGTTTTCCACCAGCAGGGTAAGACAATCTCCGGGCCTTTGTGGTTCCCTTTCCATTGGTTAAAGGAAGTTTGACCGAAACAGATGTTTTAGGTGTCAGTGGAATTACATTCCTACCAACCTTGCTAGACTGCCTACTCTGGGGTTTCTTTGGGCTAATAGACTTAGCAGGGACACGGCTTTCCCATGGGCGGGCAGCAATCCAGCGTTCCAACCAGCTCCAACCCCAATTAGTCTTATTAAGTTCATAATTACCCAGACCATGGATCTGACTAGCATTGGCCCTCCACTGCAAATCATGGTATAGTGTCCATTTCAATTGGAGCCAGTGAGCCAAAATAATGAGAATCACACATTTTCATTTTGGAGAACATACCTGATGAGAAAAGGCATATGCCATGGTTCGCTCCCGCTTAACTGCTGCTTCTTCTCTCTGATGTATCCTTGCAAGAGTTTCCTCCATCGTTTCAGAGCCACCACACCATTCCACCTATTATCCATTTGAACTACTACTCAGATGGTGAAAGATAAAATGGGGTAATTGGGTTTAAAAAGGCCCATGTATGAAATATTTTAATTGAAGGACACTGGCCCTGGCAGTAACCAGTAAAAAAGATGTACTCAAGTTTCTGATCTTCAAATGAAAAAAAATGGAAAAAGAAATGATAGGCCCCAGGGTTTGATTTCAAATTGTCAGCAAATGACAGACTTTGCTAAAGAATGAATCATACTTTAATCTTATCTTATCTTTTTTATATTAATTTAACCCTTTCTTTTTTTAGAGAAAGCACCAATGACATAAGGGATGAATCAAGAATCTCAGAATTGCTATCCTGAGGTAAGGAAAGTTTTAAAGGGAGAATTTCCCTGGATGCAGCCCCATCTAACAATTTTGCAATATTACTTTCAGAAACTGACAGAGCAAGGAGCCCAAACATCACTTCTCATAAGCTTCCATGGGAAAGAGATGCCATTTAGTCTAAAGATTATTGTCACTATTATTAATAAGTTCCCAGTCATGCAATTCCCCATGGATGGGGAGAAAGTGGTCTAACCTCTAGGCCATGAAGTTTTGCCTCAAGTTTCAGTTGATTCTCAAGTTTCTTCTGTCTAAGCCGACCTTCTGTTACCATGCAAAGTCTGCGAGCTCTAATCTGGGTCTGTATATTGCTCCAAGAGTGAAGATGGATCAATGTTGTTGTAGCTTGCTTCTTAACAGAATAACCTTGGGCTATGATTTGTAGTCTTACTGCTCCTTTCAAACGACGTAAAGTTTTCCTAGCCTGCAAGACAGAGGATGTGAAAATAAATCATTGAATCACAAGAACCAGCAAAAGAAAGATAATGCTTGTACATGACATCAATAAATTCACAATGAAAGGTTACACTGCTTCCCTGCTAGTTTTGATACATACTTATTAACAAGTTGATAAGCTAGCCACTTGATATTTGCTCAAGGGGAAACATAGGTTCATATTTTTCCAGTCACAAATTGGTGGCCAATTGCTAACCATATTATTTAGAACTTAGGCCTAGCAGAATAGAATCGTTACCAATTATTCAGCAGAGATCAAATACACACTCTGCAAATAGCAGATAAATAAGCAAAATTTTCAAGGTTCATATAGCCTACGCTAACTACAATTAACAGGGCAAAAATATCAAACTAGAAAGCAGGATCAGCACTGTTCCCTCTTATAACAGGAAGAAAGGACACTTTCAATGAGCCTAATCAAATGCAAACAGTTCCTGTTGAGAGCAAGTTCCTTCTTTTTGGGCCAAAAAGTTGCTAAACCTATGAACTTAAGGGCTTCCTGAAACTAGGGGAAATGTACTTCCATACAATATCTTCCATCTTGCAGGAATGCCTATACACCAAGGAAACACGTGACAGTCATACTGCAAACTGATTGATAATTATGAGAATGTCCAGAAAATTGGGGAAAATATGTTCTTATTTTAATGCATCCCAAAGATATGCCAATGAGCTAATCTTAGTCGGAAGCATATGACAGTTATAACATGCACTGCCCTAAAATTTTCCTAAAGGGAAGAACTTTACTGCTGTTTACTGACTTAATAATGACCTCAAAAATAGTTACCAACTTACTAGAAACACATTTATATCTTTCAATTGCTTGAATAGATACCATAACACTGACAATCCAGTTCAGGCATGTACCTTGGAAGTCATTATGACTACTATTTTACCTACTTTTCAAAATATTTTTGCATTCTCTCCTCCATGACCTATATTTTAACTCTTGTGACAAGGCCAAAGATATCCTAGTCAATTAGAGTGAATTATTTTATAAAGAAAAATCAAGTAGGCCTTCTTCTCTGCTTTCTATAACTGTTTATTTAATTCTTAAACTCACTCATCAAGGTGAAGACAAAATGGTTTGGTCTCTTTCAAAAAGCTGGGTTTCAGTGTGAGATTATTAAGGCATTGAAGATGGAGGAGAGAAATTTTCCATGACAAAGTATATGGCAAGTAAAATTCCACCATGAGTGGCTTTCTTTGGGTGGACAACCACCATGGATAAGACTCTAATGATGGATAATCTGAGATGATAGAAGTATTATAATCACTAATTGGTGCTGCACATGTAAATCTAATGGAGAGCCAGTCGATCATATTTTTTCTTCACTGCAAGATTCCTTGAGAATTATGGTCTTTTGTTCTCTGTTAGTATTTGGTGGCTTGGGTTACGCCAAGTTCTATGATTGGCTTATTGGGATGGACACTTTGAAAAACATGATTAGGGCTAAACTTGGAAGTTTGCTCCTTTGTACTTGATGTGGACCTAGAGGGAAAGGAATGCATTCACTTTTGAAGACAGTGAGCTATTAGTGGTGAAGCTGACAAGGGTCCAGCTCATTTGTCTTGACAGCTTTCGTAGATTTCATTGATCAACTGAATCTCAGATTTTATTTTTCTTTACTATGCTTTTTCTTGCTTGGCTCTACGTATACTTCCCGTGTACTAAGGTTGTGCCCCTTTTTTCTCTTTTTCAATTAATTTCATTTACTTAGAAAAGAAAAAAAAAAAAAAAAGCAGAAAAGATTTGGTTTAGTCCATTGACCAAAGCTCTATTGGTTTATAATTTTCCAAAAGAAATTGATCAAAATTAATCCAAGCCTGCCTAACCAAAGAGTTACTAAAGATTTAAGACCCTCGAATGATTGCTTTCCATTTACTTGGATCTCTCACTGCTCTTCAGCAATGAGCAAATAAAAAATTGTTTTTGTCAATGCAAGATGTTAAATGGATATTATAATCAGATGGAAATCCTTTTTGCATAATATTGTACAAATTTGTTAGCATGCATGTTTTAGTATATTTTCAACTGTCAATTCCTCATGACAAATGCAAATAAAACCTAGGACCATCAGAAGTAAAAAGGACAACAACAACAACAACAACAACAACAACAATAAAAATAACAAAGCCTTAGTCCCAAAAAAATAAAAAAATAAAAAAATAAAGAAAGAAAAAAAGAAGAAGAAACTTATTAAGGATGGCACTGCAATAAACAAACTCATCTTAGATCATTCTATTTAGGACTCTTGTTTGTAAATTTTGTAACGTGACATGGCCAATGAGCTCTAGTGGTATTTTTTTTATTCCCATGAGAATGGCGGAGGGTGACTTTTGGGCATGTGTGTAACTGTAACTTACCAATATAATAAAATAAAACAATTTGTAACTCAACATACGATGTAAGCTCGGAATGCAGTCTGAATCTTTGTAGCAGCGATATCCTCAACTGGCATGCCAAGTAACCCATGATTTCTACTGTTAGCGCCATTGGCAAACCATGAGTGATTCTTTGATTTAAAGGGATCTGTTGATTTCGCAGAAACTGAGGATCCCTGTAACAATGTGTCAGAAAATATGAGAATCAGCAACTTTATACCAACTTTAGTCCTGCATAATAAGCACATGTAGTTCATGGTAAAGCTACCAGTTGATCAAATGTACTTTTTTTTTTTTTTTTGATAAGTACCAGTTGATCAAATGTTCTTCACCTATTCCATGACAATGTTATATAAAGTTATACCTTCTATCATGTCAAGCATGATATATAACAATAGGCCCATTGAAAACATAAATTATAAATCCCAAACCTTGACAAACTCTATTTAGGTTTCCTATTCCTGAACTCAACCACCTCTTCAGTCTTCAAGTAACGATATATAATTTTGCAACAATAGCTCATTAATTTCAATTCTAAGCCAAAACCTTGACTAACTCTATTTAGGTTTCCTATTCCTAAGCTCAATCCCCTCTTCAGTCTTCAACAATATATAATGTAGCAACAATAGCTCATTAATTTCAATTCTACGCCTATAATTAGTAGGAATTCAATGTGACAGCTAAAGGGATTGCAAATTAGTAAGAAGACAACAATTTAGTTTTTGGTCCATTGGAGGCCTGTTGGGCAAATAGTCCCATTTAGCAGTATTATTGCAATTGAAGGGCTCCATACCTTTACTTGTTTTGAACTGCCGCGCTTCCCTTTCTTTGAGCCGATTATCGTCTTAAACCAATGTCCAGAACCCATCCCTGCTATGAAGAATCTGTGTTTAACTCAACATACCCCTGAAAGTAATTCCAAAGTAGATCTAGTCAAAATCAGCATTGAGAAAACAACATCAAGTTTAAGAATTTATAACATTTAGTTTTTCTTTTCCTCTACTACTCACTACTCAGCAACCAACCAGACAATCATCAACAGGATGCTTGCGGCTGCCACATCTTGTTAGTAGTTATAAAACAATCACAACTCAATTAACAAATACAAAAATGATATGAAACAACTCCACAAGATTTCAAACTTAACTAAATTGGAATCAAAGAGAAGGAATCATAATCTTATAATAATATGCAAGACAGCTTTCACCAATTGATTATATACCCACCAAAAATTCAATAGTATATCAGACAAGAGACTACATTACAACCAACTAATCATAGAAAGTAACAAACAACTGGATTCCAAAAGAATCTGCATTATTCCTAGTAATTCTCTTACAATTAGCTTCCAGATCCCACATATTCCCTCCCAAGTAACAACTGGGTGTCCCCAAATTATATTTGTAATGCCAGAAATGAAAGAAAACAGCACAAACATAAACAAAAGAGTAGGTGGGTAAGCATGACGTACCAGAGAATCGGCTCCAAAGGGTCCAAAACAGACCCTTTTTGAAAAATGGGCACTCAAGAGATCTTGGGAGCAAAAAAGGTGTTGACAATAGTATTAGTAGTAGTAAAGAGGAAGGAAAGCTTGAGAAAATAATAAAAGGAAAGGTGGGTGTGCAATATGGCTCGCCATGGCCCCAACACTAGCTTTCCTTGTCTTTCTTTATTTTTACTTCTACTACAATTTTTTTCCTGAAATAAATATTCAACCCCCCCAAAAAAAAATCATGGTACATAAAACGATAAAATATTTCTCTCTCACTCATATTTGTTGTTCTGTCTGTCTCTGAGTCCTCAATCAAAGGCTCAACCAACGCTACACAGCTCATGTGGATGTGAATGTTGTGCAGTGTGATCAGTGCTGGAGTTGGTGTTGGTGTTGGTGTTGGATTTTGTATTTTTAATTTTCTTTTATTATTTTGAGGTTTGACAATTCAACAGATGGTTGGCTAAAGCGACAGCAGAACAAACAGTGACAAATTTTTTTTTTTTTTTAATGAATAAACAGTGATAAATGATCATGCTTGATAGTGATGGGCTGCCTTTCTTAAATGGAATATGGTGGATTAGTCTGCGGCCTACTGATCTTCCTCAAAAGGGAATTTTCAGTTATTGATATGAGTTTCGCAATG
The DNA here is from genome assembly GCA_029955455.1 of Quercus agrifolia. Taxonomy (NCBI): domain Eukaryota; kingdom Viridiplantae; phylum Streptophyta; class Magnoliopsida; order Fagales; family Fagaceae; genus Quercus; species Quercus agrifolia. The sequence goes on along the minus strand of JARQAD010000002.1, from coordinate 41,187,146 downwards.
GAACAAAAAATAATTTATGTAATCATAGTCTTTTGATAGTGAGTGCAATGTACTCTCAAACTTTTTTTTTTTTTGAAATAATGTACTCTCAAACTTGGTCCATCACACAATCCGGTCTAATATTATTTCTGAGATATCGTATGCACAGGGAGGGAATTAGTCTGGCAAGATGTTGAGAGCATTCATACCAAAAATGTGAAAGTGCTATATTATTATTTTAGCACCAAAACCCCAAGAAAACCTTCAACATCACAGCTCTCAAATGCAAAAAAGCTTGACACTCAGCTACAGTTAGCTCAGGGCCGGCCCAAGCCTAGGCAAGTTAGGCCTAGAACTAAGGCCCCACCCCCAACTCCCCAAAAAAAAAAAAAAAAAAATTCCCTCTTAGGGAAAAAGGCCCACTTCTCGTGGTTAAAGTCACAAATTTTTATAAAATTATTTATATATATATATATATATATATATTAAAGGTTATGCATTTTTTTTATTAGTGATATTAAGGATATTATAAATTTTACTATTGGTTTACAAATTGTCATGTTATTAATTACAAAAAAATGATTTAAATATTCATTAGTTAAATTGATGAAGTTCATCAATGAGAGTTAATATCACTTTATATTTTGAACATTTTATAATACTTTTAGCGCATTTTTCCTTTTCATTTCTATTAAGACTCTCAAAGTACGAGACTAATAAAACCCTAACCCAATTGAAATCCTAAAATGTTTCAAAAAATGTTGCAAATGTATTAAATCATCAATTATAGATTAATCTCTCCTAATAGTTTGAGATTTTAATTTTTGTAAACTGATATCCTACAAAGTTACACACCAAATAACATCAATTCTCTAAATGAAATTAACTTTAGTTTAGTTGGTATTATTTATCAAATTATATATTTAATGTATCAATTTAACCATGATTTTATTAATATTAAATAATTTTGTTTAATTAATATTTACATATAAAAAGACCATATAAATTTTTCACCTTAGGTTCTAAATTATGTTGGGCCGCTCCGGAGTGAGTTGCCATCTCTAGTAGCTCATTGTAGCAGAACATGGCAATACGGGTCAGAATTTTTTGACCCGACTCGAAAAATACCTGATCCGAAGCAAAAACGAGTTGACCCGTGACTCGACCCGAAAATTTTTTTTTGCGGGTCAACCCGACCCAACCCGAATAACCCGTGACTTGACCTGTTAAAAAAAATTTGCAAAAAATATTTAAATTATGTCATGATACTAAGGGTCTGTTTGGATAGGACTTATTTTGCTGAAACCGAAAACTTATTGCTGAAATCACTGTAGCAAAATAATTTTTAAATGTGTAAATAGTACCGTGGGACCCATTTTTAATGAAAAAATTGATAAAAAATGAAATTTGTGGGTCCGTGAACAGTACACTGAAAGCCTAGCTTCAGCCTTCACACGTTACACCATTAGAACACACATGTTACACAAGGCAAGGGCCTTTCAGTGATTGCCGATTGTCATGAGACAAAACCATTAGACCACACACGTTACACAAGGCAAAGGCCAAGGCTGTCAAGAGTCAGACAACCATTAAAAAAAAAAAGAAAAAAAACTCATTTAGCTGAGCTACAATTTGAAGGTATGAATATTTGCAGTGCTGAATCTGCTACCAACATTGAGTAGATTGAGATTGAAGTATAATTCTTATAAAATATTTACTTATTCTTCTTTACTTAATATGTTATGATTATTTTTAAATCTTTTTTTGTTTAGTTTATCTTTTTAAGTAATCTAACTTTACTATTATTTTAAATGCAATAAGAACATGTACATTTAAGAAGATTGATAACTTGTTACTTTGCTAGCTTACTTGTTTTGTTTGTTTTAAGATTTATCTCATTTTGAAGATGTAAACTTGTAATTATATGCATTTTGATAGTAAATTATTAACATTGAAGACTTTTTCCATCATGAATTTATGACTATAAATAATTTTTGTCATACTCAAAACTATCAGAATTGGAAGGATATTAACAAGTGGCATTAAGTACAATTCATTTGTTTAATTGATTTTATTCATTCTCTTTAAATAAGTTGTCATTGATTTATTTTTGTAATTGAAAAAAAAAAAAACTTGTTTGAAAAATATGGGTAAAGCTAACCCAACCTGATTGACCTATTTAAAAATAATTCGTTTTGATCTACTACCTGCAACCCCGATTGACTCGACCCGCACGTTTTGTCACGTCTAAGCAGAATGTTTAAGCAAAATATTATCTTCTAATCCCTTTCGCACGCGTGCCTTTCCTTTTTCTCTCTTTCTTTTCACGCGTGTATTCTCTGTCTCTCTTTTGTTGCTTCTCCCCTGCTATCACCCACGCCAATCACCCACACCAATCACCCACGCCGCTAGCCCTCTCACCCCAGCCATCTTGCCCCTGCCTTGAATCACCTAATCCATCTCTCACTCTTAGATTTTCAGATTTTCTCTCTTCTTTCATTCTCTCGATTGTGCTGTGGGTTTTGGTGGTTCCGGTTTATGGGTTTTGTTTTTTCGGTGTAGGTTTGTTGCGTTTTGATCGGTGTGGGTTTGTTGTGTTTGTGGTTTTTATTTGATATTCGAGTGTCTGGTAAAGATCTCATCAAGAGTACACTATCAGCCATTTGAGCTTGTGGATGTTTGGAACATCCAATGGAGTGGCCAGACGAATGTGTGTGAAGAGTTGGTGACCGATATTTGTAGCTATTTTCACTTTTCTTGGTTCTTTATCGTGGAAGAGTGAATGACATGAAAGAACCATTTCTATCTCATGAAGTGGTGGTTGGCTGTGGGCCTGTGGCTATGGGTTTGCTTGGATGGGGTTGAGAAGAATGTGAACTATTGGGACTGCTTCAGATGAGAGAGACACGGATAGGAGGAGAGAGAATAAAAAAAAAATATTTAAATGTAAAAGAAAATAGTAACTTTGATGTGGAATGAATTAAAAGGGAGTTGTTGAAATAGTTAAAGTCGGGTTTTGAGTTGTTAAGAGTATTAACATTAAGAAATGTTACTCTATCTTATTTTATTATCTCAAAAAATTACTTTATCAATTATATCATATCATTTTATAATATTTTTAGCATCTCAAATTTTTATTTTCATATTCTACTCATTAAAATAATATATTTACACAATAAAATAATATTTCCTCAATCACTATAATTTATTCTATAGTGATGGATAGAGAGAGATATAATAAAATATTAGTTTTTCTTTTAGAATTGTGCTACAGTGCAATTCTAAAGATAGAATTGCACTATAGCACTATTGTAAAAAAATTTGCAATACTTAGCAATAGCATCTCCTGATGCAATACATTTTGGGGCTTGAAATACCAAATATCCCTTACATTTTGCATTAGCTTTCCCCAATGCTAATGCTCTAAGGAGTTGTTTAGTACATCAACTTAAACATATGTTTTGAGTTTTTAAACAATATTACACGTATTTTTATACACTTTTTTATTGACACATATTTTTAAAACTGTTGTTTAAACACACGTATTAAACATGCCTAAATCTTAAAAATTTTAAGATTTTTGATGTGAATGCTCCGTGGCACTTATCTTATAGACATCTAGTTTTATTTAGTTATTTATTTTTATTATTTTTATTTTTATTAGAAAATGATAAAAAGTGAATTACTCTGGTGAAATGTTGAGACGCCACTTTTTTAAATTAAAATAAAAAAAATCTGGCTTTCTTAAATTAAAGGGGCTGCCTTTCTTGAATATGGTGTGTCACTCTTGCAGTCTTGCTTACAAATCTTTCTCAAAATAGGATTTGTAAGGGAGTGTTTCGTCAAGGAATTTGAGTAATGTTATTTGGATGCTTTTGATATACGTTTGAGTGAAAAAGTGTGTGAAAAAGTATGTAATGTTGTTTAAAATGCTCAAAAGTGTGTTCAAATTAAATTACTAAACACCTCCTAAATTATTGATGTTAGTTTCACAAGGGAACAAAAATTGATTAATGTAATCGTATGATTAATTGATTAGGGTTTTGGACTTGGGTGCTTTGTGTCCTACTCCTACCTACGAGTAAATAGTAAATAAATACTGGAGTTAAGGTTGAAAAGTATTTCGGCCATTGATGACTTGTACTATTTTCTTGGGCCCGTGTAGGACAGTATGAGTTGGTGTGGCAAAAAATAAACTCACGACCTTTGGCTCATAAGACCAACGCTCTAACCAACTGAGCCACGTGCACCCTGCGGCTGTCTTCAATTTGGTTCTTTTTTAATTGATACTAGTGCATAGCTCAAAAACAATAATGTTCAAATTATATATTTTTTTAAATAGAGGTTTAAATTATACAGGTATTAGTTTATACTTTTTTTTAAGTCATACATTTTTTTTTTTTAAATGTAATGGTTTCTCATTATATATGATTTAAAATTTAATTAGTTTTAAACTTTTCAGTTTTTGCACCAAATATTTTACTTGTCAACAAAAATTAAAAACTTAAATAGATACGTAGTGGAAAATTAGATTTCAATTAAAATTCAATTTAGAATCTAATTAGATTTGAACTCTTCAATTTTTACACTAAATAATTCATCTGAAAAAAAATTAAAAATTAAATGAAACACGTAATGCAAAATTGAGAATATATATATTATTGAAAAACTTCATCTTTCTAGCTAATCTTTTTTTTTTTTTTTTTTTTTTTTGTGTGGTAATTATCTTTCCCAATAATCAACACTTGACAATTTCATTTATATGGTCCGACAAAAAATTGTTCATTATTTATGAAAAATAAAAAATAAAGCATCAATGGTTTTGTTAATTTCATTAAAAGTTACTTGAAAGTTGGAGATTATCTTCCATATGTATAACATGATTCCTAATTGTCTTCCATTCATGACTGACCGCTCTTCTTCTCTCATAGATCATCGTGCATTAGATCCATGATGTCCCACCAACTTTAGTTTAAATTAAAAAATCAAGTTAGCATGATGCTTTTAATTAGCCATAAAAAGAAGTCAGCTAGCTTAACCACTTAAAACACATCAAGAGGAATTTGTTGGGGGATCCTCAACACACACATCTATTTGATTAAAGAAACCGTGTTTGATATACCAACCAATTTGACCAACAGTGGTTTTCACAATATTATTAGCCATGTTAAAAGCCCACCCACCTATTTTAATACCAATATTAACAATATTATTGGATTCAAGAAATTTTTTTTTTTAGAGTTTCAACCTATGGTGACCGCTCCTTTTGATGATAGGTTTTTATCATCAGATTAAGATACAAATTAATTTTTGGTGTAGGCGGGGATTGAACCCCATATCTCTTATACAACCATCAGAGATTTTATCATTTGAGCTAACTGGAACCCACAGATTCAAGACCTCAATGAGCATAATTGGCATTATTATTAGCTATTTGGGCACATTGCTTTCCCAAAACTCACCCTAATATTGCTCTCGCTATATATGTTTATTTCTCTGGCTATAAATGTAAAGACAGAAAATCATGTACTTTTTGTACACTCTAGTAATTAGCCGTATGATGCATAGAAAAATTTTATAGGCTCATGTTTTAATTACATGACTAATACATTCCAAAAGTCATATAAAAGAATTCCAACATTTAGGGAACCAAATTTATATTTAGATAGCAATTTTTATAGCCAAACGAAGCAGAAATAATGTTTTATTTATTCAATCCATATTCCATGTGAAATTTATAAAGCTAAAGGTACCTTTTTGCTTAAATTTACTAGAGTTTATTAGCATTACAACTTATCGGTAGCAGAAGAGGTAAAAGATTTATACTCTAAAATTGACATTGTTTCAAGTTCATCATATCCCCATATTCTACACCTCATTTAAAAATAAATAAAAAAATAAACAAATAAAGAAATTTCAAAATACCGTTGGCATTATATTGCAAAATTTCATTGAGCTAAAGTGCAAGAGAGCATAAAAATTCTCGCTTAAGCATCAATCTCAAGTCTCAAAACTCTAATGTCAAGCCTCTTGTTGATGTTGACACCTGATCTACAAAAACTAAATATACAAAAGCATAAATATTTACAGTCATCCAATCCAATATCTTTGAATACCTATACTATTCCCCTTTCTGAAGAAATTAAACAAAAAAAGTAACTGGTAATGATGATTCATTTAATCTTTTCAATCAAAACCTTGCCTTTGGTTTCTACCATATTGTTCATTTTGACAGAGTGCTTATTGCCTTCATAAGCCATAGCTGAATTTTTCTCTGCCCCTACATATGTTGCAAGAGAAGACCAAGCTTCACTTGGCTGCTCATGGTCATTAAAATTCCCTCTTGATAAGAATTTAAGTTTACCAAATATTAGTTTTCTAATTCCCAATTCATTCCACTTAGTTATGGCAAAAAATTGACGGAAAGAGAACATACTTGATTCTAAACTTGCAGCAGCCAATGATGGTCGGCACAAAGAGAACAATATTTTTAGTTCAAGCATTTCTTTGAACACTTTGTGGGAAATTGGGAAACCAAAAGGAAAAAATAGAGATAATTAATTTAGAAAACCATAAAAATATAATCTGTTAAATTATAAACCAAAGAATACACGATCTCATTGATTCTAAAACCACAAAATCATATGGCTGATTAAAAGTGCCAACAATTTCAAACTAACCACATATATAAATTCTATAAATGGTAAAACACAATGTTATTAAATGCAACACAAACGTAGTATAAAATCAATTCATTAAACTGCCATAGAAAAATCAAAATGGGTCCATTCAAATTGCTGTAGAAAACACATAACAAAAAGTAGTAATAGTTCAAATAAATTATTTTATTTGGTTGCATAATAGTAAAATCAAGTTTACTCACTACAAATAATCTTCCTTTAAGCAGCTAAAAAGAAAAACAACATAATGATAATAATAGAAATAAACAAAGGTAAATAAAACGAAAAAGAAGAAGGGGAAAAAAATTTAGCATAATTGCAAAGTAAACCTGTTAGGAGCAACAGATGCAATACAAATACTCCAAGAAAGCTCTCCTTGAGAACCACTTTCTACCTGTTAGAGATATATTAGTCTATTAACATATGTCCAAGTTTAATTCTACTTTGTGTGCAAGCCAAGTCTTCTACTTTTACTAAAAGTCTATTAGTCTAGGGTTTAGTCTATTATATATAACCATGTTATGGTTCATTGTTGATAAGGGTATTTTTAGACCTACAAAGCTGACGACATGACAAGTGATATGGATAATTTTGTAACATTGGTACTCACCCATGATAAGGCCAAAAGGAGATGGTCTTAACAACCAGTCGGTCTCACTTGTGTCCATTGGCAAGTGACGATAGTAGGAAGTCTACGGCTTCACCTCGAGGCTGACGAGAGCACCCTGGGCGACCAAGATAGAAAGCTGACGCCGATAAGCCGAAGGGGGTATGCGAGACTTTGATGGTTCTGACGTGGCATTACTTTGTCCCCACGCATACGTGTATAAGGAAGTAACTTGTGCCCCACGCTTAGTGTTAATTAAAAGGACTCCTACAAGGAAAGGGTTTCGCAAAATACACTCATGGAGACTCTTATAAGGAAAAGGCTTCTAAACCAAGGAAGAGATATCAACCCTTTACTACTATAAAAACCCCAAAACCCTCACAAAACAAGGTACGCACAATTTCTTAAAAGCTCATACTCTCTGGCATTGTTGGAGCTCTCTTCTAACTTAACCTTTGGAGGGTCTTTGGCCGGTACCACACTGGTACTTTTTGTAAGGTCTTCTTCTTTTTCTATGTTGGGTAGGTCTGGTATCGAGTACTTGAGGACTGTGCAACTTACTGAAGATTTTTCGGCATCATCAATTGTAATACAGGTTTTGTACTATACTCTTATATAATAAAAATGTAGCTCTTAAAGGTTTCTATTGTGGAAGTAGACTGTAAGGCTGAACCACATAACCTTAATGTTCTTGTGTTCTTATTTTATGCTTCCATCTTTTGCATCTATTCAAGCATATTCAACAAGGAAAATATCATAGCTAATACTTAAAATGGTATTAGAGCCACTTTCTTGTGGCCATGGTTTTCTATCCCTACGGTGTGTTTAAAAACAATCTTTGTCTTCCTTGGTATTTCTTTGCTGTGTTCATCTTCTTTGGCTTCTCACTGCTGCCGTCAAAACTCTTCGGTATAGTTAAGCCACTGTTAGAAGTCGCATCAACACTGCACGACCATTGTCTTCCTCAGACCACCGTCATAGAGCCAAACTTCATTCAAGGGATTTTTTCAACCTTATCAAATCTTAAGTTTTCATTAAGCTTCAATCTTGAGTTTAAGAGGGGATGTTAGAGATATATTAGCCCATTGACATAGGCCCAAGTTTAATTCTACTTTGTGTGCAAGCCAAGTCTTCTACTTGTATTAGAAGTCTATTAGTCTAGGGTTTAGTCTACTATATATAACCATGTTATGGCTCATTGTAACACAGATTTTGTACTACACTCTTATATAATAAAGATGTAGCCCTTAAAAGTTTCATTCGTAAATGTAGGCCGTAAGGCTAAGCCATGTAACCTGGTGTTTTTGTATTTTTATTTTATACTTCCCTCTTCTGCATCTATTTAAGCATATTCAACATGGAACATATCATAACTAATATTCAACACTACCAATACAGTCACTGCAATTCTATCACCTTCTCATCGAATTTGACAAAACCGTCAATTATACCTATTTCAATTCCATAATGGCATGTCAAATATTAACTAAAGAATCACAAACAACAAAAACATTTTGTTTCTTGCTTTCCCTCATGCTCTTGGTGTCAAATGGAGGAAATGGAAATTTGAATGGGCATGTCGTAGAAAGAATTCTTAAGAATATAAAAGGACCATTGGGTTTGATGTGTGGTAACAGTTTGATTGAAGATTGACTGAGAAGAGGTGGGAATCTGAAAGGGCGAGCTCAATTATGAAGAAGCAGAAAAGCCAACGTTGAAATGGCCTCAGTTGTTTTACATCAAATCAAATCAAACAAAACGTTACTTTATTTATTATTATTATTTTTCTCAGAACATGCCTTTTGGTTAAAAAAAAAAGTGGGGAAATAGAAATGTATAAAATTAATAGAGTATTTAAAAGAAGCTTTAGTGGATATTTATTAAAATTGTGGAATTTATAGTGCATATTTAAGTTTTTTATTTAATTATTGATGACTCATAGCAAAAAGATTGGTATGTATCAATAATTGTCTGTCATGTAGCGTTTTTTTCTTTCCACATCATACTTAATAGATGGAAGAAGTTACAAAAGATGAGGTGTGTCATTGCTTATTGTTAAAGAGACACATGTCACTATTTTGTGTATCCACACGAGTTGCAGAACCACTTGATGTGTGGGAATAGATAATTATTTTATAATTATAGTATAATGTATAATTTGTTGAAAATAATTTGTTTTCCATAAAAATTAAACAATTTCTAAAGTTATTTTTCATCTTTCTATCTCTACCAATATATCATTCTATTGTTTTTGATGTAGTGTTTGATTGATATTTTTCCCTTATGATTTTATCCATATTCTTTGAAGTTATGTTATAGTGTGATGTGTTTTTCTTTTTTAATTTTTTATCTACAACTAAACTTTTTAAGTTTTAAATAAATCATTCAAATTTCTCATTCTTTTAAAGGAGATTATCATGATAATCAAAACTCATAACAAAATTACTTTCTAATATTATTCAAATAATTAATAGAAAAATTCAAATTCATAGCCAATATTGTGTTTTGATATAAATTCAAATTCTCACTTCTAGAATAACTAAGTATTAAATCAAGCAAAATTCAAATCAAAGTCATAATAGGGAGCAAGATAGGGAACTCAAAAACATAACATCAAAATGTATTAACCCAAAATAAAATTATAAAAAATATAATAATTCATCAACATTAAGTGGAGTTGCAAGAAATAATAAAAAATCGAGAGAGAAAGAATAATCATTTTTCATGAGAGAATGTGAGAGATAATAACAAATTTATAAAAAATTAGATGAGAAGAAAAAGAGTTAAAAGACATAGTAATAAACATCAAATTATCATAGTCAAACAATGTAATAGAATAACACTATATTCATATATACTATCCGTATTATGCAATAAGATAACATTTATGAAATCAAATAAAAGAAAAAAGATAACAACTTAAAAACACAAAACAAAGTCCCATTAACCCAAAGTAGTGTTCTTAAAACACAAAAGTTAATCAACCTAAAATAGAGATGTAAGATAAAAAAAAAATCCACCAAAAAATGAAAAATAAATTTAAGAGAGAGAGAGAGAGAGAGAGAGAGAGAGAGAGAGAGTTGGAAATAGGTCAATGATTTAATTGCTGATGTGACTTAACAGGAGCTTAGTAACATTAAATGCTACGTTTTAGTTTTTAGATATATATATATATATATATATATATATATATAGATTGATTGCATAAAAGTGATGGCACTATTGATGCAGAAAAATTGTTCGTTCCTTAGTTGCGTCTTATCTTACATTGAATAAAAGGGAAGCGAGGAGGAGAAGGAAAGATTCCCACAACAAAAACCTCATCCCATACTATTCAGATGCTATCATTTTAGCCATATATGCCACAAAGGTCAAATATCTAGGATTCTTGTTTTGGGAATTTTCTCTAATATGGTAAGAAATTGTTTGGAAAGGATATATTTGACATTTTTTGGCTTTTCTTCTTTCTAAACACTTCAAACATTTTTTTTCTTGGCCTTTTTCTTTATAACAAAAGCATGTTATATTCTCATAATTTGAGTGTTTGGAAAGCTCAATGTAGTTGGAAAATTTTAAAAGGGGACTTAGTCTTTAAAAAGAGAAATGCGGCATTGCTCGACCTAAGAGAGAAGTTCACACTGACCTATGAAGGACCATATGTTGTCAAGAAAGTTTTTTCGGAAGGAGTTCTAATCCTAACTGACATGGACGGAGAAGAATTCCAAATGCCTATGAATTCTAACAATGCGATTCGATACTATGCACAATGTCGTCCATATGGAATCAATAGCATGGATACCGTATTTTTCTGTCCTCGATTTACGTGTTGGACTTTGAAAATTCCAAAAATATCATTTTTCTCACTAGGGGACCACAGAAACATCTAGATTATCATGGTTCAACATGTTCAGGCATCAGAGCATCAGAGCACTCAAAGTGCCATTTTAGGTCAAAATGACCAAAGTGTCCCTAGTCAACCCAGGGTTGACCAAAGGTAAAAAACACACCAAACCAACAGTTTTCATGATTCTACATCGAATCCAAGCTTATTGGAGCTTTTTTATCAACTTTGACCAAGTTTAACCTAAAGTTGACTCCTAACGACGACCAAAACCCTAATTTTAATCTGACCATTGAAACAAGATGAAACCAATGCCATTGTAAGGAATATTGAATTAACTTTCCAATGACTACTCATAGGTGGAAATTGGAGTTAAAGCGGTTGAGATATCTTGAACACCATCTTGGGCATATTAGATCGTTTCTCGAAGCCATAACTTTTGATCCGTTCGTCTGCTTTTCAAAATGTCAAGTGATTAAGAAAATAGACATCCATACCTTTCTAAAAATACTAAGATTGGGTAAATCAAGTTGGAAATGGCCTTCAAATGAGTAGTCGAAGTTCAAACTGGAAAAGCTAGAGAAAAGGACAAGAATACTGATGTCAGCAAAAGGGAATTGGGGTGCACTTAGTGCACGTCGGAAGATGGACATTCAGTTAAAAAATATATAAGCCCCCAGCTCCTATGGGCGCAGCGGTTTTCTCCTTTGGAAAGGGGAGTACGCCTCGATCAAGTGGACCAGGGTAGAACAAAGATTGGAGTCGCCACCTAGATTAGGGCTAGGAACCATATATATAGTGCCCTTACGTGGAAGGAGTAATCTTACTATTAGAGTATGGGTTTAGAGTTTAGGCATGAGGATGGGAATGTGTCAGACACCCAACCACTCTCGATCTGTGGTTCGGCTTCCAGTCATTGTGTCTTATGTCTTAATCTCACTAAAGGCTCATTTAATATTGTTATCTATACCCTTACACAATAGCATACATCTAGCAATCAATATGGTATCAATCATCCTAAAACCCTAACATACATCTATCATGGCAACTCATATCAAACTTAGTATACATCTATCAAGCACATCATTTCATCCGAGGCTACTAACAAACAAGATATCACAAGGGTAGAAACATAGACATGGCAATAAGATATTAGAAACATCTAAACATAGTATCTGAGCATCAAACAAACATGTTCATTGTGTTCATCATCTAAAATGCATGTTCATGTGAATGCATGACTTACCTCACTTACCTTATTGCATCACAACACCTATGCATGGACATGTGAATTCATGTTTATGGCAAAACAAAGAAAGCTTTAAAGGAAAACCCTAATCTAACATATGAAGAACAAACAAGTAAACAAAGAGAGAGAGAGAGAGACTCAAAAACATAAGAAAGGATCAAAATAGAGGCATATTACATGAAAGAAAGAAATAAATAGAAGTAGAAAACTTAGATTAGTGTTTCTGAGCAGGAGTATGTGTGTGTATGCATAAGCCTGCATGGGTGAGCTAGTTGTATACGCACGCATACTTTGAGAATGCGGCTGTTGATACTGTATTTCGTCTGCCTTTAATTTGCGTGCCGGACCTAAAAAAATCTAAAAATATTATTTTCTCTCCATGGGGCCGCGAGAACATCTAGAATGATGTGGTGCAACCCGTTCGAACATTGGAGCACTCAAAGTGCCTCTTTCAACTAAAATGACCAAAATGCCCTTGGTCAACTTAGGGTTTACCGAAGTTCAAAAAAAGTCAAAACCCTCACAAACAACACTTTTCATAGTTTTACATCAAACCCGAGCTTTTCGGAGATTTTTGCAACTTTGACCAAGTTGACCTGGAGTTGATTCTTAACAGCCCTAGAAACCCTAATTTTGATTTGGTCATTAGAATGGGTTGAAACCAATGTCATTGTGAATATTATCAAATTCTCAGTCCAATGACTATTCATGGGTCGAAATCGGAGTTAGAACGGCCTAGATATCACGAAAACCGGGATAACGCATCGATCGATGCACTACTAACTTCTGAGAGCCATAACTTTTGATCTGATTGCTGGATTTTCAAGTTCCAACCTTTTCAGAAACAAGAAGTCAAGATCTTTCCAGGGGTGTCAAGACCAACCCAATCCAAAATCATTTGAAGGGGCCGCCGCCTTGTAAATCGTGTCGGGGCTATAAAAGGCCCTAGGCACGCTCCAGACCAAGAAAAAAAGAGACTCCCTAGCTCCCTTCTTTCATCCTGGATGAACTGAGCTTTTCTCCTCTCTTCTAAACACAAAAAACACCCAAAAAAAAAAAAAAAAAAAAAAAAAAAACACATCAAAGCCTCTTGATTTTTCTCTTCACCAAAAATACAAGGTAGTGTTCATACCCTTCATCTTCCTCTCCTTGGTTCCATACCTTGGATTTAAGGTTTAAGGGGTATGGATGTAGCTTTTTAACTACTATCCGTACCCCTTTTTCTTTAAAGCTTCATCTAACTTTTATCTTGCTTTTTTTGCCTTAATAATTGTTAGGCTTAGTGCCCTTAAATCCTATAGTATGATGCTATGTATGATATTATGTATGACTTAATATTGTGATTAATAAAGTTGTTTTATTATTATCTAAAATAATGGTAACATGAATATTCAGACATTATCATATAGTTCATGAGATGCATAGTATGTGATTTATGTGAAAAGTCACAGAAGATATAAATCACAAGTTCTTTGTAAACTCAAAATTTTAGTTTGTAGTCGGTGATGAAATTGGACATTTCATCTGTGAAGACTATAACATATCAACTAAGATGATTTGTCTTGATCTTGAAAGTGGAGACTTCTGATTGATATGTTTTAAGAGTTAAGACATATTGAACTAGACTATTATGTGATTTATTATTCTCTTAACGACTGTCAAATTAATAATAAATCTCACAATTTTTATTTACATGAACTCTTAATCCTGAGAGAATAATGGACTTGATCATGAAGTGTAGGTTGCTTTGATATATCAGGAGTGAAATCTAAAGTCACGGTTAAAACCTCAGTATGTTGGGTAGCCGCATTTAGTGTTAATGGAACATATATTCTTAAGATGGAATTCATAGTCTCTTAACGGAGATATAAAATATTCCCTTGAGATAATTTTAATGGGTTTGGTTATTCAGAATGTTAGGCCTAACTACTTTAGTAAAGAGTTACTAAAGAATATATTTATGAAATTGGATTTCATAAATATATGATGAATAACTTGAAGGATTAAACCGAGTACTCAAGGATTAAGATGTAGTAATCTACAAAGTGGCAGTCTATATTCATGACTTTGTATTACTACGAATATTTTATGAAGGGGTTGCATGTACAATAAATTCTTGGGATATAATTTATTAATAAGGCCTGGAGTGCAATTATATTTATGTAGTGGTATTAAATATAATTAACGGTAACTTTGGATTTGTCAAGAGTTGACAGAAAAGTCCAAGGCCCATTGGAGCTAGAGTCTTATTTGTTCCCTTTTGGTCCCACTCCAAACCACATACTAAAACCCAATTGGAAAGACCCAAAAGGCTAGCCCAATTAGATAATCAGTTATAAGGAGAGAAACATACAAAATTTTGTGAGAGAATGAAATGGTTTCTATGTGAGTGTTGGACACACTCTAATTCTCTCTTGAACACATTCATAGAAACTGATTGAGAGACCACACTTGTTGAGCATAAGTGGAATTGGAGTGAAGATTAAGAGTGTTCCCAATTACTTCTAATCTTTGGTTTTGAATTTCACCACACCAAGATACACTATTTTGTTCTTGTATTATGAAATTTACATAGTACATGTTATCAATTGCGAATGAAGTAGATCCGTTAATTTTCCGCTGCGTATGTTTTGTATGCGATGCAAACATGTATTTTTCCATCAATAACATGATTTATTGCTTTCTTTAGTATGTTGCTTGCTTTATTTGTGTTGCTAGCCTAAATCTCCTTGCTTTTTATGTCTTATGCCATGTTTCATGCTTAGATCTACATCCTTACATGCTTATATGTTTAGATTTACATGCTTTATGTTATATGCCATGTTTTCCTATGCTTTGTTCCTCTTTTAGTTCTAGGATGACGTTAAGGTTACATGCTCATATGCTTGTATAATGTTATTGGCTATGCCTTGCTTGGATCTATGTATCTATGTGTTTATTTCCATGCTATATGGTTAGATCCTTGTCTTCACATGCTTATATGCTTGGATCCATGTTCTTCCATGTCTATTTGCTAGGCTTCTACATGTTTACATGCATGTTTCTATGCCTATATGTCTAGATCTATGCTTTCACATGCCTATGTGCTTGGATCTATGTCCTCTACATGCTTTATGCTATCTTCCATGTGCTTGTGCACTCCATGCCATGTTTGTATGCCTAGACCTAGGCCATATTTGTCATGCCATGTGCTATTGTAGCCCTTTTGTTGCTTTGTCTTTCTTTCTTGTGTTTTGGCCTAATGGTTAGGACCCAATCTAGACCTTATGGTCTTTGTCATTGTCCTTACACCAAGGCCCTCATAAAAGGGTTTGGATCACCCTTATTTGCATGTCTATGCTTGCTTGCTTCTATGCTTTATGCTTGCTTCTATGCTTTATGCTTGTGTTAGCCTCTCTAGTTCTAGGCATTGCCACGCTTGACGCCTTTAGCGGGTTTGTGGCTGTATGGTTACACCTGACGCCCGTGAGGCTTTGTTTGGATGTAACCATGTAGGATGCATCACCATGATGCCGGTTGCTTCGTGCATACCTTTCCCTTTTTCCGCTCCGTGCGATGTTATGCTTATCATGCTTGTTTGTGCCACCCGTTGGCTTTTTATGCATCTTTGCATTCTTGCTTACATGTTCATGCATAAGTCTTGCTTGCTAGTGTGTCATCCATGCTTCAAGGCAATGAAGTTATGGACATTTGATCCAAACCTACATTTGTCCCCTATGAACACCACCTATTGTTTGCCTTTTTTGCTTGTTTGCCTTCTTGCTTGTTTGCTTGCTTTCTTGTTTCTTTGCTTGCCATGTCTATCATGCTTATCTGCTTTATGCCTTTTTATAGGGCATCTCTTTCTTTCCATTGCTTGTTTGCTGGTTTCTTGTTCTTGCCTTTGCATGTACACACATGGAGCGAGGACGCATGGAGTTAGGGCACGGTCTCCCAGGTGCAAGCATAAAGGGTGAGGAAGCAAGCATGTAGATATAAGCCAAGCGGCAATGTTCAGTAGGTTTAGGGGTCTAGCCTCTCACATTTGGTTATGTACTTTTTTAAACCCTTTCCTTCCTCCATCTTTTCTCTCTTGGATAGGTTGTATTAGGTTTATCATGCCATGAACCATTCGTCCTCATCTCTAGAGTATAGCAACCCCTGTTTACTTTCCTGCACCTATATGTTGGGCCGTGCTTTGGGGATGTAGGCATTTACTTTCCTGCTATATGTGCTAGCATTATGCATATATTTACATGCTCGCCCATTTCGGTGTGATTGTCACAGTCCATGTCACCTAAAGCAAAGCGATGCCTAATTTCCGCCGCAAAAGTAAAGTGACGTGTCGCTAGATTTTTGCCGTGGAAATCTGGTACTTTGCCTGAATGTCTTAGGAAAGCATAGGTTGGGACCAAACCCATTCAAAAGCCAAACCTAAAAGCCCCCATGCATGCAAAGCCTTGAAAGCCAAAGCCAAAATCATGTTTTTTACTGCCAATCTCTGAAAATTAAGGTTTTATCAAAACAAAGGACTGTCCTTGGACAGGCATTGTGGGGTGCCTAACACCTTCCTCATACGTAACCAAATTTTTGGACTCAAGAATTAGGATTTCTTACCATCCACATTAGAATAAGAAAAATTCCCTTTTTCTTAGCCTAAGATTGGTAATAAAATCAACTAGAAATAGGTGACCAATCACACCTTGGGTGGTGACTTCACTTTCCTTTGGTAATCCCTTAAAATTTGCTAAGATTCCTACCACACCTCCAAAGGTAGACCTACCTTCCTTCACTGAGAGAGAGAGAGAGCACCCGAAGAACCGCGTGAACCACACCAAGCGCACCAACCAATCGAGAAGAGGCCTTCAATGGGCCCCGAGCGCGCAAGAGTGTCACCATTGCATGTGGTCGAATGAAGGCTCGATGATGGTGGTTTTCTACTCCGTTCGAGGCCGAGCGTTGACAGATTGGCGACTTCACTGGGGATTGATGAAAGTTTAGCCTTTAGAGCTTTTGATAAAACCATAATCTTTAGACATTGGCTTTCAAAAACATGGGAATTGGCATTGGCTTCCAAGGCTTTCCTTTTTGAAAAGGGCTTATACTATATCCTAGTAGACTATCTTCAAAAGAGCAAAAATGTTTTCCAAAAAGGGTCTGTGAGTTATTTTCATGGGGCTTTACAGCTTTTCTCATGTGCTTTACAGCTTTTCTTATGTGCTTTACCGCTTTCCTCACATGCTTTACTGCTTTTCTCACTCGCTTTACTGCTTTCCTCACATGCTTTGCAGCTTTCCTTCACATGCTAACATAGGGTAGCAAAACTTAATTTTCGCTGCACCTTTATCGGCTTTCATATATATATATATATATATGAGCAAGACTTAGGTACAGTATTTAGTTGTTATTCCTTAGGTTCATTTTTTAAGATTTTGCCATGTGGATTTTTTCTTATGGGATGGAAGTATATTTTTTAGTTAAGTAGACATATAGCTGAATCTTAAGAGAGGAACCTAAGGAACAGCATCTAAAGTATTGTACCTAAGTTTTGTGTGTGTATATATATATATATATATATCTTTGCTATGTTTGGAAAAGCCTTTCCCATTCATTAAGGATTGCATGACATATACACACTTTTTGAGCCGAACCGGGCTCTGCACTGCTGGCGTAGTAATATCTCTTTGGGGATTTCATCACCCCATCCGTAGATGCCCAGACACAAACATTGGCAGTGTTACTCATAGTTAGATCTGGGGTTGACTTTGTAGGCACTTCTTGGTCTATGGGTGGGTAGGAATAGCTGAAAAGTCCCGCTCGATCCTTCCTGCCCCAAAACTTCCATGAAGGGAGGGGTATGGTGATTGAGTCCTCCTAGGATAGGAACAACCTACCAATTAAGCCTTTGCATATAGTTGGCCTAATTATGTCAAACCCGTGGGGACTAGATCAAACCCAGAGCCCATGAGGACTAGGTGAAGCCCAAAGAGTGAACATCCAAGCCTTGGAAAGGATACCCTTATAGGGCTAGAGGTCAGGGGAAAATGTTTTGTAACAGGTGCGCCCTTTTTGCTTGCTCTAGAGAAATTGTGCTCTACTCCAGGTTCTCTCTATCCTGCTTGCACAACATCCATGATTAAACCCCTAGGAAAAGCAACCTCGTTGCTTATACATGCTAGATCATACCTTATCCTTAAGGGTTTATAACCCTTGCATACACTGAATGGTCATGTCACCTAATTGTGCAAAGATAAAATCTGTGGCAAATAACAGAAATTCCCCAGGAGGAAATCCTGCCGAAACTGTCAAGAATTCTAAGACATCATGAGTTCAAGAATTCTCCCAAGAGAGATCCAAATCATTGAAGAGATCCAAAGGTCCAAGAGATCCATGCTGTCAATGTTACCAAGAGCTTCCTTGAGAAGCCCACATTATCAAAAGCTGAGCTTTTCCTTGTAATCACATTTACCTGTATTGTAAAAGGCCTACTGTTGGAGCCGAAGAACCCAGTGTTGTAAAAGCAAATCTTGTACAAGCATGTAATCAAAAGAGGGTCCAACTTGCATTACCAAGCATATCATGAAAGTTTCGGTTACTTGCCAATCTTGTACATTAATCTTGCATCATAGTAGAAACTCACCATGATAAATGCCTGATCAAGGGTGTAAAGCCAGTTTTTTTTGAAAATAGTAGGTGCATGTTAAATAGCAAGGGCATAAACTAACTAGATTTTGGTGTTGTGTTTCCACATTGTCAAATGCACTTCGTTTCTGTCACCTCCTATTCTTTCTTAGGATTAAAAGATTGCTAAAAGGAAACAGTCTAAGCTACCACCACATTGTGATCCCATCATCACTATGTCCCATGCAAGAGAGATGTCTACCAGTGGGCCTTCGACTCCTAAAGTGAGTCCTATCGAGTTTGCTTAGACGAAAGAGCAAATGTCAGAATTGATGCGCATGATGCAATAGCTAGTTATAGGAGGAAGACAAAACTCTTTCAGTTGTAGTCAAGGAGGTCCCCAAATCGAGAATGAAAATCAGCCCCTACCAGGACAGGATTAGGGCTATAATACACCGCCTCAGGGCAATGACTAAGAAACAGATTCTTTTAAGGACAAGAACCCCGAATTTGGGTATGGCCAAGTCAAGAGCCAAGTGCAAACTCTAGCTAAGAAGCTTTGTATCATAGAGGGCTCTAGTGCCTATGGAAGTGTTGATTTAGATAGTTTGACTGTGGGGCCAGTCAAACTATGGGGATAATCACCCTCTGCTTTGCTAGATTTTTCCTGATAGTTTGACCGGCCCCGCAGCCACATGGTATGTGAGATTGGAAAAGAACTCTAGTTGGAGGGAAATGACCAACGCTTTCCTGGAATACTATCGGTTCAACACCAAGATAGCTTTCGACTGCATAGTACCTATGAGAACAGAGAAGAAGAGTGGATAGTCATTCTGAGAATATGCCCAGAGGTGGCATGAGCTAGCCGCATAAATGCAACCCCTTATGATGGAAAAGAGATGATCAAATGGTTCATTGACAACGTTAAGCCTCCTTACTATGAGAAGATGATCTGCATTTAAGTCACTCATTTTGCTAGCCTCATCCTTATTGGGGAGCGTATTAACGAGGGTATTAGGAGCAAGAAGATCATGGATCCTGAGTCTTTGAGTTCTATGGTTAAACAATAAGTTAAGAAAATGACTGGTCGTAAGACTAAGAAAGCTGATGTTCATATGATTGACAATGCATCAGAAAAGCCTAGGGGTATTACTTCTGCTTATGCAACCCCAACTGCTAGACCTTATCAACAACATGTTCAGTCTACTTAAGCACCTAATAGAGCCTTTAATTAGAGAGGGAGGCCAGACCTACCTCGTCCCCTAAGGAGGGAAAACTGGAAGCACACTCCGTTATCCATGCCCATGGCAGATCTCTATGCTTACCTACTGGAAAGGAAGTTAGTGACCTCGATATTTTCTAGGCCCAGTGAAGGCCCTCCATCACTTGGATTTGATTCGTCTAAGAAGTGTGAACACCATTTTGGGGCTGAGGGGTATACTCTAGAAGAATGTTACCATTTGAAGGACCATGTCCAGGATTTTATAGACAACAAGTTGATACAATTTGATAATGCAGCCGCTCTGAACATCATCACCAATCCTTTGCCTCCCCATCAGGAAGGATATATGAATGCCATCATCAGAGTGGAAGAAAAGGTTCTAGATTTCTCCTCACCGTCATTCCCATGGAAGGCTATGCTCCGAGCCTTGGTCCAAGAGAGTTACCTTAATCTTAAGGGTATAGGAACTCTGGGATTTGACTGGGAAATTTGCTCATTTTGTGACAGTGGAGACAGGCATGTCCTGTTTGATTGTAAAGTGCTTTGAGCACAGGTTTAGAGTTTAGCCGACTGCGGTATTATCTAGATTGAAAGGGAAATTGTCCAAAGAGATGATTGCATGGTAGCCAACCTATGTCCTCTAGCTACCTAGTCAAGAGCCAGCTGTAATGCTATATCATTTGGGTCGAGGAAGGATTGAGACGAATATCTACAGAAACGCCTTGGTAAGGTTACTTCAGCAGCTCCCTCTTTAGTAGTCATTGAGGAGATCATAGAATCATTTACTGATCTGGAGTTATCAGATTCAGGAAAAGGAAAAATCCTACCAACCATCGAGGGATTTACTCCTCTAGTTCTTGCCTTGCCTGCAGTCGCAAGACCAGCTTCATCATCATTTTAGGAGGGAATCGCTATTGTTCCCGCTATCTGAGGTTTCAGCTCTCTTATTTTGCCGAAGCTTGCCTCAGAAAACTTTGGGGTATTCGACTTAAAAGCCCTTGAAGCCATTTTGCCAAGTCCGGTGCTCATTAATTCGAAGATGTTCTCCATAGTGCCTAATTTGTAAACTTAGGAGGGTGTTATCATTCGCATGTCAAAGTCGTTCCCTTATGAAGATAGCCATCGTGTCCCATGGAAATATAACGTGTCTATGATCTCTACTTGAATCGGAAAAGAGGAGGTCTGTTCCAATATCTCTTCAGGTCTATCTAGGCTTACTAGGAGTGGTTGTTGCTATACTCCTGAGGTGCTAGAAAAAATAAGGAAAAAGATTCGCAGGGGTACAGCCGAACCCGTCAGGAATAGGGTCACAAACGAAGAAGCCGAGGAATTCATGAAAATTATTAGAAACTCAGAAAACAGTGTGATTTAGTAGCTAAATAAGTCGCCAGCTTAGATTTCCATCTTGGCGTTGTTGCTATCCTTTGATGTCCACCGCAAGGCTCTCTTGAAAGTCTTAGAAGAGACATGTGTTCCTACAGGTGTCACAGAATCTTCCTTTGAAGGTATGGTCTCAACGGTGTTGGCCACCAACCATATTTCCTTTATAGATGATGAGCAACCACCAGAAGGTAGAGAGCATACTTTTCCCATGCACATTATGGTAAAATGTGAAGATATAATCGTCTCCAATGTACTAACTAACAATGGATCAGCCTTGAATGTTTGCTTGATGTCTACTATAGAGCGTTTGAATGTGGATACCTCTCTTATCCGCTCTACCACCATGATCATTTGAGCCTTTGATGGCACTCTCTAGGAGGTGCAAGGCGAGATTGAACTAACAATTGGAATTGGCCCCATGTTTTTCACGGTCAACTTCCAAGTCATTAAGGTGGATTCCCCATATAATATGCTCCTAGGGAGGCCCTGGCTACATATCGCAGGCACAATTACTTCTAACTTTCACCAGAGGCTCAAGTTCCCATTCAAGGATCTGTTGATTACTATTATGGCTGAAAAACCCCTGACTATCTTCAAGGAGACTTCTGTCCCCTACATTGCTGCTAATGCCTTTCCAGAGGCAACTTTCCATAGTTTCAAGCTAGTCTCCATGATCTCCAGAGCTTCGGAACTCGAGTCAGCATGGCACTCTGCTACTATAATGGCTGCCAGAGAGATGCTCAAATTTGGCTATCAGTTAGGCCAAGGCCTCTGTGACGCCCCAGGATTTAAAAAAAAAAAAAAGTAATAATGGTCAGATTTTTGGGACCCCACGTGCCCCACCTACTACATCACTTCCCCACCACTCATTTTCAATCCACCTTATTCTCTCTTGGCCGGCTCACCCATTCCTTGCTCTCTTTTCTATTTTCTTCTTTTCTCTTAAACACTCTTCTCTTCACTCTCATCCTTTCCCACCGGTACCTCCATGCCACCATCTCCACCATCTTTTCTGGCAAGATCACCGCAAGCTCTCTAGGAACCTCTAAGGCATATTCATCTCTTTTGATTTAAGGTAAAAATTTCTAATCTATTAGTGGGTTTTATACTTTTGCTTAAGGTTATTTTAATCTAAGCTTTGATAATGATGTTCATGAGATTGATGAGCTTCTTGGGTGATATTCTTGTAATTATGTGTATGGGTTTTTGATTTGGTGGACTAAATTGATGAGTGGGTTTATGGTTTTACTAATGGTGGCTAACTAAGGTTTATGAATGGTGAAAATTTTGGGGTTTTGAGGTATATCGTGTGAAATAAATTGTGAATATAATTTTATGGTTTATTTGGAGCTAGTTAAAGATTTAAATTGTTTGTTTGGAAGGATATTGTGATTTTGGTGTCATGGGTCTCTTGATGATGTTGTGAAAACTTTGTGGAAACTATTTATAAATTATTGAGGTTTTGATGTTAGAGATAATACCTTGAATGATTCATAAGTATAATGGGAGTCTATGCCTTGTAAAGTAATTGGTTGTGAAACTTTGGAGATGGAAAGTATTATTTGTGAGGCTAAATCTAGGCTTGCCTAATTTAGTGCTTATTTGGCAATTCCTAATATGTAGCTAGATACAATTTCAAGCTTTATGCTTATTTTGATAGGTTTGCTTGGTATTGTTTAGGTTCTAGCTAATTTCTTTTGGAGCTTGGAAAATTAGGCTTTTGCGGGTTGCGAGGTAAGTAGCTTTTTAATGGGATTTTTGGAAAAATAATCATGTTGCATAAACATTATTTTTGGGTCAAACACATTTTGGAAAATTAATGGTGGAACTATGTTTTTCTAAAAGGTTTTGTGTCATGACCCTATTATATATGATTATATATGAAAATGCATATTCTTATTGCATATGGGGAATTGCATGATTTGTTAGCAAGGAAAAGACTAGCATCTTTGATTAAATTCTAGAGAATGCGTATTATGGATTTATTGCATTATTTACAAAAATATAAAGATGCTTTATCTTGACCTATGTTATTTGGGAAGTTAATACAAAATCTTTTTGACAAGAAATGAGTTGAAGGCTTTGAGAACCTTGTGAATACCTTGGGCATTCAAATATTTTATGAAACTACTTGGAAGTGAATTATGTATTTTGAATTAAAGGTAATTTGTGAGCTTCTTATGTTCTACCCATGTGCTGTGACATGTGATTACCCGGTGATTACCTAACTAGATACTATAGTATGTGTGACATTGGTATCTTAGCACCCGTCTTTGTGATGGTTATTAGTTCCGGCTTTGTGTCAGCGATGAGTTCCGGCTTTGTGTCGGTAGATTAGTTCCAGCTTAGTGTCAGCAATGAGTTCCGACTTTGTGTCGGCGATGAGTTCTGGCTTTGTGTCGGCGATTGTCATGTGGCCTTGGGTTAGATTTTCTGATTTGGAATGGTGTTGTTATTGCTCATAGTATAGTAAGTAGTTTCATGTTGACATATTTTGAGGAATATATAGTATGTAATCTCATAAGAACATTTTGAGAAGCTTTGTGCTGTGTCAATTTATTCATTCTTGTCATATTATTTTTGGGAAATGGTTTTGTAGAAACTATTGGGAAATTCCCAAATTAAAAGCATGATTTGTAAATTGTTACCATCATGAAACTTGCATTTCCCCCACCCCCTTTAATTATGCTACTTACTGGGCTCTGTCTCATCCCATTATTTTATAACATTTTTAGAGTAGGCAACAGCCTTTTAAGACAACTTTTTGGTGGCTAATAGTAGTTAGACTAACTACTGATGGAGGCTGAACTTTTGTAATGGGTATATTAGATGGCGTACATCTTAGAGTAGACTTGACTCATTCTTTTGTGTACTTTAGTGGTTGTGACTTTATTCCCATTAATGGGACAAGCTGTTGTTATGTAATTAATTATTCAGACCTCTACTCTTTTGTGGCCATTGGTCCTTGTAATTATTTCTTAGAGCTCTGACTTACTCTGAGGGTATATTCAATGGAATTATTATGATAATTCTTGATATTAGAACTTGATATAATTTTTGTGGATTGGATTTTCAAAAAGGAAAGAAAGAAAAAATCTACAGGTACTTTGAGATGTCTTTCTCATGCTTTGGACCCTTTGGGGTTTGGGGCGTGACAGCCTCAGTGCTGAAGGACACAGGAAGGCTGCTTTGATTGAACTCTCGGACAACAAAGGAGGTTTTGGTCTAGGGTACAACCCCTCTGATGAAGAACTTTTCCAAGCTTCTAGATGAAAGAAAAGGAAGTGTATTGGCCAAGGGATGTCTATTCCCCACATCAGGGTCACTTTTTCGGCTCCGGCCGAGATCATCTGATCAGAAATGGCACAAGAATCATGTGAGGAGGAATCAGATCTAGCTTGTCTCATTCGCTTGCGCCTTGAAGAATTCTCAATGAATGCCATCATATCCCCAGGGGATGATCTGACTTCTACTATTAGGCCCTGTGTGCAAGGCAAGACAGTAAGACATTAGACCATCAAGCCCTTCTTTGTGGTTGTACCGGCTGAGTAAAGAGTGTTCCATCATTGTGTGGTTGGGTCCTCCAATTGCCTGAAAGAGTTGGAATAGCATATCTAGTTTGTTTTTCATGTTTATTTCCCAAAAAAAATGTGTTTCCCTCTTTATCATTATCAGGCATGAACTTTGTTATCTCCCTGTCTATAACCTATTGATGAAAATTATCCAGCATACTATTCAGGAAATCCTTGCATTTATCTCTTTATTTGCTTTCCTATGAATATGTGTGTGCAAATTATCTTATGTTTCTCTGTATATGTTTCGTTCTATAGGATCTATTTTGATTTCTAAGCGGGTACATCGTCTTGTTGCCATAACGAGGATATTGATGACGTGAATGAGACAATAGAGTTGGAGCTTGATATTGAAGGATTAGAGGAAATTCCAAGTTTACCTTGTGATATTTTGGAAGCTCTAAACAAAGAGAGCGAAAGGTCCAAGCCTAACATAGAAGAAACTGAAGTGATTAACCTTGCTGATGAAGGCAAGAAAGAAAAACCCGTTAAGATTGGGGTGAACTTTCCTAAGGACACGAAGCTTGAACTCATAGCGCTACTCAAAGAGTTGAGAGGGATATTTGCTTGGTCCTACCAAGATATGCCAGGGTTGGATACTATGATTGTCGTGCACAGAATTTTAGTTAAACCTGAATGCCCCCAGTGTGGTAAGCCCTTAGAAGGATGAAATATGAGATCATTTTGAAGATCAAAAAAGAAGTACAAAAGCAATTGAAAGCTGGTTTCCTTACCATGATAGCCTACTCAGATTGGGTCGCCAACATTGTTCCCGTGCCTAAGAAAGATGGGAAAGTACGCATGTGCGTCGACTACAGGGATTTGAATGGGGCCAGCCCCAAGGATAACTTTCCATTGCCACATATCGATACCCTGATCGATAATACCACTACCAACATGTTCTTCTCCTTTATGGATGGATTCTCAGGCAATAAACAGATCAAAATGGCCAAGGAAGACAAAGCTAAGATGTCATTCACCACTCATTGGGGAACCTATGCATATGATGTCATGCCATTCGGCTTAAAGAGCACCGGTGCTACTTACTAGTGAGCTGTGGTAACCTTGTTCCATAATATGATGCATAAAGAGATTGAAGTCTACGTAGACGATATGATAGCCAAATCCCGCACTTCTAGGGATAATTTGGTAGATTTGAGAAAGTTGTTCAAGTGCTTTATCATGTACAGGTTGAGACTAACCCTTACAAGTGCGTTTTTGGAGCTAGTTCAGAGAAATTGCTTGGCTTCATTCAGCCAAAGAGGAATTGAAGTGGACTTAACAAAAGTCCAAGCCATTCGAGACATGCCGACACCGCAAACTGAGAAACAGATTCGCAGCTTCTTAGGCAAAGTCAATTACATAGCTCACTTCATAGCGCAGTTGACCGCCATATGTGATCCACTGTTCAAGCTCTTGAAGAAAGACACGAAGATAGAATGGACAGATGAGTGCCAAATGGCCTTTGACAAGATTAAGTAGTATTTGTTGAACCCTCTTGTTTTGGTTCCCCTGACGCCGAGATATCCGTTGATCCTCTACCTAGCAGTACAAGAAACCTCCATGGGCTGCATGTTAGGCTAAGTGGTTGAGCCTGACTAGAGAGAAAGGGAAGTTTACTACTAAAGCAAGAAATTCATCAGTTGTGAAATCAACTACATCGCCATTGAAAAGACGTGTTGCACCCTAGCGTGGGCATCACGCAAGTTGCGGCAGTATATGCTCTACTACACCACACGACTTATTTCCCATATGGATCCCATTAAGTACATCTTTGTAAAGCCATCTCTTATAGGGAAGATCTCTTGTTGGCAAATGTTGCTCTCCAAATTTGACATTGTGTTTGTAACGAGAAAGGCCATCAAGGGCCAGGCCATAGTCGACTACCTAGTGGACCAGCCGCTGAAAGATCCAGAGCTTGTAGAATCCCTCTTCCCTGATGAGGATGTCATGGCACTAAAGCCAAAATCAGACAGTGTGGAACCGTGGCGTTGGAAGCATTATTTTGATGGAGTCTCCAATTCTACCGGAAATGGAGTAGGAGCAGTCTTAGTTTCCCCCAAGGGCTAGCAAATCCCTGTTTCAGTCAAGCTGAATTTTGATTGCACCAACAACGTCACAGAATACAAAGTATGTATCGTTGGCTTGCAAGTTGCCCTAGAGTTCGACGCTGATGACCTGAGCGTCTTTGGAGATTCCCTGTTGATCGTTTCCCAAATCGAAGGAAAATGGCAAGCTCGAGACACCAAGTTGGTTCCGTATCAAAAATGTGCCAGTCGCTTGAATCCGAAATTCCGAGACATTACATTTGCCTATTTGCCATGTGCACACAACCAGTTTGTAGATGCCTTGGCTACCCTTGCTAGCATGGTCAAGTTATTAGACAGAGATGATATGCACAATTGCGTATAATAGTCCGTGGCGTTCCAATCTATTGCATGAACATCGAAGAATGCATGAGCGTCGAAGTCGAAGTCGACGGAGAGCCATGGTACCATGATATCAAGGCTTGTATCAAGAACAGTGAATAACCGTTTGGTGCAACAGACAATGAAAAGAAGGTTATCTAGTGCATGACCTACCAATTTTTCCTGAGTGGAGAAGTCCTATACAAAAGGAACCACGATTCTACCCTACTTCGATGCGTAGATGCCCCCAAGGCTAATTATCTAATGGAAGAGATGCATGAAAACTTACTTAGAGCTCATGCCAGTGGACCTCTGTTGGCCCGCAAGATTATGAGAGCCGGTTATTACTGGCTTACCATGGAAAGTTATTGTATTGAACATGTGAGAACATGCAACCGTTGCCAAGCTTATCAAGACAGGAATAATGCTCCTCCTTAGCCGTTGCACTCTTTAGTAGCACCATGGCCCTTCTCAGCTTGGGGTATGGATGTCATTGGACTCGTGATTCCGAAAGCTTCCAATGGTCATGAGTACATCTTAATGGCCATTGATTATTTTACAAAGTGGGTGGAGGCCTCTTCATACAAAAGCATCACTCAAGCAGTGGTAGCCTAGTTCCTAAAACATAACATTATTTGTCGCTACGGCGTGTCGGGAGAGCTCATTACAAATAATGGGATGAACCTAAATGGGAAAATGATCCAGCAGTTCTGCTAACAGTTCAAGATCGAGCACAAAAATTTGGTTCCCTATCGCCCTCAGATGAATGGTGTAGTGGAAGCTGCTAACAAGAACATAAAGAAAATCTTGGTGAAGATGACAAACACATACAAAGATTGGCATGAGTACTTACCATTTGCTTTGAGTGCATATCGCACTTTTGTTCGCACTTCCACTAGTACGACCCCGTATTCATTAGTATATGGCACGGAGGCCGTCCTCCTTGCAGAGGTGGAGATCCCATCTCTCAGAATTTTGTCTCAGATAGAGTTGTCAGAAGCTGAATAGGCCCGTTCCCAATATGAACAACTGAACATGATAGATGAAAGCGCATGACCGCAATGTGCCATGGACAATTGTACCAACGCCGCGTTGAGTGAGCATTCAACAAGAAAGTTAGACCTAGGGTCTTTGAAGAAGGCGATCTAGTCCTAAAGAAGTGCAACTAGGCCATGCCTGATCATAAAGGAAAGTTTGCCCCAACTTATGAGGGCCCATATGTAGTAAAAAAGGCATTTTCTGGAGGAGCCTTGATTCTAGTCGACATGGATGGGAATGACTTCAATATGCCCACCAATTCTGACGCCATCATACGGTACTTTGCAAAAAGAAGCCTCTTAGTGCACCTCATTTTTATATTTTTACGTTAAAAAAAAAAAGAAGAAAAAAAAAAAAACAATGTAAAAAGTTAGATTGAAAACTCGAAAGGGTGGTCTACGCAAAAGGAGAGCCAAAAGAGAGAGAGCATGAGAATTTGCAAAAGGTAGATTGAAAATTTGAAAGGGCGGTCTACGCAAAAGGAGAGCAAAAGAAAGAGTGAGAGAGCCTACTAGATTGAAAACTTGAATGAGTGGTCTAGGCAAAAATTAAGGCAATCAAAGTCAGTTGAACTACGTGATGACTTGATCTTTCCTAATGGAGGTACATAGGCAGCCATCTTGGTTCGGTCACGTCTTAAAGAAAAATCAGTTAGCTTGGACTTCTTGAATTTCTTCTCCAGACTAGAAAATTAGTTGGATCCAGCGTCCAAGACAAGATATGAAGGCATCTTCGAGATCGCTCTCTGTCTACAGTACTGCCATGACCCAATGGTCTACTCATAATGTTCTGGCTCATACCAATGTACCTCAATGGGAAAAGGAAAAAATCCGTCTAGAACAGGATGTACCCTTGGAAAAATAAGATATTGATATGCATGGATTTTACATTTACCACTTATTTGTATAATCTTGCATTTTCAAAGCATTTGCCTGCGTATTCATTAACATGCCTGTATTGTGCCATTCTATTTCTTTCATACATTCTGGTATCAAAACATGAAATCTCATCTCATAAATATATCTCATGAACATCATCATAAACATCTCTCTCCACCATCTCTCAGTTTCTAAGCATGCCTAATAGACTAGACTATGCTTTAAGAACTCAAAACAAAAAGAGGAATGCCTTATACAATTGCTTAGCAATTTATGAAAGAACTTTCCGTACATGGTGGGGTACTAACTACATAGCTCATGTGCAGAAACAAAATAAGTAGAAAAGAATACCCGAAAGTCAAACGTGGCCTAAGCGATTAGACACGGCCTGACACAATCTCCCAAAACCAATATGGAGAATCAGGTCATCATGAGCATGAGTGCGAAGTATCCCGGCTGCATTAAAGCCCAAGTCTTTGGAAATCTCCTTAAGTCTGTCATGTGAATGTCAAAGATGGACCAGCTCCTTCTCTATTGTGGAATTAGAAGTAGAGCCGTGTCTCCCAGTCTCTAGCAAAGCCCGTAAGGTGCCCACCTCTGTAGTAGCAACTCTTAAAGCCTCTTCCCTCTCAGCCAGATTAGTCTGAAGGCAACGGAAGGCCAATTGCATCTTGCTAGGCTCGTCGCCATCTTGCCCATACTCAATGCTCAAAGTGGAATGAATGTAGGCCTTCGCCTATACTAGCTCCAATGCTAAGCCATCGGCCCTGCTACTAGTCTCGGCCTTGCCGGCCTCTAGTGCGACCCTCTCCTCATCCCAAGTATTATCCAAAGCAGCAACTCTCTAAGTAAGATTCGTGAGCTCATCCTCTAAACCCACAACTTGGGATCTCAGCTGAACATACTCTGCCTCTGTGCCTAAAGGGACCGGCCCCTTATGATCAAGCTCTGCCTAGAGGGATCTCAGCTTACTCTTATGTGCACTGCTTATCTCCTCAATATCCTCCATAAGGGTGTCGACCAACTCCCTATAGCATTCTCTATCCATGACAGCCTCCCTCAGGCACTCCTTTAGATCTATAAGGGCCCTCTCAACCCTAATCTTAAACTCTAGAGTATAATCTCTCAAAACATCAGTCCGAAGTGGTAGCTCGGCTAAGACTGGTGATTATAAGTCAAACACAAAGCTAGGATCTCTAGTGTCTTGCCACACTCTAAACTCAGTAGAAAACCACTCCCGGTCATCCCTAGAACAAAGGGGGAAGTCAATGCTTGATTTACACACCTCCCAGAACTCACAGGCACGCCCTATCACTGCCACATCAATATCCACGAGCCCGTACTCGCAAGTGACAATAGAAAGATCACTAAGTCAGGGGATGTGCTGGATACCCCCGAATTGCCGTATGGCCATGCCCGTAAAGTACCCCGTGCATCCCCAAATGCCCACTAGGGGAATGCCAAGTAAACTGACACAATGGGTCCACCTTTGCCATCTAATGATACTCCCACTTGACTCTCTTGGTCCAATCAACGGGACTTAAGCTGCACAAGTACCTCAGCCAACCCTCAATATCCCCAGAAAAAGGAAGATTAAGAGCTATAGTATCCCAAACTCGATTCCTACTCACAAAGCCCACAGACTGATCCCTACCAATAACATTCAGGTGGTTGCAGAACCATAGCTGTAACATGTGAACACAGCAGCCTAGCCAACCCCTACCGATCTCCCAACATAAAGACAAGGACCTAATCATCTCAGAAAGTAGAGCAGGAATGAAAGAGATACTATGAGGTAGGGCACTCACCAGAGGGTGAACGGCAAAACTAATAACTCCTGATGATGAAGGAAACAACACCGCACCAAAAAAGGCCACAAAGAAGGCTTAACGCCGGTAGGATGTCCACCGCTCCTCTAAATCCACAAAGTCATCTCGATAACCAACAGGACTCTCCAATGAGTGGAATCGATCATACAGGAAATCAAAGGACATGCTCCCTCCTATTCAGCTGCCACACCAAGTCAGCGTTTCCACAATGGGCCTCTTCAAGCCCAACAGAACAATGAGTCTCTTGCGTTAACGTGGCTGCATTGGTGGAACAAAAATAGTGCTTAGAGGGGTAGACAGAGAAATAAAACGATCATACTCCTCCAAAGTAGGCACTAGATCAACATCTCCAATGGTGACACATCTCAAGATGGTGTCCCAACAAGAGGTAATGACCTCTAACAAATGCCAATCTAGTGTGGTGTGAAGAAGAGCAGTAGCATCTCTAAGAAGTCGTCGGATGAATGCCCGGTCACCACATGAAAATGAGCTCCATTGCCTCCTAAGCTACTTTTCATAGTAAGACTCCCTCTCAAGCTCGACCAAAGAGTCGTAGGAGTGAGCACCAAGAGCATCCATGAACAAATCTTGTTAAATCTAATAATCTGATGAGAATCTACGCAAAAAAATGATGAAAAAACAGTGTTTTCTACATGTTTTAGGTGAAGAAAAGGGTAGGAGAAGACCTTAGAAAATCACAAACTAGAATGAGCTAGTGCTGGGCTGAACCCAACCTTTTATGCACGAGAACCAAAGTGGCGGCCCTATAAGGGTTGCCGGCCCTCAAAACACGTGCCAAAGCTTTTCAGCCTCCCAGGCACAAACCCCCATGTATTTTGACCACTTCCCCCAATGTGGGATGTTTTCGCCTACCTTGGAGCAAAGATTCCTCTGTTTTAGCACTCGCAGTAGTGTGTGGTTGACTCGGTAGTGAACTAGATTATCAGAAACTCCCTCGTGCATCTGAGACTACGCAAATCTGACACTAGGGCAATTTATCTTTGTGCGTCTCATTCAACATCTCCAAATATGTTGAACCTTGTTCTTTAAAGTCCGGTTCACTTGTTTCAGGGGTTGGTTCAACCTCGGTAATTAGAACTCACATTAGAAAGACACTAGAGCCCGTTCTCAGCCATGCGGTAGCTTTTTCAGCTTATTTTGAGGTCGGAGGGAGCCATCTCCCATAATGGTCACCCCAAGAAACTTGTCTTTGAATTGATAGCTGGCTCGTGCAATAACGGGAGCAACCAGTGCATGCCGCCTAATGGTGTGTCTAAGGAGATCTCATTCAGAATGTCCGCATTCTGCTCACATCTGGTATGGTCTACGAAGTCGAGGCCATTTTTAGCCAGTCTGCGGGCTTGAAACCCCACAAAACCCTAAACTGGGGCAGTTTATTTTGCGTGGTTCCCTCCACCTTGTTCAATAGATAAGAATGGGTCCGTCTTGCTGAGGATGTAAGCCTCATGTCAAGAATCGCATGAAACCCTAAACTGGGGTAGTTTATTTCACGTGATCTATCCATTCTCTCTCCCCCCAGCGGGACGATCACTGTCAAATCCATTGATAAACCTGTGAAATTGTGGTGTAATACAAATGAGTGTGACACAAGTTGGTTCAAAATGACCATCTATGATGAAAATGTGATAGTACATACATACAGCAGTAGCCCTTTGTAAGGCGACATCCAGAATCATACATGTGAGTCCTACCCAGAGGCATTGTTTCATGCATACATTAACAAACCTTTTAAAAGTGACATCCAAAATCATATATGTAAGTCCTACCTGGAGGCATTGCTTCTCACACACGTTGGAAGCCTGCTCAAAGGCGATTTTTCTATGGTGATATAGTAGCCCTCTCAAGGGCACTTTTCCTAAAGTCATACATCAGCAGCCCTCTCGAAGGCGATTTCCTAAAGTTATGCATTAGCCCTCTCAAAGGCGATTTGGCTAAAGGCATACACTAGCAGCCCTCTCAAAGGCGATTTCCTAGAACTATGCATGTTCATGTCAAGCATATGTCCTTATAAGAAAGTAGATTCTTGCACAACCTACAGTGGGTAAACTGGCAGTGCGCCCCAGGCTCACATTCTACAGTGGGTAAATTGGCATCTGTGCCCCAGACCTCACATTCTACAGTAGGTAAACTGGTGGCCGCATCCTAGGCTCACATTCTATAGTGGGTAAACTAGCAACCGTGTCCTAGGCTCACATTCTGCAATGGGTAAACTAGCAATCGCGTCCCAGGCTCACATTCTACAGTGGGTAAATTAACGGCCGCGTCCTAGGCTCACATTCCATCTTGAGGTTAAATAGTGGCCGCATCGCATGCCTCGCCATCACATAGCTATCAAGTCACTCAAAATTTCAAGTTCTTGATCTACAATGGGTAAACTAGCGGCCTCGCCCTAGGCTCACATTCCATCTTGAGGTTAAATAGTGGCCGCGCCACATGCCTTGCCGTCACACAGCTGCCAAGTCACTCAAAAATTTCCAAGTTCTTGATTTAAAGTGGGTAAACTAGTGAACACGTCCTAGGCTCACATTCTACAGTGGGTAAACTAGCGGCCGCGCCTTAAGCTCACATTCCATCTTGAGGTTAAATAGTGGCCGCGTCGCACACCTCGCCATCATATAGCTACCAAGTCACTCAAAAGTTCAAGTTACTGATCTAAAGTGGGTAAACTAGTGGCCATGCCCTAGGCTCACATTCCATCTTGAGGCTAAATAGTGGCAGAGTCGTATGCCTCATCATCACTTAGCTACCAAGTCACTCAAAAATTCAAGTTCTTGATTTATAATGGGTAAACTAGCGGCCGCGCCCTAGGCTCACATTCCATCTCGAGACTAATTAGCGGCCATGTTGTATGTCTCACCATTTCCACTATGCCTAACTACCAGGTAAGTTCCCTTACCTAAATCTCGCATTTTATTTTTAGCATTTAAATTCCCACATAATTACACACCCATGTAACACAAAATAATAATAATAATAATAATAATAATAATAATAACAACAAAAAAAAAAAAAAATATATATATATATATATATATATATGCATTTTCTTAAGATATCATGGCATAAATCATGGCAAAAATATAGTTGAAAATTCCAAAAAATAAAATAAGCACTAGCATGCATCCCTAGTAGTATTGCTACTAACATGTTGTAGAAAAAAGAAGAGAAGAAGAAAGATAGACACTAACCTCAAGTGCAGAAAAGATTGAAATAGCAAACTGAAGATGAAAAGCTAGACCCGCTAAGTTCATAATCGCTCTAGAGAATCTTTCAGAAGTGGGAAGTTGAAGAAAAGGGTGAAACGAGGTCAAAATGGCCCTAAAATGGGTTTTTATAGCCTTTTGGGCGACCTAGCTGCCCGGAGCACCTTTTTGGGTTGCTGGTCAGCGTTGACTAATTCAATGATGACCGGTTGACCCGGTCAAACCTCCAAAAAAGAGGGGGGGGGGGGGCTTTTCTTCTCCTAGAGTTTAGAGGCATGTCTGGAATATATTCTAGAAGTAGCTGCAGTAGATCGATTCAGCCAGGTAAGTTCTGGTCTTGATTTGTGAGTAGTCTCCGCACGCAAATTTGGGGGCAACAAAATTTGAAATCACGTTCTTTATCCGACGCCTCTCATTGCACACGAGATGTTAGATAAAGAAGGGGCAGCAGTTGATATTGTATTTTGTCTGTCCTCGATTTGCGTGCAAGACCTCGAAAAATCCAAAAATATTATTCTCTCAATGGGGCCATAAGAACATCTAGAATGATGTGGTGTAACCCGTTCAAACATCGAAGCACTCAAATTGTCTCTTTTAGCTAAAATGACCAAAATGCTCTTGGTCAACCTAGGGTTGACCGAAGGTCAAACGAAGTCAAAACCCTCACGAAACAACACTTTTCATAGTCTTACATCAAACCAGAACTTTTTGGAGATTTTTGGCAACTTTGACCAAGTTGACTCCTAGTGGGCCCAAAAACCCTAATTTTGATTCGGCCGTCAGAATTGGTTGAAACCAATGTCATTGCGAAGATTATCAAATTCTCAGTCCAACGACTATTCATGGGTTGAAATTGGAGTTAGAATGGCCGAGATATCACGAAAACCGGGATAACGCATCGATCAATGCACAGCTAACTTCCGAAAGCCATAACTTTTGATTCGACTGTTGGATTTTCAAGTTCCATACATTTTTAGAAACAGGAAGTCAAAATCTTTCCAAGGGTGTTAAGATCAACCCAATCCAAAACCATTTGAAGGTGGCAGCCCTAGAAGGGCCACTACCTTGTAAATCGTGCCGGGGCTAGTAAAGGCCCTAGGCACCCTCCGGACCAAAAAAAAAAAAAGAAATTCCCTGGCTCCCTACTCTCTGCCTAGACAAATTCTGAGCTTTTCTCCTCTCTTCCAAACACAAAAACCGCACACTAGAAAACATATCAAAACCTCTTGATTCTTCTCTTCACCACAAATACAAGGTAGTGTTCATACCCTTCATCTTGCTCTTTTTGCCTTAATAACATGATTTGTTGCTTTCTTTAGCATGTTGCTTGCTTTATTTGTGGTACTCGCCTAAATCTCCTTACTTTTTATGTCTTGTGCCATGTTTCATGCTTAGATCTAAATCCGTACATGCTTATATGTTTAGATTTACATGCATTATGTTATATGCCATGTTTTTCTATGCTTTGTTCATCTTTTTGTTCCAGGATAATGTTAGGGTTGCATGCTCACATGCTCGTATGATGTTATTGGTTATGCCTTGCTTGGATCTATGTATCTATATGTTTATTTCCATACTATATGGTTAGATCCTTGTCTTCACATGCTTATATGCTTGGATCCATGTTCTTCCATGTCTATGTGCTAGGCGTCTACATGTTTACATGCATGTTTCTATGCCTATATGTCTAGATCTATGCTTTCACATGCCTATGTGCTTGGATCTATGTCCTCTACATGCTTTATGCTATCTTCCATGTGCTTGTGCACTCCATGTCATGTTTGTGTGCCTATACCTAGGTCATGTTTGTCATGCCATGTGCTATTGTAGCGCTTTTGTTGCTTTGTCTTTCTTTCTTGTGTTTTGGCCTAATGGTTAGGACCCGATCTAGACCCTGTGGTCTTTGTGATTGTCCATACACCGAGGCCCACATAAAAGGGTTTGGATCACCCCTATTTGCATGTCTATGCTTGCTTGCTTTTATGCATTATGCTTATGTTAACCTCTCTAGTTCTAGGCTTTGCCATGCTTGACACCTTTAGTGGGTTTGTGGCTGTGTAGTTACACCTGACGCTTGTGAGGCCTTGTTTGGATGTAGCCATTTGGGATGCATCACCATTGTGCCAATTGCTTCGTGCATACCTTTCCCCTTTTTTGCTCTGTGCGATGTTATGCTTACCATGCTTGTTTGTGCTACCTATTGGCTTTCTATGCATCTTTGCACGCTTGCTTACATTTTCATGCATGAGTCTTGCTTGCTAGTGTGTCGTCCATGCTTCAAAATAATGAAGTTATGGAAATTTGATCCAAACCTACATTTGTCCCCCGTAGACCCCACCTTTTGTTTGCGTTCTCGCTTGTTTGTTTGCTTTCTTGTTTCTTTGCTTGCCATGTCTATCATGCTTATCTGCTTTATGCCTCTTTCACATGCCCTATGCATCTCTTTCTTTCCATTGCTTGTTTGTTGGTTTCTTGTTCTTGCCTTTGCATGTACACACATGGAGTGAGGACATATGGAGCTAGGGCACGTTCTCCCAAGTGCAAGCACAAAGGGCAAGGAACCAAGCATGTAGATATAAGCCAAGCGACAATGTTTAGTCGTTGTAGGGGACTAGCTTCTCCCATTTGGTTATGTACTCTTTTGAACTCCTTTCCTTCCTTCGTCATTTCTCTCTTAGATGGGTTTTATTAGGTATATCATGCCATATACCATTCATCCTCATCTCTAGAGTATGACGACCCCTGTTTACTTTCCTGCACCTATATTTTGGGCTGTGCTCTAAGGATGTAGGAATTTACTTTCCTGCTTTGTGTGCTAGAAATGTGCATGATGTATGTATATATATATATACCTCCTTACCTTTCGGTGTGATTGTCATAGTCCATGTCACCTAAGGAAAAATGATGCCTAATTTCTGCCATGAAAGTAAGGTGACATGTCGTCGGATTTTTGCCGTGGAAATCTAGTACTCTGCCTGAATGCCTTAGGAAAGCATAGATTGGGACCACACTCATTCAAAAACCAAACCTTAAAGCCCCCATGCATGCAAAGCCCCAAAAGCCAATGCCAAAATCATGTTTTTTACTGCCAATCTTCGAAAATTAAGGTTTTATCAAAACAGAGGATTGTCCTTGGACAGGCGTTGTGGGGTGCCTACACCTTTGCCACACGTAACCAAACAGTCGGACTTAGGAATCAAGATTTTTTGCCATCCACATTAGATTAAGAAAAATGCTATTTTTCTTAGCCTAGGATTGGTAATAAAATCAACTAGAAACAGGTGACCAATCACACCTTTGAAAAACCCAATGATTGGTGGCAACTTCACTTACCTTTGGTAATCCCCTAAAATTTGGCCAAGATTCCTACCACACCTTTAAAGGTAGACTTACCTTCCTCCACCAAGAGAGAGAGCACCCGAAGCACCGCGCGAACCCCACCAAGCACACCAACCAATCAAGAAGGGGCCTCCAACAGGCCCCATGCGCGTAGGAGTGTCGCCACGGCAGGTGGTCTAATGAAGGCCAGACGATGGCGATTTTCTGCGTTGTTCGAGGCTAGGCGTCGGTTGAGGCTAGTTGTATGCGTACGCATACTTTGAGTATGCATACGCATGCAGAAGTATGAGCACACATACATGCCTCAAACCTTAACCCATAAACTAAAGTGCAAAAAGACAAAGCAAAAACTTAAAACAAAGAAACTAACAACCTAAACATGCTTCTAATATAAAAATAAACAACCTAAACCAACAAAAAAGATATCGAAAACAAAATCTATTCCTAAACATGCATTGGATCTAACAACAAATAAGAACAACACTTAACACATCAAAACATGTTCATCAATATATGCAATCATTCAACTCTCTAATCAAAACATGATGAGACACAACAAAACAAAATTATTCAAAGCAAAACATATTTCTAGGAATATATAACATAAATCAATTAAGAACAATAAGAACACAAGTTATAAAAAAACCCTAATCAAGGAAAAGCCATGAAGAAAGACTCACCTTACTTATGGAATACAACGTGGTTGATATTTTAACCGGCCCTTCAGTGCCTACACAACAAGATCGAATGATAATCAAGGGAAGCAAATATATCAATAGATCATTAATCACAACTCAAAAATAAAAAGATGTTCTTGAAAATATTGTTTGAAAAAGGTTTTGAAAGAGATTAGAATATAGTTTTTGCCCTAATGAGTAATAGAGAGTGGTTTTGAAAAGCCAAAAACATGCTCAATGATGTGTGTGCAGAAAGTTCAAAGTTAGAAAAGAGTTTTGGAAGAGTTTAGGTGAAAAATCCACTCCCTCTAGCTAGGGTTTGAGTTTGGAGGCATAAGGTTGTATTTATATGTTTAAACTAGGGTTTTTAGATTCATTTAGAGGGCTTTGGACATCCAAGGCCGGGCCCATTAAAGAGGGAGGCTTTCGGCCCTAAAAAATGAAGTTCTAGGCTTTTGAAAATCAGCCTACATATGCAGGTTTGGAGATGCGAATGAATGCATGCTCCTTGAGCATGCATGCGTCCCCAGAAACCCAAATTTTGACAGCTCTGATGGCCAAACTTCAAATGGCCATAACTCACTCAATATCAGTCAAAATTAGGTAAAATTTGTGTTCAAATTGAAGCCCAGGATGTCTACTTTCCAATGAAATAAATCTCACTCAAATATTATCTGTGAACCATAAGTTATGGTCAAAATAGTGAGAAAATATCATTTTTCAGCATTGTTTTTAAAGCGATTTCAGCACTTTTAAGTTGTGATTACTTTCAAACTATCAAAATAACTTCAATTACCTTTTGTAGACATGTGAAGCTCATAATTGGGACTGGGGACTAAAATTTATTAACGGGTACATACATCTCCTAGATTTAGGGGGAAAAAAAACGATTTTGGGAAATTCAAAACAATTTTCTAGGGAATTTCTCTCTCTCTCTCTCTCTCTCTCTCCCTCCTAAATTCTCTCCCAAACACACCTAAATAAATCCCTAATTCTCACATCTTCAAAATCAAGAGGTAGTGTTCTTGTTTCAATCTCCTCCTGCTTGGTCCATCTACCTTGGTTTTGAGGTTTGGAGAGTGTAGATGTAGCTTTTTAGCTATAACCTACACTCATTTAATTTCTAACTCTCTATTACGTTCTATTTAAATTCTTAGCATTTTTTATTGCTTTTTCTCTCTTTCTAGAATGTTCAATTGCTTTATCTATCTCTCTAGTACGCTTTTATTGCTTTGATGTTGTTGGCCTAGCCTTTTTGGGCTAGGATATGCCTACAAATGCCTTGTTTGTGCTATCTTTGCCATGTTTATGTGCTTAAATTTCTTGATTGGATGCTATGCTTGAGTGTTTACTAGCTTCAAATAATTTCTTTATAACTTTTTATCGTGTCTTTTGCTTTTAGGTAGGATGTAAATCTAGATCTATTGGTCTAGGCCTACATCCAAACACCCAAGTTCAATAAAAGGTTTGGATTATATTCCTATTTGCATGTTTATGCTTGTTTGGACTTTTTGCATGCTTTTGTGTGTTCTTTTCCTTAGATCCATCTCTTATGATGCCATGTTTGGATGTTTCATGCTTATATCTATGCTTTCATCTTTTGATCCATGTTGTATGCTTATATCTAGTTTCTTGCATCCTTGCCTTACTTTACATTACTTATTTCCCATAAAGTAAGTGTTCATGTGCCTTTTTGTGCCTATCTTGTCTTGTTTGGTTGCATTCTTCCCATTTTGTGGCTTGTTTGGGTGCAACCATGTGGGTGAGATCACATCTTGATGATGTTGGCTTGATTTTTTCTTGCCTCCCACTCCCTTGCTTAGCTTTGCATGTTAGAGCTTCTCTTGTTAGCCTTGTATGTGCCTTATGACATGATTAACTTTTACCCTTGTAACTGTCCTTTAGATAGGTGGTGTGAAGTGTCGAACGCCTTCCTCACCCATACTATCCTTTTGTTTGAGACTTTGGTTTACCTTAATTAATTCAAAGACCCTTGAATAAGTTCTTAGTTAATTAGGTAACTAAAAAAAATTACACAAATAAGTGACCAATCACACCTTTTACAAGACCAATACTTGGTGGCGGCTCCTTAAAATAAAAATAAGAAAAGTGACTCTCTCTCTCTCTCTCTCTCTCTCTCTCTCACACACACACACACACACACACACACACACACACACACACCTCACCCTAGAATACTTGCACACATAAGTCATGTTGCCAAAGCGCCCAATGTGTGAAACTTTGGAGGGGACAGATATTTTCCGGAGGCATCCGTACATGTTTTAAACACTAAATTGCCTACTGTAATTGAATGACTCCTAATGCTTCCTAATTTTTTTCAA
Organism: Quercus agrifolia; assembly: GCA_029955455.1. Taxonomy (NCBI): domain Eukaryota; kingdom Viridiplantae; phylum Streptophyta; class Magnoliopsida; order Fagales; family Fagaceae; genus Quercus; species Quercus agrifolia. Next base: position 41,146,275 of record JARQAD010000002.1, on the reverse strand, counting down.
AGGTTCCTTTAAAGCATCCTAAATATATTTACACTATTGATGACACTCCCATGCCTATTAGTTACATAGAATCCATTTATTCCTCAAACCAATCTCTTAATGGCACTTATTTTCTTCCAAAATTTTCTCTTTATTAGTCAACTTTGTGAACTCAGTGTTGATCTTCTCGTTACTAATTGTGGTGTTGATGTGTAGGATCCATAGACAAGCCAACTACGTAGGACAGGTTGTAAAGTTGGATGAATGTTTAGGATCCATAATTTCAACATTCACTCATCTCTGGTTTGTAGTGTTGTTGTTGCCACCTTATCCCCTAATTTGTGGCACTCTCGTCTTAGTCATGCATCTTTGTCCCATTTTAATTATTAGCTTCTTAGTGTCACTTATTGTTATTTCAATTCTATAAATTTGATTGTATCTCTTGCTATTTTGGCAAACAAACATACCATTTAATAAAAGTGACTTCTTTTCTTTTGCACCTTTTGATCTTGTCCATTTAGTATTTGGGATTCTGGCCTTATTCCAACTGAGGGGAGAAGTCGTTATTTTGTCATTTTTTTGATGATTATTCAATCTTAATTGGATCTATATGCTTGAGGTTATTAGATATGTATTGACTTTTTACATCCTGCATTTAGTTGTTCAACTCAAAGCTAACTTGTTTATAATGGCAGATTATTTTCAATGCAATTTATCAATATCTATAAACCAAATTAGTGAATTTTTTTTTTTTTTTTTTTTTTTTTGTATGAACAAAGAAACAACTACATTTATGTTTACAATCATGTGTGTCCTTGTATGTGTATGTATATAGAAGGGTAAAAACAATATAATTGACAAAAATATAAATCTAAATTAATTATAATCATACATATAAAAATAAACACAAACATATTTATAAAATAATTTTATTAAAAGAAGGAAAACTAACTATTAAGTATTTTGAATGAATTGATAATTGATATTTTTTTTGTTTTCTATTGAAATCGGCATTCAAATTTACTTCAAGTGCTTAGTGGTTCTTTGTTTAACCTGTTATCATTATTTAAAATGGATGAGATTGATGACATAGAAGTTAAAAACCAAAGACACAATTTAATTATAAGATAGGCTACCTTAAACAAGTCTTGATAGATCATGTAGGAGAATGTTTGCCCAAAAGTCATGCAATATTGTTGAAACACACGAGATATGAACACACCATCAAAAATAGTTCTTACTTTCATTATAACTGATAACGCCTTAAAATGTATACTTGTTATATATTTATGTGGGCGTTATCTCCTAGTTACTATGCTTAATTTGTGTAATTAAGCCATGATTTGCATTAGTCTTTATTATTTATCTTTACATAATTTCTTGAATAAGATGTTATTCATTGCGTGTAATTTTCTACTTTTAGGAAATCATGTGAAAAAGATGAGTTTACAGGAGTCTGTAAGAGAATGGAGGCCAAACTAAAATTACAGAGGAGCAAAAGGACCATGCTTAAATATCTAAGGAGGTGCAGTTGGAGTGCTTGGGTCGTCTACCATGTTTGGAAGCTTTAAATAAGGAAAGAAATTAAAGAGGCAAAAGCTGAAAAGGAAAAATCAGATTTGAGCACTGATCAGTATTTTGGGCGTATCTCTCTCCTAAAAAATCTAATTGACACAAGTCCAAATGGGTAGGAATTGCGACTTAAATATCTACAACTTTCCAGTTTTGAGTTTTTCTAAATTCACAATTTTTGAAGGCCGAAATTAACTCAGAATTTACTGCTGTAAATCTAGACGAAAATTAAAATAGTAAAAGTTTTATTTTCTTTGGACACTTTGATGTTAGGGTTTGGAAGGAGGCTATAGAGAACAAATTTGGAGAGATAAAAAGTGTATTTTTTTTCTCTAATGGTGGCCTAAACTCTTTGCTTGGGTTAGGGGTTATGTTTCTTCTATACGGTATGAATATTCAATGTGATTCTTTCTAAGATTTTAGACAATAACATATTTGATTGTTCAATTAGATTTCTTTCGATGTATTAGTTCTTCAATGCTTTCAATAAGTTCATTCATGTTTTTCTTATTGTTTAGATGAATTTCTAATAGTTTCAAATAGAAATCATGTTTTAAAGTGAATGGGTTTTTCTGAAAACTATTCTAACCACATTATTAATCTAGGTTATCATGCGTTCTTGATTCAATCATGTTTTTCTTATTGTTTAGATGAATTTCTAATAGTTTCAAATAGAAATCATGTTTTAAAGTGAATGAGTTTTTCTGAAAACTATTCTAACTACATTATTAATCTAGGTTATCATGCGTTCTTGAATTGTCTCAGTTCAATCGAGTCATAAGTTTTTAATCATATAAGAACAATCAATTATGAAATATATATCTTCTTAGCTCACAAAGAATTTCATATCGATATAGGGAAACACCCCGATACCCTGGTATTTACATTATTGATTTAAATTAGTTTTTATTATTATTCTTGTTAACAATCACAAAGCAAAAGTGTTTTTCTTCTTCACCCAAATTGTTGTTTAATTATATTTTCTTTGAATTTACCCAGCTCCTTATGGTTCGACCTTGGTACTCTGAGAATTATATTGTTACGATCTCCTGCACTTAGGAGTGAGCAAGCAATAACCAATTGATTTTTCTAATTCAAGAAATAGAAAATTGGAAAAAATTAATGTATAATTAAATTTGACACCTAAGTGTTACAAAGATTCTAGGATTGAAGAAGGTTTTAATAGTAGTTGTAATTATTGAATTAATTAAAGATATGCGATTTAATAATTTATAAAACTCTAACCATCAGGATGATTAGACCATAGTGTTAGTAAAGATCAGTCTATTAGGTTCCTTATTGAGCATAATACTTATTTATTTATACTAAAGAAGACTCTATAGTATTGCTAATTGAGATGCAAATTTTTGGTACATGTCATAGGCTCATAGCAATACATTGTAATTAGTATATATATATGCTCGTGTACACATACTTTCCAGTATACAAATAAACATAAACATAAAAATAAATGTGCATATATATATATAGACACACACTATATTCAACAATTAACATTTGGATGACAATCACTAAGATCCCTAGACTTTCTATTGTTTAAACTAAGACCTTATTTTTTTCACCAATTTAGGGGGTTGTTCCACCACCATAATGTTGTAGTATAATTTTCTTTGAGAATCATACCAAGAGCATTCTTTGGTTCGGAGAGGAATTTATAAGCTTGGGCTACCTCTTGGAACTTAGTTGTGGCTTTGGCTAGGGATAAGCCAGATCTGGGTTTGTGATGGTATTGAAAGGTTAGGGTTGTGGTGAATCTATGTTTGGTGGATCTAGGTTTGAGGATTAGTTTGAAGTTGGAATTTTTGGCTGAAATTTGATGGCATAGGATTTTCTGTGATTAAAAGCCAAATTGAAGGTTAGAAACGATGTGATCTATGTTGATTTGCAATTGTTGGACTAGATTATTATTTGGTTACCAAGAAATTGGAACAAAGGAATGAAAATGAAATTTTGTTTGTTTACCAAGAATTTGCAAGAAATAAAAAAAATTAATTGAGAATATAAAAAATAAATTTTGATTGATTGAAAATATTTTAAGAAAATTAAATGAAAAAATAAAGGGAGGAAAAAATTGATAAAGAAAAGAAAAATATTTTTGAAAGTTAATGTGGGTTTTTTGTCAACTAAGAGCTGATGTGATCACTAAAATTTAGATACATCAACATCTCATTTATTCTTTTAATACTATGCATGCCAACACCCAATAGTGCAAAATATTTGCCATGTAAGCATTTTTCATAAGTGAGTTGACATCAGAGACTAACTTAATAGCCAGAAAATCGTGAGAACAAAAGTGAAAGTGAACCCAAAATATAGGGACCAAAATGGTAATCTTGTGTGATCTTTTAGTTTGATTCTTTTGCCCGATAATTATTTCCCACCTACTTATTTACTGAATCCTTTAACTATGCATCTCTCTACATGTTATCCTGTCTCTAGTCTTTCCTTCTCGTATCTCCCTTTTTAGCCTTTATTCCAAGCTATAATCCTTTGTTATAGTATCCCATGAAAAATCTTAAAAGTTGCAAACTGTTAGTAGTAAAACTCAAAAGCTGAATAGATATTTTACATTCCCCAACAAATCGAGCACCACGTTGAGATGGTCCCAGCACCACTATCCACTAGACTCTTTCTCTCTCTTAGGATTTGCTGCTGTAATTTTTAATGAATGAATAAAAATTTCTATCTTTTGTGGAGATAGGCCAACCCCCTTACCTCTGGAGGGGCATTTGATTCATGTAATGTTAAATTCTTAGAATCTTTGATAAAATGTTTGAGTGAAATAAGAATTAGTAAAGATAACTTGGTAATAATTTTATTTTTTTGAAGGGATAACCTGGTAATATTTTTACGTCCTCTGTTTTTGTTTGGATTTTATTGTTTCTTTTCATGGCAATACAGTATAAGATTTGTTTGTTTTTGTTAGAGATATATTAGCCCATTAGTATAGGCCCAAGCCTAATTCTACTTTGTGTGCAAGTCAAGTCTCCTACTTGTACTAGAAGTCTATTAGTCTAGGGTTTAGTCTACTATATATACACATGTTATGATTCATTGTAACACAGGATTTGTACTGCACTCTAATATATTATTGATGTAGCCCTTTAGGGTTTCTTCCGTGGATGTAGGCCGTTAGGCTGAACCACGTAATCCTCGTGTGTTATTGTGTTCTATATTTTATGCTTTCGCTTCCGCATCTATACTAGCATATTCAACATGGTGTATCAATGCTAATATTTAACATGGTATCAGAGCCATCTTCCTGTGGCCATGGTTTTCTGTCCTTACGGTATGTTTAAGAGCAATCTTTGTCTTTCTTGGTGTTTTTTTTTTCGCTGCGTTCATCTTCTTTGGCTTCCTACTGCTGCCGTCAAAACTCTCCGGTATAGTCAAGCCACCGTTAGAAGTCGCATCAACACTGCAAGACCATTGCCTTCCTCAAACTACCGTCATAGAGCCAAACTTTATTCAAGGGATCTTCTCAATCTTATCAAATCTCAAGATTTCATCAAGCTTCCATCTTGAGTTTGAGAGGGGGTGTTAGAGATATATTAGCCCATTAGTATAGGCCCAAGCCTAATTCTACTTTGTGTGCAAGTCAAGTCTCCTACTTGTACTAGAAGTCTATTAGTCTAGGGTTTAGTCTACTATATATACACATGTTATGATTCATTGTAACACAGGATTTGTACTGCACTCTAATATATTATTGATGTAGCCCTTTAGGGTTTCCTCCGTGGATGTAGGCCGTTAGGCTGAACCACGTAACCCTCGTGTGTTATTGTGTTCTATATTTTATGCTTTCGCTTCCGCATCTATACTAGCATATTCAACATGGTGTATCAATGCTAATATTTAACAGTTTTTATTTTATTTTATTTTATTTTTTTCCAAAATAGTTTGATCATTTTTGCTAGGCTAATTATTCTCAGTTATGTTAGGTCTATCCTATATATCCAAACAATGGCACTTCATTGTTCTTCAAGTTCCAGCTAGGACGAACACGGTCGGCTCTATAGTGCAAGAAAATAAGGCAATCGCCTAAGTCCTCAACGAAAAAAAAAGCCCCTAAATTTTAACTAATAGTCTAATAGGATTATTTCTTTCATTGTAATACTATTTTTTCTTTTGAGGTAAAAGATAGTAGTATTATTGATATAACCAAAACGAATACAAAGTATATGCCCCGTTTAAGCAGTCTGAAAACAGAGGAATAAAAGACAACTAATACAAGCTCAAAGAACTCCAATTTTTGTTGAAAGGCACCCCAACAGCAGTGAGTTCCTGATCCACCCAAAGCTCGAAGTAGCCAACCCTGTGGCTTAGGTGTGTGTTGTGCTGCCATAAGCATCTGGTACTCCTGCAGGAAGCCGAGAGCCCCACTTAAAATTCCTTCTAGATGGGTTTGGGTTTTTTTAAAGTAGTACTTGTTCCTCACGTTCCAGACTGCCCAAGTTGTCACTACCCGCCTTTCTAATTCCCCTACAAGGAGCTTTTCCACCAATGCCTGAAAGAGCAGGAAGAAATCGCAGCTGCTGTTTGTGCATTTTTGGATTCCGCCTCGGCAGAGTGCCCACACGTTTCTTGCAAGAGGACATTCCCACAACAAGTGGCCTACTGATTCGGGTTGTTGGCAGCATATTGCGCAATGGGGATCCACCTGCACTTTCCGCTTATGAAGATTTTCCCTGGTTGGCAATACATTTGAACAAGCTTGCCAGAGAAACATGTGGACTTTGGTGGGTACATTTAGTCGCCATAGCTTTCAATTTGTGTGGTTTCCTTCATCCTAAGGGCCACCTAATAGGCAGATTTCATCGTGAAAGATTGCGACTTATTTTTCTTCCATATTAACACATCCCAAGTGGTAGTCTGTCGCAGTGGAATAGACATAATCTCCATGTGTGTCCTGTATGCAAAGAGATAAAAAATCTTCTCTCTACCCAACTGCCCTGTATCACTATCTATTAAATCCTTCACCATCAAGTCGGGCTACTGTTCTCCCAAAAAAATTGGCTTATGAGAGAGCCACTTATGTGTGGTCACACCAATGGTTCTGCCATCACCCACACCCCACTTTGAACCATCATAAATAATCTCCCTGGCTACCAATAAACTCCTCCATACATATGATGGATTACTCCCCAATTCAGCATCCATAAAAGAACAGTTTGGAAAATACCTTGATTTGTACACCCAGAAAAATAATGAATGAGTGTTGTGAAGGAGCCTCTATGCTTGCTTTGCCAACAAAGCCAAGTTAAATGCTTGGATATCCCTAAAACCCATACCTCATCTTCCTTTTAGGCTGTATAGTTTCTTCTAGTTGATTCAGTGAATTTTCTTCTCATCCTTTGTTTGGCCCCACTAGTACTTGGCTAGTGTAGAGTTAAGTGTGTCACATAAGGTCTATGGGATTTTAAAAATCCCCATAGTGTAAGTAGGAATGGGTTAAGCAACTGTTTTAATAAGTATCTCCCTCCCTGCTTTTGAGATAAATTTTTCCTTCCAACCCATCACTTTCATTGTTATTCTCTCTTGTAGGCCTTTAAACGTATTCACCTTTGATTTTCCACCAACCATAGGCAAGCCAAGGTAAGTTCACAATCCTCCATAATTATTTCCCCAAAGAGTGCCTAGATATCCATTTTAACTGTTTGCCTTATGTTATGGCTAAAGAAAATGGACTTTTTTTGTCTATTGATGGCTTGATCGGAAGTAGCTTAATATCTTCCAAGAATATTTAGTAGGTGTTGACTCTCCTCCAATGTGGCTTGATAGAAGATAAAACTGTCATCTGCAAATAATAGGTGGGATATACACACTCCATTGGTGCAAGATAGGATGCCACGCAATTGTTGCCTCTCCATGGCATTTTTGATTAGAGAAAAGTGGCCTTTTGCACACAAAGGGAACATATATGGAGAGAGGGTATCTTCTTGTTTTATCCCACGTGATGGAGTGATGTACCCCTTTGATTATCCATTTATGAGCACTGAGTATGTAGCTGTGTGCACCATCTCTATGGCTAAGTGAACCCACCGGTCATCAAATCCCAACTTCAACATGATTTTCTGAAGGAAAACCCACTCCACTCGTTCATAGGCCTTATTGATGTCTAGTTTGATTGCCATCTGGCCTTTCTTTCCTGTTCTTTTATTCCTCATCCTTTGTAACACCTTAAAAGCTACAACTATATTATGAATAATCAACTAGTTAGGAACAAAAGCACTTTGTGAATTCGATATTACATTTGGCAGAATTAGTTTTAACCGATTAGCTAAAACTTTGGATACAATTCTGGATACAACATTTCCTAGACTAATAGGCCAGTAATCAGAAACAGATTTAGGTTCATTTATTTTTGGAATGAGTACAATGGGGGTATAGCTCATATTATGCAAAAAGTGATTGGAGTGCAGTACAGATAATATAACATTTGTAACATCAGTGCGTACAATATGCCAATATTTTTGGAAAAAGAAAGGGGATATACCATTGGGCCCGGGCAATTTAGAGGGGTGCATACTGAACAATGCATTTTTCTCCTCATCTGGAGTGTATGGTTGGAATAACGTATGATTCATATCCAGAGTTACCACCGTGTCCACCGAATTCAATACTACTTCCAGATTTGTTGGATTTGATAAGGTAAACAAATTTTGAAAATAGGATTCTGCCACTCTATCTATGTTAGGTTCATATGTGCACCACCTAACAGTCTCATCTAGAAAGCCATGTATATGATCCTTTGATTGTCTTTGGCTCGCTCTTTGGTGGAAGTATTTTGTGTTTTTATCCTCCACAGGTAACCAAATAGACTGTGACCTCTGCCTCTAAAATAATTCATCCTAGAATAGCAAGGAATTGATCTCATCTCTTACCCTTTGAATCAACTCTAGATTTTCGACCATATTCATAGAAGACAAAGCTGATAATTCTTTGTGCTTTTCCTCAAGCTTCTCCCTTGAGTTACCCAGATTTCAAATCCATCCCACTAAGGCCATTCATCAATTTTTTATTTTGTCAAACTAATGATACATAGGGCTACTCGTGCAAGCCACTGCATTCCATGCTGCTCGGATGACCCCTTCACATTTCGGATGTGTTGCTTATCTCTTTTCAAATCGCTTTGGCTTTCTTTTCCTTCTGTCAACTATTCCATCTACTTAAGTGGTGAGTAATATTGGATCATGATCAGAATATGTAACTTGGAGATGGTGTACCTTAGCATGTAGGAAGATATCTCGCCATCCAGTAGTTGCACAAACTCAATCCAGCCTTTCTTGAATGAAGGCACTCCCTGTTCTACCATTTCTCCAAGTAAAGATATTTCTGGTAAAGCCAAGGTCTATTAAGCAACAATATAGTAGTGCACTTCAAAACTCCTCCATACACCAAAGTGATCTCAGGATTCGCCCTTGTTTTTCATCCGATGATAGAATTTCATTGTAATCACCAATACATATCCAAGGCAGAGAATCTCGTGAGTGAAGATGCCTCAAATACTTCCAAGACTCATGTTTTCAATGCTCCTTCGGTCGCCCATAAAATCCCGTTAGTCTTCATGGTGAAGAGGGATCAATCATTATTCGTGCATCAATATGGTTTAGAGAGTATGTTTGGACATGTAAACCTACGTATGCCTTCCATAGCATAGCAAGACCACTAGCTCTACGGAGACACAGAATTGCTAGCATGGAATCATATTGTAAGTCTGGTTGAATCTTCCTCATCTTGTCCACTATTTGCTTTGTCTCCATGAGAAAAAAAAACCTTTGCAAGCTTTTTCCCTCACCAAGTGAGAGAGTACAGTGCCTGCACGAAGGTTTCTAGGCCCCCGACAATTTCAGCTTAGGACAATCATTGTGCTTGGTGAGGTTGGGTATCAGCCTCCACCGTTGAGTTTTTATTGTTCTTGGTATCCCCTTTTGAATGTTTCCTATCACCACCATCTTCATTCTTTTCCACATGTCCACATTTTTTCCTAATAGCCCCACTGCTATTTTCTTTTTCCTTGCTTGTCGTGGCCTCCTTTTTTATTTTGGTCCACTTTGGGACCTTTGCACGTGTGGCTTTAGTTCGGTCATGTGCCTGCCCATTAGGAACTTAATGAGCTAGGGTTTCACATTCAAGAGAGTGCACCTTATTGACCCCGTTGTCCACATACATTATAGGTAAGTTGATAAACATCCTAGCATTAATTTCAGGATTTTTCCCATCATTAATATCCGAGTATTGCTCCTTATTAATATTGGTCCCATTAATTTTTGTGTGTTTATCAACCTCCATAATGTCCGGATTTCTTTCCTAAATTATTGTTGTTGAATGATAGGAGTGTCTGTTACTCGAATTAAAATTCTGCTCGGGATCTGTTTTTGCACCATCAATGCCATGACTGTTGGGGTTTCCATCTTGGTGAGATTGTGCCTCTGAAGAGTCACTGGTCTGTGGTGGAACTACCTCTATCACCTACTACCATGGTGGACTTGGTGTATCGCTGCTTGGCATTGCTTTCGACTTCCAAACACTAGCTCGCAACCATTTTCCATATGGACTTTCCTCCCCCACCTTCAGTGTCGTGTTTTTGTAGGTTTTTGCTTTATGACCAAGGAGGCCACAGTGGAAACATAGACCTAATAATCGTTTGTACTGGAAAGCCACATAAGCCTTATCACCCTCTAGACTGAGTATTGGGGTTCCCCGGCATATCGGTTTGTCCAAAGGCATGTCAGCTCTGACCCGGAGAAACCTTGCTTGGTCCAAGGCAATGGCTTTACAATCAACCTCAATGACTCTGCCAATTCCCTATCCAATATCTCTCCTTGCTTCCTCGTTTATCAGATCAAAGGGTAGACCCTACACTTGCACACACATTGGAACAGTTAGGAACTTAACCGAAAAGGCCGCCATTTTGTTTTCCCACTAACACAATAATAAGATGTAATTATCAAAGCTCCATGGACCATTGTTAATAACCCGCTTCAATCGGCTTTCCATTGAGAATTTAAACTGAAACAGCCCGTCCCCAACATCTATAATTTTTAGATTGTTTCCCATCTTCCAAATAGAGTGTAGGAGGTTTTTAGTTTCTCTAAAGTTGATGAGTTTGGTTGTATGAAACCTACCTAGTAAATTGAGGGAGCAGTCTTCTAAGGTTTTCTCACGATGCTTTGACTGAACCATGATCACCTCATCCTCCTCCATCGTCAAACTAACCCTTTGTAACCGTTCTATAAAGTTCGAGTCATTACTAACAAAATAATTATCTGAGAAGGATAGGATACCTACACCTAAGGCCGACACAAATTTCTCCTGGGGGTCAACAGTAGAGTAGGAAGAAGAGAAAAGGAAAAATCTCACCCTGGCATGAGAAAGAAAGACTCCTAGTGTGAGGAGAAGAAGCTTTTGCTATCTTAACTTCATTGTAATACTATTATTTAGACTCAAATATTAGCTAACAAATAAAGTAATAGTTTTTTTTATCAAATGAAAAACAAGAGGGAAAAATGCTACATCCACAATATTTTTCATAACAAATTTTAAGTGGTTGGTTGTTACTAGTTGTTATCGTTGGTAAAAAAAAGCAATTTAAGTGGTGGGTTCAAATTAGAACCAGTATCAATTTAACACCTAGGATTTGTTGTGAAAATGTTATGAATGTAGGACTTCCAAAAAAAGAAAAGAAAAAGAAGTACATACAAAATTTCATAACATTTTTCACAATTGAGTTGGAAAACTTTTACTAGTTTTTATCTAGTGTTAGGACATATGTGTTTCACTTGTTAGGAACATATGTTACTATTTTATGTAATTGGCTTATCCTTTGACAAAACGCACTTTACTTGTATTTTGGTAAATTTAGGATATGTTTAAATACTTCAAGAAACCATGTTTCAAGATCAAGTGTTGAAGCCTTCAAGTTTGTTGAAGAAAACAAGTTGAAAGTGCAGAATTACTAAAGCTCGACAGCTAGCATGTGTTGAGGTTTAAGGAAGCTGTTTAGCCCTTGTGCTTGACACCTGCTTGACAGTTGCTCAACACCTCCTATTTGTCGAGGTTTAAGATTTTCAGAATTTTGATATGATTTTCTTGGAATCCGTGAATGTGTCTTTGGGCTTTCTTTTCTCCTAACCCTAGACATATAAAATGATTGTTTTAAGGGCTGTCAAAAGGTTCGCAAGTTGCACAAGCATTGAGCAAACTCTGTTCAAGCAAATTGTGACCGGAGACGAAGTTCTTGCCTTAGTTCATCTCTTTCTCTTGAAGAAGTTGTTGTGTATGTGCACCGTAGGGTTTTGTGACCAAGCATCATCTTGATCTTCATCGTGTGGATGAACTGAAGAAATTTGCAGCCAACAACCTTCTTAGTTGGTGATTGAAGTCGTGTACTGGGATCCGCGCAACTGATTAGTCACTTACTTAGGAGCTGTGCATAAAAAGAGGAACTGTCACTACAGAACAAGTCTAATTGGGTATTAGGATAAGGGTTCAACTGTAGGTTGCTAAGGTACTTGGGATTCCTTTACTTGTAACCGCTTGTTGTGATAATAGTGCAGTTTCGAGAGTGGTGACTTGAAAATCACCCGGTGGGGTTTTTGCCATTAGGTTTTCTTCATTCGTAAACAAATCACCGTGTCATTTACTTTCCACTGCATACTTTAGTTGTTTGGTGATTTGTTTGTGCTACCATGTGCTTTGCACGTTAATTTGATTAATTAATAAACTTGGTTAATTAATTAATTAATTTGTCATAAGGGGTCAATTCGTTTTTGGCCTATCAAGTGGTATCGGAGCAGGCACACTATGATTAGGTATAATCTTTGCTGTGTTTGATCCATTGACCACTATTGTCATGGCTGTAATTGGCTTGAAAAGATCGTTGCTTTCAAATACACCTTGTCTTTCTAACCTCTATTTGGAAGTTATTTGAATTCTTTTATGATGACTATTGGAAAAGATCTCACTTTGGCTAGGAAGAAACTAGACTGTCTCAGAATGAAAATGTGCAAAGGAGTTCGTCTGAGAAGAGTAAAAGTTAAAGGCTTAACTCGTATAAGGCAGTTGAGAGAAAGTACCATTCCCACTGATTTGTCATCTAAGCACGAAGTGTGTTTTATGATGAAGTCTGCATTTAAAGTAATGGACACGTGTTTGTGGTACCTTGACAGTGGTTGCTCAAGACACATGACTGGAGACTGATCTCTCTTCAAGGTTTTCGAGTCTAAGAAAGGTGGCAATGTCACTTTTGGTGATGGGAGCAAATCACAGATTAAAGGAAAGGGAATCATCTCTCTACATGGACTGCCGGACATTGCAAATGTTCTATATGTAGAACGTCTGAGGGTGAACCTGCTGAGTATAAGTTAGATATGTGATCAAGACATCATGGTGCTATTCTCCAAGGGAAAGTGTCTTGTCATGAATGAGCCTGGAAAGAAACTCATAAGTGGTGTTCGCATTCTTGACAACTGTTATGCATTGGTTCCTGATGCTGATATTGTGTGTGATAGCATCTGTTTGCCAAATGAACATCTATGGCATCAACGGATGGGACATGCTAGCTACAAACATCTTTCTATTGTATCTAAGCATGGGTTAGTTTTAGGGATACCAAAACTTAGTAGAATGAGCAATGTGGTATGTGGATCGTGTCAGCTTGGAAAACAGAAAAAAGCTAAACATCCTGGAACTCAGACATCAGCTACATCTAGACCATTGGAGCTTCTACATTTGGATCTTTTGGGTCCAACTAGAACCAAGTCTCTTGGTGGTAAGAGATACATCATGGTTGTGGTAGATGACTTCACCTGGTACACTTGGGTCATTCTCCTACGTTCCAAGTCCGATGCTCCTGAGAACATTAAAGCTTTGTGCACAAGAATGCAGAATGAAAAGAGCTTGAAAATTGATCGAATTCGAAGTGCCCATGGTAAAGAATTCGGGAACTCATATATGGAGTTGTTTTGCACAAGATCAGGTATCTCTTAAGAATTCTTTACTCCTATTACTCCTCAGCAGAATGGTGTAGTAGAAAGAAAAAACAGGGTTATTCAAGAGATGGCCAGAGCCATGCTACACAATAAGGATGTGGCTAGAAACTTATGGGGAGAAGCCGTTAACTCTACGTGTCATACGGTTAATAAGGTGTATTTTAGACCTGGTACCAAGAAGACTCCATATGAGTTATGGAAAGGAAGGAAGCCTAATGTGAAGTATTTCAGGATCTTTGGAAGTACTTGTTTCATCCTAAAGGATAGAGAGAATGTGGGAAAGTTTGACTCTCGAAGTGATGAAGGAATATTTCTGGGTTATTCCTCTATAAGCAAGGCTTATCGGGTATACAACAAAAGAACCATAAAGGTAATGGAGACAGTGAATGTTGTTATTGATGAGTCTTCAGATTCTGGTTATGAAAAAGGTATTGAGGAACTCACTAAAGAAATTCTTCCTCCTGAGCCTGGGGAAGTTCAAGAAAGTGTTGAACAAGAACCTGCATCTCCTAGTACTCTAGGTACTCCTAGTGTTATGGAAGATTCTATAGATATAACCACTTCACCAAATTCTGAATCCCATAAGGAGAAAGGACATCCCTCTAGAATTAAGTTAAATCATCCTTCAGAAGATACTGTTGGAAACTTAAATGAACTCACATTAAGGAAACGTACAGTTGATAAATGTGTTGCTAACTTTGTGTCTTACTCTTGTTATCTGTCACGGGCTAAACCCACTAAAATTGAAAAAGCTCTTCAGGGTGAAAGTTGGGTTGAAGCAATGCATGAAGAACTGCTTCAGTTTTAGAGGAATGACGTCTGGACCTTGGTACCTAGACCGGAGGGTGAACACATCATCGGTACAAAGTGGATATTTTGCAATAAGACTGATAAGGAGGGCAATGTGATCCGCAACAAGGCTCGGCTTGTAGCTCAAGGATACTCACAAATGGAAGGAGTAGACTATGATGAAACATTTGCTCCGGTTACTCGTATGGAGTCCATCAGAATTCTCCTTGCTTTGGCTTGCCAACTAAAGTTCAAGCTCTATCAGATGGATGTAAAGACTGCTTTCTTAAATGGGCCGCTCAAAGAAGATGTCTATGTGACTCAACCAAAAGGATTCATTGATCCACACTTTCCAGATCATGTACTATACCTCAAGAAGGCACTTTATGAGTTAAAGCAAGCCCCTAGAGCTTAGTATGATTGGCTTACACAATACTTAGTGTCACATAGGTTCACAAGAGGAAAGGCTGATCAGACTCTCTTCATCAAAAAAGAAGATGGCGAGCTGATAGTTGCTCAAGTCTATGTTGATGACATCATCTTTGGATCGACTAAGGATGAACTTGCTCATGGTTTCTCAAAACTCATGCAAGCCGAGTTCAAGATGAGCATGATTGGAGAGCTGACTCATTTCCTTGGGTTGCAGATTCGTCAACAAGATTCAGGTATATTCCTATCTCAATCTAAATATGTAAAGAATCTTGTGAAAAAGTTTGGTTTAGAATTTGCTAGTTCTGTCAGAACCCCTATGAGCCCAAATGTTAAACTCACTGTTGACTTGTTAGGTAAAAGTGTTGATCCATCTCTATATAGAAGCATGATAGATAGTCTTCTTTACCTTATTGCTAGTAGACCTGACATTAGTTGCAATGTTGGAGTGTGTGCTAGATATCAGGCTAATCCCAAAGAGTCCTATATGATTGCTTTAAAAAGAATCATAAAGTATGTTAAAACCATTGCTGAGTTTGTTGTGTAGTACAGCAAGGACAAAAGTGATGTCTTAGCTGGGTACTCTGACGCTGATTGAGCTGGGAATGTTGATGATAGAAAGAGTACTTCAAGGGGTTGTTTCTATGTGGGTAATAATCTTGTCTCTTGGATGAGTAAAAAGCAGATATCCATCTCATTATTCATTGCAGAAGTTGAGTACATTGCTGCTGGTAGCTATTATACCTAACTCCTATGGATGCAAAAACTCCTCCATGATTATGATATTTGTCAAGAACATCTCACTATCTATTGTGACAATACCAGTGCCATTAACATCTCTAAGAATCTGGTTCAACATTCTAGAACCAAACACATAGAGATTCGACATCACTTCATTAGGGAGCTTGTCGAAGATCGTACTGTTGACACCCTATTTTGTAACCCGCATTTAACCTCACATGGAGGGTAAAAGGGTGAAAGGGTAATTTCACCTTGGAAATATGCATCTTGATTCTGGTCACTAGATCCTTAATCTCATTTCACCAAAGTGATCTTGATGTTGTAACGATCAAATCGATTGGTCATAAGCCCTAATCGAAGCATTAGATTGAAAGTTATCATCAAATCAAGTTTTAATGGCCGAGATGCATTACCACAAATTGAGTTCGACTATATGTGATTATGAACAATTGATTTCAATTGGTTATAAGTATAATCAATTTGAGAATGATGATGTATCATAATTTGATTGGTTAGGACTACATTTTATGGTAGGGTTGCACACACCTAATTAACTAGATAGTTAAATATTAATTATTCAATGAGTAATTTGTGCAATTATCTTTTAATTATGGTAAATTTGGAACCAATTAAGTCTGAAATGGGAGTGATTGGAGTCATTTAATGTTAATTGGGAGCTAATTTGGGATCTATTAATGTTAATTGTGCTGAAATAATTTTCTAACAAATGACCTCTACTCACCATTTCATTGATATCTTTGAGAATATTTTGAATCTGTGAATGAGGTTAATTTTCCCAGAAACTAGACATCCGGGGATTCAATTTAAGCATAAGAATGAGACAATTCTGATTAGAATTGAGTCAAATATGATTATTCAAAGTTGACTCAACTAGCTGTTACAGCAGTTACGGGAAAACCGAATTTTGGCTTGCTCCTCACTCCCACCAATCTTTCCATTTAATGCACCAGATTTCCCCCAAGGCTAAAATGAGGTCTAGATTCATGATTATTTGTACCCCAAGCCATGTACTTTATCTTAGATTGTATCTAGGACCAAAGTCATGTAATTTTCCTATGATCAATGTAAATTCAATTTCAAATTAATAAAATGAGAAATCTTTCAATTTTGGTTTTCTTATTTTTTCAATAATTAAATAAGTGGCGACTCCATTGTAAAACCCCTAATCTAAGGGGGAAAATATAACTAGTCGAACCTCCATTTTGAGAGGCAATAACACGACTCCACCAATTTGCGTGGGTTTGGCCCAACATCATAAAACGGGCCGGGGGTGCGGTCTCTCATAGGTACTCTCACACTTGAGTTTTTTCACACCGATGAGGTCTAGATTCATGATTTTTTGTCCCCCAAGCCATGTACTTTATCTTAGATTGTATCTAGGACCAAGGCTAAAATGAGGTCTAGATTTCCCCCAAGACTAAAATGAGGTCTAGATTTATGATTCTTTGTCCCCCAAGCCATGTACTTTATCTTAGATTGTATCTAGGACCAAAGTCATGTAATTTTCCTATGATCAATGTAAATTCAATTTCAAATTAATAAAATGAGGAATCTTTCAATTTTGGTTTTCTTATTTTTTCAATAATTAAATAAGTGGCGACTCCATTGTAAAACTCCTAATCTAAGGGGGAATATATAACTAGTCGAACCTCCATTTTGAGAGGCAATAACACGACTCCACCAATTTGCGTGGGTTTGGCCCAACATCATAAAATGGGCTAGGGGTGCGGTCTTTCATAGGTACTCTCACACATGAGTTTATTCACACTGATGATTTGAAGTCTGACCTGTTTACCAAACCTTTTGACAGTAAACACTTCGAATTCCTTCTTCAAAACATTGGTGTTATCTCCATAGGATGATCTTCTTCTCTTTTCTTTCTTCCTTATGCATTTGCATCTAGTTTTTATGCTTTGCTTTGTTTAACATGTTTTTTTTTTTTGTTTTTTTTCAATTTTGCTTTGTTATTTTTTTTTCATATAAAAATTAAAAAAAAAATTAAAAAATCAGAGAAATACAAAAACAGTGTGTTTTGTGTACATTGGTACTTGTGTACCTTGGATGGCCATTAAAACAAAGTTTTCTAAACTTTCTATCTCTTGTAGCGTAGATGAGCATCTCTATACACAACTAAGCAAGTGAGCTTTGTGGCTCTTGTTTGTGATGAGTAAGATTAAGTTATCTCTTGTACTTAACACTCCTATCACTCTTTTTGACGGGAAGGACTAAAAAAAATTCTAAGAGAAAGACATAAATAACCATCTCACCACTGTTGCTTGCCAATCATAATATGACACCTGTATGCTTCGGCATAGCCAAAATGCAGTGTCAATGACATCTGTATGCTTCGGCATAGCAAAAGTGCAATGTCAAATGCTTAACATAAATTGGTATTTTTTTTCTATCTCTTATATGCCCATGCATGTTTTACTTAAATAAAAATATGCAAAGAAAATAAAAAGCAAAAAGATCAAAATGCTTTAAATATGATTGCAAGAGTGTTTTCTAGGAGATGTGGGAGTTATAAGATGTACCTCGAAGGTGATAGTCCTCATCAAGTAGTTATGATTGTTTGTGAGTTAAAGTGATTTTCTCATATCTCAAATCGTCATAACATGTACACACTTATGCAATCTTGCGTTGTTTTTCACACACAACATGCAATATTCTTTGCTACTCTTGATACATGTGCAGGTACAATGTGATTTGGTCATCACAAGGTTTTATATGTGTTAATGTATGCTCACTAAATTGTCTTGACTTGTTTTTGAAAAATAAAATCAGTTAGATTTGTTTAGTGTGTGTGTGTGTGTTTTTGGGATCCATGTGCTTAAAATTGCTGTTGAGAGATGATTTTGAGAAGTTTATAAGTTGTTTGGATCATTGGTTGAGTTGCATGTTGGACTGCATTCATGTCTGTGTTTTTCACTTCTCGAAAAACTGCTTTTAAAAACTAGCTCGACACCTCCTCAATACCTTGCTGTTTATCGATATCGCAATCTTGACAGCTTTTCGATACCTGGTGGATCGATCGAGAAAGCTCCTGCCTCATCGATATCTTCTCGGTAGCTGGTGGATCGATCGAGCTCTGTTCTTGCATCTGATGGGTTGTTCCTCGACACCTCCTCGATACCTGTATCTGTCAAAGACCATTTCCTCGATA
The DNA here is from genome assembly GCA_029955455.1 of Quercus agrifolia. Taxonomy (NCBI): domain Eukaryota; kingdom Viridiplantae; phylum Streptophyta; class Magnoliopsida; order Fagales; family Fagaceae; genus Quercus; species Quercus agrifolia. The sequence continues at coordinate 41,127,567 of JARQAD010000002.1, read as the reverse complement.
CCTTCCTCGACAGTAGTCTCGATACCTCTCGACACCTTCATCTGTTGAGATTTATTGAGGGTCTATTTAAGCTTCCTCGTGCGATCTGACCCTCATTTCGTTCAATCTCTCTCTTGATAGCTCTCTCTTTTTCTCTCCCAAACATCTCATCTCACTCAAATCTTGATCCTCAAGGTTTCTTCAAGCTTTTTCAAGATTTTCTTCACTTGGTAAGCTTCTTATCTCTCATTATTCATGCATTTCATGTTTTGAAACCTAGGTTTTAGGGTTTTTGAAAAATTTTGGGGTTTTTCAAAGTTGATGAGTTATTGTTGAAATTTTGGGATGGGTTTTCACTTAAATGAGTTTAAAATCTCATGCATTGCATCACATTAGCATTATAATAGTATAGTCATGCATTTAGATGTGTGCAAACTGATTGTGTGCTGATAGGTTTGGATTGGGCTGAGCCTATGATGCAATTTCTTTTGCATGTCACATGTTCATGCATTTCCCATGCATACGTACTCTCTTTTCAATATACTTGTTATATTTGAATTGCTTGGGACTTTTTTGATTGTCTTTCTTTCTCTCCCTTTCTTTCTATTTACGTTAGTTGTGTCTATGACACCTAAGCATAAATCCACTCCGGCTCGGATCCCTCTTCATTCCGGTGTTTCTTCGTCTTCTGATTCTGCCATCTTCTGATTCTGCCCCACTCTCTCTTCGGTTCCATGATGATGATGCCCACAAGGCATTCTCAGAGAACTTTTCTCGACAAGGTGTTCATTCGAAACGCCAAGTCATACTGGTGGACTTCGCTGACACTAACCTTCCCACTGTCATTCACAGTCGGGAATGGGAGTCACTGTGTGACGTCCCGGTCACTTGTCCTCTCATGCTCATGCAGGAGTTTTACTCCAACATGCACGGGATTGATCGTTTAGTACCTCTCTTCTTTACTCGCGTTTGAGGTACGTGCATTCCTGTTACACCGCAGCTTGTAGCGGATGTGCTTTGGATTCCTAGGATTAAGTTTCTTGACTATCTTAGTTGTGAGTGTTTATGGATTGTTTCTAAGGATGAGCTCATGGCTGCTTTCTGCTAGTACCCTTCTGATTGGGGTGATCGTCAGTTTATACCATGTAGGCCTTTTGCTAAAGGTCCTAGATTCATAAACATGGTGATGACTTTTGTACTCCATTACCGCTCTCACTATAACTCCATCACAGAGCCTCGTGCTCGGTTTTCGTTGTCTCTTCTTGAGCTTCTTACTATAGACTTCCATTCTCATTTCATTCTTTCTATTGTAGATGTTCATCTAGATGCGGCGTCCTGTGATAAGCTTATCTTTCCTTCCGTTATCACGAGGATCTTACCCCATTTTTTTGTTCCTTTTCCCTATTTCGACCATTTCCCTGTCATGTGTGCCATAGACTATGCTACCGTTAAACGTAGCGGGGCGCAGTTTCGAGCGAGGCAGTCAGATTCAGTAGCTCCTCCCTCCCGTTTAGCTCCATCCCGTTTTGCTCCATCTCAATCCGCTCCCTCCTATTCTTCGGGCGATGTGACTTTGGGGGACGTCATGGCACAGCTTCAGCGCATGGATGCTCGCCTAGATACACTCTCTACAAAGTTGTATAAGGTGAACGTCCATATTGGCTGCATTGCTAGATGGCAGGCGACCATGGGCGGATTTGCTCCTGAGTCTACCCCTTCACCACTTCCTCCAATGACTTTTGATTCTGAGGATGAGGATGATGATGATTCGGATGATGGTGATGGAGATGCTAGCTTTATCGATGAGATGTCTACTTGACACTCTTACCCTTTGTCACTCATGACAAAAAGGGAGAGTAGTTTTGGTTGGATATGAGAGTAGTCATTCTTAGGGGGAGAGTTAGTATATGACCATTTTTGTTAGGGGGAGTGTTGAGATTTTTTGAAGGATGTAGTGAGGATATTATGTATCTTTTCTTTTCTTTCTTTTCAAATACATTATTCTTGTACATCAGGTCTTGTGACCATTTTTACACATACATTGTACTTATTCTCTTTATATGTGGAAGTATGTTTCTTTCACCTACCCTTACATGTGTTTTTTCTTCTCTCTCTTTACACACATGTTTCTTATACTTGTATGCAATTTATTATTTCAGTTTCACACAAAGATGTTTCGATGAGTTTTGTTTAAAGTGTTTCAGAAATATAGGTTGTCAAAGTCTACTTGCTATAAACTCTCTTCTTGCAAAGTTTTTCAAGAGTTTGTGTTAGGATAGATTTTATTGTATTCAACAAGTGAATATGAGTTAAGTGATTTATGACTTCTCTCATATGCTCATTTGTTTGTTGTGCTTTTGTCACAGATTGCCAAAGGGGGAGATTGTTAGTACATATGTGTTTCACTTGTTAGGAACATATGTCACTATTTTATGTAATTGGCTTATCCTTTGACAAAACATACTTTACTTGTATTTGGGTAAATTTATGATGTGTTTAAATACTTCAAGAAACCATGTTTCAAGATCAAGTGTTGAAACCTTCAAGTCTGTCCAAGAAAACAAGTTGAAAGTGCAGAATTACTAAAGCTCGACAGCTAGCATGTGTCGAGGTGAAAATGTTCAGCCCGTGTGCTCGACAATTGCTCGACACTTCCTATTTGTCAAGATTTAAGAATTTAAGAATTTTGATATGATTTTCTTGGAATTCGTGAATGTGTCTTCTGGCCTTCTTTTCTCCTAACCCTAGACATATAAAAAGATTGTTTTAAAGGCCGTCAAAAGGTTCACAAGTTTCACAAGCATTGAGCAAACTCTGTTCAAGCAAATTGTGACCGGAGACGAAGTTCTTGTCCTAGTTCATCTCTTTCTCTTGAAGAATTTGCTGTGTATGTGCACCATAGGATTTTGTGACCAAGCATCTTCTTGATCTTAATCGTGTGGATGAACTGAAGAACTTTGCAGCCAACAGCCTTCTTAGTTGGTGATTGAAGTCGTGTACTGGAATTCGCGTAACTGGTTAGTCAAGTACTTAGGAGCCGTGCATCAAAAGGGGAACTGTCACTACAGAATAAGTCTAATTGGTATTGGGGTAAGGGTTTAACTATAGGTTGGTAAGGTACTGGAGATTCCTTTACTTGTAACCGCTTGTTGTGATAATAGTGGAGTTTTAGAAGTGGTGACCTAAAAGTCACCTGGTTGGGTTTTTGCCGTTAGGTTTTCCCCATTCGTAAACAAATCACTGTGTCATTTATTTTCCGTTGCATACTTTAGTTGTTTGGTGATTTGTTTGTACTACCACATTCTTTGCATGTTAATTTGATTAATTAATAAACTTTGTTAATTAATTAATTATTTTGTCACAAGGGATCAATTCGTTTTTGGCCTATCATCTAGGTCCACAAATAACATCATTTTTTTTTTTACTTATTACTATCAATATGCCATATCTAGGGGTGTTCGCGGTGCGGTGCGGTGCAGTTTTAGGTCATTTTTAGCACTGCACTTTGCGGTGCAGTTTAGCCAAAATCATAACTGCACCGCACCTCATTTTTGTGGTCACATGTGTGGTGCGGTGCGGTGTATAGTTTAGCCAAAACCATAACCGCACCGCACCTCATTTTTGCTGTCACATGTGCGGTGTGGTGTATAAAAAATCACCTGCTATATAAAAATTCAACATATATATCACCATGCAATTCAAAATGTATCAGTAATATCACTATCTCAAATTCTCAGGTATTCATCAAACATGTAATGAAGTCAAGTACTTTGAATAAGGTAGAGTGGCAAACAACTTAAATGTTTTAACTATCAAAATCTAATGCTCTTCAATCCTCACTTTAGATCAAGAATATGAAGTAAAGAGTTTATGTGAAACACCAGGTACAAAGCAAAAAGGATTTACCCATACTCAAGAAATTCTAGTCATGCCTACTAATTTCAAGTTTCAATTATCAAAACCATAATGTAAACAAGTCTAAAGCAAACCATGAAATGAATTACAAATCCAAAACAAGTATTAATTGTAAACCCAACAAGAAATTGTTTAAATGAACATGAACGCAACAAAAAAAAAAAAAGGTCTGTCCATCCAGTGCTATACTTTTCCAGTTCTCCCCCTCCCAATTCTATTTTGTAGATAACACTCCAAGTCTTTACTTAATCTTCTTTCTCTGTTGTCAATTTCATCAATTCTGTGAAAATAAATACAAAAAATGTTAGTAAACTAATAAACAAAGAACAATAAACTAATATACAATTTAAATATATAGTTTTAGAAAATCACCCACTTCAACATCTTGCTCAAGACTTTCCACTTCATTTATTGCTTCCCGAAGATTGATTGGTTTAGATGGGTTTTTTAACCAATTTTGAGCACAAATAAGGGCCCCCACAATTTTAGGAGCTAATGAACTCCTAAAAGGATCCAAAACACGACCCCCCGTGCTAAAGGTTGACTTAGAAGCAACGGTAGACACAAGAATAGCCATGACATCTCGTGCTACCTCGGAAAGGATTACATATCTAGTAGAATTCACCTTCCACCAAGCCAAAATATAAAACCCTCCCTATTTTTTTCACTAGCTTCATTAAGATATTTGTCCACATCAGTAGTGCATTCATTATCATCTTCTGTAGATATGTGTTCATCGAACTCATGTGAAGCAATCTTCCATGGATCATATGGAAAACTAGCACTTGATTCTATTGAAGAACCAACATTAGTGACCTGCCCATTGCCACTAGCACTTGATAATTCAGTACCCGTTGCATAGTGGGCATACAACTCATCTAAAGCATCCCTTACCAATTTTAAAGCTAAGTCTGCCTTCTCTTTTGAATACCACTTATTAAACCAATATTTCAAATATTTCATCTTATATCTTGGGTCAAGAACCACGGCAATAAACATCATCAAATTCATATTTTTAATGTCTCCCCAATACTTCTCATATTTTTCCTTCATAGATTGTGCCATTTCTTTTAAGAGAGGATCACCATCAATGCCACACAATCTATGCAATTCATTTTGAATGCCCACTAGCTCACAAAAATAAATATTTGAAGTGACAAATAAAGAACCAAAAAAACGTAGAGTTACCTCGTAAAAAAGCCGGAGAAAATTACAAAACATTCTGACATTCACCCAATCCTCACCTTTGGGAGGACTTATATGCTTCTGTTTACCATTTCCATCTACCTCCCTAAAGTAAGAACTAAATTCCACATCCTCTTCATGCATCCTATCAAAGGTTGTTTCAAACTTCTCGGCTGCCTCTAACATAAGATATGTGGAATTCCATCTAGTAGGGACATCAAGAGATAACAAACTCTTAGATTGGATTTTTCATCCTCTACAGCTTCCTTGAACCTATCCATCCTTTTTGGAGATAATTTAACATATCGCACTGCATTTCTCACCTTAACAATTGAGTTATGAATGCCTTTCAGTCCCTCTTGCACAATGAGATTTAATATATGAGCAGCACATCTCATGTGCAAGAACCGGCCTCCCAACATACAACCATCCTTCATCTCCAACTTCTTCTTCAAATAATCAAGAGCCACATCATTGGATTTAGCATTATCAACCGTGACAGTTATCACCATTTTGATACCCCAATCATTCAAGCACCTTTCAATAGTTTTCCCAATTGTCTCCCCTTTATGATTTGGAACTATACAAAAATTCAAAATCCTTTTTTGATAGGTCCAATCACCATCAATATAGTGGCAAGTGAGACACATGTAGTTGAGGTTTTGAATGGAAGTCCATGTGTCAGTAGTCAAAGACACCCTTTGGCCCAACTTCAAATAGCTTATCAACTTCTCCCTTTCCCTCAACCAAAGTTTAATACAATCTCTTGCCACCGTGAGACGAGAAGGCACAGGAAACCTAGGCTCAACCACCCCCATGAAGTATATAAAACCATCATGCTCAACAAATCTAAAAGGTAGCTCATCCACTATAATTATCGTCGCAAGTGCCATCCGAATTCTCTCAATAGAAAATTTAGCAACAACAAGCTCATTACTAAACTCTCCCTCAACACCACCAGTTTTTTTTGCTTGGAAACTCAAAGTGGTTTGACTCGTGTCAATGACACCCGGAATCTTCTTACATTTTAGCAAATGATCCCGCATGGATGAGGTCCCATTCCTCCTCGTAGCATTGAATTACTTCTTACAATATTTGCATTCTGACTTTTCACGATTTTATAACTTAACAAAATGCCCCCAAACATCAGATGGCTCTCTGGTGGACTAATTCTCATTAACTCTAGCTTTTTTTGGTAGGGGTTCATCATCCACAATCAAAGGGTCATTAGGGCCATTTGGTGCTGGTGGATTTGGATTTGAGAGAGCATCCATCTAGGGCCATTGAAAAAACAAACACACAAATATATATAGGTTAGAAAAGGAGTTTTACAGGAGGTCAAGGAAATATATATATATATATATATATATATTGAATGTAATTGAACACAGTAATTATGCCACATTTGTCTTTTCAAAAAGATTAAATAAAAAAATACTGAGGAAGTGAGTCCCATTCATGAATTAAGTTGCAGATTATCGGAATTGTTTCAATCCAATGACATCATGTTCATTGATTACTAGAGATGATAAATAAGAAGTGGTTTTTCTAAACCTGCTGGTGCAGTATAATCATTCTTGAAGAACATAGCCAACTAAGATGAAATAAAGTTGTGCAGATCAAGCTTGCAAGTTAAAGGATCTGAAAGGTCATGAGGAAATAAAAAAAAAGTTACATTGGAAATTGATCACAACCTATAGCTTAGGTTCTCACTTCGTTGCCACTTGCCATAGAATATCAATATATAAAATAACAAATTCCTTGAAGATGGAAATTGATCACAACCTATAGCTTCTAACGTAAATAATATCTAACATAAAAAAAAAAAATATATATATATATATATATATATCTAACTTAAATATCTAACATAGGAAGTTGCAAGTGCCAGTATACCAATGGCAACCCAACAATCAATAAAAATAATAATATAATTAACAAAGAAAAACAACCCACAATCAATAAAAATAATAATATAATTAACAAAGAAAAACTTTAACAATAGAACAATGAGATACGGCTAATAGTCTGGTGCAATGGCAATGAATTGAACAAAGAAAAACTTTAACAATAGATTGACTTTAACAACTTGTCCTGAGTGAATAGTACAATAGGCCAATAGATTAACTTTAACAAAGAAAAACTTGAATTGAACACATGAATACCTCAATAGTAAGTAATTGGTACGGCAGTGAGTAGTCTAGGATTCTAGGTTGAAGAGTGACGGCTATGGTTACCGAACAAAGAGATACGGCTAGGGTATTAAATTATTAACGTATTGATCTTTTGTCCTTATTTTATATATATATATATATATATATATATATAAATATATAATATTAAATAAATAAATATATTAATATATATAAAGGGTGTGGTGTGGTTTATATATGCGGTTTTTATATTAAAAAATCGCAAACATGCAGTGCGGTGCGGTGTATTGTTATTTGCGATGCAGTGCGGTTATGCCATTTTGCGGGCGGTTTTGGTGCGGTTTTTGCAATTTGTGCGGTTTTGGTGAACACCCCACATCAATAGGTGTGAAAAGTTTTGTCAATTTTTTGGTATCTATACACTTTCTGGAAAAAAAATTCTATGTGGTTCATATATATATATATATATATATATATATTTTTGAGTTCTCTTTGGTTCATATTAATTAGTAATTTTTCATCTAAAATAAAATAACATAATTTAAGTTATATTATTATTAAAAAAAATTCACTATAGGTCTCCAAATTCTTCAAGCCGCCCTTGAGGACGAAGAATAAGCTTCAATTGCTCTGAATTTTTCTAATTTCTTGTTTTGGGAAGCTATTGAAGCTGCGTGTTTGAGACGTTTTGTTTATGGCACGAGGTGAATGTTTCATATCATTAGCAATATGTCAGTATAACTGTTCAAAATGATAATAACAAATAAAAATACTTTTTTTTTTTTTTTAAAGCCCAATCAAAACTCATTCATTTAAAAAAGAGGAGTCAAAATACAAACCATCCTGGGCCGGTGGTGGTGAATCTTCCAACCACACAATTTCTCCATCTACAACACTAGCATTTCCACTTTATCCTTAATTCCTCTAACAAAAAAAAAAAAAAGAAAAAAGAAAAAAAAAGCTTTATCCTTAATTAGTATTTCAACTTTTCATAATGATAATAACAAATATTTTACATCATTATCATTTCTTCCTTTCTTGAAGAAAAGCCGACAGGGTGGAGAAAGGAGAATAGTATTTCAACTTTATCCTTAATTTGTTGATGTTACAAAAGCCAAGTCAATCTACAATCTGCCTAAAACAAGGAAATCACCAAGAGATTAGTAAAATTTCAATTTGGTAATCCCATAAAATATATTACAAACCCCATCAGAGATTTTTCAACGAAATAACAAGGTAATCAAATGAAAACCTCTCTTGTACAAATTCAGAATTTGAGAGTCAATTAAGCAAGGAAGCACCTTTTCTAGATCAACTTAGGAGTGACCATGAGTTCTGACGGCAAGCTCCTACTTGTTGCTGTATTCTCCCTAATCGCTCTAGTGATGCTAGTCACGATTCTCCAAATCCATTTTAGGCTCAAAGAAAGAAGACGCCAGGCTTCCTTACATAGGAGAACAACTCAAGTTGCAGTGGATGAAATACATTCCATTGAGCCAACACCAATGAAAGCTCTCGATCCATTGGTGGTGGCCTCATTACCAAAGTTCATGTACAAACCAACTGACCAGCTTGATCTTGGTGAAGTCATAGAGTGCTCAGTTTGCTTGAGCACCATTGTGGAGGAAGCCATGGTTAAGCTTCTACCGAATTGTAAACACACGTTTCATGTGGAGTGCATTGATAGGTGGCTTAACTCAAACACAACTTGCCCAATATGCCGCACCCTGGCTGAGCCTATGGTCAAGCCAGAGGATAGTACTTTGTGCACTGTGGTTCAACCCTTAGATCCACCTATTGAAGATAGTACGGCACATGGTACAAGATTAAGCTCTTTTCAGAGGATCCTTAATAGGGAGAGATCGTCGAGGGGGATTCAGAGTTGTGGAGATGAAGGAGGTCCAGAAGATCTAGAAAGACAGTAGTGGTTATATTGAAAGTATGTATTGTTGCATTTACTTTTCTACCGTAGAGTGATACACATTAAAGATTGATTTTGCAATACAAAGATTTACTTCTTAGAAAAATTTCACTGCAATCAGATAATGAAGTTCAGTTTCGTACCAAAATGAAATTGTCTCTCTGATTTCGAAATGTTGATGCATGCTGATTTACTGCTTTTATTTTTTTTTTCATAATTATTTTTTCTCAAGTTTTACATATCTAGTGATCAGTTATATACAGAAGCGAGTTTACTAGTGCTTTATGGATCTCCAACTATGAATATACATATGTAGTAAGGCTGTAAACTTGCAATTGAGTCGTAAGGAGTAAAAAAGTTTAGGATTATTTCATTAATTTTTCTTTGAATATAAGCTCGATTTAGTTAACAAAGTAGAATATGCTTTCAAGCATGGTTTATGTTCTTGCTGATTAAGATTAAGCTTATTTATTTATGATGTAGCATAAGTTTGATTAAGTAGAATTTTTAACTCACAATAATTATGTACAATTCTTCCACAAAACGTAATTTAAGCAACAATTCTAGACTAGAATGCAAAAGAATAGGAAAAAAAAAAAAACCTCCAAATCTTTTATATATTTATTAATATAACAAATAGGGTTTATCACAAACCGATTAAAATTAATCAAAGATGATCTTTTGCAAGCATACCTATGGTAAGCATGGATGGACCAATAAGATACAAGCCTTTATAAAACAATAATCAGGACATTGTTTTGAAGACATAGAGAGACAAATGTTCTTAGAATTGCACATGACCACTAAAGACAATTTATGGCCAAGGCCTTTCTTGAAATTTCCACAGCTAACAGAGTATTCTAAATTTCTAATGCTGTGTATCTATTTCATTTCATTTCTCTTATTTTGTCTTTGTACATATGCATTGCTTAGATTGAGGCCTTAGGTCGGTTACTAAACCGACTAACATAATAATATGTTATACAAATTTACACTTGTAAGTTTTAGAATTCAAGCCAGCACGTGAGTTGTCTACCAATAATAGCTTCAGCTTCTTTATTTGCTGCCACATAGTTCTTCTATTGTCTATTTGCTGCCCCCTCTTAATTTGTTGACAGCTTAATGAGAATTACAAATTGCATTTTATTTTTAACACCATCACGTTGATCAAGATCACCTTAATTAGGAGCAACTATGAGTTCCAACGATGATAATTATAATTATAGAATTGGTAACAATGGCAAGATCATACTTGCAGCTGTGCTTTCCCTATTCGCTATTGTGACGAACTTCATCATTCTCCAAATCTATCCTAGGTACCTTTTAAGACAACAAGCTTCCCTAGATAGGAGAACAACTCAAGAAGCACTGGATGAAATACATTCTATTGAGTCACCAATGGCAGGTCTCGATCCGTTGGCCATGGCCTCATTACCAAAGTTCATATACAATGCAAGTGCCCAGCTTGATCATGGTGAAGAAGTCACAGAGTGCTCAGTTTGCTTGAGCACTATTGTGGAAGAGACCATGGTTAAGCTTCTACCAAATTGTACTCACAGGTTTCATGTAGAGTGCATTGATATGTGGCTTAGCTCAAACACAACTTGCCCCATATGCCGAACCCTGGCTGAGCCTCGGGTCAGGCCAGCGGATAGTAATTTATGCAGTAGGGTTCATGAACCCATAGTTTCACCCATAGAAGATAGTATGCCACATGGTATTGGTACACGATCAAGCTCTTTTCAGAGGATGCTTCGTAGGTTGAGTTCGACGAGGATTCAGAGTTGTATAGATGAAGTGGGTGCAGTAGATCTAGAAAGACAGTAGTGATTACTTACTGTTATCTAATGATAGGAGCTTACTCGACAATAAAACAGTATAGCTAATCATTTTTTCAAATTTTTTAAAAGCAAAATATATCCCCTGCTATTCCGATTTTATATTGCCTACATTGGCTATAGGTGTTGGATTTTGAAAGTATTGTTGCATATTGTATTGTTGCATATTACTTGTCTTCCATAGAATGATACACTTTACATATTGATTTATGTATATGTATAGTACAATTAGTCGCTATCGTCTTGGTCACGCTTCCTTATCCTGCTTATATCCTCATCTATTCTTGAACACTTTTGGAGTGAAGCTGCACTCACTACTGTCTACATTATCAATCCTCTTCTCTCACCTACAACTCAAAACAAATCAGCATTTAAGCTATTACACGACCAACCTTTTGACTACTCCTCCGTCTTGTCTTTCACTATGCCTGCTTCGTTTCCCTTCCTTCTTATTAACGATCCAAACTTGAATCTCACTCTCAACTCTATTGCTTCCTTGGTGATGATATCAACTAAAAAGGTTACTACAATCCCACAACTTCTTGTTTGCGTATCTCTTATCATGTGAAATTTTGGGAGCATCGTCCATTCTCCAGTGTTCAGCAGTTTTCTTCTATATCTACTCACTGCTTCCAATCTTTAGTCATTCTTCTATTGATCTCCATCTTGACCAAATGAGGGATTCTAATTCGACCTCTAGCTCTTTCAGATGTCTAGCCCTTGGCCTTATCTCAAGAAGCAGGTCCATTTGTTCTAAATCCAGCCATATCATCACCATATACGTCATCCTTACATGCATCGAACCTTCCTTCAGAGCCTTCACCTGACCCTACACTTTGTTGCTCCAATCGGATAAAAGTTCCTTCTCTTTATTCGACCACTCCTTGCAATTGCTGCTCTTCACAAAAGGTTTCTATTTTAGAGGATGTAAGAATGTTTTCCTAAATGTGGATCTTGAGGAAGAAGTCTACATGTAGCCTCCTCCCAGCTACCAACACTCACCAAATCATATATAATACGTTCAGCCTTACGTGCTATGTATGGCTTTAATTAAGCTCCTCATGCGTGGTTTACCAAATTTAGCTATATGGTTTCTCAGCAGGGTTTCACTCCTAGCTAATATGACTCCGCACTTCTATTCATTGGACCCCCTTGTTATTTCTCTCATTCTACCTTATGTTGATGATATGATTATTACATTTGATAACATTGTAGGAATTTGTGCTCTTCAACAATTTCTCAACCAACATTTTGAGATGAAAGATCTAGGCACTTTGAGCTACTTTTTTGGTCTCTAGGTCACATTCTCATTTGTAGGCTATTATCTCTTTCAAGCCAAATATGCATCTAAAAAATATATATATTAACATACAATATAATATACATTTTTACTAATTGCATAAATAACTTTAATAATAATTTTTGTTCATAATCGTGTGTGTCCTTGTGTGTGTATGTGTATATAAGAGTACTAGACAATAAACTTGTGAAAAAATATAACAATAAATGTAAATATTTATATAGATACAAACAAATTCATAAAAAAATAATGGCGTAAATGTACTTTTAGTCCCTACATTTTAATTTTACCACTTTTAGTCCCTAAATCAATTAACGTTTGTTATTTTCGTCCTTTCCGTCAGTCAACCGACGGAAATAACTGATGTGGCAGCCGGAGGCATTAAAATATTATTAAAAGAATTATCTGGCATTTTTTAAATGCCAAAATAAAAAAAAATTAATTACTCAATTTTAATTAAAAAAATAAAAAAAACAAACAAAAAAATTATTTTCTTTCAAACAAAAATTTTAATTTCTTTTAATTAAAATGAATTTTATTTTATTTTATTTATTTATTTTTTTTTTTTTTTTTCAGAAAATCACCACCGAATCAAACCCAAGCAAAAGAATAGAAACCCAGCAAAAGAACATTATTACTTATAATTATTATTTTTCATAAGAACATTACAGCTTGTTCTTCATGTTCTTGCTAGATCAAACCTAGCAACCAAGAACACAAATCCGGCAACCAAAAACTCAAACCTAGATCACAACAACACAAACGAAAAAAAGAAAAGAAAAAGAAACAGAGACCAAACACAAACACAGACCCAGATCACAAATAGAGATCAAATACAAACGAAACCCAGATCACAACCCAAGCCAAAATCATTAGTGGACCCAACCACCGATCCATGTTCACAACACCCACATGCAAGCCTCCAAATTTTTCCCATTGTTTTCATGGCATCAAGACCCCACGGCCTCCATGATCAAAACCTCAAAGATCAACCTCTTGATCTGCTCGTCGTTGGTCAATATTGGGTGAGGCAGAAAGAGGTGTGAGAACCACTGATCTCGGCTTCACAACCACTGATCTAGGCTCTAATATCGAATCGGTGACTGGGTTTTGTACAACGGAGCCATAACTACACAGAAACAAAACTATGGGTTTTCTTTCTAGGGTTTCGTACACCTAATTGGCAGACCTTCTTGATGGGTTCGATGGGTTTTCTTTCTTTGACGGTAGCGGCGACCTCATCATTGAGTCTTGAACAAGTTTGACGGCGGCGACCTCATCACTGAGTCTTGAACGAGATTAGAGAGAGTTTGGGTCAGTCAGTGTTTGAATTAGATCGGAGTTTGGCGGATCAGCGACGATGAGATTTTGAGATTAGAGAGATTTTCCATCCATGGAGGGTGAGGAGAAAGAGAGTTTGAGAATAGAGAGAGAAGGGTTTTGTTTGTTAAATGTTCTTCTGAGGAGAAAAAGGCCTAATTTCATGAGGAGAATGAGTTTGTTTGTTTGTTTTGTTTGTTTGTTTTTTTTTTTTTTTTTAAATTAAAATTGAGTAATTAATTAATTTTTTTTTTAAATTTTGGCATTTAAAAAATAACAAATAATTTTTTTAATAATATTTTAATACCTCCAGCTGCCATGTCAGCTATTTCCGTCGGTTGATTGATGAAAAAGATGAAAATAACAAGCGTTAATTGGTTTAGGGACTAAAAGTGGTAAAATTAAAATGTAGGGACCAAAATGGAAAAAAGTTAAAATGTAGGGACTAAAAGTGCAATTACGCCAAAAGTAATATAAACGAAACTAACAAATAAGTATAAAATTAAATATTGAGATTTTTAAGTTTTCATTGAAATCAATATTCAAATTTACTTGAGGCATTGAGTGGTTCTATATTCATTTGCCTTTCAATATATGGGAAGATTCTAGGTTTCTTACACCATTTGTTAGATTTTTTCTTGTCACTTTTTTAATTTGTTTATATTCAGTATCTTGGTTGCTAAACCTAAGAACAACGATTTCAATGAACTCCAAATCATCATTGGAAACTTATAACTAGGCAAATGGTAAATTAAACATAAATTTTAAGAATATTAGAAAAGTATCTACATTTTACATCATGTATTTAGTTGGTAAACTCAAAGATAACTTGTTATAATGCTAGAATATAATTGTGAAAATATAGACATAAATGCAAACATAGATACACAAACATAAACATAAAAACAAATTTATATATATATATATATATATATATATATATGTGTGTGTGTGTGTGTGTGTGTGTGTGTGTATAAAGAAATAGTAAAAAGGAAAACTAATCATTAAGTTTTCTAAATGAATAAATAGTTAGGATATTTGTGCTTGCCATTGAAATTGACATTCAAATCTACTTAAGGCACTTAGTGGATCTTTGTATAATCTATGATTACTAACCATTAAGTATTTTGAATGAAAAAATAATTTAGATTTTTATGTCTTACATAGAAATCGACACTCAAATCTACTGAGGTGTTTAGTGGATCTCTGTATAACTTCTTATTATTATTATTATTATTATTATTATATAAAATGACTAAAATTGATAACATAGTAGTTAAAACTAAAGACACAATTTAATTCTAAGATAGGCTACCTTGAACAAGCCTAATAAGATCATGCAGTGAAATGTGTGGACAAAAGTCATATAAATACCATTAAAATTGACAGGAATTCTCTTATTGCAGCAATAAATCCTACTACATAGGGCTAATAAGCATCAAAGTGATTAAAATTGTAAGTTGTGACTATGAAATATAATTCTTACTCTCATAGTTACCAACATATAATTCTATTTTAGGAAATAAATAATTGGAAAAATAACCTATAATTAAATTGGACACCTTAAGTGTTACAAAAACACCATAAGTAAAGAAGGTTCCAATAGTAGTTGCAATTATTGAATTAATTAAAAATATCATAGAGTACAATTTAATAATTTATTAAACTCCAATCATTGTCGACGACTAGTATCAGTAGGGATTAGTCTATTAGGCTCAATGTTGAGCATAATACTTATCTATTTACACAAAAGAAGGCTTAATTGCATTAGTAATAGAGATGCAAATTTTTGGTACATGTCATAGCAATACATTGTAACCAATATATATACTTATGTGTTTATACAACATAAACATAAACATGAACATAAATATACACACACTAAATTCAACAATTAATATTCGGATGAAATTCACTAAGACCCTTAAATTTTTGTTTTGGTTGAACTATGGCCTTTCTTATTCCCGACAATTTTAGGGGTGGTCCGCCACTAGATTGTTGTTGTATAATTTTTTAATATTTTTTTTTCTTCTATTTGTCTTTGTGTTTTTGCTTGTATGTTGTTTACAATAAAAATTTCTTGCTTTAGCTTAGTATAACTCAAGACAACACATTTCAGCTTGCTCTCTTATGCTTTCTTCTCTCTCTCTTTCTCTCTAATGAATATCTATACTATATTTTAGCTCTTTACCTTATACTTGCCTTGGATTATTTGTTAGAATTAGGTTCCGTCAATTTGATTTTCGATTTCATAAAGCAGGTTGAATGTGACCCAATTAATATACTAGAAGGTCCATTAATATGTTGTGGTCAGATTCTATATTGAGCCTTGGTGCACCTTATATTATTGGGCTTATGCCCTAATCTAATGTGAAGTAGAGTTTATGGTTTTAAGCTTGGTCCATGATGGATGGACGTTCTATATATTTGTAATGCTAGGAGCTCTCTTCACTTTTATTGTTAGACAACAGCCTAGATCAAGTTCTATTTATATATTACGGCATCTTGCCCCCACTAAGAGATGTCTTGAAAGGAGGAGCATGAAGAGGAAGATTTGCTTAGACAAGTGTCCACATGCTTTAATGTATTCAGGTTTACTCATGGTACTTAGAAGGTACGTGCCTATACCCTCATTGATTTATTGATTATCTTAGTTCTAATATCTAGCATGTATATACATTTAAATTTTACATATGGTGTTAGAGGTAGTTCATGTAGTTTTACTTGCATGAATTTTTTAATGAGTCATGTGATTTGTTTAAATAATACATATGGATAGTCTTATAATTCACCATGTAATAGGTTGGAAAACATAACTCTAAACTGGTTTGAAGCTAAACTTTTTATATGATATAAATGGAAATTCCATAAAGCATGATTAACTAATAGATGAATATATTAATTATACAAAGTTTGGTTACAAATCTAGTTGTATCCATTGGCTACAATTCCCACTAAAAACATTAACATGATTACATATTTTGAAAATCTAACATATAGATTGCATATTCTTAATGTTCTTAACACGCATGTCAAATTTCGTGTGAATCGGATGTCATTTACTATTCAACTCATAAAATTATTTTTTATGTATATTTTTAAACAAAAAAAGTTAAAATTTAAACAATGGTTTTAAAAACCGGTACGGTAAAAAAACCAAAAAAGCTCTTGGTCCCCGATTTTTGAATGGTTATAGAGGTTTTTACTAGACTAGTTGGGTGCTCGTTTCCCAGTTAAACTGGGTGGTATTGTTTTTAAAATCATGATTTAAACATTCTATTGATGACATAGTTATTGATTGTTTATTTTCTAGAAATTTTGCAAGTATGGAGGATTTAAGAAGAAAATGTTATCCTATTGTGGATTTGTCAAAATTCACATTTAATAAATGATATTGATTGGAGTTGTAGCCATTCGCTATAACTACGTTTGTGGCTAAACTTTGTCTTATTAACTTTATGAATATCCACTTTTTACCACCACACACCCTTAGAGCGATGGTCACTCCACAAGTATAAGTGCTTGTGGGGTGTGGGAGGGCATGGGCTGAGGTTCAATTATCTAGGAGGGAGTTTTACACACATATACACTTAGATTATGTTAGAGTAGAATTTCTATCTTGTATGGAAAAAAAAAAAAAAACTTTATGAATAAGCCTTAAAATTTTTGAAGATGCATACGTAGCCTTTGCTTCTATAGCAGTTGGTTATATATGAGCAATGCTACAAACATTAATTTACACAACATTTTTTACAATAATTGAGTTGACAAGATATTATAAGTTTTCTTCTGGGTTCTTAACTGATGAATTTTTATGTTCTCTAAGAGTGAACACACACACACACAAAAACTCTATATTTTGTTTAAGATTTTCATTTAGTCCTATTATGAACCAAATCACTAGCGATAATATAGTAGAGATTAAGTTTTGGAGTAATTACAGTAAATTCACTTGTAATTAGGTTCGTTTTCAAGTTGACTATCTGTAGTTCAAAGGTTGGCAATTTAGAGGTCACCTCTGTTAGGGGGTTTGTAGCCCTCCTCTATTAAAAATGGGAATGAATATGTATTTGGACAAAGTTTACTTACAAAATTTGTTTTAGCTTGAGGTTACAACCTTACTCTATAAAATAAACATTACTACATATTTTAAAAATCTAACCGTTGCATTGCATGTTCTTTATACTCTTAATATACAATTCAAATTTTTTGTCAATCGGATATTATTTACTATATGATCTATAAACTTATATTTTATGTATAATCTTAAACTACAAAAACTTGCAAAAAGAAAAATTTATTGATGACATAGGTATTGATATTTAATTTTTTTAAAATTTTGCAAGCATGAAGAATATAAGAAGAAGATGTCATCCAATAGTGGATTTGTCAAAATTCACCTCCAATAAAAAAATATTGAGTAAGGTTGTATCTTAAGGCTATAACCAATTTTGTACCTAAACTTTGTCCTATGCATTTTACTCTCCTTTTATATCTCTCACCTCCCAATATATATATAAAAGTTAAGAACATCCAACCAAAATTTAGAACATTCAGTCATGCTTGCAAACTCCATTTTCTTTTCGTCAACCTTGCTAACTCCATTCAATCATAAATCCAAATTGTTGCCATGATACATTACTTAATTAAACAAAATTCTGTAAAATGAAAAATAATACATCTTGTGATTGCACTATAAATTAACAGTTTGATAATTGATTCCAACATATCATTACAATTACAATTCTAGATTCTAATTCAAAATATTTCAATAACAGAATTATAACTAGTATTTCAAATCTTATCTAAAAAGGCATAATAGTGGTAAGATTAAATATGGGTTGTGTATGACAGAATCTGTTTAGCCCAATTTTTTTATTTTTTTAAATAAATATAAAAAGAGTTTAAAATAGTTTTAGAAAAGAGAATAAGCATAGGAAATAATTATATCACTACAAACATATTACACAAATTTTCTAATAAAAAACTTTTCCAGATTTAACATTTATCTGTAAATGGTGAATTTATGTGTTAGGGTCATATTTTATATGTAATTGGTTAATCATTTGTCAAGGCGCACTTTACCCGTAAATTGGGTAGATCTAAGTTGGGGTTGATACATAATAAGTGGTTCTATTAAAGACATGAAGATTGAACCAAGAAACAAGTGAAGAAAAGTTGTTTTACTAAAACTCAATAGATAGCTCGACAGATGACATCTATTGAGATTTACTGGGCCAGCTCGACACCAACTCGACTCCCGCTCGATCTGTCAAGCTTTACAAATTCAGAATTTCCAAGTCTGAATTTCGACCCATGTTGATGTATTTGTTTAGGGTTACTTTCTCACAACCCTAGACATATATAAGGCTTAATTTAAAAGGCGTCACACACGGAAACAGAGACCAAGAGTTTTTTTTCTCTTTGAGAAGCTATTGCATTTGTAAGTCATAGGGTTTTATAACCAAGTGCTTCTTGATCTTCATTGTTGATGAAGTGACAAACTTTGTAGCCATCAACGTCCATTTAAGTTGCTGGAGTTAGTCATGTATTGGGATCCGTTCAAAAGAGTTAGTCACAGATTGGAGATTTGTGCATCAAGGGAAAGAAGGCAACTACAAGATCAAGTCCAATTGGGTAATGGAGCAAGGATTCAACTATAGGTTGGTATTTTGGGATAGGCCAGGATAGTGGTAAGATTCTTTATACTTGTAACTGCTTGATTGTTGATTAATGGATTCTTGAGAGTGGTGACCTTAAAATCACCCAGTAAGGTTTTTGCCTTGCAAGAAGTTTTTTCCATTTGTCAACAAATCACCGTGTCAATTTAATTTTCGTTGCATTTAATTTAATTGGTGACTTTTTGGTGTCTTCAAGATTTGCATGCAATTTAACCTAATTAATTAACTTGGGTAATTGAATTAATTATCTAGGGTCAAGCTATCTTAACCCAACAAGTGGTATCAGAACGGGCACACTCTGATTAGGTTTTAATCTTTGTTATGTGATCCATTGACCCCTATTGTTATGGATCATGGGCAATCCCTGATTATTCCTCCTTTATTTGATGGTACTAACTATGCATACTGGAAAGTACGCATTAGAGACTTTTTGAATGTCTTTAGATGAGAAGGTCTGGCTAGCAGTTGAAGTAAGTTGGACCAAACCTACAGGTCCACCTGCATTATGGGATGACGCTAAGATCAAAGCTGCAAACTTTGATAGTTGAGCAATAAATGCCTTGTTTAGTGCTGTGACAAATAAGGAATTCAAGAAGATCTCCTTAACCGAAATTGCCAAGGAAGCGTGAACTATTCTTCTGAATACCTATGAAGGTACGAAAGCTGTTAAAAACTCCAAACTCCAAAGGCTCACTACCAATTTTGAGGAAATTAGGATGAATGATGATGAGTTATTTGATGAATTCTATGACAAGCTCAAGGACATAGTGAATTCAACATTTAATCTAGGAGAAAAGATTCTAGAGCCAAAGATTGTAAGAAAGATCCTCAAATCTCTTCTAGAGAGATTTCATGCTAAGATCATTGCCATAGAAGAATCAAAGGATCTTGACTCTATTCCTCTGACACATCTTATTGGGAATTTGCGAACCTATGAACTAGGTTTAGTAAAGGTTGGCAAAGGTAGCAAAAACAAGACATGGCTTTGAAGGTCAAGAATGATAATAAAGATGAATCGCCTGAAGATGAGGACACTAAATTCAAATCATACATCACTGGACAATTCAAGAAGCTCATCAAGAATGCGAATGTCAAGGCAAGTGACAAGGATTGCAAACAATTTGGATTTTCTCAATTAAAATCCCAAGACAAAGGCCGGAGAGAATTCAAAGATGTTGGACAAAGCAATAATGTTCTTGTTGGCTCGAAGTGCTACAGATGTCAAGGGTATGGACACATGCAAGAATGTCCTACATATCTCAAATCCATTGGCAAAAGCAAAGCCTTGCTGCCACTCTAAGTGATATAGAACCAAAAGCAAATTCTGATGACAGTGATTAAAAAGGAATAGTTAGCGCATTCACAGCAACCATTGATTCTCCAAATGAAGTAGAAAAGCCAGTGGATGAGGAAGAATGGTTGATGGAGTCCAAGTTTGAGAAAATGGATGAACAAGATGACATCCATACTGCCTACCCAAAGCTGTATAAGGTTTCTGAGAAACATGAAAAGCTTTACAGGTTATCTACAAGGAAGCTGAGAAAAGTGGAGTTGGAATGAGAGGAACTCTCCACCAAAGGTGATGAAGCAAATCAAACCAACAAAGCACTGCGGTTTGAAAATAACTTCCAGACTAAAAAGACCAAGAAACTAGATGCAGAATTGTTTCAAGTGAGAGCACAATTGGAAAGGACCTCAAGTGCCAAGTTAGATGAAATGCTCAACATCTAGAAGGCTGCATTTGACAAAACAAGTCTCGGGTATGATCATTCTCTCTCTTCTTGTAGTACATCTTCTAATGCTTTAAATAGAGTCATTTTTGTCCCTCCTACTAATAATGATAAATTTGAGGAAACTAATCCTAAAATTGAAAATGTGAGTGAGGGTAAACTTGGTAAGGGAAACTCCATTCTAGGATCACCCCATAAAGTTAAAAGAAAGAGACTAAGCAAAATAATCATCGCTCTACTAGCAAGAAGTCTCAACCGAAGAAGCCACATTTCTGCCATTATTGTGGAGCATCAGGGCATATTCGTCCAAATTGCTATAAGTGGCTAATCACTCAACAAAGCAATAATGTGTCATCCTTTGGGAGCAAAAATCATCTCCAACTCTCTTTGGCCCCTCTTGGAGAAATTCTCAAGGCTGTCATGTTACTCTCAAACTTCAATAGTTTCAACCCTCCTTCTTATTCATCTGAACAGAGGTTCATGCAAAAGAAAACTTCTCCCTCTAAATCTTCTATCTAGAAGGAAAAAGATTCCAGGTGATTCTATCACATTCTTGGTCTCATGCATGATTGTTTGTTGTGTTTTGAGTCATTCTAGTTTTTGATGTTTTATTGTGTTTGTTTTGCTGCTTTGTTTAATGTTTTTCCCCCCCATAAAAAATAGAAAAATTTGAAAAATACAAAAAAATAGTGTGTTTGTGTATATTGGTACTTGTATACCTTGGATGGCCTTTGAAACAAAGTTCTTAACTTTGTATCACTTGTAACTTAGATAAGAATTCTCATGCACAACTAGCTCGTTTATGTAATTTGTATGATTTGGTTAGTCTTTTATCATTCATATCCTTATCACTCTTTTTGATGGGAATGATTAAAAAAATCCTAAGAGAAAGACATACATAACCATCTCACTACTAAAACTCGTTAATCATAAAACATTTGTGTGCAATTCATAAAAGCCGTGCTTGGAAAGGTATAGCACTTGCACAGCAAAAACAAGATGTTTGGCTTACATAATTGGGTATTTCTTTTCTCTCTTATATACTCTTGCATGTTATGCTACTTTATGTTTCAAAGAAAAATATGCAAAGAACATGAAAAGCAAAAAGAATCAAAATGCTTTGATTTATGGTTGCAAGTGTATTTGTAGGAGATGTGAGAGTTATATGATGTACTTCAAAGGTGATGGTCCCCATCAAATAGTTATGATTGTGTGTGGATGTATTTGATTCTCTTATATCATTACTCTTCACATAATGAGACTCTTTTACTTTCTTGCAAAAGTTTCACACACAACACACATACTCTTTGTTACTCTTGATACTATTGTACAAGTACAACATGATTTGGCTATCACAAGGAATACATGTGGTAGTATAAGCAAACTAAATTGTATTAACTTGTTTTTGAAAATAAAATTGGTTAGACTTGTTTAGTGCGTGTTTTGATCTAGGAATGCCTTGCATCTAGAGTTATAGATGTGTTTAAGAGATCAACATGCTTTTTTGTTGTTTGGCTTGGTGTCTATCTTATTTGCTTTCATCTCATGTTGTTTTTCCTGCTTGAAAAACCTCATTTTTGGATTCTCGATAGAAGCTTGATAGCAGCTTCATCAATCAAGAAATTCTAGGTTTTCTCGATACCTTTCACAAATAGCCCGATCCATTGAGCCTTTTCTCTAAAGTCTCTGTTTGCTCATAGATAGCTCGACACCTCCTTGATCTATTGAGCTAGTTTTTTTGTCGATACCTCTTCGATCTATCGAGCTTTTGTTCTCAACACCTTCTCGATACCTCTTCGATCAATCGAGGTGCCTGTGTCTATATATACTTAAGGTTCAACCTGGTTTTGTTCTCACTCAAGTTTCTCGATCTCTTTCTCATTTCTTTTAGCCCAAACCTCTCTTCTTCACCATAATCCTTCATTCCTTCAAGATTTTGCACAACTCCAAGCCTTACTTTGTTGGTAAGTCTCTCTAATCCCCCATTCTCTACTTCTTTCATGCATTCATGCATTTTTGTGACCTAGGTTTTAGGTTTTGGGTACTTTTTTGGGTTTTTGAGTTTTTGTGAAATTTTTGGGTTGGGATTTGTTGATTTTCTATCACATGCTCATGCATTGCATTTCCTATCATTATAACAATGTTTCATGCATTCTAGGATTGTGTGCTTGATTAACAATTGTGAGTGCTGTAGTTTGGATTGAATTTTTGCCCATGATGCAATTTACCTTTGTATGTCATATGTTCATGCATTGTCATGCATTGTACCTCTCTTTTCCTTCTTTCCTGAGTATACTCTTCTGCTGTGTTTTCTTTTCTTTTCTTCTCTCTTTAGTTTCCTGACAATGGCACCCAAAAAGTCAGTTCTTTCCAAGAAACCAATCACTCGTTGTGGTTTTTCGTCTTCTTCTTCTCTTCCCTTTGTTCCTAATTGAGTTAGGTTCCATAATGAGGACTCTCAAAAGGATTTCTATGAGAACTTCTCTGATTGGATGATTAATTCGGAACGCTTGGTCATTCTGTCTGATTTTTCAAACACTTCTCTACCTGGTGTGTTTAGCTCTCAGGGTTGGGAATCTCTTTGTGAGAAACCCATGAGGTGAACCAGCTTGTTCATACAAGAGTTCTACTCCAACATGCATGCCATCGATACCTCTGTTTCTCAATTTACTATGGTATTTAAAGGCACACGTATTGTAGTTACTTCAGACTTTCTTTCCTATATACTACGTGTCCCTAGGTTAGATCATCCAGACTATCCCAATCTCCCTTATCTACATAACATCCTTCATGACGAGTAGGCCTCACTCTTCTGTGAAAAGGCCATGGTGTGGGGAGATACTCTTAATTTCTCCACAACTAAGTTTACTAAGGGTCCAAGGATTCTTAATATGGTGATGACCTTTGTTCTCACACCATGGTCACACTATAACACCATCATTTAGGCTTGTGCTCGTTTCCTTCTTTCTCTCTTGGAAGATCTTTCTATAGATTTTCCTTCATATATGATAATATCTATGATAGATATCGAGACATTGCTACACGTGATAAGCTTATCTTTCCTTCACCTATTACTTGCATTCTCACACACTTGCATGTCACCATTCCTTCTTCTCCTCTCTTTTACAGCATGGATGCCATTAGCAAGGAATATAGTAGGATGAGTGACACGCAGTTGGCAGCTAAGCGGCCACGTGTGGAGCCTACTCCCGCTCAGCATGACGAGGCTGTTTTTCGTGTTACTGAGGATGCTGCCTATGCTACTCGACCCTATTCTTCATCTGCTCTATCCTCTTCTTCTTAAGTAGAGGCATCTCTTGCTGCCATCATAGACCAGCTTCAGCTTATGGGTGCTAATTTTGATAGTCACCTTGACCACATTTCTGATGAGATGTGTCAGATGAACACCGGGATTGGTTGTATAGCTCGCCGACAGTCTCGTCTTGGTGGCTTCTCCCTTTCTCGAGCCTGCTGAGGATTCTTCAGATGGTGGAGATGATGATGATGATGCTTTTGACTCCAAGTATGATGATGTGATAACTGCTTCTCACTTATTAACCCTTTGTCACTCATGATAAAAAGGGGGAGTAGTTTTGGTTATGTGAGAATAATCATGCTATTAGGGGGAGAGTATTTTGAGAGATGTAATGAGGTTTTGTTGTATATTTCTCATTACATGTACCATGGTCTTGTGACTACTTTTATATACATTGCTGTACTTCTTCTTCTTCTTCTTCTCTCTCTCTCTCTCTCTCTCTATATATATATATATATGATGATGTATGTTTCTTCACCTCTATCTTACATGTGTTGTTTCTTTTCTCTCTTTATACACATGTCTTTTCAATAATATAACTTGTCTATGTTTCACACTTGATGCCTTGATGAATCTTGTTTAAGTGTTTCAGATAAGATAGGTTACAAGTCTTTCATGCTATAATCTCTTTTCTTGCAAAGTTTTTCAAGAGCTCATTGTAAAAGTTAGGCTTATGTAATTTTTTTTTTTTTTTTTGGTAATAGTTATGGAGATTGTTACTTTATACTTCTCTCGTAATTATGCTTATGATTTTGTCACGGATTACCAAAGGGAGAGATTGTTAGGGTCATATTTTATATGTAATTAGCTAATCCTTTGTCAAAACGCACTTTACTTGTAAATTGGGTAGATCTAAGTTGGGGTTGATACAAAACAAGTGGTTGTATTAAAGACATGAACATTGAACCAAGAAACAAGTGAAGAAATGTTGTTTTACTAAAGCTCAACAGATGGCATCTATCAAGATTTACTAGGCCAGCTCGACAGTAGCTCGATCTATCGAGCTTTATGAATTTAGAATTTCCAGGTCTAAATTTCGACCCATATTGATGTATTTGTTTAGGGTTTCTTTTCTCACAACCCTAGACATATATAAGGCTCATTTTAAAAGCCGTCACACACTGAAATAGAGACCAAGAGTTTTATTTATCTGTGAGAAGCTACTGCGTTTGTATGCGATAATATTTTGTAACCAAGTGCTTCTTGATATTTATTGTTGATGAAGTGAAGAACTTTGCAGCCAACAACATCCATTCAAGTTGCTGGAGTTAGTCACGTACTGGGACCTGTGCAAAAGAGTTAATCATAGATTGGAGATTTGTGCATCAAGGGAAAGAAGGCTACTACAAGATCAAGTCCAATTGGGTATTGGAATAAGGGTTTAACTGTAGGTTGGTATTTTGGGATAGGCCAAGGTAGTGGTAAAATTCGTTATACTTGCAGCTGCTTGATTGTTGATTAGTGGATTCTTGAGAGTGGTGATCTTAAAATCACCTGGTGGGGTTTTTGCTTTGTGAGATGTTTTCCCTATTTGTGAATGAATCATCATGTCAATTTAATTTCTGCTTCATTTAGTTTATAGCTAATTTGTTGGTGCCTTCATGATTTGCATGCAATTTGACCTAATTAATCAACTTGGGTAATTGAATTAATTAACCGAGATTAAGCTATCTTAACCCAACATTATGTATAATTTTATATTATGTTTTTTTTTTCTTGGGTAATACATATAAATGAGAAAATAAAACTCAATAAAAAAAAATAATAAAATAAAATATTTGAGTGCTAGTATAGGGATTTTTTTTCTGACAAGAGAATGATAGAAAGATTAGGTGTGAAAAAATAAATAAATAAATAAACTAAACTAAACAATTGAGAATCAGAGAAAGAAAGATTGAGAGTTTAAAATTGTTAAACAAACAAAGCCAGAAGTACTATATCGGAAAAGATGATTGTTCTTTAAAGAAATGGTTGGTTTTGGGTTGCCCTGTTTTTTCATTAATCCAAAAAACCATAACCTATGTCTATTCTTATCCACCAGGTTTGAACAAATTAATGACCGTGAGTCTAATTTTGTCGAGTCTACCCATAATCCAATCCTGAGATATAATCAGATTAATGTGACCTCCAACAAATTCCTTTAAGCTCCTAAAATTGATGAATATTACCTTTGTCCAAACAGAAATCCATGGGGAAAAAATATGAAAGTATAACATCAAGATGTTCTTAGGAAGTTATATTAAGAGGGACTGTTGGGCAGTAATGGTATATCTTGTTCTTCTTCCATGGGCTTTAAACAAAAATAACATGATTTTTTATTTATTTTTTATGAGAATATTGTAACTTTATTAAGAAGAAGATAAATTCAGTACATAATAATTAATAGCCTGTAACACCCGCAGGGGCAGCCCTACACTTTGTTCAGAGGGTTCAAATGAACCCCCTAACTTTAATATATATATATATGATATACTTTTTTTTTTTTGAAGTCTAATACTTTTAATTTATTCTTAAAAATATTTTTGCATACCTTGACTGAAATTTTATACACTTTTATTACAAGTAATTTTGACTCTAAGAGTAAGAATAAGTGCTTGTGAATTGTAAGTATCACTCTTTATTATAAATTTATATTATATGTATGTGAGTGTGCCTAATATTGTTTGTGTGTATTACTTTTTGTTATAATGTTATTTGTGTGAATAATGATGTGTGTGGATATTTGTGTGTACAATATAAATATAATATAACTTTATATAATTTAATAATTAGGAAATAGAGAGGGTTTGTTACATGTGTGTATTGTTATCGTGATATAATAACTTTTTATTATAATGTTAGAAAAATTCAAGAAAAAAAATTGTAAATTTAGTGATTGTTCAAGCATTTGATTGGTTAAGTAGAAACGTAGTATATCATTTTATGTATAAATGAGTGTGGTTGTGTACGTTAATAATTAATATAGAGCAAATGAGTTGAGTTTAGTCTACCATTTTATTGGCAGCAAGAGATGCCTCTACTTAACCTAAAAATAATAATATTAGACAAACTTAAGAAAATAAAATGGTCATAGTTACCCACATTGACAATAAATACTCATAATGAACTATCATGTAACAATTCAAAATTTAAAAGCTTGTAGAAGAAAATTGTAAAACTCTTTTTTCTTTTTTTTTTGTTCGATAACCAGATATATTCAAGTTCTCTTTTTATTAAAACGGGAAATTATACTTTTCCTACCTGTGTTTTGCCCAAAAAACACTTTGCTCACTTGTGATTTAAAAATTGGCACTTTACCCACCTGGGGTTAGTTTCGTTTGTCTCCCGTTACCCACCTCTGTTAAAAACAAGGGTAAATTTTTATTTTTGTTACCCTTTTATGTCTCTCTCCTCTCAAAACATAAAAAACTAAAAAATTAAGGGAAAAAAAGATCTAAAAGCTAAGTTTTGTAAAAATTAAAAACTAACTTTTACATCTGTGGACGACCAAATTTCTAGTTTGAAATGAATCAAACAAGTAAACTAGTGTCACAAATGCGAATTTGTATTGATGAATGTGTGGTACAATTCTCTGTGATTATAAAAGAGTGATCCTCTAATTTGATCTCCTTGAAAGACTTGTTGATTGAAATTTTAATAATGTGATTTTGATTTGAACACCAAATATACTTCAATTTGGCTAAAGGATGGATCGAAGACCCTTGAAACAAAATTATAATGAATCTCTAGATAAGAGCTTGTTAGAAATGCTTTGTTCTTCGTGTGTTCTTGGTGTGTTTTTCTTCTTCGCAGGTTTGTGGTGGAAGTTCTTTGGGGCTTTAGAGGCCTAAATCAGTAGAGCTTCATTGATTTGTGGTTTGTTGAGGTTTCTGGAGGCTTTTGAGCTTGATTCCAGTGAACTTTGAGATCTAAGAATATAATTTGGTTGATTCTTCTTTGAATATTCTTCGTATTCGAAGGTTTGTGGTGGAAGTTCTTCAGGGTTTTGAAGGCTTGAATCTATAAAGTTTCACCAATGTGTAGTTTCTTGAAGTTTTTGGAGGCATTTGAGCTTGATTTTAGCGAACTTTAAGATCTAGGCAGGTAGTTTGGATGATTTTGCTTCAAATTCTCTTCGTATTCAAGGTTGAAGTTCTTGAAGTTCCTAGAGGCTTTAGGGCTTGATTCCAACAGAGCTTCTATACTTTTGAATCTTTTTTGATGCTGCTTGTGGCATGGATGCCTTGGTCTGTCCCAAGATGTCTTGGTCTCTTGGTGTGTTCCAAGATCTCTACCAAGGTGTCTTGGTGTGTAGAAATGCCTTAGGAAGATTTCTATTTATAGGACTCTAGGGGTGGGTAAGCGACATGTGGCGAAGTTTGATTGGTGACATGTGTCACAGTCTGATTGGTTGAAATGTTTTGATTTTCAAGGTGACACATGTCAGCGCCCGATTGGATTGCTTGTGTCATCGCTTACATGCATTGCGCTGCTTATGTCATCATTTACACACGTTGATGTGTGATTGGTTTTTGCATGCATTTCATGCCCCTATTTCAATGACACTTGGCAAATTTCTGTTGATTTTTGAGTAGTGATAGCAAAATCTAGTAGCAGTACGTGGCGCTTTGTAATTGATCGCATTTTGTTGATTTGGTAATATGATATGTCAGCTTGTGATAGGTCGGGAATTTTCTTTCTCTACAACATCTTCTTTTCATGTATTAACTTTTAGATCTTTTAAATGACAAAAACAAGCAGAGCCCAAAAGTGGTCATATTTGTAGTCCTTAGTCCTTACCATTCCCAAACAGGCCATCCAAAAAAATACCAACAGCTTTCAAGCTACAATCTTTCCAAACTAGTTCCTAGTGGCCTACACTCTATGCTTAATAGGTAATATGTATATGCCAAGTGAAAGATATCCGATTTCCCATTCAGAATCTTTAAATGGTACTGCCATGGTGGTCACCAAAAGTCCATTCTTGAACTTCCTTGGAATTCACGGAACAATGCACTTTTTTTTTTTGGTGTGTGTGTGTGTGTGGATACAAAGGCAAATTGAGTTCGTGTTCTCATTGAGTCTCTATTTACAAAGTAGTATATATGTATAATTATTGTATATCGCACTTATAGCAAGTTGCAAGAAGTGGCCGACTTGTTCTTCTTTGACTTTGGGAAAGTTTTTTTTTTTTTGGTAGAAAAACTTTGGGAAAGTTAATTGTCTTAAACGGCGGTTCATCATTGTAATCACGTTCCCTTTGATCCTGAATTTGTGAATAAAGTTATGGCTCTTAATTTTGGGCTCTTTGTCGGTAAGGATTTGAAGCTTCGTTTTTGTTTTTTTGTTTTTTGTTTTTTTGTTTTTTGTTTTTTTGTTTTTCTTTTAGATCTTTTAAAATATAATATCTAAAAGTTGACATATGAATAGAAGATGTAAAAGTTGGGTTTCAATTTTTACAAAACCTAGCTTTTAGATCTTATTTTCTCTTGATTTTTTAGTTTTTTATGTTTTGAGAGGAGGGGGGACATAAAAGGGTAACAAAAATATAAATTTACCATTGTTTTTAACAGAGGTGAGTAACGGGAGACAAATGGAGTTAACCTCAAGTAGGTAAAATGCCAATTTTTAAATCATAGGTTGGTAAAATATTTTTTAGGCATACCACAGGTGGGTAAAGTGTAATTTTCCCTTATTAAAATTTGCTAATTTAACTTTTTTATTGACCCCCGTAAACAAAATTCCTGAAGCCGCCATTGAACATCCACCTCACTTAAATTTAATTTAATTGCTTCTAGAGTGGAGTGATGAATTATTTAATTTATTTTGAAGGTGATATTATTTTATAGTATGATATCTACAAAGAAAATAAATAAAAGAAGATGTAATGTGGAGAGTTATTTTGTGAATTATTCATATTAAACTTTTAGTCTCCTTATGAGTTAAGGAAAATGATAAGAAATTAAAACCTATTTTGGATTAGGAATTAAGTGTTATCGGAATCCTTTAGAGTTCTAGCCTATCTAAATAACCTTAATTTGAGTTTAATTAGCAATTAAAGTCTTGAAAGTATATTTATGTTTTATGGGCTACTTGGAGACTAAAGAGATAAGTTTTAGTGGGTCTTAAATTCTAGTCCAGGTAGGAAACATACTTAACGTATAAAGCTGATTTTATTTAAGAGTACTAATTGGAGTGGAAATGGTCTTCCTAGACTGAATTGGAGTGTTATTTTAGAGGTATACACTACTTTTTATTATTATTTTTATGTTAGCCACGTGAAAGGTAGAGAGAGAGAGAGAGAGAGAGAGAGTCTGTAAGATTACAAGAAAAAAAGAAAAAAAGAAAAAAAAGAGACAAGAAGTTAATACTTAGCGTGTAAAGGTTTAAGAGCAGAGAATTAGGGTTTCTCTACGTTGAAAAGAATAGAATAATGTGGTACTTCTAGAGGCAACTAGCAAGTTCGTTTGTATTGAGGTAAACATCTGTCTATGCATACTTTATTGGAAACGTCAAACGCATCTTTGACTTAGAATTCTTCATCTCATAGTCGTATGGAAGTCTTAGAATTTTATTGATAGATTCATAGGAATAGAGTTCATCATGTAAATTCCTATATTGATGTACATTAGTTTATGGGTTTTGAAAGAGATCTTAATGTATACGTGGAGTAGCATAACCATTCTTTATAAGTTAAGCCTATATAGACATCCATAGGTGGTGTTCAAATAGTATATATATATTGTGGGGCCAGAAGGTTCTAGAGGCTTCGGCCCATTCCATTTCAAGCCCAAAGCCCACGCTGAGGAGGAAGAAGTGCCCGAGGACGAATGAAGGGAATTCAGACTGCGAGAATGTACTGCCGAGGACAACCCTATCCTCGACAGGCCAAAATCACAAGAGAGGAAGGCGTCACGTCACCCGAGGCAATCCCTTTGAGGATCCTAAAGAGATTCCAAACCCTACGGGCTAGCCATTGGAGCATGGTAGAAAAGCAACCCCAGGAGAAACTGTCACCTCCGTATTAAATACTCACAACTAACACCTTGATCCCATTAATGTGGATGTGACCCCTAGACAGTGCGATGGGGGCCACAGCAACTCCCAGAGCGCCAGAAAGAGTGGCCAATGGGACATGCACTTGAGTATAGGCACGAATGACTGACAAGTGTAGGAGGAGGATGAACGGAAGAAAGGGGTATATAACAACAGAGATCACCCAAAGCGAAGGGGGGGGGGGGGGGGAGACGAGAAGGCCTAGAAAAAGGAGAGAGGCTCCTGGGATGCAAGGGGAGTTGGGAGTTCCCGTCTTCGGGCAAGGCGCCCTTTCTCCTTGGGACGTTGGGTCTACCGATTCTGTGTATTTTTCATCCCCAAAATAAGCCGTCGCCTCATCAGAGCCCAACTTTTGGACCCATTCTTTACAAATTCATTGTAATGGGTCCGGTCCGAAAACCGAGACCCTACATATATATATATATATATATATAATACTATAATTCATATAGAATCCTATATAGACGTTATGTATATTATAAAGCTATGTTAGATTTCATATTGAGAAATCTTCATAGTGACTAAGGAAAAGTTTTATAAGAGGACCTTTTGGGTTATTCAAAACCTACCCTTATTGAGTTGTTTGATCCTTAACTAGGTTCTAGTTAACATCATTCTGGACATTTGAAGTGAATCTTGGTTTAGCAACTAGAGGTAAGTAGACTTCAGAACATGACGTCTCTCAAGACTTGTATATTTATATATATATATATATATATATATATATACATATTTGCAAAAGTGAAGTTTCAAAAAATTTATACCATTGTTAATGTTTTATACATACCTGATTTTTTTTTTTTTTAAATAATTTCTTGTGTGTTATTTTGAAACTGTATGTGTTAAAAATGACTCAAAAATATATTTATTTTTTTGAGAAATTATTCATTATATGATATATGATTGGTATTGACATTATTGCAATAAAGTAAGAATGTTTTCAAGTGGTCAATTAGACAGTCTGCAACCTTTGCCAACACAGGGTTAAGTGTTGGTCTTCGGCCGAAGTAGTGCTATTGTGGTGTGCAATGTTATCATTTGCTCTTTGGAGCCAGTGTTATTGTTTGCTCTTTGGAGTCAGTGTTGCCTCTTTGAGGTTAGTGTTATTGTTTCCCATTGGAATCACCCACCAAGTGTTTAGTAGTTTATGTCTTTGTCTGACTAATGTTTTCCATATCAAACTATTGTTATATTGTTATTGGCCTGTATAAGTGGAATTTTTTTTTTCATTACTATATTATATTGTTTCTATCTATTTAGTGTATTTTGGCCAACTAAAGTGGTTACTGTTTTATTTACTCATTACATTGTTATAGTTAAATGTTTTCTGCTTGGTAGTTTTATAGAATATATTATATTTCTGTTATAACTATTTGTATATGTTTTGTAAATATTATATATTGTAATGATACTATTTTTTTGTTTTAAAAGACGTCCTTATATTATGTAGTCTCTTATTGAGCTTCTAGCTCATCCCCTTTTCTCCACCCTTTCAGATTAGAGCAGTGGAATATCTTTTGGTGCTAGATTATTAGAGCCATAGATTGAAGACTTCTTTTGGAGCTATGTTAGTTGATGGACTATTTTATTATTTTTTCATAGGATAGTGAATTTAGTATTCGTGAAACTTTTTGAGATTGTATTTGGAGACTTTATTGTTAAAATTTTAGTTTAATGGATTTTATAAGAAAGATTTGATGGTTTGATTATTATTTGTGGATATTTAATTACGCTTTGTTCCATTATAGAAAATGTTGATTAATTATAAGATAGGTCGAGCATCTAATTTCTTGGTATGGGTTTGGGGTGTTACATAGCCTACTTAATCAACAGTGGATTTTCCTCTATCTAGGTTACAAAACTATCAGAATTGTCTACTTCTTTGGCATATTTTGGCAAGATATGTGCTAGTTTATTCCCTTGTTGTTTCACATGAAAGACCCAGGTTGATAGAAAACCTAGAAGTTTCTACCCGATCCCTTCCAAGATGTTTGAAATGGTAATTGGTGGAACACAAGAATCCATAAGAGCATCAAAAACAATCTTTGAATCACACTCCAAGACCACCTCACGTATACCAACATCCCAAGAAAAATAAATCCCTACCACCATGGCTTTCGCTTCAATATCTAATGGCCCAAGCGATTGGTGAATCTTTTTGCTTATGCATGGCTGCTGTCACCCTATCTTCATGGTCTCTGACAACCACACCAACGCTAGTTTGCTGAATTTAAGTAAAGATTGACTCGTCCACTTTTGACTTTGGAGCTATGTTTAGGTGGTAAGGTCCAAAATTCCTACAAATTACACTGCAGTTGTTGAACAAAATGATTGGCAATCTGGAACTCGTCTAGCAAAGTCCGGGCCTTCTGCACAATTGCAGTTGCAGTTTTTCAAGGGCTACCATGTCTAATGGCATTCCTACTTGTTAAATATTAGCATTGATACACCATGTTGAATATGCTAGTATGGATGTGGAAGCGAAAGCATAAAGTATTAAACACAATAACACACGAAGGTTACGTAGTTCAACCAAACGGCCTACATCTACGGAGGAAACCCTAAAGGGCTACATCAATAATATATTAGAGTACAGTACAAATCTTGTGTTACAATAAATCATAACATGTGTATATATAGTAGACTAAACCCTAGACTAATAGATTTCTAGTACAAGTAGGAGACTTGGCTTGCAAACAAAATAGAATTAGGCTTGGGCCTATGCTAATGGGCTAAAATATCTCTAATACCCCCTCTCAAACTCAAGATGGAAGCTTGATGAAATCTTAAGATTTGATAAGATTGAGAAGATCACGTGAATGAAGTTTGGCTCTGTAACGGTAGTTTAAGGAAGGCAATGGTCTTGCAATGTTGATGCGACTTCTAACAGTGGCATGACTATACCGGAGAGTTTTGACGGCAGTAGTAGGAAGCCAAAGAAGATGAACGCAGCGAAAAAAACACCGAGGAAGACAAAGATTGCTCTTAAATATACCGTAAGGACAGAAAACCATGGCCACAGGAAGGTGGCTCTGATACCATGTTAAATATTAGCATTGATACACCATGTTGAATATGCTAGTATGGATGTGGAAGCGAAAGCGAAAGCATAAAGTATTAAACACAATAACATATGAGGGTTACGTGGTTCAACCAAATGGCCTACATCCACGGAGGAAACCCTAAATGGCTACATCAATAATATATTAGAGTGCAATACAAATCCTGTGTTACAATGAATCATAACATGTGTATATATAGTAGACTAAACCCTAGACTAATAGACTTCTAGTACAAGTAGGAGACTTGGCTTGCACACAAAGTAGAATTAGGCTTGGGCCTATGCTAATGGGCTAAAATATCTCTAACACTACTAAACCACATACACCATGCTATCATAAATATCAACTCTAAAAGGCTACTAGCAATATGTTGCACAAACACTAAATACTAGACCAAGTCTAGAAATTCATGATACCAAACTCCCTGTGTTTCAAAAGTATTTCTAGATTGAAGCCACACATCATAAGCTATCTCACGCACTCAAAAAAAATGTCCACTACTCTGGTTGCCCAACCCACAAACCTTACTTATAGCCTCGTCTATAACCTAACGATGGCACAAATTCGCATTGGCTGGTAAAATGTTTCTGCACAATCTCCATGTGAAAGTCTTGATCTTATTTGACAAATTCAAACCCCAATATTTTCGCTAAAAGGTCTTGTGATTTGTATTATTTGAAGTTTCCCCCATGCTGTAAGCACTGCGAACTATAAATTTGCCTATTGGGGCCTGTTATGTGGTAAATGATTGCTTAATGGAATGGCTAGGATATAGCAGGCATTAGCAGGATGGAAGACTTGCTTTACTAGTTCTATTCTTCATTCACGTGTGTGAATATCAATGAGTGAGTTGACTCTTGAATTAGGTGGGATGGTGTTAGGCCGAGAGAGCACTCTAGATGTGGATGGTTCAAATAGCCATTTATCAAACCATATTCCGATCGAAGCTCCATCACCCACTTGCCATCTATAACCTTGTCTTACAATTTTATGTGCAGCCATAATACTTCTCCATGCAAAAGATGGACAAGACCCTAGCTCCACCCTAAGAAAGTCAATCTCTAGGAAATAACGAGCTTTCAAAACTCTATGGACCATAGATGATGTATTTGTTTGAAGTCGTCAAACTTGCTTTACTAACAATGCCAAATCAAAAGCTTTTAAGATTATAAAAGCCTAAACCATCCTTTTCTTTTGATGTACAAAACTTATCCCAACTAAGCCAAGTCATCTTAGTTCTATCATTTGCTTGCCCCAACAAAATTTTCAAACCATGCTAGTCAGCTCGTCACATAAAGTATTAGGGTCTGAAGACACTCAAACTATCACTACAACAAAAGTGGACTATGGTGATGAAATCTACTGAAGAGAAAAACTTTCGTCTCTAAATGATAACATTCAATGAGGAAAAGAAGCATTCATCGCCAAATACTATAAAAATTTTAAAAATGGTGATGAAATCAATATCTTGTCTCTAAGGATGTTCAAATTGGTGACAAAAAATTTTATTTCAAGCCCCAAACCTACAGGTGTCTGTGGTGACAAAAATTTCACCACAAAAGGTTAGATCTTGGGAGATGAAATATTCACATCACCAAAGACCTACCAGAGGTGACAGAATTTTAAATTCGTCACCTAATATTAAGATTTAGTGTTGTTGGTGATGAAATGTTAAGGACATATTTTATGTAATTGGCTAATCCTTTGACAAAATGCACTTTACTTATAATTGGGTAGATCTAGAATGGGTTTAGTGCTTCAAGAAATAAGAGTTCAAGTCAAGTATTAAAGCCATGAAGATTGGACCAAGAAACAAGTAAAGAAAAGCTGTTCATTAAAGCTCGACAGATACCTCGACAGAAATAGTATCTATCGAGATTTAAGAACAAAGCTCGATAGAAGCTCGACAAAAGCTGAATCTATCGAGATCTACAAAATCAGAATTTCCATATTTAATTTTTGGCCCTAATTGACATGTATGTGTAGGGTTTCTTTTCTCACAACCCTAGACATATATAAGGCTTATTTTGAAGGCCATTATACATAGAGAACACATGCAGAAAGTGACTTAGTGCCTTATTCTCTCTGCAAGAAGTTATCGCGTCTTTTGTGCCTTAAGGTTTTGTAACCAAGTACTTCTTGATCTTCATTGTTGATGAAGTGAAGAACTTTGCAGCCAATAACATCTTCAAGTTGCTGGAGTTAGTCACGTATTGGGATTTGTGCAAATGGGTGGCATTCATATATTGAAGAGTTCAGAGGTTCTAAAGTGGCAGAAGGTTTCTACTGTAAGTTCATTTACGAGAATTATAGAGTTTAGGCACAAAAGTTTTGTACTAGATCTGAAACTTGTCTTTACTATAGTGAATTGCTTTTCGGAAAGGTTTCCCCCCAAGTTTTTTACTGTGAAACTAGTTTGTTTCATTCGTTTTCGTGGGTCATCATATCTTGTCTTATTTACTATTCCGTTGTGCATGATATTGACATAATATTGATGTTTGTTTGTTTTAACAAGGTTTATTCATAATAAATCTAATTAACAACTTAGGTTTAAAACTTGTTAATTCTATCAACTGGGATCTAAATTTCTTATCAAGTGGTACAAAGCAGGTTCACTCTAACTGGATTAATTTCTTGAGTATGATCCTTGACCCCTATTGTGATGGATCGTGGACAATCTCTTTTGATTCCTCCTTTATTTGATGGAACTAATTATGCGTACTGGAAAGTTTGTATGAAAACTTTTTTGTAGGCTCTAAGTGAAAAAGTATGACAAGCTATTGAAGTTGGCTGGATTAAGCCAAAGGAAGCGTCAGTGGATTGGGATGAAACAACAATCAAAGCAGTAAATTTCAACAATAGGGCCTTGAATGCTTTGTTTAGTGGGGTGACCAATGAGGAATCCAAGAAAATATCATCCATGGAAATCGCCATGGAAGCATGGACCATTCTTAAGACCACCTATGAAGGTACCAAGGCAGTAAAGACTATGAAGCTTCAATGACCCACTAGTAGTTTTGAAGAAATAAGGATGAAGGAGGATGATAACTTTGATGAGTTCTATGCTAAACTCTAGGATATTGTGAATTTTGCCTTCAACCTTGGAGAATCTATAGCAGAATCCAAAATTATTAGGAAAATCCTTAGCTCCTTTCCTGAAAAATTCCAATTTCAAGATCATTGCCATTGAAGAAGTGAAGGACATTGATCAAATTCCTTTTACTGAGCTTGTAGGGAACCTTTAAACCTATGAGATGGGTTTAAGTTTAATGGGAAAAAGGTGGAAAGAGTAGAAACTTGGCTCTTAAGGGTATAGAGGAAGAGATTGACGACTCTGAAAATGAAAATGAAGAGGAGGATAAGGATGAGGACTTAACCTTCATAGCTAATGAGATTATCAAGCTTCACCAATATAGGAAAAAGGATAAAAACAAAACCCCTAGAAAATCTGAATCCTCTAGGAAGGGCAAGAATGAGAAACCCCCTATCTAGTGCCATGAAAGGTTTTGGTCATATGAGAATAGAGTGCCCAAACTATCTTATGAAGGAAAAAACCAAGAATTCAAAAGGTAAAGTGCTGGTTGCTACCTTGAGTGATTTTGAGAGAGAACTTTCTGATAAGTATGAGGATGAATGTGGTCATTATATGGTTTTTGTTGCCACAACCGATAAGGTGATTGTGGAGAGTGCTAGTGACAGTGAGGATTCTTCTGATGATGAAGTACCCAAGAAGTTGCCCCTTCAGGAAGCCTATGATAAGCTATGTACTGAATTTAGAAAATTTGAAAAGACTTCTCATCTTTGTAGAAAATAGTTTAATGAGGTAAAAACTGAAAAAGTTGAATTGTTAGTCAAACTAGATGAGACTACGAGGTTAGTTGAGACTCTTGTTGTGGAGAACACCCCATTAGAAGAGAAGGTCAAGAATCTCGAGGTTGAGAGCTTAGTCAAGCTAGAACTCAAATAGAGAGGATGTCTGGTTCAAAGCTTGATGAGGTATTGAGTACTCGAAAGCCTAGTTTTGATAAGACTGGTTTAGGATATGTTGTTTCCTTCGAACCCTCCTCTTCCACGGCTTCTGGATCAAAGACTGTCTTTGTGCCCCAACTTAAGAAAGGCGATAAAGGTATGAAATCCAAAAATGATTTGGCTAATTCTAAATCCTTTCTTAGACCTCACTCTAGGAAGTCTAGTAGTTCAAAAACTACTCATGTTTGTCACTATTGTGGTATTTCTGGACACATTCGTCCTAATTGCTTCAAGTTGTATCCTCATAAGCAAGTGTTCAAAAGGTTACAGGTTCCCTCTCAATGTTCAACACCTTTGTTTGGCGAGTTATTAAAAGTTTTGAGATTTTTAACTCAATTTTAGGAGAATTCTAATTCTTCTATGTCCTTTAGTAGACATACTAGGACACGTGCCTTTTCATCTTCACGGCCAAAAACTCATGCTATGTGGGTGAGAAAGGAGCCTAAGACTTAATTGTCTTTTCTATTGTCCTCTACTTTAATTCTTTCTATTTAAAGTAGGACTCTCTTTGCTTGATTTCTTATATGCTTTTGGAATCATGCTTTCATGCATCTGCATCTTTCTTTCATGCTTTCATGTTGTTTGTCTATTTTTGTTTCGTTATTTAGTCTTTTTTGTTTGTTTTTCAAAATAAAAAAAGAAAATACAAAAACAGTGTGTGTTTGTGTATGTTGGAACTTGTGTACCTTTAATGGCCATTGAAACAAAGTTTCTAAACTTTGTATCTCTTATAGCATAGATGAGCATCTCAATGCACAATCAAGCAAGTGAGCTTTGTGGATCGTGTTTGTGATGAGTACAATTAAGATGATCTCTTATATCTTATGCTCATATCACTCTTTTTGACGGAAAGGACAAGAAAATCCTAAGAGAAAGGCATAAATAATCATTTCACCACTAAAGCCCGCCAATCATGTACAACATCTGTGTGCTTCAGCATAGCAAAATTGTGATGTTTTGGCTTACATAATTGGGTATTTATTTTCTCTCTTATATACCCATGCATGCTTTGCTTAAAAGAAAAATAATAGCAAAAGAATCAAAATGCTTTTAATATGGTTGCAAGCATGTTTCTAGCAAATGCAGGAGTTATAAGATGTATCTCGAAGGTGATAGTCCCCATCAAACAATTATGATTGTGTGTGAGTGTATTTGATTTTCTCATGTCTCAAATCTTCATAATATGATACACTTACACACTCTTGCTTTGTTTCACACACAACACGCAAATTCTTTGCTACTCTTAATACATGTGCAAGTAAAAGGTGATTTGGCCATCACAAGGTGATTTGTCTTAACTTGCTTTTGAAAAATAAAATTTGTTAGACTTGTTTAGTATGTATATGTGTCTTTCGATCTACAAATGCTTTACATCTAGATTTGAGCTGTGTTTGAGTGCTTAACATGCTGCTTGGATGCTTGTTTAAGTAGCTATCTTGTTGCATTCATCTTGTGTGTTTTTCCTCCCTTAGAAAACCTTGCTTCTGTCTTCTTGACGGCTGCTCGATACCTTCTTGACAACATCTCGACAACAACTCGACAAGTTTCTTCTATCGAGATTTCTGGATTTGACCTCGATAGCTTCTCGACAGCTAGGTCGATCCTTCGAGCCAAATTTCTATGTTCTCTATTTGCTCGATCCATTGAGATTTCTGAAGAGCTTCTCGATAGATTCTCAACACATATCTTGATCTATCAAGGTAATTTTATATGCTCTCTACCAACTCGATAGCAGCTTGACAACTTCTTAATTTGTCGAGAACCTCTTACATGCATTATTTTTCACATATTTTGCATCTTTCTATTATCTTGTCATCCATAGCATCTTGTTTGATTACATTCATGCATTTATAAGGATTCCTTGTGTCCCTTGATCATCTTAGATCATCTTTATGTTTTTCGGGTGAAGCTTTATAGCTTCTTGTACAAATGTGGTTTCTTTTTAAGATTCTACATGTTAGAGGGAGAAATACACGCCTTTGTAAGGGGGAGTTGTGTTTCATCTTGTTAGGGGGAGTGTTTACCTCCTTGTTGTTTTAGGAGCTTCTTTTAGCTTCTTGTACACCAGTCTTGTGACCATTTTTACATACATTGTGCTTATCTTTGATATATATATATATATATATGATGTCTTCTTCACCTATCTTTACACGTGTTGTTTCTTCTTTAACTTGATACGCATGTTTCTTTATGGACATAATCTTTATTTTTGTTTCACACAAGATGCCTTGATGAGTTTTGTTTAAGTATTTTAGAAAGATAGGTTGTGAAAGTTTATCATGCCGTGAACTCTTTTCCTGCAAAGTTTTTCAAGAGTTTGTAGTAGGGATAGATTTACTTTGTAATACAACAAGTGGTTATGAGTGAAGTAATTTAAGACTTCTTTCATGATTAGTTGTTTTGTTGTGGTTTTGTTATGGATTGCCAAAGGAGGAGATTTTTAAGGACATATTTTATGTAATTGGCTAATCTTTTGACAAAATGCACTTTACTTGTAATTAGGTAGATCTATGATGGGTTTAGTATTTCAAGAAATAAGAGTTCAAGTCAAGTATTAAAATCATGAAGATTGGATCAAGAAACAAGTGAAGAAAAGTTGTTCATTAAAGCTTGATAGATACCTTGACAGAAACAGTATTTATCGAGATTTAAGAACGAAACTCGACAGAAGCTTAACAGAAGCTGAATCTGTTGAGATCTACGAAATCAGAATTTCCAGATTTGATTTTTGGCCCAAGCTGACATGTATGTGTAGGGTTTCTTTTCTCACAACTTTAGACATATATAAGGCTTATTCTAAAAGCCGTTAAACAGGGAGAACACATGCAGAAAGTGACCTAGTGCCTTATTCTCTTTGCAAGAAGTTACCGCGTCTTTTGTGCCTTAAGATTTTGTAACCAAGTACTTCTTGATCTTTATTGTTGATGAAGTGAAGAGCTTTACAATCAACAACATCTTCAAGTTGATGGAGTTAGTCACGTACTAGGATCTGTGCAAAAGGGTGGCATTCATATATTGAAGAGTTCAGAGGTTTTGAAACAGTAGAAAGTTTCTGCTGTAAGTTCATTTACGAGGATTGTAGAGTCTAGGGACAAAAATTTTGTACTAGATATGAAACCTGTCTTTACTATAGTGAATTGCTTTTTGGGAAGGTTTCCCCCCAAGGTTTTTACTGTGAAACTAGTTTGTTTCATTGGTTTTCGTGGATCATCATATCTTGTCTTATTTACTATTCTGCTGTGCATGATATTGACATAATATTGATGTTTGTTTATTTTAACAAGGTTTATTCATAATAAATCTAATTAATAACTTGGGTTTAAAACTTATTAATTCTATCAACCGGGGTCTAAATTTCCTATCACGAAATAATTTCTCGTCACCTATTGTTTACAAATAATAGCGCGTGCGCCATGCCAAATTTTGAGCGTGTACTTGAATTTTTTAGTATCTAATTTTTTATTATTATTTTTTTATTTGTGTAAAAAACCCTATCAAACTATCACTCACTTACTCACACACTCTCTCTCTCTCTCTCTCTCTCTCTCTCTCTCTCTCTCTAATTGGTTGAAATGGGTTTAGATTTCCTTTTATTTAGGGATTTGGTGATTTGGGTTTTGGGGTGATGTTTGAAATTGGGATTCTAATTTGGTTTTGGTTTGAAAATGGGGTTTGTCTCTTGTGGGAAGAAGGGGTTAGACCATGAGATTTTGAAATGGGGTCTGCTAGTTGCTATATATATATATATATATATATATATATATATATTGTTGTAATTATTTTGTCAACAACTTACTCTAATGGGTTTAGTAGCATAACGGTTTTTTATTTACTTTTTAGATTGTATTGATGATTTGTTTATGAATGTGGTTGGAAAAGATTATATGAATGAGCTGTGTAATTTAATGGAAAGAACACATTAAAGTGATTGGTGATGAAATGTTTTGTCACTAATAGGTTGAAATCTGAATATACACAGAAATTGATATTGAAATAATTTGTCACCAAATCCATTAAAATTGGAAAATTAAAAAACAAAAATACAATCAGTGACAAAAAATTTCATAACCGAATCCATTGAAATTGGCAATTTAAAAAAACCAAAATAAAATTAGTGACAAAATATTTTGTCACCGAATATGGTAAAAAAAAATACAATTAAAAATAATTGGTGACAGATTTATTTTGTCTCTAAACATAATGT
Source organism: Quercus agrifolia (assembly GCA_029955455.1). Taxonomy (NCBI): domain Eukaryota; kingdom Viridiplantae; phylum Streptophyta; class Magnoliopsida; order Fagales; family Fagaceae; genus Quercus; species Quercus agrifolia. Next base: position 41,084,899 of record JARQAD010000002.1, on the reverse strand, counting down.
TTTGTGAGGAAAAAATTAGGTGATGAAAAAAATTCGTCACCTATAATTTTTTATTTTTTTTATTTTTATAAAAAACAATTAAACAATTTAGTGACAAAAATTTTACCCACTTGGACTTTCTGTGACCAAGATTATGCGACGAATGATGTTTCGTCACCATATGTCATACGCGACGAAATGAGGGTATTTCATGAAGAAAATTGTTCATCACCATAGGTCTTGTTTGTTGTAGTAGGAATACCCTGAGCCACTACTTTAATAAGAATCTCCTTCATGTTGACGAATTATATTCGCTCCAAAGTGAGTTTTGATGTTATCTTGAATATCCTGAGGTGTGTTGCTACTGAAGAAGAAAGAAGTTTTTTCTCGATTCAATTGTTGTCCTGAGGCTTGTTCATAAGTTGCCAAAACTCTTTCCAAGCTTGAACAATTTTCCCTTTTAGCTCGATAAGAAATAAGACTATTATTAGCAAAAAATAGATGAGATATTTCGGGACCCCTGTGGCAAGCCGCTACACCTTTCATTTCTCCCTCCTCTATAGTCTTCTTTAAGAGCGTAGATAAACCTTCTGCTTAAATCATAAACAAATAGGTAGAAAGAGGGTCCCCTTGGCGCAAACCCCGTGTAGGAGTAATATGACAATGGGCTTCCTGTTAATTTTAATGGAGTAGGATACATATCGAATACATCTCATCATAATGTTGACCCATTTTTCATGGAAACCCATTTTACCCATAAGCTTTTCCAAACAATCTCATTCTACTTTATCATATGCTTTACTCATGTCAAGTTTCACACCCATCTCCCCAATCTTACCCATTTTCTTCTAATTGATATGGTGCATTGTTTCAAAAGCAACCATCACATTATTAGCGATGAGGCACTGAGACATAAACGCACTTTGATTTTCACTAATTACGTGTGGAAATAAACATTTCAACCTATTTTCTAGAACCTTGGAAGCTGGTCTCAGCACAACATTACTGAGACTAATAAGCTGATATTGGGTAATTTTAGTTGGGTATTTTATTTTTGGTATGAATACAACATGAGTTTCATTGAAATTTGGAGGGACAATGAAATGATTAAGAAAATCCAGGAGAGTGTGTGTAACACAATCACCTACTAAAGACCAATAATGTTGCTAAAAGAGAGGAGGCATACCAAGAGGTCTTGGGGATTCTTTTTTGGATGCATTTGCTTCAGGACCTTTAACACCTCAGTTGGCTAGAAATCTTGGATTAAGCTAAAATTCATAGCCTCACACACCACGGGTTGGATTGCACCCGCTAATGCTGAGGTATCCGTGGGGCCATTTGTTTTGTAAATACTTGCAAAGTAATCCACAATGTTTTCCACTCATTGATCATCCTCCTGCCACACGCCACTTGCATCACACATCCCTTTTATCAAGTTTCTTTGGTATTGAAGCTTTTGCATGAAAGAAAAAAATAAAATAAAATAAAATAAAAAACTAGTGTTGAGGTCACTCCCACCAACCACATAACTGATTCAGTATCCAACCAACTATTCAAAGCCCGTCAGACTTCCCCAATTTGCCCCACATCGTCACCCCGAAGTTCCACGCTCTGCAATGTTTTTTGTAGTTCTGCAATTTTTTGCCCAACACGCCCAAAATCAAGTTTATTCCAGGACACAAGTCTATCTCAGCATCTCTCTATTTACCCAAACTCAAGTTGATAATTATACAATTAATAGGCTTTCTAATTAACGTTATTTTATTTGTATGTTCTATTCTTTATTCTTGTATTTGAAAAAAAAAATGATGTGTCAATATTTTTATTGGAGGGTATATAAGAATTTTGCATAGAACCCTTATAGAATTTAGTCTCTTTCATTTATATGGTCAAAAAAATTGTTCTTTTATGAAAAATAAAAAATAAATTGTCATTGGTATATGATAATTTAGTTCAAGCTTACTTGGAGTTGGAAATTAACTTCCCTGTGGAACCTCCATGTATAACATGATTCCAAATTTTAATCCACTGATCGTTCTTTATTTTCTTAGACTCTTAGAGATCATCATGCATTAGACCCAATACCTGATAGAGATAGTTGAATGTTTTTTTCATGTACACGTACCACATGTGCCACCAACTTTTAATTAAGAAAAAAAAAATCAATTTAGTATATGATGCTTTCATTTATTTATTTATTTTTGCTAAAATATTATATATATAAAAAAATGCTTTCTATTAAACCCTATATACTACAACAAAATGTAACTATAGTAACGAATTTTAGTGAGGAAAATTTTTTCATCACAAAAAAGTACCATATAGTGACGATATTTATATTTCGTCACTATATATAAAAAAAATTTGTAACATTTAGTGACGAAATTTAGATTTCGTCACTATAGGGTGCGCTAAATTCAAGGCACCAAACAAAAGTGGAGGCGGGAAACCAAGTTGATATACAGTGATGAATTATTTCTTCACTAAAAGTTTAAGTTTTGTGTGACGAAAACTTTTGTCACTAAAGGTAATGCTAAGAACACTATTAATGACGAAAGACATTTCGTCGCTGAATGTGACAAATAGTGACGAAAATAATTCATCACTAAAAACAAAATCACAAGAATCAATATTATTATCAACGACGAATATAATTTCCGTCGCTATAGGTAGCCAACAGTGACGACGTATAAGTCGTCACAATAAGTTTGAGACTGAATAAGTTTTATTTTTTGTTTCACTTCCCTCACTCGTCACATTTAGTTCTAAGTCTCTCCCTCACTCTCTCCATTTCTTAGACAAACCGTTGCCTAAGCTTGCCGACGTCGCCTCTTTGCCTCCCATCAACCCGATCGACACTCTCTAAGCAAAACCCACACAAAATGCCGACGATTCAGACGCTGATAGTGATGATTCAGATGTCGTTTGCAATGATTTAGATGCCATTTGCAACGATTCAAACTCCGGTTGCGACGATTCAAGCGCCGTTCATGACGCTTCAGACGCCATTTGCAACGATTCAAACGCCGTTTGTTCACAACGATTCAGATGCCATTCGCGATGCTTCAGACGCCATTTGCGACACTTCAGACACCGTTTGCGACGCTTCAGGTCATCGATCGTTGGCGACGCTTCCAGCGACGTGTAATGGGTTTTTTTTTTTTTTTTCCTTTTGAGTTAATTTTTTTGTTAATTTTTGTTTAATGATTCTAAATGGTTGATGTTAATTTTTGTTTAATGATTCTAAATGCTTGATGTTAGTTTTTTTGTTTTTTTTTTGTTTGGGATTTGTTCTCTATGGTGGGACGGTTTGTCTAAGTTGTGAATCCCATATAGAAACCATTCTCATTTTGTACAGATTGTTTTGGATGAGGGCTGTGTTGTTGTTGTTTGTGAACTGGAATGATGGTTGTAGTTATGGAATGGTGATTGTTATAGAATTTTGGAGACTTTGATGGTACCCTTTTTGGGTTAGCTGAAATTGTTGTGAAATGTTTTTGGGTCTTAGTTGTGAAATTGTTGTGAAATGTTGATAAAGCCAGAAATGTTTACTCTAAACTTATTAGAGATTTGGGTCTTCAAATGGGTAATATTTGAGCTGTGTTTAGATTCTAAGAAATTTTTGTTTGGTTTAGGTGAGAAATTTGATTGAGAAATGATAGATAGGTAGTTGTCATTGTGAATAAGAGGAGAAATTATATGGGTTCTAAGAAAAAAAAAAAAAAAAAAACTAGTTACGTTGCTTGTGTGTGTGTATATATACACACACACAAGCAAAGTAACTTTTTTTTTTTTTTTTTTTTTTTTTTTTTAATGAGAAGCAAAGTAACTAGTTAATCGTAAGTTTTCATCAAAATATCATGCATAGTTTACACATGTGCTCCTCTTAAGGGTAAAATAAGCCACATGGCGGACCATGCAGAGGCCTAAGAAGACCATTCTAATTTCTTGTCTCACAAAAGAACTAGATGGAAGAAACACACTCTCCATTCTCCAAGCTCTCTCCCTCCAAGTTCTCTCAAATTAAGACTCAAACTAGAGTGATTCTAGTACATTTCTCTCAAAGAACTGAGCTAGGGGTAGAGGAAAATCCAATAATCCATGTAAGCATTGTACTTGTGATGTTTGTGATTGATTTTGTGGCGGGTTGTTGTGTTGGAGCAAGCAGGTGGCTTGCATGGTGTTATAAGGTGGTTTAAATTCATATTGGGAGTGTTTTGAGTTTCTTACAAATGTGAATGGATCTTATTGATTAGATGTGATGAATAGTACTTTAATTGATTTCAATACTTAGAAATATTTTATACTTGTGATGTTTGAAGTTGGTTTTGTGGTGAGTTGTTGTGTTGGAGCAAACGGGTGGCTTTCATGGTGTTATAAGGTGGTTTAAATTCATATTGTGAGTGTTTTAAGTTTCTTGCAAATGTGAATGAAACTTGTTAATTAGTAGCAATTGTATTCCTTTATTCGATTTCAATACTTGTAAGCATTGTACTTGTGATGTTTGTGATTGGTTTTGTGGTGGGTTGTTGTGTTGGAACAAGCAGGTGGCTTGCATGGTGTTATAAGGTGGTTTAAATTCATGTTAGGAGTGTTTTGAGTTTCTTGCAAATGTGAATGGATCTTATTGATTAGATATGATGAATAGTACATTAATTGATTTCAATACTTAGAAATACTTCATACTTGTGATGTTTAAAGTTGGTTTTGTGGTGGGTTGTTGTGTTGGAGCAAGCGGGTGGCTTGCATGGTGTTATAAGGCGGTTTAAATTCATATTGGGAGTGTTTTAAGTTTCTTGTAAATGTGAATGAAACTTGTTAATTAGTAGCAATTGTGTTGCTTTATTCAATTTTAATACTTGTAAGCATTGTACTTATGATGTTTGTTATTGGTTTTGTAGTGGGTTATTGTGTTAAAGCAAGCGGGTGGCTTGCATGGTGTTATAAGGTGGTTTAAATTCATATTGGGAGTGTTTTTAGTTACTTGTAAATGTGAATGGATCTTACTGATTAGATATGATGAATAGTACTTTAATTGATTTCAATACTTGTAAACACTCTATACTTGTGCATTCATGAATGGGATAGAACTTTATCTAAGTAGCTTATAAACTTAGATGTTATAATACATTATGCATGAGTTGTCCTTATTTTAACGAAGTATTGTTTTTATATTTGTGCAGATTTCTTATTGGTGGCTTTTAGGGGATTTACTTTTGGCATTACTTAAAGACATATGAGGACATCTTCGGTTAGTTCTAAAATAGGGTTTAAGTATAGTTATTGTATGTATTGCAAACAATTACTGTATGGAAGGAGTTTGAATTGGATACTTGTTTTATTTTTTACTTGTGGAATGTATGGATCTTTTTTTATAAATGTGTTATTCAAATGTGAGGTTTTAATAATGTAATGACAGGATACTAGTTAATATCAAAGCCATGAAAAAAATAAAAACAAAAAATAAGTTTTAGTGACAAATTTTTTCGTCACAAATATAGCAACAAAAAATTGTTTTAGTGACGAAAATTTTGTCACTAAATATAGCAAAATTTTGTTAGAAATGATTTTAGTGACGAAAATTTTCGTCACTATATGTGCCTGGATTTTCTTAAAAATAGTTTTAGTGACGAATTTTTTCGTCAATAAATATAGCAAAATTTTGTAAGAAATGATTTTAGTGACGAAAATTTTCGTCACTATATGTGCCTGGATTTTTTTAAAAATAGTTTTAGTGACGAATTTTTTCGTCATTATGTGTACCCGAACAAAGTTTTAGTGAAGAAATTATTCGTCGCTAAATATGATTTAGTAAACTAAAGTGTTTTTAGTGACGAAATATTTTCGTCATTGAATAGTGCTTTTAGTGAGGAAAACATTTAGTGACAGAACGTTTTCGTCACTAATTTGTTTTTCTTTTTTTTTTTCTTTTTTTAAATCAAATCGGACTTTTAGTGACAAAATTTTTTGACACCAAGACTTCTAGTGATGGGGCTACAGTGACGAAATGAGTTTTGTCACTAAAAGTCCAATTTCATCACTAAAGGTCCTTAGTGACGAAAAAACTGGAATTTTAGTGACGAATTTTTTCGTAATTGAAAATACATTTTGTTGTAGTTAAAAGGAGTTAGCTACACTAGTTAAAAGTTAAAACATATCAAGAAAGAATTTTGATGGCCATTTTCAATTCACAAAACAATTTCAATAAAGAAAATGGGTTAGATACAGTAACTGTGGTTTTCACAATATCATTAGCTACCCCACTCAGATATTTTTATACTAGTATTATCAATATTATTGGATCCAAGACCTAATGAGCATAATTGGTAGTACTTTGTTTAGGCATATTGCATTATTGCTCAATTGCTTTTCCAAAACTCATCCTGATATTTCTTCGAGCGATTTTTGTTATGCACATGAAATTCGGGTCACCTTTTTCTATTTATTATTTCTAATAATTAGGTAATCAAAAGGCAGAAAAATTGTACATTGTCACTTTATGTTCCCTCCTTGGTTACAGCTCTCATCTTATACAGTTATACCTTGAATTCTACATGGTTCATATTAATTAGTAATTTTACATTTAATATAAGATAAGTTTAAGTAGTATTATTATTTAAAAAAAATTATATTTAAATATTTAAAATGACTCAATTCATTTTTCGCCTTAGATCTCCAAATACTTCAAACCGCCCTTGAGGACAAAGAGTAAGCTTCAATTGCTCTGAATTTTTCTAATTTATTTATGTCTTAAGGTGAATATTTTATATCATTAGCAATATGTTAGTATGACTTTTCAAAATGATAATAACAAATAAAAATACTTAAAGAGGTTAGTATTTCAACTTTATCCTTAATTCCTATCCTCCCCCCCCCCCCCCAAAAAAAAAAAAAAAAAAGAAAACAAAAACTTTATCCTTAATTAGTATTTCGACTTTTTTTTTTTTTTTTTTTGAGAAAGGATCATTCATTCATTCATATTAATAAGGTATCTTGATACAAGGCTTCCATTGCTGGTGGGGGAGAATCCTCCATCCAATACAAATCATCATCTAATGTATTCCTAGCATGTTGTGCAAGTGCATGTGCAACCTTATTTCCACCTCTCCTTATGCAGCAAATGCTAGCCCATTGTAAACCTTGGATCAAATGGCGAATATCATCAACCACATTACCTATCAGTGAGTTGTTTGCCAATGGAGATGATATGGCTTGTATGACATTGATATTATCTCCCTCAATGATCAACCTTGAGAAACCAGGATCCACAGCAAATTCAAGAGCTCTTCTGCATGCAAGCATTTTAGCTTCATCACTTGTACTCACCTTCGGATCATTAGCAGTCATAGCAACCATGTCCTCTCCCTTATCATTATGGATTATCGCTCCAAATCCAAATCTGTTCAATCTCGAAAAGACTGCATCATCAAAGTTAAGTTTGTAGGCTGTTTGTAGAGGTGGTTGCCGAACCTCCGTACTGAGTTGCAGCATCAAGCTCACTGCCAAATGTGTTTGGGCTTGTTTGTACACTTCAACATACTCCAATGCTCTCTCATTTAGGCTGGTCAGGTCCTTTATTTTACCTCCATGCACCACATAGCTACGTTAACTCCATATAAACCTAGCCTAGGTCCAGAAAAGTTCCATCTCATCAGAAGTTAAACGCTCCAAAAGGTACTACATGAGTTGTATCATATCTGACTGCCAATGCCAACCTTTTTGCAATTTTCTAATACTCCCTACCCAAATATCCCGAGTCACAGCGCACTCCCACAATACATGTATTGTTGATTTTGATTCTCTGGTACATATAGGACATTTATTCTCATGGATAATCTTCCTTCTGGTTAGGTTCACACAAGTGGGCAATATGTCATGACATGCCCTCCACCTGAATACTTTGATTTTATTTAGGAGTTGAAGCTTCCATATTGCAACCCAAATATTTTTCCCAACATAGCCCTTTGAAATTTCTACCCGATTACTATCTATTTGAAGTTTTCTAGCAACGTGATAAGCTGATTTTACTACAAACGTCCCTTTTGTATTATAAAGCTAGACTATAGAATTAGTGATATTTCTTTGGCTCAGTGGGATTCTACATATTGCTTCGGCATCCTCCCTATGGAATGTAGACATTAGTTCCTCACTTTTCCACACAAGCAGCCCCAGGTTGATCAAATCTGAAACCAACATCTCATCCAAATTCTCATTAACCAGATGGAGAATTTTGTTTGTTGGGTAGTTGGGGATCCACCTATCCCTTAGTACACTGATTGAAGAACCATTTCCAACCCTCCAACAATGATCGGATTTGAGAATAGGTTGTGCTACCATCAAGCTTCTCCAAACGTATGAGTAATTTAGTGATTCTATAGCATCAAGGAAAGATGAACGTGGGATATACCTTGCTTTGAAGCATTGGTACAGCAACAAATCTGTGCATTGAACCATTCTCCAACCTTGCTTGGCCAACATAGCTAAATTAAAAGCTCTTAAGTCATGGAATCCCATTTTTCCCTTCTTTTTTGAATTTGAAAACTTATCCAACTCTTCCAATGAATTTTTCATTCATTGCCAACCTGACCCCACCAAAAATTTGCACACAAAGCATCCAGTTCATCACATAATTTCAAAGGGAGTTGAAATACACTCATTGTGTATGTGGGTATGGATTGCATCACTACCTTGATGAGAATGTCTTTGCTAGCTTTGGACAATAACATGCCTTTCCATCCTTGGAGTTTCTTCCATATTCTGTCCTTCAAGTATGAGAAAGCGTGATACTTAGTCTGCCCAATCAAAGTTGGTAGTCCTGGATAAGATTCAAATCTGTCCACTCTTTGACCCCCAAAATCTCTAAAATTTGTTGTTTCTGGCTACTTGAAGTATTGCTACTTAAATAAGTTGAAGACTTTTCCAAATTCATGCTTTTCCCTAAAGCTTTTGCATACTTTTGGAGAATCTTCGCTATGGCCTCCTTTTCAGCTTGAGTTGCCTGATAAAACAACAAAGAATCATCTGCAAACATTAGATTAGTGACTTTTGGTGCTCCTCTACGAATGGACACTCCCTTAATCCTTCCTTCCAACTCTGCTTTTGCGAAAAGAGCAGTGAAACATTCTACACATAAGAGAAAAAGGTATGGTGACAAAGGATCTCCTTGGCGTAATCTTCTAGATGGATGGATCATACCATGAGATTTTCCATTCACCAAAATAAAGAAGGATGGTGTTGTAACACAACTCATCACCCTTTCTATCCACACAACTGGGAATCCCATCTTTTCCATGATACCCTGTAGTAACTACCATTCAACCCGGTCATAGGCCTTGCTGATATGTAGCTTCAGTGCCAAGGACCCCTTCTTGCCCATTTTTTTGGAGTGCATGGTATGTAGTGTCTTGTAAGCCAACAATTCATTATCTATGATCAGCCACCCTGGTATATATGATTTTTCCTTCTCCTTTGGGTTGCTTTGGAGTGAAAAAACTTTGTATTCTTATCCCCATGTTTCAACCATGATATTCTAGACCGTTGTGCCTAATAAATTTCTTGCTTTTGTAGAAGTTCATCCATTCTTTTACTCAATTCCAGGAACTTGGCTTTGCTAGCTTTTGTGGTCTCGGCTTCATTCAATACATCAAGCCTTTTTTGAAGCTCTTTGATGGATGCTGCATCCAGATCAGTTTTTGATGAACCCCAAGTCATAAGCTTTGCCCCACATGTTTTTATTTTCTCCTTGATTGAAGCCAACCCATTTATATTATCTTCGGCCTTACCCCATGCCTCCTTTACAACCGATTCATAATCATTCCAAAGCAACCAGGACTCCTCAAATTTGAAATTCCTCTCACACCTATGCCTTTGATGGCAAAATGACTGAACTTGTAGCACAATAGGTAAGTGGTCTGACTCATGTGTTGATAAATGGGTGATCTTACTCATCTAAAATTTCTCTATCCACTCTTTATTAGCCACTCCTCTATCTAGTCTAATCTTTGTGTTTGCTTCTCCTGGTATTTTATTACTCCGAGTGTAAGAATATCCCTTGAATCCAAGGTCTTGAAGTTGACAATATTCCAAAGCCTCCCTAAATGCTTCAACCTATGATGTTTGTGGCGGTCTTTTGCTCTTCTTCTCTAATGCATTAGATAAGCATTAAAATCCCCTATGACAAGCCAGGGTCCAACCAAAAATGTCTATAGATGTTTCAATAATCTCCACAATTTTTCCCTCTGTTGTGCCTCCGACCAACCATAAAAATAAGTCTAGTACCAATCAAAGCCATCTTCCTCCATTACCTTAGCTAAAACATGATTTGTAGTGAAGTTGATAACCTCCTAGTTTACATTATTTTTCCACAAAAGTGCTAACCCTCCACCAGAGTCAGGGTGTTTAACAATGATCTTATTCTAAAAAGGCAGATTGCTATATAACTTTTCAAATCCTTCCTTGTCCAATCTTGTCTCCATAAGAAAACTGACCGTGGGAGTTTGTTCCCTCACAATCTTGTGAAGTCTTTGACCCATCCAAGGGTTCCTAAGCCCTTGATAGTTCCAACTTAACAGTCTCATTACTCTTGGCAAGGGTGGCTTTCCACCCCCACTGATACATAGTCATTACTTCCTTCATCATTGCTCACTTTTCCTTGTTTGATATTTTGTTCTTTCTCCTGCCAGTTATTTGATTCCTGTGGATCCCTCTTACCAAGGCCAAGTAACATGATAGCCCTAGTTAGACCACTCAGACCAAAATCCATCCTATTGATATGAGTCCAAGTTCCTTTGGGCTTTGAAATGATTGGCCCATGCGTATTCGATATTGTATTATTAGTGGATTGTACGTGACTTTGAAATTCAGTTGAATTACAATCTGTTTGCCCCTCATCCGTTTTGGGAAAGGATAATCCCTCATTAATACCTTCATTCAATTCAATGTTATCCTGTAAATTCTGCTGAATTTTCGAACCCAAACCCATTCTTAAAGCGTTTTTCTCCTTCACGTTATCATGGCAATCATAATCCACACTATCATCATGCTTGTTTTCAGTAACAGTTCTTGGATTCACAGGATCACTCTCATCAATGCTACTAGGGTTTCCTGAACCATTCTTCTTCGCCGCCATTGTCTCCATCAGCCATTCTTGCACCGACTGAATTGGATTCTGCTTTGGAACACTTCCTGTACCCTCCTCTGCATTGGACTTAGAACTTGTATATTTACTTGCTGAGATCCTCGGTCGACCCCTTGCTGCCTTTAGGAAATCACCATACTGATATTCCAACCATCCTCCATTTTTCTCCACCGCAAAATGTGTTGCGCAGTGTTTCAGATCATGACCTAAAATTCCACAAAAGTGACAAAACATGGGTAACCTTTCATACTTAAAAGACACCCACGACCTCTCACCATCTGATCTAGCAATAAACCCTCCTCATCAGAGAGGTGTCGAGATTCGTAATACCACTCGCACCCTTATAAACATATTGATATCATCCTTCCTTCTCTTCCATTCCACCTCCTCAACCTCACCCAACCTACTCCCAACTCCCTTTGCAACTTGAGGAGAAACTATATCGAACGAGGCACCCCATATTTGGACCCAGAGTGAAGCAATCTCCATTTGTATGTTTCTCATAGTCATACCTTTCTTCCAACGTTGCAACCTAAGGAGTTGATTGTCAAACTACTAGGGACCTCCTCTCAAAATTCGAGTCATGTCAAATTTTGATTGAAATTCGAATTGAAAGAGATTCAGCCCGACTTCTAAAATCTGCATAGACTCATCCAATCCCCGGGCTCGCCTTATTGTATTCTTCGTTGCCAGTTTGTTAAAAGGCTTACATGTAAGGAATTTGCCAATCAGACTCAGATTACAACTCTCAATGGCTTCCAACCTTCCGTTGTCTGAAATGGCAATAGTTTCTTCCTCTTCAGTTGTTAACTTCATCTTCTCCATGCTATCAGCCACATCATCTGTCACTTTTTTGTCAATAAAACTAAAGAAATACCCTTCGCTCTAAGCTGAGGGAGGGAAAGCTCGTGCTGATGAGAGAGAGAGAGAGAGAGAGAGAGAGAGAGAGTTCCACTAAAGGGAGAGTCAGATTAATATCATTAGTATTTCAACTTTTCAAAATGATAATAACAAATATTTTATATCATTTCTTCCTTTCTTGCAGAAAACCCGACAGGGTGGAGGAAGGAGACTAGTATTTCAACTTTATCCTTAATTTGTTGATGTTACAAAAGCCAAGTCAATCTACAATCTGCCTAAAACAAGGAAATCACCAAGAGCAGTAAAATTTCAATTTGGTATCCCATAAAATATATTACAAATTCCATCAGAGATTTTTCAACGAAATAACAAGGTGAATCAAATGAAAACCTCTCTTGTACAAATTCAAAATTTGAGAGTTAATTAAGCAAGGAATCACCTTTTCTAGATCAACTTAGGAGTAACCATGAGTTCTGAGTATTTGTTGCTGTTTTCTCCCTAATGGCTCTAGTGATGCTAGTCTTGATTCTCCAAATCCATTTTAGGCACCAAAAAAGAAGACGCCAAGCTTCCCTACATAGGAGAACAGCTCAAGTTGAACTGGATGAAATACATTTCATTGAGCCAACACCAATGAAAGCTCTCGATCCATTGGTGGTGGCCGCATTACCAAAGTTCATGCACAAACAAGCTGACCAGCTTGATCGTGGTGAAATCATAGAGTGCTCAGTTTGCTTGGGCACCATTGTGGAGGAAGCCATGGTTAAGCTTCTACCAAATTGTAAACACATGTTTCATGTGGAGTGCATTGATATGTGGCTTAACTCAAACACAACTTGCCCAATATGCCGCACCCTAGTTGAGCTTAGGGCCAAGCCACAGGATAGTACTTTGTGCACAGTAGTTCAATCCTTAGATCCACCTATTGAAGATAGTATGCCACATGGTACAAGGTTAAGCTCTTTCCAGAGGATGCTTAGTAGGGAGAGATCGTCGAGGGGGATTCAGAGTTGTGGAGATGAAGGAGGCCCAGAAGATCGAGAAAGATAGTAGTGATTACATTGAAAGTATGAATTGTTGCATTTACTTTTCTACCGTAGAGTGATACACATTAAATATTGACTGAATTTGCAATAAAAAGATTTACTTCTTAAATAGATTTCACCACAATCAGATTATGAAGTTAAGTTTCGTACCAAAATGAAACTGTCCCATTGATTTCGAAATGTAGATGCACGCTGAATTACTCTTTTTTTTTTCTTTTTTTTTTTTCATAATTATTTTTGATCAAGTTGTACATATCTAGTGATAAGTTATCTACAAAATCTCCAACTATGAATATACATATGTAGTAAGGCTGCAAACTTGCCATTGAGTCGAAAGAAGTAAAAAAGTTAAGGATTATTTTATTAATTTTATTTTGAATATGAGCTCAATCTCAATATTAAACTAGAATATGCTTTCAGGCAAGGTTTATGTTCTTGCTGATTAAGATTAAGCTTGTTTATATATGATGCAGCATAAATTTGTTTAAGTAGAATTTGTAACACAATAATTATTATATACAATTCTTCCACAAAATCTAAATATAGACTAGAATGCAAAAGAATAGAAGAAAGTTCAAAACCATCTCTGAATTTTTTTTATATTTATTAATAACAACTAATAGGGTTTTATCACAAACCAATTAAAATTAATCAAAGATAATCTTATGCAACATACCTGTGGTAAGCATGGATAGACCAATGAGATACAAGCCTATATAAAATAATAAGCAGGACATTGTTTTGAAGAAATAAAGAGACAAATATTCTTAGAATTGCACATGACCACTTAAGACAGAATTTATGGCCAAGATCTTTCTTGAAATTTCCACACATGTACAATTACAATTTTTCCCTGCTTTAGAAGTTAAAATGAAAAGTGAAAATGAAGGGTTAAAAAATGGGGGTGTCTACAAAGTATTCCAAACGGGTTGAAGTTTTTAGAAGTCAAAATACGCAAAATAATATTTAGTGTTGTTCATTGGACTCAATTAAAACTCGACAGCCAGCCAATTCGGTACTTGAAATATGAACAAGATTGTATTGACAATGAACAAGATCAAACATACACCCATGAAAATATGCGATGAACAAAACATATATATCAGATAGGAAATAAAAGAATAAACAAAAGGGTGAGATTAAAGACATACATGCACGAATGAACCCTTCAATGAAAGAATATTTTAGAAATCAAAGAAGTTCAACCTCTTTGAGATCTAAAATATGTTCACTTATGGAAAAAAAAAATTCTTAAAGCCAAGGCTTCCAGAATGTCTTTAACGTAAGGGAAGCAAAGAAGTCAGAAATAAAAAGGGCCCCAATTTCTGATGTTGTTCCCCAATTTATAGAGGTTGGATGCTTGAAAAATAAGCTGAATAGGATAAGATACGAATTGAATTGTGTCATTATCCCCAAAAATTTGAAATAGATATGTTTAAGCTTAATCAGAGCATTTCCAGGCTGGGCCTCAGAGTTGTGCCAAACGACACTTGCCATGTGCCGATCGGCACTCCAAGAGTGCTGATTGGCTCTCTCACGTGGTGAGCCCCACTTCCAATTTTGGTTCAATTTGGACTCTTTTTTAGAGATTTTCTAAGTTGAGAATTGCACCTAGATGTGTTTTTAACTCATATTCTAAAATTAATCCATTTTATTTTGATAATCAGGTCTTTAAAACAATAATTATCTAATAGATAATTATTCTAAAAAGACTTAATTATCAACAATTCCCTTGTTATTTGATTATCCATTTTATTCCCATGCAAGAAGGCTTATTTTTGGCAAAAGCCAACAACTAATCACAAAATTATTTAATTAACTTTAATTGTTTAACCAATCAGAATTAACTTCAATTAATCACATGTGATCAGTTTCACCCCTATACAATGCATGCAAACCGTGAAAACTTGATCTTGTGATATCTTTCAATCGACAATTCGATTTGGGAATCGGGCATGCCGTCGCAATTGTTAGAATCTCAAGATCATTTTTATGATATGCAATGGATGATTTAATGCATGTAATGCAACTATGATTTTTGGGTATATGAAATTGTCATTTTAGCCATCTTCCATAGTTAAATTATAGTGCAAAATCGAGTGTCTACAATTTGGATGTTTCATGCTTATATTAATGCTTTTATCTTTTGATCCATACTTGTATGCTTATATCTAGTTTCTTGCATCCTTGCCTTACTTTACATGCTTTATTTCCTGCTTAGTAAGTGTTCATGTGCCTTTTTGTGCCTATCTTGTCTTTTTGGTTGCATTCTTCCCCTTTTGTGGCTTGTTTGGGTTCAACCATGTGGGTGAGATCACATCTTGGCAATGTTGGCATGCTTGTTTCTTGCCTCCCTCTCCCTTGCTTAGCTTTGCATATTAGAGCTTCTCTTGTTAGCCTTGTATGTGCCTTATGACATGATTAATTTTTACACTTGCAACTATCCTTTAAATAGGCGGTGTGAACTGCCTAACACCTTCCCCACCCATACTATCCTTTCGTTTGAGACTTTGGTTTACCTTAATTAATTCAAAGACCCTTGAATCAATTCTTAGTTAATTAGGTAACCAAAAAAAATTACACAAATAAGTGACCAATCACATCTCTTACAAGACCAATAGTTGGTGGCGACTCATTAAAATAAAAATAAGAAAAAAGAGACACACACACACATACACCTCACCCTAGAAATACTTGCACACATAAGACATGTTGCCAAAGCACCCAATGTGTGAAACTTTGAAGGGGACGAATCTTTTCCCGAGGCATCCATACATGTGCAAAACACTAAATTGCTTGTTGTAATTAAATGACTCCTAACGCCTCCTAATTTTTTTTAGAAGGTTCATTTAAAGCATCCTAAATCTATTTACACTATTGCTGACACTCCCATGCCTATTAGTTACATAGGATCCATTTATTCCTCAAACAAATCTCTTAATGACACTTATCTTCTTCCAAAATTTTCTCTTTATTAGTCAACTTTGTGAACTTATTGTTGATCTTCTCATTACTAATTGTGGTGTTAATGTGTAGGATCCATAGACAAGCCAACTACTTGGGACAGGTTGTAAAGTTGGATGAATGTTCAAGGTCCGTAAAAAACATTCACTCATCTCTAGTCTCTATTGTTGTTGTTGCCACCTTATCCCCTAATTTGTGGCACTCTCGTCTTAGTCATGCATCTTTATCTCGTCTTCAATTATTAGCTTCTTAGGCCTTGTTTGGTTTTTTTTTTTTCATCATTCAATTTCCATCACTCGATTTTCGTCACTCATCACTTTAAATACTACACCCGTTTGGCACCATCACTCAATTTCCATCACTCAATATTTTTAACACTATTTGTGGGCCCTATACCTGTCACTCATTGCAGGCGCTTTTTTTTTTTTTTTTTTCACTAGAAAAAAATACTCACTGAACCTACTGAAAAAAAATTAAAAATAAAATAAAAAACCAAAATAGACCGAAGTGAAAGAAAAAAGAAGGAAAAAAAAAAAAGAACCGAACAGCCAACCAGGAGAAGAAAGGAAAAAAAAAAAAAAAAAGTCAAAAGTTGCGGCTGGTACTGTTTGTGGGTCCCCTATGTGTGTTTAATTACAATATTGCCATTGAGTTATGAGTTATGGAAACTGAAAACAACCAAAATGTGTTTTCAGTTTCCATAACTCATAACTCAAAAATCAGAAAATTGAGTGATGGAAACAGAGTTATGAAAACAGAGTTATCGTTTGCCAAACAACCTTTTTGTCATGGGTCCCACCATTTTTGAGTTATGAGTTATGGAAACTGAAAATTGAGTAATGGAAATAGCTAAACCAAACACCCCCTTAGTGTCAGTTATTGTTATTTTAATTCCATAAATTTGATTGTTAGCTAAACCAAACACCCCCATTAAAATTGTTTTAGTGACAAAAATTTCGTCACTAAATATAGCAAAATTTTGTAAGAAATGGTTTTAGTAACGAACATTTTCGTCACTATATGTGCCTGAATTATCTTAAAAATAGTTTTAGTGACGAATATTTTCGTCACTATATTTACCCAAACATAGTTTTAGTGATGAAAATATTTTGTCACTAAAAACAGACGAAATTATTCGTCACTAAATATGACTTAGTAAACTAAAGTGTTTTTAGTGACAAAATATTTTCATCACTGAATAGTGTTTTGAGTGAGGAAAACATTTAGTAACGAAACATTTTCGTCACTAAAAGTTAAAAAAAAAAAAAATCAAATCAGACTTTTAGTGACGAATTTTTTCATCACCAGGACTTTTAGTGACAGGGCTACAGTGACGAAATGAGTTTCATCACTAAAAGTCCAATTTCGTCACTAAAAGTCCTTAGTGACGAAAAACTGGACTTTTAGTGACGAATTTTTTCGTTACTGAAAATACATTTTGTTGTAGTGAATTGATCTTTTTATGTTTTCTATTGAAATCGGCATTCAAATTTACTTCAAGTGCTTAGTGGTGCTTTGTTTAACCTATTATTATTAATATTTAAAATGGCTGAGGTTGATGACATAGAAGTTAAAAACCAAAAACACAATTTAATTATAAGATAGGCTACCTTAAACAAGTCTTGATAGATCATGTCAAAGAATGTTTGCCCAAAAGTCATGCAATACAGTTGAAACTCACTATGCAGGCCCTTAATTTTGCTGGTATGAACTGGGGTATATTTCACCGACAAAGATCGATTTACAATCCTCTTTTGGTGCATTTAAGCAATTGACATACTAATTCAGTCACGAGATATGAACACAACATAAAAAATAGTTCTTACTTTCATTATAATTGATAACACCTTAAAATGTATACTTGTTATATATTTATGTGGGCATTATCTCCTTATTACTATGCTTAATTTATATAATTAAGCCATGATTTGCATTAGTCTCTCTTATTTATCTTTACATAATTTTTTGAATAAGATATCATTTATTGCATGTAATTTTCTACTTTCAGGATTTCAATGAAAAAGATGAGTTTATAGGAGTTTGTGAGAGAATGGATGACAAACTAGAATTTAAGAGGAGCTAAAGGACCATGCTTAAATGTCTAAAGAGGTGCAGCTGGAGTGCTTGGGTCGTCTACCATGTTTGGAAGCTTCAAATAGGAAAGAAATCAAAGAAGTAGAATCTGAAAAGAAAGACTTAGATTTGAGCACTGATCGGTATTTTGGACTTATCTCTCTCGTCAAAAAGCCAATTGACACAAGGCTAGATGGGTTGGAACCGTGACTTAAATATCTACAACTTTCTAGTTTTGAGTTTTTTGAATTTCACAATTTTTGAAGGCCGAAATTACCTGACAAGTTACTGCACGCCGTAAATCTGGACGAAAATTAAAATAGTAAAAGTTTTATTTTCTTTGGTAGGGTTTGGAGGGAGGCTGTAGAGAATGAATTTGGAGAGAAAAAATTTTATTTTCTTTTCTCTAATGGCAGCCTAAACTCTTTGTTAGGGCAAGGTGTTAGGTTTCTTCTATACGGTATGAATATTCAATGTGATTCTTTCTAGGATTTTAGACAATAACATATCTGATCGCTCAATTAGATTTATTTTGATGTTTTAGTTCTTCCATGCTTTCAATAAATTCAATCATGTTTTTATTATTGCTTGGATGACTTTCTAATAGTTTCAAATAGAAATCACATTTTAAAGTGAATGGGTTTTTCTGAAAACTATTCTAACTACATTATTAATCTAGGTTATCATGCGTTCTTGAATTGTCCCAGTTCAACCGAATCATAATTTTGTAATTGTATAAGAACAATTAATTATGAAATATATATTTTCTTAGATCACAAAGAATTTCATATCGATATAGGGAAATGCCCCAATATCCACTACAAGAAAAATGTCTTTTAGCGACGAAGAATTTTTGACGGACCCAAAAAGCCCTCTCAAAAAATCCTATTTCCGATGGCAAAATAAAGCCCTCGCAAATATTTGATAAAATGTGAAACATTTGTGACCAACAAAAAATGCTGTCGAAATTATGTGTTGTAGCCGTCACAAATGCTAATATTTTGGAGGGAAATTTTCCCTCCATATTATTTTCGAGAGACAATTAAAATTCTCTCGCAAAAAGTGTATTATTTGTGATGGTTAAAAATATGCCGTCACTAATACTAAATTATTTACGAGGGCCAAGATCGACCTTCGCAAATAATCATTAAAATGTCAAAATTTTTGGAGGGAAATGTTCCCACCAAATTATTTCCAAGGGACAATAAAAATCCCTTGTAGAAAGTTTATTTTTTTGTGGGTTAAAAATATGCCCTCACTAATACTATATTATTTGCAAGGACCAAGATTGGCCTTCACAAATAATCATTAAAATATAAACTTTTTTTGGAGATAAAAGTTTTCATCAAATTATTTGCGAGGGGCAATGAAAATCCGTCGTGAAAAGGATATTATTTGTGAAGGTTAATATCTAAGATTGGCCTTTGCAAATAATCATTAAAATATCAAAACTTTTGGAGGGAAATTTTTCCCTCCATACTTTTTGCTGGGGACAATAGAATTTCCTCACAAAAAGTGTACTATTTGTGATGGTTAAAAATATACACCCATTAATAATAAATCATTTTAATGACCAAGATTAGCCTTTCGAATTAATCATTAGAATATCAAATTATAAATTAATGCTTCTCATAACACATTTACCAAACATTTATTCATTGTAGTTTTTATTTTGTCTTGTTTTAAAAAAATTTATAAGTAAAATTATTAGATGCGAAGCTATAACTTAAACAAAAATAATATTTTAAATGCATACCTACCGAATTGATTAAAAATGGCTAAGACAACCAAAATCGATTGGAATTTGAGTCAAAGTGGAACAAAGGGGGTTAAGTGTATTGGTTTAGTGACTAGAATGAAATAATTTGTTAAATTAAACCAAAATATAAATAAATGATTACTATGTTTCTAGTAATATTTTTTTTCTAATAAATATAATAGACTAGTTGAAAATATTTTTCTACGAAAGATTCAAGATAAATTTATGCTTGGTAATAATTTGCCCATGTAATAAAGCGTAAATTTTAGGTACAATCTTTTAGGTGTAGTACATTAGGGGGTGTTTTTTTTTTTTTTTTAATTGAATTCAAAACCTTGGGGCATTAACAAAAAAATACAAATAAAAATAAAAATAGTCTTGTCTTTTCCAATGACAATTAAATTCAATGCAGCCAAACATTTGAATTCAATTGGAGATCCTAATATAGTGCACCTAATGTATTGTACCTAAGTTTTATCTTTTGATAAATTGGTTTAATGATATTCACTATTTTATTACCCATTTGAAGTGGGCATTAAATGGTTTACCATTCAATAACTTTTAAATAATTGACTTTACTCAATAACACTAACTCTTCGAAATAACCACTGTACGGCATACGACCTCAAGCCCATTGGGCCTTGGACCTTGCCCCAGACACACCCCTAAGACTTTCTTAAGCCCAAACCTAATGGTATGCCCGTTCCATTGATTGCAAGTTAGACAGGCTCATGCTGATCATGTACGGATTGGTCGGGGGCTGTACTTACTAGGGGTAGCCCGTGACCTCGACAGCTCAGTATTGCCTTGGGGAATATCACTGCCGAGCAACCTTTTAGAGGCTGGAACCAGTTCCAACGCCATTACCACTATTTCCAAGGAAGCATATTCCTTGTCAAGAATAATTAGATCAGGCCCCACCCACATGAGTGAGACCAGAAGGTAATTATAAGCACCCCACCAACCTCAAGCTATAAATAGGAAAAAAGAGTAGAGAGAAGGAGTTGGTCGTTTTGAGCAAAAGAGAGAGTAAGAGAAAGAGAGAGAACACTAGTAAAGGGAGAGTAACTTAAAGGGAGAAGAGAGCTCTACTAAGGAAAAGCAACACATAATCTAGGCTTGGTTAGGAATTACCCATAGTATGAAATCCATATCCCACATTATAAATTAATTGTTAGCCCAATTCCGAATCCAGTCCACTAAGGGAATTCGGGCACATACAACCACAATACTACACGAATGACTAAAATGATTCAAATACCTTTAATATGCCTAATATGATCAAAATATCCTCAAAATCTCAAAAATTTCCAAAATACTCCTCAAAACATGCAAAATACATTGAAAAGTTCAAAAAGGTTGAAATATCAATAAAACAATTAAAATGACAAAGATACACATAAAATTCCAAAAAGTCTCATTGGAACCAAACACCACCACCACCATGCATCCTCACCAACACGCATCCTCATTACCACAGATATAAAATTGGATTAGTCAATTTTTTGTTTCTTTTCTTGCATTTTATTAGCAACCAAACACCAAAACCCATTGAGAACAAAACCCAGCAAACACCAAAACACCAAAACATCTCAAATCCAAAAGACCAAAACCCATTGAGACCAAAATCAAGCAATCAACAAATCCACCCCACAACTGACCACCGGACCCAACTGACCACCACTTTCACAACCACCAACCACCACCACCACCATGGAAGGATGAGGCAAAAAGAGAGAGATCCATCGAGAGAGAGACCCATTAAAAGAGAGACATTTATTTGAGCAAAAGAAAGAGTGAAGCACCAATCTTTGAGACAGAGACATCGATTTGAGTGAGAGAGAGACCCACCGGTTTGAGAGAGAGAGAAACCGATCTAAGAAAGGAGAAGTTTAAGACATTTGAGTTTGATTTTTTGTTTCTTTTCTTGCATTTTCTTAGCAACCAAGCACTAAAACTCATAGAGAACAAAACCCAGCGAACTCCAAAAAACCAAAACATCTCAAATCCAAAACACCAAAACCCATTGAGACCAAAACCAAGCAATCAACAAACCCACCCCACGACTCACAATCAGACCCAACTGATTGCCACTTCCACAACCACCAACCACCACCCCATGGAAGGACGAGGCAAAAAGAGAGATTCATCAAGAGAGAGCAATTTATTTGAGTGAAAGAGAGAGTGAAGCATTGATCTTTGAGAGAGTGACATCGATCTGAGTGAGAGAGAGACCCACCGATTTAAGAGAGAGAGAGAGAGAGAGAGAGAGAGAGAGAGAAAGAGAAACCGATCTGAGAGAGGAGAAGTTTGAGACATTTAGGTCTAATTTTGAGCAAAATTGAGAGATAGAGAGAGCGGATCGATGAGCAATGAGTGAAGAGAAAAGATGGTAGTGCTCGGTCATGGAGTTAAAGAAAGATTTGGTGGTGGCGATGTGATAAGCGAAGGTGGCGGTGCTCGGTCATGGAGTTAGAGAGAGATCTAATATTTTTGGAAAAGTTAGAGAGAGGAAGGATTGAGAATGTCTTAGAAGAGTTGGAAGATCAGTTTGAGAATGAGGTTTTAGGGCTAAAGTTTTCTTTTGAGTGTGTGATTGTGTGAGAAAATGCTTAATAAAATGTTATTTTTATTAATTTTTATTTATTTAAGAATATGAGTTATATTTTGGGAAGAACACAAAGAACATAAACATGTTCTTCCAAAAAATTAATAATAATTAAAGGAATAAAAAAAAATAATTTAATTATCTTATTTTATTTTAAAAAAATTAGAAATTATTTTTTTAAAATTTTTTATGTGATTTATTATTTATTTAAATGCTAAATAATTAAACTAAATGATTTCAAATATACATATTTTTTTAGAAGTATTAATAATGTGGTATGGGTTAGATTGAAAGTTTTGTCAACAACTCCAATTTGTGCGTTTTCAAGAGAATCTATCAACTCATGAAAACAAATTTAAAGTGTTGTGTTGGGTTAGATCATGTTGGCTCTAATTTATTAAGTCAATGGGTATAATGTCTACAATATTTTCTCAATAAATCTTAAGTAGTAAGTTGTTATTGATTCTAATTTAAATCTAAAATCTAAAATTATTTTTCACCTACAATAAACAAAATTTTCCCTCCCACTCTTTCCCTCTCACAAAATTTCCCCAAAATTTTTTCCCTCTATCTTTCACTTAGGGATTTCATGAGCTCTCTCCTTCTGATTCACACTCTCTCTCACGGTAATCTCTCTTTCTCCCCTCACTCCTCTTCTCTCTTTTTCCCCCCCATCGGACCCATCTGCCACCGCCACCCATTGCACAGCCACCCACTGCACAGCCACCCTCTGCCTCTGCCACCGATGCTAGCCACTACCGTCGTTGTCGTCGACCTCCAATCTCGCCGTTAGGTGCAACTTGGTTTCAGTATTTGGTCTTTTGGCCTTCAATCCAGCCACTTTCCCTTATCCTTTCAGCCAATTATATATCACACTCAAGCATTTTACTCCTTCGATGCCATTCTGCTTGGAGCGTTTTATCTCCTTCTCATAGCTACTTTCCCTGACTCAAACGGAGTATGTTTTGGTCACATTGATTTCTAATTCAAGGTTTGATTATTTTCTATTCTATAAAGTTTAATTTGTTTCTCTCTCTACCAATCACCCCCTTTTCTCAAAAAAATTTGCTGTTGCTGGGGTGGACTTAACTAACAAACTTTTTATTACATGCACGGAAATTGTTTGATAGAATACCTGAATGTTTTCTTCTTTTTGTAGAATCTAACTTTGTAAAATTTCCATTTTGCAGGTCTATTATGAGGACATGTTTATTTATTTATTTATTTATTATGTGTGGACGTGTTTATTTCTTCCTACAGTATATACAAGATTTGGTAATCAACATTATTTTTCTTGGATTTCTAATTAGCCATGATTGAATTTTTCCAGGTCGTGCTAGATAAATTGGTTAAACCATCAAACACTATCACTGACTACAACACCAGGTACACTTTTGTTTAAGCTTCTAGTAGACATTTATACACTTTTGTTTGAGCTTTTGGTAGAAATTTAATTGGATATTTTTGAGCTAATTTAGAAAAGCTAAGTAGGAGCAAGCATGGGCAATTTAGAAAAGCTAAGGTCTTTCCCCCTTTGGTTGATTATATAGAGACTCATTTGCTTGGGCTCAAGCTCAATGTCTAACAAGCAGTACACCTGCCAATTCATGTTCCCTTTTTTAGAGATAACCAATATGAAAATTGATTTGCAATTTTCTGTCAACCCATTTTATGTATAGCGTTAGATGAAAGCTATTTTATTCTTGGTCTCAAGTTTTTAAATAGTTCTTTGAATTGTCTATTAAATTTTTTTTGTAAAAATGCTCTCTAATTTTGTAAAGAACATTCTGGTTTGCTTGATCAGAGTTGGGATATATGTAGTCTGATTTAAATCTAACAAGCATAGGTTAGAGGTTTGTGATGATTCCTTTTTAGTTCTTAGTGTCCATCTATTATTTTCTTTGGAAAGTAGAGTAGACACCTAGGCTACAGGGATTAGTCTTTTGCGACAAGGACCAATTATACTTTTGGATTCCAACTTCAAAGCCAAGGTAAAATTTATTTAAAAAAACATTGTAGTCTATGATTTCCTTTATAAAATTCTTGAATTTGTCTTATATATATTGCTACTAAACATTTTAATTATCTTCCATTTAACTCATTGAAGCTCTCTCTCTTTCTCACATTGTTTGGAATCAGCTTTCAGATTTTGGTCTTGCAGTGTCCAATGGGGCCCAAAACAGGAACAACATTAAGCTTTCAGGAACTTTGGGTTATGTAGCCCCAGACTATCTTTTAGATGGTATGCCAACTAAATATATAATTTTTCTTTGCTAACTATGTAATAGAATAAAATCGTTTCGATCCTAACAATTACAATAATGTTATGAGATTGTGATGAGTGTAATATACATTTTAAAATCAGTGTGTCTTTTGATTAAGCTATCTTAAGCACATGCACATGTATTACCACTTTAGGGCTGATCAATCATGTTGTGAATTTCTACTAGACAAACACTTGTGCCTAAAGTTGGTGCTTGGTAAGGATATCAATGTTCAGTTTTTATTTCATGTGGTAGTTTGAATCAATAGGTTTCATAATTACAAATTTTGATTGAAGTTCAATTGATATTGAGGGTGGGGCACACTATGTAAGTGGAATTTATTCCCTGGGAAAATCAGTGTTGTGTAGTTGGATGTGCAAAGAGCAGTTGTAAGCCAAAGATTTTTAGGTATTAATATGGATGATGTGACAGTGGACTTGTAAGTTTAATTTGGTTGGAAAGTTGTTTAATATGGTTCCCCACAAACAAGAGTATGTTTTCAACTTTTGAAAACAAAATTCAAAGAAATAGTAACATGGGAAAAACAAAGGTTGGCAGAGAGAAAAATATAGATACTAGGTCTTTGTCACAAACCACTAGTTATATTTTAATTGGTTCATTCTTGTAGGTTGAAGTTAGCATAATAAAATCAACTTCAATTGGCTTCAATAAAAGTGAAAACGTTACCCTAAATTTCAACAAAGTTGGTACCATCCTCATTTCTTTGTCCAGTTTTGCAGATGGGTGTGTTTTGTTTTTTGTATTGTGTCTTAATTTGTTGGTCCTAATTGCTTTGCATAGGAGTTGGATTTAAGAATATGTTGTCTGCAATATAGATTATCAAAAATAAAATAAATTCATCCAATAATATATTCTCCATTTGGTTCATCCACAGGCAACCTGCCTAATTTACTTACTATTACAAACTTGAGCAGCTATCTATCTCCTTTTGCTTCAGCTACTCTCTCTTTGGTTATTATTATTATTTTTTTTTTTTTTGCTTCTTTTTCTAATGGGTTCTAAGAAAAAAAATGAAGAGAGTCTTGTGGATTTTGAGTGTTCTGTCTCTTGCTACCTTTTTTTCATGTCTGTGTGCTTGTTTGGATTTGGTTAATCCACAGGCAACCTGCCTAATTTAGTTACTACTACACACTTCCAGAGCAACTATCTATCTCCTCTTGCTTCACGTACTCTCTCTCTCTCTCTCTCTCTCTATTTGTGGTGAGTTTTTGAATTGGGGCAAGCAGGTGGCTTGCATGAAATTATAAGGTGGTTTTAGTTGATATTAGGAGTGTTGATTGTTTTAGGCAATTTTAGATGATTCTTGTTGAGTTGTTTTTATTTAATTAGTTCATTTTAGGGCCTTCTCTATCTTTTTCACACATGTGGAACACTAAATTGAAATGCGATATTTAAAGAGATATCCATTACTAAAGAATATTTCTAGTAATGATGTTATAGTTACCAAATGTATTGAGATATCCATTACATGCTAATGGTGTTGCAGTGGAGAAATAGCTGATAAAATTAAATGAAGAATCCCAACTAAATACATAGAACCATATCAAGTCCCAAACAAAATCATGGAAAAGTCTTAACAGGCTTGATGAGCTAATATTTATATGCACTTATTGAGTAATCTTGGTTTGTATGCACTTATTGAATGAGCAAGATGAAAAGTCCTAAATCTCTAAGATTTTCTTGTCATTCTATTCGATCCATTTATATGCACTTATTGAGTAATCTTGGTTGTATGTAGGACGTTCATTCGGTCCAACAATCTCCAGCTCTCCAAAAATCATCAGCTGCATCCCATCAACCAAGTTGCTTATAAGTTTTATGTTGGTGTTTGATGACTTTTTGTGTACAAAGAACTACATTTGAACAACTGCATATTTTGGAAGTGTTAAAGGATATTTTTAAACACTTTGGAACATTGATTGTGGTATTAGTTTGGAACTTTGATGATGGTTATAGACAATGTTATGTATTTGATAATATATTTTTAGGTTAATATAATGTTAGTTTGGAGACATTTGTGGTGTTGTTAATTAGTTACATTTGTGGTATTATTTTAGTAGAACTAAAATTATTACAAGTTGTTTGTAGTAGGACAATGGTTTTAAAACCCAAGAGAAAAAAAAAAATTAGCCTATAGCTATGGGCAAAAAGCATCGCTAAATGTTAAAATTATGATATAATTGAAGACCTATAGCGACGTTTATAGCCTGTTGCTAAAGCTTCACACATATAGTGGCGGGCGTAATCACCGGTAAAAGGTGCATAGAGTCTGTTGTTTAATAAGCCCTATAGCGGCGCTTGTTGCCCGCCGCTAATAAATTTTAGTGACGACACTATTTGTCTCTAAAAGGTATGCCATCAATTTGGAATTCGCAAATAATTAATTGTGAGGGTATGAAGGTCCTCACAAATAGTTGTTAACGACGACTATTTCCTCTCGCTAAAAATAAGTTGTCGACTTTTCTCGTCGTTTGGTAATATATTTGTGAGGGCAAATTTTTCAATAACGACGGTGGATTGCCCTCGTAAATTATCTATTTGCGAAGGTATGGTCGCAAAATCTCTTTTAACAACAAGAGCAAATACGACGGCCTTCGAGGGCCATATGCCCTCGCTAATAACCTTTTGCGACAATATTTGAATTTTTGCGAGGGCATATGGTCCTCACTAGTAGACTCTTTTTTTGTAGTGATCCTGGTATTTACATTATTGATTTAAATTAGTTTTTATTATTATTCTTGTTAACGATCACCAAGGATAAGTGCTTTTCTTCTTTGTTTAATTATATTGTCTTTGAATTTACCCTTCTCCTTGTGGTTCAACCTTGGTACTCCAAGAATTATATTACTACGATCTCTTGCACTTAGGAGTGGGCAAGCAATAACCAATTGATTTTCTAATTCAGGAAATAGATAATTGGAAAAAATTAATGTATAATTAAATTTGACACCTAAGTGTTACAAAAATTCTAGGATTGAAGAAGGTTTTAATAGTAGCTGTAATTGTTGAATTAATTAAAGATATGCAATTTCATAATTTATAAAACTCTAACCATCAGGATGATTAGACCACAATCTTAGTAAAGATCAGTCTATTAGGTTCCCTATTGAGCATAATACATATTTATTTATACTAAAAAAGACTATAGTATTGCTAATTGAGATGCAAATTTCTGCTACACGTCATAGGCTCATAGCAATACATTATAATTAGTATATATACATATGCATGTGTACACATATGTTCCAGTATACAAATAAACATAAACATAAAAATAAATGTGTATATATAAAGACACACACTAAATTCAACAATTAACATTTGGATGACAATCACTAAGACCCCTAAACTTTCTACTGTTTAAAATAAGACCTTTATTTTTTCACTACTTTAGGGGGGTCATTCCACCACCATAATGTTGTAGTATAATTTTCTTTGAGAATCATACCAAGAGCATTCTTTTGGTTCGAAGAGGATTTCATAATCTTAGGCTACCTCTTGGAACTGAGTTGTGGCTTTGGCTAAGGATAAGCCCGATCTAGGTTTGTGGTGGTATTGAAAGGTTAGCGTTGTGGTGAATTTGGGTTTGGTGGATCTAGGTTTGAAGATTAGTTTGAAATTGGAATTTTTGGTTGAAAATTGATGGCATAGGATTTGTTGTGATTAAAAGCCAAATTGAAGGTTGGAAACGATGTGATCTATGTTGATTTGCAATTGTTGGACTAGATTATTATTTGGTTACCAAGAAATTGGAACAAAGGAATGAAAATGAATTTTTATTTTTTTATTTATTTATTTTTTGTTTACCAAGAATTTGCTAGAAATAAAGAAATTATTTGAGAATATAAAAAATAAATTCTGATTGATTAAAAATATTTTAAGAAAATTAAAAGAAAAAAATAAGGGAGGAAAAAATTGGTAAAGAAAAGAAAAATATTTTAAAAGTTGATGTCTGTTTTTTGTCAACTAAGAGAGTATGTGATAACAAAAATTTAGATATATCAACTTCTAATTTATTCTTTTAATACTATGCATGCCAACACCCAACAATGCAAACTATTTGTCATGTAGGCATTTTTCATAAGCGAGTTGACATTAGAGACTAACTTAATAGCTAGAAAATCATGAGAACAAAAGTGAAAGTGAACCCAAAATATAAGGACCAAAATGGTAATCTTGCGTGATCTTTTAGTTTGATTCTTTTACCTGATAATTATTTCCCTCCCACTTATTTACTGAATCCTTTAACTATGCATCTCTCTACATGTTCTCCTGTCTCTAGTCTTTCCTTCGATCTCATCCCTCCCTTTTTAGCCTTTATTCCAAGCTATAATCCTTTGTTATAGTATCCCATGAAAAATATTAAAAGCAGCGAACTGTTAATAGTAAAACTCAAAAGCTGGATAGATATTTTACATTCCCCAACAAATCAAGCACCACGTTGAGATAGTGCCTACACCCCTATCCACTAGACTCTCTCTCTCTCTCTCATGATTTGCTGCTGTAATTTTGAATGAATGAATAAAAATTTCTATCTTTTGTGGAGATAGGCCACCCCCTCACCCCCTGGAGGGGCTTTTGATTCATTTAATGTTAAATTCTTAGAATCTTTGATAAAATGTTTGAGTAAAATAAGAATTAGTAAAGATAACTTGGTAATAATTTTATTTTTTTGAAGGGATAGCTGGGTAATATTTTTACATCTTCTGTTTTTGTTTGGATTTTATTGTTTCTTTGCATGGCAATTCCGTATAAGATTTGTTTGTTTTGTTTTGTATTTTTTTTTTTTTTTTTTGGGAAATAGTTTGATCATTTTTGCTATGCTAGTTATTCACAGTCATGTCAGGTCCATCCTATATATCCAAATAAGGCAATTTCCTAAGGCCTCAAAGTATTTTTTTTTTTTTTAAAAAAAACCCTAAATTTTGACTAATAGTCTAATAGGCTAATAGGTTTATTTCTTTCATTGTAATGCTATTAATTAGGCTCAAATATTAACTAATAAATAAAATAATTTTTTTTATCAAATGAAAAACAAGAAAAGAGAGAGTGAAAAATGCTACATCCACAATATTTTTCAAAACAAATTTTAAGTGATTAGTTGTTACTAGCTGTTATTAGTGGACAAAAAAAGCAATTTGCATACTTGGTTCAAATTAGAACAAATATCAACTTTACACCTAGGATTTGTTGTAAAAATGTTATGAATATAAGACTTCTAAAAAAAGAAAAAAAAAATACATACATACAAAATTTCATAACATTTTTCACAGTTGAGTTAGAAAACTTTTACTAGTTTTAACTTTTACTAATTCTTATCTAGGTCCACAAATAACATCATTTTTTTTTTAACTTATTACTATTTATCTGCCACATCAATAGGTTTGAAAAGTTGTCAAATTTTTGGTATCTATAAACTTTCTCGAAAAAAAAATTTGTTGTTCATATTAATTAGTAATTTTGCATTTAAAATAAAATAACTTAATTTAAGTAATATATATATATATATATATATATTTTAAATTCGCTATAGGCCATCAAATACTTCAAGCCGCCCTTGAGGATGGAGAATAAGCTTCAATTGCTCTGAATTTTTCTAATTTCCTGTTTTGGGAAGCTATTGAAGCTGCGTGTTTGAGACGTTCTTATTTATGTCTCGTGTTGAATATTTTATATCATTAGCAATATTATTATTATTATTATTATTTTTTTTTTTTTGGTAAGAAAGAGAACAGAAAAAAACAAACACTAGTAAGGAGGATGAGTTACGCAAAGCCTCTCAAAGTCGGTGCCTGCAGCATCAATATCATTAGCAATATGTTAGTATGACTTTTCAAAATGATAATAACAAATAAAAATACTTAAGAGATTAGTATTTCAACTTTATCCTTAATTCCTATCTAAAAAAAAAAAAACTTAGTTTTTCAAGAAATATTTTAAATCATTATCATTTCTTCCTTTCCTGAAGAAAACAGAGGAAGGAGACTAGTATTTCAACTTTATCCTTAATTTGTTGATATTACCAAAGCCAAGTCAATCTACAATCTGCCTAAACCAAGGAAATCACCAAAAGATTAGTAAAATTTCAATTTCGTAATCCCATAAATATGTTACAAACCCCATCAGAGATATTTCATCGAAATAACAAGGTGAATCAAATTAAAACCCCTAGAGAAGACTCTCTCTTGTATAAATTCGGAATTTGAGAGTTAATTAAGCAAGGAATCACCTTTTCTAGATCAACTCAGGAGTTACCATGATTTCTGACGGCAAGCTCTTACTTGTTTCTGTTTTCTCCCTAATCGCTCTAGTGATACTAGTCATGATTCACCAAATCCTTTTTAGGAACCAAGAAACAAGACGCCAAGCTTCCCTACATAGGAGAACAACTCAACTTGCACTGGATGAAATGCATTCCATTGAGCCAACACCAATGAGAGCTCTCGATCCAGTGGTGGTGGCCTCATTACCAAAGTTCATGTACAAACAAGCTGACCAGCTTGATCATGGTGAAGTCATAGAGTGCTCAGTTTGCTTGGGCACCATTGTGGAGGAAGCCATGGTTAAGCTTCTACCTAATTGTAAACACATGTTTCATGTGGAGTGCATTGATATGTGGCTTAACTCAAACATAACTTGCCCAATATGCCGCGCCCTGGCTGAGCCTAGGGTCAAGCCAGAGGATAGTACTTCGTGCACAGTGGTTCAACCCTTAGATGCACCTATTGAAGATAGTATGCCACATGGCACAAGATTAAGCTCTTTCCAGAGGATGCTTAGTAGGGAGAGATCGTCGAGGAGGATTCAGAGTCGTGGAGATGGAGGAGGCCCAGAAGATCTAGAAAGACAGTAGTGATTACATTGAAAGTATTTATTGTTGCATTTACTTTTCTACCGTAGAATGATACACATAAAGATTGATTGAAATTGCAATAAAAAGATTTACTTCTTAAAAAAATTTCACCCAATCAGATTATGAAGTTAAGTTTCGTACCAAAATGAAATTGTCCCACTGATTTCGAAATGTAGATGCATGCTGAATTACTGTTTTTTTTTTTCATAATTATTTTTGATCAAGTGGTACATGTCTAGTGATAAGTTATTTACAAAATCTCCAACTATGAATATACATATGTAGTAAGGCTGTAAACTTGCAATCGAGTCGAAAGAAGTAAAAAAAGTTAAGGATTATTTCATTAATTTTACTTTGAATATAAGCTTAATCTCAATATCAAACTAGAATATGCTTTCAAGCAAGGTTTATGTTCTTGCTGATTAAGATTAAGTTTGTTTATATATGATGTAGCATAAATTTGTTTAAGTAGAATTTGTAACACAATAATTATTATATGCAATTCTTCCACAAAATCTAATTTAAGCAACAATTCTAGACTAGAATGCAAAAGAATAGAAAAAAGTTCAAAAACATCTCTGAATTTTTTTTATATATTTATTAATAACAACTAATAGGGTTTTATCACAAACCAATTAAAATTAATCAAAGATAATCTTACGCAACATACCTGTGGTAAGCATGGATAGACCAATAAGATACAAGCCTTTATAAAGCAATAAGCAGGATATTGTTTTGAAGAAATAAAGAGACAAATATTCTTAGAATTGCACATGACCACTTAAGACAGAATTTATGGCCAAGGTCTTTCTTGAAATTTCCACACACGTACAATTACAATTTTTCCCTCCTTTAAAAGTGAAAATGAAGGGTTAAAAAATGGGGGTGTCTACAAAGTATAAATTTGAAAACGAGGGGTTAGAAAATGGGGGTGTCTACAAAGTATTCCAAACGAGGTGAAGTTGTTAGAAGTCAAAATTCGCAAAATAATAATAAGTGTCGTTCATTGGACTCAATTAAAACACGACAGCCAGCCAATTCGGAACTTGAAAATTCACTTCAGGTGCTAATCAGCACTAAAGGCTGAGAATTTTATATTCTTTGACACATGTCAACATTTGAGTTTCTGGAATGGAAGTTGAGATTAGGATTAATTCAATTGTTTGACGTAATTGAGTTCAATTGTCAAAGTTAGTTAACTGGTCAATTCTAGCACATGCATGTATTAACTAGCATATTCTTTTTATGTTAAAAATATATTTACTCGCTAATCAAGTTTTATGGAACGTTTAAATTGGCCCCAAAGCCTATACATGAAAATAGAAAAAGAAAATATTTGAGTTTGAAAAAATTTCAGAGTTTTCCCTCCATATTTTCTAGTGGATTCTGGAGTACTTATATGTGTGTATATATATATATATATATATATATATATATTTATATATATTGTTGTAATTGTTTTGTGAACAACTTACTTTAATAGGTTTAGTAGCATAACGGTTTTTTATTTGCTTTTTAGATTGTATTGATGATTTGTTTATGAATGTGGTTGAAAAAAAATTGTATAAATGAGCTGTGTAATTTAATGGAAAGAATAGGTTAATGTGATTGGTGACGAAATGTTTTGTCACTAATAGGTTGAAATCTGAATATACACAGAAATTAGTGATGAAATAATTCATCACCAAATCCATTAAATTGGAAAATTAAAAAAAAAAATACAATTAGTGACGAAATATTTTGTAACCGAATCCATTGAAATTGGCAATTTAAAAAAACCAAGATACAATTAGTGAAGAAATATTTCATCACCAAATATGGTAAAAAAAAATTACAATTAAAAATAATTGGTTACAAATTTATTTTGTCTCTAAACATAATGATTAGTGAGGAAAAAATTAGGTGATGAAAAAATTTGTCACCTATAATTTTTTTAATTAAAAACAATTAAACAATTTAGTGACAAAAATTTTCTTCACTAGGACTTTCTATGACCATGATTATGTGACAAATGATGTTTCATCATCATATGTCATAGGCGACGAAATGAGGGTATTTCATGAAGAAAAGTGTTTTTCACCACAAGTCTTGTTTGTTGTAGTAGGAATCACCTGAGCCACTACTTTAATAAGAATCTCCTTTCCCGCACTCAATAGCATCTTTTCCTTCCACCCCGATAATTTATTATCTAGTCTCTCCATAAGTTGTCAAAAAGTGTTACACTTTGATTTTCCAACCATGGGAAGCCCAAATAAGTTTCATGTTGACAAATTATATCCGCTCTAAAGCGAGTTTTGATGTCGTCTTGAATATCCTGAGGTGTGTTACTACTGAAGAAGAGAGAAATTTTTTCTCAATTCAATTGTTGTCCTAAGGCCTGTTCATAAGTTGCCAAAACTCTTCATAATGTTGACCAATTTTTCATGGAAACCAATTTTACCCATAAGCTTTTCCAAACAATCTCATTCTACTCTATCATATGCTTTACTCATGTCAACTTTCACAGCCATCTCTCCAATCTTACCCATCTTCTTCTGATTGATATGGTGCATTATTTCAAAAGCAACCACCACATTATTAGTGATGAGGCGTTCAGACATAAACGCACTTTGATTTTCACTAATTACATGTAGAAATAAACGTTTCAACCTATTTTCTAGAACCTTGGATGCTAGTCTCAACACAACATTACTGAGACTAATAGACTGGTATTGGGTAATTTTAGTTGGGTATTTTATTTTTGGTATGAGTATAACATGAGTTTCATTGAAATTTGGAGGGACAATGCATGATTAAGAAAATCCAGGAAAGTATGGGTAACATAGTCGCTAACTAAAGACTAATAATGCTGATAAAAAAGAGGAAGCATATTGTAAAGTTGTGATTTACAACGATGTTTTATGTTGGTTTTATTCCATAACAAAAGGTGTTGTAATTGCTTTAATTTTGTTCCTTGTATTTTGTGGGATTTTATTTTATTGGGTTAGTATTAAGTTGGTGAAGAATCGAGCATGAAATGAAGAATCAATGCAGATTCGCGATTGGCTCGCGAGTAGCTCACGAGAAGGGTTCTTGCGAAAAGGGCACGTGAGAAGCACATGTTGGAAGCTAAAGAGTCATGCCAGCCGGGAGGATTTCGCGAGTTTCTCGCGGGTAAGGCCTTCCTGCAAAATACTCTCGAAATATTCTATTTGGAGGATTTTTAAGTGTGAATTTCTTACCCTTCACCCATACTATATATACCCTAATTACCCATAAAAGTATATGAGGCCATTTAGAGAGAAAAAATCGTATATAGGTTTTCTACAACACACACACCTATCTTTTAGAGAGAGAGCTACTTATCCTTAGTGAGAAATCATTGTAGCCTTTTCTCCTTCCCTCTCTCATTGCCATACCTTGAGAGGAGATTTGTACCCAAACACAACCCACACATATTCAAAGTATAAAGAGTGTTTTGGAGCTTCAAAAGCTTTGGGGATTTTCCAAAATAAGGTGGTGAGGCTTGGCGAATGTAAGCAAGCGTATTGCAAGATCCGAAAAGCTAGAGAAGACATGACTCCGAGAAGTTCGTTGGTAGTAGGAGCTTGGAGGGCTCAAGTACATTGGGTAGACTAGGCTTGGAGGGTCTTTTGTTATTCGTGTACTTCAACTTTATTTTCTAGTGGATTGATTACTGCTTGGAGGGCAGTAAAGAGGTTTTTCGCCGAGTTCTTCAGTTTCCTCTTCGATAATACGTCTTGGTGTTATCTTGTGGTTGCATCTCTCTTCCCTTGCTCTTGTACTTTACTTTTATTATCTGTTATTCATGTTTGTGCACTAGAGTAGTTATCGGTTTATTATGTTTCATTTACTCTTGTTTGCCATGGATAATGTTTTGTATGCTTCTATGGATGTTTTGAATGTTGTTGTGTATAACATGCCATGTGTTTGTGATAATGCTGTACGTTTTTAGACCCCTTAAAACATAAGTTGTTTAACCTAGTTATTTTGCCAAATGATTACTTAGATAAATTATTCAGATATAGGTTAACACATTGAAATCATATCATGTAAATAATGCGGAAATATAAAAAATACACAATATGATAACCCAGAAAAACCAAATCGGTAAAAAACCTGAGGAGGATTTAACCTGGCTATCCTCAAGGTAAAATAAATCCACTATAAAAGAATTGAAATTTGTACAATAGAATTTAGACCACTTATATCTTATTGCTACCCCAAGTAGAAAACTTACTACCACGACCACATGATAGCTCCAAGTCCATGGACTACTTCTTTCCTTGATCTACTGTAACCACAAGTTCTTTTACTTGTGACTTTGAGACTCCACTCAAAGGTTTCAGATCTTCTTTAAGTTTTTTATGCAGCAACTGAAACGATCACCAAGTTCTTGACATGAATCTTGATCTTGATAACTCTAAGTGTATATGAAGGTAAACACCTCTATATCTCACAAGAGATTCAGCACATAGCACATCAAAGACTTCTAAAACGTAGCTAGGGTTTTTCCTCTTATACTTGGAGTAAAGCATAAAACCCTATACGTCATATGGGCTTAGGCTGAATTGGAAATTCTACAGAAAAATAAATCTACACGAGATTCGATCAATCAAGTCTAATTTTCGATCAATCGAGCCTTGCAGATTTAGTCCAATAAATTCTGCAATCACTTGATTCCAATTTTACAAATAAACACACTTTGAGCAGTCTAAACCTAGCCTCTATGTTTTGATTATGGTTTGCCAATACATTACATATTGTAGTTCTAATACATTTAGTTCCTAAAGTCTTAGAACCTAACAAATGCTTCTATGAGTGTTTATCCTCATGATTGTGATGACATGTTACATAAATCTATGGGTGTTATTTATATTCCAAATGTAAAACTCTTGAAGAAAAAGGCTAAGAAGGTTCATGAGAATTTGAGCAAATTCATTTGTGAAAAGGATGATTTGATTGCTAAGTTCAATGAATCCACTAAATTGGTTGAATAGTATAAGAAACTTGTTGAACTCTCTTGAAAAACTAAAGGAGTTTGAATATTTGAATATGGACTTAGATGCTAAACTTCTTTTGTTTAACAAACTAGTTGATGATTTTAAATGTGAAAATAAATCTCTTAAGATGCATGTCAAGTGTTTGAGTGCTGAACTAATTGATAAAAATGAAGAAAATCTTTGTTGCAATCATATTGTGTTGCTTGATTTTGTGCCTATTGTGTGTTCTACCTCAAATGACAAATCGGTGTACATTTCTCTACATAAAAGAAATCAAAAGGTGGAGAGAAAGACTTTTAAGCCAAAGCTTCCATTTAGGTCTCAATTTAAGGTTTTGGATGGATCTAAGTTTGTTTCAATTTGCCACCATTGTGGTGTGATTAGTCATATAAGATCTCAATGTTCAAAGTTGAAGAGAGAAAAAAACCATATTGCTAGATCCCTTCCCAAAAAGCCTAGTGGACCTAAATACATTGTTTGTCACAATTGTGATGCCTTTGGTCATTTTAGACCTCATTGCTCTAAGTTTCAAGCTCTTAAAAGAATCAAAAGAAAAAAGGAACTTGAGCTTGCTGGAAGTTGTGCTATGAAAGCAAAACCAATTTTGGGGGAAAATGGTAAGTTGTTGAAGAAAGTTTTTGATATTCTTACCTCCTTATCTATGTGTATCTCTGGTTCTCATTTTTCCAACCCTCGTTTCACTTCTCATGAGACACTCATTTCAAACAATCATTCCGTTTGGATGAGGAAGGGTTCCCGTGGTTAAGCTTACGCTCTTTCAGTTCTTAATTTAATTCTTTTGATCTTTGTAGGACCCTTTATGCATTAGATACTTCATTTTCATGCATTTGTGCATCATGCATCTCTTTATGCATTTGTTTTTTATCTTACTTTTATGTTTTTTTTTTTTTTTTGTGTGTAAAAATCCAAAACCACATAAAAAGTGAAGCATTCAAAAAGTTTGATCATATATGTCTGAGTACATATCACATGTGAGTTTGGCCTAGTACCTTCATACTAATAGCATAGTGCATTCATGAGCTTAGCTTGTTATGTATACACATTTTCTAAGTATGAGCGATATCTAGAAATCTACGTTTGATTATTGTAAATAGATCTTCAAGCTTGTCATGAATAATTGGTCAATAGACTTGCTTGATCTTGATACATGCGTAGACTTGTGCCTATATATTTCCTCACTTTTTTTTTTTCTTTTTCAAAAGCTGTACAAATGTCAATCTCGAAAAGATAATTTTGAGTTGAAAAAGTCATTGCACATACTAGTATTTGACTAAGAAAAAGGGAAAGCAATTTATACTAAATTGTATGGTGCCAAAGCCAAAGGTAAAATTGTCAAAGTTCATTCAAAATGTTTATGGCATTGATTCTCAAAAATTTGAGTTGTTTTGATCAAAAGTATGTAAAATGGAAGCAAAGCAAAAAGCTTTCAATCAAGTGTAATCACATTAGTGAGGGGTCATATATGTTCATTTCTACAAGTGAGATAGGACACTTGACTTCGTATTAGTCGTGTATGACTTGATTGAACTGATTATTGAAACTTCATACTAGACTATAAATTAGATCATACTTGATCCACACACACAACACACAAGTCTAATGTTCAATGTATGCCTATTTCATTTGTGTGTTTGTACATGTTCAAATATGTTGTGTGTACTCAACCATATGTGGATCAAACCAAAAAGATTTTTGTTCTTTTTGTTTGGTTTTGAAGTGATTTGTATCACTCATATTTTTCAAAGTTTTTCAAGTTGTTTTTGTGTGAAAAACATGTTTTCTAGGTGTTTTTGTGACTTATTTCATGTGTAAGCTCAGTCACAAGTTAAATGGTCTAATTCTTAATTTTTTCAACTTTGGACAGAAAGTTTCGAGACTGTTTCGTGAGTAGGACTTACTAGCGAAAATTCCTAACTTCCTGTGAAAATTTCTAACTTCCTGTGAAAATTTCTAACTTCATATCAGCTTTTTAAAGAGCATTTCGTGGGACATTTATTTTAAACATCTCTCATCTTCTCCTAAACCCCTATTTTAATGCTTCAACATCAAAACCTAACTAATTTTAAGTGTGTTACATTCCATAAATATCTCTAAGGTAATTTTAACCCTTTTTATTGATTTTGATCCTTAGATTATGTTGTTTGGGGTTTTATATTCATAGTTAGGATTTTCTCAAATGGGAGTTGGAAAACTTAATTTTTGTCAATTTTTTTTATTGGGTTTTGTTTCAAATGTTGATTTGCTTTGGATGTTGGCCCCTTTTGGCAAAAATAATATGTATTTAGGCAAGTTTTTCATATGTTCATGCATTGTTTAACATACATGTGTAGTGTGTGCACTCTTAAGTGTTTGATAAAATGCCCAAATGACATTTTCTCGTTGTTTTAGACTCTGATGAGCACCAATTTTTGGGGATTACCATAATTATTTATGTTTTGATCATTGGTTGTGTGTTTTACACACTTTTCCCCATGAGTGCTTGCTCATGCATTGGTCATGCATCTTACATACACACTAGATGCACATTTGATGCACACACCTTAACACTTGACATGTTTTGCATTTACTCATACTAGTTAAGTCTTTTTAGACCTTTTAGCATATATAACATGTTCTTGTGTCTATGTCATGCCTTAGTCTATACTTTGTCCCATCATCCTTAGCATGTCATGTTTACTTTATGCTTTGTAGCATTATGTCTTTAAGATGTTTTATCTTTTATTTTAGCTTCGTTTTCTCATTCATATTGCACCTCTCATGCATCATTTTTTACCCTTGTTCATATCTTCTTTTCTTTCCCCCCTTCCTCTTAATTCATTTGTCTATTCATGACAAAAAATGGGAGAGTATACCAGAAAGTATACCGGTGTGTATTGTCATTTATATATGACTCACATGCACATTCTTAGGGGAATAAATTCTACCTCGTGCACATTTGTAAGGGGAGAAAGCCATAAAGGAGATGCATATACCAAGGGTGAGAAGACATTTCGTTTTTGAGAAATTCTTGTTTTGTCTTGTTTTACCTTATGCTTGTTTTCCCATTGCTTATGGTGCTTTGAGTTTTGTTTAGTATCTATGCTTTATTACTCTCATCACATCGTGTTTGTGTGTTGGACATGCATACATCCTTATGCCATTGTGTTTTATTGGTTGCATGTTTGGATGATCATTTGCTTTGTTATTTGATCATTGTAGTCATATCCATATGACTGTTATGTGTTTGATCAAGGTTCTCATATGTTTCACATCATGTTTACTTGATCGCACTTTACTTGTTACATTATACTTGTCCTTTTATCACTTGATTTACCTTGAGGGTCTAATGCATTTTGTGTAATTGTTTCAAGTTACAGGTATATATATTCCAAGTTCATCACAGGTTTTAGATTTAGGTGTGAGTGAGTTTTGCCATTGCTCCCAAACTCACATTTAAGTCTAGAGTCTATTATAGGTGTTTTGTCACAGAATAGCCAAAAGGAGAGATTATAAAGTTGTGATTTACAACTATGTTTTATGTTGACTTTATTCCATGACAAAAACTGTTGTAATTGCTTTAATTTTGTTCCTTGTATTTTGTGGAATTTTATTGTATTGGGTTTAGTATTAAGTTGGTGAAGAATCGAGCATGAAATAAAGAATTAGTGTTGTTTTGCGATTGGCTCGCAAGTAGCTCGTGATAAGGGTTCCCAAAAAAAAGGCACCTAAAAAGCACATATTGGAAGCTGAAGAGTCATGCCAGCCTGGAGGATTTCGCGGGTGTCTCATGGGTAAGGCCTTCTCGCGAAATACTAGCGAAATATTCTGTCTAGAGGATTTTTAAATGTGACTTTCGTACCCTTCACCCATACTATATATACCCTCATTACCCACAAAAGTATATAAGGTCATTTAGAAAGAAAAACCCTAGATAGGTTTTCTACAACATACACACTCATATTTTAGAGAGAGAGCTACTCATCCTTACTGAGAAATCATTGTAGCCTCTTCTCCTTCCCTCTCTCATTGCCATACCTTAAGAGAATATTTGTACCCAAATACAACCCACAC
Organism: Quercus agrifolia; assembly: GCA_029955455.1. Classification (NCBI taxonomy): domain Eukaryota; kingdom Viridiplantae; phylum Streptophyta; class Magnoliopsida; order Fagales; family Fagaceae; genus Quercus; species Quercus agrifolia. Next base: position 41,044,260 of record JARQAD010000002.1, on the reverse strand, counting down.
CTATTCAGAGTGTAGAGAGTGTTTTGGAGCTTGAAAAGATTTGGGGATTTGCCAAAAGAAGCCGGTGAGGCTTGGCAGATGTAATCGGGCATTTTGCGAGATCCAGAAAACTAGAGAAAACTTACTCCAAGAAATCCGTTGGTAGTAGGAGGTTAAAAGACTCAAGTACATTAGGTAGATTAGGCTTGGAGAGTTTTTTGTTATTCTTGTCTTATAACTTTATTCTCTAATTGATCGGATACAACCTAGAGAGTGATGGAGAGGTTTTTCGCCGAATTCTTCAGTTTCCTCTTCAATAACACGTCTTAGTGTTATTTTGTGATTGCATCTTTCTTCCCCTACTCTTGTTCTTTACTTTTATAGTTTTTTATACATGTTTGGGCACTAGAGTGGTTATCATTTTATTGCACTTCATTTACTCTTATTCCGCACTTGGATAAGTTAGAGTAAAAGCAATCTAGCAGTTATTTTAATTGGGGGTCTAAATAAGCTCTTGTATTTTCATAAAAATCCAAGCTTTCACATACCATCAGGTGTTAGTGATTTTTTTGGATGCATTTGCTTCAGGGCCTTTAACACCTCAGCTAGCTAGAAATCTTGGATTAAGCTAAAATTCGTAGCCTCACACACCACGGGTTGGATTGCACCCACAAATGCTGAGGTATCCGTGGGGCCATTTGTTTTGTAAATACTTGCAAAGTAATCCACAATGTTTTCCACTCATTAATCATCTTCCTGCCACACGCCACTTGCATCACACATCCCTTTTATTAAGTTTCTTTGGTGTTGAAGCCTTTGCATGAAATAAAACTAGTGTTTAGGTCACTCCCACCAACCACACATTTCAAGATTGCTGAAGCCACATAACTGATTCACTATCCAACCAACTATTCAAAGCCCGTCAGACTTCCCCAATCTGCTCCACGTCGTCACCCCAAAGTTCCAAGCTCTGTAATTGTTTTTGTAATTCTGCAATCTTTCGCCCAACATGCCCAAACTCAAGTTTATTCCAGGACACAAGTCTATCTGGGTCTGGGCATCTCTCTATTCACCCAAACTCAAGTTGATAATTATACAATTAATAGGTTTTCTAATTAACAGTATTTTATTTGTATGTTCTATTCTTTATTCTTGTATTTGAAAAAAAAAAATTTGATGTGTCAATATTTTTATTGGAGGGTATATAAGAATTTTGTACAGAATCCTTATAGAATTTAGTCTCTTTCATTAATTATATGGTCAAAAAGATTGTTAATCCTTTATGAAAAATAAAAAATAACTTGTCATTGGTAGATGATAATTTAGTTCAAGCATACTTGGAGTTGGAAATTAACTTCCCTGTGGAACCTCCATGTATAACATGATTCCAAATTTTAATCTACTGATCGTTCTTTGTTTTCTTAGACTCTTAAGAGATCATTATGCATTAGACCCAGTACCTAATAGAGATAGTTGATAAAGTGTTTTTCATGTACACGTACCACCAACTTTTAATTAAGAAAAAAAATCAATTTAGTATATGATACTTTCATTTATTTATTTATTTTTGATAAACTATTATATAATTTTTTTTTTTTAAATGCTATCTAATTAACCATAAAAGGAGTTAGCTACACCAGTTAAAAGTTAAAACATGTCAAGAAAGAATTTTGATGGCCATTTTCAATTCACATAACAATTTCAATGAAGAAAATGGGTTAGATATACCAACTGTGGTTTTCACAATATCATTAGCTACCCCACAGCTATTTTTATACTAGTATTATCAATATTATTGGATCGAAGACCTAATGAGCATAATTGGCAGTATTAGATATTTAGGCATATTGCATTATTGCTCAATTGCATTTCCAAAACTCATCCTGTCATCCTGATATTTCTTCGAGCGATTTTTGTTATGGACATGAATTTCGGGTTAACGTACATACTAGAGACAGAAAACTACTGTTTTCCTATGTCACCTCTTTCTATTTATTATTTCTAATAATTAATTAGGTAATCAAAAGGCAGAAAAAATTGTACACTGTCACTTTATGTTCCTTCCTTGGCTGCTGCTCTCATCTTATACAGTTATACCTTGAATAAAAGCAATATTCTTCTCATGGGACATGGGAAGTGAAGAGGAGAGGAAAAGATTTGCTAAGGTATTGCACCTGTGCAATTGCTTTTAACTATTGAAATTGAGAGTACAAAAAACAAAAAAAAAAACAACAACAACAACAACAATAACAACTCTCAATGCTAACTCTTAAATAAAGAAAAAAATTAGAAAAAATAAAAAAGTGAAGAAGTAAAAAAAAAAAAAAAAAAAAGGTGAGAATGAGAGTAATTACATATGTCGCAACCCACCTGATCCTAATTTGAAAAAAATAAATAAATAATAATTGGTGTGAACGTATGTTAATCCATGGTGGAAGAAAAAATGATTGCTACAAAGTGATAAACCAGTAGGGATTGTTTAATGAAACTCAGGGGGCCAAGATGTCACTTTGTTTGATTTTAATGCAATGTGGTCCTAGAAGAAGTGACGTTATTCCTTGCAATTTATGTATGGAAAATGGCATTTGACCTAATTTCCGAGGCATCACTTTGTGGACTTCCGATTATGAGTCATTTCCTAATGCCTAGTTACGTTAAACAGGTTTGGATCCTCTCCATTTCTAAGAAAGGATCCTTATCCAGGAGGGCATCCTTTAATGTTTGAACCTTTTAAGTAATGGAGTTTTTTTTTTTTTTTTTAATAATTTTATTTGGAAGTTTGTTTCAGTGTTTTTCTATGATTGTAAAAAAATTATTATTGCCTCTAGTCCATAAATCATATTCTCTGAAGAATAATTTGATATTAATCAATTCACTCCAATATATTTATATTCTTAATTATATTAATTTTTAACAATTTATATTTCTTCTTAATAATTTAACCTAAATATTCTTCAAATTTTATAATACATAGTGAGTATTATATATTGAGCATAAAGATAATTTTTATGCATATATAGTTTCAAAATGAACCTATGATATACTCACATATCTTGCATGACATTAACGAGTTACATATAATATTTACTATAAAATATATAGATTATTTACATTGTCAATAAATTATAAATAATAATTTGATTTCTTATTGAACTTATTATAAACTTATAAAATCCAATATTAAGTCTATCTAAGTAACTTAATATACATGTATAATATTGAGACACGACTTTCTTATATATATAATTAACAATATTATATATATATATATATATATATATATATATATATATATATATATAATTGAATCTCATATTTGTGAGTTTCTCATGCATGAACACATAATTATTTTTCTAACTTCATTTATATAATAGCCAAGCTTAAAATTGAGTTTGAATTTGACTCATTTGCTAAATAAATAAATATAAATAAACTTTTTTTTATCCCAAATCTTTCATTAATTTTGAAACAAATAATTAAATACAGAATCAAAACCAAAATAAAAACAAAAAATGAGGAATATAAATTTTTCTATACATACAGAAATAAATAAATATAGAGGAAATAATTTGGAATATCTACAAATTGTTCAAGCACCACGTATTATAATGCTTCTTTTGGTATCAAACAAATTGGACTACATAGTCCTAAATCAAACTATTTTGTCTTTAATTTTATAATTTCAAACATAATTGCAATTTGCATGACTTTTTGAGGTTCGCGTGATCGTGATACCAAATATTATCTTCTTTTAGGTTTTAGAGAAATTTACTAGAACCGTGTGAATTATTATCTAATTAATGTAGCATATCAACTTTTGAATTTTTAGTTAGCTTCAATTAGTTTAATTAACTGATAAAATTTGTTATCGTTAAAATTCAATCATATCTATATAATAATAATAATAATAATAATAACTTTTGAAGGTCTTGACAATGATAGATGACTGGTTACGAAAATCCTTTTTTTTTTTTTTTTTGAAAAAGCTTCTATTTATCCTAAGGTTACATGGAAATTCATTTAATAGGGTAATTACGATTGGGTGGAATTTCATTTCAGAAAAAATTTTATGAATCTGACAATTTCATTTAAGAAAAGAGAGATGCTACGTCTACAACAATTTTACAACATTTTTACAACAAATCACAGGTGGTTAGTTGTTATTGGTTCGAATTTGAAACTAACAGCAAGATTACCTTTTTGTCCCAACAATAATAACTAGTAACAACCTGCCACTTAGGATTTGTTGTAGAAATGTTGTAGAAATGTTGTAGACATATCATTTCCCAATTAAATAATCTAGGTGAATCGTCACATTAAATGGCTAAATCTTTTGCCAGATATCTTCATGAAATTTCTCATAAACCAAAGGCTATATAAATCATTAATGAAGCCAGATTCCAAACCATCAATCAACTCGTTTTAGGTCAAACTAGGTTTTGATAAATTATTTTCCAACTGGCCACAATCAATTAGTACTACATTATTTTTAGAACATGAGAGTGACAGAATTTTTATCTTGTAGAAGGCTTTCGCCTAGGTTTTTTTTTTTTTTTTTTTACCATCTATTCCCTACCAAGCAATATGAACTATTTCCATTTAAATGAAAACTCAATAATGAAACTTCATAACAAGTAAATTTAACCTATAATTGATCTTGACTCTGTCTGCATGTAGCTAACCAAACGAAGAGCTTCATGATGACCTTGGGATCCTCTTCATAATGAAACGAGATTTTGATCTTGTGACCTATGTGAATCCTCTTGTAGACGTTGCTTGCCAATTGCCATAGAATTTTTAAATTTATTTAAGAATATTAATATTCTTCAAAACTTTTGAGTGTTAAAAGGTTTTAAGATACATAAATTAATTGCCTTATAGCACTATATACTGTGTATCTTTGAAGATGCTCACTCATTAATGCAAAATACTACGCGGTAGTCAGGTTGTAAATTGCATTAGATTACCATATAAGGCAGTCTTTAATTCAATTTTAACACCAAAATTATCACCCCCTAAATTAAGCCCAAAAAGTTCAGTATCCAATTTCTTAGGACTTGTTTGGTAGGTCTACTTAAACTCACTTTTTCACATTTTAAATAATATTACATACATTTTCATCCTCACGTATTTTAAAAAACTACAAATAACATTACTCAAACTACTCTACCAAACACCCCCTTAATATTTGGAGGTGGGAGGAAAAAGAAGAAGAAAAAATTATAAAAAGATTTAACAATTATTATTAAACCAATATCTGAATTAGCACAAATCCATTACTGAAATTTGGTCTTCAAGGCAGCCAAACAGATCTTTGTAAACCCAACTAGCAATGGCTAAAAAAGATTTAAAAAAAAATTTCATGCATGATTTCAGTGCTTTCAATGTGTCTTTCTGCCCAATCGGGGTCCACTTCTGAATACTTTAAATATCACTCTATAAAAACCGAGAGAAATTACAAAACTGCTTTTATCAAAATGGCAAAGAATACTCTCAGAGATTTATAAAAGGTACAAATACAAAATGCATGCATTAGGTCAACTGGTCAAGGCTCAAGTGTAACATACAAGGATTTGCGACAACTAACATCCTTATAAGAAAGCTCTCACACACACTCACACAGGAAAGTACAGCTGAGTGAACACTTGGGCGAAAGAAACGAGATATGAGAAGATTCTGATGAATCAAATATTACTTGGATTTCCACACTTTCAAAATTCTCTCTCACTTTCATTTATATTTTTCTCGGACAAACCAAATAAACTGAGAGAACCCCGGAAACTCAGATACTTTCTTTCTCACTAAGATCTTTCTGAGCTTAAAACCAAGTTAAACTTCTTATATTTTGGCACCACTTCCACTTGTTCATTTCTCATAGGTGGTTGTGTTCTACTCCAACATCCTCTGAGATTTCCATTCCATGTATCACGGTAACATTTGAATATATATCATTCTTTGTTACTTGGTTTAAATTAGATACGGTGATCTTGAAAATGCGGAAATCTTGTTACTTTCTGAATTTTGTCTTCTGGGTTTGCTTCCTTTTTTGTATATTTAAACAAAAATTCATGGACTTGTTCAATGTTTTGACAGAAATAAAAAAATGTTCAAGCGCAAAAAAGTTCCGAAAAGAGGACCTGGTGTGGCTGAACTAGAGAAGATTTTGCGTGAACAGGAAAACAAAGACACTGGCTTTTCATCATGCTTGGTTTCATCCTCTCTTTCCACTCCTCCTTATCCCTCTTCTGATGCCTCTCCTGAATCCACATCTTTAAATACACATGTTGGTTTAGTCCCATATATTGATCACTTTAGCCCACCACCTTCTTTACCAATGAATGCTAGTGATACCACATATGGTCATGGTAGCAGCAGTAGTGCAAGTGTGTCTCTGGCTGAGAAGGCCTTGTTTCCTGTAACACGGGGTTCTTGCAAGTCCACTACTGATACAATTCCAATGTTACCAACACATATTTCCAATCCAGTGTGTCCTTCCCCTTATGTATCCAATCCAAAGTGTCCTGTAACATGGGGTTCTTGCAAGCCCACTACTGATACAATTCCAATATTACCAACACATATTTCCAATGCATCATATCCAATGTGTCCATCAAATTTGTTGCAAAGGAAAAATTACCAATATTCTTCTATGACGGTAACAGAGGAAAAAAAAAAAAGCGTCACTCTCTTTCTAGTCGTTATTTCTTGGTATATAATATAATTTCACTTTAGAAGATTAATGTAAAAGCTTGTAAATTGCAGGTAAATCCTACTTTTCCAGGGTCTTCTACACCATCTATGTCAACCCCATTATCTGCCGGACTGAATCATCTTATAGAGCTCCCTTCAAACCAAAGATCTGAACAAAGCTATGCATGTATTTGGCCTGAGGAAGAGAAGGCAAGTTAGATTTCCTTACTGTTTATTCTGTCTTTGTTTTGTCTTATATTAGTATTTTATCTTCATATGTATCAAGAATTTGTTGTAGAGTTGTTCTGGGAACATCTTGTTTTTCTATACTCACTGATTTTGATGTTGATTTTATTTTTTTGGTTGCTAGAATAATGTAGGTAAAGTCATATCTTTCAGTTCTTTAGTTTATAAATTTTGGGTATCCACAAAAAGTAGGGGTTCAGCTTTTTTTTCTTTTTATATTGTTTCCCAGCGACCAAACAGAAGGTTACTAACAAAATGAAATAGAGATAAAAGTAAATAAATGAACTTATATGCAATTACCTTCTTACTTAATTCCTTTCTTTTCACTTATTCTCTTCGAATATTGTATGGTTTTTCTTTCTTATCACTTGTAGAGAAAATGTGAATATGGAGTCATTTTGTTAAAAGACTCATTTGTGGTTACTGTGTTATACAGGTGCTCGGCATGAAGAGGCCAGAGCCTTTCTCAGTGGAAAACTCCCCTGGCCCTCTATTTCCTTTCCAAGTTCCTCCAATGATTGATCCTCGCACGGCCAGAGAGAACCAATCATCTTCAAGTGATAATCGCGGTGCATTTGTTCTCTATCCCAGCAACACAATCTCCAGGTTGGTCTAGCTTGATCTTCACTCATCTCTCTTTTGAACTTGTTGCCATTAATTGTTGGTTCAAATTTCTTTGAACACCTTTCTCAGAGATACAAGATGGCACGGCCCTTTGGATATCAACACAAAGAAGTGCATTACAGACTATGGAGCGTCTCATAATAATTTGTACACATTTGGCTGCCCTGTAAACGAAATTCCTTCACCCATCAACACAAGAAGTCCTGAAGGAGGGTTAGCCAAATTTGACTGGCTTCCTTTCCAAGTAAGATGATAAATTCACATTATTTCATTTCTTTTGCTAACTGCAATTCCTTTCGTGTTTGATTAAATATAGTTTATCTTATATTGACTGTTATTTTGGTGTGTTTTTACTCCTTCTTTTGCAAATTATAATTTTGAAGGAAAGCATGGAGGTCTCACATCAAAGGTCGGGACAGGGTTGCTCAGATGGTAAAAGACCCTTTCATGGCTTGCTACAATCAAAGGAGCAAATGGGCAGTAAAGAATTAACCCTTAGCTTAAGCAATGAGAGAGGTGAAACAGAAGGGGATGACATTGATCTTAGCCTCAAACTCTAAGAGAGCAGCTTGCCAAGAATTGCAAGTCTCATTTTCAATGTCGGTGTCATGAACGTTTAAGGTATTGAAAACAGATTACTTAAGAGGTATAAAATATTGAAGCCATGTGACAATTTGAGAAAAGAGTTGGAATTGGTGGGTGACGTTTGAGAGAGGCTTCCTAAATACATATGAGAGAGATGTGGTCAAGTTTGTATCTGTTATCATTAAAAGTCAATAGTTTGTTTTCTTTTGTGGCTTCCATTAATTATATAGGAGATTAAAATTAAAAAAAAAATGCACATGAAAAAAAGTTACTAGAATGTGATTGGTTTTTAAAAAGAATCAGACAGATTGCTGCAATGGAGATATTAGGGTGATCCAATATGTTTGTTTTTGTAGACAATACATAAAAAGTAGGAATCAACTCTTTTTAGAGTGTGGGTTTTCTGGAAGAGAATAGAAAACCCTTATGAAGAAGAACTTGATAATTAAGCCTGAGCTGAAGTGGGTTAGCTGATTAGTTTGTTTGAGGTTGCAAAGGTTTAGAGGAAAGGGTCTGAGTACTGCTTTAATCTGTAAGCTAGTTTGGGGGCCAAATTCTGAATGAAGAAAGCATAATAAAGAGTATAACCTGGGGGAGAAAAGGCCTGGAGTAACAGCAAAATGGAACTTCAAGGATACAATTAAGAACAGATTGATCTTCTGTAAACGGGGTATTCCTCTGTCAGCTGTTAAAGCTCAAGTGAAATGAATTTTTCATATTTGGTCCCGCTATGGATAATAATAATTTTTTTTTTTTTTGACTAAAAAGATAGACTAAAATTGTGTTAAAAAAAGGTTGATGTAAGTCCAATGTGTAGTTTTTTTTTTTTTTTTTTTTGGTTAGAAGTGTTGTACATCTGTGCGTTTGTAAACTTTTCAGTTTGTCTATAGAATTCTTATTCTTTAAAATATATATATATATATATATATATATATATATATTGTCCTCACAACATTGTGAATTTTTAATTTAGATACATATTTATTTCTATTTATTTCTTCAATAATGCTAGAGATATACCTTGTTGAGGTGACACATTGTGATTAATGAAATATCACTTTTATTAAGACCACCAATTAATGCAAGTCACTGTCATTAGGACCACCAACATCATTTTATTATACACCAATTATAGTATGTCACTTTAGTAATTATGAAAAATGTTGTGACATAAGCATAAGATTTATTGTATTTTTCTTTTGCATTTCCTGATGCACATTCCACCACCACCACACCCCCCCGGGCCCGCGTGGGGGCGGGCGGAGCAGTATAGCAAGTACTAATTTAGGACCATCCAAAAACAGTAGTGAGAACATAAATCAGCAGCAGAGATAAGGGATACAGAAGATATGCTAGGATACTTGTCCAGAATGGGAATTTGTTGCAGAAGCCGGTGAAAAGACCCATCACTGTGCAGATGAGTAGAACAACCAGAACTTCAGCAGAGACATCCCATGACAAATCTCGTATGTAAACAAGGGCCAAGAAGATAGCTAAACCCATCATGTTGTTCATGAATACTCCATTATAAATCTGCCAAAAACCTTCCAAGTGTCAAATAAAAATGATCTAAAATATTGAAGACCAACTTAGTTAAATGCTACAAAGCAAAAAAATGAACTCGTTGCAAAATGCAAATACTATTTAAACCACATGGACAGGTTTAATTTTCAACGGAGATATAACCACCTGATTAAATCATAAAGATAGAACTTTCTGATTGACTTATCAAAAAAAGTTTGAACTTTCTGATGAGAATATAAGATGTAAGCAGCACCATTGTACTAGAAATGAAACTAGGAATTTTTATCTCATGATCAAATGAAAAGATGAGTTTGGGGGAGAAGTAAACCTCAGAAAAGGTTAAGGAGATAGCATTTTCTGTCTTCTGTCTGGAAGAAGTAATTGCTCTTAGTGTCTGTCTGTAGTTCAAAGCCAAGGGTATCACAACATATGATACCAAAAATGATGGAATGTTTACAGCAGTAGAAAACTCTTGGAGAGTTTGCATAAGGGGTTGTGCAAGCAAAACGGTGATAGCAGTTCCAAGAATCAATAGAAAAGCTGCCTTAATGTAATTCAACCATGCCCTGTCAGTTCCCTTACTCTCCTTTTTCTGAGCCAATAGCCTTATTTCCTCTTCAGTTGTTTTCTGCATTTGTGTCTTGAGCATCAAGGCAATATTATTGCGCTTAGTATTGAAATAAATCATGACACTCATCAATATTTACCTTTGAATTGCTATTAAAAAACTGTGGCTTGTCATGTCCTTGATTGTGGGCAGACTGCTGAGCCTTATTAAGCCATTTTGAGACTCCTTTAATGAATTCATTCTCAGTTATATGAGAATCACCAGATATATCGAACTCCTCCATCACCTTTGCTTCATAGTCATCCTCATTCAAACCTACTTCTTTTATTTGAATTCCTAAGATTAATGCTCTCAATTCATCAGCTGATATAAGGTTATCATTATTCTTGTCGATTTTGTGAAAAAGCCTGCAAATATAGGTAGTGACTAATTGATAAGATAACAGAAATCCTTGAAAAATATGTGTAGCTAAAGAACCTTAAAAGTAGTACTTAACACGCTTACTCTCTTATAATTGTTATATTGGGTCTGCCACCACCAGTGAGAAGACTCGGTAGTAGGTTTTTCTGAACATACTTGCACATCAGATATTCAAGTCTCCTATTCTGAATCCATGGCTGGAATACCTGCACCATTTTTTTGTGAAGGAAAAAAAATTACAAATTTATTTCATTAAAATAGCAAAGTTATTACCTAAAGTTAGAATAATGGTTAAAAAATCAAATTCAACATTTTCTAATAGATTGAACTTTAAGGACAATTAATAATTAACCATGGCATTAGTATCAGAGGACTTGATCATGAGTTCCAAGCATGTTTCCGTTCTACCTCTCATTTATAAAGTTGAAAATCTCTCTTGTTCATACTCATATACTGGGGAACATTATTTCCCATGCTAATGGAATTGTATTTACCTGATAAGTGCAGTAAACAAATAGGAAGACTAGAGTAACAAGGAGAGAAATTAAGACTACAATTCGAATCCCTGAAGATGAATTGAGAACTTTTGCCAGTTGAAGAACGAAAAATGGGATCATGGATACAATCATTATTCTTGCAGTATAGTAGGTTTCAACGTCAGTGCTAACACCATAACCTGCATCACTCATACACACATAGAGGGATATCAATTACATTGAACAAAGATGTTTTATATTAGTCATAGAAGAGACAAGAAAAAAACCAGTTAAACTGAATGGTCTCTTATTTTCTATGTCTGATGAATCTGAAGGCTGTGAAAGATCATAGCTGCCAAAAGCAATAACAGAACCCCAGATTAATGTAAGAAGCATGATTGTTGATCCTGCAAGTAAGCCCATTCCCATTGTTGCCAATGCTTCAATAGTGTCTGTACTTCCTGTCACTCCAATCACTACAAACAAATATGTACTTAATTATATGAGATTGGAGTTTTTGGAACAAATTGAATAAAGATATTTAGCTGATACATGCATAATAATTAACTTACTAGTTACTACTCTAAAAAAAGTTCATGTTGATACAAATTAGCGTTATTTATATTTATTTATGTGGTTCAACCAAAAAAAAAAAGAAGAAATAATTAACTAGAGACTGGAGATATAACTTATTTTTTAGTTATTAATAACTATAAATCATATGTACCATACATATTAGAAAAAAGAAGTGCTTAAACCTGTCTACTAGAATGACATAATTAAGGATGTATACTTAAAAAATGTAGAATAACTTTGTCATCTGAGGAGTTTCTTCTTTCTCACTGAAAATTTGAAACTTAATTGGTGAAATTCTTGTGTTTAAAAAAAAACAAAATGCTGCTTTAAGTAGTATCCATTTCTAAATTGTCCAATCTAAATTTATTTTAACGATTTATTTTTAAGGGGTATAAATTTCAAGTTATTCCTCTCAATCTGTAAAGATTAATTTCTTTATCAAGCAAAAACCGATTGCCACTTAAGACCATCGCTTGAGGTAAGATGAGGCTTGGATAAATCTGTAGTTCCCTTTTACTAAATTAGAGGGGGGAAAAGTAGTGCATGTAAAGGTTTAAAAAAAAAAAATAAATAAAAAAAGGTTCTTCTTACGGTCCCTCTCACACGATAGATTTTGAGAAAATTTTATGAAAGAAAAACATGTGAAAATATTAATTCCTAATTAATAAGATATCTATGTAAATACCATATTGTTGATTCAATAAGAGAAAGGGAGACACATAAAAAATAAAAATAAAAATTTCCTTGTAATTCAAAGTACATGTTTGTTTGAAGAAATAACTTTTATCAATTTCAACTTATTCCTCCCCAATCCAATAATATCTTTGTTAAGAAGAAACGATTGCCACTCGAGGCATTCCTGGGACTTGGGACTTGGAAGGTGGGATTGAGCTGAGGCTTGGGGTAGGTCTTAAGTTCAATTTTCCACTAAACTGGAAAAGAATATTAAAATGATTGTGAAAGTAAAGTTTAATAGAAAAAAACTTCTTTAGTTAAAATACTGACTCATATATCTGTATGTATATAAAACCCTTTTTTTTTCTTTTTTAGAATATAAAAACCATGTTGACTCAATAAGAGAATGTTAAAAAAAATAAAATTAAAAAAAAAAAAGAGAGAAAAAGAAAGAGGGTACACTGCAGTATGGTGATTTAATTAATACATTAACTATCAAATTATTAAAAAAGAAAAATACCTATCACTGTTTCACACATTAAATTAGCTTGCTTATTTACATTTCATTTTCTCCTATCTTAAGTATAGTTGATTTATACTTTGTCCAGTGTCCACTTTGGAATTTAGAGTGAGAATAACTAATATTGTCACCTTATGGGGAGAGAATTTTTAATTTTTTTAAGAATCAAGAGAGAATAATTAATCGGCCTTGTGGACACATGCTACGTGAAGTTGATCTTAAAGTATATACTATATTTTAAAGAAGTATATGTTCTTTCGTATGGGAGTTTTTTATTCAACGCAAAGCGGATTGTGAAGCTTTATATCATAATATTAAATTAATGTAGATCTAAATATGGAAGATGAATTAATGTCCCAAAAAAAGTAATGGACCATAAAGTGGAAATTGCCTCAAATTAGTATACTAACTAACACCACCGCACACTCTTAGTACGATGGTCACTTCACAAGTATACGATGGTCACTTCACAAGTATAAGTGTTTGTGGTGTGTGGAAAGTGGGGGGCAGGGGTTGGGGTTGGAGTTCAAGTCTTCAATAAAGAGTTTTCACACACATATACACTTAGATTAGGTTAGAGTATAATTTTTATTTTGTATAAAAATAAAATAAAATTTTAAAAATTAAAAGAAAATTTAAAAAAAGAAAAAAAGAAGTATACTGGCTAACCACTAGAAACTGGTAACATGTGTACTTTATTATGCTGCCTAAGAAGGTGATTACATGTACCTGTCATTGGTCATCTGTTTGTACCTGACGCAATGTATCGTTGAATTGGAAAGACCCAGGCCAAATGACATGAAATTTAATTGAATAAAGAAAAAGGAAGAGGGTTGAAACAAAAATCTTCATTTATAATTACATGATTATACCTAATTCCCACTAAGATAGTTTCTAGTCTCCCTTTAAATTAGTGTCGGAATTTTTTTTTATTTTTCACATGAATGATGTAATGGGAATATTCAAGTGGGGAAAGAAGAAATATGCAATTTTTTCATATTAGAAAATGTCCATTAGAATTATATTTGAAAAAAAACAAAAGAATTTGTGGTGACAATCACTTTTTTCGTATAATGTTTTAATTATATTAGAAAATGTTTTAATTTGTGGTGACAAAAAACTACACAATTCTTCCTAGTTATTTCGCTTTTTCTGGATTCTAACTAGGAAGAATTGTGTAGGTTTTTTTTTTTTCTTTTTTTCTTTTTGCGGTATGCTGAATAAGAAATTGCATTAACAAAGAAAGGAAAACAACACAACCAACACCAAACAAACAAAACCAAAAAAAAAAAAAAAAAAGGATGAGACTCAACCAACTCAGCATTTCCTCCCTCTACAAACGCAGAAACTACAGAGAAGGGGGAGTCCCAAAACCTGTCCCAAGAATGAGCCCATTGGGCTAAGGAATGAGCTACAAAGTTAGAGTCTCTAAAAACAAAACAAGAATTCCATCATATAAAAGATTTGTGTAAGTTAAGGATCGATAAAGTATAAAATATAGGGTTCATTTGATAATATTGTTCTAGTAATGTTATTTAAGTATTGTGGAAATAGGTGTAGGTGAAAAAGTGTTGTGAAAATATGTGTTGTGTTGTGTTGTTTAAACAATACAACCAAATAGACTCATATTATTGTCAAATAGGGATCTTACATTTAAAAAAAATGATATAGTTTCTTAGCTTGATGATAAAGAGTAATCATGGTATGGCAAACATTCTAGATTCAAATCTTATCGTATCCATGAAAACTAAGAAAAATTTAAGATTGACACAAGTTCAAATCTTGTACTATCAATCAAAATATTTGTAGAAGAAAAGAGTCCACCTCAAAATGATGAGAAGAGAAACCAGTAAGATGCTTACCAAGTACCAAACCCACTTGTGGGATTGTGCCAAGCATGTGGAATAAGCTAGCACCGAAGATACCAATTCCAAACATTTGAAAGAAAAGGTCAGTACCACTTGAAACGTACTTCTCTGCTAAGGACAGCAAGTACTCATATACAACAATCATGAAGAGCTGCCCCCAAACCTTTGTTGTGCAAGGCAAGAAGCCATAAGTGGGCTCACAAGTCACTGTTGTTGCTTTAACATCAACCTCAAGAATTGAAGAATGGCTTATTTGGTCTATGACATCGGATATAAGGTTGGAATTCTCTCTGAAGGAACGGCTATTTCCCGAATGAGGTATAAGGATGACTAAGAGAATGATAAAAGAGACTCTTAACATTGTGTTGGAGAAAATTCTGTGCAAAAATGGTTAAAATGACAAGATGAAGATGGATTGAGGAGCAAGTTAGCAGTTTAAGAAGGCTTTAGATGAGCATACAAAACTGCGCAACTTGTAATTTTAAACGTAGCAGTCCTGACTTTTCTCCCTTAGTTTTCATATAAAAAATTAAAGCTACAAATAGAGGTAGATTGCAAGGAATCAGATCAAGATGACTTGCTATATATGTATCAATCAGCTGATCCACTAATCTGATTCTGTAGCTGACTAATTGGCCATCATGCTGGAGTCATGTCCAATTGGTCCAGCTGAACTAGCAGTCTTAAATGAGAATATGAAGCATCTTTCACTCACATCCACTATTTCACGTCTCTTTTTTCACATTCATTTTTACGTGTTAAAATTCTGACATTATTTCATTAATTGTGGATGTGTGTGAAATAGTGGATTTGAACAAGTGTTTTCTCTTCTTCTTTTTTTTTTTGGCTTTTTTTTTTTTTTTCTTTTTTCAATATTTGACTTTGAAGGATGAGGAAGACCTTATCACTACTAGCTAGCTGAGATATTGAAAACATCTTGTGATGCACGCTATAATTCTAAGATTTAGCTCAAACAATTGATAATGAGCCTTTTTAAAATAAAAAATAAAAACAAAAATCCTGTCAATAAAGAATCGGTCATAGTGAGGACTAAAAGGACCAGAAACACAGTTTTTATTTTTTTTACCACTATCCTTGAGAGATTTCTAGTACAAAATGAAAAAAAAAAAAAAAAAAAAGGAGGAGAAGCTAGAGATGGTCCAAATCGTTGTAAAATGGTTCAGATGAACCATTGTCAAATTGTAACTGGAGAATTATCCTGTCTTCCCTCTCCTTGTTTCTGAATTCTGAAAAGCAAGTCTTAAGTTGGGACTGGTTCAAGGAAGATCAAGAGCTACGTTGTCAGATTGCTTAATCAGTTAAACTTGAATTATCCATCTGGCACTGGCACATGTTATAATCTCTGTGAATAGGTCATGAATCCAAATAGTACACAAATACGTACAAGACGTGAATGTTTAGTCATTGCACATGATTTTAGACTGTCCGCAGCCTCCAAAATAATTTAATTTATTAAAGATGTTGAAATTATATTGATATATATACATGTTACCAAACTTGCACTCAACCGAATGAAATTTGATTGGTGATGTAGATTGTGCATAAGGACTTTTCCAAGGTATGGAGTAGGTTATGACTAAATATTACACGATGTAGACTCATGTAGTGAAGCTGGATAAGGGCAAGAGATCCTTGAACAACAATTTTCACTATATATATTGATAGGTAAGAAAAATTATATTAGGAGAAAATTACTCCATCAAAGAAATGAATTAGGCAAAAAAAAAAATGTTTTTAGATCTTGATTTTTATGTTTTTGTATTTTTAATGATGAAAGCACAGAGGAGAATTACGGAGTGAACCTCAAGTGGATAAAGTGCTAATTTTTAAATCACAGATAGGTAACTTAAATTTCAGTCAAATCAAAAATGAGTAAGTTATAATTTACCCAAAATATTTACAAGCAGCAAAAAGAAAACAAAAAATTATGTACAAGAAGAAAGGGACCAATCTTGTTTTACAAGATGATACTTGGTCATCCCCGAAACTTGGCAACAACAAAAGAAGCAAACCATTACTGGAAAAAAGATAGATCAACGGGTTCAAGGAAATAGAAGCTCTTTTTTTTTTTTTTTTTTTTTTTCAGATCCAAAGTTAAAAATGCATATTTACATTGCCTGCAATTCTTCATACTCAAAGTTTAGTACACGTACACTCAAGTTCAAGTTCAAAGGTAATTTGCTACTTTTCAAATGTTTAGTACGAATATGTAAAACAGTACAAACATGTGTAAAACTGTCCAAAAAAATTGTACAGTAACGCTCAATTTACTAAATATTTTCTCCATCACCCTTTCTCAGTTAAAACGCCCATAAAAACACAAGCATAATGCAATAATAACTCATCCATTTCCTCTCAGGAAAAGAGAAGGGATCACCTAAAGTACGCTACCCCCAAAAAGTCCTAAGCCCTTTTGTTGTTTTGTTTTTTTTTTTTTTTTTTTTTTTTTTCCAGATGGCAAATGCCTGGAAGTAAATGAAAAAATTGACTAGAAATAGAACCCTAGATAAATATGTGAGTGAGTTTATGTGTGTCTAGTAAAGTTTTATAAACCTCAATATTATGACCTCTATGGCTGAAATGCTTTATACTTATTACCACATTTGTGCAGCACATCACATCATAGAAGCTGCCTATGAGAAGGCTACATACAGGTCCAACTAAAGCTTTTCAGAAGGCTATATTCACTATAAATTCTTCGAGGATGCATAGCAAGCTTCAACCAACAATTTAAAAAAAAATATAAAATAAGGCATATCAAAGAATATGATCCATGAAAAATAACAGCCAAAGCCCATTCTACCTCCCACAGACTCATTATTCAAGACAAGGACAATTCCCTAAAAATAATAGTGAAACTACTTATTATATTGTTCATTCAAAAGAATATGGTTACTATAAAAATCATACTCCATTCAGAGAGTAGACCCAGACCCAAACCCATTAAAGCCAGCCAATTGTAATAGTAGATAAGATGTCACCCTATACATCCCAACAATGACTATAAGAAGAAACCAAATAAGAAGAAATAAAAGACAAGTTGAAATATAAGTACCATCACAGCCTTGGTCTTGAAAGCGAATGCCTTGACATCTTGTCTTTTTGACGTCATCTCCTTTACTAGCTCATTCAACGACCCTATTCCTTCCTCATTACTGTTGTTACCTTCCTTATTAGCCTCTACTAGTGCTCTACTTAGCTCCTCTCTAAGCTTCTTTATTGTACATGCAAGACCATAGTAAGAAACATAACACCATCAATAATCATCATCATTACTCCTTTTGAAACAGTCTACAAAAATAGTACGATCCATAAAACCGTGTTGACGTGTGGTGACGTGGTCCATATTAGAAATAAAATCATAATGGGACAATGGTTTCAAAATTCAAACTGCAGTAGACTAAGAGATCTTTTTTTTTTTTGTTTAGAACCCAAACCTCAATTACAAAACTGATATTGATATTAATATTTATACTTTATAGATAGTACCATCAATCTCAATTTTTCTTCTCTAATTAGTATACAAATTGATTTCGTTTTCTCTTATCATAAGAATTATCTAATTACTTATGAAGATGTATCAATGCAAAATGCTTTTCCTCTTGTTTTATAAAACTGCTTTAATTTCATCAATTAAAAGATCCAAAATTTTCTAAATAAAAAGGATAATAAGTTCAGTCTAAAACTTATTACCATAACCCAAAGCCATTGGGTTATAAATTCACATACATACTTTGACATAGTCATTGCCATCAAAGCCATTGGTATTTTCTCTCATACCCTCTTCCTAAAACAGTACCAAACACAAAAATCACAATTCTATTCCAAATATTTAAGCTTCCAACTATAACTTACATAAAATTAAAAAAAAAAAAAAAAAAAAAAAAAAAAAAAAAAAGAAAACCTTGAATTCCTTTAAGGCTATAGGGATTGCACCAAACCCTTTCCAGGTATATTGATTCTTCTTGCAAGAACCCAAAATGATTGAACCATAGAAACACAATTGCGGCATACAAAACTTGCTACATTAGTTAGGTTAAAACAAACCCATTTTTAGTTAATAAAACAAAATTAAACCACTAATCCTAGGTCAAAATAAACCTTAAAAAAAGAAAGAAGAAGAAAAAAACCATAGTATTTGGAACTCCATTTTGAATTACTGAATAGTCAATCTAACACAGACTCAAATGCAATATCCAGGTGCTTTTGTAGGATAAAGCAAGCAAATCATAACTCTAGTCTATTTTTTATGGCCTGTTTGGATGGAGAGGGAAGGAAGAGAAGTGGAGGAGAGCAGAGTACAGTTGGCAAAAAATAAGTTAATTTTGTACTAAATCTACTCTACTCTACTCTACTCCCCCTCCCTTCCCCTCAATCCAAACAAACCATTAAATCCATGAAGCTTTCTATAGGTAAAATGTCTCCAGACAACCAATATCCTGTTTAGTCACCTAAGCAGCCATACTAGACAAATATGCAGTTCAGTCAATACAAATGCAAATCAAATAGACAACCAGACTCAGAGTCCAAAAAGACATGAATGATTTAAGAAAAGACACAACAAGATTACAGTTCAACTTTAAGTTGATCCAGCAGGCACAACTTTAAAGGATAATAATATTTTGCCTGTGTGTATATGTCGGTGGCTTATGCCCTTCCGGTGAAAGTCCAAGTCAACTATCAATCTTAAGAAAAGAAAATAAAGTCATTAACTTTTTTTTTTAAGAAAAAAAATTTACTTTATGTAAGAGATGAAGAACTACAGTTGTATCTAATGAAAAATTTACCTTAGATGACAAAAAGGGTGGTAAATTCTATTTTATCACACCAAGTTCATCTGTAATCGAATTTGTAAAAAAATAAAAATAAAAATAAAAACCTACAGGTTTTTGTTCAACTTGAACAAAATGAATCCATCACTAGATCAACCTCAGCTGTGAGCCAAAAAGTTTCAATTTTTGTTGAGAAACAAACCAATCTCAAGCCAATAACAACCTCCAATGTTGAAATCCCATATTACTACATAAAACACATCCTTGAATAGCCATCACAATATTTTCAATAAAGCAATTAACTAATCAAATTTCAACAAAAGAATAAACAGATGCAAATTCCATGTTCAGACGCCAAATTGGACTTCAAACCAACAATAAGAAAAATTAAAAAAAGGAATAAAAAGTTTCCACCTTTTACAAATTCAAGGGAATTCTAGCATTTTTCTCTTAATTTTTAAAAAATTTAGCAATATGCCCCTATTTCGAAACTATATAGGGGTGTGCCCTTGTTTCGATACTCGATTACCTTAAAATCGAGTTTCAATAAAATACTCGATTCATAGAAAATCAAGTTATGCCCAATAAAACTTAAAAAAAAATAATAAAAAAAAGCATGGAACTCGATTTTAAGGAAATCGAGTTTCAAAACGCCCCTATAGGGCTTTAAAACGTCAATATAAAACTTAAAAACGCTACTATAAGGCTCCATAAATATGGGGCGATTACACTCATTAAAAAAAATTTGCAGGAAAACGCCGATATAAGGCTTTAAAACATCACTATAGAGCTTAAAAACGCCACTATAGAGCTCCCTGAATATGGGGTGATTACACTTATAAAATTTTTTTTGCATGGAACTCGATTTCCTGAAACTCGAGTTCCATGCAATTTTTTTTTTTTTTTAAGTTTGATCGAGCATAACTCGATTTTCTATAAATCGAGTATTTAATTGAACTCGATTTTAGGGTAATCGAGTGTCAAAACAGGGGCACGCTCCTATATAGTTTGCAAACAGGGGCATATTGCCAATTTTTTAAAAAATTAAGGGTAAAATGCCAGAATCCTCCAAATTCAAAGACAAAACCACATACCCAAATCATAAAATCATCAACAAAAACTGAACCCCATAGCTCATAACCAATCCAACAAAGAAATATCACAACAATTTTAGCAATAACGATTTCATTAAAAAAGATTTTGAAATTACCTAAGCGACGATGGCATCGGAGTAATTAGCATCTGATAGCTCCCCAGACTTATCTAATCCCTTCACCAACGACTGTCAATACAAATAAATTAAGAATTTTTATTTTCATCTCAGAAAATTATATTATTTTAATTCCAATAATTTCACAAAATCAATAAAAGCATAAACATATTCACTAAAAAAAAAATTACAATTTTTTTTCTAATATATCAAGTAAATCACATAGCTTATTCAACTCAAAAAATATAATCTTTAATTTCCATTTAGCTTCACCAAAAAAAAATCAAAGCATAAACATGATTCAATATTAAAATATATATATATATTCATCAAGTCGTTTGAATCAATTGAGATAGTGACAAACTGACAATCAGCACCTTTGAAGCAGCCGCATGGCACTTGAAAGGGCTGCCAAAGATGGTATATTGTACTCTTGATCTGCATTTTCCTTAGTCATAAATTGTTTTAAACTCGGAACTTTTTCCTTGACATAGTCCCCAACGATTGCATATGCTTTACAAGATCACCTGCATTATTTGTGAAAAGCATGATGTGATATCTCATTCAGTGAAAAAAAATACTTCTGCAAACATGGATGTGTTTGGAAACAGAAAAACAATGAAATATTACTATATGACATAAAATTGATAAAGATCTAAGCTTTCTCTCTTTCTCTTTGTAGCATTTGAGAGGTCTCATTCGCCACATGACTAAGGAGACACTCTAGTTAATTACCATCTTTTTCAGGGTGATACTGCATAAATCCACTATAGACGGTGCTTTTGTAATTAAAATTCTAAGGAAACTATATTGAATTATTTTAAATCTATATGATGTATGAACTCATCCCACATATAGAACTATACAAACAACAAATTTATATGGTTACCATTCAAGCTACCATTACTTTATTGGACAAATTAACCTCATTCTCACCCAAAAAGGGAAACATCAATAGGGGTGCAGCATGGATCAGACAGGAAGAACAAATGAGAACATACAGATACATACAAAAATGTATTGGTGTGATTGAAAGCAAAAGAAAACCATGTGGTGCAGGAGCTTCCTAGAAATTGAGGAACCTTTGTGCAAATATATGTGAAATGAGTACCCTATATTGGAAATAGCAGCCATCTCTGAGAAGAGAGAATAAATGAGTGAGCTGATGTAGGCTGCCATGAGCAAAATAGGAATGCATATTCCTGTTACTCCATAATTGAGCTTTTATTAATTATTTAAGTATGCACGAGAATAGGAGGGGAACTTCCCGACCAACCAACCCAACTTATGCCAAAATAGGATAAAAGAGCTAGCAAAATTCAAGGTCCCTACCTAAGCCATTCTCTGTAGCACTAGATTCCAGTTTGTAAGATCATGAAAACTAATTATCATGTGAAGAGCATGTGGTGACATTTGAATATTGTTATTTCAATTGCTATGTAATAGTACCACTAAAAAACTTTGCATAAAATAAATAAATAAAATCTTTCATTTTCCATTTGTTAAAATAAAACCAAAAAGAGAAAAACCATAAGTTCCCTAAAACAGTATCAAGTCAAATATCAGACAACTTTCTCTACAAACCAGAACAAGAAGATGATGGGTGAATATAAACCTCCTTAGTTCATTTCTTTTGCTAACGACAATTCCTTTCATGTTTGATTAAATATAGTTTATGTTATATTAATCATGGGCGGCATTACTTTATGCTCAGGGGGTTCAATTGAAACCCCTAACTTGAAATTTTTTTACTAATATAATTTACCCCTGAAGATATGTTTGTACACTCTGTCTTAAATTTTGCACACCTTAACCACATATAAGCCCAGCCCAAAATCAAACAACGACATAGATCACAGGTCTCTCTAAAAGTAAAGAGAGAATGTTTGTAAGTCATAGGTGTCTCTCTTTATTATAAATTTATATTATACATATGTGAGTGTGTGTCTAATACTGATTGTGTGTGTTATTTTTTATTTTTTATTATGTTATTTGTGTGAATTGTGATGTATGTGAATGTGTGTTGTGTACTACAAATGTAATATAACTTTATATAATTTAATAGTTAGAAAATACGGAGGATTTGTTACATGTGTGTATATTATTATCAAGTTATAATAATTTTTTGTTATAAAGTTAGTGATTCGAGAACCAAAAATAGTAAAATTAGTAATTGTTTAAGCATTTTATTAGTTATGTAGATATGTATTATTTATGTATGGATGAATATGGCTGTATGGGCCAATTTAATATGATGACAATGGGTTGAGTTTTTTCATTTAATTTAAAATATTTTTTATAAAAAAATGACAAATAAATAATGACAACTTCATAAAATTAAAAAAGTTATACATACTTAATAAAATAAAATGGTCACACTTACCAACATTAACAATAAATAATGACAATTGATAATAAACTATCTTGTAATAATTTTAAAATATGAAAACTCAGAAAAAAAAAATTATAAAACTTCATATATTTGTGTTTTTTTTTTTTTTTTATAACTCAATATATTCAAATTCTTTTTTTATTATTATTAAATTTTGTTTAGTTTAAGTTTCTTAATAACCCCCTTGAACAAAATTCTTAGAGCTGCCACTGATATTAACAGTGTTATTTTGGTGTGTTTTTACTTTATTTCTTTTGTAAATTATAATTTTGAAGGAAAGCATGGAGGTCTCACATCAAAGGTCAGGACAGGGTTGGTCAGATGGTAAAAGACCCTTTCATGGCTTGGTACAATCAAAGGAGCAGATGGGCAGTAAAGAATTAACACTTAGCTTAAACAATGAGAGAGGTGTGGTAGAAGGGGATGACATTGATCTTAGCCTCAAACTTTAAGAAGGCAGCTTACCAAGAATTGCAAGTCTCATTTTCAGTGTCAGTGCCTTGAATGTTTAAGGTGTCGAAAACAGATTACTTAAGAGGTATAAAATAATGAAGCCATATGATCAAGAATTTGAGAAAAGAGTTGGGAGTAGATGGGCGACGTGTGAGAGAGACTTCCTAAACATATGAGAGAGATGTTGTCAAGTTTGTTTCTGTAATCATTAAAATTTAATAGTTTGTTTTCTTTTGTGGCTTCCATAAATTATATAGGAGATTAAAAAATAAATAAATTTGCACATGAACAAAAGTTACTAGAATGTGATTGGTTTTTAAAAATAGGTTGCTAGATAGAGACAGATTGCTGCAATGGAGATAGTAGGATGATCCAATGTGTTTGTTTTTGTAGACAAATCACAAAAGGTAGGAATTAACTCTTTTTCAAGTGTGGTTTCTCCGGGAAGAGTATAGAAAGCCCTTTTGAAGAACTTGATAAATAAGCTTGAGGTGGAGTGGGTCTCAATGCTTTAATCTGTAACCTGGTTTGGGGACCAAATTCTGAATGAAGAAAGCTTAATAAAGAATATAGGCTAGGGGGGGAGATAAGGTGATGTAGGGAACCAAGATTTTATTGTGATTCCACACATTAATTTTGTCATCCCAAAAGAGTTTACTTATGTGATGGACTGCAAATCTTCGTTACTTTTCATTCTTTCAAAGGTGATTATTATATTGAGGAAAGTACTACATACTGGAGTTCTAATCCTACTTCACTTTAAAACTCGAGATTAAGTTTTCTCCAATTAGAGGAATATGATGAAGGGAACCAAGGTTGGTAAAATTCTAAAACCCAAGGTTGATTTAGGGCCCGATCAGATTGAAATTGACTTAAGGAAGGTTTTTTTGGAAAATATAACTCTTTTATGAGCTAAATAAAACTAGTTTTAGAAAATAAAGGCCACGGAAACCCTAGGACATGCATACGTAGACACACGTATGCGTACGCATGCTCCAAACCTACGTATGCATACACAGGCATGTGTATACATACTAGGGTTCTAGAAACTATGAAAAGCAAGTTTTATACACTAAAGCTGAGGTTTGGAATGAATTCCACTTCGTTTGGGAGTCGTTCCAAACCCCCTTTTTCTCAATAGAGAAAACACAAACAACCTCAAGTCAAAGCACACAGAAAATCCTTAAAGAAAACACAAAATTCACTAGAAATAGTGAATCAAAGAGGGAGTTTTTTCACAAACAACCTCAAATCAATATTTTCTAATTAGGGCTTCTTTCTGGCTTTGATCTTTGAGTTTTGAAGTTTGCTAATCAATTTTGTTTGGTTGTAAATAGATTGACTTAAAGAAACAGTCAAAATCAAGCTTGAAAAGCTTTGTGTTTAGGGTATTCAGTTTTAACCTTTTCTTTTTCTTTTCTTTATTTTAACTCTGCTTTCTTTTTGTTTTTTGTTTGCTTATGTTTTAATATGCTTAGGTAGCCTAGGATTTAGTAGCCTTCTATTTTAAAGCATGTTAAGTTGTTAGATTTATAGTTTTTAAGTTCAACTCTATTTTTTTTGTGTTTTTGTTTTTGGGTTAGGGTTTTAGGGCGTGTATGCGTACGCATGCTTTCTACATGCATACACATACTCAAAGTATGCATACGCAAGCCCTATGTATGCGTACACATACTCAGGCCCAAAACCCTTAATTCAACCTTTTCTGCTTCTGTTTCTTTATTTTGTTTATGTCATATGCATTTGTTTTACCTTATTTTATGTTTTTAAGTTTATGTTTCTCTATTTTTTTTTTCTACATTTAACATGTTAGATTAGAGTTTCCCTTTAATGTTTTCTTTGCTTTTCCATGAACATGCATTCATATGTCCATACATTGATGCATAGGTGTTGTGATACAATAAGGTAAGCAAGGTAATGCATGCATTCACATGAACATACATTTGTCTTGTGCTTTGATAAGGGATATGAACATGCATGGTTGAATGATATATTTAGATAGCCATCACATGTTCGTTTCAATGCTTCCATGTCTATGATTCTGCCTTGGATATGATATGTTTGTTTGCTTCTGCCTTGGATATGTATGATGAGATGTATGGTAAGTGCGTGCTAGGTTTTATGTGGGTGCTATGTATGATAGATGTATGCTAGGGTTTTAGGATGCAAATGCCATGTTATATACTTAGATGGATGCTAGTGTGTATGTGTGTGAGTCTAGAATGCAATATCAAACATGCCTTTAATGAGATTAAGAAGTAAGACACAATAAATGGAAGCTGACCCACGGGTTGGGTGGGATTAGGTGTCTAACGCCTTCCTATCTCCATACCTAAACTCTGAACCTATACTCTGATAATAAGGTCAATTCTTCCACGTAAGAGGCGCTATATTTATGGTTTCTAGACTTAATCTAGGTGGCGACTCCATCTTTTCTCCACCCCAGTCCATTTGGCCAAGGCGTACTCCCCCTTTTCTCTTTTCAAGGAGAAAACGACTGCACCCACAATTTGCAATTAATTTTGTTTTTGAATTTGCGCTCTATTTGTTTTAGCATTAATGCTTTCTTAAAAATGGTTCATTTTCCAAATAGCATTTTCTACAAAACTCTCTCATTTTCCGGTGTTTGATAACGACTTTGAAAATGAGCTTGAGAATGTTTTCTAGTGTTTGGTATGAAATTTTTTTATTTATATTTCTTGTATAATTTAAAACATGTGTATTATGTAAACCAACTAATGTAATCAATATAAAAAAATAAAATAAAAAAATTTAAAAAAAAAAAAAAAGAAGAATGAATTTGGTTTTCATACTAAAATTTTGACAATACATAGATGCAATCAAAATTAGTTGTCAAATTTTCATGATTTCTACCACTCATCTTGCTCATATATATGGACAATAACGTACGTACATACATACATACATACATACATATATATATATATATATATATATATATATATATCAACTATATATCTATATATATAATTAACAAGAAAATACATCAATAATACAAATAACAATAACTTTTAATTGTCTACTCTTTTTATTGGTATACTAATCGTCTACTATAGTCAACCACAAGCCTTCAATATTAATTACTCTAAATTATGTATTTACATAATGTATTTGCATAATATATCATCACTGCATAGTATCTCCATAATTTATCTACCAATAAATGCAATTCCCTTAAACAATTATCATTCATTATATAACAATATTATTAATTTACCAAAAAGATTGTCCTATGTAAAAGCAATTTAGAGCCATATAGGCACTATGTTTAAAATTTTCATTTTTTACTTCATTCTTTCTTTCTTCTCATTTTTTTTTTTTTGGCACTTTTATGTGCGAAAAAGAAGTAACTTCTAATTGGAATCCATCAAATCGAAAATTTCTTAGAGAAAAAATAAAATCAAGCTTGAAATTCAAAGTAAAGAAATGAGATTTTGGTAGAGAAGAATGAAATAATTACCCCTACAAATCTATTCTCCTTTGCAAATCGAAGCTATTGACCGATTAGTGAGGGGGGAAAATCTAATCAGAGAACTGTGTTACAAAGAGGAAGAAAAACATGGAGAAGAGAGAGAGAGAGAGAGAGAGATCCATGGGAAGAAGAGAGACAAGAGTTTGTAACAGTGAGGGTGTGAGGAGAGAAAAAGTAAAGGGAAGAGAGAAAAAGTGAGAAAGCTTATCATGAGAGAGAGAAGGTGCCAAAAAATTATGTTTTCCACTGCTACAGATGAAGATAATATTTATAAGAGATGCAACATGTAAGAGAGAGATTTTTTTCTAAAAAAAAAATTGGAAAACAAACTATAGAAAATAAGCTTTATTTTTATTAAGGTTTTCCGTTGACCAGTTTTTTTTGTACTATCAAATACTGGAAAATGTGGAAACTATCTTTATAAAAAATTTTCCAACGAAACAGACAGAGTGTTGGTTATTAATGTTGATGATTTTTAGGGATTTGATTAGGTGCTTTCCATATTAGTATAATCCTTAAAACTATTTAACTAGCATTTTTGTAATGGTGAAGACAAATGAATTTTAATAAGACTAATTATTATGCGTTGAGAAATATCTCCTCCTTGTTTCTCTTTGTTTGGTGGTGATGCCAAACGCCCCTAGGTGGTGATGCCTAGGGTTTTCAGGCGGGTTCTAGGTGGTAAAGCCTAGGATTTGTTCTATTGTTCCTTTTGTTCCTCTTTTATCATTTATTTTCCTACTATTCTACATCAACTTGGTATTAGAGCATCCGGTCCAACTTCTAGCAAACCAAAGATAGCCAACAAACCTAGTCCTACAAACCAAACATAAATATACCCAACCACGGAAAATCACAATCCCACACAACCCATCCACAACCTGGCTCTAATACCAAGTTGATGCAGCACAAGTAGAAAATAGGAGATAAAAGAAAATTAAAAGTAACAATAGAACAAATCCTAAGCTTCATCA
This sequence comes from Quercus agrifolia, assembly GCA_029955455.1. Classification (NCBI taxonomy): domain Eukaryota; kingdom Viridiplantae; phylum Streptophyta; class Magnoliopsida; order Fagales; family Fagaceae; genus Quercus; species Quercus agrifolia. The sequence continues at coordinate 41,016,194 of JARQAD010000002.1, read as the reverse complement.
CTGAGAACCTCCTGCAAACCCTAGGCATCACCACCAAACAAAGAAAACAAGGAGGAGACATTTCTCAACTCATAACAATTAATCTTATTCGAGTTAATCTATCTTTCACCATTACAGGAGTACTAGTTAAATAGGGTTTTGGGGATTACACCAATATGGAAAACATCTAATTTAAATCCCTAAAAACCCTCAATATTAATAACCAAATTTAAAAACAATATTAGTTGCAAATTAAAACATAAAATCTTGGTTCCCTGCATCATACTCCTTTGGTTGGAAAAAACTTGACCTCGAGTTTTAAAGTGAATTAGGATTAGAACTCCAGTATGTAGTACTTCCCTCATTATAATAATCAACTTTGGAAGCATGAAGAAAAATGAAGATTTGCACTCCATCACATCAATAAACTTTTTTTGGGATGACAAAATCAAAGTGTGGAATCACAATATTATCTTGAACCACAAGAAGCACCATGGTATCCACTCTCTCCACTTTAGAAAACTGTTTGTCTTTATGCACCATGAAAGGCTGATCAAAAGAAAATTCATCAACTTCCTCGTCATGTGCACCCTCTAATGTTACACTTCCTTATGGAACATTCTTAGGGGCGGCATTACCTTAAGGCCAAGGGGTTCAAATGAACCCCATGACCTGGCCAATTTATATATATATATATATATATATGGTTTTTAATAATTTTTTTTGAGCCCTTAGAATAAAATTTTGAACCCCCGGCCCTAAATTTTGTTTAAACTCAGTTGATATAAGTTTGAATATGATTATTTTATTGCTACTTTCACAATATTTTCACAATAATTTAACAATAAAGGTTAAGTGGCAAGTTGTAACTGGTTTTTACCAAAATCCACAACTAACATAACTTTTTTCCTACTTTTAACAACTTGCTGCCTAAATTTTGGTGAAAGTGGTGTCAATAACACTACTCTTAAAATATTTGTTTGATAAGAAAGAAAAAAAATGTTTCAAATTTTTGCTCATTCGTTATGAAAAAAAAAAAAAAAGTTGTTACAACCAACTTTTTTCCTAGGACTTTGGCTTACTTTTCCATTGACAGCATAATAAAGTTGTTTTTCCTACACTTTTCTACTTCATCAACAAAAAAGTTCACCACATTACAACCAACAAATCTATATCTATATCTACGATTCTTTCATCATTCTCTCTATCTTTCTTTTTCTCTTCTATGTTTTCTTAGTTTCTCTCTCTATTTGATCAAGTAGTTTGATAAATACTCTATAGATTTCCAAATCCAATAACTATTTTAGTGCTTGCTCCAATTTCAAGAGATTGACCATATGTATGGTTAATCTAGAACTAATTTCATGAGATTCTCAAATTTGTTTTCTACTGCAGTGTATTTGTGCTCTATTTCTATGAATTTGTGTTCTACTTCAATGGAAGATAGCAATGGAGTGAACTTAGGACTAGAATTTGGCCAAAATGGCCAAATACCATTGTTTACCAAAATATATACCAATCTACCATTATTTTGGAAATATGTAGGGATCTACTACTAATAAGGAACTTGAGTTTGACGAAATCGAGTTCCACTTGAGATTTCCACCGTCGTAGTGGCTAAGCTAGAATTTTGCAAATTAAAAATGCTACCTTAAACTTGATTTCATGAAAGTCAAGTTCTGTGTTGAAAAAAATCAAGTTTATAAGACTCAGGTTAACCTATGTAACTACATACCCAAGTTTATAACACTCGAGTACCATGTTATATGCCCTACCCCATCTGCCACTCTCAATCTCACTCTTAATCTCGCTCTCATTCTCACTCTCGCTCTCAATCTCACTCTCAGACTCAATCTCATTCTCAGTCTCACTCTCACTCTTGTTCTTAATTTCACTCTCACTCTCACTCTCCCTCTCACTCTCACTCTCAATCTTAGTCTCACTCCCAATCTCTCTCTCACTCTCAGTCTCACTCTCACAATTTAGTGACCCTCTCCCGGCTGACGCCACTAACTTGCGAGTGGAGCGGTACGCTTGGTATTACATACTGGAGATGTTGGGAGGTATTTTGTTTATGGACAAATCTGGCGAACAGCTCTCAGTCATGTATCTACAGTTTTTCAATCCAATTAGCAATGGCAAGAAGTATAGACGGGGTAGTGCAGCACTAAGTTGGCTACATAGACGCCTCTATAAGGCATCAAAGAATACTATGAAACAAATTGGCAGTGTACTACTATTGGTGCAATTGTGGGCATATGTTGGGTTCCCACACATATGTCTGGTGATGAGGCATCCACAGCAGGCACTGCCCCCCCTCTTCAGTCCACTTACTATTAGGTATGTAGGCTTTTGTATACTTACTGTTTACATATACAGTACTTTTCTTCATGGGGATTATATAAGTAACTAATATGAATGTTATGTCTGTGTTATTTGCTAGATGGACATAGGCTTAGTGTAGGTCATGTATGCATTTTGCTAAACGATTTTTGAGAGTTTTTGGTTGAACTTGGGTGACTTCTAGCTAGCATTGTGACAGTTTTTGATGATATATCTATTTGAGGTTGTCTTTCTCTTTCAGCCTTATGTGCAGAATGACTTCCAATGATAAATCTATTTAATGCTTAAATTCAAAATTGTGTTGCCTAAGGTAAAGTAAAAATCTTTTTTTTTTAAAAGATAATAAATTTTAATATCTTTTTGTAATTTTTTTCTCTATATAAATCTATTTGGTTTGGCTAATATTAATTCTTCGACTTGTTCTTCGAATTATGTGGTCAATTTGTATTTATCTAAGTAAATTGAAGCTATTAGGTGATTCTATTGTTAAGTGAAAATGCAATAATGTATTTGATAAAGTAGATTCTATTGTTTTACGCTATAATTTCATATTATTGACAGTGTTTAATTTATTTGTAAATATATTTTATAGTTTTAAATGTCTACTAAAAATTACTAATTAACTGTAAGAAATGCCCTATTTAATGTTTTCATTTTAGGCATTAAACTATATTAAGTTACCTTAAAGCCTATAGGTATGGAAATTGGATCGTATGGTTTTAGAAATTACACAATGCGCAATGCACAACACACAATGTGACATGAGAAATAACATAAAGATTCACGTAGCATTACATGACAAAGTCCAAACTTGATTAAAACTTGTTGTTATTAATACACCTAACATGTAAGGTAAACTACACGATGCACATACACAATGCACAATGTGACATGACAAATGAATTATGTGTTCACGTGGCATTACATGACAAACTTCGTACTCCAATAAGAGACATGACATCTTTGTTAAAGTACGATGCAATGTGTGCCATGAGAAATGCAACGAAGGTTCACATGGCATTACATGACAAAGTCCAAACTCCAATAAAATATGTCGTTATTGATAGACATGACATCCTTATAAAATGTCATTACCACACTCAGTTGACATGATAACACAAACACAAACTTTGACGCTAATGACCTAAAGATGTGCTCATAAATTTGCCAAATACGTAAATGGTTTGTTTCAAACCCAATACTAACTAAGGTTGAATTGGAAATGAGTTCCAATGCTTCAAAATCACATCATGTAGTGAGAAAAAGGTTTGGATCTACTTCCACATGTGCATCATCAAAAACGTCATTAGAGCCACTACCAATGACATACACCAATCACTATGGGCTAACATGGATTGGAAGCAAGAGAGATTTTGTTAGCGCTCCAATATACACATATGACAGACTTGGTAGTGTCAGACACATCATGATCGGCGAATCTAGACAACTAAGTGCAAATAACACCACCATAGAAGAACAGTCATGGTCAAAGCTATATGAGAAACGAAGTGAGTTGGAGGTGTATTGTAAGTGGCACTGGTTAAGAGTTCCAAAAGCAAGTTCAACAGAGTTACCTAGAGAGGAATCAACAAATGTACTTGCACGCCTTGAAAGGGAGAACAATCAAATGCAACGGAGGCTAGACCGTTTCCACACAATCCAAAAGGCTAGAAAACATCTTAAAGGAAAAGCACAAGAGCGAGTCATCAAGTCCATTAACGAAATTAAAAACTTAGACGATGACAAAGATATTTCAGACTTCTCAAATTCAAGCAATGACAATTTCTAAAAATTTCTACCTACCAACATAAGACGTTGTTGATGTGTAACAAAAGGTTATCATTCATGCTGAAATTTTTTAAACAGTTGTTGTGCTAACTATGACAATACCTTCTACAAGGTTCTATCCATTGTCATTTGCATTTTGCACGGAGAATTTATGGGAACTTATCTTTCATTATTTATGTCTTGTTGGGTTGCATTTTAATGTTATCTACTAATTAAAACAATAGTCAAAGTTTCCTACATAACATTGAGTTATATAGGTCTAAATTAAAGTTAAATTATTTAAATGACAGATGATGTTTATTCAGTAATATGAAAGATTAGTTCTCACCTATAAACATCCAAACTTGAATTGAATACATCCTCCAAATAACCTGAAATTTTTTTTTTCACCAATACTGGATATTTGCATCAACGTTAACAACAAAAATTAAATTAAACCCAATGGCCACTTCAGAATCTTATCTTTTTTTTTTTCTTTTTCTTTTCTTTTTGTTTCTTTGTTTTTTCAGTTAAATCATAATGGATCGTTTGGTATATCCCCACATATTTGCAAAAATTGATTTTTGCATCAACTACATATTTGAATCAAGGTTTTCAAGAAAATTTAAATATGATGGATCAAAATTTTTGACAGAAGACAAACTAAGTCACAGATGTGAAATTTTTGTTTCAAGTGAGATCAGAGGAAGAGACTACTGAGTTACAGAATCACTCACAAATGTGGGGTTTGTGTTTCAGGTATGTACTTACATACTACTTGAGTTTAGAACTCGAGTATATACTTAGATGGTACTCGAGTTTAAGGAGCTTGAGTACTGTGTAGTTTTCTAATTATAATACTCGATGATCAAGTCCTCGAGTTATGTCAACATATAACTTAAGCTCCACAAGCTCGAGTTTAGGGTGGAATTTTTAATTAAAAAAATTTTAGCTCAACCACTACCACGGTGGCAAACTTAAGTGGAACTCGAGTACCATGTAGAACTCGAGTACCTAAATAGTGGTAGATCCCTACATATTTCATAAACAGTATTAAATTGCAAATTATTTTGAAAAACGGTGATATTTGGCCATTTTGGCACTAGAATTTGAACCAAAGTTCACCTTGAGCTTAAGACCAGATTTTGAACAAAAATTCACCTTAGGCTTGGGACTAGAATTTGAACAAAAAGTCACATTAGGCTTAAAACTAGAAATTATTTGAACATTCATCTCATCTTCAAATTGAGATACATGGCTAGGTGCAAGTCTATCCCAATATTGCTGTGGCTCTTGATTTTTTGAATTATCTCAAAAACACGTGACAAACTTATTGATGAAAAAGGTAGCACGTTTACAACCCTAAAACAATTCAAAAAACTCAACAAAATAAAAGAGGAAGCGAAGAGCGAAACTAATGGCACTGAGGGGATTACAGCGGCGCTAGGCAAAAGTGACAGCGTGAGCTTCATGTCCAATGGTACAGTGGTGTTGCAGAATCATCAAGTGGGTTGTGGGCTTGACGGTGTCGTGGGTTAGCAGTAGAGATTTTTGGGTTGAGTTTTTGGCTGGTGGGGTTCTCGGCTACTAGTAGGTGAGGTGTTTCTGTGGCGGTAGAAGGTGGTTTTTTTCAATGGTGTGGTGGATGGGTTTTTGGCGGTGGAAAACACAATGACTTTTTTTTCGGTTTGGGTGAGCAGATCTAGTGGTGGTCGGAGTTTGTGGGGGTGTGGTGGTTGTTTACACTTGTACAAATTTGGAGTGGGTTTGAAAGGATCGGACGCTCTGATACCAAGTCGATGCAGAACATATAGGAAATAGGAAATAAAAGAGGAATAAAAGGAACAATAGAACAAACTCTAGGCTTCACCACCTAGAACCTACTTGCAAACCCTAGGCATCTTGGCATCACCACCAAATAGAGAAACACCACCAAACAGAGAAAAAAAGGGAGGAGACATTCTTAACTCACAACAATTAATCTTTATTCAAATTCATCTGTCTTTCACCGTTAAAGAAGTGTTGGTTAAATAGTTTTAGGGATTATACTAATATGGAAATCATCTAATCAAATCCCTGAGAATTGTCTATATTAATAACCAAATTCAAAATTCCAATGCAAAAACAAAATTAATTGCAAATTAAAAAATAAAATCTTGGTTCCTGCATCATATTTTTTAGGAATTTGATTAGATGCTTTTCATATGGTGAAGACAGACAAGTTTGAATAAGATTAACCTTTATGAGTTGAGAAATGTCTCCTCCTTATTTTCTCTATTTGGTGGTGATGCCAAATGCCCTTAATCCTTAGATGGTGATGCCTAGGGTTTGCAGGCAATTCTAGGTGGTGAAGCTTAGGATTTGTTTTGTAGTTACTTTTATTTCTCTTTTATCTCCTATTTCCTACTTGTTCTGCATCATAAGGTCTGGTGTAATAGTGATGCAGACACGAGGTACAAGCCCCCAATTACACGCACGCACGTATAGAAGGAAAAGCAAAAAGAAGACGGCCCAACCTGTGGCCTTATGGATAGAGCCTATTAGTTATTGGGGTTGAGACTAAGCAAGCCCGAGCATTTAATAATTATGGTTTCTTTATGCATTTATATTGTTAGCTATTTAAGCACTTTTTCTAATTATTGTAAGACAGTTTTGAGAATTATTAAAAACGTGTGTTTTCTTTACATTGGTGCTGACTCTAGTTTTGCTTGGTACTGACTCCAAGCAACCCTTAGGTGCTGACTCCTAGGATTTATCTTTTTGTTCTATTGTAGGTGTGGTTGTCCTACGTCAGTTTTGGTATCAAAGCAGACTTCCAGTCTATACAACACAACCGTAGACAACCAATTGAAAGCAAAACCATCAAAAGAGAAAGCCAGCCAAATATGACGGTGCCTTTCAAGTTTTTGCCCCATGAGATCTTGAACAAGCCCAAACCAGCCCTGGCAATCCGTATATACCCCGCAACCCCATGAGTTTTTCACCCCCAAGCCAATAGAGAAGCCAGCGATGCCTCCCAAGCCAATGACCACCATCCGTGCCCGCCTCTGATCACAGAACCCCACAACCCACCCAAAAAAAAAAAAGTGACCCACGTCGAGACCCATCGTCAACCTAAACCCACCGCTGCTAAGATTGACGAGCCACTGCCGCTGCCAAGACCTATGCCGAGACCCATCGTCACCCCAACCCACCACCGCTGAGATTGACGAGCCACTACCGCCGAGATTGCTGACCCATCGTCGCTGCCAGGGCTCGAGACAAGCCACCACTAATCCTCCATGTTCGTGTTGCCGCTATGCGTGCCTCCTTCGTGCCGCTGCCCGGCGTCGAGTCTCCAACGCCGGCCAAAGACCCTCATCGCAGAGACAACCTCTATTTCCAGTTTAATTTCTTTTGAGTTTTGTTAGTCAGTTTTGATTTTCTATTCTCTAAGTTTATCATTTTTGACTTTGTACTTTGTCATTTTCATTATAAAAAAAAAAGGAAAAGAAAGAAATTATTATTACTACTGTGACAACCCATTGTATGTATTGGGCCTTAAATTATTCTCCACATGTCCATTTGTCCAAGTTAGATCCATTCACTTGAGGAGCCAAGCCCGTGACTATCTAGTGCAATAAGTTGGCCACTGACTAGGGTACAACTCTTACTCTCTTTTGGTGGGTTCAATTTTGTCTCATTGAAAAATATTATCTTTATATTTTTTATGTGCATATCCCCACCATACTCAACTGGCCTACCCATTTTGTGCTCAAGTTAGCTATTTTATTATTTGGGCTATCTTTCAATATTGTGAACACTGTCACTACTTGACTGCAATTTATTCCTTTGATTCATTGATCTAATCTCTACATGCACTCTTGCTTGACCTTAATCTTACATTGAGAATTGGTTACTTGAACTTTTGTGAATCTCAATTGCATTCATAAATATAGGTGCATGCATCTACAGTGGTCACATCATGTCACACTCTGAACATCAATCCACTTCTGAGCCTAGGCCCTCCTTAGAGCAAACCATAGAAGACCTAGCAAAAAGTGTCCATAATTTACTGGATAGGGTTGAGTGAATTGAAGCATCTCAAAGAGAAACCATTAACCATGAAGGAGATAACATGCTTAGGCAGAATAACCACGGTTACTTTAATAGGGCTCCAAACTTTGAACATGATCACTATAATCATAGTGGCCCTAGGGATTATGATGATAGGATGTCCAAGGAAAAGATAGAAGCACCCACCTTTGATGGCTGCCTAAACCCATGGGTTTTCATTGATTGGTTACGTCAGATGGAGAAATTCTTTGACTATTACCATTGGGCTAAGAATAAGAAAGTGAGGTATGACAGGATGAAGTTAATTGGAAAAGCCGACCTTTTCTGGGAAGACCTTGAGGATACCCTTAGGCGACGGCATGAGCCCTCCATTACTGATTGGCTTGAGATGAAGGATGCACTCTCAAGGAATTATCTTCCTCCAACCTATAGGAGCTCCCTCCTTGAGGAATGGGATCGCCTAAAGCAAGGCATTGCTCTTATGGCTAAATATATAGAGAAGTTCAAGGAGTTCAAGAGACAAATTCGAATAGTCGAGGAAGAGGTTGTCACACTCAATAGGTTCAAGAAAGGTTTAAATACTAACCTACCAAGAAAGATTATCACCCAAGGAGTCACTACTTTAAAAGAAGTATATGACCTCGCTAGGAATTGTGAATTAGCATCCAAATCTATCTTTTGGCGACGTTCTGAGCTCTGGAATGTTCCTGCCAACCCTCAACCTTTTGGTAGCAAATCTAGACTTGCCTTACACCCTAAGGTCAACACCAATAGCACCCCAATAGAAAAAGAGGACAAGGGAAAAGGTGTGGTCAATGAGCCTTCAAGATTAGGCTCTCGCCTCCAATGCTTCAAATGCAATGGGGTTGGACACATGATAGCTAGATGTCCCTCTAGGACCCTTGTCATTCAAGAGGATGATGAAAAGGTAGAAAATGTTGAGGAGCTGGTGTATGATCCAAATGTTGAAGAAACACAAGATGTTGAGGCAGAATGGGAAGATGATCCTAGCTACCTCGCATGCATTAGAGCCATTTCTCCCCAGATTGATGACTTTAAGGACTTTGGTTTCCCTAGGGTGGATGTGGTAAGGTGTGCTTTGACAGAGCAAAGAGACACTGATGATTGGCGAATGAGTGCCATCTTCCAAACTTACACTAAGTGTGGAGACAAAACTTGTAAGGTTATTATAGATAGTGGGAGTTGCATTAATGCGGTGTCCTCTAACGTTATTTCCCACCTAGGCTTGAAATTAACCCCTCACCCTTACCCATATAAAGTTTCTTGGGTGGATACTTCCTCCATAGCCATAAAAGAAAGATGTGTTGTCCCACTTCAATTCCTCACCTACAAGGCCGAAATATGGTGTGACGTAATTCCCATGGATGTAGGGCATATTATCTTAGGTAGGCCTTGGCTTTATGATTTGGATGTCACCTTTCATGGCGGATCCAATTCTTGCTCATTTATGTTTGAAGGTAAGAAGATTGTGTTCAATCCTTTGAAACCCAAGCTAATCGACATGAGCAAGAAGATAGAAGCACCAAAGGCAAAAGGCCTGAACATCATAAGCCCAACGGCATTTGAAAGGGTAGCCGTTCAAGAATCCATTATGTTTGTCTTAGTTGCCAGGGAACTTCATGGGGAGACCCATGAGGAGCAACCTGAAGAAGTGAAATTAGTGCTCCAGGAATTTAAGGATGTTTTCCTTGAGGAACTCCCCGATCATTTACCGCCCATGCGTGATATACAACACGCCACAAATTTTGTGCCCGAAGTGACCCTACCTAACTTGCCTCACTATAGGATGAGCCCTGTAAAGCATGCCGGGTTGCAAAGGCAAGTAGAACTACTTAGAAAGGGTTTTTTTTTGTGAAAGCATGAGTCCTTGTGCAATCCTTGCACTCTTAACTCTAAAGAAAGATGGAACTTGGAGGATGTGTGTTGATAGTCATGTCATCAACAAGATCACTGTAAAATATCATTTTCCCATCCCTCGATTGGATAACATGTTGGATATGATGGCTGGAGCAACAATAGACTTGAAAAGCGGCTATCATCAAATCAGGGTTCGTTCTGGTGATGAGTGGAAAACTGCCTTCAAGACGAAGGATGGTTTATATGAGTGGATGGTCATGCCTTTTAGATTGTCCAATGCTCCTAGTACCTTTATGAGAGTGATGACTCGAGTGCTCAAGCCTTTTATGGGGAAATTCTTGGTTGTGTACTTTAATGACATCCTCATCTATAGTAAGTCTAGGGAGCAACACTTAGACCACATAACTCAAGTTTGTACTACCCTTAGGAAGGAGATCTCAAGAAGTGCTCTTTCTTCACCGATAGAGTCGTCTTCTTAGGTTTCATAGTATCCTCTAAGGGAGTTTCTGCCGACGCCCAAAAGGTTCAAGCGATTGTGGAGTGGCCCAAGCCCAAAAATATCCGTGAAATTCGAAGCTTTCATGGACTCACTTCCTTTTTTTGCCAATTCATCAAGGGGTTTAGCACCATTATGTCCCCCATCACTAACTGCATGAAACAAAGGGAGTTTTTTGGACTAAATATACTGCTAAGGCTTTCAATGAGGTAAAGCAAAAAATGACTAAGGCACCTATCATGAGTCTCCCTGATTTTACCAAGCCTTTTAAGGTGGAATGTGATGCCTCAGGTATTGGTATAAGGGGAGTACTTAGTCAAGAGCGCCACCCAATTGCTTATTTCAATGAGAAGTTGAATGATGCTAAGCAAAAGTACTTCATATATGACAAAGAGCTCTTTGGCATTGGCGCCATTACCTACTGTCTCGAGAATTTGTTATCTACTTTGATCACGAAGCTTTGCACTACCTCCATTCCCAAAAGAAGCTGAATTTTAGGCACGATAGTTGGGTTGAGTTTCTGCAACGCTACTACTTTGTGGTGAAACATAGGGTGGGAGTTGAGAATAAGGCTGCTGATGCACTAAGTCAAAGGGTGTCTTTGCTATCCGTCATGAGTGTTAAGGTTACTGGGTTTGAATGACTCAAGGATGAATATGAGTCATGCCCAGATTTTGGGGAGCTCTACATTAGCCTAAGTAATGCCTCACGGCCAATCCTGGTTTATCATACCCTTCAAGATGGTTATTCGTTCAAAGCCAACAAGTTATGTATCCCTCGGTCTTCAGTGAGAGAGTTCCTAGTTTGGGAGATACATGTGGGAGGCCTTGCGGGTCATTTTGGCCAAGACAAAACAATTGAGGAAGTGGAATGTCAATTCTATTGGCCTGGTCTTAAGAGGGGCGTTGCCAAGATAGTTGGTCAGTGTTGTACCCGTCAACTGGCCAAACATCGCAAGCAAAACACTGGCCTATACACGCCTTTACCTGTGCCAAATTGCCCGTGGCAGGATGTAAGTATAGACTTTGTGTTAGGTTTGCCCTGCACCTTTAGGAAGCATGATTCCATTTTAGTAGTTGTTGATCGCTTCTCTAAGATGGCTCATTTTCTACCATGTTCTAAGACCTCTGATGCTTCTAAGATTGCAAAGCCCTATTTTGATGAGATTGTCAAACTTTATGGTCTTCCTAAAACCATAGTGTCTGATAGGGATGTTCGCTTCATGAGTTATTTTTGGAAGACCTTGTGGCATTTAGTGGGCACTAAATTGAAATTTTTCATGGCATTTCATCCTCAAACTGATGGTCAGACTTAGGTAGTTAATCGTAGTCTAGGCAACCTCCTTCAATGTCTAGTGGGTGAAGCCAATCGGAATTGGGATTCAATTCTTCCTATAGCCCAACTTGCATATAATAACTCTGTCAATAGGTCTATAGGCACTAGTCCTTTTAAGGTTGTGCATGGATAGCCCTTAGATCTTTTGCCCATGTCCCCACATGTTAGGATTTCTGAATCTACTGAGGCATTTGCACGACATATTCATGATTTGCATAATGAGATTCGCAAAAAAATTCAGGTAAGTAATTCTCAATATAAATTTCATGCTGACTCTCATCGGCGTCATATAGAGTTTTAGGTAGGGGATTATGTCATGATTTGGATTTGACCTGAACGGTTTCCCTCTGGGACCGTTAAGAAATTGCAAGCTCGTAGTGCTAGACCATTCAAGGTATTCCTGATACCCCTTTTGATGAGTCTTTGCCTAATCCTATTGATGCCCCTATTCCCACCCCTTTACCCTTAAATTTGTCATATGCACATAAAGAATCTATTGATGCTATTTTAGATGAGCAGATTTTTTCTACCAGGGATGAAGGAGCTCACCGTTTCCGAGTTCGATGGCGAGGGAGACCAGATTCTGATTGCACATGGATTACTCGAGATGAGCTACAGCGACTAGATCCTGACTTGCTAGAGTACTATCAGAGCTCTTTAGATTTCCACTCGACGAGGTTGAGTTCTTCTCACCTGGGGGGAGTTGGTGCGGACACGAGGTCCAAGCCCCCAATTACATGCACGTATAAGAGGAAGAGCAAAAGGAAGATAGTCCAACCTATGGCCTTATGGATGGAGCCTATTAGTTATTGGGCTTGTGCATTTAATAATTAGGATTTCTTTATGCATTTTTATTGTTAGCTATTTAAGCACTTTTTCTGATTATTGTAAAACAGTTTTGAGAATTATTAAAAACGTGTGTTTTCTTTACACTGGTACCGACTCCAGTTTTGCTTGATGCTGATTCCTAGGGTTTATCTTTTTGTTCTATTGTTAGTGTTGTTGTCCTATATCAAATAACAAAAGGGAACTTTAAGAATATAATTAAGAACGGTTTGATCTTTTGCAGATGGGGTATTCCTCTATTAGATGATAAAGCTCAAGTGAAATTATTTTTATATATGTGGTCTGGCTATGGATAATAATTGATTTGTTTCCTTCTGATAGGCTTAAACAGTGTTAACAAAAGGTTGATGTAAGACTATGTGTTCTTTTTTTTGGTTGTTTAGTTTGATTTTCTGTGTGGTTAGTAGTGTTGGACTATTGTGCGTTTGTAAACTTTTCAGTTTGTTAATAAAATTCTTATTCATAAAATACATATATATATATATATATATATATATATATATATATATACATACAAAGAGAGATATTATCATCACAACATTGTGAATATTTCATTCAAATACATATTTATTCATTCAATAATGCTAGAGACAACAAATTTCACATCTCATTGAGGCGGCAAATTGTGATTATAACAATATCACTTTCAAATCAAACTACCAATTAATGCAACATTACTTTCACTAGGACCACAAACATCATTTTTATTGTACACCAATTACAGTTTGTCACCTCAGCCGTTATGAAAAATGTTATGACATTTGATTTATTGTATTTTCTTTTGCATCTGCAGAAGCACTTTTTTTGCCCTGGAGCAGTATAGCAAGTACTAACTCAGGACCATCCAAAAAAAGTAGTGAGAACATAAATGAGCAGCAGTGATAAGGGGTACAGAAGATATGCTAGGATACTTGTCCAGAAAGGGAATTTGGTGCGGAAGCAGGTGAATAGTCCCATCGCTGTGCAGATAAGTAGAACAACCAAAATTTCAGCGGAGACATCCCATGACAAATCTCGTATGTAAACAAGGGCCAAGAAGATGGATAAACCCATCATGTTGTTCATGAATATTCCATTATAAATCTGCCAAAAACCTTCCGGGTGTCAAATAAATATGATCTAAAATAATGAAGACCAACTTAGGTAAATGCCACAAAGCAAAACAAGGAACTCGTTGCAAAATGCAAATACTATTTAAACCACATGGACAGGATTAATTTTCAATGGAGATATAACCACCTGATTAAATCATAAAGATATGACTTTCTGATTGACTTATCAAAAAAAGTATTGAACTTTCTGATGAGAATATAAGATGTAAGCAGCACCATTGTACTAGAAATGAAACTAGGAATTGTTATCTCATAATCAAATGAAAAGATGAGGTTGGGGGAGAAGTAAACCTCAGAGAAGGTTAAGGAGATAGCTTTTTCAGTCTTCTGTCTGGCAGAAGTAATTGCTCTTAGTGTCTGTCTGTAGTTCAAAGCCAAAGGTATCACAACATATGATACCAAAAATGATGGGATGTTTACAGCAGTAGAAAACTCTTGGAGAGTTTGCATAAGGGGTTGTGCAAGCAAAACAGTGATAGCAGTTCCAAGAATCAATAGAAAAGCTGCCTTAATGTAGTTCAACCATGATTTGTTAGTTCCTTTACTTTCCTTTTTCTGAGCCAGTAGCCTCTGTTGCTCATCGGTTGATTTCTGCAATTGTGTCTTAAGGATCAAGGCAGTATTATCCAATTATATATTGTGCCTAGTGTTAAAACAGATCTAACCATTTTTCAATCTTTTACCTTTGAATTGCTGTTAGAAAACTTTGGCTTGTCATGACCTTGATTGTTGGCAGGGTGCTGAGCCTTATTAATCCATTTTGAGACCCCTTTAATGAATTCAGTCTCAGTTATATGAGAATCCCCAGGGATATCAAACTCCTCCATCACCATTGCTTCATAGTCATCCTCATTCAAACCTACTTCTTCTATTTGTATTCCTAAGATTAATGCTCTCAATTCATTAGGCAATATATGGTTGTCATTATTCTTGTCGATTTTGTGAAAAAGGCTGCAAATATATGTAGTGACTAATTGATAAGATAACAGAAATCCTTGAAAATATAGGTGGCTAAAGAACCTTAAAGTAGTACTTAACAAGCTTACTCTCTTATAATTGTTACGTCAGGTCTGCCACTACCAGTGAGAAGACTCGGTAGTAGGTTTTTCTGCACATGCTTGCGCATCAGATATTCGAGTCTCCTACTCTGAATCCATGGCTCGAACACCTGCACCATTTTTTTTTGTAAAGGAAAAAAATTACCCATTTATTTCATTAATAATTTAACGTGCTATTGGTATTAGAGCTCGTAATCCTGAGTTCGAAGCATGTTTCCGCTTTACCTCTCATTTATTAAGTTTAAAATCCTACATGTTAGGACTCATTTACTGGGGAACATTTCTCATGCTAATGTAATTTTATTTACCTGATAGGTGAAGTAGAGGAAGAGGAAGGCTAGGGTAACAATGAGAGAAACTATGACTACAATTCGTCTCCCTGAAGATGAATTGAGAACTTTTGCCATTTGAAGAATGAGAAATGGGATCATGGATACAATCATTACTCTTGAAGTATGGTAGGTTTCAACGTCAGTGCTAACACCATAACCTGCATCACACACACATACAAAGGCACATCAATTACATTGAACAAAGATGTTTTATATTAGTCAGAGAAGAGAGAAGAGGAAAACCAGATAAACTGAATGGTCTCTTATTTTCCACGTCTGATGAATCCGAAGGCTGTGAAAGATCATAGCTGCCGAAAGCAATAACAGAACCCCAGATTAATGTAAGAAGCATGATTGTTGATCCTGCAAGTAAACTCATTCCCATTTTTGCTTGTGCTTCAATAGTGTCTGTACTTGCTGTCACTCCAGTCACTACAAACAAACATATACTCAAATATATGAGATTGGAGTTTCTGGAACAATTTGAACCAGGATATTTGGCTGATATCATACTAATCAACTTGCAAGTTACTACTATAAAAGTTCTAGTTAATACAAAACAGCGCCATTTATTAATTTATGTGGCCCAACAACAAAAAGGAAGAAATAACTAGAGACTGGAGATGAAACTGTTGAGTAATTTCTGTACAAAATGATCAATAACAATGAATGATATGTATGTGTATTAGGAAAAAGAAATACTTAAATCCGTCTACTCGAGTACCATAAATAAGGATGTATACTTGAAAAAAAAAAGGTAGAATTAATAGCATTGTCTGAAAGAGTTTTTCATTTTCACTGAAGATTGAAACTTAATTGGTGAATTTATTACCACTTAAGACCATAGCTTGAGAGCTAGGTGAGTACTACATGTAAAAGTTAAAAATAAATAAAAAATTTCTACACTACCCTCTCACATGACATCATAGATTATTAGGTTTAGCTTTCAGAGAAATATTTTTGAAAGAAAGACGTGTGAAGAGATATTAATTCCTTAATAATAAAATATCTATATAATTAAATTCCATGTTGACTCAATAAGAGAAAGGCAGAAAAGAAAAGAGAAAAAGGGTAAAATAAAAAAGTACAATCATGGTAATTTAATATTAATCATCCATCATATTACATATATGTTAGACTTGTTTATTTGCTTTATTTTTCCCGTCTCAAGTAATTATTTTAGATCCTGTTTATTTAAGTTTATAAGCTGCATTAGTTTTTAATAAACTTTTAGATTTTATAGTTTTTAGGTATTGCTGTATTTTACTTAACTTATTTTGTAAGCTAAATTAACCAATCTGCTTTATTAAATATCTAAAATTATTCTTTAAAAAAATATATCTAAAATGAATGGACACTTATTTGACTTGGAGAAGTAGAGAGAAAGTAACTAATCTTGTAATTATATCAACTTTTGCAGAAAAAATAAATAAATAAATAAAAATCGTACTTATATAAGTTATAAGTACATGTTTGTTTGAAGAAATAACTAGTATCAATTTCAATTTATTCCTCCCCAGTCAAATTATTTATTTGTTAATAAGAAACGATTGCCACTCGAGGCATTCCTTTGGGAGGTAGGATTGAACTAAGGCTTGGGTAGGTCTTAAGTTAAATTTTTACTAAATTGGAAAAGAATATTTAAAGTGTAGGGTAAACAAAGTTTAATTGGAAAAAAAAAAAAAAAAAAAAAAGATATAATTTATTCAAAATTCTGACTTATATGTTACTGTGTATGTATATAGCAACCATTTAAAATAAAAAAATCCATTTTAGTATTAAAAACAAAAGCAATAAAAAGAAATTAAGGACTAATAGTAATAATTAACTAAAAAAGGCACTAGGGAGAAATAGAGAGACACAAAAATATTGTGGATTATTGTTAGATAAAACGCATTGTTTCTCTATTACCAAAATAAAAGACCTAAGATTGACAAAGTATTTGTAAGAGAGAGAAAGATAAATCTAAAGGGCCGCTACCTCCATCATACTAGTCTCCCACCACCATTAAGAAGTCAAAACCCCAACGGTTAATTTTTTTTTCTTTTTTCTTTTTTGTTTTTAAATTAAGGACTTAAATATTATTTAGCTTTGGGTAATTTAGTTGGATAGCTTTTGTTGTGGGTATATGAGTAGAGAGAATATTTTATGCACAATATAAAGCCATATTCTACCATGATTTTAAATCATTTTTAAGACACATGCATATGCACTTGCCCACACCGTATCTTAATGTCGCACTATCAATGAGTGAAAGACGGTGAGAGAATCGGGTATACTTTCATTTCATGGTATGCAATCTGTGAACACAACACAAATTAGTTAATTTTTATGGTACTTTTGCATTTATTTTAGGTTTCATGATTTAAAAAAAAATTAAAAAAAATAATCTTTATTTAAGGAGGCTACAGATGTGTAATGAAGCTACTAAACTAATTTTTAATATCTCAAAATATATATGTTTTTTTATTCTAATTTAGTTTACTCTTTCTTTATAATATATGTATAATATTCTCTGAAACCATCTTATATAAAATATAACAAAATTATCTATGTATAGCACGGGTAACTTACTAATGGTGCTAAATTGCATTTTCCCAATTCAATAGGATTAGCATCAGCTGCATAACAAGAGAGCCAAAATCCATACGGTTCAGCTTAGTCCAAGTACCCCTTGGGCATATAATTAGGCTTCTCAATAGAAATAGAACTCGGCCTAGAGAGTTGCACGTGGCTAGGATTGCTAATAGGGTACATACTCTTGCATACAAGCTATTCCACACAATTTTGCACACATACCTAAACAACAGAACCCATGAAGTCACGATTTCTAGTCATGATTTTAAGTCACGACTTCTGTTATTTTGGGGTGTGTGCAAAACTATGTTAATAGCACTCACATTGTCAACTATTGTGTACATGGGACTCAAAAAGGAAATATCTTGATTGCCATGCTCACCACGAGAACCATTGGTTTTGTCATGATCAAAGATAAAATTTACTTACAAAATTAATTGTAGTCTTAGCCTACAAAATTAATTGTATCTTATTCAATATCATTTTATTGAATGTGAATTTTGAAAAATCTACCATTGAATTACATTTTCTTCTTATATCCTTCATGCTTGCAAAATTTATAGAAAATTAAAGATCAATAGCTATGTCATTAATAAATTGTTTGAATTGTAAATTTTTATAATTTAAAATTATGCATAAAATATAAATTATAGCTCATTTAATAAATAATATCTAATTGACATAAAATTTGACATGTATATTAATAGCATATAGAACATGCAATTCAATAGTTAGATTTTCAAAATATATAGTAATGTTTATTTTATTGGATAAAATTATAGCCTAAACTTTGTCTATGATCAAAACTTTGATTTACACTAGGGTTTCCCCCACCAACTCCAACAACTGCCATCAATCACAACCCCTCCAAAAGGGGTATGAAGTCCATTAACTTGCTTATTTACATTAATTTTTTTCCCCTATCTTAAGGATAGTTGTTTTTCCATCAACAACAACAACAACAAAAAAAAAACAAAAAAAAAGGTATGGTTGTTTTAGTTTACTTTGTCCAGTGTCCATTTTGGAATTTAGCGAGAGAATAACTAATATTGTCACCTTATGGAGAGAGAGAGAGAGAGAGAGATAACCAATCCTGTGGCCTTGTGGACACATGCTACGTGAAGCTAATCGTAAAGTATACTATATCTTAAAGAAGTATATTTTCTTTCTTATAGGAGTTTTATAAATAAAGCTGAAAGCATTATTTCATACCCTATATAGTTATACCATTATTAAATGTAGGATCTAAATAATGGACTATGAATATCCTAAAAAAGTTAATGGACTATGAAGTGGGATTTGCCTCAAATGGTACACTGGCTAACTACTAGGAAAGAAGCTGATAACATGTGAACTTTATTATGCTGCCTAAAAAGCTGATTACATGTAGCTGTCAATGGTCATCTCATCTGTAACTAATGCATTGTATTATGTATCATTGAATTGGAAAGACGCAGATCCAATGACATGAACTTTAATTGGATAATGAAAAAGGAAGAGGTTAAAAGAAAAATATCCATTTATCATTACATGATTTTACTTGATTCCCACTAAGATAGTTTTTGTTTCTAGTCTACTCCCTTTAAATTAGGTAGTGTGGGAATATTTTATTTTTCACGTGAATGATGTAATGGGAATATTCAACCTTTCCTTGAGGGGAAAGAAGAAATATGCACCTTTTTTTTTCATATTAGAGAATGTCCACTAGAAATTATATTTGAAAAACAAAAGAACTTGGTGGTGACAATCACTTTCAACATATAATGTTTTAATTCATAATTTTTGTTTCATGATATTGGAAAACTCATAGTCACTATATGAATTGTAAAAAAATAAATAGATAAATAAATAAAATTGATATCCACGTTTAAAGATGTTTTGCCTATTATTGATTATGAACTAGGAAAAATTGTATAGATTTGAGATAATACAACTAGTTAAATATATTGTTGTCAAATAAAGGATCCTACATCAAAACCCAATTAGTTTTTAAACTTGATGATAAAGAGTAATCATCGGACATTATAAATTCAAATATCCAAAACAAGGAGAGAAAAAAAATTGTAACAATATTCAAATGTATGAAGTTCTTTTATGCAAAATATTTATAGAAGAAAAGAGTCAATGAAAAGAGTCCACCACCGATGAGAGGAGAAACCAGTAAGACACTTACCAAGTACCAAAGCCACTTGTGGGATTGTACCAAGTACGTGGAATAAGCTAGCACCGAAGATACCAGTTCCAAACATTTGAAAGAAAAGGTCAGCCCCACTTGAAACATACTTCTCTGCAGAGCACAGCAAGAACTCATATACAACAATCATGAAGATCTCCCCCCAAACCGATGATGTGCAAGGCAAGAAGCCATAAATGGCCTCACAAGTCACTGTTGTTGCTTTAACATCAACTTCAATGATTGAAGAATGGCTTATTTGGTCTATGCCATCGGATATAAGGTTGGAATTCTCTTTGAAGGAACGGCTATTCCCCAAATGAGTTATAAGAAGGACTAAGAGAATGATAAATGAGACTCTCAACATTGTCTTGAAGACAATTGTGTGCCAAATTGGTGAAATTGACAAGCTCAAGATGGATTGATGAGCAACTTGGCCTGTTTATTTATGGGCACGCAAAACCAGGCAACTTGTAATTGTAAATGTAGTAGTCCTGACTTTTCTCCCTTTGTTTTCAAATAAAAAAAATGAAAGCTAGCTAGCACTAGTTGGTAAATACATGTCTAGCAATCAGATCAAGATAACTTACTATAAATCAGCTAATCCACTACTCTGATTCTGTAATTGACTAATTGGCTATCATGGAGGAATCAATTCTCATGACTGCAACCCCAAAAGTCAAAACTTAATTTAATGCTGAGACTCACATGTCCAGTTGATCCAGCTGAACAGTCTTAATTGAAAAGATGAAGCATAAGCATTTTGCCCAAAGAAAAAAGTGGGGGTTTGAAATTTGAATTTTTGTATATAAATAGTTTTTTTTATTATTATTTATAATCAAGCACTCACATCAGTTCATGTATAATAGTATAAAGGGTAACTTTACTCATCCAACTCCAAAAATTATTCACGCTAGCCACAAACTTGCGCACTACGCGTGATAATTATTTTTATGGTAGTTTTTTTTTTTTTTAACAATTTAAACTAATTTAATAAAGAGTAATATATTTTGTAATCATATTTTTATTTATTATAGGAACAATCATAAATGTAATATATGAACAATCATAAATATAAATTTTGTCGTACCAAAATGAAAACAATACAATTTTTCTCAAAAATTCCAAAGGAAAGTCAATGAAAATATTCATTTTTTGATAAAAATTATTTATAACATTTTGTGAATCATTAAAAAGAATATAAAATTTCAAAATAATTCTTTTAGTTTTAAACAAACTTTCTCAACCTTATTTTTTTCTACCTACAATCCAAAATATCGAAAAACGTAATTAAAAAAATTAAAAAAACATAACAATGATTAACTGGACCAATTAGTAAAACAATTTGTTGTTAATAATCTATTAAGGTTAGTTTCTTTGCAAAAATTGTAATTTCGTCCACCCAAAAAATATTATCAAACAAAAAATTATTAGCAAAATCTAAAAATTAAATTTCTATATATGCATTGTTATAAAATAATAATAATAATTAAAATAAAATTGCAAAAGCTAAATTTTGTCACGTATCCGATTATTTTCGTTTGGCTAATCTTTGTTTTTCTCTAAATAAATGGCATTATAGAGTACTTCTAATACAACTATTAAGAATACTTTGTCCACCACAGAGGATTAAAAAATAAACAAAAATTAGTAAAGTCTCACAATTTAACATCTAAATTGAGCACTATAAAAAATCATGCTATATAATAGAATAAATACCAAATTATCTAAATCATGCTATGTAATAGAATAATATTATATTTATATATGCTATATTTAATTCTGTATAATGCAATAGGATAACATTTAACAATTAAAAAGGAAAAAAAAAAAAATCTAAAAAACAAAACTAAATCGCATTAACCCAAAGCAAAGATGCAAGAAAAATAAAATAAAATCCACCAAAAAATTGAGAGAGAGAGAGAGAAACAACTTTTTTGTGAGGGAATACTATGCATAGAATGGAAATGATAGTGACAAATTTATTATAAGATGGTGTGAATAAGAAGAGACAAAAATAAGAGAATATTAAGGGAAAGAGGAAGAATGATATTAAAGAAAGGGTAGTGGGTTGATGAAAATGTTAGGAGAGGAGAAAGGTTAGAAAATTGTAAATATTAAAAAAAATAATAAATGTTAAAAACAATTTTAGGAAAATTGGAAAGAAAAAAGATAATGATGTAGATGCTGATATGGTTCAACTGGAGCATAACAACAATAAATGCTACGCTTCAACTTTTAGATATATATATAGATCAGTCCATATAAACTCGTATAAATTTATGTTGTTACTACAGTAAGTAAGAACATTTGCATCAATTTGTGCAAAAATCTCTACCTATTTTAGCATAAAACCTACTTCTCAAAACCACCCACATCAGACAAAATTTTATACAAGCTGATGTGAATGCTCTTAACAACAAAGAAATCCGAGCTAGCGTGAATGTTCTTAAGAATGAGGAAATCCCACTGCTCACTAGCTAAAATAGCTATTGAAAACATGTGACGCGGTAATTATAAGATTCAGCTCAACAATTGACAATGAACCTTTTGTTTTTGTTTTTAATAATTCCTGTCTACTGAAAAGGCTTCTGGTGCAATTCATGAATCGGTCATTGAGAGGAATGAGGACTATAAAGACCAGAAACTCAGTTATTACTTATTACCACTATATACTTGCTAGACTTTCGGTACAAAATGAGTAGAATGAGAAGCTAAAGATTGTCCAAATCATTGTAAAGATAAACTATTATCAACTTGTAAATGGAAAATTATCCTGCCTTCCCTTCCCTACTTTCTGAAAATCAAAGTCTTAAGTTGGGACTCGTAGTTGATTTAATTTTTTAATTATAGCACGTTTGAGAAAGATCACGAGCTACCTAATCAGATTGCTTAAATTTGGCTTGACCGACTGGCACTGGCACATGTTACCAGATTTCTTAAATTTGTCTTATCCGTATGGCATTAATCTCTGTGAATAGGCGATGAATCCAAATAGGACAAATTCGAGGCCACAAAACTAATTTAATTTACCACACTTGCACTCAACCGAATGAACAAACAGTCCATTCGATTGGTGATCGTAGATTGTGCATAAGGAATTTTCCAAGGTATGGAGTATGTTCTGACTAAATATTACACGATGTAGGTGGATGTATCGAAGTTGGATCAGGACAAGAGAACCTTGAACAGCACAATTTATAATATTAAAAAAATAAAAATAAAAACAAACAAACAGTTGTCGGTCATCCCCGAAGCTTGGTGACAACAAGAGCTGAAACCATTGCTGGCAAAAAGATAGAGATCAATGGGTTCAAGGAAATATAAGCTCTAAATTCATTTTTCCGAACCAAAGTTGGGGACAAAATGCATATTTACATTGCCTGCAATTCTTCATACTTAAAAAGTGTAGTGCACAGAGTTCAAGTTCAAGGTCAAAGGCAATTTGCTACTTTTCAAATGTTTGATACAAACAAGTAAAACAGTCTTAAAAATTGTTAGCATCGCTGAATTTACTAAATATGTTCCCCAACACCCTTTCTAAGTTAAAAAGCACATAAAAACATAAGCATAATGCAATGATAATTCCTCCATTTCCTGTCAGAAAAAAAAGAAGGGATCACCCAAAGATATGGTTATCATTCAAACTACCATTACTTTATCACACAAACCTCATTCTCACTACTATGGACAAAATTAATATTTATGATGAACAAGAGGTCAGCTTAAAACCAATGTCAACTAGCCCTATATGTTACACTCCATATATCAAAAAAGAGATGAATATAACAATGGTGATTTAGAGTTCTCAAAATTAATACATATATTTTCAAGGAAATTCCTAGGTTACTGATCTAGGCCATACCAATTGCTTCCCCCTGATCCATTGCATAAGCAATCAAACAGCAACGTCAGTGACCAATAGCATTGTGTGGTTGATGCTGGTAAAAATGTGGGGCAGCCTCCCTTAGCCAAGAAGGATCTATGGAGATGACATTGCGCATGTACTGCCGATCAGTTGAGACAAGAGAATGGAATATAACCCACTTTGGGTTAACTCTGCATGATGAACACATTTGAGATGAAATAATAGCATGTGCACAACACATGTACCAATCAGATGATAAATACATTATGGATGAAGCACATAAAAAGAGAAACAGCCAATAGGGTTGCAGCATGGATCAGACAGCAAAAACAAATGAGAACACACAGATACATATAAAAATTATTGGTGCGATTAAAAAAAAAAAAAAAACCATGGGGTGAAAGAGCTTCCTAGAAATTGAGGAAACTTTGTGCAAATATATGAGAAATGACTACCCTTTATTGGAAATAGCAGCAATCTCTGAGAAGATAAAATAAATAAGTGAAGTGTGTGTTGATTGCCCTCTGCTGCAAGTATTCTAATAGGAATGCATATTCCTGTTACTCCATAATTGAACTTTTATTAATTATTTAACTATGCACGAGAAAAGAAGGGGGAACTTCCCAACCCAACCTATACCAAAGGAGGATAAAACTCGCAAAATTCAAGGTCCCTACCTAAGCCATTCTCTGTAGCACTAGATTCCAGTGTAAGATCAGGAAAACTAATTATCATGTGAAGAGCATGTGGTGACATTTGAATATTATTATTTCAATTGCTACATAATAGTAAAACTAAAAAACTATGCATAAAATAAATAAATAAATAAAATCTTTCATTTTCCCTTTATTAAAATAACCAAAAAGAGAAAAACCAAAGTTCATTAATACAGTATCGAGTCAAATATCAGACCAGTTTCGGTACAAACCTGAACAACACAGATGATGGGTGAATATAAACCTCCTGAGAGCCTCTGACAGTCTTATACATCCCACTGTGACTGAATGCCTTTGACAAGATAAGAACATAAATTTATCAGGGGGATCACTCAGAAAAGTGTTGAAACAAAATGGCCAAAATAATGAAGTTTTACAACTAACAGGAATGAACATAAATTCATATGTCCAAAGAGAAAAAGGTGCATTGATAGTTAGTCTGATAAGGAAAGGAAATTACTCACTTCTAAACGACACGCATTAGCGAAAAAGCCAGCAGTAACTGCCTTTCTTACTGCCTGCACAGGATTAAAAACAATAGAACATTAACAATTTCAAACTACTCAAAATATAACAAGAAAAGGTTTTTTGATCTTCAAACTTCAATTTTAAATTATTCAGAATGACAATTTCTAAGTTCTAAATAGAAAATGATTTAGAAATGAGGAAAAGCCAATGCTGAATGGAACAACTAGCAATCCTAAAATTGCACACTATATGCCACGTGTATAGGCTAAAATTACAAGGTTTGGTCAAAACCCCGGTCTATGCCCTTCAATTAATCTCTTAATATTCCTCTCCATTTCAGAGTAATGATTAGAGATTGGAGAGTGAATAATTAATAGCACACCACCTAATTACCAGCTATTATTAATCCTACCATCATTTTACTCTGTTTGATTATTACTATTAGTCATTTGGTTGAGCTTTTTTGGCTTTTGTCAGATTTGTTCTCTTCAAAAACTGATTTATTGCCAAGCACAATTGAAGGTCTTGATATAATAAGGAGAAGATGACAATGATGAAATTATTATTATTAAAAAGGTAACGCCATCAAGGATGCTGCTGCTTGCGAGAACAAGTGAATCACAGGAAAATTTTAGATTGATCAGTTTTCATCCTTTTTGGATCATTTGAATTTCATTCTAGGTTTTAGATTTCCTCCAACTTGAATGTTGAATTGCCATTAACAGTTGCAAGCATGTTTTGAGGCCGATGCTGATGAAAAATAATACTTTTACTGTGTAGTATACCATTGACACTAGCAAGCAATTGTGAAGTATAATCTCATTTGTTATAACTTATCCCTTAATTCTAATTAGTAATTATGTTAGTTTTCATCCTAAAGTAACCATATTTTAAAAAAATCTTTATTTTAGAGAACTTCCTTAACGGGTTAAGACAATCCTATGCCATCATTCAATTCTTTTTTTTTTCTTCTTTTCCTATGTTTCCCCCTCTAATTTGAATGGGGTGCCTAAGTAATTTATTTTAAAAATAAATAAAAGAAAACAGGGGAAAACAGAAGGAAAGAGAGAGATTCATGTGGATAATAGCCAGATGGTTTTCTTAAATGCTAGATAGATGAAGTTTTAGGTGAATGAATTATGAATTGACTATGTTACTAATTACATTTTGATAAGTAATAATATATATATAACAGAAAAATGAGTCACCCAAGTATACAGGATATATAACGACTAAACAGTCAGTTACAAAAATTGCATATATCTAATAAATCAACAATAGAAAATAAAGAAAGATTCCTCTAGGCAGACAACCAGTCCAACAAGGTTCTGAAAAAGAACAACTTAAGGTCAAGCATAGAACTTTCAGTATCTTCAAAACTTCTGCTATTCCTTTCCCCCCAAGGCCCAAATGCACCACTTCAAGCAATGGGGGATATAACCATACCAAGTATCGACCTTGCCAAAAGGCTAAAAGCTCAACAGATTCATGGACCACAGGTCTACAGCAATAGGGCAATGTAGCAAAAGGTGATCAACAGATTCACCATTACATTTGCACATATGACACCAATTGGTAATCCGTATCTTTCTATTCCTTAAAATTGTCAATTGTCAAAATTTTAACCAAAGCTGCAGTTCATACAAAGAAGGCTACTCTCAAAGGGGCCTTTGATCTCCAAAATATATTCCAGGGGAAAGGATGATCACTAGTAACAGCACCAGCACCAGCACCCAAAGTTGGTAATAAACACCAACCTTGAAGCCATTTTTCTTGTCTGGTTTCCAACACATCTTATCCTCCCCAATCCCCCTAATTACTATACCATAAATGGTATCCATAAAAGTCGTCAAGGACTCCAATTCACAAAGAAGCCCAACCCCGTCTAATAGTTCTCCACAAACTAACTCCATACTTTACCTCTATCACTCTTCTGAAGAGAGCATCCCTCTCAAGACTATAACACCACAACCATTTCCCTAACAAAGCTTCATTAAAAAATATCAATCTTCTAATACCCAAACTATTTGAAGAAAGAGGAATACAAATAGTCACCAATTTAACTAGATTGAATTTAGTCCTTCCCCCATACCATCCCATAAAAATTTTTGCAGGATTTTTACAATACGATTAGCCACATTTGCGGGGATAAGAAATAAAGAGAGAAAATAGGTAAGCAAGCTCTATAGAGTACTCTTAATTAAAGTGACTTTTCCTCCCTTTGGATAAATATACACATTTTCATACCGCAAGTCTCCTTTCCACCTCTAAAATTGGATTCCATATCATCCTCTCTTCAAAGTTAGCACCCAAAGGAAGACCCAAGTATTTCATAGGAAGTGAACCCTGCTTGCATCCTAACACATCCAACAATAGCATAATGTTCAGAACCACTCCCACAGGAACTAACTCTAACTTACCCAAATTAATTTTTAAACTTGAAACAGCCTCAAACCAGATGAGCAGCACCATACGAAGTAGCAAAAGCTTATCAAGATCAGTGTCACAAAAAATGAGAGTATCGTCAGCAAAGAGGAGATGAGACATTACTAAAGAAAATCCCTCTATACGGCCCTCATTAACAGCTTTATCCAACATTCTACCCGCTATATTCATGACAATTACGAATAACAATAGAGACAATGGATTGCCTTGTCTCAACCCCCTACAGGTCCCAAAAAAATCACAAGGAGAGCAATTAATCAAGATGGAGAAACGAACAGTAAATAAACAAAAGAAGATCCACTATCTCCACTTTTCAAAAAAACCACAGCACTTAAGAAAAGGATGAGAAAACTCCAATTCACATGATCAAAAGCCTTCTCTACACCCAACTTTAGATAATTATGTTACTACTTAGCCAAACTCTTACTAATATATATATATATATATATATAATGGGTAACATGCATAGTGCAGGTTATAAGCCAATATTAATAATGGTTAAAACCTTTGAAGCTTTTAAGCCTATAGAAGTATGAATAGCATGACATCTTCCGGTGACCAATGGGACAAGGATAGAGAGAAACAAAAAAGCAGATTTCTTGTTGTAGTTTATCAAGTGGCTAAAAATGAATTGTTGGTTGGTTCTACTGCCCTTTTCTATGCAATGCAAACAAATGTTTTATAGGGAAGTATGACATTGTTCTATCAGTAAATCTCTTGGAAAGTTACCTTCATATCTCCCTCACAAGATTTTAAGACTATGCCTAATCTCTGTGCTATTCTTCGGAGCTGCCCTCTAATTTCAATCACTTTTTTCTGCACAGCATTTAAACCAATATCAACATAAACAAAACCACAACCACAAAGTGCACAAGGTAATACTACTTAAATCAAGTAAATTTAGAGCTACATTCTCACATGGAAATAAGAAAAGTGAAAATTAAACCATTTCATCAATTGGCCAATGGTCTTTGGACCAAATAGCATCTCCTCCTGCCTTAAGTAAGTAGGAGATGTGAGTTCAAGGTCAAATAATTACAAGTGCATTTGATAACATTTACCTTTAAAAAAAATATTTTTAAAATTTTTAAAGCAGCTAAAAACAGAGACGCACCATGGCTTGGTAGTTCACATGGTTCTTATGACACCATTGCGAAGATTTTCCAGATTGAAGAAACCCTTTGTAAACATTTAGGAATGTCACATGGTCACCCTGCATTCATTACACAACCATTACTGAGCAAAGAAAAATATCACATATATTACACCCCAACCCCAAAAAAACAAATTATTGGTCCAGTAACGGAAGATGCATTGAGTAGATATCACTAGTAACATCACCCATCAAAGCACCAAACAATGAGATTGAACAATTCCAAATTTTATATGTTAGACAATCATTTCAGATAGATTGTGAAAGCTCAGTTTAAATTCAAATTTGATCATTCAAAAGGTGTAACCTTTTGGGTATTCTTTTGGAAGTGGAGCTCAAAAGTTGGACCGAATGTGCAGCAGTTCAAACTCAGAAATTAGATTGATTTCTTGGCACAACAAAGCATGTAGGATAAAGTATATGACCAACATACAGATAAAACAAAATTGACAACTAATAGAGGAATAAGGATTTTTTTTTTTTTTTTTTTTTTTTTGGTTAATGAAGACTAGAGGTACAGTAAAGGAATTCTTAAAGTTGTGTTGTCCAGAAAAATTGAAATTTTAAATCAAGTACCTCGGCCACAGCAAATCTCAACTTCGCTTCATCCAGTTCCTTTTGTACTCCCCTCCCAGACACCCAAATGGACTGCCATAACACGGGTTAGATGTGAAATAAAACTTACTTGAACTGTTTAATATACCTATGTATAGTTGTATCCGTTGTATGATTGTATAAATGAATATCTTTCCAAAATACAGTATACTTCTTTTATCTCTCTCTCTCTCATTAGAGGAAGAAGAGAAGCATATGAGGGTCATTAAGTGTAAGACACAAGCCCTCACCAAAAACAGTACTTAACAAATAGGATAGCTTAACACTTGATAAAGCCTTTTAACTCCCTCCCTACCAATGTGGGACAACCCCCATTGGGCCTGCAGTTTTTTTCTCTTCCTAAATAATTAGAGGAAGGAAAAGAGCAGACAAGGCCCAACATGGCTTTCTCAGTCACAGCATTTTTCCTGTGTCTGTCACTTAAAATTCAGAGTGTACCACCATATATAAACCTTGAACCAGAGAAAGTGATGATATATTAGAATCAACTAAGGCAAGAGGGATAAAACAATTTACTTGGATAGAGAGAGTGGCAGCAATAGTAAGAATCTCCTCTGAACACCCAAGTTCATTTGAAGAAAGGATCATTTTTGAGATCATTGGTTCCTACATTGAAAATTTCAACACACACATTAAAGTTTCATTTTTTTTTTTAATAAGACATTCAAGTTTCATTTTTTAAATTTATCAACTGAAAAAAAGGTAAAAATCAACCATGTCAGAAACAAACCTACTACAACAAACACATCCCAAAATATAATACAAGCTCATCCAGATTACACTATATTAAAAACATAATAATTGTAAGAGAATACGTAACAACATACAGATGTTTGATGGATATAAACAATATATTTTCAAGGCATCATGCTTCCATAAGCGTTAGTTTCAAACTAATTCATAAATATAGTTCTAAGAATCACTATGAACTGAAAAGTGATAGCAATGGAACAAAATAAGAAACTGATAATACGCTCACTTAAAAATGAGGTTAGAATGAAAGGCAACCAAAAAATAACAAGCACAAGATCATTTGACCAGTATTCATTTACTTCAGTTTCATTGTCATAAGAATTAACTTAGACCTTCGTTTACTCCATGAAGTGACAGAGATATAATGATTCCATGAAAAATTAGGGCAAGAGCTTCCAGGATAGGTTTTCCTTTTCTTTTCTTTATCTTTTTCTTTTTTTTGGGGGGGGGGGGGGGGGGGTGGGGAGTGTTGGGGTTGGGGGGAGGGGGGCGTTGGGGGGAATGGGAGGCTAATATGCAGTAATAACAATTACCAGGTGAACATTTTTACTGCGAGATACAGTAGAATATAACACCAGGCATGCCAACATTTTAGACTAATTTTCACATTCATTCCCCAAGTCCAGCAGACTGGGAAAATACTTTTAAAAAATGTAGAAAATCAAACACATGAGCAATCATATGCATCAACCATGAAAACATAGATCCACCTCATCAATAAAATTTTATTGCTTATAAAAAATTAAAAACCATGATAACATAGTTTATTGGCAACATACTAATGGAATCTCTGCCACTTGAAATCCAGCCGGTGAAGTAAGTTTGGCATCATCATCCAACACTCCAAGAGAATACAGTACTTCTAGCGCTCGAATCATTGCTTCAGGAGATGGAGATGCTGGCCAATCAAAGCCCAGGATGTTGTCTATACCTAGGGCCTTTAACTGATAGATCAGAACAAAATAATTAGCATCAAAACTATTGCTTAGAAAATTTATAAAATAAAATAAAACTCTTCCAAAGCATATCATTACTATATTAAGTTCTTGCTTGAAGAAAAGCCCAGAGATCATAAGAAAAAAATGACATAAAGAAACCAATTTATAACCGTCTGCCATCATAACACTTCACTTATTTCAGGCACTTGTAAATAAGAAGATAAGAAAATCCAATTAGCTTTGGCTCAAATGGCACTCCTCCCCCCATAATAAAGGATAAAGGGTGGCTAGCTTGTTGGTCTTGGAGTAATAAATCATTTACGTATTGAAGTTCTCTCACATAATTCTTCTTAATATAATTGTTTGCCCTTGTATTGAAAGAAAAAAAGTTTATACTTCACTCCTTTGAAGCTTAAGCATGTTGGAGGTTTTAACTGACTGTTGCACAAACTACATGATAATGACAATCAAGATAACCAACGCAGGGAATAGACCTTTGCCGCAGGAAAAGAACCAAAAAGGTGCAATAATAAAATTGAAGAATAGATAATTTAGGGGTCCGCACCAAGCAAGAGAGAAACCTCTAACAGTCAGCACCTAGGGTTGGTGTTGGTTGCAGTCAGAACCAAACTAAGTAAAATTTTCAATCAATCAAACTATGATCTTCCACATAGGAATACAATAATATGGTTATAGAGACTACTAAAACTAAAACCTAACTCTAACTGACATAGGCAAACCCTAATTCTTACTGTAATTGACTATGAAAACCTTATCCTAAATGACTTGGAAAATCCCAAATATTGAATTACAACAAAAACCTTGACTCCGGGAAAATAAATATACTAATTAATTATTTAACTACTAAGACCTAAAATAAACAATTGACTAATAAACCATAATTGACTTCCAAAATTAAATAAAAATAAATTAAAACAAATATTTCTTGGTGCCTCCTACATCACTTTCAGCAAAGGACATTTTACTAATCTTTGAAGCAATTATGCATGAAGGACATAGAGGAGAAGTACAAGTAACTAATTATATCATAAACAGAAGTCAACCCGAGTTCAAGCTATGTCTCTCCTTCCTCCCTTTTTCATGTCAATTTATAACCACTATCATAAATCAGAAGATAATCAACACAAAAATGAACACTTCAAAGACAAGAAATTATTGCAATACGAGAGTTTCGTCAACTCATTATGGAATCATAAAATAAAAAAAAGGGGGGGGGGGGGGGGGGAGGGAAGGAGAGGATACACATTTGCACCCTATGACTTATAGAACTAATTGCAATTAAACTGCATACCTGAATCACACAGGAAACAAGGTTTGATCTTTGCATCTCTGGAATACCCTCAGCAGACATTTCATTGACAAAATACTCTTCAGTATATAACCTGGTTGCAGCCACAGGAGTAAAGATCAAGATGTAACTATGTATCAAATAACTGGAAATGCAGTTAACATATCATCTCTACAAGTTCAAATAGCAACCTTTGAAACTTAGGCAGAATGCACAAAAACATGGGCACAAAAGATTAAATCATAAAAAAGCAGTAAATGATAGGCATATAAGATTGCAAGGAAAATTGGCTTGAATCAGCAGTGTGTAAACTCTAATAAAATAAATTGCTTATGAAAGTTGGCAGTTATAATCAAATTCTGAAGATTTTGGAACTTGTGAACCAATAAATTGAAACAGAGCATGACTGTGCTCAGTTTAAAATAATGTAAACCTAAAAATAAGAGAATACCCATATCATTACAAATATATTAAAGAGTGTTTTGAAAGTTTCTACAAGCTAAACCTTTACAAGCCATTTGGTTAGTGGAATCCCATTTCTTTCTGGGAATCTGATCAGATTCTCATGTATGGCTCCCAGATTAAACTGTACTTTTGGAAATGTAACATTTTCATGGGTATCACACTTCCACAAAACGTAGAAATCTCATCACCACATTCAAACCTTGTTAATTAAAAATTCCTTTTCATAAAATGGTAGGAAGAATGTTCAGAAACTAAAATGAACTTCTTATTTTCAATAATTCCAAAACTGCCCATTTTGTGCATTCAGGTTGTCCCAATTCAGACCATTTCTTGTTAATTGTGCTGGTGGAAGCTCTTTAGTACCACTAACAGCCCAGCACAACCCCCCCCCCCCACCAAAAAAAAAAAGACTCAGCCGACAACTATAGTTAGCCCACATACATGACTGTTGTTAATCCAGAGCAGAAAGATGGAGATGATTTCAGGCTTGGGCCAAAATAAAGCCTAGAACGCAAGATCAAATTGTTATACTAAATAGTAAACAAGGGTATTTTTGAAAGTCTAGGGCAAAAGCTGTTATCATCCTAGAAAGGTTTAGATCTAGCAAAACGCAGGAATGTTACATTCCAAAGAACCTGACAGGAATTCAACTAGTGAACCAAACGTGGGCATGTTACATTTTCAGGAAACTGATTTTGATAATCCAAGATTTAGAGAATGTGAACTTTTATGGGAATCACAGATTCCACAAACCAAGTTGCCTCTAACTAAAATGACCTTTTTGAGTCATTTCTGATTAACACAATTGTAACTAATGCATAAGATTAACTTATTATAATGTTTCTTCATATAAAAGCATGTCATTATCTCAATAATGTTAGTTGAAGGTACATGTGTAGCAAAGGTAAAGGTACTTTTCTTGGTGCAAGTGCATTGAGTGGTCACATGCTTTAGGAATTCCTAACTGCAAAACTGAAGCATAACAAGGTAAAATGATAATAGAGGTGCCTTATCCGTAATTCTGAAACAGTAACAACACTTGACTGCTTCATTTATAATGAATTGAATGTGATAAGGTTTGAGCACTAAAGTAATAAATTACTAACAATAGTGATTATAAATGAGGTCACTTTACAAGTTAAACTAATTTCCCAAGAAGTAAAATATTGCCTTGAAGATAGGCACCTGTAACACTTCCCAGGTCGAACTCGTCCAGCTCTACCCGCCCTTTGTCTAGCAGATGCCTTGGATATAGGTGCCACTACCAGATTCTCAATATCTGAAATCTGCAGCAAAGTAAACCAAAAAAAAACAAAAAAAAAAAGATTCAATGATAAGAAAGAGTAGACAGACATAGAATGATTTCAGATGCCATTTGAATCAATCATAATTACAATAAAAATTTTACATGCAAATGGGAAAAAATATGATATAAAATTATAGTGTAGCATGTTTCTATAAATAATTCAAAAAAGTTAAATTATCCCAACCTAAAGATGATTTACTTCATTCTAAACCAAGACCAATCATCCACACTTTAATCCCCCCAAAAAAAAAACACTTTTTTTTTTAATAAGCAATGAAAATTTTATTAGAAAAAAAAAAGAAACCCTAATACACCTGCGGTGTGCTAAAAGAGAAGTACAATCAATTCAAAATACAATGATGAAACAAGTGTAAGAGAGAAAAACAAGGGTGGGGAGAGAACCAGCACTCCAATCCAAAAAAATATGGATAGAAGAAGGCTTTAATTTCTAGGATATTCTATTCACATCCGTCAAAACTTCTAGAATTCCGTTCTTGCCAAAGACACCACATAATGCAATGTAGCATAGCCTTCCAAAAAGAAATATTTCTTTTTTTATAAGCAATGAAAAATTTTATTAGAAAAAAACAAACCAAGTACACCGGTGGTGTGCTAAGAGAGAAGTACAATCAATTCAAAATACAATGATCAAACAAGTGTAAGGGAGAAAAACAAGGGGGAGAGAGAAAACCAGCACCACAATCCAACAAAATACGGATAGAAGAAGGCTTTAATTTCTAGGATATTCCGTTCACATCCCTCAAAACTTCTGGAATTCCGTTCTTGCCAAAGACACCACATAATGCAATGTGGCACAGCCTTCCAAAAAGAAATATTTCTATGCTTCTCGAAAGACCCGTGCCAAGCCGCAAACATATCAATGACTGTCATTGGCATAACCCAATGGAGGCCAAATAGCAAGACACCATATTCCACAGGCTCCAAAGCTATAGGACATGTTACAAAAACAAAGCCTTATTATTAAAACTTTTGGGACCAGCAATGGATTCTCTATAAACTAATCAATATCAACCACATTTATTTTTTTCCATCATTCTCTCAGTTCCAAAATCATAATTGTTATAACTTCCTTAATTAACATGTCCTTTTCTACAAATACTAACGTTATTTTAGGTCTTCTATCTCTTTTTAATCCCTTGACTTGAATCATACCATTCTTCCTCACTCAT
The DNA here is from genome assembly GCA_029955455.1 of Quercus agrifolia. Classification (NCBI taxonomy): domain Eukaryota; kingdom Viridiplantae; phylum Streptophyta; class Magnoliopsida; order Fagales; family Fagaceae; genus Quercus; species Quercus agrifolia. The sequence continues at coordinate 40,981,016 of JARQAD010000002.1, read as the reverse complement.
GCATTAATCGATCTCCTTTGCACATAACCAAAACATCTCAAGCTACTCCCCCTTCTTTGGTATCTCTTAGCTATCAAGTTTTACAACCCATTCATCTTGAATTCTTTATTTCTCCTTTTACTAAACTTACACTTTATGTACTCTGTTTTAGACCTACTTAACCTAAAACCTTTAGATTCTAAAGCATCCCTCCATACTTCCAACTTTACATTGACTCTGCATCTAGTTTTATCCACTAAGATTGTATCATCTACAAAAAAAAACATACACCAAGGGACTTCATCTTGATTCTTGAATGTATATAATAAGTTCATCCATAACCAACGCAAAGAAATATGGACTTAAAGTGGGGTCTTTGATGCAAACCTATTGTGATAGGAAACCCACTTGTGATTCTTCACTTGTTCTCCCATTAGTTACAACTCAATCAAATAAATATCCATAACCTTAATATACTTTAGAGAAACTCTATTCTTTTCTAAAACCTGTCACAAAACCTTTAAAGTGCTTTATCATACACTTTCACTTGGTCAATAAAAACTATATGGAGATCTAATTGCTTCCATCGTAACCCAAGTATAAAACCAAATTGATTAACCCATATTTTTGTATCTTTTCTTTGACTAGATTCAATTGCAATCACTATTTCTCAAAGTTTCATAGTGCGACTCATAAGCTAAATTCCACGACAATTTGTATATTTTTGATATCTTTTGTTCTTGTATATAGGTATAAAATTATCTTTCCTCCACTAACTAGGCACTTTGTTAACACTTAAGATCTTATTGACAAGCTTTTTTAACAATCCTATATTCATCACCTAAACACTTCCAAAATTCAAGGAGTATAGTTTTTCCCGTTTTCAATCTCCTCAATGTGTCATTTATTTTGATCATCCTAATTTTTTTAACAAACCTATGTTTTCTATCCTCAATTGAATTTCTTGTATAAAATCCACTAAAAATCATATTAACTCTTCCACCTTTCTTTACTAACACTTTTGATCTTCATCCTTAATGCAACTTGATACACTCCAAGTTTCTTGTTCTCATTTCCCCTATCATAGCAAGTTTATAATATTCTTTTCTCCATCCATCATCCCCAAACTTGCTATACATCTCATCATAAGCGTAAAATCTAGCCTCCCAAATAGCTTTTATTGCTTCCTTCTGCGACACTTTATAAAAATTAAAAAAAAAATTATATAAGTAATAAAAAATAATTAAAAAAAGAAGGGTTTCACCTGAGTATACAGGAAGTACATCAAGGACAATACAAATCAAATGCATAAAGTACAAAAGTCCATAAAAACATGAATTGAAAAAAAAAAGAACGAAAGCCTAACATTGCAACCTAGTCCACTTTATACTTTTATATGTGGCATTGTCTCTACATCTAGGCAAGCTTCTATAACTCTCTCATTAATTTAAAGGTTGCTTGCACATCCTCATTCCACCACCAAATCTCCTTAGGCCTTAGTTGGTACTCCTTGTCCTTTCAATTCTCCAAATACTTCCTTAGCCACTCTTTTAATAAAACCTTTGATTTCATTCCACATCTTTCAAGAGCTTCATCTAGGCCCTACTTACCTTCTTTGATCATTCTATCTTTAAAAATAACTTGTTTCTCTTCATTCAAACTCCACCATTTAAATCTTGGATTTCCATGTCAAATATCTCTTATTTTCCAACATCTTCTGATACAAATATCTAGTCCCACCAACCTATGTTGATTGGTTATGGGTTATGCTCTCTTCAAGTCTTGCAATCTTTGTAATATCTACTATCAACTTTTCAAGTAACGATGAAAATCTATTTGGCTAACGTTTGTCCCACTTTTAAAGGAATTAAGTGTGAATCTTCTTGAACCAAGTATTCACCAATATCGGATCGTATGCCATTGCAAAGTCAAAAATAGAATCTCCTAACTCATTCTTTTAAAATCACTACTATCTTTTCCAACATGACCATTCAAGTCTCCTCCAATAAAAACACTTCCAAATTTGGTACCCCTTGAATTAGTTCATCCCTGTCCTTCCAAATATTTTGCTTAATGGCTTCTTCCAACACTATTTTAGAAGCATATGCACTATGTTAATTGTTTCTTCTCCTGGGATAAGTTTTATTAAAAAAATTCTCTCTTATCCTCCTAATCTCAACAACTTCTTAAGGAATTTTATCCATGATTATCTCCACTCCATATCTATTTTTATCTTTTCTTGAAGACCATAATTTAGATATGTATGTTCAATTCCTTTAGATTAATCCCCTATCCACTTAATTTCTTGCAAGCACAACATATTTATTATCCTCCTAGTTATAGTATCTACTATTTCCATTAGTTTCCCTGTTAAATATCCTATATTCCAAGTGTCTATACAAATCCTATTCTCCTGGATTAACTTCTCTATCCAAAACCATTCACCAATGTGAGGGAACCTTGCCCATTTCTCAGTACACCCAAGTGCCTATGTAGTGTGTCGCTTACGGGTAACACCCTAGTTAACCCTAACCCACTTGTCATTACATATGGGAATCCAATGCCACACATTCCTAGTAGGGGACACCCTAACATATATCTATATAGGATCCAATCATGAAAAGTAACAATTTTACGCTGCTCATCAACCTACTGCAACAATCCTTTGTCCAAGCCTATAATTGGTTGTGAGAAAAAAATTACAACACTCAATCATAGACACAAGTGGAGTTGGCAAGATTGATACATTTACAAGAAACAATTTTGCAAGGTGAAACATTCAAGATATGATGCGAGTATGAGAACTAATCATACAAGTACAACTACATAAATTTAAACATTCAAACAACAAATTAGTTACCGGATTGTAGAATCGCTGTTTTGAGAACCCACTATCAACAACATACACAATTCCCTGCACATAATAGAAGCATAAGGTTGGATGACAATGCACTTCCTGGTTGCTTTTAACTAATCACATCCAACAAAAACTGCTCTAGAGGGCAGAGATGTTACCTCCAAAGTTAATGATGTCTCTGCTATATTTGTTGATATCACTACTTTCCTTTTCCCTCTAGGAGTTGGAGTAAAAATCAACTCCTTATAGAAAGCAAAAAGATAGTCAGTGAATCAGAAATTTGACAAACAAAGACTCCATAGAAATCAGTTTATTGCACCCAGATACCATATTGATATATTACTAACCTGCTCCGCACGTGAGAGTCCCGAGTACAGAGGCAAAACAATTAATCCTGAAAATGTAGATTGACTCATGATTATGTCCAACAAAACTTTTCATAATGATTTTGATTATGTCTAATAGAATATAATCTTAAATACTAATCTACAAGATAAACATTTAATACTGCCAACTCAATAAAATCAAACTTAAAGCAGTGGTGCAGTGCAAAGAGCAAGCTCCCATGTTCTTTGTTAATACAAGTCAATTCCGGTGGTTCATGAACAATGGTATCATGTATTGTAATATGATCATGTGAATACCGATCAAAGGCAGAGGGAGGAAGCAAAATAATAATAATAAATGAACAATACCAACAGAGGATGTGGATCAGTTATGATATTATGACACAAAACCTCAATTGTATTTAATAAATACAGAACCATCTACAAATCATGGAGCATCTAATAAATCACAACATACAGACACGTACGCATACACATGGCCGCATGATTGCATATAGACACAAACATGTACACATTATAAATATAGCTTGTGTGTGTATTTCAGCAAATTACAACTACTTTAGGATGTATACATGTATTTTCTCAACAACAAAAAAAAGGATGTATACACGTAGAAACTACAAAGTCTAGACATAATTGCTTTGTCATTCCAACCTGAAGATTTCTTTCCATTGCTTTGAGCTTCCTCATTAAGCAACTTGACAGCAGTTTCAATATCATCTTGACCAGTAAGAAATACCAGAATATCACCCATGGGTTCCTAAAAGCAACAAATATAATTTAGACGATAAATATTCGTGAAACAATATACCACTCTCTACGCATATTAAGAAGGTAATCCTCAAAATTATAAAAATAAAAAATAAAAATAAAAACACGCAGCCTCTCATCAACTTTCACAATAATTTTTTTATTAGTAACTTCCACTAAAAAAAAATGAAACCATTGCCTACAAGGTTCTATGTATAGACGCAGCTTGGAAACACACGGACATGGACACCGATAAACAACTATGGTCAATAAAGAAGAAACAAGCTTTCAGGGAATATAACATGGTACATCAATTTACAATTCATTCAATAAGAATAATAATAAATAAATAAAAAAGTTCAAAGGACTTATGAATCCTTGGTAAGGAAGTCAATCCACAGTACAGTTCATTTGTAAAATTAAAGATTAATGCATTGTGGGGAGAAAACAATATGGTTCCTCCAGTTTACAGTTTAGTTATGACCTTTCTTATGTAGTTCCTTGCTGTAGGAGCATCACCCTAAGCATATGTCACTAGCACAGATTCAATGCAGATCTGCTGCATATGTGATGTAATGGTAGATCAAATTGATGCTACAACTTAATGTATGAAGTATCAAGGGGTTACACCATACAATTTCAGTTAGGAATTTATTAGGAATCTTTCAAAGGCAGCACCACCAAAGGACATGAAGCTTACACGAAGGGCGCACCTAAGGCACCAGAGGAGGAAAAACTAGCAAATGCAAAGAATCAAGGATCTTTAAGAAGGAAAGAGAGCTGGTTAGACATCTAAATTGGAACATGTACTTTTTCTGCTTTTTTTCCTTTTTTTTTTTTTTTTTAATGAAAGGGACACTCTAGTATGCAGCAAGTGTACTAGAAATCCTTAAAGCTAATGAGCTCTAGCTAAAATTTGCACTTCCTCCCCAATAAATACAGGTATAGGTGAGATTGTAGGTTCGAGACTCACTGGGTGCATGTGTGACTTACCAATCCAAAATATAAAGATAGCAAGACAGAGAGAGAAAGGGACAGAAGAGAGAGAGAGAGAGAGAGAGAGACCTTAAGAAAATTATGAGTACCTGATTATGAATTGACAATACTGTTGAAACAACAGCCTGAACATAGTCCGAAACGGGCTCCTCAGCAAAATGAATTTGTACATTAAACCCTCTACCCTAAAAGTTAAGCAGATAACAATGATATCAATTTTATATCCATAAGAAATCATGACGTTACCTGAGGAAAACTACTGTAGTTCTGTAACAAAAATAATGATTAAATGAATTGGCATTCCAAATTAGAAAAACCAGGAAGGAGGGTGGGAAGAGAGAGAGAGATAAAATGGCAGTACAGTATACCTCAACTGATAGGATCGCAGGTTCCATCCTTGGTCCAAGCTCCTCACCTTCTAATCCTTGACGCCTTTTGCTAGTTACAGAAAAATAATAATAATAATTTTTTTCAATTCAGATAGTCAAAAAAGACAATATGTTTGTTGGCTGAATACTAAGGAAAACAATTACTGTTGGTCAAACTAAGTTGAGGCAACAAAAAAAAGGAAAATCAAGATAATTTTGGAACAAAAAAAATATGAACCTATACAAGAATATTATGAAAGTGATAACATGTATTAATGAAAGCAAATGAAAAATAACAATAGGAAGCATGCTTTGGCAGTAACAACTAGCATACTTTTACTTTCACTTAATAACTTTTTGTACAAGCCAAGAGCCAGTAAAATACAATAAAAAGAATCTTATAGCTCACAGGAACTTTTTTTATAAGCAATAATATCCATTAAAGAAAAGTGCAAAAGGGGCACAACCCTAGTACACAGGAAGTACACAAAGGAAAAACCCCAGCAGGGAAAAAATAAAAATACAAAAAAGGTTAACAAGAACTCAAAAGTTACCTAGGTACTATAAAAATCTATAGTACTAAATAGGACCCCTTTCCACTTTATATGAGTAGGCTACTTTGAATGGTCATCCCTCCTCTAGTTTACTAGATTTCTGGATTCTTGTAATTTTTTGTAATCTTGATACACTGCTAGTACACTGCCTGAGAACAGGTTGTTGTTTCTTTTTTTGATTAGTAAAATTTAATTACTTATCAAAAAACAAAAAGGTTTTATTGAAAAAGGTCATTGACCTTATGTTTAAATGGAGGAATTGATTTTGTAATCATTCACCAAATATTTGGTACCTTGTTCTGTTATGTTTGATGTGAACTATATGGATGGAATGCGTATCAACACACTTACAAAGATGTGAAAAGTACAAGAGTTCAGTTCTTAGCAACCTTCACTAGTTCCCTATATTATTGGTCTCGCATGTGGGGTTTTCTGAATAGTAATTCCATAGTGTTGTTCATAGAGCCCCCACATTTTTTTATACAATTTTTTCTTCTTGTAATTCTTTATGATTCTTCATGTCTGTTGTACATGAAGTAGTCTTTTTTTCAGAAAAAATTTCTTAACTATCAAAAAATAATAATATCTGTTTTCTTTTAGAAAAATATAGTTAATTACCCCTGTAAGTTACCAAACTCATCAAAATTGGTGTACACTCATAGAGGACTCTGGAGAGGGTCTTTCTTAAGAGTTACAAGGGTAGAAGAGTAAAGGTTGAATCTTTGGAGCCAAGATCATTAAAGTGTCTCAAAGGTACAAATTTCTTCCTAATCACTCTAATTTCTTAAAATTTCTATAGTCTAGGGTTTTAGAAATTAGGGATTTTACAAGATTAGAAGCATTTAAGTCAATTGAATCATTTGATTGTGTAAAATATCATACTTTGATGGATTTTTGGATTTTAAGGTTAGATCATTGACTCTAGGATGTTAATTACTTAATTTTTTAAGGGGATTAATTAATAAATAAATTGGCACTAAATATGATCTTAACATTAGAATTTTTTTTTTTTTTTTTTTTTTTTTTTTAAAAACTGCATATTTGGATTCTACTAAAACATAAAATGAGTGGAACCTGCCCTAGTTCGTAAAAATGAGTTGTAGAAAAAAAAAATTTAATTGGAAAGGAAAATATGGAAAATTATAGAAAAGGATTAGTTTGAGAATATCTGAACTTGTGCCAATTGGATGTCATGTTTCATCCCTTCCTATGTAATACTTGGATATGCCTTTGGGAGCTCACTTCAAGGCAAGGCAAACCTAGGATCCCATTATAGAGAGAACACATAGTCAACTGGCTGGCTGGAAGAAATAGCACTCATCAAAAAGGAGGAGACTCACTCTAATCAAAAGTTCACTATCTAGCCCAACTTTTTTTAATCTCTATTCCCACTATCTGTAGGTGTGGCAAAAAGATTGAAAGAATATTCTAAGGGATTTTCTTTGGCGTGGATTGGACAAGAAATTCAAATTCCACCTAGTTAATTGGAATGTTTGTTGTAAACCAGAACCATGGCAACAGAAACCAAAGCAAGCCAGTGCAGAATCTAACTTCACTCTAAGTCTTAGAAGAAAACCTGGCTTGGAAGAAAGCAGACATTGATTTTGCTTCAATTGTAGCAGAGGAAATAATCAGGCGCAGCTCAGGTCGACGGCGTTGAATCTGGAAGTAAGTAATAATAAAATGTACAAAAAGGTTATAAACTCAAGGAAAAAAAAAGGGGGGGGGGGGATTTTACAGTTTTTGGTTTTCAAAATTTCCTGTGGTACCTTTTTTAGTAGACCAAGTAATATGTCAGTTGAAATGGACCTTTCATGAGCCTCATCAACCATTATGACACTGAAACAGTAGAGAAATTGAAGGGGAAAATATTACGGAAATATGATTATAAATAATACAACAACATTTATAATAACAGTTATTAAAAAGACAGACAATTATAGTTTTGCTGAACATAGTATACAACAACAACAAGCCTTAATCCCAAATTTATGGGGTCAGCTATGGATCCTCAATAGATTAATTAGAATTGGTCACAAAAAGGAAAAAGAAAACTAATAAATAATTGTTACTTTCTGGACTAACAAGCAAGTGCAAGCGACAATCAATCGAATAATTTTTTTTCATCGCTAATTTTAGTAGTTGGTTTTTGCATGTAAAATCTTAATGCACATGCATGAGCGTTTGCAGACCAGCTAAAACTGACCAACATAAGTTAATCTTTAAAACCAAAAAATTTTTACAGAACCAATACATAAGGAACAAGGGAACAAAAGTAGATTGAGTTTAAAGATAGGCTGAAAACATGAAGGAGAATAATAAAAATTTCTAGAAGTGTACTCAATACCTATACTTGGTCAAAAGAGGATCATCCATCATTTCCCTCAGTAACACCCCATCCGTTAGAAACTTTATCATGGTTGTATTCTGTGCTGCCAAACCATGGAAATTCTCAGCAGTCATTACAAGGAACTAAAAAACAACAAAAGCTGTTGCACAAATTCTAGTTTAAAACACCAGAAATTTTCTAAGAATCATATGATATGTGCAAGATACAGCATTCTGATGTAGATTATGCTCTTATCACAATAGAAGATTATCCTATAAAAGATTTAGTGAGAGCTTGAAAAGAAAGTAAAAGGTCTCACTGTATTTGTAAGATCTTCAAATCGAATTGTGTAGCCAACTTCCTCTCCAAGCTTGACCCCCATCTCTTCAGCCACCCTTGCAGCAACTGACTATGAAGCAATACAGCAAATATTTATAAGCAAATACCCTCTCATATGGTAAAACTGATGTTAAATGTTCAAACTAGAAAGTCCAAACTTAATTGCAAAGAATAAGCTTTCCTTGAATTTCTGCACATTTATGAAGATACGCTCTCCTTCTTGAGGACTTCTGTTGAGAATCATGCATTAGGCATCATGAATCCTATCCTATCCTATTTATCCTATCAAAGTTACCTTTTTATCTCCCACCAAATGAAGCAAAAAGATTAAAGGCTGCTATAGCACAATAGAAATAGTAGCATACCCATACTCCCTCCCCTGCTCAGCCAATGAACTAGTATGTCATGATGCATATACACACTATTCCATCTGCACTCCTTAATTAGGCATAATATTATCGTGCATAAACAATATAGATAGTTTGACCAACAAATGCTACAATTTGATTATTGTCATGATGCAATGCAAGAAGGACCTCACTGACAAGAAGTTTCATTGATGAAGATCCTTTCTCATTTCTCATTTTGATTGTTTGGTGTAAATAATATAGGTTAAATTATTAAATACGCCATTTCTGAAAAGTTTAAGCTCTTACGATAACTAACAATCTATCATGGTATAAAAGCATATGATCCTTAGGGCCTGTTTGGATTTAGAGGGGAAAGAGGAGGAGTGGAGGGGAGTAAAGTACAGTTGGCTGAAAATAGGCTAATTTTGAGCCAAATCTACTCTACTCACCCTCAATCCAAACAAACCATTAGTTCGAACCATGTCTCTACTCTAATTCCCATATAAAAAGTTAAAAATGCCACGTATTAGGACCCACTTATTAAGGTAGAGTTTGAGCCCCACATGTGAAGAAAGTGCCGAAATTTTGATTAAATGATTCAAAGGTAAAATACAATTTTAGTCCCTAACTTTACCAAAAGTTTGTTGTTCAACCCTAAACTTTTAAGAAATTTGTTTTTCGTACCTAAACTATTAAAAATATTTTATTTCTTTACTTAAACATTTAAAAAATATCTTTTTCATTCCTACACTATTGAAAAAAACTCTTCACAAAGTTTAAGGATGAACAAAGAACTTAAAGTTTAAAATTTATGGACCAAAATAGTATTTTACCGATAATTTGGATTTACCATTTCCTAACAGACACTACTTCTAAAATTACACCATCATTCTTCAATTAGTTATATGCAGAAAGAAAAATCAAGTACTTTTCAGATAATTGAATAATCAATCTTATAAAACAAAAACAAAACCACAATAATCAAAAAGCAATTACACAAAAAGTAAATAACCTGGACAGCCAAACGCCTAGGTTGAGTGCAAGCAATAACACGCCCACCATCAGCCCAACCTGCTTCTTTAAGGTACTGCCAATTTCTCACCAAAAAATAACCATCAACATATTGAATTCACTGTTAGTATAAAAATAAATAAAATAAAATAAAAAGCAAAGGGAAAAAATGAAAGTGAACCTGAGGAATCTGAGTGGTTTTGCCACTACCAGTCTCGCCAACGATAATAGAAGTGGCGTGAGTTTCAACCAAATAAAGAATCGCGGTGCGGTATTTATACACGGGAAGCCTCTGCCTCTGCTTTTCCATGCTTCCATAGCCGAATCCCGAAGAGGAAGATGAAGAGGCAGCGGTAGACAAGAACAGAACTCCGCCTTCTTCGTCGTCGACTATGCGAGGCTTCTCGGTGCCGGGTTTCCAGAAATGCGACATTGTCGTTTTCTGTGTTTTTTGTGTTTTCTTGCTACTACGCTGTCGTTTTGGTTCTTGCTTACTGGTTGCTGCTGCTGCTGCTACTCTCTTTTTGAATTCTGCTCTGAGCGAGTTCGTTTTGGAAAGGGAAAAGGGGCGAGGGCGGGTTATGGGCCCGGTTTGAATTGGAGCGGGTCTCAAAACAATAGCTGGCCCGGTTTTATATCAATCAACCCCCGCATCAAAGTTTTGGGCTGAAAAGTTTAGTCCAGGTGTAATTTTAGTTCTTAGAAATGAAACAATAAAATGTTGAAATTATACGCTGAATTTTTTTTTATCTTTTATTGTATCAAATAGAAGCTGAGATTTAAGTATTGAATTCATAAATATTGATTGGGTTGCTACACTCGTGACTTGTATAACTCTTATGTAAAATTACACCATCTAATAATTTTTTAATAGTGGATTCCAATTAGCTCAATTGATCAAGTCTCTAATGGTTGAATAAGAGATTTGGGGTTTAATTTCTGCCTACACCAAAGACCAACTGATGTCTTAGTCTGATGATAAAGAGCTATCATCAAGAGCGAATGTCATAGGTTGAAACTCTCTCAATAATTTTTTAATAAATTAATATTTCAAAATATCACTATTACATTATATATATATATATATATATATATTTGGTTTTAAATCTTAACATGCATGCCAAGATTTGTGTCAATCTAATATTATTTAATGTTCGATCAAAATATCCATCTTTTATTCGCAATTTTAAGTATAAAAACTTGAATTTAAACATTTTATCTATAACATAATTATTGATTTAGATCATCTTGAAATTTTTTAAACATGTCAAGTATAAGAAAAAAAAAATCTAATCCAACGGTAAATTTATTAAAACTCGCACCCAATAAAATAAATATATTTAGTAGTATAACTTGAACTCGATCTCATATATATATATATATAGACACACACACACACACACATTAGCCTCATCACACGCACTTCACACATGCGATGAGGCTCTTATGGAGCAATTAGAGGAAAATATATATAGAGAAAGCAATAAAATGAAATTTATTAAAAACAAATGGTTTCCTAATTGAGTTTTGAGTGATTGCCTTCCTTTGAAATTAGTGGGAATATGGGAATAGATGTACATGATTAGATTTGTTTTTTAGAATTTGAAGAAGAAAGAGAAGATGATAAAGATAGAGAGACATGTAGAATAAAGAACAAAGAAAAAAAAAGTACGTATAATTATAGTAGTGGGTTTGGAGATGGAGTTTTGAGTTTTAAATTTGAACAATTGTTTTAGTGTTTCATTCTACAACAAAAGTGGACTATGGTGATGAAACTTTTCGTCACAATTATTTCGTCACTAAAGATATATCCATCACCGAATGTCCTGGTAACTTAAACCACCTTATACACAAAGCACTTTATATATATCATAAACTTCAATAATCAAATAAATATGTACAAAGGAATCAACACTTTTAATTTCCAATATTAACTTAAACCACCTTATAAAAACGTGCAAACTACTCGCTTGCTCCAACTCAACAATCCCCCATAGCATCAACCATATCATTTTCATTATACAATTTTAGAAGTATTTAAGTTAAAGTGCACACTATACTTAAGCCAAGTGTACTAACTCACCTGTTGGTCCACTTGCCACTCTTTTAGTGTTCTCATGCACTACTTTCCACCTAGTACACCATAATTAATAATTTAAAAAAAAAAATGATGAGAAGCATTCAAAGTGTTATTGGAACACTTTGCAGTAACGGTTTGGTCCGTATGGAACCAGCGAAACCGTGTGCGGCTTAACCAACCCGCAGATGCCATCCATCAAATCGCTCACCTCTCAAAAAATTGGTTAGCTGAATTCCAAGCAAGACAGGTCAGCCTTAATTCAGGTCCCATTCACACTCAACCAATGAGGTGCACATGGAAGCCTCCCCCATCAGGTACTTTCAAAATTAATTTTGATGGTGCGATATTCCCAACGGAGAAGAAATCTAGTATTGGAGTGGTTATTAGAGATAGCAGAGGTCTAGTAATTGCTTCATGCTCGAAGGTGGTGCATCAGGCGCTTGGAGTTTGTGAGGTCGAAGCTATGGTAGCAACGTGGGCTCTTTCCTTTGCATCTAATGTAGGTGTGAAAAGGGCTGCGTTAGAGGGAGATTCAATGGCAGTCATTTTGAGTTTAAGGGAGGATGGAATGGTATTGGTACCATGCTGGTTACTTTTGGAGGATGTAAGGAATTTGTCCCAGCATTTTGATGAGCTGCGTTACTCTCATACAATGAGGAAAGGCAACTGTTTAGCTCATAGTCTGGCTAGATATGCTGTAGGCATACCAGATTTTCTAGTTTGGATGGAGGATGTTCCATCACAATTTTATTCTATATTTCAAACCGATTTATCGGGTTTTTCTTAATAAAATACTTTGACTTCTTCCTAAAAAAAAAGTGTTATTGGAACAAAAACAAACCATTTTGGATAGTTTAATTAAATATTAATCGATTGAGATACAAAACAAAGAAAATTTGAAAATGGAAGAGCAAAAGACAAAGAACAAAAATAAAACATAAAAGACCAAAACCAAGCATACAATCTTTCATTAGAATCACATACATTTATCGAAAAATTAAAAGTTTATTTTTTGAAAGCAAAATAAGTCAATAATTATGTTAAAGCTGTACATCTAGTCCTCATTCACATGTTATATAATTTTTAGTCATAAAAAAGAAAAAGTAAAAAGCATATATATGATGATATTCTACAAATGACATAACCAATTCAATTCTAAATCTAATACAAGTTGAGCCAAAATGGTAAGACCATTAAATTGAACAATTTTGTTTTTGTTTTTATAATTATCAAATACTACACCAAATTTGAAGGGAAACAAAAGGTTTGGTCTCAAAAGTCTAAAACATAGCCATGCCTTACATAATTTACAAACTAGTACCTTCTTCACAATGTCATACTTAAAAAACAAATTAAATTAAATGATAATAATTTTCTGCAATAAACAAAACATCATCACCATTTGAGGACTAAGGACCTAGGGTTTGTGTTTGAGAGAGAGAGAGAGAGAGAGAGAGAGAGAGAGAGAGAGATTACCAATTGGAGATGACGGCAAATAACCGGTGACAGCAAGGTGATGACTTGCTCCGACGGTGGCTGCATGAGTGGCTGTAAGGGTCATGAGGGGAGAGGTGAGAGAAGAAAGAGAGACTAATATTTTTTTGATAACATGAGAGAGAGAGAGAGAGTGATATTTGATGAAGTTAGAGGCTGGGAATATTGAAATTTGAAATTTCGTCAAACTCTATAGTGACGAAAAAGTTCCATCACCTAATGTCATTTTTTGTCACCATAAATTTCCTTACATTTTAGTTTGGAGCCTGGTTTTTTTTGGACAAGTTGGTGATGAATTTAGCTTTTTGTCGCCTATTGTCACTATTTAGTGACAAAAATATTTGTCACCCTAAAGCTCCCTTTTTGTGACGAAATATTTTGTCACCATACTCCCCTACCACATTTCGCACTCAAAAATAATATTGGCAATGGTGGTGCCACATGGTGTTCAGGGGGTTCGAATGAACCCCCTGGCTTGTGATTTTTTTTTAATATATATATTTTTTGAACACCTTAAAATAAAATTTTGAACCCCCTAAAATAAGTCCAAAAAACAAATCAATTCAATACTAAAATTTATCTTGGCCTTCTTAAACAAAAAGAAAAAACCCAACATCAAACCAATTTTATCTAAAATCTGGTAAAAAAAATAGCAAGTCCAACAACAAAAATTAATAATTTGTTGATCTTAAATCTTAGAAAAAGACAATTAAATGAGCTGTTAATTAAGTGTAAACACTAAAAGAAAATTAATTGTGAGGTAGTGGAAGTGGGGCATGAGATAGTGGAGAATGAAGACATTTTTTTTTTTAATGATTATATTGTTGCGTTGAATTCTTAATAGAGTGATGTAAAAAACACAACAAAATTCTTTTTAATGAATTACAAAGACCTATAAGTTGTCAAAATTGAGTTGAATTGCTAAATAAAAGAATTGAAAAGAGTAAAAACAAAAACTAATTATTAATGAATTAGAGTATTCTAAGTAATAATAATTAAAACTCACTTAACAACAATAATTAATAACTTTATTATAGTAATAGAGAATAGATAATTTACTAGATTTAATCTTAGCAATAATAATTAATATTTTCATTATACTAAGAAAACATATGCCCAATGAACTTATAGTTTATCTTTAATTCTCTTTCTAATACTATGAATGAATTTTTGATAAGGAAGTCACATATACTGCAAGATTTATCTCCTACCTAAGATTTATTATATAAAAGAACTTGTGTTGACTTAAAAAAAATCTTCCATTGGACCATAGGTTACGAAAGATCTCATCAATATTATCATAATAATCAAGATGAAAAAAAAAATTTATTTACAAAGAGGTCCTTGTCAACATCTTCAACACAAATTTGAATGAACCCCTTAAAAAATATCCTTTAAGACATATTAGAGCAAGAATATGTCGATGAAAATTGGAGCAAGAATTTTTTGAGACATACAGCAATGAAAATTTCATTTTGTCACTAATTTAATTCCTTTTTCCATGTTAGGTGACGAAATATAAATTTCATCACTGAATGTTCATATTTGCTGATGAAATAAATTTTCCTCACTAAATTTCATCACCATAGGCCTTGTTTGTTGTAGTATATCATAATGGGTTTGGTGGAATTTTAAATTTGAATAACTGCTTTTTATTTTTTTGGATAACTACTTGGTAATGGATTAAGTTAAACCTCTTGGTAATGGGTTAAGTTATTTTACTACAATTATTTATTTTTATTTTTAATTTTCCCTAGAGGCTAGATGTCTAACGTGTGAGAAAAAGTTTATCAACCAAAAAAAAAAAGAGAGAGAGTGAGAGAAAAAAAAAATACTATTACTTTCTTTCTTTTTTATATATGGAGGAGGCAGAAGGTGGTTAGGAAAAACTATTTTTTATTTATTTAATTTAGCTAAAATTTAGGAGTTAAAAAAATCAATGTGAGAGAGAGTGTGAGCAAAAAATGAGGCAGAAAGGCAGTTAGAAAAAATTACTTTTTAAAAAATTTGCTAAATTTTAGAAGTTTTTAAATGAGCAATTTTACATGGGAAAAAATTGGCCTTTGCCCTTTTTAAAAAAACAATCTAGCATTTTGCCCTCTTTCTCAAACTAATTAGGGAAATACCCTTATTTTGAAATTCGATTTTTTCAAAATCGAGTTAAGCCCCATAATAGCGTTTTTAAGGATCCTATAGTAAAGTTTTAAGGACCTATAGTGGTGTTTTGTAATTTCCATGAAATCGAGTTATAGGTAAAAAAAAGAAAAAAAAATTGCATATAACTCGACTTTATGGAAATCGAGTTACAAAACGTCACTATAGGTCCTTAAAACGTCATTATAGGCTCTTTAAAACGTCACTATAGGGCTCTAGAATTTTTTTTTTTTTTTTTTTTTTTATAACTCGATTTTGAGAAAATCGAGTTTCAAAAGAGGTGCATTTCCCTAATTAGTTTGGAAAAAAGGGCAAAATGTTGGATTGTTTTTTTAAAAAGGACATTTGCCCATTTTCTCCGTTTTACATGTGTAACCTTACTATTTAAACCTCCTAAGTAGATGAATTGTACTCAATGCCCATTTGGTGCATCTTTTACACTGTTTTATTTCATTTGATATGCAAAATTAATATACTTTTGGCATATTTACACTTAATTTCTCTGTGATTTGGGGTAGTAGCATTATGCCTACCTATAATTTGGAATGTATCACTTCACTCACTCGGTGTTAATTTGCTTCATTACGCAGCCATAACTGACCTCATAGAATTTTGTTGAAGAAATGTTTAAAAGTAAAAAAAACATAATTGAAAGCATAAAGAAGGCTCAATGTAGGAGAAAGAAACATGTGGGTACCTAATCAATTCAACAGTTGGTTAAATTTCTAATCCTAACAAAGTATTTTTTTTTTTTTAGAATACTAAGTATTTTAACACACATACATACAAGAGGAGAGGAGAGATGGTTTTAAAGAAACTAATATTGGTGTATATCCACAATGCAATCTAACAAAGTAATTAGATTGCATTTTTAAGTTACACGGTATTTTTTAAAGTAAAATAGCAACATTTATACATCATATAACACACTCGACCTGCTTCAATAGTGGAAGACCAAGACCAAACTAGTTTCTAACGGGTCTTCCCCATATCAAAACCTGTTGGGAAGAAACGCTTAAATTAAAGAGAGAGGGAGAGAGAGAGAGAGAGGGAGAGAGAGAGACCCTAAAAGCACATACACATATATAGCTTTCCAACTTTGATAAGTCATTAATATTCTATTTTGGCAATTCTTATTCATAAGATAATCCACTATGCCTTTGTTTCCATAATGCCAAAAGTGATATCCTTAAAAAGATAAGTTTAGTGGGAGAATTAAATCCAACCAGAGATGATAGTGAAATTCTTTATGTAGTTAAGCCCTTTTTTTTTTTTGGTAGTATATATCGTCTACAACAACAACAGCAACCAAGGTTTGTTAATCCTATTATTCTCTTATTTCAAAGTAGTAGCACCATTTACAAATGCGTGTAGCTTAGGTAGATGTGAAACAAAGCAATCTAATCCTTCATTTGGTTGCAGAGGAAAGTAGATAAAAATTAAGTGAGATAAATAAAATTCAAATGTAATAAAAGAAGATTTTAGATCTAACAACTGTTTATTTTAGTGGTTTTGTTTTGATAAAGAAAACTGAGCTACATAAAAATAAATAAATAAATAAAAATAAAATAAACCTGAGCTACATATCCAGGTGTCACATGGCAGATTTTAGGTTCAAATTTTCTACCTTGTGATGACACTAAGTAGCCCATTTAATCTCAGTCAATAGCCACCACTCACACACACTAGGAAGTAGGAACACCAAACCAATTTTTGTGAATTAATTAAACAAGCACATAGCATGCAAAGCAAATACACAACACAAATGGCAAAACTTCCAACCTTTTTATTACTTTATATCTAAGTACAAAGGAACGCGCCAAGGCTTTACCTCATACAAAATCTGCCTTAGTTTAAAAATCCAGCCGCCTAGGCTATATATAACCCACACAAAGATACTATATATGATCCTACAGAACAGAAAGTAACCTTGTTTTTCTCTGCCTAACACTGACAAATTTTTCCCATACACGCTTATTGCTGACACCACCAACAGTATAGGTTTTTATATTGCATGAAAAAATTGGCATGAGCAATTACTTAGCCGAGTAACTGTTTCTATGTTTACTGCCACAACATGGGTAATTGCCCCTTGGATACATTGTTTAAAAATCCAGCACATGCACAAAGTTAGCCCCAGCCACAATTACTTGGTAATTGTCAGTACCCCATGCTGCTGCTGCCACTTGTTAGACACATGTGCACAGCTACTGCACATGTTCCAGTCCACCATAGACTTTGGTCTCCCATATGGTAGC
The DNA here is from genome assembly GCA_029955455.1 of Quercus agrifolia. Taxonomy (NCBI): domain Eukaryota; kingdom Viridiplantae; phylum Streptophyta; class Magnoliopsida; order Fagales; family Fagaceae; genus Quercus; species Quercus agrifolia. The sequence continues at coordinate 40,963,150 of JARQAD010000002.1, read as the reverse complement.
TCGTGATGTAAGATTTTAAGAAAACTTTATATGGTCCACATTTAAATGAAAAATCATGTCTTGGAGATTTTATTTGTGAAAGATGTTATGGTAAACAACAATTTCTAAGTAACTCTCAATTGGTATAAACCCTTTGATTAATAAACACCTTGAAGTTATAAGTTTTAAACTCCTTGATGGAAGGAGGTTATGGAACAAATTTTAATTTAAAAGAGTCCATAATCTAGCCTATATATATAGCTTGTCTCCATCAAAAGGAAATATGTAAGGTAAAGACCATAGACTAGAAGGCACCTTTATATATACATTATCATATATTGAGTCCTATTTTTCTCAAAACACTTAAACATCTATAGTTGAAGGTATGTTTATGTTTGTTATTTGTTTTGTTTCCACTGCACTCTAAATTTTATCTTACATTTGGTATTAGAGCCATCCTTCATGCTATGTTGTTTAGTGATTTTAGTTAGAGAAATTTCTATTATTTCCAATTGCCATATATTTATATGGTAAAAGTTTGTATGTACTAATTTAATTTTGGGATGAAATTTAAGTTGTCCTGAATGCAAATATAGAGTATGTGCACTCTAAATCCTACAGATCAAGTTTTTTTTTTTTTTTTTTGGGTGTAGCGTTACCATTGAGATTTGAGATTGGAAGCATCAATTTGAAATCCACATGATTATTATCTATATAGAACTAGACATGTTTAATGGTAGATACGTTGTATCTATTTGTTTTTCATTCATGTGTGACTCAAGGATTTTGTTTTCTCTAATCTTAAATTGTCCACATATAGTATTTTACAATATGCTAATGTGGACTAGTGGGCAATTCGACAAAAATACATGCCAAGACACTTAAAAGTGTTTGTAAATTTGATTTTGATATTCATCAAATGCTCAAACAACACCAACACCAACGCTGCCCAACAATGCATCACCACCCATAACATCATTAGAGGCATGGAGACTAACGACAATTAACGGAAGGACTAATAACGCTCAACTCCACCAAACACACCTTGTTAAAGGCATCTCACTATTGTACAACCAACAAACTCTAACAGGTCTAGAACAATATTCCACCAAATTCTCATATGATGTGATGAAGACAATATATTTCCTCGCTATGAGTAGGGGAAAAGCTCGTGGAAGAATTATCCATCCAACGACTCCAGGAAGGAGTCATCCATCCTTAAAGATAATCCACCAATAGCTAAGTTCTTTATGTGAGGTAATGCATGTGCATGCATGTATAAATTGTAGAATGAAGGTTTTTTTTAATTTTTATTTTTAATTGACTTGTTGCCTTTTAAATATGAATAGTCGTATGAATGAATATTGAGAGCTTGTGTCGTTCATGGATTGGGTTTGAAGCCCAGCATGGTCCAGTCCTGAATAACTTGAACGGTTTTTTTTTTTTTTTTTTTGAAATATTATACTTTTTCATCATAAACTGTACTCCATTTTACATTTTGACACATGAACCATCAAAATGCAAGATTGATCTTCGAAAATTATAACTCTGTAACACTTAATCATCTGTCATCAATTTGGGATTAAGTTTAATAAAATTTAGCATTAAAAGACCAATTTACGTACCTCTTTTTCTAAAATTGATAGGAGAGGGTAAATTGGTCTTTTAATCCTATATTTCGTTAAACTTAATTGAGAAAGTGACCAAAGACGGTAAATTGTTACATTAGTTTAAGTTCAGGAGGGTTGATCGTACATTTCTTGTTATTCAGGAGGGTAATGTAAAATGAGATATAATTTAAGGTGAAAAAAAAATGTAATTTTCCTTCTCTTCTTCTTTTTATTACAGTATTATTATTTTTTAGAAAGAAAGAAACTAACTTAAATGATAGTTGAATACTTGAATGAGTCTATGAGATGTTAATGATGCAGGTACGGAAAATTCAAAGATATTATACAAGAAAAGTAGTAATAATTATATATAATGATCACTAAAATATTTAATTATGACCAATTCAAGGACACAAAGTCATGATAAATCCAAAATTCAAAAAGAAAAAAAGAGTAAGAAATTTAAAAATACTGAAAACTCACACTACTGGACGAGTTTTTCCTTTGATCAAAGATACTGGAGGGTCAAAGATACTGGAGGCTCAAAGATTCTAACAACGAATATTAAAAGTCCATGCAAAAGCTCCCACAACTGCGCGTTTTGGCAGTCACGCGCGGTCAGATGCAAATTCATGACTACGACTATGTCCACTTTTTATTTCCCAACATGTAAATGATACGGTTTCTAGAGAAAAACAAAATGACATATATATACTAGACTGATATGTACTAGACTGACGAAAAATTAAAGTTTGCTTAACTAGAAAGTTAGATCGATCCTAAATGTCTATTCCTTTCATTACTGTTTGTACTGTTTCGAGACCTTTGTTCAGTCCTGTGCTCGTTTACTTTCTTTTCATTCTCTTTCTCCTCCCCCATGGTCATCATGGAGCCCAAGCTAATTCCTATAAGAACAAGGAAATAAATATCGGTGTCATCATTGATGTGAATTCCCGCATAGGGAAGGAAGAGCAAACAGCGATGGAAATCGCAGCTCAGAATGAAGCTCCAAAGGGTCGAAGTGTGTCTCTCCATTTTCTGGACTCCGACAGAGACCCCCAACAAGTTGCTTCTGCTGGTGAGTTAATTTGTTTTACTACTTTTTTTTTCTCTTTTTTGGTTTTTTGTTGTTGTTGTTGTTTGATTTGTCTATGTATGCTTTAGATATGATAAAGCTGTTTGAGATGGATAACATGTTGACGTGGTTTCTTTCCATTGAGTACACGTTTCCACTTCGTACAAAAATAAGTGAAACTTAATTCATTTGGTAGTGTGTAACTTATAAAAAAAAGGTGAAAAATACACAAAAAAATTCTTAAAATTTAACTGTAAGTCCTATTCTAAGTCATTGAAATTTGATTTTTTAAATTTTTTTTTATTTTTTTTTAATTTTAAGTCCAAAAAATGTAACCACGCTATATATTATTATGACGGAGTTAGCGTCATGTGACTTTGTCAAATTCTACTATATGCAAACATGAATTATAATGGCTAAGAGTGTTCATCATTTGGATCGGCTTGTTTTTGGAGTTTTTGCACCAAGTTGACAATGTTGGGATCCCTAAAACCCAAACTGCTACTGCACCATATAAGCGGAAATGCTAAGGTTTCAGCGGCAGTTTTCATCAGTGTGGTTAATTAATGGTTCCTGAAGTGGGCTGAAAGGGAAAACCCCATCTTATAACCCCATCCCTGGGCAATGCCAATTTTGTATGATAGTCATGTACAAGTGTCAATATTGTATGATAATTAATTTCAATAGTCTATTAGTCCATTAAGTCAACAAAATAAAATGCTATTTGTCATACATTAAACATGAAGTAAAGTTAATCAATTTATAGAGCTTTAAGATTATAATATAATCCTTCTCAAAAAAAAAAAAAAATATACATATATATATATATATATATATACATATATATATCTTGCTAAATAAAGAAAAAGAAGTAAATACTTAGAAGAAAACCTACAATGAACTTATAAAAAAAACTACTCAATGTTAGTAGTACTGTAGATCCAAGATTGAAAATATTTATAATTGAGACTGAGCGTGAAGTTCATGAGTAATACCTTTAATTAGTGTTTTTATCTAAAATATTAAAATCCCATTGAAATTTAGCATATATACAAATATAAACAGATATACATTGAAAGTGGATTAATATACCAATTTAAAATAATCTAACTTTCAATTAATATATATATATATATATATATATATATATATAATTTTTCAAAAGTGTCCCTATTAACCTTCAGAATTTAAACTGATAATAAAATAGTGGCTAGGTGTATATTGGAAAGTCAATAAATTAATTGACTTTTTAATTGGATAGGTATTTTGAGTGTTAAATATTAGCATTGATACACCATGTTGAATATGCTAGTATAGATACGGAAGCGAAAGCATAAAATTGAGAACACAATAACACACGAGGGTTACGTGGTTCAGCCTAACGGCCTACATCCACGGAGGAAACCCTAAAGGGCTACATCAATAATATATTAGAGTGTAGTACAAATCCTGTGTTACAATGAATCATAACATGTGTATATATAGTGGACTAAACCCTAGACTAATAGACTTCTAGTACAAGTAGGAGACTTGACTTGCACACAAAGTAGAATTAGGCTTGGGCCTATACTAATGGGCTAATATATCTCTAACACCCCCTCTCAAACTCAAGATGGAAGCTTGATGAAATCTTGAGATTTGATAAAATTGAGAAGATCCCTTGAATGAAGTTTGGTTCTGTGACGGTTGTTTGAGGAAGGCAATGGTCTTGCAGTGTTGATGCGACTTCTAACGGTGACTTGACTATACCGGAGAGTTTTGACGGCAGCAGTAGGAAGCCAAAGAAGATGAACGCAGCGAAAAAAAAAAACACCGAGGAAGACAAAGATTGCTCTTAAATATACCGTAAAGACAGAAAATCATGGCCACAGGAAGGTGGCTCTAATACCATGTTAAATATTAGCATTGATACACCATGTTGAATATGCTAGTATAGATACGGAAGCGAAAGCATAAAATTGAGAACACAATAACACACGAGGGTTACGTGGTTCAGCCTAACGGCCTACATCCACGGAGGAAACCCTAAAGGGCTACATCAATAATATATTAGAGTGTAGTACAAATCCTGTGTTACAATGAATCATAACATGTGTATATATAGTGGACTAAACCCTAGACTAATAGACTTCTAGTACAAGTAGGAGACTTGACTTGCACACAAAGTAGAATTAGGCTTGGGCCTATACTAATGGGCTAATATATCTCTAACATTGAGTATCCGAAAATAGAATATTAGGCAAATAAAATGAGAGAAAAGGCATGAGTGAGAGAATATTAAAAATACCCTTAATGTTATGGAGTGTTTGGCAGACCACAACAGTAGTTCTATTTTGATATCTTAGATGAACAAAAGAAAAAAAAAAGTTCAATTTTGAATTGGTTTTATTTTATATCAAGTTTTTCTAGAAGCAGATCCACAAGATTTTGACTGGAATATGCATGTGAAACCGACTAAAAATTTAAAGACTTGATTTTTGGATGAAATGTGTGAGGAATTAGAACTGCGAAATTCCATATAACAAATAATGTGTCAATGGGGTTTTACTTAATGTTATTAACTTAGACAAGAGCCAATGTAAGGAACTGCTTGAAAATATTGAAGAATGGAAGGTTAGGTGGAGTTTAAATTTAGGACTTGCTTGATCTATCATTAAAGCCAGGTAGAAACGTTGCCTCAATTCCTAGTTCTACATGAAGAATTATTTAACCTAACCTTTAGCCTACCTATCTATAGACTTTGAGACACGACTTCGAAGACAATTAAGGAGGTTAGCATACTAAAGTTAATCTAAGAGTGCCCTTCTCCTTTGAACCTAAAAAAAGATCCAATCTATCATCTATGTTCAACCTACTTGCCCATCGCCTAGCTCGCTGTCATGATTCATCCCCCACTGCACTTGCTGCCCATGGCATATCAATAGCTTGCAGTTTGCCAAGTCGTGACCATGAGTCCTTCACAAGCACATGGCCGCCAACACATTGCCATCAAGCCCATTTGTGTAGTCATGTATTACCATGAGCTGCTACCTCAATCCACCATGCATAGCAAATGGCATGACTCCCTCTTCTGCCAATTGTTTTGTTTGGTTGGCATAGGTGCAAGGTGCACAACATGCAGTGACTTCTCAAGCATCAATGGTCTTACACTAGGTCACAATAGTACTAGGTAGTGGCGGAAAAAATCTTGGACAAGCCAAAATCATCACTCCAGAGGGGGTTTAATCCCAGCACCTACTTTAATTATATGATGACGAAGACAGTATATGGTGATGGTTTGTGTTAATACTTCTTACATTTTGATTGCAGCTGAAAATCTTATCAAAGAGAAGAAATTGATTGCTATCATTGGCATGCACTCATGGCTGAAAACAGCTTTAGTTGCTGATGTTGGAAACAGGACTCAAGTTCCAGTTCTTTCATTTGCATCACCTGCCATAACCTCACCAACGATTCAACTTCGTTGGCCTTCTTTGATTCGGATGGCTAACAATGGTTCTGCACAAGTAAAATGCATAGCAGATATTGTCCGTGCATGCAATTGGAGAAGAGTGATTGTTATTTACGAAGAGGATGCATATGGTGGTGATTCAGGAATGTCGGCTCTCTTAGCTGAAGCTCTTCAGAACGTTGAGGTGGAGATTGAGTATCGTCTGGTTCTTCCATCATTTTCCACTGTGTCTAATACTGAAAGACTTGTACATAAAGAGCTGGTGAAGCTAGAGAATGAAACGTCGTGTCGGGTTTTTGTTGTTCTTCAGTCATCATTAACGATGGTGACAAACTTATTCAGAGAAGCTAAAAAATTGAGACTTGTTGGAGGAGAGACAGAGTCAGCTTGGATAATCCCAGACAGCATTACAAACATGCTGGACTCTGTTGACAAATCCATTATTTCCTCTATGAATGGCACTATTGGAATCAAAACACAATACTCCAATGACAATGAAGAATATGTCGAGTTTAAGAAAAGATTCAGAGCCAATCGTTCAGAGGAAGAAAACTTGAAGCCGGGAATTTATGCTCTACGTGCATATGATAGCATTAAAATCATTACTCAGGCCATAGAGAGAGGTTCTGATGACTCTAGTAGCCTTTTGAAAAATATATTATCAGGCCGTTTCTCAGGTTTTAGTGGAGAAATACGTTTTGATGGGAAAATGCTTTCACAAAATCCCAAATTCAAGATTGTGAAAGTGGATGGGGAGAAAAGCAATGAATTGGACATTTGGACACCAGATTATAATGGGGATGTTATTAAGAATAAGAATACAAAAGAAAAAGCTTGGCCAGGGCTAGATAAGATTCCCAAAGGCTGGGCAATGCCTTCAAAAGCGAAACCAATGAGAATCGGAGTTCCAGCTCATGCCATGTTCAAACAATTTGTGCAGGACATGAACAAAAGCAACTTAAATGGCGAAATGTTTGACGGTTTCAGCATTGAAGTCTTCCAAAAGGTGATGGAACAATTGAATTATACAGATAGTACTCCGCAATATATATTTGAGTCCAAAATTGGATCCTATGATGAGCTGGTTGAACTTGTCCATAAAAGGGTAAACTAACTTTTTATCTCTGAATATATAGTTATATTAGTCAATTCATCAATTTTTTTTCCTTCTTGTGTCTAATGTGTTTTTATTTTATGAAAATGTTAGAGGTGCAAATTATTTTACAATATTTTTTTACAAATTATTAATGTGGTGAGTGATTATTGGTTAAATAGTAAAAATTTGCCATAATAATAACTTGTAATAATGTTATAAAATAATTTGTGGCTGTCAAAACAACCATTAACTTCAAGAATTGATACTAACCTGCCCTAAATTTACATTGAGGACTCTTGTAAGTGCACAAATTCTAGAATCAGTATATACTAAAATTCAAGAATAAGAAGTCTTATTTTCAAGACTTTTTTTTTTTTTGGTAATGGAATTGATATTTCCTTTTGAGTGAGGCAGGGAGGTAAGTGGGTAGATTAGAGAATGTGTCCAAATATAGGATAACTAGTATTAAACTATTATATGTGAAATTTAAGATCAATTTTAAAATTTCAAATTTTGATTAATATTATCATTATTTTGTGGCTTCAAAATACTGACAAAGGTCTTCATGTGGACCAAATAAGGAAGACTTATGATGCTGTTGTTGGTGATATAACCATACTATCCAAGAGGTCAAAGTATGTGGAATTTACTCAGCCATACACAGAGTCAGGGTTGACTATGGTAATTCCAGCGAAGTCTAAAGAGTCACCATGGATGTTCACGAAGCCTTTTACCTGGGGAGTGTGGTTGGTGGTTGCTTTCATCTTGATTTACACCATGTTCATAGTTTGGTTCTTGGAGCATCAATCCAATCCAGAATTTAAAGGCTCGTTGAAGGATCAGATTGCGACCGCCATGTGGTTTGCCTTCTGCTCTCTGTTCTTTGCTCACAGTAAGTATAAATGTTCAATTATAGGACTCAGAATGTTATGTTCATTGATTCTCAAAAGAAAAAAAAAGTTATGTTCATTGGTCGGCTCAATAATTATAAGCCTACACACACTCTTAGGCAGATCACACGAACAACCAATCTGTAGTTATATTATTGTTTCATTGTTCCTGTTTCCATATACTCTTTCATTTCTCTGTTTATGAATATAACATAATCATGTTAGGCTTATTAACAAGCAACCCATCCCAGGGTTTCTAGTTAGAGATATAATTCATCATGTCAATGATCATGATAAAACTAATCTGCATTAGGCAGCCACAGTTCTAGAATAATACACGTTAGACAGGTCTAACAAACATAAATACTATATTAGCAAGGGAGTAGCAAAAAAACAACGAATAAATGCTATGTCCCACTCTTAGTATTCCACTTTATACTGCACCAGCAACTATATATCCCATGTATCTGTGTATTTAATTTATCCCAAGAATGTTCTACATTTAGTCTTATAATTTGTGGATGATCTAGTTTTCTTTGTTAGGCTTGTCCTGAAAATGCAACTGAAGTATGAGTGTATGACTAACTATAAAGAGTAGTCAGGACAATCATTGAATTTTAAGAAATCCATAATTATGCTGAGTAAAAACTCCCCAAGAACCATTGCATACTGCAGCTGGTAACGTCAATCTTGACAAATCCTCATTTAGGAGTTAAAACAATCATTAGCACATGTTTTAATTTTCAGGAGAGAGGATTTACAACCACCTTACACGAGTGGTGATCGCAGTGTGGCTATTTCTAGTGTTTGTGTTAACTGCAAGCTACACTGCCAATCTCTCTTCAATGCTCACTATTCAGAGAATGGAACCAAGTATCACATCTATAGAGTTGCTTAAGAGGAACAACTTAGCCGTTGGTTATGACAAGGGTGCCTTTGTAGGCAACTACCTGGAGGAAGTGCTTAATTTCAACTCTACCAACATCAAGGAAATTGATAGCGTAGAGAAATATATAACGGAATTTGAAAGCAAAGGTATATCAGCTGCCTTTCTTGAAGCTCCGTATGCGAAAGTCTTCCTCCATAGATACTGCAAGGGTTACATCGCTGATACCAGTCAAACGGCCACCTACAGATTTGGAGGCTTTGGATTTGTGAGTAACATTTTTCTTAATTTTATATATATATATATATACGGCCACCTATATATGTAGGGTTTGTGAGTAACCATTAACAAATACAAAAACCTTCATACTTCTTCATTTGATCATTCTAAAAAAGTTAGTAAATTTTTTTTCATTAAAATAAAAAGTACATACAAATGAATTTTGCATTTTGGGCACCAATAATCACTTCAATGTTTCATGCAATTTTTTTCCATGGAATTCAAAAGCTCTTTGATGCTTCTATTTTGTCTGATCTTGCACTTTCGATGATGCTAGGGTCCTAGGGATACTTTCTACTTTGTCTTTAACGAAAAAAAAAAAAAAAAAAAACCCCAGCTCTTGCAATTTTCAAACAATGCTAAAGAGCTCTTCTAGCTTATGTGAGTTTTTGGAAGAGGAAAAAAAAAAAACATAGTAAGATGTGTTTAATAGATGATGCTTGCGTATCTGTGTAATAAACTTCGAACAATATCTATTACACACATACTTGTTACACACACCACATTTGCATAAAAATCATGACTTGAGTCACGATTTTAGTAAAAAAATGTGTGTAAATTAACGGGTGTTTGTAAGAGGCATTTCTCTTTATAAAATTACTCCCATCGTGCTTAATTTCTATCATTCAATGTTTTCATTAGAGCTAAAGCTCTACTTTCTACATTAATACCAAATAAACCCTTTACCCTTAATTGTAGAGTTTTTGCTATTGAGAACTTTTAACGGAAAGGTTTTTTAGTATTTGACAAATTCCACATGATAGTGCCCTAAAGTTCTGAATTTATAAATTATGAATATTGAATAGGAAAGTCCAAATTTCAACTTTAGCCTTAAAAGTTGTTATCAGCTCTAAGTCTCTTTCAAAACTCTTAACAAAATAGCTAGATTTGTGTGTGTGTGTAGTACTTGTTACCTGTTAATGCACTAGGAGACACCCCGGAGCTCTACAATTAACAATTTGATAATTACAATAAAATTCTATTTCTATAGCAATGCCAATCGTGCACATAATCTTTTAAATTCACGCGAATATAAATTTTGATTAAAAGGAAAGGAAAAGAAGGAAATTTAATTAAGTGGGTAATAAAGAAATAGAAAAATGGCTTTCAACTCAATAAAAGAAAACAAAAGTGAAGTATTAATAAATAAATCATGTATTTATATTGTCTATAAGCAATACAATAATCAAATTCAATGATATTAATTAAGAAAGTTAGTAAAAACATTGGAGGTTTTATTTTATTTTTTGATAATTTGATAGTTAGGAGAGTAGGGATTTGAATACTAGATATCTCCATTTGAAATACTAGAAAATACCAACCAATTGAGATATAAGGATATTGACTCTTTGTTTTTTTCCCTTAATAAATAGTAATTATTGTTAAAATTTCTTGCCTTCCAAGCAGGCATTTCAAAAAGGCTCTCCGTTTGCTAGAGAGTTTTCGGATGAAATTCTGAAACTATCAGAGAAAGGAGATCTAAAGAAACTTGAAAATGATTTGACTCCCCCGAATGAGTGTTCAATGAATGTGTCTTCCGATGAAACCAGAAGCTTGGGCCTACAAAGTTTCTGGGGTCTCTGCATGATATCTTTCTTCACTTCCACCATTTGTTTTTTGCAATCCTTGATTCATTTAATAAAGAACTATCAACGCTATGAAGAGGCAAACCGAGGTAGTGTAACTCCGAGTGGGAGTGTTTGGGACAAGGCAGCTAGAATAGCGATGTACTTTTATGATAAAGAGATGGGGCAAAGGAGAGCTCAATCTTTAAGCGAACCGAGTCTGGTTGTGATACAAAGCTAATTCATGTTCCAGACTGGCAAATATGCCGAAAAGGATTCGCATTTCACTTGAAATGAAGAGAGTTCATTGTAAAGTTAAGGTTTTATTTTTTTAATTTGATACTGTACAAAGTGTAATGTGTAATACTAAATAATCTTTATAATATTTAATCCGAAACATGAAATAAAACCCTTTTTAAATAGAGGGATACTTTCTTCACCATAATTATGGAAGTGATGTAGGATAGAATATAGGGTTTAATTCTATTGTTTATTAAATTTTACAAATATTTATGTAATTTTTGGAATTTTAGGATTATGCTTTCCAAAAAAATAATTTAGTGTTATTTTATGGTATTGTATTAATTAGAATCCATTTACCACTGCACACCCTTATTGCGATGGTCATTTCATAAGTATAAATGCTTGTGGGATGTGAAGGGTAAAGACTAAGATTCAAGTTTCTAAGAAAGAATTTCACACATATATATACTTAGATTATGCTAGAGTAGAATTCTATCTATCTAAAAAAAAAAAAAAAAAAATTCATTTAAAAATATTTTTAGGAAAATAAGTTTTTTATAAAGCCTTCAAATAGGAATGCAATCTACTTATTTTCCTTCTTTATGGATTTCAAAGTTCTTCATTGTGACTTCAATGAATCATTCAATTTAAAGGTTTGCATCTAGCTAAAATTATATTTAACTCATTACTGTGCACTCTTAGTACAACAGTCACTCCACAAGTATAAATGTTTGTGGGATGTGAAGGGTAAAGACTAAGGTTCAAGTTTCTATGACAGAATTTCACACATATATAAACTTAAATTATGTTAGAGTAGAATTCTATCTATCTATAAAAAAAAAATTCATTTAAAAATATTTTTAGAAAAATAAGTTTTTTATAAAGCCTTCAAATAGGAATGCAATCTACTTATTTTCCTTCTCTATGGATTTCAAAGTTCTTCATTGTGACTTCAATGAATCATTCAATTTAAAGGTTTGCATCTAGCTAAAATTATATTTAACTCATTACTGTGCACTCTTAGTACAACAGTCACTCCACAAGTATAAATATTTGTGAGGAGGCAAAGACTGGAATTCAAGCCTCCAGAAGAGAGTTCTACACCTATATACATTAAGATTAGACTAGAGTAGAGTTTATATATATATATATATATATATATATATATATATATATATATATATATAAATAAAAAACTATATTTAACCCTTCTGCACTATTCCTTTTGCATCAATTGCTACAATAACTTTTAGCATTTGGGAAGAATGTTCATACACTCTTTAAACTTTTAACTACTGGCTAAGGCAATTTGAACTTTGTTATCGGCCAATTTAGTCCTTAGGCTATACAGAGTTGCCAAATCAATATCTCTATAAGTTTCTTGTTAAAAAACTAACGGTTAACGTAGAGACACATGAGATTTAAAAATTGGGAAAATTTTGGAAAATAAAAAATCAATTTTAGGAAAATTTTGAGATCATTTTTATAAGAAATGAAAAAAACTGTTAAAACATTAATTAATTTTTTTTCTTTTCCCATAAAAATTTTCTTTAGCTGAATTTGCATTTCCCTTAAAAATTAGCAATCTCGTACTAGAAGTCTTCAGTTGAGGGCTCAATTGGTAAAGCATCTTAAATATATAATTTAAATTTTTAAACAACATTATACACATTTTCACACACATTTTTCTTCAACGTATATTTCAAAAAAATTAAAACAATATTACTTAAATTGCCCATCAAACGGGCCCTGAATCCTAGAGTAACCCTGACTCTAATCTTGGACTCAACTTTCAAAACCCACCAAGAATCTTCATCTTCATCATCATCATCATTGCTTTGTTCTTCAATCTGAGAGGACTTGATTAAAGAGTAAGAAGTGAGTTTATCAGAGAGGACCCATTTGGCTATTGGGGTGTTTCCACCAATGTGGAGGTAGAGCTTGGCTAGGTTTTTGAGATTTGGGGTTCTGGCGAAACCAAGGGGACCCCTGGCTTTTTAAAATTTCCTTTTAACACAGGTAAAAAAATCACAAATTAAAAAACAATTTTATCACCGTCCCCTTGAAAATTTAGATCTTAGAATTGGCTGCACAAATTTTTTAACTAATCCAATAAAAGTCAAACCCAATCCAGCAAACTTGATACAAAATACCCAAAAATGATAAATGATAAAAAAAAAAACCTAATCTGGCCCATCTCCTCAGCCCATGGCTCTCCCAAATGCTAACAAAACCCTAATTTTTCCTGTAAAATATTCTAAATCACCATTCTTTTTTAACAAAAAAACCTGTCTCATGGTATGTTGCCCCATAGCACCACCTTGTCAAGCCAATCCACTGCTCTGCCATTCGCTCCACTGTTGACTCGTAACCGGTATCTATCTCTTCCCATCTCCCTTTGTTGCCACTCTTTGCTGTGCTGTTACTTTTTATTTATTTTTTATTTTTTTATTTTTTTTTATTTATTGCAACTTATTTTCTACTGTGGAAGATAGCTAGTAGTAACTTTGAATGTGAATGGATATTAGTGATTTTCTTTTTGAGAGAAATGGATATTAGTGCCGTACAGCTGTTGAAATATGTGGCTGAACGTGAATTGCAAGATATGATATATTTCTTCTAGCTTTAAAAATTATAATATATAATATATTATTGTTCATTTTATTTATTTTGAGGTTCAGACAAACTTTTGCATAATTGTTAATTTTATTTTACTTCACCTAGATAGTAATTTGTTTATATATTAAATCTCACACGTCTCTCATGTGAGTTAATCGTTAGTTTTTTAACACCAAACTAGTAGAGGTATTGATTTGATAACTGTGAATAGTTTAGGGAGTAAATTGGTTAATAAAAAAGTTCAGGGAGTGTTTTGGCTAATTAAAAGTTCAGGAAGGTGTATGAGCATTTTTCCTTAGCATTTTGATATGGCAAAAAAGGCAACAATAAAAGCAAGCATCCTATTGACAGTGATTATGAGGTGTACTCAAGATAGTGATTCAAGATAACAACAAGAGCATGAACTATAGAAATTACCAAAATACCAAAATACCCTTGAAACCTATAAAATGACAAAAGTGCCCCTAAAATCTATAAGATGATAATACACCCTAAACTTAAAAAATGACCAAAATAACCTTGAAACCTAAAAAAATAACCAAAAGACCCTGAACTAAAAAAAGATAGAAATTCTCCCAAAACCTAAAAAAGCACTCATGGATATTGACTTTTTATGAACAAAGATGGAAGATGGCTATCAAGCTCTATTTCAAATCACAGTTAATGAAAAGTAATGTTGTGAGTTAAACTAGAATTATGTCGTTTTAATTTGGTCCTTTTTGTTTCATTGATGAGTAATGTAATATATTTTAATTATAGATGGAGGCTTGTATTGTAATGAGATATTTCTTAGATGGTTAGACCTACTGTTATGTAATATGATATTATAAATCTTCTTGATAAGCAATGTGGTGATGATTTTAGGTAATAAGAAGTAAGGATGATTCTGAACAAATTATTCAAGCTCAACGCCATTACACTCAAGCAAAGGTTGATGGTCAAATTCGTTATAATCTTTATGAGGATGCTCATGTTAAGGTAAGTTTTAATTTGAAGTGCTATACTATTTATTGTATATTTTATTTTGAAAGTCTAACTTGCATTTTTGTTTGTTTGTTGTGTTTAGGATGCTGAAGGAAAGCCTAGTTATATCTACAAGATTGTGGAGATGTTTGAGGTTGTGAATGGAAGTTATTATTTTATAGCTCAATGGTATTATAGAGCCGAAGATATAGTAAGTATCATTTTAACACCATCTCTTAATTGATAGAGTAAGAACTTGAAATCGTACATTCAAATGAATTATATATCAATTAAGAGATGTTGTTAAGATGATACTTACCATATCCTCAGCTCCCTTAATAACACTGAGTTATAAAATAAGAACTTCCATCCACAACCTTAAACATCTCCATTATCTTGCAGATATAACTAGGCTTTCCTTTAGCATCCTAAACACAACAAACAAACAAACAAAAACATAAGTTAGACTATCAAAATAAAATATCCAATAAATAGCATAGCACTTCAAATTAAAACTTACCTTAACATGAGCATCATCATAAAATTTTTAAAGAATTCGACCATCAACCTCTGCTTAAGTGTAATGGTGTTGAGCTTGGATAATTTGATCAGAATCATCATTACTTCTTATGACCTAACATCATTATCATATCACTTATCAAGAAGATTTATAATATCTCATTACATAACAATAGGTCTAACCATCTAAGAAATATCTCATTACATTACAAGCCTATATCTATAATTAAAATAGGGGAAATTGCAATTTACCCACCTATGGTTTGGCCCGTTTTAATAATGCCCACCCGTGGTTTAAAAGTTGTCACTTAACCAACCTGAGTTGGGCTCCGTTAGACCCCCGTTACCCACCTTTGCCCTTTTTGTTAGAAAATCTCATTTACTATAAGCCAACATTAGAACACAATTAGAACCCTAGAAACAGGACTGAGCTCTCTCCCTCTCTCTACCTTCGAACCCTCAAAAATCCCCAAACCCATAATCCCTTTCTCTCTTTACTTTGATTGCCAAAACTTAATCCCTGAACACTTGTAAACAAGGAGGAGGTGTGTTGAAGCTGAAGCTTGGGTTTTCCTCTATATTAGGTATGAAATGAGTTTCTAGGGTTTACCATTGTTGTGTTTATTCTTTTTCAATGTGTAACGATTGATGAAGGTGATTCAGATTAAAGTTTTTCTGTCATAAAATTAGTAGTTTACCATTGTTGGGTTTTGTTCTTTTATAGTTGACATTGATTACTGTCTTCCCTAGGAATATTTTGGTTAGATGCATCTTTAGGTTGTTTGTGGTCCCATGGAGACAAATCATTTAGTTGGTTATGTTTCTTGTCTCTGACCCCACGTTACTTGGTGTTTGTTGTGCAACTGAAATTATTTTGCTTTTGTCATTGTTGCTCTCTATGCGTGTGTTGGTTATGTATTTAATTACTGTTATTTGTGCATGTGTTTTAACTCCTGCAGATGGTTGTCGAAATTCGTTTTGATTTTACCATTCACCATAGTGGGAATTTTGAGTGGAACCCTAGTTTAGAGTATGTAGGCGGTGAGGTATCTACAATGGCTAATGTTGATCCAGATCTATTAAGTCATTTTGAGATACAAGATATTTATGCTGAGGCTGGGGGACCCATTAACAGTAGGATTTATTATTTAATACCTGGTGGTGACTTAGAGCAAGGGTTAAGGTTAATTAATTCAGATGATGATGTGACCTACATGTGTGAACTATATGTTGAATGACTAACAAATGAAATCACACTTTATGTAGAACCTGAGGCTGACCCAATTGCTATTGAAGAACCAGATCAACCAGTTGCAGTAGACCAGTTATGGGAAATGAATGATGAAGATGATAATACTAATGATGATACTGATTGTGAGGAGGTGACCAATACTGTTAGATCATCTGTGGTTGACCAAAATGATGTTAGTGCAGAACCTATTGAAAGTTTAAGGGATGACAGTGTTGGGGGAGCTGTGCATGTGGATGATCATGCTACCTATGGACAAACTGTTGGTAGTGATCAAGCTATTCATGTGGATGAACCTGATTGGCTAGATGAAGGGTATGAAGAACCAGATTATTCTGATGACATATTTAGTGCTCAAGACAATGAGGTGCCCAATACGAGAGAGCATGAAAAAGATACTGAAAATGTAAACGAGGGACATGGTGTGAGAGAGCCAATTATAGATAATGGCCAAAGACTAAAAGCTGCTGCCAGTGATCAAGCTGCTGCAAGTGATTAAGCTGGTGATAATAATGATTGGGCTGAAAAAGCTCTTGATGATGATGACACTAGAAGCACAAATAATTCAGATGATGAGGATGCAAGGGTGAGATGTCCAGAGTTATGCAATGGTATGAAGTTCCCAAATGGGAAGGTGTTTAGGGCTGCCTTGAGGGAATATGCAGTGAGAAAACCTGTGGACATTAAGTTCAAACTTAATGAGAAGACCAAAGTTTCTGTCCATTGTAAGTATGAATGTTGTTGTAGGGTATATGCATCACAGATTGCAGGGGAGTTAACCTTCCAAATAAAGACCATGGTTCCAACTTGTACATGTGGGAGAACATTCAAGCATAGCCAGGTCACTTCTACATATGTGGCTAGGAAATACTTGGATGATTTCAACAAAAACCATGATTGGGCAGTTTCTAGTGTGAAGCATCGAGTTATGCAGGATTTGTATGTGGACTTGAGCATAAATCAAGTGTACAGAGCTAAGAGGAAAGCTAGAGAGTTCATACTAGGTGATAAGAGGTTGCAATATGGGAAGCTTAAGGACTATGCAAAGATGATAAGAGTAACTGATGTGGGGAGTAAGGTGATTCTGCAAACTGAGATTACTGAGCCTAACACATAACCTAAGTTCAAGAGGATGTATGTGAGATACAATGCACAGAAAGTTGGATTCTTGAGGGGGGGGGGGTGCAGGCCACTTATAGGATTAGATGGTTGCCACTTGAAGGGCAAGTTTGGTGGACATATATTATCGGCAACTGCAAGGGATGGGAATGATAATATTTTCCCTGTTGTATTAGGTGTAGTTGAGCAAGAAAACAAGGATTCTTGGGTGTGGTTTTTATAGACATTTGTAGAGGATATTAGGAGGCTAGATGAGCTGAATCTGGTGTTCATTTCAGATAGGCAGAAGGTAATACAACAATTTACTTGTTTTTTGATACTACTGTTTGTTCTTAATCATTACATTTTTGCTTTTTGAAAGTTTTGTTTTGTTTTTTTCTTAGGTAGATGGTGTTCATTTTTGTTTTTTGGATGTTTTTTGATTGTATTTATGATAATTAGGGATGGATACCTGCCATGGAGATGTTGTTTCCAACAGTTGAACATAGATTTTTTGTGAAGCATATTTACAACCATTTTAAGTTAAACTTTAAGGGTTTAGAATTGAAGACTGCATTATGGAGGTGTGCTGCAGCAACAACAGTTAGAGAGTTTGAGAAGAGAATGCAAGATATGAAGGAATTGGACAAAAAGGCATGGGAGTATCTAGCAAACATCCAACCAACCCAATGGACCAAGTCACATTTCACTCTAAGGGCCATCTTTGATTGTTATGTGAACAATCTTAGTGAGTCATTTAATTCCATGATACTAGAAGCTAGGGATAAGCCTATCATTGCCATGCTAGAGTGGATTAGGGTTAGGTTGATGACTAGAATGTATAGTAAGAGGTTTGGGATTGAAAAATTCACTAGTGACATATGTCCAAACATAGTGCAGAAGCTTAAGCAGTTGAAAGTTGATTTTAAGTCATTTTCTGCTATTCCATTAGGATGCTATATATATGAGGTTGATAATGAGTATGAGAGGCATGTGGTTAAACTTACAAGAAAGTGTTGTACTTGTAGAGTTTGGGATTTGACAGGAATCCGATGTAAGCATGGTGTTGCAGCAATCTATAAGAACTTGGAGAGGCCTGAGGATTATGTATATGCATGCTTTAGAAAGCATGCCTATGTGGCTGCATATAAACAGATGATTACCCCATTGCCTAGCCAAGATGAATGGGTTGAAACCAACCTTTCTGCCCCTGTTGCTCCATTTGTGCACAAGCCTGTAGGCAGGCCACCAATGAAAAAGAAGAAAGATGCAGATGAGCCAAACAACCCATACAAAGTTTCTAGGTCATATAGACCTATAAAATGTGGATTTTGCCATCAGGAATGGCATAATTCAAGGAGGTGTAAGGCTGGAATAACTGGTGAGACACCATGGCAAAGGAGGCAAAGACTTGAAAGGCAAAAAAAATTTGTAAGTAAAGCAAGAATGTGTTCACTATGATTGAACTATTACAAATCTATTTCTGCTGCAAGGCAATTCTGTTTGTAGGGACAAGAGGGACAAGGAACAAGCAGCCAGCCAGCCAGTCAGCCACCTAGGCAACCACCAAGGAGGTTTGCAAGGCAACCACCTTAGTTTGCCAACCAAGCAGGCATGCAGGCAGCCAACCAGCCAACCAACCAGCCAGCCAGCCACCTAGGCAACCACCGATGAGGTTTGCAAGGCAGCCAACCACCCAGGCAGCTAACCAGGCAACCAATGAGCAAGTAAGGCATTCAACAAGATTAGCAAACAAGAAGGCCAACTAGGCAACCACCATTCAAGCAAGGTATCCACTCAGATTTGCAAATAAGGTAGCCAACCAGCAATCAAGGCACCCACCTAGACCAGTAAACAAGAAGGCCAAGCAGACAACCAGTCAACCAACAAGTGGGGTAGCTAGCCATTCAACAAGAAAGCTAACCATCCATCAAGCAAATTAACCAGTCAACCAGCCACAAAAGCAGCCAAATAAAACATCTGCTTTAGCTTCAAGCAGATCACCACCATCTGTAGCAGATTCAAGTAGACCACCACCAAATAAAGCACCCACAGCTCAATGATTCTCATGTAGCCAGCCCATCTCTCATACTCCGATGGAAACATGGGACATAAGAAAACATCTATCTCAGGTATATACACAAACACAAACACAAACACCACCCTTTATACTTACATAAAAACACTGGATTAGATCTTGATATGGAATTTCTATGTACTTTGCAGTCTCGAAGGGGGTTGGTACCACCAAGGGTAGTTGGGAGCAGTCATCTATTCTCATATGGGAGATGGGGTGGAATAAGAGCTAAGACATCTGGTGCAATGTTTTCAACAGGCAAGGGCAAAGGCAAGGACAAGGTCTTTGGGAAATGAAGATTGGAGAATGTGGAAGTAGAAACTTTACTTTACTTTTTTTTGTTATTGTGTTGTGCTTGTCTAATAGTGGCATGTCACTACTTTTTTGTTTTTTTGTTATTGTGTAGAACTTTATACTGTAAAGTTATTTTGTTATTGTCTTAGTGGGGACAGAACCACCAATTATGTAGATGAAATTTGGTAGTGTTTAGCCATTAATGTTAGGTGGAGTCCACTTGTTTTGAACAATGCTTATTAATATATAGTATGGAATGGTCTTACTTTATGCTTCTTCAATTGATGTAAACAGAATCTACTTTATGCTACTTGTTTAAAACATACTTCTTTATGCTTCTTCAATTGATGTAAACAGAATCTTGTGGGGTGCATGTCCTTGCCTACCCAATTAATGTACAACATATACAATCTTTATAAAGAAGAATAGGTTACATACCCTATTCAAATTACAAGAACACATTACATAAATAACACATTACAAGGTAGCATGCTCTATTCAAATTACAATATCACATTACATAAAGAACACATTACAAGGCAACATTACACATTACCTAAACAAGGTAGCATGCTCTATTCAAATTACAAGATCATATTACATAAAAAACACATTACACAAACAAGGTAGCATTACATAAATAAGAACAAATTACATAAAGAATAACACGTTACATAAAGAACAAATTGCATACTCTATTCAAATAAACAACAACATTACATAGTGCTAAATACATGGAATACACTTGTCAAATGTGGTAGTACCCAAAACTATACAATAGGTACAACAACTTGCCTTCAAGGTAGACATAATAGCTTTGTTCCAAATTCTCCCATCCTACCAGAAAACACATAAAAAATAGCAAAAAACCACCATGACACAACAAGTGCAAATTTGTACTTTTGTAACTTCTCTTTAGCTATCCTCTCTCTCACCTTAGCTTTTTCTTCCCTTCGCTTGGCTTTGTTTTCTCTCTCAATAGCTGTTGTTTCCCTATCAATAGCCTCCTTTTCCTTTTCCTTTGTAACTTTTGCTTGATTCTTGTACATGCTGAATCTTGCAAGGACAATGGGTGCAACTTCGGATCCACGCTTACATGTTTTGCCATCCAACCACCTAAAGTATTTACAAGTAGGTTCATCATCCTACAAACAAAATCAAATTAGGGTTATTCATAAAGCCAACAAAACCAGAAAATAAAAAAATAAAAAATATGAAAACCAACTATT
Organism: Quercus agrifolia; assembly: GCA_029955455.1. Classification (NCBI taxonomy): domain Eukaryota; kingdom Viridiplantae; phylum Streptophyta; class Magnoliopsida; order Fagales; family Fagaceae; genus Quercus; species Quercus agrifolia. Next base: position 40,942,028 of record JARQAD010000002.1, on the reverse strand, counting down.
ACTCACCACATCATAGTAGCTGCACCCATAAAACCTTCTCCCAAAATTGTTTAAGGTCAGAGTAGTCCGTAGCCAGCAATTGTCACCAGAGCATGAATGGTAACTAGAACCTGAGTAATAACTTAAAGAAGACATGTTCAGATTTCACTTTGGTAGTCGGAGTACAGAGGGAAATGGTTTGGGGGGTTTTTTAGGGATCTTGATATAGTGGAGATGGGTTTGGGGATTTTTGATGGTTCGAAGGTAGAGAGAGGGAGAGAGCTCAGTCCTGTTTCTAGGGTTCTAATTGTGTTCTAATGTTGGCTTATATAGTAAATGAGATTTTCTAACAGAAAGGGCAAAGGTGGGTAACGGGGGTCTAACGGAGCCCACCTCAAGTGAGTTAAGTGACAACTTTTAAACCACGGGTAGACATTATTAAAACGAGCTAAACCACAAGTAGGTAAATTGCAATTTCCCCATTAAAATATATTACATTACTCATCAATGAAACAAAAAAGACCAAATTAAAACAACATAATTCTAGTTTAACTCACAACATTACTCTTCATTAACTATGATTTGAAATAGAGCTTGATGACCATCTTCCATCTTTGTTCATAAAAAGTTAATATCCATGAGTGCTTTTTTAGGTTTTAGGGGAATTTCTGTCATTTTTTAGGTTTCAGGGTCTTTTGGTCTTTTTTTTTTTTTTTTTTTTTAAAGGTTTCAATGGTATTTCGGTCATTTTTTAGGTTTAGGGTGTATTTTTATCATCATATAGGTTTTAGGGGCATTTTTGTCATTTTATAGGTTTCAGGGGTATTTTGGTCATTTTATAGGTTTCAAGGGTATTTCAAAAAGTCAATATCTGTTAGTGCTTTCTTAGGTTTTGGGGGTATTTCTATCATTTTTTAGGTTTCGGAGTCTTTTGGTCATTTTTTAAGGTTCCGAGGGTATTTCAATCATTTTTTAGGTTTATGGTGTATTTTTATCATCTTATAGGTTTTAGGAGCATTTTTGTCATTTTATAGGTTTGAGGGGTATTTTGGTCATTTTATAGGTTTCAAGGGTATATTAGTCATTTTTTAGGTTTAGAGGGTATTTCAGTCATTTTTTTTAAGGTTTCAAGAGTATTTTGGTCATTTTTTAGGTTTTGGGGTATTTTGGTAATTTTTCAGGTTTAGAGGGTATTTTGCTAATTTTAGGTTTCGATGGGTATTTTTATCATTTTTAAGGTTAAGGATGTATTTTGGTAATTTTTTGGGTTCGAAGGTATTTTGTTCATGTTTTAGGTTTTGGGAGGTATTTTAGTCATTTCTAAGGTTTAGGGGTATTTTGGTAATTTTTTATATTTTGGGGGTATTTTGGTAATTTTTAGTTTGGGGGGGGGGTATTTCGGTAATTTTAGAGGATTTTAGGAGTACCTTTGTCATTTTGAAGTTTTAGGGGCAATTTGGTAATTTTGATTATTGGGTAATTGGGTGGGTAAGGGTTTTCCCATAATAATTGGGTTGATTTGGGTTTGGGCTAAAAATAATTAGTTAAATGGGTGATATCCACACCCCACCCAAAAAATTTGGTAATATCCCAACCCTACCCGATTACTTTGTACTTATTAAGAACCGGGGATTACCTACTCAAGTTTTTGAATTGAATCTAGAGACAATTAGTTTTATGAAATTCTAATATTAAGATCATGTTTAGGGCTACAAACAAGTTTGTTATTTGTTGATGAAAATTTTGTTATATTATTAATGAAAATTGGGGATTTTTGTTGGTGAAATTTTGTAATTTGTTGTTGAAAGGTTGATGCTTAGATGGGAAGCTTGATGGGGCTAAAATATTGGAGGATGGAAAGAGATAAAGAAAAAAGGAATATTTTTGGAGAAAAGAAAAAATAATATAAAGGATAATAAAAAGATTACTTAAATGGAAAACGAGTAAAAAAAAACGAAGAGGAAATTTGACTTTTTTTTTTTTTTTTTAGGAAGAAGAGAATTTGACTTAGTTATATATAAAAAGTGGGGGTGAAAAAAGAAAAAGAAAATAGCTATAAGCTAAAATTTAACTAAAATTTTAGAATCTTTGATAAGTTGGTGTGAATGACTTAACAAGGGTTGCAACTGGCATGAATTTTCGTATCCCCTCTAAACGTTGACATCACAGCTATGTATTTATCATTGGTCCTGTTAGGAGCAATTATTTTGTAATGTACTTTCTTCGACATCACAAGTCAAAAATAACATCTTCCATGATGCCTCGTAAAATGTTGTTTGGATTTGGCCATATATCAAAAGCTCCTTTCCTTGAACAAAATCGAGTTTTTTTTTTTTTTTTTTTTAGATTGAAGCAGTCAAGTCAAAGGCATCAAGCTAAAGATACTTGAGAACAAAGCTCTACTAAAACCAGTCGGTCTTTGTTTTCGCTGATTGTTTTCACCCACACACGTTTAACGTATATTGAATGGTATCCAACCATGTCCTTATCTATATAATAGTTGCTGTGATTAAGATTTAAGATAACCTTTTTATTCTTTATCAAATAAAACAGCCTTTTTCTTTTCTTATTGGTTGAACACGACTATGTCAAATCCTAGAATGGCTTTCCCTTTCATTACCGGTAAAACAGTCATAAAATTTTTCCTCTCTTTTGCCATACTAGTCTCCTTTCTTCTCTCACTCTCTCATGGAGATGAAGTTGCTAATACGACTAACAAAGTTCTAGTGGCAACTGTAGGAATTTTTCCTAGGGTGATCCTAAATTTTTTTTTTTTAATTGAAAGATCCAAAGCCATCATCAAGGAGATGAATCTTGGGTACATGATTTTTTTTTATCAAATATTTGTCCATAATTCTAGCAAAAGAATAAATAATAAGCTATAAATTCATTTGAAATATTAATAAAATTATTAATTATTATTGTTTAGTTGTTTCATTAATTTGTTTGTCTTTTATAAACTATAATTTGTTATATTGTTGTTTCATTAATTATAAAATTATTAATTATTATTTAGCCTAACATAATTTAATTTGTTTATCTTTTATAATATATTGATTAATTAAATTATTAATTATTGTTTATTAGTTGCTTCCCTTAATTAATTATTGATTAATTAAATTATTGTTTATTAGTTGCACCATGTGCATTTACTTCCCCCAATTCAAATTCCTCACTCGGCACCATGTGATGTGCCCATCCACACCCACCCCTACCCCACCCCACTCAACAAACAATGAGACAAACCCCATCACAAGAGCCAGCTGCCAATCAAAAAATTTCACAATCACAAATCACAATAAAACAATTTATTGTATCTCACCAAGTCTCACCAACACCAACGGATAAAGCCAAAAAGAAAAAGTCAAGAACAGGGCCAAAATATTAATAAAGTTAAAGCTAAGCTGAGCCAATCACAGTTGTTCAAAAGAATCAGATAAATTATTAAAGTTAACTGTTAAAGTCTTAAAAGAATAAAGAGAGAGCCTCATTCATTTCATTTCAGATTTCACTTTCATTTTAATTTTTCAGATAAAGAGAGAGAGAGAGACTAAGAGAGTCAGAGAGAAAAAAGAAGAAGAGAGAAGTTATGAAATACCTTGAATGTTGAGGTTGAGGGAGCACCAGAGTAAGCTGAGCGACGGGCGACAGAGCAAGCCAAGTGACGGGCGACGGAGCAAGCCGAGTGACGAGCGACGGACGACGGAGCAAGCGACGAACAACGAGCGACGAAGCAAGCGACGTGACCGAGCTGAGCGACGAGCGACATGACCGATCGGCGATCTCAGATGCCTGAATCCCGATGTGATGTGCTCTGGACTGGAGCTCGAGTTGTGCTGGCTAACTGATCTCCGATGCAGCGATGCCCGATCCGTCTGTTGGCTTGTGTTGCAGTGTTAGTTGTGTTGACGTTTTTGTCTCTAGGTTTGCTTTAGTGATATCTGATTTAGTGATTTGAGGTTTCTAATTTAGTGATTTGCAGTGTATATTGAGTTTTGGTTTTTTTTTTTTTTTTTTTTTTTGAGAATCCGTGGGTTTTCTTTACTGTTTACCATCTGTTGGGTTGTTTTTTTTGTTTAGATTGGGTTTGCTTTACGTTTAGGATTGATGTTGGGCTTGCTTTGTTACAATTTTATTTTTCTTCAGATTTTAGTTCATTTTCTTTTTCTTTTTCTTTTTTTTTTTAATTCGAGAGTGTTCCTCATTTTTCTTAAGGGTGTTCCTCATTTTTTTTAAAGATAAACAAATAATTTTTTTTTAATTATTATATATAATTTTTTTTTTCAAGTCAGGGTGTTCCTGGGAACACCCTGACTCCAACGTGGCGTCGCCACTGCAAAGTTCCAAAGGGTTGGGCAATGCCTACTGAACAAAATCCATTGAAAATTGTAGTTCCAAGAAGAACTTCATTTCAAAAGTTTGTAAAGGTTGACTACAGCAGGAATAAGCTAGATAATTCCAAATTTGATGGTTGGTGCATCAATGTTTTCAAAGAGGTGCTTAAAAATTTGCCTTATTCTCTGCCCTATGAATTTAATGCCTTGAATGTCAGCTATAAAGTGCTGGTTCATGGTGTCTATAGCAAGGTAACAACTCTAGATTTACCATTCAGTTTCTTAAATCTCTTCCTTAACGTCGGCCCTAGACAATTTAGGGCCTTAGGCAAGAAATAAAATGAGGCATTTTTTAAATATATATTTATGTATTAATTAAATTAATATATATTTATTTAATATTTAATATTATATTTTATATTATACTTCATTTAAAATATATTTTTCTTGCCTTTTGAGATGCAAATTGTTTAATTAAAATTTTGTATTCAAGTTCTTCTAACATCTTATTTTCAATCAATAGTATAGCTAATCTACTTATCTTTCTTGAGACATTGTCGATCTTAGATATGATTTTATTAATTTTAATTTTGAAAAACTTCTTTCTGCAGAATCAACTATAATTGATATTGTTAGTAAAATTCTTTAAGCAACGCATGTATTTAGAAATGAATCTAACATTTTTATATAATTTAGTATGTCAATTGGAGTATATTTTTCAATTTGTAAAATTTCTTTAAGACTTTTAACTTTGAAAATAAATATCAACCATCAATATTATAATAAACATCATGTTTGAGAAAAGATTCAAGTTTAAGATAGTATTTTTGAAACTATCATCATCTAGTTGAGAGAGAGAGGCGAAGAACAAGAGTGAGAGAAAATAAAGGTATGAGTAAATTTTAGGGATTTGAGATTTTTAATTTGTTATGATTTGAGATTGTTTTGTAGGTAATTTTTTAGATTGGATTTACATTTTATCTGGTTGATTTGTGATTTGTCTAGGGGTTAAAGATGATTTTTTTGGGATAATTGATTTTTTTAGACCAAAAAAGTTTTTGGGTACCAATGTTTACAAAGATGTTTAAGATTTTTTGTTCTTTGGTCACAAAGATGTATCTAATTTTTTGGAGTTTCATCTGAAACTCTTTTTTTTTTCCTACTACCCCTTATTTTTCAAAATTTTGGGCCCCCTTCCATTTGAGGGCCTTAGGCAATGGTCTATTTGGCCTAGTGGAAAGGCCGGCCCTACTTAACGTTCATGTGTTGCATGACACAATATAAACACTCAAATTAATTCCTCAGATTGTTTATATGTTCGCTTATATGTTTGAACTCATAAAAAAATTGCCTCGTTGTTCATACTCACCAAGAAAAAAGGTCCTTTGGATATGCTAATATTTAGTATAAACGAAATTTATATCAATAGACCACCAACACTAACATTCGGTTTCTTTTAGAGAAAGTAATTAAGCAATAAATGTAAATTCTCTCCAGTCTCCATCTTTCACAAAAGAGAGCCTTCAAGTCAAAGTTCCTATAGTGAGAAGTTACCGTGGGAAGAAAAATGAGTATTGAGTAGATCAATTTTATATTGTCTTCTGATATTGGTTTCTCAAAACTTTGAAATTTCTTATTTCTAATCTAGATTGCAAGTCAAGAGCACTTCCAGTTAGACTTTTCTGATAGTTTGCCTAACTTTGAATGGCTCGTTTTGAAAGGAACAGAAAACCCTTGGAAGAGCAGTGAATCTGTGACTAAAAAAGTTGTATATAACTTACAACTTTTTTCCTATGAAGCACGGGTGTGTTTCCGGATTTGGGTGCAAGTGCGGGTGCAAGTGTAGAACTCGGTAATTTTTGAAAAAGTAGGGTGCGGGTGCAACGGGAAGCGGCGATTAAAAAATTATTAAAAATATTTTTATTTATATTTTCTATATATTTTTACAATTAAAATATTCTTAAAAAACACATTACTATGGCCTTGGTTCACAAAGCAAAGAAAGAAGAAGGCAAGAAACACAAAACAAAAATGAAAACACAAAAAAAGCAACAAATATTTAGAATAAAATTGAGGAATGACGGATTTAAGATGTTTGGGTTTCATTCAAAGCCGATTTCGGCTGTTCCGGCATGATTCAAGGCTGATTTGGTCAGTTTTGGCCGTTTCGGTTGGTTTTGGCTACCAGCCGATACGATCCGATTTTGGCCGAATCGATGCGAATCGGCCCAAATTGAAGCCGAGTTGGCGCGAATCCAAAAAAAAAAACTCAAACGTGGCATCGACACACAGGCAGCTGCATCGGTGGCCGCACCCCGCATCAGGCTGCGTCAGACTCCGGTGTGGCACCCTCCCAGCCGCATCGGAGCTTCCTAGCTTTTTTTCATTTGTTTATTGTTTTCTTTGATTTCTTAGTTACAAACTTGTTTCTAATAAAGACTATGCTTGTCATGTATCATTGTATGATCTAAAAACAATAGAAGTCTTATGATGCTGTTGTTGGAGATGTGACCATATTGGCAGACCGTACAAAATATGTGGAATTCACTCAACCATTTGCCGAGTCAGGGTTGTCCATGGTAGTTCCTGCAAAACCTGAAGGATCAGCATGGATGTTCTTGAAGCCCACCAGAATTTAATGGCCCACTGAATAATCAGATTGGTACCACAATTTGGTTCACATTCTCCACTCTATTCTTTGCTCACAGTAAGTACAAATGTCTATAATCTGTTTTTTTTTTTTTTTTTTTAATTATTATTATTATTATTATTATTATAAGTGATGAGTCCATAAAAATCATTAAGGTCGTCTATCTTAATGGATGGTCATTGCATCATTAGTAGGCCATCAAAGATAGATGAGTAACCACTGCCTAGCACATTCAATGATGACCATCAAAGGCCTTAAACTCTCTCATCAAGACAAGTAACGTTACAATTAGGGTAATAATCACCCTTATTTATATTCAACAGCTACCTAAGTCACCTATAAAAGGGACAATTTGTCCATTTGCTAAGGTATGTCAAAAAACTACTACAAAACACTATCTATATACACAATATATGGGTTGGTACTAACTTAAACATCAAAGGCTCCCCCACTGGGCACAACCTGGTGGTCTCTTCGATCAGTCCCTCCTTTATTTTGCAGGTCCTACAAGATCGTCTAATGCTCCAGATTTGACGAGTGACCCAATTGACGATTCCTTTATTTTGCAGGTCCTACAAGATCATCTAATGCTCCAGATTTAACGAGTGACCCAATTGACGATTTTGGCATCATCAATAAGTACTCTATGACACTTAGCACAAGCTAATGATCAAGTCTTGCACACTGTTTATCGAGTCTAACCAGCTTCAAGGCTGCCTCATTGTGCCCACCCCTAATAAGTTATGGCTGTCTGGGATGTAAAGTAATATAATTGGTTTACCATGGCACAAATCCTTCTCTTATTTCTGTACATGTAATTAGCTAATTTTCAGAGACCTAGTACTTTATTATTAGTGGGAGTTAAAGAGGTTCGTTTATGTTCAAGGTCTAGAATGTGAGGTTCGTTTATGTTCTAGGTTTAGAATGCTCTAATATCTGAAAGGTTGCAAATCATGTATGACTGGAAAAGATACTTGTGTATGAAATACAAAATTGCTTTTGATGCAAGAAATTGCTTACAACTTAATGCTAATTTTACAAAATGGATTGACCCCTGTAGGATCAATTAAGTTCATCTTAAAATGAAATTGCTTTCTAATCGATAGGAGCTCCAGAGATAAAAACTAAACACAGCCAAGATGAAATTTCTAATGAATGTAATCCATTACATTTGCAGGGGAGAAAGTTTATAGCAACCTTACTCGAGTGGTGGTAGTAGTTTGGCTTTTTGTTGTGTTGATCCTAACCTCAAGCTACACTGCTAATCTGTCTTCAATGCTCACCGTGCTACGATTACAACCAGTTAGAGATATTGAGTGGCCGAAGAGCAGCAATGCAAAAATTGGTTGTGATGGCAGGAAGTGCTCAAGTTTAATTTAAAGAACATCATTAAAGTTAAAACTGAATCTGATTATGAAGAGCATTTTAGAAACAAAAGCATAGCTGCTGCCTTTTTTGAACTTCCATATGAGAAAGTTTTCATCGACAAGTATCACAAGGGATTCACCACCTCCACACAGACGTATAGATTTGGAGGATTTGGTTTTGTAAATAATAACTACACCTTGTAGCTACAGTTTCCACATAATTTCAAGTTGATCATTCCAAAGTTCAAAACTGAATATTTCCAAAAAAGAAGCAAAAAAGCATGTTGCATATTATCATTGGCATTCACGAATTTAATTTTTCAGATTATTTCAGGTCTCAAAGAATTCTTTGCAGAACATATGAATTCCAGACAGTTCAAATATGAAAAGAAGCAATTTTGTAGAGAGTTTCTGCAAGCTTTCTATGGTGGCTAAAACTAGTTCATTATTATAAAGAAATCTTCATTTATTTTCAGACAATGGTTTTAAGCACCTAAATCCTCAATAAATATTGATTAAATAAAATTTTCCATACATGCTATGATTTTTGTGTTAGTAATTCCATTCCAATGTGTTACCATTCTTGCCGTTTGAGTTGTATCAATTTCATGCTTTAGATTAAGAAATTATAAGGTTAAAGGTGTATCTAGTGCCATGTCATTTAAAGTTTTAAGTATTAAAAACTGTCTCCATTTCATTGCAATTGAGAGAATCATCTTTTTTATGGGAGGAATCACTTCTAATTTACCCTCCATGCAGGTATTCCAGAAAGGCTCGCCAATAGTGAAGGACTTTTCAGAAGCCATACTAAGGCTATCAGAAGATGGTAACCTAACAAATCTGGAAGATAAATGGTTGACTCCCTCACGTAGGTGTTCAACAGACCAAACATCCAGTGATACAGATCCTTTGAGCATCCAGAGCTTCTGGGGTCTCTACCTTATATCTGCTGCCATTTCTACAATTTGTTTCCTACTATCATTAATTCGATTGCTAAAGAATTATCAACATCCTCAAGAGGCAAACGAAGACAATGCAACTCCTAGCCCAATAAGAGTTTGGAACAAGGCGGTTGGACTTGCAAAATACTTCTATAATGGAGAGATCATTACTCCAGGAAGGGCTTCAAGTTCATCTCGTACGCCAGACTTACATGGTTGGACTTCTTTAAGATGGGAAGACGTGAGGACTATCAACATTCCCCATGATATTAACCAGGCCTCCCCACCTTCTGAAATTGAAGTGTCATAGAACTCCTTATTGAATGCACAGAGTAGGATAGGTAGGTTTTAGATAAAGAATTTTTATAATGAGCCTAAGTGTGCGTTTGCCTTTTTGGCTGGGTTCCACGGCACTATTGATGACCTAGCCAAACTCAATAAAATGTAAATTTCTAGGTAAATTTGGGTCTTACGGTATTATTTACACATTTAAAAATTATTTTGCTACAGTATTTTCACTAATAAATTTTCAATTTTTAGTAAATAAGCGGTATCCAAATAGACCCTAAATGTTGTAATATTTATTCCTAATTGTCTACTACTAATTGTTGGAGGGGGCACTGTATGAAAGAAAGGGTTGTTAAGAGTTTGTTACAAATAGTTGGCTGGTGAGTTAGTTGCCTCACCCAATTAGTTACATGAGTTAAGAGTCAACTAAATAGAAAACTCGATGTGAATCAACTGTATAAATATTTATCAAATGTCAATAGTGTTGAATATCAATAAGAAATTAATTAGTCAGATTTTCCTCTTTCCTTTCAACCAATTTCTTTCACACATTCTCTTTTCTTGGAAGGTAATCATCGAATTGGTCAAGTTCCACTAATTTCCCTAAGAGCCCAAGTTTGCAAGTTGTTCATTATACTTATCAAGTTTGAAGGAACTTGATTTTCTTACTTAATTTAATTTTAATCTATGGTTTGCATGAAGTAATAACAAGATTATCAACAACAGGCCTTGGAAGGGCTAGCACAACAATTTGACCATCTCTTTGAAAGCCTTAAAGCCCGAGCTAAAACATTGAAACTGGACTTTCCCAAGTTTACAGGGTGAAATCTTTCCACTTAAGGGCCTGTTTGAATACAACTTATTTTGTTAAAAACTGAAAACTGAAAACACTGTAACAAAATAATTTTTAAATGTGTGAAAAATTACGGTTCACTCTTTTTTTACTGTTCATATGTCTTGGTGCACTGTTCATGTCACCAGGCGCTGGTCTTAAAAAAAAAAAAAAAAAAAGCTCAAACCTGTCAAAAGGTGGACGTGAACGTGGATCCAAACCCACACTAAATATATTCTTTTTTTCATAAAAAAGTTGTAACATGACCAAAATTACAAACTAAAGAAAAGCAGCCAAAATGATACAGCTGTGTCACAACAGAGTTCAACAGATACATAGTTTTGATGGAAAGAGTAAAGCAAAGTTATTAGTTTACATATTGTTCTGTGCAGCCTTAGGCAGTGTTATAATGTAAGAACAAAACTCAACATCTCGATAGCTATTTCACACCTTTCTAAAATTCAGACAATACAGACAAGAAACACAAGAATAAAAGGATAGACCAAAAATTGTACTGATAAACTGGGACACTTCTTGACAAAATCCTAGTAAGTTCCCTAGCCTTGATCATAATATATGGGTCCTTATATTTCTGACACACAGAGAAGAGAGAAGCATGAAATTAATCTTTCAAATGTAAAACAATGAAAAATAGAAACTTCTGGCAGTTTTTAGTAATATGAGATGAATCTGATAACTGAACTTATTAAGTTCACATGAAACGTCGTACTCTTTCAAGGTAGATTTAACAGTTGGTCAAACCTCTTGCAAGTACTTCTCTGAAGAAAGCAATTAAAAACACCCCCCAACCCCCAAAAAAAAAAAAAAAAAAAAACCAAAATCAAGAGCAAACAGTCAAACACCATAAAGGAAAAAAAATTTTAACTTACAAAATAATTGGTGGTTTTGAAATTTTTATCTCTATATTGAGGGAACAGAGTGGAGAATTCCAGATTCATTCCAAGACGGGTCGAACTTTTCGATCTTCTAGTGGTCCATGTTTGGGAGAAATTATAAGGTCCTCATGGTGAACAAGTGATGTGGTCTACCATTTCAGTAAAAGGCTCTCACATGTTTATAATTGCTGAATTAGTATTCAGTTTTTATTTAAAACTCCACAATTTTAAACAGGTGGAAGTCTTTTATTGGAATGATGGATCACATCACTTGTCCACCATGAGGACCTTATAATTTCTCCATGTTTGGGGTCATCCCAAGGCTTTGGTTTGTTGTGCTTCTTCTGAACAATTTATTTTTTTATTTTTTTTAACTGTTTTAAAAGGAACTAAATTTGAACACGAATTTTAGGGTATGTTTGATAACTATTTTTTTTCCTCATTTTCTATTTTCAAAAACAGTTTTCTATTTTTGAAACTAAAAAACTTGTTTGGCAACCTAAAATAGACAGAAAACAAAAACTGTTTTTAAAACTCAATTTGTGAAGGAAACTGAAAACATGCAAAATGCTGTTTTCAGTTTTTAATTTTCAAAAGTCAATGAAAATACTCATTTAATTTAATAAACCTGTCTCATTTAATGAGTTAATATTAGAATTCAAATTCTATTAACAATCCATTTTAGTTTTTTGCTATTTTTTTCTTCAAAAAAATATTTTTTAATTTCAACTAACCAAACATGTTTTTGATTTCAAAAAGACAAGATTTTTTTTTTTAATATTCCCAAAAACAAGTTTTTGAAAATAGAAAAAAAAAACGGTTACCGAACATAACCTTATATTTTAAAATTAATTGTATCTCATATAAATTTTTAAAAAATAATATCAAAATTTCATTAAGATAATATTTGGCAGCAAACTTGATTATAACCTAAAACTACAACTTCACTTAATAACTGTTTATTGGAGGAGAATTTTGAAAAATCTACCATTGGATTACATTTTCTTCTTATATCTTTCGTGCTTGCAAAATTTCTAGAAGATCGAAGATCAATAGCTATGGCATCAATCAAATGTTTAAATTTCAAGTTTTTGTAATTTAAAATTATGGTATATTACTATAAACCTACCTGTGGTTAGACCCATTTTTACTTTGTCTACTTGTAATTTAAAACTTGACACTTTGCCCACCTAAGATTAACTCTGTTACTCTTCCGTAACCCACCTTCTATTTGCCATTAGATAAACATAATTTTATGCAAAAATAAACATAACAAGAATCAAAAGGCTAGGGTTTTAAATTATGAATTGGGCAACCAAATTTACACAATTTCAAGCTGAGCCCGGTCCCTTCCCCATCACAGTCTTAGTATACTAGTAAATTCGCTCTCTCATTCTTCTCTTCTCATCTCTCCTCAATTCTTTTTTTTATTTTATTTATCAAATAAACATATAAAAAATGTAATCAATGAATAAAAGACAAAAGAAACACATTACAATAACAACTTTCAGATGCAACATCTTTATAAAGAGCCAAACCTCACTTCAACCTCCAGCCCTTCTATACAGATGGGTGAATATGTGTAATGAAGAAGAAGGGCAGTGCACTAGGTTAGCTGGTTGTGATTTTTGTTAGAGAGAAGGGCATTGAGGGACGATAGGGGTTGGGGAAGAAATCTAGGAGGACATAGCCTTCTCGAGGCAAATATGCTTTGGGATTTTATTTTTTTAAGATTCAGGTAATAGGTTTGAAGGTTCCTTTCTTCCTTTCCTTGGTGGTGTTTGGTTGTGCAAAAAAGACCGAAAATTAAGAGAGGGACAAGCTAAGATCAAGCTCAATCCATGGTAGAACAAACCAAACCCACCCTCAAGAAGTGTTGCTAGATTTCTCTCCCTATCTTACCTCCTATGAAGCACGGGTGCGTTTCTGGATTCGGGTGCAGGTGCAGGACTTGGCAATTTTTGAAAAAGTAGGGTGCGGTGGAGTGTGGCGATTAAAAAATTACTAAAAATATTTTTATTTATATTTTCTATATATTTTTACTATTAAAATATTCTTAAAAAATATATTACTATGCCTTAATTCACAAAACAAAGAAATAAGAAGGAAAGAAACACAAAACACAAAAGAAGCAAGAAACATTCAGAATAAAATTAAGGAATGGCATATTTAGGATGTTTTGGCCTCATTCAAAGCCGATTTCGGCTATTCAGGCATGATTCAAGGTTGATTTTGGCTTGTTTCAGTTGCTGGCCAATACAACTCGATTCGACCGATACGTCATGATTCTGGCTGAATCTTCCTAGTTCGACGCAAATCGACACGAATCGAGCTGAGTTGACGTGAATCTGTGAAAAAAAAAAAAAAAAAAAAAAAAAAAAACTCAGACGCAGCAGCTACGTTGGATGCCGCACCCCGCATTGGACTCTGGTGTGGCACCCTCCCAACCGCGTCTGTACTTCATAGCTTACCCCTCTCCAATCTAGCACCTAGGAGCCACCACCATGACACCAAACCCATGGTTGAACAACCATGATCCAAACCCACGGCTGGATTTTTCTTTACCTCACTCTTCGGTTGTTGGCTTATCTTTACCTTACTCTCTTTTTTGGCTTATCTCTATCTCACTTTCTTTTGTTGATAACATTGTTGGTTATTTTGAGATGTTGGTCTTCTTGTAAAATTTGGTTCAAAATTTTGAGTTGTTGTGAGACTGTTGATATTATTATAGATTAAAAATAATTTCATTGAGCCCTTTGATTGGTGTGTCATTCCTCCACTTTGTTCTCGTTGAAGTTCATGAGCAATTAAAAACTTTAGCTTTTTGATTCTTGTTATATTTGTTTTCGCCTAAAAATGTATTTTTTTTTTCTAATGGCAAATGGAGAGGTGGGTTACATAAGGTTAATGGAGCCAACCTCAAGTTAGTAAAGTGTCAAGTTTTAAACCACATGTAGGCAAAGTAAAAATTGGCTTAACCATAGGTGGGTTTACTGTAATTTGCCCTTAAAATAATGTGTGGACACCCCCAAAAAGGATTTTCTTAAAATATTTTTTTATTGTGGTATCGCACATTGGGTCTTTAGTGACATGATTCTTTGTGTGCATGCATTTCTAGGGTGAGGTGTGTGTGTGCGTGAGTTGCTTTTTCTTATTTTTATTTTAGGAGTCACCACCAACCATTGGTTTTGTATTAGGTGTGATTGGTCACTTATATGTCTAATTTATTTTAAGTTACCTAATTAACTAAACCAATTTTAAGGATTTATTAATTAAAGTAAACCAAAAGTCTCGAACCAAAGATCTTGGACTCGGAAGTTCGGTTACGTGTGGGAAAGGTGTTAGGCACCCCACACCGCCTATCCAAAGGATAGTACCCAATTTTAATTTATTTCTAACATAATCTTTTTAGTGATGAAATAATACACTTGGCATTTTTGTTTTTGAAAAAACTTTGTACAAACTATACACACACACACACACATGTGAGTATTAATTTATGTATAATTTATCATGTGAATATTTATTTCAAGGATTTATTTACAACCAAAGCATGCGAAGTATATATTTACATAGCATGTGTGAGGTGTGGATGCCCCCCAAAATTTTGAAATTTTTCGGGTTTGGTCACACATTGGGTCCTTGGTGACGTGACTCTTGGTGGGGTGTGTGTATGTGAGTCCATTTTTCTTATTTTTTTTAGGAGTTGCCACCAATCATTGTGTAAGAGACCGCCAAAATTAGGGGTGATCTCAAAAAAGAGATTTGGGTAATTTTTAAGGGCATCTCTCTTTTTGGGTAAGTGGTGTGGAGTTGCTACTTATTTTTTATACCAAAAAAATTAGAAAACAAATTAAGTACAAATTACATGATTGAATTGTTCCTTTCTCATTGATTGAATAAAAAAGAACACATATTTGATAAATTGAGTATTATATGGTTTTAGGTCCTAGTTGCAAACTACCAAAGATACTTGTCTTTTTGTCCTAGTTATAATCTACCCAAAAAACCAAAAACAAAAAACAAAGATAAAGCTTAGGTCTACCTATCCAAAGACACTAAATTCTGAGGTTAGGTTACGGAATAGGAAGGTGTTAGGCACCCATTTCACCTAGATATAGTTTTATCTTTTAGACTCTCATGACCAATGTACCCCTTTTATGCATGACATGAATGATATGTTGCACATATGAAAAACTAAATCACATAAGTCTATTTATGAATGCATCCTCTTCTTTGTTTAAAAAAATTCAGATTAGCGTTGTGATAAAAAAAAATTGATTTGGTTTAGAAAAATTAGATCTATTTTTGTACATGTAAAAAAAATAGTTTTTGGCATAGAAAAGTTAGATCTGTGTTTATTAAATAAAACAAAGTCTTTTGGTTTAAAAAAAATATCATATTTGTTTTTGAGAACTAGAAAAATTGGTTTTTGGTTTGTATTAAAAAAAAAATCAGATCTATTTTATAACAAAAAAAAAAAAAATATATATATATATATATATATATATATATATATATATATATATATATATATATAGATTTGTAGAGAACTAGAAAAAAATCAGATTTGTGTTGTTATGTGAAATAAAAATAAAAATAAGATTTTTTAGAAGAGAACTTTATTCATGAAATAAACCTATGCTACATGCATTAGACAAAACAAACAAAATTATTCATAACCTTTTTTTAATTTCAAAATCTGTTATGTTAAAAAAAAAAAAAAAAAAAAATTCAGATCTATATCTAAAGAAGATATAGATCAGTTTTTTTTTTTTTTTTTTTTTTTTTTTTTTTTTTTTTTTGGATTTAAAAAAATTCAGATTTGAATCTAAGGAAGATACAAATCAGTTTTTTGATTAAAAAAATTCAGATTCGCATCTAATGAAGATGCAAATCAGTTTTTACTTAGAAAAAAATTAGATTTGCATCTAACGAAGATGCAAATCAGTTTTTTTTATTGAAAAAAATTCAGATCTACATCTAATGAAGATGCAAATTAGTTTTTTTTTTTTTTATTTAAAAAGATATTTTGAAACAAAAAAATAGATCTTGACAATAAAAACATCAAAAACATATTCCAATAGAGAAAATATCGACAACACATGATATGAGTATTTAAAAATCAAAACTAAACAAACATTTATTCATACATCACCAAATTAAAAGAGACAGAAGAAGAAAAAGTAAAGAAAAACTACCTCTTGCATGGACGTACTCTTTTTCTTGAGAGAATATTTTAGGGTTCAAAGAAATTTATGCAATTATCTTTGAAACCTAAAAATCCTTACTAACAAAAAAGAAATTCTTAAGACTAAAGCCTTAAGAGAGAAACTACTAGAAAGGGGAGTTAGGAAAGAGGAAAATCCGAGAGTGTGAAAAAGTGTCCTCAATTTTGAGATCTAGTCTCTATTTATAGAGGCTGGAAGGCTCGAAAAAATAGCATAGATGATCAGAATACGAATAGGGATGCGCCCTTATCGCTAAAAAATGGAAAAGGATGTGTTTTAACGTAATCCCAATGCTCTTGGGCCGAAGCCCAAATTTGTTCCATTTGGCACTCCAAAAGTGCCGAATGGTGCCAATCCCACTTTCGAGTTTAGGTGCGTTTTGGACTCTTTTTTTTAGGTTTTTTTGAGCTGGGACTTGCACTTAGACGCATTTTTAATCCGTATTCTAAAAATCAAACTCTTTTCTAGATAATTAGGTCTTTTCAGCAACAATTATCTTGTAAATAAATACTCTAAAAAAAATCTTGATAAAGTCTAGATTATCCATAATTTTATTGTTATCCAATTATCCCATTTATTCCCATGCAAGCAATCATATTTTTGACACTATCAACTAATCATAAAATTATTAATTAATTTCAATTGTTTAACCAATTAGAAATAATTTAAATTAATCATGAGTGGTTGACTCTACCTAGACATAATGCATGCTGACCGTGCAAACATGATCATGTGATATCTTTCGATTTGACAGTTTGATTTGGAAATTGGGCATACCATCGCGACCATTAAAACCTCAAGATCATTTTTATGATATGCAATGAACAAATTAATGCATGTAATTGGGTATATGAGTGGTCATTCTAGTCATCTTCCTTGATTAAATCATGGGTGCAAAATTGAGTGTCTACTGAATGCCCCTCATTGACAGAGCTTGGAAAGCGAATGTTAATGTAAAACAAAGACACTGATTTTAGTAGCCATGACTTAATTAAGGTTGAATTTTCAAAGATTACCTAGCCCTTGAACCTAAAATCTTAGAACATAGAACTAGTGCTTTACCTTTTGACAAAAATGAAAATTGTGAATACTTGACCTACTTGATAGCTGATGAATTTTGAAATGATTCTTGATAATTGAGGTGACCGAGAGGCTTTTCTATTTCAGACTATATGTGGATGGTAACCAAGGGGCTTTTCTACCTTGGAATTGGAAATGTAGCAATCAATGGGCTTTTCAACCTCGATCTTGAAGAAAGGTAACCAAAGGGCTTTTCAACTTTGGAATCGGAGCTGTGGCGACCGAGGGGCATTTCAACCTTGATCTTGGAGAAAGGTAACCAAGGGGCTTTTCAACCTTGGAACCGAAATTATGGTGATTAAGGGGCTTTTCAACCTCGATCTTGAAGAAAAGGAACCAAGGGGCTTTTTAACCTTGGAACCGGAGCCGTGGTGACCAAGGGGCTTTTTATCCTTGATCTTGACGAAAGGGAACCAAGGGGCTTTCAACCTTGGAACCGAAGCTGTGGCAACCAAGGGGCTTTACAACTTCGATATGAGTTGTGGCGACTAAGGGACTTTTCAACCTCGATCTTGATGAAAGGTAACCTAGGGGCTTTTCAACCTTGGAACTGGAGCTGTGGTGACCAAGGGGCTTTTCAATCTTGATCTTAGCTGTGGCCTACAAAAAGTCAAAATTTAGGATTAGACTTTAAATGATGAGGGCTTTGTGGTCCCATTTTTTTTAAGATGTGTGATTTCCATTTGTTCCTTTTTTATTTGAATTTTTTCATTAGCATGAAAATCTTGACGGATTTTTGTGGTTCCTTGAAAAAGATTTTTTTTTCTTTGAAACTTGAAACTTGGAATTTGAAACTTAGAGTTTGGAATTTGAAACTTGAAATTTTGAAAATTGAAACTTTGGAATTTTGAAAATTGAGATTTTGAAGCTTGAAACTTGAGATCATGAAATTTGGAACATGGAATTTGAGATTTGAAAATTTGCAACTTGAAATTTTAAAACTTGAGATTTTGAAAACTTGCAATTTGAAATTTTGAAATTTTGAAACTTGAAACTTGAGATTGAATTTGAAATTTAGAATGTGGAATTTTAAGCTCGGGAATGAAAATTTTGAATTGAAATTTGGAATTTGAAAGTGAATCTTTTATCCTTAATCCACTCCAAGAATTTTCTTTTCTAACTCTCTCTTTTGGAAATTGATATGACCCTTCTCTTTTCATGATTTCTTTTTAGAAGAAGAAAAGAAAAGAAAAGAAGAAAAAGAAAAAGAAAAAGAAAAAGAAAAAGATTTTTTTTTTTTTTAGGAGTTGAATGAGTCAACTCAGTTGAGTTTTAAGTGTGGGGGCCGAATTTTGGCCCCCCACTTTTTGGCTTTCTCTCTTATTCTTTTTTGCTTCCTCCTTCATCCTTTTCTTCTTTCCACCATTAACACTATTCACCATCTTCTTCACCTTGCATTTTATTCTCCATCCCACCATTTATTCTCTAAAAAATTACTTTCCTAAGCTTCTCAACTCCCCTTCACTCATTTCCCTCAATTTTTTTTTTTTTTTTTTTAGATCCTTGTGTTCTTGAGCACTTTTGCTACACATCCATTTTTTGGTGAAACCCATTTTCAAACTCCTCTTTTCTTTGCACAAAAATGTCATCCTCTTCCAATGGACCCTATTTCTTACTTTTCATGGAAAGAAATATCATCCATCATTTGAATGGAATGATGAGGAGGGGCTTCTTCAAGACCCCATGACCGTACTCCACATTCCCACATGGACTTCAAGGTGATTTTTTCTTTGGTTTCTTTGTTTGGAAAAATGTTGTTTCCATGCTTCATTGAAAGTTTGATGGTGAGCCATTGTCATTTTGTTGTGTGCTCTAGTTGGAATTTAGGGCATTTTATGATTGATCATGTTGTAATTTTGGCTTTTGAGCATTTTTGAAGTGTTGTATTTATTTGGTTAATTATGGTGTAATTTGGACAATGTTGGTGGCTCATTGAATTTTGGTAATGTTGGTAATGTTGGTAATTTGTGATATTGTTGGGTGAATTTTGGCTTGGATTTTGGGGGCATGGACATTGTAAAAAATTTGTGTTGTAGGCTTGTATGAATATATTCATGGTGCTTGTGGGAAATTTTGTTGGTATGTGTAAATTTTATTTCATGAACATGGCAAAATTTTGTGGGTATGAATATGGAGAATTTGTGGGTATATGGAAGAATTTTGTGGGCATGAAATTTTGGCTATGGAAATATTTTTGTTGGGTATGTGATGTTAAATCATGGGAAAAAATTTTGTGGTTATGATTTTGGACATGTAGGGATTTTTTTGTTGTGATTTTGGACTTGTAGGAATTTTTTATGGGCATTTTGGACATTTAGGAAAAACTTTGACGGTTATTTTGGACATGTAGGAATTTTTGGTTGTGGTCATGGACATGTAGGAAAATCTTTGACGGTTATTTTGGACATTGGAATTTTTGTTATTGTTGGTCATGGTAAAATTTTGGTGGGACATTGATTTTTTTAGATGTATGATTTTTGGTCATGAGAAATTTTTGTTGGTATAGAATGAGATTTTTGTTGGCATGAGAATGTTTGGCATCCTGATGATGGGCTAAATTTGTGTTGCAGAGTCTTAAGTGTCGAGGTAGCCTCCAAATGTTGAAGGGCATATGGGAAGCATTGTCTCCAAATATTAGGAATATCATCAATGATGCGGGCTTTGGTACTTTCTTTGAGGCTTTATTGAATCAAGAGACTCATGAGTACAAGGACCTTCAGTTACACCTTGCCTTGTCAAAGCGCGTTTGGGACACTATGTGTACTTTCCATTTTTCGAGTATTGGTGAGGTGATGTTGACACCTTACGACTTATCCATCATCACCGGCTTGAGGTTGGCATGGTGAGGTCAATGATTCCCTTACTCCAAAGGAAATTAAGAAACTTCTAGGCGTAGTGCCTTCCAAAATTAGGAGTAAAAATGTCCCTTTGATGTGGCTGTATAAGAACATTGCAAAACGTGATACTATGGCAATGGGTACACACATGTTCATGCTTCTCTTAATTGGGACTTTCTTGTGCCCAGATTTAGTCAGTACAATGAACTTGTGCTATTTGGGAAGCATGAGAAATATTGAGCAAATCAAAAATTATGATTGGGGTGGTATGGGTTATGCTACCCTTTTACACTTCATGATTCAACTTTCTAGGCATAGTCTCTTAAGCTTGGGTGGTGCTTCATTTGTCTGGCAGGTGAGGTTTGGAATTTTTGGCTACTTTGGAAAGTTATTTTGGTTATGTTGTAATGGTGTTTTGAATTTTTTTTTTTCAAGTTTGGATGTATGAATATTTTGGAGTTGGTCTTCAAGTTCGAGAGGAGGTTGATGATATTTATCCTAGATTTCTCCATTGGTTGCCCAAATACCGTTTGTCAACACCCTCCAAGCATTCTTTGGAAATTTGGCATATGGTGATTAACAATTTGACTATTGATGATGTGAGTCTTTTTTTTTTTTTTTTTTTTTACTTTTGTGTGTGTGGGGGGGGGGGGGGGGGAGGGTGGGGTTTGGTGTTTGATTATGGTTTGGTCTTTTTCTCATTCTGGGTTTTTTTGTGATTTTTCAGATGTCTTTGAATCCTTGGGTTGGATGTGAGGAGTATTATGAGTGTGAGCGGGCTTTGGAGCTGAATAGCTGTCAGGTATTGTTTGAATATGGGCATGGCAGGTACTGGTATCTTGGTGATTGGGTGTTGCCTCAGGTTCAGCATGTGTACCCTCCTACAACAATTCTGGTGCCTCTTTGTCCCTCCATCCAGTTGGCTGATCTTTTGACTAATGAAGAGATTGCTCGAGCTCGTGTTGGCAATGTTGTTTCAGGAATACCATGGACTTATTTTGAATTTATTCAAACTCAATTGCAAGGTTGTTTGGTCGGCATTTTTGTGACATCAGTATTTCCCTTCCCTTTTGAAGTCAAATTTTCATCTTGTATTCTCCTTTTCCATATTTCTGCTTGGTGACAATATTTGCATGTTAGACCTTCAGGCTCCATCTTCTAAAGGAGAGGAAGAGGGCGAGGAAGAAGAAGAAGAGATTCATTCTCCTCACCATGCTGGTAGCTCTTCTAGTTCTTTCATGGAGACTTATCCCCATTTTCTGGCATGGCAATATGAAGTGATGAATCTTGATGGAGCATATGGTTCCATGCCTTTGGATA
Source organism: Quercus agrifolia (assembly GCA_029955455.1). Taxonomy (NCBI): domain Eukaryota; kingdom Viridiplantae; phylum Streptophyta; class Magnoliopsida; order Fagales; family Fagaceae; genus Quercus; species Quercus agrifolia. Next base: position 40,920,273 of record JARQAD010000002.1, on the reverse strand, counting down.
GGCCAAAGCACACCCCAAACGTCCTTTGGCTCGATCCAGTGTGTTCTTGAAAATTTTTAGTTCCTTGTCATTATTTCTTCTTGGCTTATTGAATGGCTCATGATCTAATAGATTTGTGCTTTAGGTTGATGTTGATCTTATGAAGGAAATTATGAAAATGATTAGAGGCTTGCAATTGGTAGCACGAACTCAATCTTCTCGATATGTGATCAATGAGGCGAGCTGGGTATGTGATGATACTTCTTGAGTGTCTTTTGCTTGAACTTTTCTTGATAATGGACCTAACACTTGACTTTGTTGACATTTTAGGTGAGTCGACTGGCAACGGCTAATCCCACTAGAAGAACTTTGGAGGAAAGGATTAGAAATCTTGAACTTGAGAACTGTCAGTATGATCCTTGATTCTATGCAAGTCAAGAGGGAAATGTTGAAGGTGGTTCCTCTAGAGTTAGGTCGAGGAGGTCTTCACGCCGGCAAACTCGGAGTCCCAATGATGTTTGATTTGTATTTTTAGTTTTTCCTGCAAAAAAAAAGTAAGTATTCCTTAGACAATCTTGTATTAATTTCCATGTTTAGCTTTTTTGTCCTTGGAATTGCCCTTGATCATGCAGAAACTTTAAATGAGACAAGTTTAGAATTCACCTAATGAGGTCTTGTAGTACCAATTTAAACTTATCTTGATTGGTTCTGATAGAATTTGCACTTACTTGAATGAGTCAAAGCCGAATGCCGCTAGTTTAAAAATGAATGATTTTTTGGAAATCTTAGAATCTTGATTTTTTTTCGAAAAGATGATGATGGTGATCCCTTTTTTTTTATTTGAAAATGAAGGAGGCATGGTCAAATGCCCCTAGTTTGAGAGTTGTATTCATGACCTTGAAAAATCTTGATTGATCAATTTTTGAAAAAAGTGATGCAAATGATGATTTTTTTTTTTTTTTGAAAACAAATGAGTAAGGCATGTCTGAATGCCCTAGTTTAACCAAAAAAAATCTTTTTGAGTGTTTAGCAGGGTCAAAGATTGACCTAAAAAATGCCTGAAAACGCAAAACAGTGCAAATGAGCATCAGTGGGGCTGAGTTCCATTTGGCACTTTTAGAGTGCCGAATGGCACTTGGTCACAATGTCGGGTTTAGACCGTGGTGGGCTGACTTCTCACGCTCTTCCAACACATGTTTTGCATTTTGGAGTTTTTGTAAAATATTTTCTTCGTGTGTGACCATGAAACACTTTCCTACTCGGCTACAAACTCTTTGAAACCTATTTAAACCTAATTAAGAATTGATGTAGCTTACATTAGTGGTCTTTCCTGCAACAAATCTCTGCATCAAGGTTAGCAAAGCACAATAACCACAAGCAAAAGTCATCAATGGCTAGCAACCAAAAATTTTCTCATTCAACAATTCATGATATCAACAAATGGGTTTGTAGCTTTGATTTCAGTACCAAGACCAATTTTACAGCCTATAAACTAGAGGGAATTAAGGCTTCGAGGAACGTCAAAATCAAGTGGGACTTCCTCCGAACTATTGTGAAATTCTGGGATCTTGAAGATCACGTGTTCTAGTTGAAAACCATTGAACTTTGTCCCACAATTGAAGAATTTTTCGCTATTCTGGGCTATGATCCAAGCAAGAAATCCGTAGCAGTTTCTTGTGATCCCAGGCATAGAGAATCTTTGTTTGATGCTCTCGATCTTCCTACTTCCATTATTAGTAGTATGGTTGAAGGACATATGGTGAATCTTTGTGCGATTCGTTCAAGGCTGATTAACAAATGCACTTACGGAGTGATCGACATTATGCGGAAAATTTTTGGCTTGGCCCTATGCTTTATGGGAGAATTTTTGCTTTGCTCTAGAAGGCACAGTTTTACGGATGCTCGAGCCCTAAGTGTTGTGAGTCAAATTAAGGATGGTGATAATCCTATTTCTTTGATTTTGGCAGAAACTCTTCTAGGACTAGACTTTGTATTTCATGGTGGAGAGTCTCAAAACTTTCTTGGGAGTCCCTTAACTTTGTAGATATGGCTGATGGAACGATTGGATATGATTGCCAGGCCTACAGCTGATAATTATGGTCCTAGCAGTTTTCTTACTAGGACTGTCATTTAAACAGAGTGCCAAACTGAGAGCAACTAGGTGAAATTCTTGAACAAGAAGTCCAGTGCCTCAATTCGATGGAACTGTTATTGGTGGAAGTGTCCACTCCCTTTGTTGTGGTCTTCGAGATCAGATCATATTTTCCTAGTTGGATTAAGGAAAGCGACTTTCTACAAAGCTGACAGACTCTTGAGGCAATTCTAACATGAGCAAGGAATGCCCGGTGGAAAAAGAAGGAGACCTTTCAATCCTGTAGACACAAATCCTACTTCTATAAGGAACATGTTGTTGGGCTTGGTAATGGCTGATTGAGTGGATCGGTCTTTTGTCAAGGTTCACTTTCATAGGATGACTACAGAATACTCTAACTAGTTGGTGGACAAGATTGCTGACATGGATGCTATGAGAAAGCAGTTTCTCAGAGACAATTGGGAAAGACACGATGATGACAACTACGAATTTAAAAGAAGGGACAAAGATGACAAAGTACCTAGCACAGAAGAAATCAATGATCAACTAAAAGAGAAAAGGCAAAAGAAAAAATGACCTTCTTATTCTTGGCTTTGAACATGTTATTTTAAAAGTTGTTGTGAAACTCTTATGTTTAAGAATTATTTAGGACTTGTAGGTTAAAGATTCTGTTTAAGGTTTAGGTTCTTGGGTTTTTTATTTTTTTATTTATTTTATTTTTATTTTTAATTTTTTAATTTTTTTGGATTTGTGTAATTTCATGGTTTAATGGAATGGTTGAATTTTGGGAAAAAAAAAAATTGCTTAATGGGCAAATGGTGGTCTTGGGAAAATTGTGACTAGACCGATGCATGGTTGCCTACGTACCCCTTTTGTAGAAGGATCAGGTCATCACGTAGTTCATTTATTTTTATTTTCCTTAACTTTTTCCTAGACCGCCCTTTCGGGTTTTCAACCTAATAGACTCTCTCACTCTCTTTTTTACACTCTCCTTTTGCGTAGGTTTCCTTTTCGGGTTTTCAACCTACCTCTTTTTTTTTTCTTTTTCTTTTTTTTTTTTAAGCAAGCCTAGAAAGGGTTTGCATGTTGGTTTGCATGTTGGTTTCCTTTTCAACATAATTTACAACCACTTCAGACGTGGTGTTTTCAGACTACCACCTCAGACGTGGTATTTCTTCAATTGATCCATGTTGGTTGGCTCAATGAAAGGGTTTGCATCTAAATTCATCAACCGTATTGCTCCCACAGAGTATATCCAATTTTGCTTGAACTTCCCGTTTGCATTTTGAACCGGGGCTCGGATCTCTTTCAACACTAAGTCCCCTAACTTTAAATCTCTGATTCTTACTTTCTTGTCAAAATCTTTCCTAAGCCTCCTTTGGTAACCTTGAATATGTTACAAGGCTTTAAGTCTCTTTTCATCCAGCAAGCATAATTGGTCATACCTGCCTTGCAACCAATCTGCTTCAGGGATTTCACTTTCCAATACTGTCCTTAGTGAACGGACACCTATTTCAATGGGAAGAATTGCTTCCATCCCATACACCAATGAATAAGGAGTGGCTCTTGTATAAGATTGAATTGATGTCCTATACCCCTAGAGTGCATAGGGTAATTGCAGGTGCCAGTCTTTGTAGTTATGCTCTTCTTCAAAATACGATCTATGTTCTTGTTTTCAGCCTCAACTACTCCATTAGTTTGAGGATGGTAAGGTGAAGAATTGTGGTGTTGAATGTTGAACTGTCGTAGTAGCTTCTCTTTTCTCCCTTGAAATGCAACCCATTGTTAGAGATAATTTCATGTGGTACCCTATATCTGCAAATAATATTGGGCTGGATGAATTGAGCAACTTTCTTTGAGTTTAAAACTTTGTATGAGGCAGCTTCTACCCATTTAGTGAAGTAATCAATGGCTACAAGTATGAATTCATGGCTATTAGATGTTGTTGGGTGAATCTTCCTAATAATGTGTATCCCCCATGTAGAGAATGGCCAGGGTGATGTCATGGTATGTAATGGTATAGGTGGCATGTGTTTTAGATTTCCATGGACTTGGCATTGATGTTATACTCAGACATGAGCTTCATAATTGGCTTCCACAGTAGTCTAGTAATAACCTTGTCTCATTATCTTCTGTGAGAGCATGTATGCATTCATATGTGGGGCATAGCTTCACTAATGAACCTCTTTGATTATCTGCTATGCCTCCTTAGCGATCACACAAAGGAGATGAATTCCATCATATGATCTTCTATAAAGCCTTTCACCACAAATAATGTAATTAGTAGACAACCTCCTGATGGTCAATTAGTCATTCTTGTCTGCAAAAGGTGGGTATGTCCCATCCTTGAGGTATTGTAAGACATCTGAATACTATTCACCTTCCCCATTCTCCCCCTCATCTTCTTCTATTGTCATGCAATAGGCTAGTTCTTCTTTTTGTTCCACCACTATTGGTCTAGCTTCATCTTCTTTAGGTCCATCCATCATAGATGCCATTGTTGCTAAAGTATCGACAATCTGATTTTGCATCCTTGGTACATATTTGTGTTGGATCTTGCTGAATTTTGAGGCCCACTTCTGAAGACATTCATGATAAGACATCGGAATTTCTTCTTTGATCTTCCATTTATTCTGAATCTGGGAGATTATCAAAGCTGAGCCTAGGGTTGCTCACAACCCCATGATGCAAACTTCATATTTAGTGGCATTGTTGTTGGCAGGGAAGTTGAGCCTACAAGAAAATGAGATGTGTGTCCCTTTTGGAGAAATTAAGAGAACTCCAATTCCACTTTCATTTTGATTTGTTGCTCCATCGAAGTACATCTTCCATGATTCTACTTCAATCCTTATGATATCTTCATCCAGAAAGTCTCCTTGGATTTCTTTAGCCTCTTCTTGTGAACAATGGGCTAAGTGTTCAACAATTGCTCTCCCCTTCACAGATTTTTAAGTCACATATTTAATATCAAATTCTGACAAAAGCAAAACCCATTTAGTAGTCTTCCCATCTTGCACAGGATTTTCCATTAAGTACTTCAAAGGATCCATTCTTGCAATTAACAAGACCTTGTAAGCAAGCATATAATGTTTGAGTTTGTGGGCTACCCATACAAGTGCTACGCATGTCTTCTCTAATGGTGAATATTTTTCTTCATAGGGCAACATCTTCTTGCTGATGTAGTAGATTGCATTCTCTTTTCTAGTCTCCTCTAGGTATTGAGCAAGTAAAGCTCCCATTGTTGTATTTGTAGTGGTAAGATACAACAACAATGGCTTTTCAAGTACTGGTGCATCGAGTATTGGTGGCTTTATTAGATAATTCTTGATCTTTTCAAAGGCTTCTTGGCATTGTTCATTCCACATTGTAGAAACTTCCTTCTTGAGTAGTCAGAAGATTGGTTCACATGTCATGGTGAGCTGGGCTATGACTCTTTTGATGTATTGTATCCTTCGTAGAAATCTTTGGATCTCATTTCAATTCTTGGAGGTTTCATCTCTACAATTGCCTTGATTTTGTCGGGATCAACTTCAATTTCTCTTTGGCTTACATAAACCCCAATAGCTTTCCAGATGTTACACCAAAAGTGCACTTCTTTGGATTTAATTGCAACTTGTAGAACTGGATCCTTTCAAAGAACTTCTGTAAAGTTGGCATATGTCCTTCACGGTCTTTGGACTTCACTATCATATCGTCAACATACACTTCCACTTCTTTATGGATCAAGTCATGCAACAAAAAGGTGGCTACATAAGGATTATTTTGATACTAAGTTGTATCAGGTGAACACCTGTGTTGGTCGTATTGCACAACGACAGGCTTGCCTTGGTGGCTTCATTGCTTCTCCATCTCCTTCTCTAGAGGCTTTTGAGGATGAGGATGCTACTGATGGTGATGATGATGATGAGGATGAGGATGTTAGCTCTTCCAGTGATGATGAGACAACCTCTCAGTGACTTACCTTTTGTCATTCGTGACAAAAAGGGGGAGTAGTTTTGGGATGATAAGAGTAGTCATGTATTTAGGGGGAGAGTTAGCATAAGAAATTTTGGTTAGGGGAGTGTCTATTTTGAGAGATGTAGTGAAAATTTTATGTACTTTTCTTTTCCATATCTTTTGTTACATTATCCTCTTATACACTAGTTTTGTGACCAATTATTTATGACATACATTGTATTTATTTCTCTTTTATATATATGATGATGTATGTTGGAATTCACCTATCTTTCCATGTGTTGTTTCTTTTCTATCTTTATATACATGTTTCTATATGTATGCAATCCTTTATTTTTGTTTCACATTAGGATGTCTTGATGAGTTTTGTTTAAAGTGTTTCAAAAAGATAGGTTGTTAAAATCTATCATGCCATGAACTCTCTTCTTGCAAAGTTTTTCAAGAGTTTGTGTTAGGGTTAGAGTTTATTGCATTTAACAAGTGGTTATGAGTTTAGTGATTTAAGACTTCTCTCATAATTCATTTGTTTGTTGTGGTTTTGTCACGGATTGCCAAAAGGGGAGATTGTTAGGACATATGGGATATTGTTAGAGGCATATGTTATGTAAATTGGCTAATCCTTTGACAAAACGCATTTTACTTGTAATTGGGTAGATCTAAGATGAGTTTATTACTTCAAGGAACAAAAGTTCAAATTTAGTATTAAAGTCATGCAAATCTGTCCAAGAAACAAGTGAAGTACTTTTGTTCATTAAAGCTCGACAGATCTATATCCATCGAGGTTTAATGCTGATACTCGACAGCAACTTGACAGAAGTTGAATCTATCGAGAATTACGAAATTCAGATTTCCAGATCTAATTTCATGCATATTCATGTGTCTTTATGTAAGGTTTCTTTTCTCACAACCCTAAACATATATAAGGATTATTTTAAGAGCCGTTAAAGGTGATGTAAAGTGATGCAACTAAATGCAAAATGATTGTGCATGCAAATTGTGACCGGAGACAGAATTTGCCTTAGATCATCATAATTCTTGTAGAAGCTACCGCGTCTTTATGCTAAGGGTTTTGACACCAAGGAGCTTCTTGATCTTCATTGTTGGATGAACTGAAGAACTTTGTAGCCAACATCTTCCTCAAGTTGGTGTGTTAGTGACGTACTTGGATTCGTGCATCAATTGGTTAGTCACATACTGGGAGCCGTGCATTGAAAGAAGAGATTGTCATTACATCACAAGTCCAATTGGGTATTGGGGGTAAGTGTTCAATTGTAGGTTGGTATTAGGTACTGGAATTATTTTAACTTGTAACTGCTTGTTTTAATAATAGTGGATTCTTGAGAGTGGTGACCTTAAATTCATCCAATACGGTTTTGCCTCGATGGTTTTCCCCATTCATAAACGAATCACTTGTGTCAAATTTATTTTCCGTTGCATTTAACTTAGTTGGTGATTTGTTTGTGTTGCCACGCTTATTGCATGTAATTGATTCTAATTAATTTTACTTGGATAAATTAATTGATTAAGTTACCAAAGGGGTCAATACATTCTTGGCCTATCAAAATTCATGATTTTGCTTTTTTTTTTTCAATTTTTTTTGGAAAAAAGATTTTTTCTCTAAATAGTTTGCACATTTTGTAAAAATAATATTTTTCTTTACTTTTGAAAATTTCAACTTTTTGAGAAAAGGAAAGCTTAAAAAAAAAATTTTGGCGAGGAAAAGATTTTGTTGTTTTCGATAAAAGGGAAGAGTTTTTAGAAAACTATTTTCATCAATTTTTTTATAGAGAAAAATTCTTTTTGATGATGCACAAAATCATCAGTGAGTTCATTGTCCACACGCACGCCAATTAGGGTACCTGAAGAACAAGCGAACAAAGAACCCACAAAGAGCACGGGTCAAAAACTCTCCGAAGGTTACATTATTGATAGAAGAATCTCCAAGAACTCAAAGGTGTGAGAGCTAGAAAATTTCACGTACCTTGGAGCAGTAGAGACTTGATGTTTATAAAGTGGTGTAATAATAACAATAATTGTCAAACATTATAAGTGTATGGTCTGTGGTGGAGAGATTTAATGTTAGGTTTTGAAGTTTAAGGAGAGAAAAAAAAAAAAAAAAAACTTGAAAGGGCAAATTAGGATTTCGAGATGGAGGCTAGAGGCTGGAGGTTGCAATGGCTGGAGACAGGGGCAAGTTGGTTAGATCAAGTTGTTGGAGAGGGATCTGTGGCAGCATGGATCTGGGTCTCACCTCTCTCTCTCTCTCTCTCTCTCCTTTCTTTCTTTTTTATTTATTTTTTTTAAATCTGAGATCGGTTTGTAAAAGGGTTAATAGGTTTATTTTTTATTTATTTTTGGGTTGGGCTGGGCTTGGGGCTATTCTAACTAGGGGGACTAGAAAGGTTGGGCTGGGGGGGGGGGGGGGGAATAAAGGCTAGGTTGGGGTTTGGGGAGTATGATTACTATTTTTTTTTATTTTTAGGCCGGGGGCTTGAGCCCTTACGAGGTCTACTAGGTCCGTCCTTGCGCTCAAATCTTGGTAAAATTGATTTGAGCATTTCATAAAAGCCATTCAGATCTTGCAATGTTGGTTTATTACTCAGATTTTGGTGAGTAATCTCCTAATTTTGCATACGGTTGAGGATGGGGAGAGTGAGAGACATAAAGGGAAAAATAGCAACTCTCTTTTATATTTGTATTTTCTCCTTAGTTTTCTTCCCATTTTGGAGAAAGCAAATGTATGACTCAGGAGGTAAAAACCATCCCATGCCCATATCCATCCTCCCCTATTTCTTTTACACTAAATTAATGAGAACTTCATTATTATCTATTCCATTTACTTTCCCCATTTTTTTCAATTAAAATAAGAAATAATATAAATAATAGAATAAGAAAACAAAAAATAATTTATGTTACAAATCAAAATAAGAAAACAATTAAATAATTGATGTAAAATGAAAATTAATTTCAATTAAATAATTTCAATTTAATAATAAAATAGATAACAGTGGTAAGAGAACAAAAAAATATTTTAAGTTACATATCAAAATTCATCGTTTCTGAATAAAAATTACTTTAAGTTACTAATTGGAGCAATATTTTAATTTTTAAAAACATTGGTACTAGCTTTTCACTCAAAATAAACTATGTTAACATTTTTTTAATATACTTTTTTTTTTTTTTGAGAAAATTTTTTTATGTACTTATACCTATAATGACTCGCATGGAAAAGTTTCTCAAAAAAAAAAAAAAAAAAAAAAATCTCGCATGGAAAAATTACGTTGTACAATATGTAACACTTAAATTAAGGTCACATATTGCAAGCACAACTGCACAACGTGTAAGATTTTATTTAATTTTAGAATAAAAATGATAAGACTATTTACAATTTATAATAATGATGATATTACATAAATAAATTATTATAGATCTTCTTTTTAAGTTTAATGAATAATGAAACTCTTGGCTTTTCTCATGCAGTAGACTGGTTTGGGGCGTGATATTAAAGAGTCATTGACCCTAATGAGGATCGATAGGGAGGCCACTAAAAGAATGTTTAAGGCTAGCTATCGATACGTTGGTCTGAGCAGGGAGGCCTAGTGATGTGATGTGATGTTATTTTTCAAGAGGATGGAGAGGGGCTACCAAAAAATTTGTGATTTGTTGGTGAAAATTATATTATTTGTTAGTGAAAATTGGTGATATTTTTAGGTGAAATATTGTGATTTGTTGGTGCTCTGATGGGAAGCTTGATGAGGCTAAAATATTGCAGAAGGATGAAAAGAGATAACCCAAAAAAAAAAAAAAAAAAAAATGAAGATTTTTGGAGAGGTAAAATTTTATAATATATAATACAAGATAGACAAAGTTTGACTATAACTTAGTTGTAGCCTAAAACTACAATTTTCATTAAAAAAATTAACATAATTACATAATTTTAAAATCTAACCATTGAATTGTATATTATTTAGGTTCTTAGTACACATTTCAAATTTCATGCTAATTAGATATAATTTAACTATTAGATTTACAAACTTATTTTAGACCACAAAATCTTGAAATTTAAACAAATAATTGATGAGATAAATATTGATCTTTAATCATTTGGAAATTTTATAGACATGGAAGATATAAGAAGAAAATATAATTCAAATGTAGATTTATCAAAATCACATCTAATAAAAAGATAATAATTGAAGCTGTAACCTTAAGTTACAACCAAATTTATTGCCAAATTTATTTATTTTTAAAAAAAAATATTACTTAAATGGAAATCTAGAAAAAATTAGAGAATTTGACTTCTTCTTTTTTGAAAAAAAATAAATAAAAAGAGCATTTGACTTAAATATAGAAAGTGGACTAAAAAAAAAAAGAAGTTATAACTTATAAGCTAAATGTGGATGCTCTAAAACCCATTCATATGGAATGATTAAATTTCCTTCTGTTGTTTGTTTTCTCATTCGTTTTTTACCATATAAATTTCCCTCTGTTTGCTTTCTCTTTCGTTTTTCGTAATAAAGATATCAAAAAAAACAAAATTAAAAAAAATAAAACGTCGACATGTATCATTGGTCCTATTAGGAGCAATTAAACAATTTATTCTGTAATATACTTTCTTCGACATCACAAGTCAAAATAACATCTTCCATGATGCCACCTTTCCCTGCACAGAATCGAGTTCTTTTTTTTTTTTTTTTTTTTTTTGCCTTTTGAAGATTGAATTAGTCTAGTCAAAGGACCAAAGTTAAAGACACTGAAAAACAAAAATTCTATTCCGACATTCGTAGCTGATATTTTGATTAATATTAAAACCAGTCAGTCTTCGTTTTCTCTTACACGCTTTTTCGTATATTGAATATTATCCAACCATGTTCGTATATAATAGTTGCTGTAATTAAGATTTAAAAGTGACTTTTGTTTCTGTGTTGTACTTTATTTTAGTATTTATTTTTGTTCTTTTTGGGTGAACACAGTTATCAAGTTCTTAGAACGGCTTTCCCTTTCATTACCGGTAAAACAGTAATAAAGTTTTGCCTCCTCTTTCTCATTCTAGTATCCTTTCTTCTTTCACTCGCTCATAGAGATGAAGCTGCTAATACGACTAGCGAAGTTACAAATATTGGTGCCATCATTGATGTCAGTTCCCGGATTGGGAAAGAAGAAAAAACAGCTATGGAAATTGCTGCTGGAAACTTCAACCACCATTCAAAGACTGAGCACAAGCTGTTTCTCCATTTCCAGGTCCCCGGGACAGATCCCCTTCAAGTTGTTTCTGCTGGTCAGTTATTCTCTTATTATGACGATTAACAGGTTCTTGATTTGATATTAACTATGTTGTTTCTTAACAATTTTTGGTGCAGCTGATGAGCTTATTAAAGAAAAGAAAGTGGGAGTGCTTATTGGCATGAACAAGTGGGAGGAAGCAGCATTAGTAGCTGATATTGGAAACAAAGCTAATGTTCCGGTTCTTTCATTCGCAGCTCCTGCTATAACCTCACCAATTATGCAACATCGTTGGCCTTTCTTTATTCAAATGGCTAACAATGATTATGCTCAGATAAAATGCATTGCAGAAATTGTTCGATCCTATAACTGGAAAAAAGTTATAGCAATATATGAAGATGATGCATACGGCAGTGACTCAGGGATGTTAGGCCTTCTGTCTGAGGCACTTCAGGAGGTTGATTCAGAGATTGAGTACCATTTGGTTCTTCCACCAGTTTCTTCTCTCCCTAATGCAGGGGGGTTTGTTCTTGATGAGCTTTTGAAACTACATTTAACAGCACAATCTCGGGTTTTTATTGTTCTTCAGTCATCAATACCAATGGTATCTCATTTGTTCAGAGAAGCTAAGAAAGTAGGACTTCTAGGGAGAGAATCAGCTTGGATAATTCCAGAGAGTGTTGCTAGTGTCCTGGACTCCGTTAGTAATGCAGTTATATCCTCTATGGAAGGTGCTTTGGGAATCAAGGCCTACTATTCTAATAGTAGTAATTCTTATAAGGATTTCTATGATCAGTTCGCAAAAATTTTTGAAACCAAGTATCCCGAGGAACATAATCATGAACCAGGAATTTATGCTCTAAGAGCATATGATAGCATCATGACAATTTCACAGGCCATAGAGAGAAAGATTAGTAACACAATTAGCCAAAAGATGATGTTACAAAATATACTATCAAGCAATTTCTCTGGTTTAAGTAGCCAAATACATTTCAAAGCAGGAAAGCTGCTGCAAACTCCTATATTAAGGATAGTAAATGTTGTAAGTAAGGGATACAAAGAATTAGACTTTTGGATGCTAGAGTTTGGGTTCTCAGAAAGCATTGAGATGAAAAATAGTACAGAGAAAATTGTAGGTCCAGTAATTTGGCCCGGATTTCTAAATGGAGTTCCAAAGGGTTGGGTAATGCCTACTGAACAGAATCCATTGAAAATTGTAGTTCCCGGTAGAACTTCATTTGAGGATTTAGTAAAGGTTGACTACAGTGGGAATTACCTAGATAATTCCAAATATGATGGTTGGTGCATTGATGTTTTCAAAGAGGTGCTTAACATTTTGCCTTATTCTCTTCCCTATGAATTTGAGGCCTTGAATGGCAGCTATGAGGAACTGGTTGAGGGTGTCTACGACAAGGTAACAACTCTAGATTTACCATTCAGTTTCTTGAATCGCTTTGTTAATGTTCATGTGTTGCATGACACAAAACAAACAAACTTTCACATTAATTTCTCAAATTGTTTATATGTTCACTTATGTTAATGAACTTATCAAAATAAATTTGCCTCATTGTTTATACACACCTAGCAAAAAGTTCCTTTGAATATACTAATATATAGTAGAATAAATGAAATTCAATTCAATAGACCTCCAACATTCGGCTGCTTTCAAGAGCAAGTAATTAAGCATAAATGTAAATTCTCTCCAGTCTCCATCTTGCAAAGAATAGTCTACGAGTCAAATTTCCCATAGGTCAAATTTGTACAAAGCTACTGTGGGAAGAAAAATGAGTATTGAGGAGATAAATTTTATACAGATTTGTCTTCTGATATTGGTTTCTCAAAAATTTGAAACTTCTCATTTCTAAATTGCCCTTCAAGAACACTCGGGTAAGACTTTTCTGATAGTTTGCCTAAGTTTGATTGGCTCCTTCTGGAAGAGACTGAAAACCCTTAAAATAGCAGTGAATCTATGACTAAAATAAGTTGGACATAACTTGGACTTTTTCATTTGTTTATTGTTTTCTTTTATTTCTTAGATACAAACTTGTTTCTGATAAAGACTATGCTTGCCATGTATGATCTAAAAACAATGGAAGACTTACGATGCTGTTGTTGGAGATGTGACCATATTAGCCAACCGTACAAAACGTGTGGAATTTACTCAGCCATTTGCAGAGTCAGGGTTGTCCATGGTTGTTCCTGCAAAACCTGAAGGATCAGCATGGATATTCTTGAAGCCTTTCACCTGGAAAATGTGGCTGGTGACCGGTGTCATCTTGATTTACACAATGCTCATAGTATGGTTCTTGGAGCATCAATATAATCCAGAATTTAAAGGCCCATTGAAGAATCAGATTGGTACCTCACTTTGGTTCACATTCTCCACTCTGTTCTTTGCCCAAAGTAAGTACCAATGTCTATTATATGTTTTATATTTTTTATGAGCACCAATGTGTATGATCATGTAAGTGCTCTATGACACTAAGCACAAGCTAATGATCAAGTCTTCCATACTGTTTATGGAGTTAAACAGCGTCAAGGCTGCCTCATTGTGCCCACCCCTAATAACTTGTGGGTCTAGGATGTAAAGTAATATAATTAGTTTACCATTGCACAAATTCTCTTATTTCTGTACATGTAATTAGATAATTTTAAGAGATCTAGTACTTTGCAGTTAGTGGGAGTTAAAGAGGTAGGTTTATGTTTGAGGTTTAGAATGATAGAATTACTGCAAGGTTGCAGCTCATATTTGACTGGAAAATATACCGTCTGAAATAAATGTGCACTTGATGCCAATTTTACAAAATGGACTAATCCCTTTATGATCAATTAGGTTCATCCTATTATGATATTTCTTTCTAATCAATACAAAACATCAGCCAGGATGGAATTATTAATGAATGGAATCAATTACATTTGCAGGGGAAAGAGTTTATAGCAACCTCACTCGAGCTGTGGTGGTAGTTTGGCTCTTTGTTGTACTGATCTTAACCTCAAGCTACACTGCTAGTCTGTCTTCCATGCTCACTGTGCAACGACTACAACCAGTTAGAGATATCAAGTGGCTGAGGAGCACCAATGCAAAAATTGGTTGTGATAATGATTCATTTGTAATGAATTACCTGCAGAATGTTCTTCAATTTAATTCAAAGAACATCATTACAGTTACAACTGAATCTGATTATGAAGAACATTTCAAAGAAAAAAGCATAGTTGCTGCCTTTTTTGAACTTCCATATGAGAAAATTTTCATCAATAAATATTGCAAGGGATTCACTACCTCCACACAGACCTATAGATTTGGAGGATTTGGCTTTGTGAGTAGTAATTACTCCTTTCTATCTTTTAGTTTCCACAAAATTTTAAATTGATCATCCAGAAGTTCAATAGTGTTACACATTAGCATTGGCCATCAATGAATTAAATTCAAAAGATTCATGCACTTTTTTAGATTACATTGGTCTTTTTGAATTCGTGGCAGAAAATGTGGATTCCAGACTGTTTGAATGTGGAAAGAAACAATTTTGTAGAGAGTTTCTGCAAGTTTTCTATGTTGGCTAAAGCTCATTATTTCAAAGAAGTCTTCATGTATTTTCATACAATGGTTTTAAAGCTTAAGAGATGTTCTAAACGTATAAATCCTCAATAAATATTAATTATAGAAAATTGTCCAAACATGCTATGATTTTTTGTTTTAGTAATTCCATTCCAAACGTATTAGGATTTTCACTGTTTGAGATGTATCAATTTCATGTTTTAGGTTAAAAATTATAAGTTTAAAGGGTAATGAGTGTCATGTCATTTAGAATATTATATGACGTGACACTTCATACATTGTCATGAAATAAAATTGTTACTCTTAAATAGATAGTATTTACTTCATGTGAAAGGAAGAGGATGATCTTTTTATCTAATAGGAATGACTTCTAATTACCCTCCATGCAGGCATTCCAAAAAGGCTCGCCAATAGTGAAGGATTTTTCAGAAGCTATTCTAAAGCTATCAGAAGATGGTACCCTAAAAGGTCTAGAAGAAAGATGGTTGACTCCCTCACGTGAGTGTTCAACAGACCAAACATCCAATGATATGGATCCTTTGAGCATCCAGAGCTTCTGGGGTCTCTACCTTATATCGGCGGCCATTTCTACAATTTGTTTCCTACTATCATCAATTCGATTACTAAAGAATTATCAACATGATCAAGAGGCATATCAAGGGGATGCAACTGCTAGCTCTGTAAGTGTTTGGAACAAGGCAGTTGGACTAGCAAAATACTTTTATAATGGAGAGATCAATACTCCAGATAGAGCTTCAAGTTCATCTTGCACACCAGACTTAGATAATTGGACTTCTTTAAGAGAGGAAGACGTGAGCACTATCAATGTTCTGGACAATATTATTCAAGCCTCCCCACCTTCTGAAATTGAGATATCATAGAACTCCTTATTAAATGCACAAAGTAAAATAGGTAGGCTTTACGTAAAGAATTTTTTGTAATGAGCCTAAATGTTGTAATATTTACATCTAATTGTCTACTACTAATTGTTTATTGTATGAAAGAAAGGACTGTTAAGAGTTTGTTGCAATTAGTTGGCTGGTAATTCAGTTGTCTCACTCAATTAGTTACATGAGTTAGAGTCAACAAACTAGAGAACTTAAAGTGAACCATCCTGTATAAATACTTGTCAAATGTCAATAGTGTTGAACATCAATAAGAAATTTGTCACAGTTTTCCTCTTTCTTTCAATGAATTTCTTTCACTCATTCTCTTTTCTTGGAGGGTGACTACCTTGAATTGGTCAAGTTTAACTAAAAGTCCAACTTTGCAAATCGTTCATTACATTTGATATTAGAGCATTGATGATAAGAACCCACTGGTTCTTATGGAATTAAGAAGATTATGAGTAGTTTTTTGAGGGAACTAGGCCTCCTAAAGAATTAGAAAACAGAGAAGAGGAAGAACTTAGAGAGAGAAGAATGTACTTTTGCTTATTCTTTCCTAAGATGGTGAATTACAAGTAACCATTGCCCTTTATAGTAGCTAATCAACTATCAATTACAGTTATGCATTATGTTACAAGTTGCTAGGAACTAACTAATTCTAACTGTCACTAACTAACATCATTACTAACTAAATGCCAGCTCAAAAACCAATCTCAACTAATTGCTAGCTCAGATAGCTAAGAAACTCAGCAACTCAATCTCTTGGTCAGTACGCTGTTCACCCAACTAAATGAACTAGTTAGTCCCAATCAGCTCCTATCAATCGACTTGGAATGGTTAAATGTACTCAATTTTCTTGTTGATTTAATCCATGGTTTGCGTGAAGTAACAAGAAGATTATCAATAAAAGGCCTTGCAAAGGCTATCGCAACAGTTTTACTAGCTCTTTGAAAGCCTTGAAGCCCTAACTAAAACATAACAGGGAGTGTAGAATCCAATAAGACAACAGAGCTTCCAGCAGGTAATGGAGGCGACTTTCAAAAGGCATTGAAACTAGACTTTCCCGATCATGGAGGGGAAAATCTTTGAACTTGAACATACAAGGCTAATCAGACTAAGTATATTTTTATAGTTTTTCATTTATTATTTTTCTTTATCACATTATATATATATATATATATATATATATATATATATATTAACTCATGAAAGAAATGAAAAAGAACAAACAAGCACAGACGTGCTAATGGGACCACCCTAAAAGATAAGCTCAAAGTGTGCAAAGGTGACATTGAGAGCTTCCAATATTGTTCCTCCAAATACGACGATTCTCCTTAGCTCGGGTCCGAATGGGTCATCCTGACATCAAGCTTGGAACCATACCAGTCAGGCGTTGTCTGTTGGACTTGCTCATAACCTGATATAGGCAATGGCACTAGCTTTGGAGTGACAGTAATAGCCATGCGCCAGCATAAGGAGAAATTCAATTATGTTTCGGAAATATGCATCCTCTCCCTCACAAGAGGGTGGACCCCATGTGGAACTCGAGTTTTTAAAACTCGATTTCCTGTGTGGAACTTGAGTTTTTAAAACTTGATTTCTTGTGTGGAATTCGAGTTTTAAAGACTCTAGTTCCATAAAGAGATTTCACACACCAAAACAGAAACACAAAGAACACAAGAATAGAAACATGAAGAACACCAAAACAGAAACACAAAGGAATAACCAACAAATCAGAAGAAACACAAAGGAACAACAAATCAGAAATCCCAAATCAGAAACACCTACACGAACCCAGATCTCCCTAACCCAGGAGCGACGGAGGCAGCAGCGGCGAAGCTTTGTTGTGTTCTTCTTCATCGTGTTCTTCTATGGGTTCCCTGGGCATCGTGTCCTTCCGTGGGTTCCTATTCTTTGTCATCAGATCGTTCCTCAGTTCTTCATCGTCAGATTGTTCCTCAGTTCTTTGTCGTCAGATCGTTGGTTCTTCTTTAGGTCTGTTTTTCGTCGTCAGATCGTTGGTTTCTTTAGTTCAGTTGTTGTTTAAGTACCAAAATCGAGTCTTAGAGACTTGGTTTAACAAATCAAAACTCAAGTCTATAAGACTCGAGATCTATGTGGCATTTTCAGTCCAACTCATCTAGCCAAACACTCGCAAAGCGAGTCTTTGAGACTCGAGTTTTAATATAGATCTCGAGTTTCTAAAACTTGAGATGCTAGTTTGTTTATACGTTTCAAACGAATATTAACTTACTACATTGTAGACCCTTACACAGTTAGTCTACAAATATCCCCAGAACACCAGAACAGAAACACACAGAAACACGAAGAACACCAAAACAAAAACACAAAGGAATAACCAACAAATCAAAAGAAACACGAAGGAACAACAAATCTGAACAACAAATCAGAAATCCCAAATTAGAAACACCTACACGAACCCAGATCTCCCTAACCCAGGAGCGACGGAGGCAGCGGCGGCGAAGCTCCGTTATGTTCTTCTTCATCGTGTTCTTCCGTGGGTTCTCGTTCTTCGTCGCTGTTCTTCATCGTCAGATCGTTCCTCAGTTCTTCATCGTCAATTGTTCCTCAGTTCTTCGTTGTCAGATTGTTGGTTCTTCTTCAGGTCTGTTCTTCGTCGTCAAATCGTTGGTTTCTTCAGTTCAGTTGTTGTTTAAGTACCAGAATCGAGTCTTAGAGACTCAGTTTAACAAATCAGAACTCGAGTCTATAAGACTCGAGATCTATGTGACATTTTCAATCCAACTCATCCAGTCAAACACTCGCAAAGCGAGTCTTTGAGACTCAAGTTTTAATATAGATCTCGAGTTTCTAAAACTCGAGATGCTAGTTTGCTTATACATTTCAAACGCGTATTAACTTACTACATTGTAGACCCTTACACAGCTAGTTTGCAAATATCTCCCAGGTTTCTTGAGTGTAATGGGAGCCACCGGGTTTTAGAGATTTTGTTTCTGACAAAGAACAGAATAGCAGTTGGAAAACATTGGTTTCCTTGTTCTCTGTAGATAGGTCACAGGTGTGAAAATAATGTACATAAAATCACATCTTTAATTTTTTACAATTTATTGGAAGAAATGGCATAATTAATAATCTTAATTTTTAAACGATGTAGCCAATTAGCTATTTTTTCAAACTATCTAATAAAATACCATTCTTTTAGATCTTGACATTGTTGATGTCGAGTTTTGACTGGAACTCGACATTAGTAATGTTGAGTTCCTTTTATTTTTTATAAGGTGTGTGTTTTTGAAGTGAAGACTTAGTGTATTGCAGGTTTGCAAGTCTTGTTACCATAAAAAAAAAATTAAAAAAAAAGGGTTACCTAGAAATGGAATGGGTGCACATGTGTGCATGGTGGCCCTACTAAGTTCCATTTATCTATAATCCAGCAATAACTAAAGTCTAACTCACTATTTTCAGTGGAGTGGTCACTATAAGCGCTGTAGGCCACACTCCCTTTTTCTACCTTTCAGCTCCCCTTGGTGGGGTATGTATTTGTCTTGTTCTCCCTCACTACAATTTGAGTTCATCATCGGCAACAAGTCCAAGAGTATGCAAATGCCTCTAAAATATAGGCATGGAAGGAGTCGTCGTCTGATTATAGGTTTAGGTAACATTTAATAACTCCATGATGAAGGTTTACACAACAAATTGAGTTCAGAGTTAAGGTATGACCGCAGGATGGGGTTAAGCACCCCAGGCTTCGTAGCTAGAAGTGGCCCTCATTTGTATTACTAGATTAGTTAAATGGAGTTTACTAGGTAGGTCCTTACGCATATACACACACCCTAACCCTAGAATCTAAATAAGCAAGAAATGAACAAAGAGGCAAACAAACAAAGGGAGAAGTGTCGAAAATTAATCACCCAAACATTATGGTCATAGATCACATGAGCATCAATCCAACATGTGAGCATCCAAATCCTGTGAGCATTCAAGCATATGAACATCCAAGCTATGTAAATTTGGTGGAAAATGGATATGTTGATTGTAAAGAATAGTGTAAATTCATAAAAAAAAATAAAAATAAAAAAATTGTACATTTCATGTACAGATTCGTTAGATTCTTAGAAAAAAATTAAGTGCATTGATGTAATAGAATTGTGAACATTCAATGAAAAATGGATAGGTTGAATGTACAAAATTTTGTAAATTAAACAAAAAATAGTATAGATTTTCTAGATTCTAAGAAAAATTTGAGTGGTTCTCATATAGAATTGTGTAGATTCAACAACAAAAATTTGTACAATTGATATACAGATTTTCTAGATTCTTAAAAAAAATTTAAGTGCATTCATGTAGAGCATTGTGTACATTTAGTAAAAAATGGATCCTTTAAAAATATAGATTCAATTAAAAAATTTATACATTTGATGTGTTCTTAAAAAGAATTGAGAGCGTTCATAGTACAGAATTGAATACATTCAGTGAAAATGGATACTTTAAATGTATATAATTGAGTAAAATTAAAAAAAAAAAAAAAATTGTGTACATTTGATGTACAAATTTTTCATGGATTCTTATAAAAAATGAATGCATTCTTTGTACAAAATTGTAAAAAATGGATACACTAAATGTACAAAATTCTGTAAATTCAACAAAAAATTATGTACATTTAGTGAAAAATGGATATGATGAATGTACAAAATTGAGTAAATTCAACAAAAAATTGAGTACATTTGATATAGAAATTGTCTAAATTCTTAGAGAAATTTGAGTGCATTGATCACACAGAATTGTGTACATTCTAGGAAAAATGAATAAGTTGAATGTATAGAATTTTATAAATTCTATTATAGATTGAGTACATATGATGTACAGATTGTCTAGATTCATAAAAAAATTTAAGTGCATTGATGTAATAAAATTGTGTACATTCAATGAAAAATGGATGATGCATAATTTAAGACTACAAAAACTTGCAATTTTAACAATTGATCGATGATATAGTTATTGATTTTTGATCTTTTGGAAATTTTGCAAGTATAAAGAGTGTAAGAAGGAAATGTAATCCAATGATGGATTTGTCAGAATTTACATTCAATAAAAAGATATTGAGTAAAATTGTAGTCTTAAACTACAACCAAGTTTGTAGCCAAACTTTGTGTGTGTGTGTGTGTGTGTGTGTGTGTGTGTGTGTGTGTGTGTGTGTGTGTGTGTATAGCGTGTAATCTTGAATTGGTGCATCGATATAAATCGGTATCAAAATATTCTGTTTCAATTGATGATTTGAAACAATTTCCATAATTAACAAAATTCAAAATCTTGGTTAGACACCCCACAACACCTATCCCGAAGGATAGCACAGTTTCAAAATTAATCCAAAGATTCAACATTAAAGGATAACTAAAGAATTTGGCATTTGGTTCATTATGGACCATGTGAAACTTGTACAATCTACCCTAGAGAATGACATGGGAAAATGCATGAGCATGTGATTATATAAACACATAAATTTATCCAATGAGATAACTTGTCAAATGCATGAACATATGAACAATTTATTCTAAAAAATAAGACTAGAAAGCATAACTAAGCATGCGATTACATTGCATTTACTAGGAAAGCAAATTGCATGACAAATTTAATGAAGCTTACCTCATTCCATTGTATTTCATAGTATTGCAAGCCCTGTCCAAACATTTTTTTTCATGCAAAAAGACAAAGAAACAACAAGAAACTCAAGGGCTTAAATTCAATAAAATGTGAAAATAATGTCATTTAAAAATTTTAAAGAAAAACTTTTTATTTTGATAAAGTTTGGGACCAAATATACATTTTTATGACTTGAAGGGCCTTTGTGAAATTTTGGAAGTTTGGCGGCTGATGGGCTTAAGTCACATATTCGGTGGACTGGGCTTGTTATTTGGGCGTGAATTTGTTTCTTTTTACTATGGGTATGGCTTATTTTATGGCTTTTAACTTTTCAAATACTCTCAGCCAACCGGGTCAGACTAACCCGACCCACTACTTCCTTATCAAACCAATGACAAACCGGTTCCCCAACCCTTCTTGAACATTCTCAAATACTCCTCTCTCTCTCTCTCTCTTCCAAAACTCCATGGCTGAAAGCTTTGAGCTCTGCCTCCTCCACTCATCACCACCACCACCGCCACCGACGGCGGTGGTGCTCTCTTTTCTTTCTCTGACCGACCCACTCTCGATTTCGCTCAAACCCAGACCCAAATGTGTCGAGCTCCTCCATTCTAAACGCTACAGCCACAAAAGGCGGTGGTTTCCTCTTCAAGCATCCTAGGACAAACCACCCTATCTCTCCCTATTCGAAAATTTCAAACCCCAAGGCTCGCACTCCCTCTCTTCGATCTGGTTCCTCTAGACGGCGCGTGGGTAATGGATTCAAGGATTGGAAATTCTAAAGATTATGGATCGAGGGTGGATAAATGAGGGTTATGTGTTGGCGCGTGAAAGTCGTGTTCGATATTCCGTGTTATGGGGTTGAAGTGTTATTATTGAATCTTTGTGCAATTTTCTATTTCTGAGCGTGTGAGATTGTGTACAGAGTACAGAGAAGTGTATATATAGCATAGCCATAATGTATGAACTGTGAACACGTACACACAGATTTTATTTTGAAGAATGAGAAAAAAATTTACCCCTTTTTTTTATTATTCTTTTCTCTGAATCTGAATCTGCTTTCTTGGGTTTCTGAGTACAATTAAAGCAGTGGAATTTTGGTTCTATTTGTTTTTCTGGGTTTTCACTGTATTTTTGGCTATGTTTTGTTTTTGTAAATTCTGCTATTCTGGGTGTTTTTCTGGGTGTTTCGAAAAAGCTTATGGGTTCCAAAAGGTAGGCCTCACGAAGCCCAGTTTGGACAAATACAAAAGCCCGATCCACAGTAATTTTTTTTTTTGGCTGAATAATCCACAGTATAATTCACCACGGACCAAGACTCGGGATGTATTAAGCTCCCAAATTAAACTCAAACAAATAGTTGTATTGAATTTAATTGTTATTACAAAAGACAACATTGAATTTAATTATTCTCAAAAAAGATAATATTGGTGGTACTCTATTAGTTAATGCAGCTATGTGTGTGATTTTTCTTCTTTCTTTTAGTAAACCATGTGTGTGAAAATTTCTTTTTCATTTTTAGAAACACTTGGTTTTTCTCACCCACTGGACCCCTAGTGGGTATGGGGCGTGATAAGATTCATTGACCCTAACCACTGATAGGTTGGTCTGAGCGATGTGACGTTATTTTTCAAGAGTACGAAGGGGCTACAAAACAAGTTTGTGATTTGTTGGTGAAAAGAGTAAAGTTTTTGGGGAAAATTTTGTTATTTGTTAATGAAAATTGGGAATTTTTGTTGGTGAAAGGATGATGCTCAGATGGGAAGCTTGATGAGGCGGAGAAGGATGGAAAGAGAGATAGATCAATAATAAATAAATAAGGAAAATTTTTGGAGAGAAGAAAAAATAATAAAAGAACATAAGAGGACTACTTAATTGCAAAACTAGAGGGGGGGGGGGTGGGAAGGTAAATTTGACTTACAGCATCCACAGCAGATGTTGTAAAAAAAGTCATTTTGTCACACCAAACACTTACTTTATTATTTTACCATATCATTTTACAACATCTCATTTATCAAATGTTTTATAATTCAATTCTATACATTAAAATAATATTTATTACTCATTAAAATAATATATTATCCCCTCTCCCATTATCATCAACAACATTGACAGCCACCACCGGCTACCACCCCCACAACCCACCACCACTGCCACTGTCACCACCCACAACCCACAACCCACCACCACCATCAAATCAACCCAAATTGCAGCAAAAAAAAAAAAACCCACAACCAGAGAGAGGTAGAGTGAAAGGCGAACAGAGAGGAGAGGGAAGAGGGTGAGATCGACGGGGGCCTCGGGATGAGATTGGCAAGATCGAGCATGGTTGAGCGTGGCTGGAGCATGGGTGAGATCGAGCGTGGCTAATCGAGCACCGTCTCCGCCTCTGCCGTCGCCGCCGCTAGGGGTTTTCTCTAGAAGCTTCTTGTCCAATGTGATCGACGATGATCGGACGGTTGTGGAGGTGTTTTTGATTAACCATGGGGAGTGCGAGCTCAATCTGAGGCCTGATTTTGTCTCTGAACGGTGCCCCAAGGCAGCATTGACGGTTGCTGGGAAACGACAAGCCAGAGTGAAAGGCAAACTGGTCAAAGAGAGAAGGAACCAATATAGGGAGAAGAGAGAGGGAACCAGAGGGTGAGAGAGAAGAGAAAAGAAAAAATGAAGAGAGAAGAGAGAGAAAAGGAATATAAAACAATAAAACTTTTGCAACATCTGTCTGTACCGTTGCAAATTTGCAACGGTACTGTAGTCATGTTGTATAATTTTTGAGATTTGGCACATCTCATAAAGCTTCATTTTTGTGTTTGGTGTGGCAAATGCGCCAAATATTTGGCATTTGACACATTTGTCACACCTGCTGTGGATGCTCTTATATTTAAAAAGTGGGGTATAAATAAATAAATAAATCAGTGCAATCATATAGTTGCTAAATTGACTAAAAAGTTAATTTAGCCACCAATAACCAGAAAATATGTTTCTTTAGCAAAGAAGGAAAATGTCAAAAAATTTGAGTATCAGCCACCAACAAGATGTTATAAATATTAGATAGCAACTCACTATAGCTTAAAACTTAAAAAAAAAAAAAAAAAAAATTATGGTGTGGTTAAAAAATTAGTATTTTAATGTGTTAATAGGTGTAATTGTTATTTATTGTGTTGTTTATATTATTTTAATGTATTGAACATTAAAATACAAATTTTGATATTGAACGTATTATAAAGTGGAATATTAAAATAAATAAAATAGTATTTTGAATTACTAAAAACCATAATTTTTTAAACTTTCTTATAACCTAAAATTTAACAAAAAAATTTAGATAAGTTGACCCATTCATTCATATATTATAGGAGAATATTAAATGAATAATTTATTATCAGAAAAATTATTGAGTATTGAATATCATAATATGGGGGTGGCAACTCGCATGAAATTTCGTATCCTCTCTAAACGTTGACATCGCAGATATATGTATCATTGGTCGTAATTAGAAGCAATTAAACAACTTATTCTGTAATTAATGTACTTTCGATCTTAACATCACAAGTCAAAAACAACATCTTCCACAATGCCACGTAAAAAGTTGCCTGAATTTGACCATCAGAAGCCAACTTTCCCTGCACACAATCAGTCACCGCCAAGTCTTTGCCAACATCTTCCACAATGCCACGTAAAAAGTTGCCTGAATTTGTTATTTTTCGTTTTTATTTGTTCAATTGAATCAGTCAAGTCTAACTAAGGCACCAAGTCAAAGATATTTAAAAACAAAAATTCGATTCCGACATCTTGAATAATGTTAAAACCAGCCAGCCTTCGATTTTTTGTTGATTTTTATCATACACGTTTGCGAGAATTGAATAGTATTCAATCATGTCCATGTACAATAGTTGCTGTCATTAAGATTTAAGAGAGACTTGTTTCTGTGTTCTTTTATTTCCTTTTTGGTTGAACGTAATTATCCAATTCTCAGAATGGCTTTCCTCTTCATTACCTGTAAAACAGTGATAAAGTTTTGCCACCTCGTTCTCATACTAATCTCCTTTCTTCTTTCACTCTCTCATGGAGATGAAGCTGCTAATACGACTAACGAAGTTACAAATATTGGTGCCATCATTGATGTCAGTTCCCGAATCGGGAAAGAAGAGAAAATAGCTATTGAAATTGCTGCTGAAAACTTCAACAAACACCATTCAAAGAGTCACAAGCTGTCTCTCTATTTCAAAGACCCCGGGAAAGACCCCCTTCAAGTTGTTTCTGCTGGTCAGTTATCTTCTTATTAGGATGATTATGACAGATTCTTGATTTGATATTAATTATATGGTTTCTTAACCTTTTTTTTTTTTTTTTGGTTCAGCTGATCAGCTTATTAAAGAAAGGAAAGTGCAAGTGATTGTTGGCATGAACAAGTGGGAAGAAGCAGCATTAGTAGCTGCTATTGGAAACAAAGCTAAAGTTCCGGTTCTTTCATTTGCAGCTCCTGCTATAACCTCACCAATTCTGCAACATCGTTGGCCTTTCTTGATTCAAATGGCTAATAATGATTCTGCTCAGATTGAATGCATTGCAGAAATTGTTCGGGCCTATAACTGGAGAAGGGTTATAGCAATATATGAAGATGATGCATATGGCAGTGACTCAGGGATGTTAGGTCTTCTATCTGAGGCTCTTCAGGAGGTTGATTCAGAGATTGAGTACCAATTGGTTCTTCCACCCGTTTCTTCTCTCCCTAATGCAGGGGGATTTGTTCTTGATGAGCTTTTGAAACTACAGTTAACAACACAATCTCGGGCTTTTATCATTCTTCAGTCATCAATACCAATGGTATCTCATTTGTTCAGAGAAGCTAAGAAAGTAGGACTTGTAGGGAGAGAGTCAGCTTGGATAATTCCCGAGAGTGTTGCAAGTGTACTGGACTCTGTTAACAACTCTGTTATTTCCTCTATGGAAGGTGCTTTGGGAATCAAGACCTACTATTCTAATAGTAGTGATTCTTATAAAGATTTCTATGGTCAGTTCACAAAAATCTTTGAGACCAAGTATCCTGAGGAACATAATCACGAACCTGGAATTTATGCTCTAAGAGCATATGATAGCATTATGACAATTTCACAGGCCATAGAGAGAACGATTAATAACTCTATTAGCCCAAAGCTAATGTTAGAAAATATACTGTCAAGCAATTTCTCTGGTTTAAGTGACCAAATATGTTTCGAAGTGGGAAAGCTGCTGCAAACTCCTATTTTGAGGATAGTAAATGTTGTAAAGAAAGGATACGAAGAATTAGACTTTTGGACGTCAGAGTCTGGGTTCTCAGAAAGCATTGAGATGAAAAGTTGTACAGAGAAAATTGCGAGTCCAGTAAGTTGGCCAGGATATCAAATTCAAGTTCCAAAGGGTTGGGCAATGCCTATTGAACAAAATCCATTGAAAATTGGAGTTCCAGGTAGAACTTCATTTCAGAAGTTTGTAAAGGTTGACTACAACGGGAACCTAGATAATTCCAAATTTGATGGTTGGTGCATTGATGTTTTCAAAGAGGTGCTTAAAAAATTGCCTTATTCTCTGCCCTATGAATTCATACCCTTGAATGGCACCTATGAGGATCTGGTTGATTGTGTCTACAACAAGGTAACAACTCTAGATTTACCATTCGGTTTCTTGAATCTCTTCGTTAATTTTCATGCGTTTCATACTTGCATGACACAAAACAAACTCCCCCATTAATTTCTCAATTTGTTTATATGTTCACTTATATTTATGAACTACCCAAAAATTTTCCTCATTGTTTATACTCACCTAGCAAAAAGTTCCTTTGGATATATTAATATTTAGTATAAATGAAATTCAATTCAATAGACCACCAAATTTGAATAGAAATCCTCTATCCCCTCTAGGTGTTCCACTCTATGTTCTACCAATCACAGTATATCATGTGCCCTAGCATTTTTTTTTTTAAACTTTGATTATCTTATAAAGGAAGAAAAAGAGATGTGTAAATTCTCTGCAGTCTTGATCTTGCCAAGAAAAGAGCCTTTGAGTCAAATTTTCTATTGGTCAAATTTCTACAATGCTACTGTGGGAAGAAAAATAAGTCTTGACTGTTGAGGAGATAAATTTGTACAGAATTTTCTTCTTATGGTTTCTCATAACTTTGAAACTTCTCATTTCTAACTTACACAACAAGAAACACTGCCAGAATAACTTTGGTGATAGTCTAAGTTTGAATGAAAGAGAGAAAACCCTTGGAGTGAATCTATGACTAAAATAAGTTGTAAATAACCTGCACTTTTTTCATTTGTCTATTGTTTTGTTTAGTTTCTCGGTTATGAACTCGTTTCTGATAAAACTATGCTTATTTTGTACGGACCATAAACAATGGAAGACATTCGATGCTGTTGTTGGGGATTTGACAATATTAGCCAACCGTACAAAATATGTGGAATTTACTCAGCCATATGCCGAGTCAGGGTTGTCCATGATAGTTCCTGCACAACCTGAAGGATCAGCATGGATGTTCTTGAAGCCTCTGACCTGGAAAATGTGGTTAATGACTGGTGTTGTCTTAATGTACACAATGCTTATAGTTTGGTTCTTGGAGCATCAATTTAATCCAAAATTTAATGGCACATTGAAGAATCAGATTGGTACCACCCTTTGGTTCACATTCTCCACTCTGTTCTTTGCTCAGAGTAAGTACCAATTTCTATACTCTGTTTTATTTTATTATTATTATTTTTTAATGGACACCAATATTTGGGATTATGATAAGTACTCTGTGACGCATGGCAGTTAGCACATGGTAAAGATCAAGTCTCCAACACTGTTTATGGTCTCTAATTAGCTTCGAGGCTGCCTCATTGTACCCACCCATAATAACTTATGGCTGTCTAGGATGTGAAGTAATATAATTGATTTACCATGGCACAAATCCTTCTCTTATTTCTGTACGTGTAATTAGTTAATTTTGAGAAACCTAGCACTTAGTAGTTAGAGGGAGATAAAGAGGTAGGTTTACATTCAAGGTTTAGAATGCTAGAATATCTGAAAAGTTGCAGGTCATATATGACTGGAAAATATACTTGTGTGTGAAATAGAGACCTTCATTTGAGCAAGATTTTTCTTACCACATAATGCCAATATTAAAAAGGGATTAACCCTTGTAGGATCAATTAGGTTCATCTTATAATGAAATTGCTTTCTAATCAATAGGAGCCCCCAGAGAAAAGACTAAACACAGCCAAGATGAGATTTCTAATGAATGGAATCCATTAATTTGCAGGGGAGAGAGTTTATAGCAACCTCACTCGAGTGGTGGTGGTAGTTTGGCTTTTTGTTGTGTTGATCCTAACCTCAAGCTACACTGCTAATCTGTCTTCAATGCTCACTGTGCAACGAATGCAACCAGTTAGAGATATCGAGTGGCTGAGGAGCAGCAATGCACCAATTGGTTGTGATGGTAATTCATTTGTAATGACTTACGTGCAGGAAGTGCTTAAGTTAACAAACATCGTTCATGTTACAAGCGAATCTGCTTATCAAGAGCATTTCAGAAACAAAAGCATAACTGCAGCCTTTTTTGAAGTTCCATATGAGAAAGTTTTCATCAACAAGTATTGCGACGGATTCACTACCTCCACACAGACCTATAGATTTGGAGGTTTTGGCTTTGTAAGTAATAACTACTCCTTCTACATGCTCTCTTTCCTCCACACACACACACACACACAAAAAACTCCTTGTGGCCTTTCAGTTTCCACATAACTTCAAGTTGATCATTCCAAATAAAGCTCAATACTGAATTTTTCCAGAAAAGAAACAGAAGCATATTACATATTAGCACTGGCCATCACAGAATTTATTTCAAAAGTTTCATGCATTTTTAGATTATTTCAGGTATTTATAAATTCTTTGCAGAGAATTTGAATTCCAGACAGTTTGAATATGGAAAGAAACAATTTTGTAGAGAGTTTCTATACAAGCTTTCGTGGCTAAAACTTGTTCATCATTTCTAAGAAGTCTTCATTTATTTTCTGACATTGGTTCTGACTTCTAAAGACATAAATCCTCAATAAATATTGATTAAATAAAATTTTCCATACATGCTATGATTTTTGTTTTAGTAATTCCATTCCAAATGCATTAGCATCCTTGCCATTTGAATTGTATCAATTTCATGCTTTAGATTAAATATTATTATAAATTTAAAGTTGTATCTAGTGTGATGTTGTTTAAAGTTTTAATTAACGTGGCAATCTATACTTTGTCAGAAACTAAAATTTTAACGATGAAATAGACCGTCTTTAATTCAAGTGAAATTGAGAGGATTGTCTTTTTATCTAGTAGGAATCACTTCTAAATTCTAATTACCCTCCATCCAGGTATTCCCGAAGGGCTCACCAATAAAGAAGGATTTTTCAGAAGCCATACTAAAACTATCAGAAGATGGTAGCCTAACAGATCTAGAAAAAAAATGGTTGATTCCCTCATCTGAGTGTTCAACAAACAAAACATCCAGTAATACAGATCCTTTGAGCATCCAGAGCTTCTGGGGTCTCTTTCTTATTTCTGCTGCCACTTCTACTATTTGTTTACTCCTATCATTTATTCGATTAATAAAGAATTATCAACATCATCGAGAGCCAAATGAAGAGAATGCAACTCCTAGCCCTATAAGAGTTTGGAACAAGGCAGTTGGACTTGCAAAATACTTTTATAATGGAGAGATCATTACTCCACCGAGGGCTTCAAGTTCATCTGCACCAGACTTACACAGTTGGACTTCTTTAAGATGGGAAGACATGAGCACTATTGACATTCCTGACAATATTACTCTGGCCTCCCCACTTTCAGAAATCGAAATGTCATAGATGATAGAACTCCTTGTTGAATGCACAAAGTGGGATAGGTAGGTTGTAGTGGAATTTTTTTAATGAGCCCAAATGTTGTAATATTTACTTCTAATTTTGTACTACTAATTGTTGGAAGGGGTAGGGGGTGTTGTAAAGGGTTGTTTAGAATTTGTTACAATTAGTTGGCTGGTGAGTTGGCTAGTTGTCTCACTCAATTAATTTTACGAGTTTGAGTAAACTAACTAGAGAACTCGATGTAAACCAACCTGTATAAATATGTGTCAATATTATTGAACCTCAATAAGAAACTAGTCGTATACATTTCTTCTTTCCTTTCAACCTATTTGTTTCTCTCATTCTCTTGTCTTGGAAGGCGACTACCTCAAATCGGTCTAGTTACCACTAATTTCCCTAAGAGTCCAACTTTAAAAAAATTTCACTACATTTGATATCAGAACATTGACCTTGCAATGGTTGAAGGAATTGAACTTGATTTTCTTAGTTAATTTAATCCATGGTTTCCGTGAAGTAACAAGAAGATTACATCAAAATGCCTTGGAACTTCGGGCCAGCACAACAGTTTTAACCTGCTCTTTGAAAGACTTAAAGGCTAAAGCCCTTACTAGAACATAAGGAGTCAAGAATCCAATAGGAAGATAGAATATCATCTCTTACTTTTCTCTCATTTTTCTTTTCCATCCTCCTTATTTTGCCTCCAACCAAACATACCCTAAGGCTTCTTGGAGGTAATGGAGGCAGACATTGAAACTTAACTTTCCCACGTACGGAGGCGAAAATCTTCCAACATGAATATAAAAGGCTAATCAGTGTTTAAGTTTAGTTTAGTTTTTTTTTTTTTTTTTTTTTTTTTTTTTTTTTTTTTTTTTCACTTTAAAAATATATATATTTTACCCCTGAAAAAAAATAAAAAATAAAATAAACACTACAACCACAACATTGAAATTGCTAATGGGAGCGCCCTAAAAGATAAGCTCTAAGTGTGGAACTGCATGCGACATTGAGTCTTGTTCCCCAAATATGAAGATTCTCCCAAGTCCATGACAGGTACATGGTACATTAGCAGTAGCGGTTCTAAGAATTTTTTCCAGGGTGTTTCTCAAGAAGCATAAATTATACAATCTAATAAAAAGAAAATTTTATATATTGACGACAACAACAAATACAATTAAAAAAAAAAAAAACGCAAATACATAAAGTTTTACAATATAAAGCTTGTGGAGTTCAGTTGTGGTTGTTGTTAGTGTTGCTGAACATGGATGGACGGCGATAGTTGGGGAGAGTAAGTAAGTTTCTTATTTCCTTTTAGCCTTTAGGTTTGATTTACTTTTAGTTTAAATTGTTTAATGACTCTGCGAGGCATTGAGGCAGTGAGGATTTTTTTTTAAATATTTGTTGAATTAAAAACGTAATCGTGCTGGTATTGGAGTAGTGATAGTCTTAGTTTGAGATGAGATTGATTTTGTACCGGGCTTTTCTATTGGCATTTGGTTTGGGCCTTGTTAGTGGTTTTATTAAAAAAAAAAAAATTCCAAATTTTGTTCAAGCTTTTTTTTTAATTTTTTTTTACCATGATTTTATAGATCAGTATAGTGAAAGAACCAGAAAATGGACTGGTTATTGGTTTTTTAGTCGGACAAAGATCTGACCAATGGTCGAACTAGTGACGTTATAAATAATATAATTAGTAAAATTTTATATTATATAAATAAAAATTTAATAAGTTTATTACTAATAATATGATAGCAAAATGTAAAAACATAATATTTAGTGACACTTTTCGTGTAAATTTAATCAAATCTTCTTAGAATGGACAATCACATGTTTAATTATAATCATAAAAATTAAAAATTTATTATATATATAATGAATTAATTGATGTTTTATAAAAATTAAGTAACTATTTAAGTTTATTCACTTAATTAACTAAAACTACTATTTTTTTCTAATCAAAATTATTGGAAAAAGAAAAAAGAAAAGTAGTTGTACAATGAGAAAAGCTAAATTTACATGACTTTGACCAATTAGTTGTATAATATATATTATAATATTTTTGAGGAAAAGTAGTCGTACAATAACAGTGTGTCAGGTAAAGCAAAAACTATAAGTAAAGCCGTAGTATAGGCTTAAAAGAATATAAAAGTATGTGGTTCTTTTTGCTTCAAAGACCCTAATATATTGTTAAGTTGCTCAAATTATGAACCAAAATTTAATTTTATTGACATAAAAAAAAAAATGGTGAATTACAAGTAACCATAGCCCTTTATAGTAGCTAATCAACTATCAATTACAGTTATGCATTATGTTACAAGTTGCTAGGAACTAACTAATTCTAACTGTCACTAACTAACATCATAACTAACTAAATGCCAGTTCAAAAACCAATCTCAACTCATTGCTAGCTCAGATAGCTAAGAAACTCAGCAACTCAATCTCTTGGTCACTGCGCTGTTCACCCTTTAAATGAACTAGTTAGTCCCAATCAGCTCCTATCAATCGACTTGGAATGGTTAAAGGTACTCAATTTTCTTGTTAATTTAATCCATGGTTTGCATGAAGTAACAACAAGATTATCAATAAAAGGCCTTGCAAGGGCTATCGCAACAGTTTTACTAGCTCTTTGAAAGCCTTAAAGCCCTAACTAAAACATAACAGGGAGTGTAGAATCCAATAAGACAATAGAGCTTCCAGCAGGTAGTGGAGGCGACTTTCAAAAGGCATTGAAACTAGACTTTTCCGATTATGGAGGGGAAAATCTTTGAACTTGAACATAATCAGACTAAGTATATTTTTATAATTTTTCATTTATAATTATTTTTTTATCACATTATATTATTATTATTATTATTATTTAATTCATAAAAGAAATGAAAAAGAACAAACAAGCACAGACGTGCTAATGGGACCACCCTAAAAGATAAGTTCAAAGTGTGCAAAGGTGACATTGAGAGCTTCCAATCTTGTTCCTCCAAATCGTTGAAATACAACGATTCTCCTTAGCTCGGGTCCCAATGGGTCATCCTGACATGAAGCTTGGAAACATACCAGTCGGGGGTTGTCTGTTGGACTTGCTCATAACCTAATATAAGCAATGGCACCAGCTTAATTTGGAGTGACACCAATAGCCATGCGCCAGCATAAGACTAGGGACCTTTCCATTGTGAGTACTTAAAATGCAAGCCTATCCTATTAAAGACTGCCTTTAACCAAATAAATTACACAATATTAAATTCATACCATTAATAGTAAGGAGCACTAAAAATTGTTCAATATTAACAATATGTGGTGATCACTATTCACTATCTAACAAATGCTCACTAAAATACACTCTAACTAATACATGTTTTATTAAATACTCAAGACAATTACTATCCTAGCTCACGACATAAAAACATGCTAACAAACAAATCTAATTTTCGTTGCTCAATCTTTTTCTTTGTGATCATTTGGTAGTTGGGTTTTGTTCGTTTCGTTGGTCACTGTGACTTCAATTGACAAAGGAAGTATAGCAGGTTTCTTGATTTTAATGGGAGCCACAGGATTTCAGGGATTTTGTTTCTGACAAAGAACAGAACAGCAGTTGGAAAACATTGGTTTCCTTGTTCTCTGTAGACAGGTCACAGGTGTAAAAATAACATACAAAAAATCACATCTTTAATTTTTTACAGTTTATTGGAAAAAATTGCATAAAAATCTTAATTTTTAAATGATGTAGCCAATTAGCCAATTTTTCAAACTATCTAATAAAATACCATTCTTTTGATGTCAAAAAAAAAAAAAAAAAACCATTCTTTTAGAACTTGACATTGCTGATGTCGAGTTTTGACTTTAGCAATATTGAGTTCTTTTTCTTTTTTATAAGGTGTGTGTTTTTGAAGTGGGGACTTAATGTATCACAGGTTTGCAAGTCCTGTTACCATTAAAAAAAAATGGGTTACCTAGAAATGGGTGTGCATGTGTGCATGGTAACCCTACTAAGTAAAGTTCCATTTATCTATAATCCAGCAATAACTGAATTCTAACTCACTATTTTCAGTGGAGTGGTCACTATAAGCATTGTAGGCCACACTCCCTTTTTCTACCTTTCAGCTCCCCCTGTCGTGTAGGTGGGGTATGTATTTTGCTTGTTCTCCCTCACTACAATTTGAGTTCATCATCGGCAACAAGCTTGAGAGTATGCAAATGCCTCTAAAATAGAGGCATGGAAGGAGTTGTCTGATTATAGGTTCATGTAACATTTGATAACTCCACGATGAAGGTTCACACAACAAATTGAGTTCAGAACTAGGGTATGATCCCAGGATGGGGTTACGCACCCCCAGGCTGCATAGCTAGAAGTGGCTCTCATTTGTATTACTAGATTACTTAAATGGAGTTTACTAGGTAGGTCCTTACGCATATACGCGCACCCTAACCCTAGAATCTAAATAAGCAAGAAATGAACAAAGAGGCAAACAAACAAAGGGAGAAGTGTCGAAAATTAATCACCCAAACATTATGGTCATAGATCAGGTGAGCATCAATCCAACATGTAAGCATCCAAATCATGTGAGCATTCAAGCATATGAACACCCAAGCTATGTACATTTGGTGGAAAATGGATATGTTGAATGTAAAGAATAGTATAAATTCATAAAAAAAAATAATAATAATAAAAATTGTACTTTTCATGTACAGATTCTTTACACTCTTAGAAAAAATTTAAGTGTATTGATGTAACAGAATTGTGAACATTCAATGAAAAATGGATAGGTTGAATGTACAAAATTTTAAAAATTCAACAAAAAATAGTATAGATTTGATGTATAGATTTTTTGGATTCTAAGAAAAATTTGAGTGGGTTCATCATACAAAATTGTGTAGATTCAACAACAAAAATTTGTACATTTGATATACAGATTTTCTAGATTCTTAAAAAAAATTAAGTGCGTTCATGTAGAGCATTGTGTACATTTAGTAAAAAATGGATCTGTTAAATATATAAATTCAATTAAAAATTTTATACATTTGATGTGTTCTTAAAAAATTGAGAGTGTTCATGGTACAAAATTGTATACATTCAGTGAAAATAGATACTTTAAATGTATATAATTGAGTAAATTCAACAAAAAAAATTGTGTACCTTTGAAGTACAAAATTTTCATGGATTCTTATAAAAAATGAATGCATTCTTTGTAAAGAATTGTAAAAAAGCGAATACGCTAAATGTACAAAATTTTGTAAATTCAACAGAAAATTGTGTACATTTAGTGAAAAATGGATATGATGAATGTACAAAATTGAGTAAATTCAATGAAAATTTGTGTACAGTTGATATATAGATTGTCTAGATTCTTCAAGAATTTGAGTGCATTGATCACACAAAATTGTGTACATTCTGGGAAAAATGGATAAGTTGAATGCATAGAATTTTATAAATTCTATTATAGATTGAGTACATATGATGTACAAATTGTCTAGATTCGTAGAAAAATTTAAGTGCATTGATGTAATAAAATTGTGTACATTCAGTGAAAAATGGATGATGCATAATTTAAGACTACAAAAACTTGCAATTTCAACAATTGATTGATGACATAGTTATTGATTTTTTATTTTTTGGAAATTTTGCAAGTATAAAGGGTGTAAGAAGAAAATGTAATCCAATTATGGATTTGTCATAATTCACATTCAATAAAAAGATATTAACTAAAATTGTAGTTTTAGGCTACAACCAAGTTTGTAGCCAATTTTTTTTTGTGTGTGTGTG
Organism: Quercus agrifolia; assembly: GCA_029955455.1. Classification (NCBI taxonomy): domain Eukaryota; kingdom Viridiplantae; phylum Streptophyta; class Magnoliopsida; order Fagales; family Fagaceae; genus Quercus; species Quercus agrifolia. The sequence goes on along the minus strand of JARQAD010000002.1, from coordinate 40,884,344 downwards.
TGTGTAGTGTGTAATCTTGAATCAATGCATCGATATACATCAATATCAAAATATTCTGTTCCAATTGACGATTTGAAACAATCTCCCTCATTAACAGAATTCACAATCTTGGTTAGACACCCTACAATACCTATCCCAAAGGATAACACATTGTTTCAGAATTAATCCAAAGATTCAACATTTAAAGGATAACTAAAGAATTTGGCATTAGGTTCATTATTGACCATGTGAAACTTGTACAATCTACCCTAGAGAATGACATGGGAAAATGCTCGAGCATATGATTTTATAAACACATAAATTTATCCAATGAGATGACATGGCAAATGCATGAGCATCCAAGCATATGCAAAATGCATGAACACATGAACAATTTATTCTAGAAAACAAGACTAGAAAGCATAACTAAGCATGCGATTGCATTACATTTACTAGGAAAGAAATTGCATGAAAAAAATTTAATAAGGCTTACCTCATTCCATAGCATTGCAAAGTATTGCGAGCCCTGTCCAAGCATTTTTTTTTTTTTTTCATGCAAAAAGACAAAGAAACAACAAGAAACTCAAGGGCTTAAATTCAATAAAATGTGAAAAAAATGTCATTTAAAAATTTTATTAATTTTAAAGAAAAACTTTTTATTTTGATAAAGTTTGGGACCAAATATACATTTTTATGAATTGAAGGGCCTTTGTGAAATTTTGGAAGTTTGGCGGCTGATGGGCTTAAGTCACATATTCGGTGGACTGGGCTTGTTATTTGGGCGTGAATTTGTTTCTTTTTACTTTGGGTTAGGCTTATTACATGGCTTTTAACTTTTCAAATACTCTCAGCCAACCGGGTCATACTAACCCGACCCACTACTTCCTTATCAAACCGGTTCACCACACCTTCTTGAACGTTCTCATTTCTCAAACACTCCTCTCTCTCTCTCTCTCTCTCTCTTCCAAAACTCCATGGCCGAAAGCTTCGAGCTCTGCCTCCTCCTCTCATCGCCACCACCACCGCCACCGACGGCGGTAGTGCTCTCTTTTTTTTCTCTGACCGACCCACTCTCGATTTCGCTCAAACCCAGACCCAAACGTGTCGAGCTCCTCCACTCTAAACGCCACAGCCACAAAAGGCGGTGGTTTCCTCTTCAATCATCCTAGTACAAACCCCCCCTATCTCTCCCTATTCGAAAATTTCAAATCCCAAGGCTCGCACTCCCTCTCTTCGATCTGGTTCCTCTAGACGGCGCGTGGGTAGTGGATTCAAGGATTGGAAATTCTATAGATTATGGATAGGGTGGATAAATGAGGATTATGTGTTGGCGCGTGAAAGTCGTGTTGGATATTCTGTGTTATGGGGTTGAAGTGTTATTATTGAATCTTTGTGCAATTTTCTATTTCTGAGCGTGTGAGATTGTGTACAGAGTACAGAGAAGTGTATATATAGCATAGCCATAATGTATGAACTGTGAACACGTACACACAGATTTTATTTTGAAGAATGAGAAAAAAATTTACCCCTTTTTTTTTATTATTCTTTTCTCTGAATCTGAATCTGCTTTCTTGGGTTTCTGAGTACAATTAAAGCAGTGGAATTTTGGTTCTATTTGTTTTTCTGGGTTTTCACTGTATTTTTGGCTATGTTTTGTTTTTGTAAATTCTGGTATTATGGGTGTTTTTCTGGGTTTTCGAAAAAGCTTATGGGTTCCAAAAGGTAGGCCTCACGAAGCCCAGTTTGGACAAATACAAAAGCCCGATCCACAGTTTTTTTTTTTTTGGTGAATAATCCACAGTATAATTCACCACGGACCAAGACTCGGGATGTATTAAGCTCCCAAATTAAACTCAAACAAATAGTTGTATTGAATTTAATTGTTCCTACAAAAGACAACATTGAATTTAATTATTCTCAAAAAAGATAATATTGGTGGTACTTTATTATTAGTTAATGTAGCCATGTGTGTGATTTTTCTTCTTTCTTTTAGTAAACCAGGTGTGTGAAAATTTCTTTTTCATTTTTAGAAACGCTTGGTTTTTCTCACCCACTGGACCCCTAGTGGGTATGGGGCGTGATAAGAGTCATTAATCCTAACCACTGATAGGTTGGTCTGAGCGATGTGATGTTATTTTTCAAGAGTACAAAGGGGCTACAAAACAAGTTTGTGATTTGTTGGTGAAAAGTGGAAAGTTTTTGGGGAAAATTTTGTTATTTGTTAATGAAAATTGGGAATTTGTGTTGGTGAAAGGATGATGCTCAGATGGGAAGCTCGATGAGGCGGAGAAGGATGGAAAGAGAGATAAATAAATAATAAATAAATAAGGAAAATTTTTGGAGAGAAGAAAAAATAATAAAAGAACATAAGAGGACTACTTAATTGCAAAACTATAGGGGGGGGGGGGTGGGGGAAGGTACATTTGACTCAGTTATATTTAAAAAGTGGGGTAAAAATAAATAAATAAATCAGTGCAATCATATAGTTGCTAAATTGACTAAAAAGTTAATTTAGCCACCAATAACCTTAAAATGTGTTTCTTTAGCAAAGAAGGAAAATATAAAAAAATTTGAGTATCAGCTACTAGTAAGTTGTTATAAATATTAGATAGCAGCTCACTGTAGCTTAAAACTAAAATAAAAAAAAATAAAAAATAAAAAAATTTAATGGTGAGGATAAAAAAATTAGTATTTTAATATGTTAATAGTTGTAATTGTTATTTATTGTGTTGTTTATATTATTTTAATGCATTGAACATTAAAATAAAACTTTTGATGTTGAGTGTATTATAAAGTGGAATATTAAAATAAATAAAGTATTATTTTGTGTTACTAAAAACTATATTTTTTTTAACTTTCTTATAAGCTAAAATTTAACAAAAAAATTTAGATAAGTTGAACCATTCATTCATATATTATAGGAGAATATTAAATGAATAATTTATTATTAGAAAAATTATTGAGTATTGAATATCATAATATGGGGGTGGCAACTCGCATGAAATTTCGTATCCTCTCTAAACGTTGACATCGCAGATATATCATATATGTATCATTGGTCGTATTTAGAAGCAATTAAACAACTTATTCTGTAACGTACTTTCTTAACATCACAAGTCAAAAACAACATCTCCCACAATGCCACGTAAAAAGTTGCCCGAATTTGACCATCAGAAGTCAACTTTCCCTGCACACAATCGAGTTTGTTATTTTTCGTTTTTATTTGTTCGATTGAATCAGTCAAGTCTAACTAAAATCCAAAATTCAAAGATTCCTACATTTTGAATAATGTTAAAACCAGCCAGCCTTCGATTTTTTGTTGATTTTTATCATACACGTTTGCGAGAATTGAATAGTATTCAATCATGTCCATGTATAATAGTTGCGGTCATTAAGATTTAAGAGAGACTTGTTTCTGTGTTCTTTTATTTCCTTTTTGGGTGAACGTAATTATCAAATTCTCAGAATGGCTTTCCCTTTCATTACCTGTAAAACAGTGATAAAGTTTTGCCTCCTCTTTCTCATACTAATCTCCTCTCTTCTCTCACTCTCTCATGGAGATGAAGCAGTTAATACGACTAACGAAGTTACAAATATCGGTGCCATCATTGATGTCAGTTCCCGAATTGGGAAAGAAGAGAAAATAGCTATTGAAATTGCTGCTGAAAACTTCAATAACCACCATTCAAAGAGTCACAAGCTGTCTCTCTATTTCAAAGACCCCGGGAAAGACCCCCTTCAAGTTGTTTCTGCTGGTCAGTTATCTTCTTATTAGGATGATTATGACAGATTCTTGATTTGATATTAATTATATGGTTTCTTCACTTTTTTTTTTTTTGGTTCAGCTGATGAGCTTATTAAAGAAAGGAAAGTGCAAGTGATTGTTGGCATGAACAAGTGGGAAGAAGCAGCATTAGTAGCTGCTATTGGAAACAAAGCTAATGTTCCGGTTCTTTCATTTGCAGCTCCTGCTATAACCTCACCAATTCTGCAACATCGTTGGCCTTTCTTGATTCAAATGGCTAACAATGATTCTGCTCAGATTGAATGCATTGCAGAAATTGTTCGGGCCTATAACTGGAGAAGGGTTATAGCAATATATGAAGATGATGCATATGGCAGTGACTCAGGGATGTTAGGTCTTCTATCTGAGGCTCTTCAGGAGGTTGATTCAGAGATTGAGTACCAATTGGTTCTTCCACCCGTTTCTTCTCTCCCTAATGCAGGGGGATTTGTTCTTGATGAGCTTTTGAAACTACAGTTAACAACACAATCTCGGGCTTTTATCGTTCTTCAGTCATCAATACCAATGGTATCTCATTTGTTCAGAGAAGCTAAGAAAGTAGGACTTGTAGGGAGAGAGTCAGCTTGGATAATTCCCGAGAGTGTTGCAAGTGTACTGGACTCTGTTAACAACTCTGTTATTTCCTCTATGGAAGGTGCTTTGGGAATCAAGACCTACTATTCTAATAGTAGTGATTCTTATAAAGATTTCTATGGTCAGTTCACAAAAATCTTTGAGACCAAGTATCCTGAGGAACATAATCACGAACCTGGAATTTATGCTCTAAGAGCATATGATAGCATTATGACAATTTCACAGGCCATAGAGAGAACGATTAATAACTCTATTAGCCCGAAGATAATGTTAGAAAATATACAGTCAAGCAATTTCTCTGGTTTAAGTGACCAAATACATTTCGAAGCGGGAAAGTTGCTGCAAACTCCTATTTTGAGGATAGTAAATGTTGTAAAGAAAGGATACGAAGAATTAGACTTTTGGACATCAGAGTCTGGGTTCTCAGAAAGCATTGAGATGAAAAGTTGTACAGAGAAAATTGCGAGTCCAGTAACTTGGCCAGGATATCTAATTCAAGTTCCAAAGGGTTGGGCAATGCCTACTGAACAAAATCCATTGAAAATTGGAGTTCCAGGTAGAACTTCATTTCAGAAGTTTGTAAAGGTTGACTACAACGGGAACCTAGATAATTCCAAATTTGATGGTTGGTGCATTGATGTTTTCAAAGAGGTGCTTAAAAAATTGCCTTATTCTCTGCCCTATAAATTCATACCCTTGAATGGCACCTATGAGGATCTGGTTGATTGTGTCTACAACAAGGTAACAACTCTAGATTTTCCATTCGGTTTCTTGAATCTCTTCGTTAATTTTCATGCGTTTCATACTTGCATGACACAAAACAAACAAACTCCCCCATTAATTTCTCAATTTGTTTATATGTTCACTTATATTTATGAACTACCCAAAAAATTTCCTCATTGTTTATACTCACCTAGCAAAAAGTTCCTTTGTATATATTAATATTTAGTATAAATGAAATTCAATTCAATAGACCACCAAATTTGAATAGAAATCCTCTATCCCCCTTTAGGTGTTCCACTCTATGTTCTACCAATCACAGTATATCATGTGTCCTAACTTTTTTTTTTTTACTTTGATTATCTTATAAAGGAAGAAAAAGAGATGTGTAAATTCTCTGCAGTCTTGATCTTGCCAAGAAAAGAGCCTTCGAGTCAAATTTTCTCTAGGTCAAATTTCTACAATGCTACTGTGGGAAGAAAAATGAGTCTTGACTGTTAAGGAGATAAATTTGTACAGAATTTTCTTCTTATGGTTTCTCATAACTTTGAAATTTCTCATTTCTAACTTACACAACAAGAAACACTGCCAGAATAACTTTGGTGATAGTCTAAGTTTGAATGAAAGAGAGAAAACCCTCGGAGTGAATCTATGACTAAAATAAGTTGTAAATAAACTGCACTTTTTTCATTTGTCTATTGTTTTGTTTAGTTTCTCGGTTATGAACTCGTTTCTGATAAAACTATGCTTATTTTGTACGGACCATAAACAATGGAAGACATTCGATGCTGTTGTTGGGGATTTGACAATATTAGCCAACCGTACAAAATATGTGGAATTTACTCAGCCATATGCCGAGTCAGGGTTGTCCATGATAGTTCCTGCACAACCTGAAGGATCAGCATGGATGTTCTTGAAGCCTCTCACCTGGAAAATGTGGTTAATGACTGGTGTTGTCTTAATGTACACAATGCTTATAGTTTGGTTCTTGGAGCATCAATATAATCCAGAATTTAATGGCACATTGAAGAATCAGATTGGTACCACCCTTTGGTTCACATTCTCCACTCTGTTCTTTGCTCAGAGTAAGTACCAATTTCTATAATCTGTTTTATTTTATTATTATTATTTTTTAATGGACACCAATATTTGGGATTATGATAAGTACTCTGACGCATGGCAGTTAGCACATGGTAAAGATCAAGTCTCCAACACTGTTTATGGTCTCTAATTAGCTTCGAGGCTGCCTCATTGTACCCACCCATAATAACTTATGGCTGTCTAGGATGTGAAGTAATATAATTGATTTACCATGTCACAAATCCTTCTCTTATTTCTGTACGTGTAATTAGTTAATTTTGAGAAACCTAGCACTTAGTAGTTAGAGGGAGATAATGAGGTAGGTTTATATTCAAGGTTTAGAATGCTAGAATATCTGAAAGGTTGCAGGTCATATATGACAGGAAAATATACTTGTGTGTGAAATAGAGACCTTCATTTGATGCAAGATTTTTCTTACCACATAATGCCAATATTAAAAAGGAATTAACCCTTGTAGGATCAATTAGGTTCATCTTATAATGAAATTGCTTTCTAATCAATAGGGGCCCCCAGAGAACAGCCAAGATGAGATTTCTAATGAATGGAATCCATTAATTTGCAGGGGAGAGAGTTTATAGCAACCTCACTCGAGTGGTGGTGGTAGTTTGGCTTTTTGTTGTGTTGATCCTAACCTCAAGCTACACTGCTAATCTGTCTTCAATGCTCACTGTGCAACGAATGCAACCAGTTAGAGATATCGAGTGGCTGAGGAGCAGCAATGCACCAATTGGTTGTGATGGTGATTCATTTGTAGTGACTTACCTGCAGGAAGTGCTTAAGTTAACAAACATCGTTCATGTTACAAGCGAATCTGCTTATCAAGAGCATTTCAGAAACAAAAGCATAACTGCAGCCTTTTTTGAAATTCCATATGAGAAAGTTTTCATCAACAAGTATTGCGAGGGATTCACTACCTCCACACAGACCTATAGATTTGGAGGTTTTGGCTTTGTAAGTAATAACTACTCCTTCTACATGCTCTCTTTCCTCCACACACACACACATAAAAAAAACTCCTCGTGGCCTTTCAGTTTCCACATAACTTCAAGTTGATCATTCCAAATAAAGCTCAATACTGAATTTTTCCAGAAAAGAAACAGAAGCATATTACATATTAGCACTGGCCATCACAGAATTTATTTCAAAATTTTCATGTATTTTTAGATTATTTCAGGTATTTATAACTTCTTTGCAGAGAATTTGAATTCCAGAAAGTTTGAATATGGAAAGAAACAATTTTGTAGAGAGTTTCTATACAAGCTTTCGTGGCTAAAGCTTGTTCATCATTTCTAAGAAGTCTTCATTTATTTTCTGACATTGGTTCTGACTTCTAAAGACATAAATCCTCAATAAATATTGATTAAATAAAATTTTCCATACATGCTATGATTTTTGTTTTAGTAATTCCATTCCAAATGCATTAGCATCCTTGCCATTTGAATTGTATCAATTTCATGCTTTAGATTAAATATTATTATAAATTTAAAGTTGTATCTAGTGCGATGTTGTTTAAAGTTTTAATTAACGTGGCAATCTATACTTTGTCAGAAACTAAAATTTTAACGATGAAATAGACCGTCTTTAATTCAAGTGAAATTGAGTGGATGATCTTTTTGTCTAGTAGGAATCACTTCTAAATTCTAATTACCCTCCATCCAGGTATTCCCGAAGGGCTCACCAATAAAGAAGGATTTTTCAGAAGCCATACTAAAACTATCAGAAGATGGTAGCCTAACAGATCTAGAAAAAAAATGGTTGATTCCCTCATCTGAGTGTTCAACAGACAAAACATCCAGTAATACAGATCCTTTGAGCATCCAGAGCTTCTGGGGTCTCTTTCTTATTTCTGCTGCCACTTCTACTATTTGTTTACTCCTATCATTTATTCGATTAATAAAGAATTATCAACATCATCAAGAGCCAAACGAAGAGAATGCAACTCCTAGCCCTATAAGAGTTTGGAACAAGGCAGTTGGACTTGCAAAATACTTTTATAATGGAGAGATCATTACTCCACCGAGGGCTTCAAGTTCATCTACGCCAGACTTACACAGTTGGACTTCTTTAAGATGGGAAGACACGAACACTATCGACATTCCTGACGATATTAGTCAGGCCTCCCCACTTTCAGAAATCGAAATGTCATAGATGATAGAACTCCTTGTTGAATGCACAAAGTGGGATAGGTAGGTTATAGAGGAATTTTTTTAATGAGCCCAAATGTTGTAATATTTACTTCTAATTGTGTACTACTAGTTGTTGGAAGGGGCAAGGGGTGTTGTAAAGGGTTGTTAAGAATTTGTTACAATTAGTTGGCTGGTGAGTTGGCTAGTTGTCTCACTCAATTAATTTTACGAGTTTGAGTAAACTAACTAGAGAACTCGATGTAAACCAGCCTGTATAAATATGTGTCAATATTATTGAACCTCGATAAGAAACTAGTCATATACATTTCTTCTTTCCTTTCAACCTATTTGTTTCTCTCATTCTCTTTTCTTGGAAGGCAACTACCTCAAATCGGTCTAGTTACCACTAATTTCCCTAAGAGTCCAACTTTAAAATTTTTTCATTACATTTGATATCAGACCATTGACCTTGCAATGGTTGAAGGAATTGAACTTGATTTTCTTAGTTAATTTAATCCGTGGTTTCCATGAAGTAACAAGAAGATTACCATCAAAATGCCTTGGAACTTCAAGCCAGCACAACTGTTTTAACCTGCTCTTTGACAGACTTAAAGGCTAAAGCCCTTACTAAAACATAAGGAATCAAGAATCCAATAGGAAGACAGAATATCATCTCTTACTTTTCTCTCATTTTTCTTTTCCATCCTCTTTATTTCACCTCCAACCAAACATACCCTAAAGCTTCCTGGAGGTAATGGAGGCCGACATTGAAACTTGACTTTCCCACGTACGGAGGGGAAAATCTTCCAACTTGAATATAAAAGGCTAATCAGATTTTTTTTTTTTTTTTTCACTTTAAAAAATATATATTTTACTCCTGAAAAAAAATAAAAAAATAAAAAATAAAAATAACATTGAAATTGCTAATGGGAGCGCCCTAAAAGATAAGCTCTAAGTGTGCAACTGCATGCGACATTGAGTCTTGTTCCCCAAATAGGAAGATTCTCCCAAGTCCATGACAGGTACATGGTACATTAGCAATGGCGGTTCTAAGAATTTTTTTCAGGGTGTTTCTCAAGAAGCATAAATTACACAATCTAATAAAAAGAAAATTTTATATATTGACGACAATAACAACAACTACAATAAAAATAAAATAAAAAATAAAAAAACATGCAAATACATAAAATTTTACAACATAAAGCTTGTGTAGTTTAGTTGTGGTTGTTGTTAGTGTTGCTGAACAGGGATGGACAGTGATGACTAGGGAGAGTAAGTGAGTTTCTTATTTCCTTTTAACCTTTAGGTTTGATTTACTTTTAGTTTAAATTTTTTAATGACTCTACGAGGCATTGAGGCAGTGAGGATTTTTTTTTTTTTTTTTAATAATATTTGTTGAATTAAAAACGTAATCGTGCTGGTGTTGGAGTAGTGATAGTCTTAGTCTGAGATGAGATTGATTTTGTATTGAGCTTTTCTATTGGCATTTGTTTTGGGCCTTGTTAGTGGTTTTATTTAAAAAAATAAAAAATAAATTTCCAGATTCTCGTTCAAGTTTTTTTTTTTTTTGGTTTTTACCATGATTTTATAAACCAGTACAATGAAAGAACCGGAAAAGGGACTGGTTATTGGTTTTTTGGTCCGACAAAGATCTGACCAATGGTTAAACCGGTGACGTCATAAATAATATAATTAGTAAAATTTTAAATTATATAAATACAAATTTAATAAGTTTATTACTAATAATATGATAGCAAAATGTAAAAACATAATATTTAGTGACACTTTTCGTGTAAATTTAATCAAATCTCCTTAGAATGGACAATCACAGGTTTAATTATAATCATAAAAATTAAAAATTTATTATATATATAATGAATTAATTGATGTTATATAAAAATTAAGTAACTATTTAAGTTTATTCACTTAATTAACTAAAACTACTATTTTTTTCTAATCAAATTTATCGGAAAAAGAAAAAAGAAAAGTAGTTGTACAATGAAAAAAGCTAAATTTATGTGACTTTGACCAATTAGTTGTATAATATATATTATAATATTTTTGAGGAAAAGTAATCGTACAATAACAGTGTGTCAGGTAAAGTAAAAATTATAAGTAAAGCCGCAGTATAGGCTTAAAAGAATATAAAAGTATGTGATTCTTTTTTGCTTGGAAGACCTAAATATATTGTTAAGTTGCTCAAATTATGGACCAAAATTTAATTTTATTGGCATAAAAAAAAATTCAGTGCGTTTCCAAAATTTTTTTTAAAGGTAGATAAATATAAAATTTTAAATTTTTATGAATAATTTTTTTTTTTTTTTTTTTTTTTTTTTTTTTTTTTTCATGTTAGGGTGGTCCTGGGAGGCTAGGACCACCCTAGCCATAAGGTGGCACCGCCCCTGTTCATTAGATCTCTTTTGTTAGGATTTGAGCCCATTATCAGTTACAGAGCGTAATGTTTAAACTAAGAAAAATTGACATAATGAGACATTAATGGTTTGATAACCAAGATTTCAAATTATCTGAACAAAATGCTAAACTGAGCCTACTGTTCAGAAACAGCTACTTCATGAGATTCTAATATGATAAGAAAGTAGATTAAAGAGGTTGAAAACTCACAAGGAAATGTGAGTACATAACTTCTACTATCAAAGACTACGTAGAGAGAGAGAGAGAGAGAGAGAGAGAGAGAGAGAGAGAGAGAGAGAGAGAGAGAGAGGTTCAAAACTTAAATTGACTTAAAATGAATTAGCATCAAATTTGAAATTTAAACCTAATTGACTAAATCTTTTATTAAAAAATATTTTAGCATTTAATTTAATTAAAACCATTATCTTTCCAAATTTTGGATTTGAAAATAACTTAAAAATGATTTGATTCTCGTTATTTATGAAAGATTTTATTTTTAAGTGCCCCTTAAGACATGTCCTAAATTAACTATTCCAATTTCGTTTGACTTATCTCACTTATGGAAATGTGATATTTCATTCATTTTTAAAAGACTAAATCTTCTCCAAATTAATTATTTTCCGACCTTCCTTATTTTGAAATATCCTAACGTAAATTTTTTCTAGATTCTTAAAAATTATTAAGTGCGTTCATGTAGAGCATTGTGTACATTCAGTAAAAAAACGGATATGTTAAATATATAAATTCAATTAAAAATTTTATACATTTGATGGGTTCTTAAAACAATTGAGAGCGTTCATAGTACAGAATTATATACATTCAATGAAAATGAATAGTTTAAATGTATATAATTGAGTAAATTCAACCCCCAAAAAAAAGTGTACATTTAATGTACAAATTCTAAGAAGCACGGGTGTGAATTCAGGTGAGGGTGCAGTACGACGACTCGACAATTTTTTAAAAAGTAGGGTATAGGTGCAGCGAATATGTTTATTACTAAATTATTAAATATATTTCTATTTATATTTTTTATATATTACTTGTACAGCACCGAGGTACCTAGACCCAAATTGGGCCTTGATTTCAGGCCTTGTATGGAACCAGAATGCGGCACCAAGATGCCCAAATCTGAATTGGGCCTTGGATTCAGAGTTGGTAGCGTGGCCCCGTATTTAATATCCCTGCTTTGTACCGCCCTTGTAAGTTACAAGTCTGAATCTCGTTCCCTAACCGATGCTCGGCAAGATTTTCCCAGTCAATGAAGAAAGGCGAACCTAACATATCATAGGATGCTCGGCAGTTTCTTGGGAACGTCATTGCCGGGCATATGTGCTTGAGTTGGAACCAAGTTCCAAAGCCACAATCTTAGTTTCCTAATCTCACCTAAACATCCACTTAGAACAGATAACATTGGACCTCACTACCGGGCATATCTGCTTAAATTGGAACCAAGTTCCAAAGCCACAACCACAATTTTCCACTCTCACCTGAACGACCACCTAGAGCAGATAACATTGGACCTTTAATTGCACTAACAATGGCAGTAATCATGATCCCCCCACTAACTTAGAGCTATAAATAGGAGAAATTGGGGAAGAGATGAAAGGAGAGAAAGGGGTGAAAAAAAAAATTGAGAGAAGAGAGAGAGAAAAAAGTGATCTCATTGAGTCTCTGTCGAGAATCACCCGAAGCAGGAAACTCAAACCCATTATACAAGTAAGTTGTGAGCCCAACTTAGATCGAGCCCAAGCTAGATTGAGCTCAGGAATCCAACTGTGGGGATGCATAATTGGCGCCGTCTATGGGAATCTCCTGCAAAGCTGTGGTTTGGTAGGGACCTGAGTGGAAGGAAAAATGTATGAAGGACATTCTGGAGGCCATGCTGAGAGCAGATCCACGGAGTCCTCTCGATTAGGGATCCACTTGGTGGAAGCGAAGACAGAAAAGACATGAGGACCGGGAGCGCGAACGGGCGAAGGAACAGTCTGGCCTTGGAGAAGGGTCATATCAAACACTCCAAACAGTATCAGGCGCCATGGGGCATAACCAACATGAGGAAAGAGACCAAGAGATTGAGCGGTTACGCAGGTTGGTGAGAGATTTCGAACTGGAGAAAAGAAATAGGCACTAGCGACGGAATCAGGACAACCGAGAAAGAAGAGATGATAATGTCGGGGATCGCGGTGATGGAGAATCCAGCCGATTTGGCTCTTATCAAAGGCTGGATCATTCCCGGGAATCACACCGATAAAGGACTCGGTCCAACTCCCGAGGACCACATCGACGTAGAAACCGTTCACGCTCAAGGGGGTCGCGCCGGCGAAGTCATTCTCATTCCCAGGAATCGAGACGGCGAAGACACCGTTCACGTTCGTACGAACATGCTGGCCAAGGTTCAGACTCTCTCGAGGATCAAAGGCCTTACAACGCGGCCATGGATGCCATAAGCCGAGCCCTGCACAGGGCTGCTCGGTCGCCATTCTTGGAAGAGATTAAGTAAGCGCCGATGCCAAATAGATTTACACAACTACCATTCAACTCTTACGACAAGAAGGCAGACCCGGTGGAGCACGTCAACCATTATATCCATATGATGTCTCTGCATACACACAACGACACGCTGATGTGTAAAGTTTTCCCCTCGAGTCTTGGGTCCACGGCATTAAGATGGTTCAATGGGTTACGGAAGGGTTCAATTCGTAGTTTCGCCGAGTTGATTCAAGAGTTTGGTGCACGGTTTGTAACGTGCAGCTGGGTGTTGCAACCGGTGGATGCATTACTTTCTATAAAGATAGGGGTTAGTGAGACCTTTCGCAGCTATGTCAGTCGGTATTGGGAGCTTTACAATGAAATTGGTGGTGGTAATGAGAGAATTGCGGCGAACACTTTTAGGATGGGGCTACCCAATAATTCAGAACTTCGGGAATCATTGACAAAAAGGCCTCCCGAGGATATGAGGCAACTCATAAGGCATATTGAAGAATATAAACAGCTCGAAGATGATCGGCTGCAGAGTAAGGGAAAAGTGCCGTTGGTGAATCGATCTCGGCTTGGAATTTTCCCTCCGAGACCTCGAAGGGACCTGAGGATACAAGAGCCGGAAATGCAATTGGGGAAGGTAAATGTAGCGTTCAAGGAGCCTGTGCATAAGATCGTAGATCGAATTAAGAACGAACCGTTCTTTAGGTGGCCGAACAAGATGGGAAAGGATCCTTCTTAGAGAAATCAAAACCTGTATTGTACTTACCACCGGGATAAGGGGCATACGATCGAGCAATGTCGAGTGTTGAAAGACCATCTGGGGCAGCTTGTGAAAGCAGGACACTTGAAGGAGTTCATGGTGGAGCTAGGGAATCGAGGGCCCGGGCTAGGCGCTCAATAAAAAGGGAATCCTATCCCGTCGCCATTGGGGATAATCGAGGTCATCCACGCTGTGCCAGGGAATACGAATACGGTTGGGACGAGAGTCTCTACTGTGGCATCCACAGGAGACTTTTCAGAGGACCAGCCACCTACAAAGAGAACGAAAGGCTGATTAGAGCCCATTGCCTTCGATGATAAGGATTTAGAGGGAACGATCCAGCCACATGATGATGCGTTGGTGATAACAGCCCGGATAAGTGGATTCTTGGTGAAGAGGGTGATGGTAGACCAAGGAAGTGGAGCTGACGTAATGTATCCGAACCTATTCAAGGGGCTTGGGTTAAAGAATCAAGACCTTGCCAAGTATGACTCCCCGTTAGTTTCTTTTGGCGGGAGGGTAGTGATCCCTCAAGGTTAAATTTCCCTCCCCGTGAGCATGGAAGGCAAGGAGGTAGTAGTGACATTCATAGTGGTCAACTCGTTCTCCCCGTATACAATAATTTTGGGGAGGCCGAGGATCCACGCGATGGGAGCCATCCCGTCGACTCTGCATATGAAAGTCAAGTTCCGCACGGAACGAAGCGTTGCTACTGTAAAAGGGAACCAAAAAGTTGCTCGACAATGTCTTGTTGCCGCCGCTCACTGGAAAGAAGAACAAACCGAGCACAAGGAAATCATCGAGGAAACGCCTTTATAGCAATTACAGAAACACCGAGGAGAGAAAGTAGCTACCGGTGCCAAGGGACTGGAAAAGGTTAAGATATTGCCTGATATAGACAGGCATTTTCAAATTGGGTCAAGCATGAAGGAAGGTGATAAAATAAAGGTGTTATTATTTCTAAAATTGGGCATGCCCAAAAGACCTGTTCCCAATGCCGAAGATCGATCAGCTGGTAGATGCTACATATGGACACCCGAGAATGAGCTTCTTGGATGCCTTTCGGGGGTATCATCAGATCGCCCTGGCACCTGAAGACTAGGAAAAGACGGCATTCATCTCCCCGGACGCCAACTACCACTACACCGTGATGCCTTTTGGGCTTAAAAATGCTGGGGTCACATATCAACGGATGATAACGAGGATGTTTCGGGATAAAATAGAGCACATGGTGGAAGTGTATATTGATTACATGGTGGTGAAAAGTAAGCAAGAAGATCGGCATATTGAAGATCTACAGGGAACATTTAAAGTACTTCAGCAACACAAGTTGCGCCTTAACGCTGAGAAGTGTGTCTTTAGCGTAGGGGCTGGTAAATTCTTGGGTTACCTGATCATTAACCGAGGGATAGAGATCAATCCCAATCAGATCGATGCCGTGAGCCACCTTAATCCACCGAGCAATCCGAAAGAAGTTCAGAAATTGACCGGGATGTTAGCCACACTTAACCGATTCATCTCTAAGTTTGCCAATCGTTATCGGCCATTTTACCAGCTTTTGAAGAAATGGAAGGGGTTTCAGTGAGATGAAGAATGTGACGCAGCCTTCCGAGATTTGAAAGATTATTTGATGCAAGCACCCATGTTGACGGCCCCCGAGCCAGGGGAGGATCTGTTTATGTATCTTTCGATGTCCGAACATGCTGTGAGCGCTGTGCTGCTAAGGGACCAAGGAGTGCAGCAACCCGTGTATTACATCAGCAAGACTTTGGTTGATGCCGAGACGAGATACCTACCCTTGGAGAAACTGGTGTTGGCCTTGGTACACGCCACCGGGAAGTTGCCATAGTACTTTTAGGCTCATACTGTATTTGTCTTGACTGAGTATCCATTACAGTCGTTATTAAAGAGATCTGATTTCACGGGCAGGATAGCCAAGTGGGGGACATGACTGGGATCCTTTGACATACGGTACAGACCATGGAATGCAGTGAAAGGCCAAGTCCTCGCCGATTTTGTTGCTGAATTCTCTCCCAAAAACAACATGGAGATGGTTTGCCATGTGGAGAGTCGATCATGGAGAGTGTTTGTGGATGGTGCTTCAAGCACCATGGGGGCTGGTGCCGGGATCGTCATCATCACCCCGGAATGAATAAGGTTGGAGCACTCATTTAGGTTGGGGTTCAAAGCCTCTAATAATGAGGCCGAGTATGAAGCCTTCATTGCCAGACTGAAGAATGCTCTTGATTTAGGAGCCCGAGATGTGGAGGTTTATTCAGATTCACAGTTGGTCATTAATCAGGTGCAGGGCAGCTTAGAAGCACGAGATTCTCGGATGAAAGAGTACTTAAAGGTGGCAAAGCAGATCATGGCAAAATTTAGTATGGCGAGTGTGACCCAGGTAGCCTAAGGGAAAAATAGGCACGCTGACTCGCTAGCCACGCTAGCATCAACAATGACGGAAGCCATTCCCTGGCAGATCAAAGTAGAACTCATAGCTGAACCGAGCATAAGCACCACGGCAGATTGGGCCACAAAGGTTGACGTGGTGGCAATTACAACAGCTGGGTCGTGTTGGATGGACCCAATTATCGAATTCCTCGTCGAGGATAGAATACCAGATGACGAAAGCGAGGCTAACAAGATCCGCCAGGTAGCCTCTCGATACTGGTTATCAGCTGATAGGAAGCTTTATCGAAGGTCCTTTGGAGGACCATACCTTTTGTGCCTTCATCCGAGAAAAGTAGATGAGCTGTTGGTCGAATTGCATGAAGGAGTGTGTGGCGGCCATGCAGGAGGGCGTTCATTGGCACATCGGGCCATGACACAAGGATTTTGGTGGTCGAAGATGCAAAATGATGCCGCCAAATATGTGCGAAAATGTGAACGGTGTCAAAAGCACACCTATTTGATTCACTGGCCAGCGGGGCACCTAAATCCCATTAGCAGCCCTTGGCCTTTTACACAATGGGGGCTGGACATCCTCGGCCCTTTCCCCCGAGCAATTGGCAATCGACGATTCGTACTAGTAGCTGTTGATTACTTCACTAAGTGGGCAGAGGCCAAAGCACTGGCTAACATTCGGGACATTGATGTCAAAAAGTTTGTGTGGAAGAATATAGTTACTAGATTTGGAGTACCAAACACCCTCATCTCCGATAATGGGATGCAGTTTGATAGCAGGGTCTTCCGCGATTTTTGCTGTGATCTAGGCATCATGAACAGGTACTCTACCCCGGCATATCCTCAGAGCAATGGACAGGCCAAAGCCATTAACAAGACGATCTTGACTGGATTGAAGAGAAGATTGGACGGTGCCAAGGGTAATTGGGCCGAGGAGTTGCCTAACGTTTTATGGGCGTACCGAATGACACCCCGCAGGTCCACAGGAGAGACCCTGTTTTCCTTAACGTACGGGGCAGAAGCCGTCATACCAGCCGAGGTGAACATGTGCAGCGCACAAATTGATGGGTTCAACCCAGTCCATAATGAACTGAGGATGGTGAAGCAACTAGACTCGCTGGAGGAATACCGGGAAGCGGCTATCATTCGATTAGCCGAGTATCAGCAAAAACTCGCTTGGCATTATAACCGAGATGTTAGGGTAAGAGAGTTCGGTGCTGGAGATTTGGTACTTCGAAAAGCTGTGGGAAATATGCGAGACACTAATGCCAGGAAATTGGCCCAAACCTAGGAAGGACCCTACAGGGTTACATCTATCGCGGGCGCCGGGGCTTACTACCTGGAAGACCTTGACGAGAGGCCGCTTCCTCGACTGTGGAACATCCATAACTTAAAGAAATTTTACTGTTAACAACTTGAAAGGGTGATGGCAAAAGGTAGCCTTGTACATGTATTTTGTCAACTAAATACATTGTTTATTCATAAGTGTTATTAAGCCTGTTATTGTTTGTTTACACATCGTAACCAGCAAAAATATCAAAGTCTAAAGGACAAAAACCAGTGCCCGGTCCAATTCTCATTGCCGGACAGGTGGAAACCTTACATCTAAAGGACAGAAACCTGTGCCCGGTCCAATTCCCATTACCGGATAGGTGGAAACCTTGAAACTAGATTATGAAAAGCAATATGTGCTCGGTTCGGTTCTTATTAAAAAACAAATAGAGGCATTGTCATAAAACTAATGCCAAGACCTCGTCCCTGGATAGATTGAACCTTACAACAACATTATTAACTATCTCTACGACTATTTGTCAGATGCCGGGGACAGCAATGTAAGTACAGGGAACGATTATTGCCAGTAGCATCATTTCAAGACACATTTATTGCTAAGGAAGGATTCTTAAATAGTACTTATCTTTTCATTAAATGAAGGAAAAGTTACATCATATACAAAATAATCTCATATACATAAGAACTCAAGAATGACCTCATTTATATGACAACTCGGGCAGACTTGTTTTAAAGTTAACTATAAAAAGAAAGCTTATGGGAATGGTAGATTCACAATCTTGCTCGACTGGGAGTCGAGTGGGATTGTATGGAAAATAAGGGGAGCTGACGTCATTTGGAGTTCGCCGACCGGAAGGTAACATCATTTGAAGTTCGGCGACCAGTTTAATCCTCAATACCAAACAAATGGAGGCTTTTCTCGGTTGAGAGGTAACAGCCCCTCTAGCTTCTGGTTCTTTGCCTTCACCCATAGTCACCACACCCCCCATGATTTGATCATCACCTCCGCTTGAAACTTCAAATGCTGATCACTTTCCCTTGGTTCTATAAAGAGATCAACGATGCTCAATCTCCCTTAACTCTCTAAGGAGCCCAAGAATCTGAGAATGAGAGAAAGTGATCCCCATTTGGTGCCTTTTATAGGAGAAGAAGTCTGATGGGGGAAGTGTATTAAACACTGTTCAATTTCCAAGAAAATCCTTAGCCGTTAGATCTGTGTCGCTTCGTAAACTGAAGAAGCATCGATAAAGTCGCACCTCGTGAAGCGGAACATCAGGAGCAGAGAGGAAGGATATCTAAGAACAAAGGGCTAAATGCCGAACCTTGGCCACCCCGAGCAAGTGGAAACCTTATCATTTTTACCAAAATGTTCAAAGGATAGACACCTCATTCTCGACTAGATTAAGAATAATCGAGCAGGTGAAAACTTTTTCATTCTTACAATAAAGCCCTCGAGATAGGAAATCACGTTCTCGGATTCAATTGAGATCGCCGATCAGGTGGAAGCCATACGCCAAAGTATGAGGTGTCGTGCAGTTCATGTTCACAAAAAGCAGAAGTGTAGAATAAACACAGCATATGGGGAATTCCTGGTCATGCATGCAAAAAGAATGAATAACAACAACAAAAACAAGAGGAAAAAAGGCAAATATCAGAGCAAAAACGCTTGTAAGCATAATCAATACAAACCACAACAAATAAAAAACCATCCAAAGGAAGTTGATATAAAAACAGAATTAATGTCTCTTTGCCAAAATCCGGCAACTCTGTACGGGTCATCCCCGTAAAATAAACCAGCTGTTCAGTCACCACATCCCGGTGACATAGGAAAATTTACCAAACAAATAGTAGGAAATGATAAAAATGCAGTAAAAATAAAAAAGAAAGAGAAAAACTGTAGAAATACGGTTCGGCAAGTAGATCATGCTGAGAGTCTGGTCTGGTCCGCTGCTGATCGGCCACGGAAAAGAGCGGGTCAATGCTGAGCTGGTCTTGGGCACTTGGGATGCTGGTAGCTTTCGTGTCATTCGGCTCTGCATGGGCATCGATTTGTTCCACCAGCTCCCTCATACTCATTGTTTCCTCTTCTTCAATAGGTGCCAAGGGATTCTGCACGGTAGCTGCTGTGCTTGGGAAGGGAATCTAGTCGGGATCTCTTAAAGGGGAATCCTCGGGGACCCCTAAAACTTGCAGAGCAGTAAACTACCCGGCCTCGAATCCTATTTTGTGTGCTTGAGTCACAACTGGCTCAACGGAATTCTCGGCGTTAGCGAATCCCTCATTGTACCATTTCTCTTCGTAAGCCTCCAAAGCCACCCTCAGGACGGCAAGTTCCTCGGCTTGGGCCGTGTTTAGGCTAATCACCTCAGCCAGCTTGACATCTGTTTCGTTTTGCTTGGCCAAGAGTTCCGCGGACCTCTTCTCCACCGGTGCTTTGTTCTTTTCCACAGCAGCAGCTTTCTCTTGGTAGTTTCAGCCGCCTTCATCTTTTCCTTAGCTGTTTTGACAGCCATCTCCCAAGCCTCCCTTTCCCGATCAGCTTCCTCGACGAGATCCTTTGCACGATCACCCAAAATGTGGGCCAATTAAGCAGCCTAACAAAGACAGAAGTTAGTAAGAGAACAAAATAAAGAGGATGATAAGTAATTGAAGAAAAGGGAGTTACCGCGATGGTATGCCACTGTAGCCTACGTCCCACAGACTCCTCCATCCCTTCCTCAAAGGCATGTACATCATCGGGCAGAAGGAGGCTCGTGGCCAAGGTCTAAGCAATACGGCCTTCCTCACCTTTCTCTCATATCCGCACACAAGTAGTCGAAGGTAAAGGCTTGCCGTCCAGCAAAAACTTAGGCTTCCACGCCGGCGTAGCTTGAGAAGAGGACGCAATACCCGGCCCGACTTGGGTTTGCAGCTCTTGGATGACAATACCCCCGGTTGGTCTGCAGATGATCGGCAACCTTCTGCCTTTTCTAGACTCGTCTAGCTTGAGGAGGGGGCGGAGGGGGAGGCACCTGTACTTGACTTTGAGAAGGTGGGGGCTGCGCGGCTTGTCGTGCGCCGGGTACGAAGCGGTTGATGGTCATAGTCTTCTGGGTCACCATTTCTTCACGGGGAAAAGAGTCAATGGTTGGCAAGTTGATTACAAATTGCTCGGCTTCCACTGCAGGAGTCTCAGGTTCAACGAGGTCCTCAGGGTGAGCGGGTTCTTGAACGGGGGCTTCGTGGATGGCTTTGTGGGCCAATTCTCGAAGACGCCTGGACACGTGGTCCACAGACTCATCTTGCAGGGGGGCTAGCTCGTCCGAGCAGGTGTAGCGCTTGCCTAGATCTTTTGCTTCACCAATGGTAAGCCTCAGCAGTGGAAAGTTCGCGTGCCAAACGTCTATGTATGACAAAAGGGGACTGTCAACTAATAGGGCCTGTCTGAAAGGCTGCCAGGTAGAATAAACTGGTTCAACCACGAGGATTAGGTGTGATGCTCGGAGCTATCCGTCCTAATGTACAAATATCTTGGACCGAAGGATGAAATTCAAGTCCCTGATGTGAATTGTCCTAACGTCCGAGGTGAACAATTCACCCTCTGCAAAAGAACAAAACGTGATATCAGCAACCTGTAAGAAAGAGCTAATTCAATTAAAAATAAAAATAAAAATTTGTTAGATCAGAGATCGATACGAACCCACTTCACGGCGTGAGAGAGGGCAGGGAATTTCTCCGGCACACCAATTTTTGTGCATCTGGACAAACTCCCTGGCCGAGTTCCTGTTTGAATCAGGTAGGTAGGATATCAGCCATACCCGATTATCCCTAGTTTTTAAGTAATAATTGGAGGATTTATTCCCACAAAGACTATACATGTGGTTTATATCATGGTGGTCTAACTGTAAATCAAAAGTATGGTTCAACCTACTGACACAACTGACTACCCTGTAAAAATTGGGTGGGAGTTGGTCGAGACATAACCCATAGTACCTAAGGGTGGTAACCACAAGAGGGTCCACGAGGAACCTAACCCCACCCTCTAGAACTGCCATTAAGGGAAAAAAGGCTATACCCTGCCCTCTGTGGAGTGCGATCTCACTCTCGTGGCTGTAAGCCACTTCCACATCACCGAGGATGTCAAATTTTTGCCTAAAGATGGCCAGAGACGCCGGGGTATCCAAAAGAAAAGAATAACCCATTGCGAAATCTAATGCTGAAAGAGGAAACTCTAGAAAGAAGTTGGAAGTAAAAGAAGAGGGTAGAGAACTTACTTTGGGCTATAAGGAAGGAAGGGTCTCTGGGCTGATGAGTGGGTGCATAAATGAATGGTCGGCAAAGAATATGCTTAGGAAGTAGGAAATGAAAAAGTGAAAAAACAATGTGAGGAGAACTATTTATAGGAGCCAAGGAGGGCAGTGGGACGTTTAATCAGCAATAAATAGGCACGACTCACAAAACAAAAAGAAGCCCTTACGAATGCCAATGATAACTGACACGTGCGTAGCCCCGGTTCATGAACCGTCAGGAAATAATGGCAGCTGAACCTGGTGCACCAGAATAGTGCGTCTTTTGAGAAGAGCATTAATGGGATGTTGTGACCGCATGAGTTCCTGACTGTTAAGCTCTCAGAACAAAAATACCTGGTCGATTCCTTGATTCTACCCAACAACCGGGCATGAATCAAGGGGGGGCTAATGTACGGCACCGAGGTACCCAGACCCAAATTGGGCCTTGATTTCAGGCCTGGTATGGAACTAGAATGCAGCACTAAGATGCCCAAATCTGAATTGGGCCTTGGATTCAGAGTCGACTGTGCGGCCCCATATTTAATATCCCTGCTTTATACCGCCCTCGTAAGTTACAAGTCTGAATCTCGTTCCCTAACCGATGCTCGACAAGATTTTCCCGGTCAACGAAGAAAGGCGAACCCAACATATCATAGGATGCTCGACAGTTTCTTAGGAACGTCATTGTCGGGCATATGTGCCTGAGTTGGAACCAAGTTCCAAAGCCATAATCGTAGTTTCCTACTCTCACCTAAATATCCACTTAGAACAGATAACATTGGACCTCACTACTGGGCATATCTACTTAAATTGGAACCAAGTTCCAAAGCCACAACCACAATTTTCCACTTTCGCCTGAACTACCACCTAGAGCAGATAACATTGGACCTTTAATTGCATTAACAATGGCAGTAATCATGATCCCACCACTAACTTAGAGCTATAAATAGGAGAAATTGGGGAAGAGATGAAAGGAGAGAAAAGGGTGAGAAAAAAAATTGAGAGAAGAGAGAGAGAAAAAAGTAATCTCATTGAGTCTCTGCCGAGAATCACCCAAAGTAGGAAACTCAAGCCCATTATACTAGTAAGTTGTGAGCCTAAGTTAGATCGAGCCCAAGCTAGATTGAGCCCAGGAATCCAATTGTGGGGGTGCACATTACTAATCATATTTTTTCATATAATGGTAAATATATTTTTATATTATTTATATACTATTAAATAGAGTGCTTTTTTTTAATAACTTATAAGTTATAACATAAATAGAAGTACCTTTTTTTTTCACTGTTAGTTCATGTTTATATTCGAGGTTGATAAAAACGTGGCACTAGTCAGTTAAAGGAAGAATAACGTGGCAAACTTTTATTACTTTCCCATTTAAGATTTCACCTATCCCACCTTACCCCACTTCTTCTACCGTATAATAGCTCTTGGTTTTCCATTTGTTCCCTGTGTTTTAATCTTTTACTTGTAACACTCTGTCTGCCTTTCTCTTTATGCTGCCATATATGAAGATTGAAGAAGGCTCAAAGAATTATCAAAGGTCACTTCATTTTTTACCTTTCTCTCTCTCAATGTTCATTGTTTTGTTTTGGATTTTTTTGTTTTTTGGTTATATTTGATGCCATGGGTAGAATAGAATTAGTGAAACTCAAGAAGGGAAAAAAAGAATGAACATTGAGAGAGTTTTGACACAATTTTTTTTTCTCTCTTTTTTTTAAACACTAATTTTGGCCCGAATCGGACCAGTTTCTTGGCCAGTTTCAGCCGGTTTCAGCCCGAAACGATGTGAATCGAAAAACTGAAGAAAAAATGCAAATTGGCGTGTAAGGTGCGAATCAATGTGTGGCTGAGTGTCGAGTGCGTATGCGGTGGCCATGGAGTCGCACCCATGCTTTCTAGCTCAAATTTTTCATGGATTCTTATAAAAAATGAATGCACTTTTTGTACAGAATTGTAAAAAATGGATACGCTAAATGTACAAAATTCTATAAATTCAACATAAAAATTGTGTACATTTAGCAAAAAATGGATATGATGAATGTACAAAATTGAGTAAATTCAACGAAAAATTGTTTACATTTGATATACAGATTGTCTAGATTCTTTGAGAAATTTGAGTGCATTAATCACACAGAATTATGTACATTCTAGGAAAAATGGATAAGTTGAATGTATAGAATTTTATAAATTCTATTATAGATTGAGTATATATGATGTACAAATTGTCTAGATTCGTAGAAACATTTAAGTGCATTGATGTAATAAAATTGTGTACACTCAGTGAAAAATCGATGATGCACAATTTAAGACTACAAAAACTTGCAATTTTAATAATTGATTGATGACATAGTTATTGATTTTTGATCTTTTGGAACTTTTGCAAGTATAAAGGATGTAAGAAGAAAATGTAATCCAATGATGGATTTTTCAGAATTCACATTCAATAAAAAGATATTGAGTAAAATTGTAGTCCTTGGCTACAACAAAGTTTGTAGCCAAACTTTGTGAATATATATATATATATATATATATATATATATATATATATATATATATATATATATTCTAATCCCAAAACAGTGCATCGATATACATCGATATCAAAATATTTTGTTCCAATTGACGATTTGAAACAATCTCCATAATTAACAGAATTCAAAATCTTGGTTAGACACCCTACAACACCTATCTCAAAGGATAGCACATTGTTTCAAAATTAATCCAAAGATTCAACATTTAAAGGATAACTAAAGAATTTGGCATTTGGTTCATTATTGAACATGTGAAACTTGTACAATCTACCCTAGAGAATGACAGGGAAAATACATGAGCATGTGATTATATAAACACATAAATTTATCCAATGAGATGACATGGCAAATGCATGATGCAAGCATATGCAAAATGCATGAACACATGAACAATTTATTCTAGAAAACATGACCAGAAAGCATAACTAAGCATGTGATTGCATTGCATTTACTAGGAAAGCAAATTGCATGAAAAAAATTTAATAAGGCTTACCTCATTCCATAGCATTGCATAGTATTGCGAGCCCCATCCAAGCATTTTTTTTTTCCCTACCAAAAGACAAAGAAACAACAAGAAACTCAAGGGCTTAAATTCAATAAAATGTGAAAAATAATGCCATTTAACAATTTTATTAATTTTAAAGAAAATATTTTTATTTTGATAAAGTTTGGGACCAAAAATACATTTTTACGACTTGAAGGGCCTTTGTGAAATTTTGGACGTTTGGTGGTTGATGGGCTTAAGTCACATATTTGGTGGACTGGGCTTGTTATTTGGGTGTGAATTTGTTTCTTTTTACTTTGGGTTAGTCTTATTAGAGCACTTGCATCAGTTCGGCCAAATTTTTCCGTCTATTTTATACTAAAAACCTACTTCTTTTCTTTTTCTTTTTTTTCTATTTTAAACTACAACTTTTTCAAAGTACTCACATCAGTTCATTTATTTTACAATCCCCTATATTTAAATAATAATATTTTTTAATTTTTAATTATTATTTTATATTTTTATTTTGTCCCTATCTTTTTATCTTTTCTTTTGTACTAATCTTTTTTTTCTTTGTCCTTATCTCATCTCTCAGACCAATCTTTTGTCCCTCTTCTACTTCTTCTTCCTTCCACGGTAACTTCTCCTTCTTTCTTTCAAGGTCACAGTCAGATCACCTCCCTTCACAAGCATCTTCTTCTTCTTTTTCCTCTAATGGTCAAATCACTTATCCACCACAAGCACCAATCTCCACCACAAGAACCACAAGAATCAAACCCCACAAGAACCACAAGAATCAAAACCCACAAGCACGGACTCCGTCGACCCATAAGCATCGATGTCCACTACCAGCATCGATCCACAAGCATCAAAACCCATTCCCATCGACCCTCAAGCATTGATCTCTGCCACCAACACCGATTCACAAGCATCCAGACCCATTTCCATCAACCTATGAACTCTGATCTAGCGCCACCAACACCGATCCATAAGTGACGAACACCAACACTAATCTGTCTCTCTGTTGGTCTGTCAGTGTGGGTGTGTTTGTGTATCTCTGTGTTGATTTGTCTGTATGGATGTGTTTTGTGTGTGGGTGTATTTGTGTGTATCTAAGGAAAAAGAAGATGAGGAGAGGAGAAGTCTAATACTGAGTTCATTTTGCACGAAGAAGAGAGAGAAAAAAAAAGGTGTGAAATGTGAAATTAATAAAATAATGGTATACATAGCAACAGTAACTATTTATATATGCATGGTTATTGTAGCAAATGTGTAAATATACATAGTTTTAGAAGGATGGAGGACGAAATGGGTAATTAACCATAATTTCCCAACTATTCAGTTTGTAGTTTAAGTTTTCAAACTATATTTTTTACTAGCATTTCGAGTCTAAGAGACTCGATTTAGGGTCTATAAATCGAGTTTTTGAGACTCGATTTTTATGGCTTGTTCATGTCTTGTTCACGTCTGATGTGGCACTTTTTCCACGTGGTATCTACCTAGAAATCGAGTATCTAAGACTCGATTTCTAATCCAAAAATAATAATTATTAATGACCCAAAATGCAGAAACAGCAAAAAACGCGAAATGAAAGAAAAAAAAGAGAGAAAGAGAGAGAGAGAAGAAGAAGAAGAAGAAATGGAGATGCAACCTCGCCAATCCAGCCAAGCAAGACCAGGCCGCCGCCCGACCCAGGCCGCTGTGCATGACCCAGGTCGCCGCACGCAACCTAGGTTTCTGGTTTTTTTTTCTTTCTTTCTTTCTTTCTTTATTTCTTCTCTAATGAACACATATTCTTCTCTTATGAACACGTATTTTCAGGAATTGCTGTTGCTGTTGTTGTTGTGGTTTTTTTTGCTCTTGTCCTTGTGGTTTTCTTTGTTTTGTTTTTAGATCTGAATCGAGTCTTAGAGACTCGATTTCTAGGTGGATGCCATGTCGAAAAAGTGCCACATCAGATGTGAACAACCCATGAAAATCGAGTCCCAAAAACTCGATTTATAGACCCTAAATCGAGTCTCTTAGACTTGAGATGCTAGTAAAAAATATGGTTTGAAAACTTAAACTACAAACTGAATAGTTGGGAAATTATGGTTAATTACCCATTTCATCCTCCATCCTTTTAAAACTATGTATATTTACACATTTGCTACTCCTTTTGGGTTTGGGCCGCAATTTGTGACTCTACAATTGGCCCTGTCTGTGGGAAGAACTAGTGCTTGTGAGGATTATAACGGTTATGGCAGGTTCAAGACCACACGAGATTAGTCCACACCATGCAGAATCAGCTAACTTTCATCAACAGGGCGAACTCCATGACCTCGAGCACGGAAATAATATAGATAACCAGCAGGAAGGTAGCTTGCAGACGCTCCATACAGGTGGGAGTGGTTATCGACGAAGGAGTCATTTAGTATATGAGCAAGCTGATGAAAAGGATTTGCAACGAGAAATTGATGATCTAAAAAAGAGACTTCGTCGAGCACAACGAAAACAAACCCCTTCCAGCTCTGATGTTTCTTCCAATGACGACGAAGATGCCAGTTACAGAAAACGCTCAGAAACTCCACCTAGTGAGTCTTATTCCTGTGAAGAGAAACATTCTTGCAAAAGGAGGCGAAGGAGTTCATCTGGGAGGGGGGTAGGAACTAATGTCATGAAGAAAGTTCTAAGCCAGATTTCTAAGTCCCCCTTTACTCGGGGAATAGAAAAGGCAAAGCTCCCCAGGTGCTTCCATCGGCCCACATTCACCATGTATAACGGACGCACTAATCCTGTGGAGCATGTGAGTCAGTTTAAACAAAAGATGGCTGTCCATTCTCAGGACGAAGCCTTGTTGTGCAGAGTATTTCCCTCCAGCTTAAGACTGATGCCGATGAGATGGTTTGATGGGCTAAGAACGAACTCCATCAGTTCTTTCAAGAAGCATACCCAATCATTCTGTTCCTGATTCATCACATGCAGTAGGGTTCCTCAACCCTTAGATTCTTTGCTGTCTATGACAATGAGGGAAGGGGAATCTGTAAAGGCATATGCTAAAAGGTATTGGGAGATGTTCAATGAAATTGATGGCGATTTTGATGAAGTCGCTATTAGAACTTTCAAGGTTGGCCTCCCATTCGAACATGGTTTGAAAAAATCCCTGACAGGTAAGCCTGTCACCAGTTTGCAACAGTTAATGGATCGAGTTGACAAGTATAAGAGGATAGAAGACGATCAACAACAGGGAAAAGGGAAATCTAAGGTTGTCCTTCAAGAAATAAGAGATTTTAGGTCGGATAGATACAACAATAACCGGCCGAGAAGGGATTATGCAGAGCAGCCAAGGTCAAATAACAATTAAGTGGTCGGAGCTGTATTCCGAGAGCCAGTGCATCAAGTATTGGAAAAAGTCAAGAACGAATCATTCTTCAAATGGCCCAACAAGATGGTGGGAAATCCTGAAAAGCGAAACCGAAACCTCTATTGTCAATACCATCGAGATCATAGTCATACAACAGAGGATTGCAGGAGTTTATAGGATCACCTGGACCAACTTGTCCGAGAAGGCAAATTGAAGCAGCTATTGCATCATTCTAGCGGGCTGGCTGGACAGACCAATTCTCGGTCTAAAAGGGAGACTCTTTCAAGACCCCATCTAGGAACTATTAATGTTATTTTCGCAGCACTTGGCAGAACAAGATCATGCCCGTCTAGAGTAATGTCTGTGGCTTACCTGTCTTCTGAAGACATTTGTCACGAGCTAAAGAGAGCTAGATTAGAGCGGCCCCTGGTCATGGGGTTCTCAGACGATGACAAGATTAGAACTATTCAGCCTTATGATGATGCCTTAGAGATCACCCTCCAAATTAGGGGTTATGATGTGAAGAGAGTAATGGTTGATTAAGGCAGCGCGGCTGAGATAATGTACCCTGATCTTTAGAAGGGGCTGAGTTCAAGAGCTAAAGATCTGACGCCTTATAGTTCTCCCCTAGTGAGTTTTGAAGGGAAGGTTATTATTTCAAAGGGACAGATTAGATTGCCTGTGCAAACTGGCTCAGAGACGGTGGAGGTAGATTTTATCGTGGTGGATGCATATTCTCCTTATACAGCAAATGTTGCCAGACCTTGGCTTCATACTTTAGGAGTAGTTTCTTCCACACTGCATCAGAAGATCAAGTACCCATCCGAGGGACAGATCGAAGAAATATTGGGTGATCAAGACATGGCGCAACAGTGCATGGTTGCAGCCATCCGACATAGGCTCGAAGCTGAACCTGTGAATCTCAGTGAGAAAGAGTTATAGCAGTTAAAACCCCCGGTGTCATCCATTGATAGAACATCTGAGGAGGTAGAATGTGAAGATCTTGTGAAGGTTACAATAGGAGATGATCCAGAAAAGTTCTTTCAAATCGGATCCCAGTTACCTCAACAAGAGAGAGAGGAGTTGATAGAGTTCCTTAAACAAAATATTGACGTCTTTGCCTGGAATACTTACGAGGCCCCAGGGGTGGATCCAAAATTCATTTGCCACCATTTAAATGTTAATCCATTAGTAGCCCCCAAAAAGCAACTCCCTCGGCGTCCATCCAAAGAGCATGCAGAAGCAGTCCGAGAGGAAGTAGCGAAACTTAAGCAGGCTGGGGCTATCAAGGATGTCTTCTATCCTGAATGGTTAGCAAACACGGTAGTAGTAAAGAAAAAGAATGGGAAGTGGCGAGTGTGCGTTGATTTCACGGATTTGAATAAGGCTTGCCCTAAAGATCCATTCCCTATGCCTAAGATAGATCAGCTGGTAGACGCTACTGTCGGCCATCCTCGGATGAGTTTCTTGGATGCTTTCCAGGGCTATCATCAGATACCTTTGGCCTTGGACGATCAAGAGAAAACAGCTTTTGTTACTCCTATTGGAAATTATCACTACAAAGTAATGCCATTCGATTTGAAGAATGCAGGATCCACCTATCAGAGAATGATGACGAGGATGTTTGAGTCACTATTGGGGAAAAATATCGAGATTTATATAAATGATATGGTGGTGAAGAGCAAAGTGGTTTCAGAGCATCTGGGAGACCTTCGAGTTGTCTTTGAAATTCTTAGAAGCTACAAACTACGCTTAAATGCTTCCAAGTGTTCATTCGGTGTAGGGTCAGGCAAATTCTTGGGTTACATGGTCACTCACAAGGGAATTGAAGTTAACCCTGACCAGATTAAAGCTATTAACAATTTGCGAACTCCTCGGAATCCAAAGGAAGTGCAGAAACTAACTGGAATGGCCGCTGCTTTGAACAGGTTCATATCTCGATCAGCAGATAGATGCAGACCTTTCTTCCTATTGATCAACAAATGGAAGAATTTTGAGTGGACAGAAGAATGTGCCAAGGCATTCCAACAACTCAAGGATTATCTAGCTCGGCCGCCGATCATGTCTAGTCCTGAGCCAGATGAAGTTCTTTTCGCCTACATTGTTGTAGTCCCGTATGCAGTAAGTTTGGTACTGATACGAGTTGATAATGGCATACAACGGCTAGTTTATTACGTGAGTAAGTCATTGCATGAAGCCGAAGTGCGTTATCTATCACTGGAGAAAGCTATCCTGGCAGTAGTGCTTAGCACACGTAAGCTACCTCATTACTTCCAAGCACATACCGTCATCGTTCTTACACAGCTCCCACTTAAAACCATACTTCGAAGTGCCGACTACACAGGAAGGATAGCCAAATGGGGTACAATTCTTGGGGCTTTCGATATCAAGTACATGCCCCGTACCTCCATAAAAGGACAAGTCCTCGCAGATTTGGTGGCTGAATTCACCGAACTTGAGATAGAAGAATTACCATCAGATGAAAACATTGATGAAAAATTGGTGGGTACGATCTCCCAATATTGTCTTCCGACGTGGGAAGTATATGTAGACGGAGCATCAAATCAAAAAGGCTCAGGCGTTGGGTTAGTATTGGTGTCCCCTGAGAAGGTTGTCATTGAAAGGTCTTTGAGATTAGATTTTCCAGCCACAAATAATGAAGCCGAGTACGAAGCCTTGTTGGAAGGAATGGCTATGGTCCAAAGAATGGGTGGAAAGTCCATAAGGCTCTTCTCGGATTCAAGGCTTGTCATCGGCCAAGTGAGAGGGGAATTCGAGGAAAAAGACGAGAGGATGCAGGGGTACCTTAGCCAAGTTAAATGTTTACAGTTAAAGTTTGACTCATTTGACTTGCAACATGTCCCTAGAAGTGGCAATGCACATGCTGACTCCTTCGCTATGCTTGCAACGTCCTCGACATAGAATTTGCCTCAAATAATTCTCGTGGAGGACTTGTATAGGCCTGCAGAGGCAAGAGAGGTGGTTCAAATCCATCAGATTAGGGTGGTGCCCAGTTGGATGGATTCTATCATATGATTCCTGAAGGAGGATATTTTGCCTGAGGAAAAAATAGAAGTTGACAAGATACGAGGAAAGGCCACTAGTTATTGGTTATCGGAGGACCATGAACTATATAAGCGTTCCTTTTCAGGACCTTATTTATTATGTGTCCACCCTGAGCTAACCGAGTCACTTCTAGAAGAGTTGCATGAAAGAATCTGTGGTAGCCACACTGGAGGCAGGTCCTTAGCACACAGGGCCATTACCCAAGGCTACTGGTGGCCAAATATGCAGAGAGAGGCTATGGAGTACGTCAGGAAGTGTGACCAGTGCCAACGGTTTGCATCAAGCATACACCAACCAGGTGGAATCCTTAATCCGCTATCTAGCCCGTGGCCATTTGCTTAGTGAGGCTTCGATATTGTGGGACCATTTCCCAAAGCAGTGGGAAACAGGAAATATCTCCTGGTCGGCACAGACTATTTTACGAAGTGGGTCGAAGCGGAGCCTCTAGCCAACATCAGAGATGTGGATGCGAAAAAATTCGTTTGGAAGAACATCATTACTCGGTTTGGAGTTCCCCATACGCCCATCTCGGACAATGGCCTTCAGTTCGATAGTAAGATGTTCAGAAAATACTGTGGCGAGTTGGGAATTACTAATAGGTACTCTACTCCTGCTTATCCCCAAGGGAATGGGCAAGCTGAAGCTGTAAATAAGGTCATAGTAAGTGGGCTAAAGAAAAGATTAGATGATGTGAAAGGTAAATGGGTGGAGGAGTTACCACATGTGCTCTAGACAGACAGAACCACGCCTCGCAGGTCTACTGGAGAGACCCCTTTCTCAATGACTTATGGAGCTGAGGCTGTCATCCCTTTAGAGATTGGATTCCCGACGACAAGAACTAGTTCATTTAATCCAAAAGACAACGATGAGCAACTAACAAGAAGTTTGGACTTGATTGAAGAAAAAAGAGAAAATGCGATGGTTTAGTTGGCTCATTATCAGCAGAAACTGAAACAAGGTTATGATGCCAACGTAAAGTTAAGACCTTTAACTCTTAGTGACCTGGTATTACGCAAAGTTGTGGGCGCTGCAAAGAATCCAGCTTGGGGAAAATTAAGGCCGAATTGGAAGGGACCTTATCGTATCACCTCCAAAGCTAGCATTAGAGCATATTTTTTAGAAGATCTGGACGAACATGTAATACCACGTCCTTGGAATGTAAATAACCTAAAGAGGTATTACTATTAATAAGTGTTTATTTGATCAATATGTGTTCTTTATATAAAGTGTTTATGATGTTCATCTTTTGATTCTATTAAGTGTTTAAACTTAAATTCAATCATGCCTGGAGTTCTCGGACCAGATGATTTGAGTTAGTTAACACTCGTTCTTGATTCTATTAAGTGTTTAAACTTAAATTCAATCATGCCTGGAGTACTCGGACCAGATGATTTGGATTAGTTAACACTCGTTCTTGATTTTATTAAGTGTTTAAACCTAAATTCAATCATGCCTGAAGTCCTCGGACCAGATGATTTGGGTTGGTTAACACTCGTTCTCAATTCTTTTAAGTGTTTAAACTTAAATTCAATCATTACTGGAGTCCTCGGTCCAGATGATTTGGGTTAGTTAACACTCGTTCTCAATTTTTTTCAAGTGTTTAAACTTAAGTTCAATCATGAATGAAGTCTTCGGACCAGGTGATTTGGGTTAGTTAACACTCACTCTAAGTTTCTTTAAGTATTTAAATTTAAACCTAAGCGTATCACTTAAAATTCCCATTAGGGTTAATTATACTTATTGTTACCCTGTTACTTTTAAAGATGCTTATCCAATTTATGCGTTGTGACCAAGGTCCTGAACTTTTTATTTGAACTTAACTTATAATATGTTCTGTTTGCCTAATATATCCATACATATTATTCAAATTGAATGAAGATGGCATCAGATCAATTTTCCACTATTTATCATGACATATGAAGTAAAAGAGACATATTTTCATTGATAACAAAAGTGTAGTACATTTCCTTAACAAAAAGAAGATACAAAAACAGTAAACAGAAAAGAAAAAAAAATCAATAATAAATATACTATAAAAACTAAGATCCTAAGCTTGTGCCTTGGGAGCCCCTGGATCAACAGCTTGCTCGGGCTGAGAGATAGTGGTGTCTGAGGCCTTGCCCTTGCCCTTATCCTTGCCCTGGAGAACTTCAGCTTCTTTCCCTTTGCCAGCGTCTTGGCGAGAAGCCATTGAAGCTTCCACAGGGGCAGGAGGGACTTGATCTGCTATGAGCACCTCAGACACTTGGGCAGGCTGCTCTGGGGGAGAGGAGCTAGGATCTAAGAGCTTGCGGATATCTGGGTCATAGTAGATGCTTTTAGGTCGCCTCAGGCTGGAATCAGCAAGAATCCCAGCGACATCAAGGGCTTTACCCCAAGAGATATCGCAGTAATCCCTGGCTACAGCGGAGAACTCCTCTGTGAGTCTGCCTTGAGTCTTCTGTACCCCCAAGGCGTACGCAGCTTGCTTTTCGGCCTCAGTTGCCTCCTTAAGTAATTGGGCAGCCTCCCTGGCCTTG
The DNA here is from genome assembly GCA_029955455.1 of Quercus agrifolia. Classification (NCBI taxonomy): domain Eukaryota; kingdom Viridiplantae; phylum Streptophyta; class Magnoliopsida; order Fagales; family Fagaceae; genus Quercus; species Quercus agrifolia. The sequence continues at coordinate 40,850,483 of JARQAD010000002.1, read as the reverse complement.
CGATGTTCTTCACGAAGCTCTGTCACCATCTATTTCTCTATTGCCAGATTTATTTTAGAATAGTGCAGTTTCTTGCGCACTTCTTCAAATTGCCTCTCCGTCGTCTTCAAGCCTGCCTCGGCACTATCTCTCGCCCTAATAGCTTCTTTCAGCTGCTCGGCCATCTTTGCGTGTTTTTCCTTTAGGGCGCCTAACTTCGCCTCCACTTCGGCTCGAGCATCCAAAGCAACCCTGGTTTCACCACGTGCATTCTTTACCCACTCCTCGGCCACGAAAATTTGTTGTGTGACCTAGAAATAAAAACAAAAAAACAAAACACAAACGAAAACAAAAGGTATTTCACATTTACTATAAAATGTAAGGAAATGTAGAAGTATGAATGAAGAACAATGAATACAGTCACTTACCATAGCCAGGTCCCTTTTAAGGGACAGGAAGAGTTTAGGATGATTGAAATTCCTGTAGGCCTCCATGTCTTTTGGGAGAAGGAGGGGCTGCTCTGGAGCCTCGGCTACATGACCGGAGTGCCCTCCGCGATAATGCCTAAGGGAGGCATCATACGCAATCGGCATTCCGTCTACCTCCAGCTTGGGTGACCAAGTGCGGATTGGTTGACGCACTTGAGCCATAGGAGGCTCCTCTTGGCTATCAACGGAGGTGGACCTCCTGACCCTTTGGTCTTGAGACTGTCTGGGCTACTTGCTTCCTTTGGAAGGGGCCATCTCCCCTTCCTCAGGAGCCTCAATGTGCCTCTTCCTCCTTAACTCAAGGTTGGGCTTTAGCCCGAGGTCAGCAGGAAGCTGAGGATAAGGAGGAGGAGGAGGATTCACTGGCGGTTTGGACTTGTTTTTCTCTTGAGGTGAGGGCGCCTTGTACCTGTTTTTCATAAGGTCCCTTAAACTTGGACCAGTCTTGGGGGTCATTGCTTCCTCCTTGTCTGAAGAGTCACCAACATAGGTTACTATCTGAGCAGGAGTTTGAACGCACGAATACTCATCCGCTTCTTCTTCAGCCTCTGATATAACAATGGCTTCCTCTTCAAACTGGAACCTGTCAATTTCCTTCTCAAGAGAGGAAGAAGAGGCAGCTCCTTCCTTGACAATAGCTTGTCCGAGTGGTACTTGTTGAAGTGGCTTGGCGGGAAAAGGTATTCCTTGTGGAATTGGATGATCAACGGGTGGACGATCGTGTAGAGCTAGGAAACCTGGCCGAGAAACATCTATGCGAGTCAAACAATGGTCGTTTGCTTTGATAGAGTTGCCGACGTCCAGGAAAGTCCTTGAAATTGGTTCGTAGTCTAGAATCAAGTGAACGGCACGAAACTGTCCGTCGTCGTTCACAAAAATCTGAGACCTCAGCAAGTAGTTAAGCGCTGGTACGTTGATTAAGCTGAGCTTGGGGTTGGTATACGTTTTATCTGTCAGATAAAAGAATCAAACAGTTAGAAACTCTAGGTACAACAAACAGTTAAAAAATGAATGATGAAAGAAAATGAGACTCAGGTACAACAAAACAAGGCCGAGGACAAATTCCTTAAATCTAATGTTAGAAAACCTAGAACTAAGTTATTCCACTTGACTCTCCTAGCTTGGTTGGGCAAGGAAGGCCGTCACTCCAAGGGCCTGATACGATGAGGAAGTCATCTTTCATCCCTTTGTTAGACTTGGGGAGACAGGAGATTAGCTTGACAACATTGGATCGGGACTTAAGAAACCCTACTTGAGCTTCTATGTGGCCTTCGTATAGATGAGTTACATCATACCAAGTCAGCCCCAATCCTAAATGTCGGTCCAAAGCGTCAATCGCCCCTAAAACTCTAAAGAAGTTAGGTGCACATTGTTGGGGGCAGAGTCTATGGGCACGTAAGTAGTCCCTCGTAATCCTACCCATGGGGATGGTCATGCCTCCTTCTATGAAGGCAATCATTGGGATTATGACTTCTCCTACTTCTCGGTCAAATGCCAATCCCTTTGTGGAACAGTATTGTATCGATACTTTCTGGGGTATGTGGAACTTTTATTTGAACAATTCTATCAAGGCTGGAGTCTTCACTCAGCGTTCAAATCTACCCATTTTGAGTTTATGGATGAGAGAATGAAGAGCCGAGGAGGTTATCTAAGGAGATAAAGGGAGTTGTGAAAACAAAACTTACGTTGACTAGAGTGCGAATTGATCTTCGTAGTTCTTGAGGATCTTTGAAGTCTCTTTTCGAAAATATGATGAACGGTCTAATGGGTAATGAGTTTGGATGCTTGAATGCTCTGAAGATTATGAACTGCGATGAAAAAAGAAGGAAATGGTGTTCGGGAGCCTTTATATAAGAAACAGAAAACGAGGGGGATTTTATCTCGCCCAAATATTGAAGAGAAATCCAGACCGTTGGATTAAAGCCCCACCGTTGGATGCCAGGAGTGTAACGCCGCCCAAAGTACTTAATGACATTTCGCGAGTTCTGAAGCATCAGAAACAACTGTGAGATGACGAAAATGACCCTTCCACGTGCGTAGGTTTGAATATCTTTATGGTTTTAAATGTAATTATATTCACAAGTCAAAATTATACTTTTTCTCCTCGGGCAAGAGGGAAAAATTAAAATTTTGAGGGGCTATTGTGGGGGGGCAAAAACTTGAGCTTTTGTATTGGGTCTCAAGCCCCATTTACTAATAAGAACACGTCCGAGGAGGAGAAAATGTTGGGAAAGGCCCCATAGTATGTGGTTGTACAAAGAAATGTTAAAAGACATTAATCCGAGAGGATCATACTCCTCGGACCTGACGAATGTCAGTCAAGTGAACTTCGCCTTGACTTAGGTAACCTTCCAGGAAATTCCAGCAACGAAGATAGACTTCAGGTGAGCAAGGAAATGATAAGAATACGGAAATATCTTGGGGAAAAGCTGCTACCATCGCATTAAATGCACTACAGCAGCTTTCCTGGCTACATTAATGTAGAGAAGACCTCTGAATAGTATTTTCAACCACTATCGCCCACAGAAAACCAGAAAAGCTGCTCAGCATGATAGATACTTGAGTACAGGGTTGGATGATAAACAAATGGACGATGGGAATGAATTAGGGAGGACTATATAATGGGGGAGACCCTCCATAAGAGAGGGATCAGAATAATATTAAGGAAAAATATTGAATGCGATTTACTGTAACACTGTGGATAACAAACTTTCTGAAATAGCCAATTCATCCAAAAACTTACTCCTCGAACTTATATTCAACCCTTGATTATGTGTCTTTTCCTCCTCGGACCAGTTTAAAACCTTGATTAACCGTTACCAAATCCATTAACAGCCCAGTTCTTTCACCCACTCTCTTACAAATTTATTGTATTGGGCTTATTGGGCCTATATCCTACTCCTTTTGGGTTTGGACCGCAATTTGTGACTCTACAATATATATTATAAATAAGGTTAAATGAAATGTCAAAAAATGGATTTTTAAATTTTCTAACTTTATTTCTTATGTAATTCCTACTACTATCAGAGAACATCTCTTTTTTAGTTATGATTAATATGGTTTCCATAGTTAGAGTTTGTTTAGTTTTAAATTCAAATTTAGTACTATGATTATATTTAATTGTTGATTGTTGATTTAATTTTTTAAGTGAATTTAACGGTTTATGTTACTACACTGTAAAATTTCTAATATTCTCCACACAGTAATCTCTATTTTATTTTTTACTTCTCCTTAGAACCTCTTTATTTTCCAATTAACAATTACTAATTAACGTTTGGTTTTTTTTCTTTATTTACCCTTTATTAATTTGTATTGGTTTTTTTTTTTCTATACCATCTCTCTCTCTCTCTCCCCATTGGCAACCTATCGTTTTCCAAAATTTGATGATGATTCTATGACATTAAATATGCATCATTAGTTTTTATTTTTTTTATTTAGTGTTTCTAACTTGATTTGTTTTGTATTTCATTCTTCCTTTGATGCATTGGGTGTGAGAAGGAGTGTTTCCCTAGCATTACTCCACTTAATGTGGACAATTTTATTTATTTAATTTAGGCAAAATATTATATTAAATTTTTTTTTAAATAAAAAAAGAGTGGAAATATAAATAATTTAATAATATATATATATGGGAGATGTGGCTGAATTTAAATGTTAAATAAAATGATATGAGAAAACAAATACATAACAATAAACACTAAATTTCCAAATAATTATATGTAATATAATAATATTACATTCTTATATACTATTTTTAATTATTTATAATGCAATATGATAATATTTAACAATCAAAGTCATAAAAAAAATAAAATAAAATAAAATAAAAACTTAAAACACAAAACTAAATCCCATCAACCAAAATAGAGTTCTAAAGAATACAAAACTTTATCAAGCTAAAATAGAGATGCAAGAAAAATAAAAATAAAAATCCATCAAAAAATTGAGGGAGAAAGAGTGGGAAATAACCACTTTTTTGTGAGAGAAAATTATGTAAAGAATGGAAGAGTGAATGACAAATTTATACTAAGATGATGATAATAAAAAGAAACAAAATGAAGGAAGATAAAAGGAAAGAGGAAGAGTGATATCAAGGTAAAATGTTTGGTTTTCTCAAAAAAAAAAAAAAAAAAAAAAAAGGTAGAATGTTTGGGGAGATGAAAATGTAAAGAGAAGGAGAAAGGTTGGAGAAAGTGTAAATGTTAAAAAAAAAAATTAGTACAATTTGATGAGCACAATTTCCTTTTATTTGAATTTAAGTAAAATATTACATTTTTTTTAATTTTTTAATACAAAAAGAGAGAGAAAATATAAATAATTTAATGATAAGGAGGATGTGGTTGAATTTCAATATTGAGTAAAAAAGAAGAGAAGAAAAAAATAAGAAAAATTAAAAGATATAACAATAAACACTAAATTATCCAAATTATGCTATGTAATGGAATATTATTTTATTTTTATCTACTATCTTTAATTTTTTATAATGTAATCGGATAAAATTTAACAATCAAAGAGCAAAATAATAATAATAATAATAATAATAACTTAAAACACAAAACTAAATTGTATCAACCTAAATTAGAGTTCTTAAAAATACAAAAATTTATCAACCTAAAGCAGATATGCAATAAAAAATAAAAGTCCACCAAAACATTGAGAGAGAGAGAGAGAGAATTATGCAAAGAATGGAAAAGAGTGACAAATTTATAGTAAGAGAGAAGGGATAAGAAGAGACAAATAAAGGAAGATGAAGGGAAAGATGAATAACAATATTAAAGTAGAGGGTAGTGGGGAGATGAAAAAGTAAGAGAAGAGGAAAGGTTGAAGAAAGTGTAAATATTTAAAAAATAAGTGAATGTAAAAAAAAATTATAGTAAAATTGGAAATAAAAAAGAATATATATATATATATATATATATATATATATATATATATAGATGTTAAAACCGACAAAGATGAATATATAAAGTCAATAATTTATATATATATAGAGTTGGGTTCAAGTTACACCTGGTGTAACTCTAAGTAATGTTACACCACTCAATAATTTGTTATTGAATTAATATTTTAAAAATCCAACTGTTGAATTACATATTCTATATGTTCTTAACATGCATGCCAATTTTCATATTAATCGGATGTTATTTACCATTTGATCCATAAACTCATATTTTATGCATTATTTTAAACTACAAAAATTTGAATTTTAACAATTGATTGATGACATGGATATTAATTTTTGATCACCTTGAAATTTTGCAAACATAAAGAATATACAAAGATAATGTAATTTAACGGTGGATTTGTCAATATTCGCATTCAATTAAAAAGTATTGAGTGGTGTAACATTGCTTGGAGTTACACCAGATGTAACTTAAACCCGACTCATATATATATATATATATATATATTTGTAAAAAAAAAGAAGGCGAAAACTACATTTTCAGGCGATTTCCATTTTAGTCCCTAAATTTTATTTTTACCACTTTTAATCCCTATCTTGAAAAACGCCTTTCGTTTTGGTCCCTGCCGTTACATCAGAAACGGAAATTGCACAGCTGGCAAACGGTATGCACTGTTGACCTGACGTGACCATTAAAATAATAATAAAAATTCCACGTCAGCATTTAAATTAAAAAAATTAATTTATTAATTTTAACTAAATAAAAAAAATTAAAAATTAAAAATTATATCAATTCAAATCTAAGTGTAGTCACAGTCTAATTATATCAATCCGCGTAGAGATTCCCAAAATCTGGACCGTCCAATCCCTCTCCTTCCTGGCTCCTGCACCTTCCTCCTCCGATCCTTTTCTTGTAGTCGCAGTCTCTCTCAGCCGCCCAACCCCAACACACACGCACTCACAGAGCAAATCCTTGCGCATTTCGCACACGGTGCAATCCATTAAGAACGACGCGTTTGCTTCTTCGTCGTCGTTATCCTTTGCTTCGTAGCCTCACCAACCGTTGCCTGTGCCACCGTCTCTCCATCGTTCAATCGATCTCAACCTAAAGAGTAGCAACGACGACGATGTGATCGTTTTCGAAGCTCCTCACTTTAATTCCACTGCGCCTAATCAAACCTTAGCTCCTCAACCTAAGGAGTCTGTTCGCGAAGCCGTCAAGCTAGATTTGGCGTCAGCTAGATCTCAATTTTTTTTTTTTTTTTTTTAAATTTCTGGGTTTGTGTTTTTGATTTTGCGCCGATTTCTGGTTTGATGATGTAATTTATGGATTTTGGGTTGATGATTGGGTTTTCTATAGGGTTTGTTGATGATCTGTGGTCTGATTGGTGCTATGTTGTTTTGTTGTTGATGTTGGATGATTTAGATGTATTGTCGTTGATTTGGCTGGGTTTTGATTTACTGTTTTTTTTTTTTTTTTTGAATTTCTGGGTTTGTGTCACTGAATCTGGATTTGTGTTCTTGTTGTTCTTGATCAAGACACGCCTAGATCTGAATTGATATAATTTTTAATTTTTAATTTTGTTTTTAATTTTTTTTATTTAGTTAAAATTAATAAATTAATTTTTTTAATTTAAATGCTGACGTGGCATTTTTATTATTATTTTAATGGTCACGTCAGGTCAACAGTGCATACCGTTTGCCAGCTGTGCAATTTCCGTTTCTGATGTAACGGCAGGGACCAAAACGAAAGGCGTTTTTCAAGATAGGGATTAAAAGTGGTAAAAATAAAATTTAGGGACTAAAATAGAAATCGCCTGAAAATGTAGGGACTAAAAGTGGCTTTTCGCCAAAAAAGAATAAATAATAAATAATAATTGTGTGGCGATGAGGTGGCGCAACAAGAACTCAATAGCAATAAATGTTACGTTTCAGTTTTTAGTAATATATAGATATAGATTATTGAGTATTGAATATCTTAATATGGGGGTGGCACTCGCATGAATTTCCGTGTCCTCTCTAAACGTTGACATCGCAGATATATGTATCATTGGTCGTATTTAGAAGCAATTAAACAACTTATTTTGTAATGTAGTTTCTTAACATCACAAGTCAAAAATAACATCTTCCACACTGCCACGTAAAAACTTGCTTGAATTTGACCATCAGAAGCCAACTTTCCCTGCACACAATCGAGTTTGTTATTTTTCGTTTTTATTTGTTCGATTGAATCAGTCAAGTCTAAGGCACCAAGTCAAAGATACATAAAAAACAAAAATTCTATTCCGACATTTTCAATAATGTTAAAACCAGCCAGCCTTGGATTTCATTTGTAGTTTTTTATCATACACGTTTGCGTGAATTGATTAGTATTCAACCATGTCCATGTATAATAGTTGCTGTAATTAAGATTTAAGAGAGACTTTGTTTCTGTGTTCTTTTATTTCATTTTTGGGTGAACGTAGTTATCCAATTCTCAGAATGGCTTTCCCTTTCATTACCTGTAAAACAGTGATAAAGTTTTGCCTCCTCTTTCTCATACTAATCTCCTTTCTTCTCTCATTCTCTCATGGAGATGAAGCAGTTAATACGACTAACGAAGTTACAAATATCGGTGCCATCATTGATGTCAGTTCCCGACTTGGGAAAGAAGAGAAAATAGCTATGGAAATTGCTGCTGAAAACTTCAACAACCACCATTCAAAGAGTCACAAGCTGTCTCTCTATTTCAAAGACCCCGGGAAAGACCCCCTTCAAGTTGTTTCTGCTGGTCAGTTATCTTCTAATTAGGATGATTATGACAGATTCTTGATTTGATATTAATTATATGGTTTCTTAACTTTTTTTTTTTGGTTCAGCTGATGAGCTTATTAAAGAAAGGAAAGTGCAAGTGATTGTTGGCATGAACAAGTGGGAAGAAGCAGCATTAGTAGCTGCTATTGGAAACAAAGCTAATGTTCCAGTTCTTTCATTTGCAGCTCCTGCTATAACCTCACCAATTCTGCAACATCGTTGGCCCTTCTTGATTCAAATGGCTAACAATGATTCTGCTCAGATTGATTGCATTGCAAAAATTGTTCGGGTCTATAACTGGAGAAGGGTTATAGCAATATATGAAGATGATGCATATGGCAGTGACTCAGGGATGTTAGGTCTTCTATCTGAGGCTCTTCAGGAGGTTGATTCAGAGATTGAGTACCAATTGGTTCTTCCACCCGTTTCTTCTCTCCCTAATGCAGGGGGTTTTGTTCTTGATGAGCTTTTGAAACTACAGTTAACAACACAATCTCAGGTTTTTATCGTTCTTCAGTCATCAATACCAATGGTATCTCATTTGTTCAGAGAAGCTAAGAAAGTAGGACTTGTAGGGAGAGAGTCAGCTTGGATAATTCCCGAGAGTGTTGCAAGTGTACTGGACTCTGTTAACAACTCTGTTATTTCCTCTATGGAAGGTGCTTTGGGAATCAAGACTTACTATTCTAACAGTAGTAATTCTTATAAGGATTTCTATGGTCAGTTCACAAAAATCTTTGAAACCAAGTATCCCAAGGAACATAATCACAAACCTGGAATTTATGCTCTAAGAGCATATGATAGCATTATGACAATTTCACAAGCCATAGAGAGAACGATTAGTACCTCAATTAGCCAAAAGATGATTTTAGAAAATATACTATCAAGCAGTTTCTCTGGTTTAAGTGGCGAAATACAGTTTGAAGCAGGAAAGCTGCTGCAAACTCCTATATTGAGGATGGTAAACGTTGTAAAGAAGGGATATGAAGAACTAGACTTTTGGACGCCAGAGTCTGGATTCTCAGGAAGTGTTGAGATGAAAAATAGTACAGAGAAAATTGCAGGTCTAGTAACTTGGCCAGGAAATCTAATTCAAGTTCCAAAGGGTTGGGCAATGCCTACTAAACAAAATCCATTGAAAATTGGAGTTCCAGGTAGAACTTCATTTCCGAAGTTTGTAAAGGTTGACTACAGCGGGAACCTAGATAATTCCAAATTTGATGGTTGGTGTATTGAGGTTTTCAATGAGGTGCATAAAAATTTGCCTTATTCTCTGCCCTATAAATTCATACCCTTGAATGGCACCTATGAGGATCTGGTTGATTGTGTCTACAACAAGGTAAAACTCTAGATTTACCATTTAGTTTCTTGAACCTCTTCATTAATTTTCATGCATTTAATACGTGCATGACACAAAACAAACAAACTCCCACATTAATTTCTCAAATTGTTATATGTTCACTTATATTTATGGACTTACCAAAAACTTTCCTCATTGTTTCTACTCACCTAGCAAAAAGTTCCATTGGATATACATTATTTAGTATAATGAAATTCAATTCAATAGACCAACAAAATTGAATAGAAATCATCTGTCCCCCTCTAAATGTTCCACTTTATGTTTTACCAATCACAGTATATCATGTTTCCTAACTTTTTTTAAATTTTTTTTTTTTTTTTTTAACTTTGATTATTTTATAAAGAAGGAAAAAGAGACATGTGGCAGGCTGTAATTGATATAATACAAAGTGGAACACTGTCCAACACTGGTTGCTTTCAAGAGCAAGTAATTAAGCAATAAATATAAATTCTCTCCTTCAAGAGCAAGTAATTAAGCAATAAATGTAAATTCTCTCCAATCTTGATCTTACATAGAAGAGAGCCTACAAGTCAAATTTTCTATAGGTCAAAGTTTCTACATGCTACCATGAAAAGAAAAATGAGTATTGACTATTGAGGAGATAAATTCATACAGAATTTTCTTCTTCTGGTTTCTCATAACTTTCAAATTCATACAGAATTTTCTTCTTCTGGTTTCTCATAACTTTCAAACTTCTCATTTCTAATTTGCACTTCAAGAAAACTGCTAGTTTGACTTCAGAAAGCGAAAGCCCTTGGAAGAGTAGTGAATCTATATCTAAATAAGTTGTGTATATCTGCACTTTTTTCATTTTTTTTTCTCCATTATGAACTCGTTTCTGATAAAGACTATGCTTGTTTTGTTCGGACCATAAACCATGGAAGACATTTGATGCTGTTGTTGGGGATTTGACAGTATTGGCCAACCGTACAAAATATGTGGAATTTACTCAGCCATATGCCGAGTCAGGGTTGTCCATGGTAGTTCCTGCACAACCTGAAAGATCAGCATGGATGTTCACGAAGCCTCTCACCTGGAAAATGTGGATAATGACTGGTGTCGTCTTAATGTACACAATGCTTATAGTTTGGTTCTTGGAGCATCAATATAATCCAGAATTTAATGGCACATTGAAGAATCAGATGGGCACCACACTTTGGTTCACATTCTCCACTCTGTTCTTTGCTCAAAGTAAGTACCAATTTCTAAAATCTGTTTTATTTTATTATTATTATTTTTTAATGGACACCAATATTTGGGATTATGATAAGTACTCTGTGACGCATGGCAGTTAGCACAAGGTAAAGATCAAGTCTCCAACACTGTTTATGGAGTCTAATTAGCTTCAAGGCTGCCTCATTGTACCCACCCCTAGTAACTTATGGCTGTCTAGGATGTAAAGTAATATAATTGATTTACCATGGCACAAAACCTTCTCTCATTTCTGTACGTGTAATTAGTTAATTTTGAGAAACCTAGCACTTAGTAGTTAGAGGGAGATAAAGAGGTAGGTTTATGTTCAAGGTTTAGAATGCTAGAATATCTGAAAGGTTGCAGGTCATATATGACCGGAAAATATACTTGTGTGTGAAATAGAAACTTTCATTTGATGCAAGATTTTTCTTACAACATAATGCCAATATTAAAAAGGGATTAGCCCTTGTAGGATCAATTAGGTTCATCATATAATGAAATTGCTTTCTAATCAATAGGAGCCCCCACAGAAAAGACTAAACACAGCCAAGATGATATTTCTAATGAATGGGATCCATTAATTTGCAGGGGAGAGAGTTTATAGCAACCTCACTCGAGTGGTGGTAGTAGTCTGGCTTTTTGTTGTGTTGATCCTAACCTCAAGCTACACTGCTAATCTTTCTTCAATGCTCACTGTGCAACGACTGCAACCAGTTAGAGATATCGAGTGGCTGAAGAGCAGCAATGCACCAATTGGTTGTGATGGTGATTCATTTGTAATGACTTACCTGCAGGAAGTGCTTAACTTAACGAACATCATTCAAGTTACAAACGAATCTGCTTATCAAGAGCATTTCAGAAACAAAAGCATAACTGCAGCCTTTTTTGAAATTCCATATGAGAAAGTTTTCATCAACAAGTATTGCAAGGGATTCACTACCTCCACACAGACCTATAGATTTGGAGGTTTTGGCTTTGTAAGTAATAACTACTCCTTCTACATGTTCTCCTTCCTCCACACACACACACACACACACACGCACACACAAAAAGAAAAAAAAAAGAAAAAAAAAAAGAAGAAGCTCAATACTGAATTTTTCCAGAAAAGAAAGAAGCATATTACATATTAGCACTGGCCATCACAGAATTTATTTCAAAATTTTCAAGCATTTTTAGATTATTTCAGGTATTTATATATTCTTTGCAGAAAATTTGAATTCCAGACAGTTTGAATATGGAAAGAAACAATTTTGTAGAGAGTTTCTATACAAGCTTTCGATGGTGGCTAAGAAGTCTTCATTTATTTTCAGACATTGGTTCTCACTTCTAAAGACACAAATCCTTAATAAATATTGATTAAATAAAATTTTCCATACATGCCATGATTTTTGTTTTAGTAATTCCATTCCAAATGCATTAGCATCCTCGCCATTTGAATTGTATCAATTTCATGCTTTAGATTAAATATTATTATAAATTTAAAGTCGTATTGAGTGCCATGTTGTTTAAAGTTTTAAATAACGTGACAATCTATACTTTGTCAGAAACTAAAATTTTAACGATGAAATAGACCATCTTTAATTCAAGTGAAATTGAGAGGATCATATTTTTATCTAGTAGGAATCACTTCTAAATTAATTACCCTCCATCCAGGTATTCCCGAAGGGCTCACCAATAACGAAGGATTTTTCAGAAGCCATACTAAAACTATCAGAAGATGGTAGCCTAACAGATCTAGAAAAAAAATGGTTGATTCCCTCATCTGAGTGTTCAACAGACAAAACATCCAGTAATACAGATCCTTTGAGCATCCAGAGCTTCTGGGGTCTCTTCCTTATTTCTGCTGCCACTTCTACTATTTGTTTACTCCTATCATTTATTCGATTAATAAAGAATTATCAACATCATCAAGAGCCAAACGAAGAAAATGCAACTCCTAGCCCTGTAAGAGTTTGGAACAAGGCAGTTGGACTTGCAAAATACTTTTATAATGGAAAGATCATTACTCCACCGAGGGCTTTAAGCTCATCTACGCCAGACTTACACAGTTGGACTTCTTTAAGAGGGGAAGACACGAGCACTATCGACATTCCTGACGATATTACTCGGGCCTCCCCACCTTCAGAAATCGAAATGTCATAGATGATAGAACTCCTTGTTGAATGCACAAAGCAGGATAGGTAGGTTATTGATGAATTTTTTTAATGAGCCCAAATGTTGTAATATTTACTTCTAATTGTTGGAAGGGCTAAGGGGTGTTGTATGAAAGAAAGGTTTGTTAAGAATTTGTTACAATTAGTTGGCTGGTGAGTTAGTTAGTTGTCTCACTCAATTAATTTCACGAGTTTGAGTAAACTAACTAGAGAGCTCGATGTAAACCAGCCTGTATAAATATGTGTCAATATTATTGAATCTCAATAAGAAACTAGTCATATACATACATTTCTTCTTTCCTTTCAACCTATTTGTTTGTCTCATTCTCTTTTCTTGGAGGGCGACCACCTCAAATCAGTCTAGTTACCACTAATTTTCCTAAGAGTCCTACTTTACAAATTTTTCATTACATTTGATATTAGAACATTGACCTTGCAATGGTTGAAGGAATTGAACTCGGTTTTATTAGAAAGATTGACATAATGAGACATTAATGGTTTGATAACTAAGATTTCAAATTATCTGAACAAAATGCTAAACTGAGCCTGTTGTTTAGAAACAGCTACTTCATGAGATTCTAATTTGATAAGAAAGCAGATTAGAGAGGTTGAAAATTCACAAGGAAAGGTGAGTACGTAACTTCTACTGTCAGAGACTACGTAGTACATAGAGTGAGAGAGAGAGAGAGAGAAGTTCAAAACTTAAATTGACTTTAAATGAATTAGAATCAAATTTGAAATTAAAACCTAATAACTTAAAAATGATTTGATTCTCATTGTTTATGAAAGATTTTATTTTTAAGTGCCCCTTAAGATATGTCCTAAATTAACTATTCCAATTTCATTTGACTTAGCTCACTTATGGAAATGTGATATTTCATTCATTTTTAAATCTTCTCCAAATTAATTATTTCTGACTTTCCTTATTTCCAAATATCCTAACTTATAGTCACGAAAACCCTAACTCTAAAATTTATGAAAATTCTGCGCTCTCCTCTTTTGTAGGAGCTCTCTCTCTCATTCCTACGAGATATTTCTCCCTTAGGGTTTCTTAAGGGTTTGTGTTTTACTTTTCTTAATCCGACTACCATGGCAGACGATATTACGAGTATACTCGAGAGGATGAAGTTGACTTCAGAGGAGGAAGAGGTCATTGAGATTCCGGAGGAAGGGCGTAAAGAAGGGATGGAGAGTTGCACACTTAGTCTGATTGGGAAGTTTCTTATTTGTCGGCCCTTCAATAGGAAGGCAGCCATAACTACATTGAAAAGGGCATGGAGTTTGGAGGAAGGTGTTCAGATGATAGAAGTGGGAACAAATCTTTTTCAACTCATGTTTCAAACTGAGTTTAAGATGGATCGAGTGCTTAATGGAGGTCCATGGTCCTTTGATAATCAAGTTTTGCTGTTGACTCGATGGAAAGCAGGGATGACAGCAGATAATGTTAGGTTTGATTCAGTTGCCCTTTGGGTGCAAATCTGCGGCACTCCATTTGACTTGGTATCGCCCAAAATTGCAGAAATAGTGGGAAGTAGATTAGGTTTAATGGTTGAGGTTGAGAAAAAACAGAAGTTTGAGGGACAGAGCTACTTTATGAGAGTCAAGGTTGCTATTCCAATAGCAAAGCCGATCCAGAGAGGGGCTTTCTTAGCTGGTTCTGATGGCAAGAGTCACTGGGTTACGTTCAAATATGAGCGTCTCCCTCTGTTTTGTCATTTTTTGTGGATTACTCGGCCATGACTTAAAGCATTGTGCTCCCTATTTCGCAGCAAAAAAGAATGACGGGGAGGTTAATTGTCAATATGGGGACTGGCTTAAAGCCATGGGGGGTCAGACTCGATCACCTCCTCGTAGAAAGTATGAAAAGGAAGAGGCCGGAGTGAAGATGGACAGAGGAAAGGAATGGTCTGGGCAGGTCAGTCATGATGCAGTCACTGGAGAAGGCGGAGACATAGTTCACCATTATTCTAATCCTAAATCCTTTATGGAGGAGGGTGCAGGTAGTGGTCAAGTACAAGCTCCGGTGGCTATTTCTTTGCAGATGGTGGCTGAAGAAGGTAACGAAAACCCTAGCAAAGTTGATGAAGTTGAAGCCGAGAATTTAGGACCAGTTACGGATTCCATGCAAGCTGATGCCGTGTTGGATGCAAACCAAGCTGACGTGGAGGAGCATAATTCTGGGGTAGTAATTTCAAAACTAAATACTCAGCTATTATTGAATGACATGCCTGATTTGAATACGTGGACTGAAAAGGAAGTTAGATGTGCTACTAGGAAAAAGGTGCAAGTAGTGTCCAGGTTAGAGGAGTTTTTTTAGCACGTGCCATACAACAATAAACTCTCTATGGATGGAATTGGGCTGTCCAATTTCAAGCCCAAATCTACATGGACCCGGTTTAATAGAAAGGAGTTTGGGCTTGGTGGATTAGCCCGTGCAATCACAATTCCAACTCTTGGGAAGAGGGACATGCGAGATGATGTTGGTGAGCAGGTGGATGAGAATAAACATAAGAAAGGGAAGGTAGTCAATGAGAATGGAGTTTCAGAAGATTTATCGGCGGGGGTGGATAGCCACCTTTGCCGGAAGCAGTGAGGCTGTTAAGTTGGAACTGCCAGGGGCTTGGGAACCCTTGGACAGGTCGTAGCCTTCGCAAGATTGTGAGGGAACAAGCTCCCACAGTCTATTTTCTCATGGAGACTAGACTAGATAAAGATGGTTTTGAAAGTTTATATGGTAATTTGCCATATCAGAATAAAATTATTGTGAAGCATCCTGATTCGGGTGGAGGGTTGGCATTTTTGTGGAAAAATTCTATCACATTAGAGGTTATCAATTATACTATAAATCATGTTTTGGATGTAGTTATAGAGGAAGATGGCTTTAAATAGTTTTTGACTTGTTTCTATGGATGGCCAGAGGCTCAACAAAAGGAAAAGTCTTGGAGATTGTTGGAATATTTGAAGACATTTGTGGAAGGACCTTGGCTGGTTGTAGGGGATTTTAACGCTTTCTTACACGCCTATGAGAAGAAAAGTAAAAGACCACCACAATATTCACAGGTTGATGCTTTTAGGGCTGCCTTGGAGTCTTGTTAGCTTCAGGATCTGGGTTATAAAGGATATCCTTTTACATGGAATAATAGGAGACTGGGTGAGGCAAATACTAAAATCAGACTGGATAGAGCCATTGCCAATAAAGACTGGATTGGGAAATTTCAAATGAGTAAAGTTTTACACCTTTCAACTCATGCTTCAGATCATTTACCAATTCTTTTGCAGGTTCAATCTTTTGTTCCACAAAGAAGGGAGAAAGGATTTAAATTTGAGGAGTCTTGGCTACTTATGGAGGACTGTGAGGCCACGATAAAGGAGGCCTGGGATAGTGAGCTGGTTGTTGAGCAGGGATTGGCTTCAACATTGAGGAAGATACAAGTCTGTGGTTCAAAATTAATGAAGTGGGGCTCGGCAAGAACTACTACTGATGTAGAAGCAATCAAACAGATTCAAAAGAGGCTAGACAGGTTAAATGAAGGGGAGATGACTTCTGATAGCAAGGCCGAATATCTAGAGTTGAACAAAAAGATGGATGAGCTTCTCCAGAAATAGGAAATTTATTGGGCCCAAAGGTCTAGAATTTCATGGTTATAGCATGGTGATAAAAATACTAAGTTCTTTCATTCTAAAGCATCACAAAGGAGGAGAAAGAATCATATCTGGGGTATCAAAAATAACCAAGGGCAATGGGTGGAAGAATTAGAGGAGGTGGTGGTAGTGGCCTCTGATTATTTTGAAAACCTATTTCAGGCAGGAGTATGTGATCGGATGGAGGAGTGCCTGGATGCTGTTCCACAGATGGTGACTGAAGAAATGCAGGAGGCTTTGTCTGAGGAGTTTACTGCAGAAGAAGTGAGAGTGGCCTTATTTCGAATGGGACCTACAAAAGCTCTTGGACCTGATGGTATGAATGCCCTTTTCTTTCAAAAATTCTGGCACATAGTGGGTGATGATGTTGTTATGGCTATTTTGGATTTTTTAAATAATGGTCACGTGTTACTTGAGATAAATCACATAAACATAGTTCTTATTCCAAAAGTGAAAAATCCTGAAAAAATGTCTAATTTTAGACATATAAGTTTATGTAATGTGATTTATAAGATTATGTCAAAAGTTTTGGCAAACAGGTTGAAACAGGTGCTTCCATATTTGGTCTCGCCCACCCAGAGTGCTTTTGTACCGGGGAGATTGATTACAGATAATATCTTGGTGGCATATGAAACACTACATACAATGCATGCTAGGAAGAAGGGGAAGAAAGGGTCTTTGGCATTGAAATTGGATGTTAGCAAAGCCTATGATCGTGTGGAGTAGCAATTTCTTAAGGGGATGATGGAAAAGATGGGTTTCCCAGCATTGTGGATAGAGAGGGTGATGAGTTGTGTCACTACTCCAACTTTCTCTATTCTGGTGAATGGTAAACCTTATGGTATGATACATCCATCAAGAGGAATACGACAAGGTGATCCATTATCATCATATCTGTTTCTCTTATGTGCAAAAGGCTTTATGGCTCTGTTGGCAAAAGCAGAAATTGAAGAGAGGATTAAAGGGGTTTCTATATGTAGAGGGGCGCCTAGAATTACCAATTTACTATTTGCTGATGATTCTTTGTTGTTTTGTCAAGCTACACAGAATGAAGGGCAAGCTGTAATGGGAGTTCTTCAAACATATGCACAGGCTTCAAGGCAATGTGTGAACTTGGAGAAATCATTAGTTTATTTCAGTAGTAATACCATAGACAGTCAAAGGCAACAGATGCTGCAAATTCTGGGGGTGAAGGAGGTGGAGAGATTTGAATCTTATTTAGGACTGCCAACATTGATTGGAAGAACTAAGTATCATACTTTTTCTTACTTAAAAGACCGAATCTAGAAGAAGTTGCAAGGTTGGAAAAGTATTTTGTTATCAAGAGTCAGAAAGGAAATTTTGATAAAGGCGGTGGCCCAATCTATCCCTACTTACACAATGAGTGTGTTCCAGCTTCCTATGAAACTATATGATAAACTAAATAGCATGGTGCTAGATTTTGGTGGGGTCAAGTAGGTGATGAAAAGAAAATCCATTGGAAGAGGTGGGATAAGCTATCAATCTCAAAGAAGGAGGGTGGTATGGGCTTTCGGGATTTGAGAGACTTTAATTTAGCTATGTTGGCTAAACAAGGATGGCGACTGATCCAAGAGAATAACTCTTTGCTATACAGATGTTTCAAAGCAAGATATTTCCCTCGGTCTTCTTTTTTAGAGGCCAAAGAATCGCCTGGTTGTTCCTATGTGTGGCGAAGTATAGTGGCTGCCTTGCCTATTCTTAGATTGGGCTCTTGTTGGAGGGTTGGTAACGGGTCTTCCATTAGTGTTGTAGGGGATAGGTGGCTTCCTAACCATCCTACAAATAAAGTTATGTACCCAAGACATGAGCTGGTCGAAGATTTAGCAGTTTCAGATTTAATTGATCCGGAGTTACATATATGGAGAAGAGACATGATTATGGGAATGTTTCATAGTGAAGATGCCAAAGCTATTTGTAGAATCCCTCTGAGTCGAAGATCTATTCTAGATTCAATTTTTTGGCTGCACAACAAGAACGGTAATTTTTCTGTTAAGTCCGCTTATAAGCTCGTTAGACAGATTCAACTTCATGGAGATAGGGCAGAGACTTCAACTAGCTATGCTGGGAAAAGAATTTGGCTGGTATTGTGGAAGCTTAAAATTCCAAATAAAGTCAAAATATTTAGATAGAGAGCTTGCCATGATATTTTACCAACATTCTACAACCTGTCAAGACGGCGGATCGTAACTGAAGATAAATGTCAACTGTGTACCAGAGAGGTGGAGACAACAAATCATGCATTGTGGGAATGTGCTGCGGTGCAGGATGTATAGGCTGGTAGCATTCCGAAATTGCAGAAAGGACCCTCTGTTTTTCGTGATACACTTCAACTAATGGAGTTCTTAGTGGACAGGTTAACGGTTGAAGAGATGGAGTTGTTCTGGGTGTAGGCCTGGATTATTTGGAAACAGCGTAACTGTGTTGTGCATGGAGGTCAATTAAAGATCCTAAATGCCTTAATAAACAAGCGAAAGACTCTGTTCTGGAATTTCAGCAAGCCCAGGTGCAGTTGATAGTGGTTCGGACTAAGTAAACTGTTTCTGACCAGTGGCAACCTCCATTGCCGGATGTCTACAAGCTAAACTTTGATGCTGCTTTGTTTTCAGGGATGAACAGAACAGGTATAGGGACAATTATTAGAAATGATAAAGGGGAAGTTATGGCTGCAATGTCTGCTATCGGACTAGGTGCAGAAAACAGTGAAGAAGCCGAGTTGATGGCCTGCAGAAGATCCTTGGAATTTGCCGTGGATGCTGGGTTTTCAAGTTTGATAATTAAGGGTGATAATGCAAATGTCATTCAAGCCGTTTCTTCATCTCTGCCTAATAACTCTGTTCTTGGCTGTATGGTGGATGATATTCGTCATTTGATACATGGGTTATATTGGGCTAGGACTAATAAGATTAGGAGGGGAGGGAATACATTGGCACATGTTCTAGCCCAATTTGCTAGAAATTTAGATGAGGATTTAATTTGGATTGAGGATTCTCCTCCACCTGCCTTGGCGGCCTTGTTTCATGATGTTTCATTTTTATGATTTAATGAATGAAAGTTTCCTATCCAAAAAAAAATTTATGAAAATTAAATGAGAATTGCAAGAATTCATTTTTTTTTTATGTTATTGTTTTTATATAATTTATTAATTAATCAAATTAAAGTAATTCAAATAATGAAAAATAAAATAAAATAAGATAAAGCAAAGCAACCCCATATGAAAAGGAACTAGTCTTGACTGAGTTAAGCAATCACAAGTTATCTACCCTATTACCATATTAACTATTTACCAATTAAAGAAAATAAAAATTCAATGAATGGAATGAGGAATTGAAATTAGGCAATCATGTTATATATAAGGATCGAAAAATAGTCATCATGTGAGTCATGAATTTATTTCCATCCATCCAAACATATGATTATCTTTCCATTCAACATCGAATCAAAGTCTTTTTTTTTTTTTTTTGGCTGAATGAATCAAAGTTAATTCAATACTAATCTCCAGCAGCATCATCTTCACCATCAAGAACTGTTACTAATCTTGACTGATCTGCCTACATACATTGGTGAGTTAGGCTTCTTTTTTTTTTTTTTTTTTTTTTTTGGATTGGGTGTCATTTGCTACCTGCTGCTATTGTTACTAATTGAAGCTTTTATCATCTGTTTTCTTCAATCTTTTTCTTTGATATGTTTAATACCTATGATGCAATTATCAATTTTTTTTTCTTGGATTCTGTTTGTGTTAGGATTAATTAATACGATATTAGGTTCACTGCTGAATTTTGCTATGTAAAGCTCTCATCCTTAAAGCTTGCTATCAATTACAATTAGTCATCTAAAAAGCTGAATATGTGTAGCAAAATTATTTATGGGGTACATATTGTTTAAATAAGAAAACATTTATAAGGCAAGAAAGTTAGTGCTTTGTGGATGATTTCCTAGTTTGCCAGGGTATATGAATGTGTGGATTTTCAAGTATAGGATGGTATGGTAGTGGTGTCCATTAAAGAACCCTTTGTTGTATAGATAGGTATATATAAGGATATGTTGTAATAATGATGTTTGAGTTTGGAGAATATGGTTTCATAAAGTGAAAATTCAAGTTCTAGAATTTTCTAAGTGAAAATTTGAAAATCTTAATTTTCTGGAATTTTTTGGTAACTGATCAAAAAGGTTGAAAAGGTTTCAATCTTTGTTAACCGTTTTATGAAAAAAATAACTAACTCTCCATATATGCCTTTTCATGAAATATACGTGTCTTTTCAAGAATAGAGACTTATGTTCACTTGAAAAAATAACTAACTCTCCATACGTGCCTTTTCATAAAACATAACCCTATGGGTATAAATAGAGGCTTATGTTCACTTGAAAAATAACACAAGAAACACAAGAAATCCTGTGATCATTCTCCAGAATTGCTATCTGTAGAACCCAACATCTTGGTTATATCCTGAGGACAAATTTGCGATAATCCTTTAACAACAAAAGTGTGGGAGGGGCAAATATTGTCTAAAGAAAACAATATAGTGCCTCCAAGTTATCTATTTTCTATTTGTCTTTTGTGTTAACCTTATTCTTCCATTATTACTTTGGGTAATATTCCCTAACACCCTTCCCATCAAATTTTCTATTTTAGACTTGAACTTTCATTATGTTATGGTTTCTTTGATTTTTTCTTAAAGCCAGGAGGTTCAATTTGTTGGTGGCAGTTCCTTTTTGTTCTACAATTATACATGTGATGACATCCCATAATAAAATTTTCCTTTGCTCAGAATACCTTACAAAGACAAATCATTTTCTTTTTTGCACCAATTATAAGGCCATAGATATGCCATCCAGCTTTGTTGTTATTTTAGTTCTCTATCTCTTTCCTGCTTGTTCATGTGTACATAAGCTTTTTAAAATTTTGGTTAGGAATGATATGGTACTTTGTTGAATGCTTGACTTTGCATAAGAGTCGTAACTTTTTCAAACATAAAATTTGATGGAGAACTTAGCTTTTCTTTGTGTGGTGTTGCAATTTTGATTGTAATCTTGAAGGTAAAAGAGGTTGGGTGCTAAGTAGAAGGTTGTGACGTGCCGATTATTGTTTTTTGGAGAAGGGCAAAGGGTGATTCTTGCCTGATTTGCTGGACTATTATAAAGAAATCTTATTAAATAAATCTGCTAATGCAAAAACTTATATACTTTGTACTGATTTGAGTTTTTATGCTTGTGGATGGAGCCATAACTTAGATACTTTGTAATGATTTGGGTTTTTCTTTTGCTTCTTCAGACCTATGAAAAGGTCTTGTAAATCCTCCTCAAGACCTTCATTTTGATATTTAACATATAGAATGTAGGTTGATGAATTCAAGTTGTTTTATTATTGATTTTTTTGACAATATTGGATGATTTGGGTTTTCTTTGAAGATGTGAATGATGGTTTTGTTATGGAATTGTGCTTCTTGGAAGAGATTGATGAAGGAATATATGAACAGCTAGCAATATATAATGAAAAAAAAAATGTCTATATGGCTAATATTGTGCACAATTGTCACACATGTGGCTAATAAAACAATAATAATTTAATTGCTATTAAAAAAGCCATGTCAATCATTAAAAAAAAAAAAAAAAAAAACCAACATCAACAATTAAAAAAAAAAATTCATGTGAGAATAATAAAACACAAAAAAAAAAAAAAAAAAAAACCACCTAATGCCCATCCACCAAAAGCAAAACCTCTCTTTAATATGTATTTGTATCTGTAGGGTCCGGATTTGGGTGCTCTTTACTGTTAAGTGAATAAGCTCAAATCCAACGGGCCCAGTACAATAAATTTGGTAGAGAATGGGCTCAAGAACTGGGCTTTAGTGAGGGTGGCAACAGCTGGACATGATCGTAAGTAAATGGAATAATCAAACACGTGGGGGAAGGGCGAAAGTTATCCTCGGGCTTGATCCGAGGACTGATTCTACTTCTTCGTTCTTCAGTGCTTAGTTATAGAAGCTTTCTAGGGTCGTAAGAACAACAACCGTCTTTTTTTTTATCTCCTTTTTTCGATCCCACATTCCTGGAGGATCTCTTATGTTATATACCTCCTTTCCATTGATCTTGGCCATCCATTTGTTAATCATGCGGGTTGCCACTTGAGTGTTTGTCCCATTTGCCATCTTCTTCAACTTACTGTGAGTTGCAGCAACCAAGGTGATACTGTTCAGGGGTCATTTCCTCATTAATGCGGCCAGATGTTAGGTATGAATATGTTAGATACCTGTAACTCGATTGGTGAAATAGTATCTCTCTCCAAAAAAGCATGTTTTTTTTTTACCGCCGCACAAAGAAAATATTTTGTTGCGAATGAACAAGATATTGAGGAATTGTCCATACGTAAAATCATAATTATTGACACGGGCCTTTTTCCACATAAAAAGGGAATCTTTAACAGCCTCTCTTGGAATTGCTCCTCCACCATGCTCCCATGGCTGGCCCACTGTGTTAGTCCTTTTTGCTTGAAAAGCCCGGGGAGGCTACCTTTAAGGGTATGCCGCTTTCTCCTTCCGTGACCTTGGTTCGTTGAGGACAGGATTGTCCTCGGCGACATCTCCTAGCAGCTTGGACCTTCTTTGTTCGTCCTTGGACATTTCTTCCTCCTCGGTGTGGGCCTTGGGCTTGATATGAAATGGGCCGGGGTTGCCAAATCCTTTGGCCCCACAATAGCCCCTCAAAATCTTGCTGTTCGGCTCCTTAGACGGAGAGGAGGGTTTTGATGTCCTCGGGGCCTCTTAATGGCTTGTCAAGTCCTATCCCCCGTTAGTGTCAGAGCCTTTTCGCTTGCCTAAGGCACGTTTTTGATACTTCGGTATATGGGGTGAGTCCTTATTAAATTTTGGTGGCTCTATGCTCCCCACGTTAGACGATGTGATGGTAATCCAACAATGGGGATTTCTTCAACCTTTATGGATAGGAAAAACCGTGCGATTACCTTAATTGGGGGTATAAATACCCATTCAAACCAATCTGTCTCTTTACTTTTACACTCAAGAGTTCTTGCGCACGGACCTCGAATTCAGTCAAGTGTTCAACCAAACTTACGCCTCCTTTCAGCATAAAAAGCTTATCCGAGGAGCTTTTCCTCACTTCTGTAAGTTTTCTCCTCTCTCTAACTTGTACTTTCTCCCTTCTAAGTTTCTTCTCCTCCTATCCCTTTCTTTCCTTTGCCTTTCCTTGAGTTTTTAGTCAGTTCTGGGATGGGTAGATTTAAGAAGTTGGTTGAGTCGGAAAAGGCGATGGAGAAATTCATCGCTGATTATAGAATACCCAACATCGTAGGTTTGAGGTACTATAAAGAAGGTGACTGGCACATTATGAGGCAAGAGGGCGATGTAGTGATTCCTATAATCGCCTTCCTAAAAGGGGGTATGAGGATTCCCATGGGGCCAGTGATGAGGGACTACCTTAGGTACTTCCGACTAGCTCCCACCCAGTGTGCCATCAATGTGTTTAGGATCCTGGGCTGTGTGGACACCCTAAATGAGAAGATGGGGTTGAGGTTGACCCATCATGACATAAATTGGTGTTACAACCTTCAACTCCTTAAGGGTAAATCCTATTATATGAAAGCGAGGGATGACAAGGTTCGGCTCATTCAATGTCTCCCTAAGTCTAGCAAATGGCTAAATAAAGACTTTCTCATTGTGTCAGGGGCGTGGCACAACGGCCTTCCCTACCCGACTCAAGAAGGGACACCAGGTGGGGCATTTGAGTGGGAGAGGGTTGATCCTTGGAGTTTCCATAGATTGCATTTGTTTGGTTGCTAACGGGGGTGTGCTTTCTCTTTTGTAGATCCTCACGCCTTTGAATGCCATCTTCACTTGATCAACCGAGTGGATTTAGAGACCATTCTTAAGGCGGAGGTTTTTGTGAACGAAGGTGACCACCAGGTTAGAGCTGCTCACAAGATCCTCGGGTACGATCCTATTCAGAAATCTTTCTTGGCTCCGAAGTACGTGATCAAGGCCAAAGATCCTTGGCTTCAAAGAATTACCGTAGCGGAGCACGGTTTCTTGCTTTCTGAAGGATCTTCCGCTCAAGGGGGTGCTATGTTGGCAGGCTCCTCTTCGTCCCAACAAGCTGTAGAGACCGAGGAAATAGGGGCAGAAGGCGAAGAGCAAGTCATTGAATTGGGCTAATCCGAGGACGAATTTAGGGTATTCGACCAATTCAATCCGTCTGAGGATCCTTCTAGTGACTTGGGCGACCCTAGCTTGATCGAAGCGGATCTCGAAAGGACCTCTTCGCAAGCCGAAATGGGTTTCAAGAGGAAGCCATCCACCAGCCTTCTTGACTTAATCGAGGGCCAGCCAGGGAAGGATGTGCCGAGGAAATCACAGCCCAAGCTTCCCCCTCCCCCGTCCAAGCCCCAACCCGCTCAAACCAAGTCATCATCCACCTTATCACAACCATCCAAACTTCCCCCTCCTATTCAGCCCGTTGACCCAAAAAGGAAGAGGTCTTCCAAAGGGAAAGAACCTGCAGATGGGGGGAGATCCCACTTCTCTCAGGAGGAAGATGAGGCCCGACGGGCTTCAAAGCAATTAAGGATTGCGCTTCAGGGCCCAAAAAATGAGGTCACCGCTCAGACTGAGCCCCAGGCCTGGCTTCCTACCCCAATACTCCATGAGGAGCCCCTGATGGACAATGCCTCCCTTAGGGACTTCCAACAGGGTGAAGGCACCTATGTGGCTGATGCATTGGAGAGGTCCCTGCTACTCCCTGCCTATATGGCCAAGTTGAGAAACCTGAGGAGGCAAGAGGTCTTCCTCAGTATGAAGAGGTACCTGGCCATGGTAAGGCTCCTAACATTTGTGACTTCGTTGGCCTTTGTTTCCTGGCTTCCAATTTACATTGCACTTGTTTCAATTAGCAGGCCGTCCAAGCCACTTACAGATTGGAAGAGGCGGCCAACGATCAGAGTAGAACCCTGGATCTCTAGCGTGACAAGCACTTGGATGCTACGCAGACCTTTAAAAACTCTGAGGCCGATCTCCTAAAAATAATGGAGGATCTAAAGGAGATGACTAGGGCCAGGGATAGCACCGAATCAGGCCTGGCCAGCGCCCAAAAATAGGTTGAGGATCAGACGAGGCGCCTGCTAGAGGCTGAGGAACAGCTGCAGATTGCCAATGAGTAGATTTTCGATCTGAAGAAGAAACTAGCCGAGGCAGAGGGGGCCAAGAATGTTGCAGAGTGGGCCAGGGACGAAGCCCTAAGGGCCAAGGAGGAGGCGGAGTTCGCTAGGACGGAGGCTGAGTGCTCCAAGGAGAAGGCCGAGGAAGAGGCCTATGACTTGGGAGTGGCCGAGACCCAGGCTACCCTCAAGGCTTAAGTTCTTGGGTATGCAATCTCTACTATTCCTAGGTTTGGAATAAGGCCTTCAAGTAAGCTGGGGTTGAAGCCTCATCCGACCTGTGGAAGGTGGAGCACATGTACTATCCCCCTGCCATCAGGGAAGATGCCCCCTCCCGCTCTGAGGTTAGGGATGCCCTGGAAGAGGTTGAGGCTACTGGTCCTAGAGTTGTTCTGGCAGTAGCTTCTCCCAAGAAGCCAGCCAAGGAAAGTGAGCCTTCCAGTGCAGCTGAGACGAGTGAAGGCCAGAACCCTGATTCACCCTAGAAGACTGTAGAGTCCACAGGTGATGCTCAGGTCTCCCATGCCGAGGGGCCAGTTCTCCTTGTAGAGCCCTTCCAGGCTGTTCCCCTTGGCGAGGGCTCCAAGGATCTTGAGACCACTCTTGCCCAGCTCTCCGAGGGGGGAGCCAAGTCTAGGCCAAAGGAGTAGGCTACCCAGGGTAGCTCTTATTTTGTTTTTGTTTTGGTGTGGCGGTTTTTTTTTTTTATGTTGTTATTTTTTGGGACATAGGGGTTTGCAATAATAAGGTTTTATTAAATGAATGAAATTTTCCATTTTTTTTTCCATCTTACGTGTTTTTTGTTATCTGTTATCACTGTTAGTATGAATCCCATATGTGAAAATGATAATATACGTACCATGCTTGTATTTAAGCCCCAAAACCCCAACTCCGAGGCGCCGAGTGCGCGTTTAGGCCATGTTCATAACTTACGCAAATTTTTGATCTCATTAACTTCTTTCAAGGCTTTGGTCCGAGGATCCATCCCCACACTATTGATCCTTAATTTTCTAGAGAAGTGCTTTTGTTAATAATAGTACATTTTCAGGTTATTTACATTCCATGGATGGGGTATAGCTTTTTCATCTAAGTCTTCTAAATAGTATGCACCTATTCCTGCTACTGAAGTAATCCGGAATGGTCCTTCCCAATTGGGTCTGAGTTTTCCCCAGAATGGGTCCTTGGCAGCACCCACAACTTTCCTTAACACTAAATCCCTTGGTACCAATGGCCTCAGCTTCACATTGGCGTCATACCCCTGCTTAAGCTTCTGATGGTAATAGGCTGATTGGATCATTGCTCTTTCTCTTCTTTCCTCCATCAGATCTAGGCTCTCTCCCAGCAGTTCATCATTGCCGCTTGGAGTGAAGGAGTTCGTTCTCAGCATTGGGAAGTTTGCCTTTAGGGGGACTACAGCCTCGGCCCCATAGGTCATGGCGAAAGGCGTCTCTCTTGTTGACCGTTGTGGCATGGTCCGGTAAGTCCATAAGATGTGTGGTAGCTCTTCTACCCATCTCGCCTTGGCGTCATCCAGCCTTTTCTTAAGCCTATTGACAATGACCTTGTTGACAGCCTCGGCTTGTCCATTTCCCTGAGGATAAGCTGGGGTCGAGTACCTGTTTGCGATCCCTAGTTTGCAACAGTATCTTTTGAAAGCCTTGCTATCAAATTGGAGTCCATTGTCCGAAATAAGGGTTCGAAGGACCCCGAATCGCGTAACAATGTTTTTCCAAACAAACCTTTTAGCATCTACGTCTTTGATGTTAGCCAGTGGCTCAGCTTCGACCCATTTGGTGAAGTAATCCGTGCCGACCAACATATATCTCTTATTTCCTACTGCCTTGGGGAAGGGGCCTACAATATCTAGGCCCCACTAGGCGAACGGCCATGGGCTGGACAAAGGGTTGAGAACCCCTCATAGCTGATGGATCTTCGGGGCAAACCTCTGGCACTGGTCACATTTCTTAACATACTTTAGAGCTTCCTTCTGCATTCCTGGCCACCAATATCCCTAGGTAAGGGCTTGGTGCGATAGGGATCTTCCTTCTGTATGACTCCCATAGATCCTTTCGTGCAGCTCTTCAAGCAGTAGCTCAGATGCCTTAGAGTGAATACATAGTAAATACGGCCTAGAGTAAGAGCGCTTGTACAACTTGTGATCTTCAGACAACCAGAACCGAGTTGCATTTCTTCATATTTTTTCAGCCTCTGACTTCTCTTTAGGCAGGATATCGTCTTTGAGGAATTTTACTATGGGGTTCATCTAGCGAGGGCCCGCTTTGACCTTATAGACACAGACCGTGCCTTTCGCAACCTCGTTTGCTCTGGCCGGATGCTCGACGAGAATAATTCGAGGGAGCCCCCCTGCCGAGAAGGTAGCAAGCGTGGCCAATGAGTCTGCGTGAGTGTTTCTACTTTTATCGCGGCCACCAGGTTAGCTAGGACCTGGCCCTTTATAGAGGTCCGAGGTATATACTTGATGTCAAAAGCTCTTAGAATCGTTTTCCATAAGGCAATCCTTCTGGTGTAATCAGAGGTCCAAAGTACAGATTTCAAGGGCAATTGAGTTAGAACAACTACTGTGTGGGCTTGGAAATAGTGGGGAAGCTTTCACGTAGCATGGACCATAGCTAGTATTGCCTTCTCTAGGGGTAAGTATTTGACCTTAGCCTCGTGTAGCGACTTGCACGTAATAGACTGGCCTTTGAAGGCCATTGTCATCTCGTATCATTACCAAGCTTACAACATGAGGGGCCACAGCAATATATGCGTATAGGACTTTGTCGGCCGCAGGACTAGACATGATAGGTGGCCGTGACAGATGTTCCTTGAATTGCTGGAAGGCCGTAGTACAGTCTTCAGACCATTCAAATCCTTTCCACTTGTTGATCATGAGGTAGAACGGTCTGCATCTATCCGTCGACTTGGAAATGAATCGATTCAGGGCGGCAATCATCCCAGTGAGCTTTTGGACCTCCTTGGCGTTTTGCGGTGGTTTTAGGTCATTAATGGCCTTGATCTGGTCGGGGTTGACCTCAATTCCCCTGTGAGTAACCATGTAGCCCAGAAACTTGCCTGATCCCACACCAAAAGAGCACTTGGAAGCATTCAGGCGCAGCTTGTGCCTCCTCAGGACATTTAAGGTGCTGCCGAGGTCTTCCAAATGTTCGAACACCACCTTACTCTTCACCACCATATCGTCAACGTAGATTTCGATGTTCTTGCCCAACTGTGGCTTGAACATTCTTGTCATCATCCTTTGATAGGTGGAACCTGCGTTCTTCAGGCCAAACGACATTACTTTGTAGTGATAGTTCCTAGTAGGCGTCACAAATGCTGTCTTCTCTTGATCCTTCAAGGCCAGGAGTATTTGATGAGAGCCCTGAAAGGCATCCAGGAAACTCATCCGAGGATGGCCCGCTGTTGCGTCCACTAGCTGGTCTATCCGAGGCATGGGGAACGGGTCCTTTAGGCATGCTTTGTTTAGGTCCATGAAGTCTACACAAACTCGTTACTTTCCATTTTTCTTCTTGACCACCACGGTGTTGGCCAACCATTCGGGGTAAAAAACTTCTTTGATAGCCCCTACACGCTTAAGCTTCATCACCTTGTCTCTGATTACATCAGCATGCTTTCTTGATGGGCGCCGGGGTGGCTGCTTTTTAGGAGTAATGGAAGGGTTGACGTTGAGATGGTGGCAGATGAAGGCTGGGTCAATTCTTAGAGCATCGCAGGCGTCCCATGCAAACACGTTAATGTTCCTTTTGAGAAATTCGACCAACTCTTCCTTCTCTTGAGGAGGCAACTAAGCCCCTATCTGAAAGAATTTCTCCGAGTCACCCCCAATGTCCACCTTCTCTAGATCTTCACATTTTGACCCCTCTATGGCTGTATTAAGAGGCGGCACCGAGGCTTTTGATTGCTATAAATCCTTTTCCACAAAGGCCAAGGACTTCGCATCGAGCCGATGTGAAACGACAGCCACCACACACTGCCTTGTCGTGGGTTGGCAATCTCGAATTTCGAGGACCTGGTCCCTCGACGAGAATTTTACCTTCTGATGCAAGGAGGAGGCAACAGCTCCTAAGGTATAGAGTCAGGGCCTGCTGACGATGGCTGTATATGGAGAATAGGGGTCCACTACGATAAAGTTCACCTCCACAATCTCTAGGCCGGTCTGGATGGGTAGCCTAATCTTGCCCTTTGGAATAACAAGCTTCCCGTCGAAGCTCATTAAAGGGGAGTTGTAGGGCGTCAAATCTTCCAGCTTTAACTTTAACCCCTTATAGAGGTCGGGGTACATAATCTCGGCAGCGCTGCCACCATCCACCATCACTCTTTTCACATCATAGTCCCCGATTCTAAGAGTGATCAACAGCGCATCGTCATGGGGCTGGGTGGTGCCGATCTTGTCATCCTTTAAAAAACTCAAGGTAGGATAAGAATTCATCCTAGCCCTCTTCGGCTCTGGTTAGGACTCTTTGGTGGGCAATTGAGTCACGGACAGCACTCGCGAGGGGCATGTGCCCATTCTTCCTGGCACGGCCATGATTGCATTGATCGTCCCTACGGGTGGCCTCAGGGTATCATTTCTTTGGGGTTCCTGATGAGTCTAGCCCTGATGACCACTGGAATGATGCAGAAGGTGCTTCAACTTTCCTTCTTGGACCAGCTGGTCCAAATAGTTCCAGAGGTTCTTACAATTCTTCGTGGTATGTTCGTGGTCCTAGTGATATTGGCAATAAAAGTTCTAATTGCGCTTCGTGGACTCTCCTGCCATCTTATCCAGCACCTGATGCATTGGTTCTCAGAATACAACACCGATAGTCTACGCATTGGTTGTTTCCGATTACCCTACAAAGTCTCTCATCGGGCGATTGTTGTTATGTCGATCCGACCTGAAATCCCTCATCTTCTGAGGGATAACCTTCTCCTTTCCCTTGCCCTGCAGCTGGTCTTCCTCTACTTGCTTATACTTATCGATCTGATCCATCAGTCTTCCTTTACTCGCTTCCTCAAGCCATGCTTGGTTAGGAGGCTGTTCTTGAAGGTGTTGATGGTGACGTCGTCAAAGTTGCCGTCCATTTCATTATACATCTCCCAATATCTTCCCAAGTAAGTCTTTAGAGTTTCTCCGTCGCACATGGATAACGACAGCAATGCGCTTAAGGGTCGAGGAGCTCTGCTGTTTGTAATGAAGCGAGAGCCAAAGGCCTGGGTTTGATGCCTATACGAATCTACAAAATTTGCCTTTAGGCCATTGAACCACCTCATCGTCGCTGGTCCCAAGTTAGATGGGAAGAGCTTGCACATCAGCACCTCGTTTTTAGAATGGATTGCCATCCTTTGGTTAAATTGGCTTAAATGCTCCACGGGATCTGTATTGCCGTTATAAATGGTGAAGGTTGGCTGCTGGAATCGCTGAGGGAGCGCAGCCCCTTCTATGCGGCATGTGAAAGGTGATTTAGAGAGCTGGTCTAATGCCCTGCTCATGGCATCGTGTCCCAAACCCCTAGGAGATGGGCTTCTGTGTTTGCTCCTCTGGTAACGCTCTTCCACATAAGAGAAAGTCTCGCTTAGGGGGGTTTTCGATCTTTGCCTATAGTCGTCATCATTTTCCTCATCTTGAGGCGTGTCAGGGCTAGGATGGGATTGCCTTTGTTGTGCATGGCGCAGCTTTCTCTTCAAGTCATTTATCTCTCGCTGCATGGCTTGTTCATTATCCTGTCTCTGGGATACATGACTGCCCACACGGGAATGGCTTCTGCTAGTTTGTGTGGTGTTTATGCTCCCTTCTCGAAACCTTCCGTTCTCTTTGTTTCGGTCACGCTTAGGGTTTGGGAAGTTTCCTTGTTGCTGGGATCTAGCCGGCTTGAGCTGATGGGAGCCTGCTTTATGAGGGCCTAATCCTACCATGCTCAATTGTTGTCCTTACTAGCACACAAGTTCTTCCCACAGACGACGCCAATTGTAGGGTCCGGGTTTAGGTGCTCTTTATTGTTAAGTGAATAAGCTCAAACCCAACGGGTCCAGTACAATAAATTTGGTAGAGAATGGGCTCAAGAATTGGGCTTTAGTGAGGGTTGCAACAACCGGATATGATCGTAAGTAGATGGAATAATCAAACACGTGGGGGAAGGGCGAAATTTTATCCTCGGGCTTGATCCGAGGACTGATTCTACTTCTTCGTTCTTCAGTGCTTAGTAACAGAAGCTTTCTAGGGTCGTAAAAACAACAACCGTCTTTTCTTTTATCTCCTTTTTCGATCCCGCATTCTTGGAGGATCTCTTATGTTATGTACCTCCTTTCCATTGATCTTGGCCATCCATTTGTTGATCATGCAGGTTGCCACTTGAGTGCTTGTCCCATCTGCCGCCTTCTTCAACTTGCTGTGAGTTGCAGCAACCAAGGTGATACTATTTAGGGGTCATTTCCTCATTAATGTGGCAAGATCGTCAACTGTGGGCATTTAATGCGGAGGTGACAGCTTCTCCTGGAATTGCTCTTCCACCATGCTCCCATGGCTGGCCTATTATGTTAGTTCTTTTTGCTTGGGAAGCCCGGGGAGGTTGTCTTTAAGGGTATGCCACTTTCTCCTTCTGTGACCTTCGTTCGTCGAGGACAGGATTGTCCTCAGTGACGTCTCCTAGCAGCTTGGACCTTCTTTGTTTATCTTTGGACATTTCTTCCTCCTCGGCATGGGCCTTGGGCTTGATATGAAATGAGTCGAGGTTGCCAAATCCTTTGGCCCCACAGTATCTATAATCTGTATTTGTATATGTTAAGAGGTGTTAGGGTACTTTTTTTTTTTACACCTAATTTTATTTAAATACCACCTATTTATACCATTAACGACTTATTGGATTTTCCCAAATATTTTTTGCTCTATTATTTCATTAATCACAAATATTTCATATCTCATTATCTAAACTAAGTCATGATATAAACTATCACAAAAAGCCAAAAAAATCATATTTTACCCAATTTTATTATCATTATTTAGCTAAGCCCAAAACTGACCCTTTGAACCCAATGAACACATCCTATTCTATTTAAAGCCTAAGAATACTTATGTTTGGCAATATTTGAAAAGCCCATGATTCAAATTTATGGCAAAACAATTTTATCAATGGAATTCAAATCCATAATCAAAGCCCATGGTTTAAACCCATAGCGATTTATTTATCCAAAACCCAATTCTCATTGGCAATATCAAATCTCAGTTCTCGCAGGCAATATTTAAATCCCAATTCTTATTGGCAATATCAAAACCCAATTCTTATTGGCAATATCAAAAGCCCAACTTACGTTGGCACTATTAAAAGCCCAAGCTAACTACTTGGCACTATTTTATTGAAAGCCCAAGGTTATCAATACTTGGCAAAATACTACATCGTAATTATTTCACTTAAAAGTCTAATAATGAACAAATACTTTAGATTCTTAAACATATTACTGTAATATTACAAGCTCATGGAATGTATGAATTATCTATTCTCAAAACCCATGGCAATCATCTTATAAAAACCCATGGAAAGTTATGATTATTGGACCCATGATATTTATTTATTTCATATTATAAACCCATGCTCATTATCTATCTTACATAACAACATCCATAATATTTATTACCAAAACTCATGGTAAATATTCAAACCCACGAGCTCATCATTTTAGTTATGATGCGATTATTAGAAACCATGAAACATTATTTGCAATATGAAATTCATCACAGTAAATATTACTTACAAAGGTATTTTGAAACTTGTCATATTGTTTCAAACATTACAACTAATTGCCTAAAAGCCCATTGCAAGTATTTATGAAAAACCCAAAAAATATTTACTAATAAAAGTCCATGGCAACATGTGCACACAACTCAACCCAAGGGAACCAGCCCATGTGAGCAAGCCCAAGAAAAAAACACCAGTAGGAGGCAAAGGATTGAGAGTGGGCAAACAGCCCTTGTTCATCCCTAACCAAAAAGGGAAACTAGAGACTCATACAAAGGAACCAAGCCTTTGAGAATGGACTAAGGGCTGTCCCATCAATTTTCTACCACCCTCTGCCTGACGTGAACAGTGCCCAAGGGCTATCATATCAGTTGAAGTCAAAAGGATGAAGAGACTCCATGATCTTCCTCAAAACTGCACCTTCAGCGGAAGGGGAGCTGAAACCAAATTATCCAAACTTCAACAAATTGATGCTATAAATGTTAAAAACGATCAACACATGATTCATGTACCAAGCCCATGAATCCTAAAGGGGAAAATTTGGGAACATGTGGTTTGGAGGGCATAAATGGATCTCCAGCGGAACCCCCTGAAGTAGACTAGAACTTGACACCTGGTTTGGGGTGTTGAAATCTTACTTCTTAGGGGACCAAATCTCAGTTTGCAGCATTAGGATTCACTCTTGATACACAATAATTAAGCTCAGCCTCGAAAATCTTGGCACTTAATGCAAAAAGCTCCAAAATCCCATCATTACCCAAAGAAGCAAGACAACCCCTTAAAGTGGATTTTTCTACTTCTAATCAAAAATCTCAGGAAAGTTAAACCTTGATTTTGTCACCCCTGATGAGTCATGCATTTTTGGATTCTTCTCAATCAATGCTTCTCTAAAGCTCCATTATAAAAGCATACACACCTCAGCCCACAAAGAGGCCTCAGGAAGAACTTCTGTCATTGACTACATTCTGCAGAAATTCAACCCCTATTAAGCTTTCTTTAAGCTTTCCAAGCTCTCTGGAGCTCACTCACAAACTTTCTCAGCCTATAGTCACCATAACACCAATATTCACCACCTTGCTTACACCTTCCTACTCCATAAACATCCCATAACTAACCAGGACAGCCACTCCCTCTGAAACCCTTCGTTTATTTACTACTTTGCTCGTGGTTTAGCTTTCCTTAAACTCACCACTCATCATCTTCAGCCTACACTCATCTAATCCCAGATATTCTTCCCACCCCTCTACACAACCACAGCTCAAAAATGTTCTCTAGCTAGACAAACAGCCCATTACTCACAAAAAGCTTCAATCTCAATGTTAACCCCATCTCACTCACTCAAAATAGCCCACGTTCACCTCATTCATGCCTTATAGTTATACACTCACCAAAATCTTAGTTTAATACTTGCTGCACTGAGCTGAGGATCTTTTTCTCCCTTCATTCCATCCTATTTTTTCTCTTTTATTTGTAACTATGGAGTCTTTAATCATTGTTTATTATTATGATGAAGAATATAATGTATTTGTAACAATTGAATTTTTCTCTCACAATTGATGTAATGATGGCTGAAAGTACTATAAATTCCCTTGACCAAGACACACAAGAACCCCTAGGAGTGAACACTTTCCTAAATTTATTTTATCATTGACTGTTAGACTCTAAGTATAATTTCACCCCTACCACTAGAGATAATACCATATCGCTAGAGGACTGATTTGAACTATGACATTGTAAAAAGACTAATAATATAACAAACTAACAATATTAACATGTTTGTTGGGCTTTATTGCTGTCTTCTTGTTAGGGTGCAGCCTCTATCTCTTGCTTGGTGGATTTACACCACATCGATAGCCTTTGGACTTTATTTCAAGGGCCCATCGTTGAGTTTCGGCTTGGCTACCCTATATTCTATTTAGGAACATTAGAAATTTTTCCCCCAACAAGAGGATTCAGAAAGTTAATTTTTTTTTACTGTAAAAAATACCCTTAATTTAATTAATCTATTCTTATTTCTTAAAAAGAGAAATAAGGTTAAGATGGTAAATCAACTAAAATTTTCTCACTACCTTCACACTTCCCACTTCCCAGCCCCACTACCCCACATTTATAACAAAAAATAGGAAAGAAAGGCTACCTGGACCCAAGGCTCCTATAGAATAAAAATAAATAAGTAAAAAACTACCAAAGGTTCCAATAATAATAATAATAATTAAAAAAAAAAACTCACATCATATAAAAAAAAAAAAAAAACACAAGTATATGAGCAACTACTCACATTACATAAAATTATTTCACCACAAATGCTTAACACTCATCACACCTCTTAATTTTTTTGTGATTGAAAAATATATTAATTCTAAATTATAATTTATACAAATTATTAACTTCACACTTATAATTTAGTATGAAAAAATTATGAAAATGTTATGGTCACAACAGTCTTCCGTTAATAAATAAAACACGGCTTACAAGTTAAGCCAGCCCAGCCCCAAAAAATAAAAGTTATTCTTCTTCTTCGGTCTAATAGTAATACAAATACAGATTTAAAGAGAGGTTTTGCTTTCCCTACTTCACTACTCACTCCACTCACTAAAACTTTTCATTGCATAAATATTTTTTGTTGTTAATTCTTTCACTACCGCCATGCCCACCACTGCCTTCGGCGCAAACACCGAGTTATCACGGTGCGTCGCTGGTCTAATCAGACCACCGTCCGATCAGAACCCCACCCCAATCCAACGGTCCACACGAATAAACTGCGCGTTTGATAGGGTTTTTAATGGGTCTCAGCCGCTAAGACAGAGTACGACGAACCACAGGCGGCGTGTGCTGTCGGTGTCGACGAGGAACAGTGCAAATGAGAGTGAGAGTCTGACGTACAAGGAGGCAGGTGTGGACATCGATGCTGGCTCCGAACTCGTTCGTAGAATCGCCAAATTGGCACCTGGTATCGGCGGCTTCGGTGGTCTTTTCCCTCTCGGTATGTATGTACTGCTTTATTTTGCTTAAATTTTACATGTTCTTGTATTTTGTGAAATGCTCTATTTATTTATTTATTTTTGGGGGTTTAACTTGAATTGAATGTATGTGTTGCAACGTGGCTATTTGTATTGTGAATGGGTTGTTGGGAAAAAAAGGAGGTTTGTTTTGTATTATGAACTGACTTCTGGTACGCTAGTTGTCAATCAGGACAGAAACATAGGCTTATGAATTGTTTATATATGTGTGTGTGTGTGTGTGTGTGTGTGTGTGTTAATATTAGATTATAGGCGAGAGTGGTACGGTAACTTTACTTTTGTTTTTTGGCCAAAATCCAGATTACAACAACCCTTTTAATATTGAGTGAAAATTGTCAATTTCGTTTCTAAATTATAGTTTTAGTCATAAGTTGGTCCTTCTGTCCATTGCAGACTATAAAATTGCCATTAAGTCCAGTAAAACACTGTCATATAGCTGTGAGTTTAGTAAATTGACAGGAATGTTAAAGTTCAAGGACTTAAAATTCACCTAAACTTAAATCTGAAGGGTGTAATTTGGATTTTAGCCATTTTTTCCTTTTGGGGCAAATAAATTACGGAGGATTGACATTTCGATTTTGTTACTTGTGTTTACTTTCTTAAGTTAATTATGGAGTAGTGATTTACTGATGTGTACTAGTGGGTGGTCCTGTTTTGACCCAAGTCCTTTGTAGTCTCAACTTCAAATTTTCTTATTTTGTGATTGGGTGAATTGTCATTTTCGTTCCTGAATTTTAATTTTTGTGATTTTTGTGGTTGAAATTAAACATTTTGGTCATCCCGCCCATTGCTTTTTATAAAATTGCCGTTAAGTTCAGTTAAATTACATTGTATAATGTATGTGAAGAGTGGCAGTTTCATAGATGTCAATGGATGGGAGAACTAACTTGACAGGAATGCGAAAGTTTCTGGATTAAAATGTGAAAAAATAAACTTGAGGGAAGAAATTGATTCAACCAAACTTGAAGTATGTAATTTGGATTAAAGCTGTTTTGCGTGTTTGTGTGTGTGAATGAATTATGGAGTAATTGACAGCTCAATTTTATGACTTGTGTTTGGTTTCTTAAGTTAATTATTGAGTACTGATGTGTACTGGTGGGCAGTCTTGTTTTGACCCCAAGTCCTTTGTAGTCTCAAGCAGCATGGTAAGGATTCCTAATATTCATCCTCTTTCTATCTTGTAATTTTATCCGCTCGCATCTCTGTGTTTTTAGTTTTTGGGTTTAATAAATTATCAAATGAACATGTGCTTTTTTCTGTCTTTAGATAGATAGCTTACAAGTCAAATAGGTAATTCATTTGGCAATTTTAGCCAGGTAAACACTCAATCTTGTTCCTGCTAGATCCAGGCCAAGAAAACTTGAGGATAGTTGCTGATTTTTGTCTTCATTTGGTGTTCTTTTATAAGAAAATATTGTTGTTCCATGTTGGGCCTGGTTGTTTTGAGTTTTTAGTGTTTGCTAATCTATTGTCCATGGACAGGCGATTCATACCTTGTTGCTGGTACTGATGGTGTGGGAACTAAGCTTAAACTTGCATTTGAATCTGGAATTCATGAAACCATTGGGATTGATCTGGTAATATTTGATATCAAATTTTGTTAAATTATTTTGTTAGTAGTTTTCTAATGCTCTTTTTCTTGCTTCAGGTTGCAATGAGTGTCAATGACATTATTACTTCTGGAGCAAAACCACTTTTTTTTCTTGATTACTTTGCTACTAGCCACTTAGATGTTGACCTTGCTGAAAAGGTACAAACAAATGTGCATAATTGGACTAGGTTGCATGGGTCACAAAAATTGTAAATGTACTAAAGCTCAAGCTGATTTGATCTTTCTGGTTTCTAATCTAGGTTATAAAAGGCATTGTAGATGGTTGCCAACAATCTGATTGTGCTCTTTTAGGAGGAGAGGTACATGGCTTATTTTATTTTTATTACCTTTTTAGTATCTTCAAAATTTTGCTTGTGTCAATGAGTGCTCTCCATTTAATATATCATGTGGTTTACTCCCTAGGGGTAGGTCCAGAGGACCCTGCCTTGTCAATAGGTCTCAAGGATAAGGAAGTCTTAATTATTTTGTGTTTTGACTGTGACAAATTTCTACAAGCTGTGAATTATAATGGGAGGGCAAATCAAGCATCTAACTGCTCTTATAAATTAGAATATTAATCTAGCATCCTGTTTGTGTCCTTTTCACATTAATGGGTCTCAAATGAGATAGTACATAAAATTAATCAGTTCAAATAATTGCAAGTATCTAATGCTGGCAGATTGTACAGTATATGAGAGCTAACTAGCGTCTTATTCCGTTTTGTGGGTTATTTTATGATTGTAGTACAAGAGGTACAGGGCTGAAGTACTTGGTTATGGAGAGGAAAGAGGGGGTAGGGGAGGTATTTTTCTTAATAAGACAACAAATTTGAGTGTACTCATCTTGTTATACCATCCCTCTCAGAATATGATGGATGTGGCCATGGCACACTTATACAGTTAGTTGATTGTGAAAATCATGTGTTTCAACATTTATGCTGCTTATTCAATTTGACTGGACTGTGTGTCCTGACTGGAGAGAATTAACTTCTTACATGGTTTTAGTGAAGTTTGATTACATTTAAAACTATTGTGGTCTTTTTCCCCCCTTTTTTTCTTCTCCATCCCCCCTCCTATTTGGATTAAAATTAGAACGATTATGCATATTCTCTAACCTTTAATGTGCATTCCATGGGTTTTGAATACCTTTCAGACTGCAGAGATGCCAGATTTTTATGCAGATGGTGAGTATGATCTTAGTGGTTTTGCTGTTGGCATTGTTAAAAGAGATTCAGTTATTGATGGGAGAGACATTGCGGCTGGAGATGTCCTTATTGGCCTGCCATCCAGCGGCGTTCATTCTAATGGTTTCTCTCTAGTAAGACGGTTAGTGTTGTTCTCTAAAAGTCTTTACTATGCCATTATTTTGATAACATCTAATGAAAAGACTTCGTTAAATATTTGAAATAGTATTTGCTGAGGTATTTCAATATATGATGCTTTAGTCTGCCAAATTCCTTGCTGATATGTACCGCTGTATTTCACAGGGTTCTAACTCGAAGTGGCCTTTCTCTGGAGCACAAACTTCCTGGTGAAGATGTTACATTAGGCGAAGCTTTGATGGCCCCAACTGTTATCTATGTTAAGCAGGTTACTTATTGCACTCTATTTTGCATTATACAGTTTAATATTGTCTTGTTGCTTAGTCTGACCAATGTGTTTTCCCCTTTCCTTCAAAATTAGGTACTTGACTTAATAAGCAAGGGTGGGATAAAGGGGATTGCCCACATCACAGGTGGTGGTTTCACAGACAATATACCTCGAGTGTTTCCAAAAGGGCTTGGTGCTGTCATCCATAATAACACCTGGGAAGTCCCAAGTGTGTTTAAGTGGATTCAAGAGGTAAAATGTAATCTTTGTCTTGGAAATATTGAGAAAAGATGAAGTGATTGTTGGCAGAGTACTTCTGTCATCCATATAATTTTTTTTTTTTTTCTTAAACTAGCTATATATTTTTCTTGAAAACATAAATAACTTTTTTTCTTGCTTTTTAATTAGGCGGGAAAAATTGGGGATGCTGAGATGAGGCGGACTTTTAACATGGGCATTGGCATGGTTCTAGTTGTGAGCAAGGAAGCATCTTATAGAATACTTGAGAGTGGAAATGGAGCTTATAAAGCATACCGGATTGGTGAGGTTGTAAGTGGTGAAGGAGTGAGCTACCATTAAATTGTTGTATCATTAGTGTTGTATGCTGGTTTTTTTTTTTTTTTTTTGTTTGGTGAAATGTATGCTGGTTTTTTGTATGCATTAGATGAGATGAATTATATAGTGAGTTGCAGCATAAATTTCTGTTGTAGTTCATGGATGAAGGAATTGGTCACATCAAATCTGTTTTGTAGGACTTCATGACTTTTAGTTACCAACAATTGGTGGTTTTGGTTGATGGCTGTGAGATGAATTATATGGTGAGTTGCAGCATAAATTTCTGTTGTAATTCATGGATGAAGGAATTGTTCACATCAAAGCTGTTTTGTAGGACTTCATGGCTTTAAATTACCAACAATTAGTGGTTTTGGTTGATGGCTGTTAAAGGTCAGTTTCTCAGTAGGACATTGTACATCAGGGATGTGAAGAGATTATTATCACATACAAGCTGTATGTGACAACTTCAAAACTAAAACATTCAGTGATCATGGATAAAAGCTTAATGGCTGTTAATAGTAGATTTGGTATCTTCCAAGTTCTCTTACGTTTTGGTCTTGCTTTAAGTCATCAAGGGGTAAATCATTAAAGCACCTTCAATTTAAGTTTCTATAAGATATTTATTGCTGGTTTGTTTCAGGAATTTGCTAATTACCATCAAGATTAATCTGGAGCTTTAAATTTCTATACTCTTCTCAACTGCTTGCTCTGTTGTGAAGGATAACCAGAAGTCCAGAATAACTACAGACTGGCTACTGGAGTTTGTAGGAAAACACAAACCTCTCAATTTATTACCATGAAGGTGTAATTGATCTAGCAATCAAAATAATGTCAAAGATCCAGTCAAAATGTGAGATGCCCATAATTTTGTTCCCTCCCCACCTAAAAAAACAATAATAAATAAATAAATAAAACTCACAATTAAAGGATAGAAAAAGAAAAGAAAAAAGAAAGGAGAGAAAATAAAGACTTGGTGGTACTCTTCCAATGGATGCCCTTGTTCTCAACATGCTCTTTTCGCCTTCAAGTTTATGAGAACCTGTGACATTCCTAGCAGCTTTTGGCCTTTCATTGTCAAATCCCTTATAACCTGTTCTACTGTTATTAACTCCTCAGCGGGAAAAACTACCATCACTTCTTGCATAGTCATCTTGTAAATTCTTCCATTCTCTCTCATGAGCCAATGACCACCATTTATGTTGTCTAAGAAGGGGTGCTCTCCTTTCATTTACCAGTGGTGTACCTACCAAATTCTGCGCATTGAACATCCTCATTTCTTGCTGGTTCATACATGCTGCTGATTTTCTTAAGTTTGCTTCTGCGTTGTGCCTCCATTTGCAAAACCAAGTGCTGGGATTCTGTCCCATTGTTCTTGAACTCACTGGACTGGCTGTTGCTCCAGATTATATTCTGATCAAGTTGAGGATGAATGTGGCTTCTGGGGTCTAAGCTGTGAATCTTTTGAAGCCTTTGTTTATTGCATGCGTTCTCTTTCTCTGTCCATAAGCGATTCCTGCACTGAAAATGTTGCTGCCAATTGTCCAAGCCACAGGGATTGCAACAAATGCTGGACTCCTCAAGTAATCTGGGGATGAGATTCTTTGGCGGATATCTGTGAGGAGGAGAAACTACTAGAGGAATCTGATTCTGGTGAGCCAAGGGAACCCATGGAACTTCCCCTCTTCCTTTAGAACTAAATCTCGTATCAGCCA
Source organism: Quercus agrifolia (assembly GCA_029955455.1). Classification (NCBI taxonomy): domain Eukaryota; kingdom Viridiplantae; phylum Streptophyta; class Magnoliopsida; order Fagales; family Fagaceae; genus Quercus; species Quercus agrifolia. The sequence goes on along the minus strand of JARQAD010000002.1, from coordinate 40,808,587 downwards.
GTTTCTGTTCTAGGCTCCTACTTGGAGGATCTGACTGTATTATGTCAAACACATGTACGGCTGGTGCAGGTATGTTTTCTTTACGACTTCTCACTCTGAGCCTTGTTTCTGTCAGAAATTGTGTTTGTAATATAATGGTTATATTAGAAATAAGGCGGCATTAGAGGATAAAATCCATTTGTACCAGCTGGGTTAACAGTTTGAAAATTTGAAAAATTAGACATATAAACAACCTATAGATATGGAAATGTAGTAAAGTAAAATAGAGAACATGGCTTTAATTTTCATTGTTCCACACAACTCAGGGGGGAATTTGCAGAGTAACAGTTAATAGGGATTTAATATAGTAAGTTAGGCACTCACGGAAATAATTAAGAAATAATTTACATAATTGTGATCCATTTGTTAAATCAAATAAAAGGTAGCTTAACTGGCATTTTTTGTTTTTGTTTTTTTAACCGATAAATCCCCAGTTCAAAATTTGCCCCTCAACTATCAAATTAACTTATTAAAAATATAAAAAAATAAAAAAAAAAACCCACAACGAAAAAAAAAACATAAAAGGAAAAACTGATAACCTTCTTAAAAGTTATACTTCAACACTACAAAGACAATAAATCATAGGATAGGAGTACCCAACTTTTTTTTCATTTTGTCTGGCTAGACCCTGGAATTTTTTTTCTAAATAACAATAAATATTAAAAAATTTAGTTAGTTGTCACGTTTCAAAACAATGTTGAAAACTAACATCTCGAGTGTCTAAAACTCGAGTTCTAAGATAAAACTCGAGTTTTTAAGTCTCGATTTGTAAGAGGATTGGTTTAAAGTTAGGAAAAAATCGACGTGAAAATCGAGTTTTAAAGACTCGAGTTCCATTTGCAAAAAAACGCCGCTATAGGGCTTTAAAACGTCACTATAGGGCTTAAAAACGTCACTATAGGGCTCCCTAAACCTGGCACTTAAAATTTTTTTGCAGGAAAACGTCGCTATAGGGCTCTAAAACGTCACTGTAAGGATTAAAAACGCCACTATAGGTGAAATTTTTTTTGCATAAAAAGACTTGAGATCTATCACACTTGCAAAGCGAGTCTTGAGGACTCGAGTTCTAATATGGATCTCGAGTTTTAAAAACTCGAGATGCTAGTTTTCTTAATTATTTTCGTGAGTGCCTAACTTACTATATTAAATCCCTATTAACTGTTACTCTGCAAATTCCCCCCTAGACCCTGACTAATAATGGCATTTGAATATAAAAGCTAATAGAAAAAGGCACCTTATGTTGGAATCTTGGTCGAGTTTTCTCCAGTCAATGCCAAATGGATTTGTTTTCTGCTTCTGAATCTGATGCGGCTGAGCTTGAGCTTCTTCTTCTTCTTCTTTCTCTACCTCATCTGCCCATGAGAAGGCCGCAAACCCATATTTGCTTTCTCTTTCCATCTCTTTCTCTCTCTTCCTAGTCTCAAAGGCGATACAACCATTTGAATTTCAAAAGTTAGAAAGGGTGGTTTATTATCCTTTGTCCCTGACAGAATTTATATGAAGTATATAGTATTCAAATTGCCAGCTGTTCCTACTAAATTTAGAAGAGCATATCACCTGCCACTGGTGCATATGCAATCCTGCCATATATAAGAGGTTTATCCAATAAAAATAAGATGCATTAATTAAAAAAAAAAAAAAATAGCCAAGAAGACTTTTTAAAACCTTCAAATAAGCAATATCAATTTGCTACTCACACCAACTAAACACGTCTTAGTAGTACTTTTGTTTGTGCAACCAATTAGGATATAATCCCCTCCCATTCAATCTTCAAATTCCGTCCAATCTTTATTTAGATGTAAGATACATATGTGACGCTTAAAAAGCAAATAAATGCTACGTGTCATACTTCTAGCTTAAAATTGGAGGTAAATTTTTTTTTTTTTAAAGAAACAATAATACTTATTAGAACACATGAACACGAAAGTAGTATATAGAGTTTTTTAAATAGTCTTATAATATATTACATAACCAGAGTACCATTACAAAAAAACCTAACTTTTGTAGTAGTAGTCTGCGGTTATAAAGAAAATTGGAGAACTTAAATGCAGAAAATTCTTTCCCTAAAAATAGAGTCCCATTTCACACATTGTTCAAAATGCCAACATAAACGCTTCCTAATCTTCATTACCATTTAAAAATGGAATGGAATGAATAAATTATAAAGGAGTGGAAATGAATGGAATAAAATGAAATGGAATAATCTTGTTTGGATATTTTAAAATAAAGTAATTGAAGGTAAGTGACATTTTTTTTGGGAGTAACATAGAGGGAAATTAATGAAATAATTTTATGATAATATTACTATTAGACTCATTTAAAAAAAAAAAAAAAAAAAAACTAACTAAAACTAAATATATAGGGGTATATTGGGAGTTTTAGTGAAAATTTTATTAAACTTAATTCATTTCATTCCAATTCCTCCCAATTTTGGAGAAAATGAAAATTTGAGATTTTGACAAAATAGAGAAGAGTGAATGTTCTCTCTTACCCATTTCATTCTCTCTCACTTATTAAGCTTTCAATTAAGAGAATGAACTTTCCATTCCTTTCATTAAAACTCTCAAACAAGGGAATGAAAAAATATTCCAAAATAGTTCATTTTTATTTTATTCCATTCCATTCTGGATTTTTAGTCTTCTCCTGTAGAGGCACATGAAAACTATGTTATTCCTTTTCTTTCTATTGTACAACAGAAACTTACGTTCGAGGATTTTGTTGACAATAGCCATCTTTAGCAAAGTCTTTCTTTAATGGACAAAAAAGGTGAAAGTTGAGACACCATATAACATTAAATTCTTTGTCCAACATTTATCGTTCCAATAAGTATTAGACAAAGAATGTGAAGTTGTTGATACCGTATTTTGTCTAGCCTTGATTAGCGCATCAAAACACTTGTTTAAGCCCTAAAAGGCCAAAATTAGTATTTTTGGATTCAAGTAAATAAGGAACTACATGGAAAATATCTTTTCATCTTGTAGGTATTGGATAAATCATTTCAATGATTCAAGAGTTTAAAATCCCAAACTTGCCACTTTTGGCTAAATTTGACCAACATTGACTAAACCCTAATTGGGATTAGTAAAAACTTTGACCAAAAAATCTGACTGTTCGATCGAGATAAATTTTTGTCCATCTTAAAGATTATAAAATTTTCTTCAAAACAATAGTTCATGAGCCAAAATCAGAGTTGAAATAAATGAAATATCAAGAAAATGCCAAAACCCTATTAAAAATACTTTTTTCAAGCACAAAAGTTGTTTTTGGAGTGTTTTCACTCAATAAACTTTACAAATACAAAAACAATGGGTGAAAACTACTTGGACCATATTGAAGTATAATGACTTAGCTACTCCACATAAAAAAGACTCGACGATATCACCTTCGGATTAGGAGGAATTAATTTTCAAAGATGAGGTGGTCAGATCCCACATTGGAGCCGCCTAACAGTATAACAACTTGATTGTTGTTGCAAGATGTAGAGTTCTTCAATCAATACTTGTAGATCTAGAAGTAGCTTGGTACATAACCCTAAGGTACATAAGAAGTCACAACAACTCCTGTAAAGCATGTATCTCAATACGTGTCCTTGTCTGTATGATGACAGTTGCAAAAGATAGCTCTTATATGCTTTGGAAACCTAGTGTATGAAACCCTAGAAAAGCCTTGTCATCAAGGGTCGAAAATAGATCTTAAAATTCAAAATCCATGAATCTCAATAGATCGAGAGGTATCGAGCCTGATATCGAGGTTCATTAAAGCTCAATAGATTAACAGGTATTGACCCTATTGTTTCTTGAATATTCTTCATTTCTTCAATAATAACAAATGTTGGACACTAAATGATCATCTTGAACACACTAGAAACTAAGATCCACTTACAAGTAAAGTGCATTTTGTCTTAGGATATGCCAATTACATAAAAATATGACCCTAATAGTAAGATTTAGTTATTTAATGTAACCAGGACAAAATTTGAGATTGGATAAAACCTTTTTGTTCTCTCTTTGTCTCTATTTTTCTTGCCAAATATTATGGTTGCCTATATTGGCATAAATATCATTTGAATTTATAAAATTTATTGAAGTTTTTTCTTCTAACTAGGACAAAATTTGAGTTTTGGTTGTTTTTGGGCTAAATGTCATATTTCAAGATTGCTAAATGTGATCTGGAACATATCATATCAATTCCTTTTAGTCTGACTACATGCCTCATTTAACAAAATTTAATAGTTCCTTTGCTTCACACTTGAACCAACTTAGGTGCTCCTCAAAATTGCTTGCCTTGCCTTGTCATTTTCAACTTAAAGAGAAAAAGTTTAAGACTTAATAATTGCGTCAGGTATTATTTTTTGTTCTTATTGGTTGCAGGGTATTTTTTTTTTTAATGACCTTATCTTCTATTTTCAAGTATTTAAATATAGTTTTGTTTCAAATTTTCCTTCGTCATTTTCTATCATATTGATGTTTGGGATAAACATTTATTTTTTGCTATTCTAGCTAGGATCAACAATTGGTAATCATGTTATACTAGTATGTGATGTTTTGTTATGTCTGATGTAAGAGTTGTCGAAGACATTCTTAGTGTAGAACCTGTATAATTGTGAGTTGGATCAACTGAGGGATTAGCGTGCTTTTTTCTCTTCTTGATTCAAGTATGCTGAAGCAAGAATCCAAATATATGCAGGGTGTGATATGAATTGTATCCATAATCTTTGCTTTTTAATTATACTAGAAAACTGTCTATGCGATGCACAGTTAATTTTGTAATATTTTATATAAGACAGTTTTGGATAGTGTTGTACATATATTATATAAAAAAAAGTAAACTAAATTAGAGTAAAGAAGCATATATATATTTTGAGATATTAAAAATTAATTTAGTAGTTTCACTGCATATTTATAGCTTTTACAAGGTAAGATTAATTTTTTTTTTTTAATCATGAAACCAAAAATAAATGCAAAAGAGTAACGGGACCATGAAAATCAACTAATTTGTGTTGCGTTCACATATTTAATACTATGAAATAAAAGTATGTCCAACTCTCTTACTGTTTTCTACTCATTGATAGTGCAACATTAAAACATGGTATGGGCAAGTGTGTATACATGTGGCTTATAGATGATTTAAAACTATAGTAAAATATGGCTTTACATTGCGTACCAAGTATTCTCTCTACTTATATACCCAAAACAAAAATTATCCAACCAAATGATCCAAACCCAAACCCAAACCTAAATCATATTTAATCCTCTAATTTAAAAAGAAAAGAAAAAATACCCATAGGGGTTTTGGCATCTTGATGGTGGTGGGAGGCCAATTTGACGGAGGCAACGGCCCTTTATATTTCTCTTTCTCTCTCTTTCAAATGTTTTGTCAATCTCAGGTCTTTTATTTTGGTAATATATAGTGAAACAATGCATTTTATTTAACAATTCACAATATTTTTGTGTCTCTATATTTCTTTCCAATGCCTTATCTAGTTAGTTATTACTATTAGTCCTTAATTATTATTTTTTTGCTTTTTAAAAAATATTAAAATGAGGGGTATGCTAAAAGACATAAAAAAGAGAGAAATGTGTGATGTAAGCTTAGGCAATTAATGAGAGATTAATGAAATAATAGTAAAATAAGTTAATGTAAACTTTTGAGTAACAGTAAAAAAAAAAAAAACTTAATGTAAGAGGTAAAAAAATGCTAAATGCAAGATTAGAACGTCACTTGGCCAAACCTCATGCACTCCTGCATAAGATTTCTACTTTTATATATATACTAGCGTTTAACCCGCGCAATGCACAAGATCGTTTTATAATTTAGTCTCACTTTTACATCACTCACACCATAAAACTCCTTTGATAGGTTTGACATTTGTGTTGCATATAAGACATGCAAAAATAATACCCCATCTGTTGTTAACATTAACAATCTTGGCTTTGTATGTTGCCAATTAATTTGATCTATCTGTGATAAAATTGTATATATGTTAACATTATGCTATTCCTTTTTAGTTATTTAACAGATTAACAACTTTTCTAATACTTGAACAACTTGGACTTCAAAAAAAGGAAAAAAGTAAGAGACCAAGCACAATAGATTAATAGGTTTCCTAATATTTAGTTTTCCAAAAGTTGGCGATCTCCCGTAATGGTTTGCATTTTGATTTTCTCAACTCCAAATATTTTCCTTGTTGGCCTTTAGTTGTTATTTGTATAATATAAACCTAAAAGGTCAACAATCAAGCTCAATACTTAAAATTAGGACTCAGATTCATTACTTGAAATTAGAAGCTTTTTAATGTAGCACCTATAAAAATGCATACTCATAGCATTCTCAATTTCATCAGTCTTGTATTCCCAAAATAAGGTTGCACTGAATAGTGCGGCAATCTAACAGAGACAAATGAATTACAATCTACAATTATAATTGAGTTCAAAATTAGAATCACATATATTGAAAAACTTAAATTCATGTTGATATAAGAGTCTTAGGGTGCTCAGATTACAAAACCATAGCCTAAATACAGAAAATTAAATCACTCATAATCTGAAATAAAATAGAAAATTAGGTAAATAAGAAAAGGGTATGAAGAATAGAACTTGGTGCATAATTCTTAAACATTTTTTTATGCTTCCAAGTCTTCTATTTCAACAACTATTTTTCTATTATGTAAGAAAGTTATCCATCCAGCCCTTTAGGAGGTCCTTTTGGCATAATTTCCTTTGTGACTTTTGGAATGTCAAAGTTAATGTAGAGTTTTGTTGCCCATGTGAATGACAGTCAATAGTTACCTACAAATTTTTTTAATCAGTTAGGCATTAACATTTGTCATGTTTTCATTTGAAGTATATGAGAATAATATCTAATAATATTTAAAAGAAACATCCAGGCGATCAAATAGTTAAACTTAGAGGTGAAAAAAACATAACTTTCATTTCACAAAAATGATATAACTCTCATGCTCAACACATATTGCAAAGATCAAAACCACATCTATATTTCATGCCCAATTGACAAAACATAAAGTAGCAAGGCACATTAATTAAGTTTAAATATAACTTAAGAAACCAAAATGCTCTAAAACAGAAAATGTTAAAATGTAGTGAGCTCAAGTATAAGCGAAATTTGGTTTTCGCTTATACTTTACCCAAGGATTTCTATGGGTAATAGTGATCTGTGCAATTATTCTCTTTGGACTCTATGATATATCTACTCCCTTTAATTTAATTTAACTTGGCATGATGTTTCTACGGATAATAGTGATCTATGCAACATCTAGCTAAGCTGGTTTTTGGTTTGCACAGCATGTGAAACCAAAAAATGACATCTCTTAACCATTAGAACAGAGATTGCAAACTATTTTTCATGTTGCATCAAATGTTGTAGCCTTACTTCCTACTTTTAAAGTCCTACAACAGAAGGTAAGATCCAATTCATGTCTAGTGGAATTTCAAGTGCATTGTATCATGCATGTGATGTGTAACTGGTGTTCTCTATCTGTTACTGCTCTACAGGTGCATGATCTGTGCAAAACATCTTGCTTAGCTCCATTATTCATAAGATTTTAGTTTCAAGTTTAACACTTCTACTACTGCTTTGGTATCAGTTTATGGATTTTTGGTTTTCTTTCTTGGCTGTGGTGAGCACTTTTGTATACCTAACTATTCTTAGTGAGATTGCAAAGAGGGCAATCCATATAATTGCAGCCATTATTTCTGATTGCTCAAAAAAAAAAAAAAAAAAAAAGCATAGCAATTTTAAATTGCAGCCAAGAAAGATGAAAGAAATACTACAAACGAAGCCTAAGAAGACATTGAAAATATGGGTTGAATTGTAAAAAGTAATGTAGCAGTTTAGTGAAAATTTAAATTTGAAAAATGAAGGTTTGGACCACAACTAATCAAACCTAGATTCTGCATTTTTTAGTGGTTCATTTACAGCCCAGAATTTAGAAAGCTACAAAATCTATCAATAATTAAAATTATTTTAGTAATAGGAAGGGGTAAAAATAAGTTGGTTCCAAAAAAAAAAAAAAAAAATAGTGGAGTACAGAGCAAAAAATGATGATATAAATAGCAAGAAGTGTTTTGCTAGCAAACAAAGAAAACCACATCAAGTGTCAAATTCACTTTTTGAAAACTGGAAAAAAACGAATGAAATGTTATTGTCCTAAAAACACTAATGAAATGGTAAAATTAACAAATAAAATAGTAAAAATATTGAAGTGGGTGATAGTGATAACTTAGAAAAAAATAAAAGCTGAAATTATCCGGTTCAATTTATCAATTGTTATTTCTATTTTAGAAAAGTTAACAGATGCACGTTAATTTAGGAACTACTATTTTTAATTGAAAAATAAAAACTAACTTTTTTAAAAAAATTTTAAATTAAATTAAAAAAAAATGGTTTATTAATAAATTTTTATTGATTTCTTTAGTATTGAGTAAATAATCATAAGTGTGTAATTGTGTAACCTTTAATAATCATATTTATCATCACACCTTGAGGAGTGTATACCATGCGCGTGACTTGGTGCCCTCACCATAAATTGATCGGTCACTTTGTGATTTGCTAAGGTTTTTGACTCTGTGATTCTATGACAATGGTACGATTTTAGACCGTGCGATTTGGTGCCGTTGTGCTGGTTCTGTGTTGGGCCTTTTATTCCCATTTTGGGCCTAAAGATCTTTATACTATTTTTTTTCCTTTGTTTTAGGTTGATTTAGAATAGCCCAACGGGATTGTAGTTGTGAAAGGGTTTTTAATTGCGAAAGTTTTTAGTAATTCTCAATTTCTAAGAAGTATATATTAAATATATAAAATTTTTAAAAAAATTATATCATATTATTTGGTGTGCCGGTGCAGTGTGGTTTTTTAAAAACAAAACCGTACTTCATCTAGTTTTTGCACCTCCACCGTGGTTGGTGGTGCAATGATTGCGGTCAGTTTAGGTGTGGTAGTTAAGCCACACCTAAACAATCTAAGCTTTGCTACTTGGATTTGTAATGTACAACAATATGGTTGTGGTTAGCGTGCAAGTTATGAATTGTATTGGAATCCAAATCTTCTGTCCTACTTTTCCTGCTCCATTCTATACTCTACCATTAAAAGCTTGACACGTATACACCTAATTAATTAAATATTACCATTAATTAATAATGATAATTAAATACTACCATTAATTAATTAAACAAAAGATTTGGACTCATTGTATTGGCTGTTTGTGTTTTCTGTAAATGATTGGGATCATAGCCAGCTGTCTAATAAGCACATGCAGTATGAGTTGTAAGGGGTTTTGTTTTGAGCCTACCTAGTTTATTTTTATGCACAAGAAAATCTAGTTCTGAAAATTTATATGCTTTTTTTTATGAGCAGGGAATTGATTCATCACTGGTCCATTGTGATTTGAGTCTTCCTGCCGAATCATCTTGACTCGTTAATTCCAAAGGGAAGCTTCGCTTCATATGCACTGCATTTCTAAGTTAGATTTTCTTCGCTCTTAAACTATTTGTGGTTAGCCAAAGAAGACAATACAAACGGGGCCCATAGTAGCTGCCCATGCCATCATTATTCAAGTGTCGGTCAAAGTCTTGTGAGAGATAAATGGATGAATGGAAAATTCTCAAAGCCCAAAAGGCATAGTTATTAGTTAAGCAAGCCAATCAGACAGAAATTTGCCCCATGACACAAGGGAAACTTTCCCAACATTTCTATAAATTCTCTATGAAGGCATCACATAAAGATGAGATGTTTGAATACTTTGCTAGGAATTTTCTTTTATAACCTATGGTACCACACGCATGGAAATTCTCTCATTACAGCCAATAATTTCCATTTTGGTCACCTTTTTTAAGTTTCAACATCATTAATAAGATCATTTCCCCCTTATTTTATTGCATCTTCATATTTGGATTTAACACCATTAATCAATGTCTACTACAAGCTGAAAAAACTACCATGCCTCGTGGGATCAAAAAAAACTTTCCATGCCTCGTTTGAAAACAAAAATTATATTCCGACTTTTTCAATAATGTTGAAAATAGCCATCCATCGATTTGGTAGAGCATTGCCATTTGGTATTGCAAATGTCATATGTAAGAAAATTTTAGCATTAATGTACCAAATAACCACTGCATTAGGAATTATAAAAAGGGACTATTACAAAAATATTTAGAATTGTGATACAGTACAATTTTACCTAGAATTGCATAGCACAATTCTAAAACAAAAAATTATATTTTATTCTATTGTATGAGAGAGAAAGAATAAATAATGTATTGTATTGTAAATTATGGTGATTGAGAGATATATTATTTTATCGTGTAGAAATATTATTTTAATGAGTAGAATAGGAAAATAAAAGTTGGGATGTTGGGAGTGTTATAAAATAGTATGGTATAAATGATAAAATAAGTTTTAAGATGATAAAATAGAATAGTTGGTAGATATCGGATGTGAATGCTCGTTTCCTATATATGACCATCGTACACGTTTGTGTAAATTGAATAGTATTCAACCATGTCCATAAATAATAGTTGCTGCAATTAAGATTTAAAAGAGACTTTTGTTTCTGTGTTCTTTTATTTCCTTTTTGGGTGAACGTAATTATCAAAAGTCTCAGAATGGCTTTCCCTTTCATTACCTGTAAAAAAGTGATAAAGTTTTGCCTCCTCTTTCTCATACTAATCTCCTTTCTTCTCTCACTCTATCATGGAGATGAAGCTGCTAATACAACTAACGAAGTTACAAATATTGGTGCCATCATTGATGTCAGTTCCCGAATCGGGAAAGAAGAGAAAATAGCTATGGAAATTGCTGCTGAAAGCTTCAACAACCACCATTCTAAGAGTCACAAGCTGTCTCTCTATTTCCAAGACCCCGGGAAAGACCTCCTTCGAGTTGTTTCTGCTGGTCAGTTATTTTCTTATTAGGATGATTATGACAGCTTCTTGATTTGATATTAATTATACTGTTTCTTGTTAAATTATTGATATTCCTAAAAATTTAAGCTATTGGGCAGGAATGGGCCCAAGGAGATCCGGGCCTCCCAGATCCTTTTTTTTTTTTTAGTTACTATATATTTTATTTTGTATTCGGTCCCTTTACAAAACTTTAGGCACCTTTTCTCCTCCTCAATAAGTTTAATTAGACTTACCCAAATAGCAATTATCCAACCTAAAAATTTAACAAAAGCAGTAAAAACATTCACAATAGTGATTGTATTTTAGCCAAAAAATAGCTATTTTATCATCAAAAAATTATGTGTTATTAGACAAGTTAAAACTAAATTTTTTTCAATTATAGTAATTTGGTATAAATATCAGTTAACTATAGCAAGTAGTTAAAAATAAAATACAATATTTTGTTAAGATTATATATCTTCCTTCAATTAAAAAACTCAAATTCTCTCTTTTCCTTTATTATTTTAATGAGTTTATATTATTTTAAATGAAGTGATAAAAAAAAATAGAATATTTGATATTGGTTGTATTGTAAAGTGAGGTAGTAAAATAGATAAAATAGTTTTTTAAGATGCTAAAAGCTAAAATTTTTAACAATACCATTGTGAAGGCTTTAACTTCAACAAAAAATAAATAAAAAATCCTAACCAGCCTAGTATTAAAAAAAAAAAAATTTGTTTTTGTTTTTGTTGGTAAATGATTGTATCTTAATGTATTTAGAAACAACAATTTTGTGTATTTATAGTTTTTCAATACTATATGGACACCTATTTGGAGTTTTTTTTTTCTTTATACTCTGGCCCCTACTAGCTTAAAATCTTAGGTTCATCCCTACTATTGGGATATGGTAAATTTAAGGGTAAAATACTATTTTGGTCCCTAAACTTTATTAAAAGTTTGTTTTTCATCCCTAAACTTTAAAAAATTCTTTTTCATCCCTAAACTTTAAAAAATTCTTTTTTCATTCTTAAACTTTAAAAAGAGTTTTTTGAATAGTATAGAGACAAAAATAAGGATGAAAAAAAAAAACTTTTTTAATAGTTTAGGGATGAAAAACAAATTCTAGTAAAGTTTAAGGACATAAATAAAACATTTTCAATAGTTTAGGGATGAAATGTGAACTTTTGAATAGTTCAGGGATGAAAACTGAACTTTTTAAAGTTTAGAGACGAAAAACAAATTTTGATAAAATTTAAGGACCAAAATAGCATTTTACGCTAAATTTAATAATTTAACCACATAATTCCAACACTCCCCCTCATGTGTGAGCCGAAACTACCTTTTAATAGGTGAGGCCCAATACATGGGAATTTAAATGGGAAGTAGAGTGGAAAAAACAAGGTTCGAACTCAAGATCTCATGCCCTAAGATCATGTTATATTACCGATTGTCTCAAAAGCTTAAACTTTTAGGATAATTGGTAATTTAACATCGTATCAGAGCCAAGTTTTGATCTTGGGACCTGTGGCTTATGGGCCCAGTAGTTAATATTAGCCCAATAGCTAATATTTAACATGGTATCAGAGCCACATTTCTGTGGCCATGGTTTTTAGTCCTTACGGTGTGTTTAAGAGTTATCTTTGTCTTCATCTTCTTTAACTTCCCACTATTACCACCAAAACTCTTCGGTATAGTCATGACACTGTTAGAAGTCGCATCGACACTGTTAGAAGTCGCATTAACACTGTAAGACCATTGCCTTCAGACCACCGTCACATAGCCAAACTTCATTTAAGGGATCTTCTCAACCTTATCAAATCTCAAGGTTTCATCAAGCTTCCATCTTGAGTTCGAGAGGGATTGTTAGAGATATATTAGCTCATTAGCATAGGTCCAAGCCTAATACTACTTTGTGTGCAAGCCAAGTCTTTTACTTGTACTAAAAGTCTATTAGTATAGGGTTTAGTTTATTATATATACTCATGTTATAGTTCATTGTAACATAGGTTTTGTACTACACTCTTATATAATAAAGATGTAGCCCTTAAGCCCTTGTGTTCTTATATTCCTATTTCATGCTTCCCTTTTTCGCATCTGTGGGGGCCAATTGATCCCATGTGTTCAAATTGCATTGGAAGAGGCCAGACCCAATATCTAACCTCATATATACAGACTGCATAAGAAAGGGCCAGGCCCAATATCCAGTCCGAGGATAAGAGAATATCCGAGGACTACCAGCAAAGGAAGAGATGAAAGTTACACCCCGAGGAGAAGTAAAGAGTGCTCGTGAAGAATTTGACCATGTCTGAGGACAATAGCCACCTCGGAACTTCTGGCCGAGGTGGCTGGTAAACTTATTAGTCTCTTAGAGTAACGCCTCGGACAAACCTTGCAACAAAATGAATGGGAAAATATCAAATAAAGGATAAGAGTGAGAAATAACAAATATCTAGGAGTACTGTTACCTCCGCATTAAATGTTGTCCAGCTAACCCTCTGGCCGCATTAATGTGGAGGTGATACTTGAACAGTGAACACGCAGCCTTACAGCTAAGAATGGAAGATTCAAGAAAAGACAAGAGAAATGGAGAAAAAGGACTTTCAACGCCTAATCCACACGTGGATGGAGGAAACGGTAAAAAAGCCATAGTATATAATACGAAAGAAGAAACAGAAATAAGGGGACTGAAGGAAAAAGAGAGAAAGGAAAAGAGAAAACATAAAGAATTGAGTACTCTCAAGTCATAGTAGTAGGGCATGCCCGAGGATACTTTTTGTATAGATATATGCGTATAACTCTTTCCTCCTAACGCTATAATCCAATATCTTTGCCCTAGATTCAGACCAGCTTTTTCTCCCGCACTCTACAAATTTATTGTCCGGGCTTCGTGGGCCTGGGTCCATTCCTGTTCTGGATTCAAGTCAAATCTGGTCCTTACAATTGGCGCCGTCTGTGGGGATCTACTTGATCTGATCAAAAAGAGATTTTGGTTTAGTGCACAAAATGGAAGAGTCAGCTTCGCATCAACCAACAATAGGGCCACATCAGGGTAATGACGATCCGCACCAAGCGGCATCAAGAGGTTCGCAACATAGCCAAACGGAGGTCAACCCTCAACAAAGGGGAGATAGTGAGCAAAGTGGGCAAACCATGCACACTAATAGGAGCCAATCGCGTGGGAAAAGTCACGTGTCCCATGCAGAGAATGAGAAAGACATGCAACGTGAAATTAATGAGTTGAAGAAGAAGTTACGCCGCGCACGGCGGAGGCGAGCCTTACTTAAATCTGAGTCTTCTTCTGGGGATACCGATAATGACACGTATAGGCAGAGATCTAGAACTCCGCCTAGTGAAACCTTCTCCGGTGATGAGGAGTACAGTAGTTATGGGCGGAAGAGCAAAAGTACAGCGCATAAGGGTTTAGGAAACAAAGCCATGAACGAGGCATTAAATCAGGTCGCTAAATCGCCTTTCACACGTCGGATCGAAGGTGCCAGCCTTCCTCGGCGATTTAATCAACCAACCTTCTCTCTTTATAATGGTCGGACAGATCCAGTAGAGCATGTTAGCCATTTTAATCAAAAAATGGCCGTCCATTCAAAGGATGAGGCCCTAATGTGTAAAATCTTTTCGTCCAGCTTGGGTCCAATGGCAATGAGATGGTTTAATGGCCTTAGGGTAAATTCCATCGACTCCTTCAAGAAACTTACCCAGTCATTTGGCGCTCGCTTCATAACATGTAGCAGGGTACCATTGCCTTTAGGATCTTTATTATCTATGTCTATGCGTGAGGGAGAGACTCTGGAGGCTTACTCAGATAGATATTGGGAAATGTTTAACGAGATAGATGAGAACTATGATGATGTGGCCATTAGTACATTTAAGGCAGGATTGCCGGTGGAGCATGATTTGAGAAAGTCACTCACTGGCAAACCTGTCACCAGTGTACGCTTGCTGATGGATAGGATTGACAAATACAGAAGGATTGAGGAAGATCAGTTGCAAGGAAAAGGGAAAGTGAAGGTGATCCCCCAAGAGAGGAGGGATTCCAGGTCAGATCGGTTGCAGAACAATCGTCCTCGGAGAGACTTTTCAGGGTAATCTGCACCTGTCAACGCCCAGGCAGTCAACGTTGTGTTTCGGGAACCAGTGCAGAAAGTCTTGGAGAAAGTAAGGAATGAGCCATTTTTTAAATGGCCGAATAAAATGGCAGGAGATCCAATCAATCGAAACCAAAACCTGTACTGCCATTATCATCAGGATCATGGTCATACTACTGAAGATTGTCGGAACTTATGGGACCATTTAGAGCAGCTGGTCCGAGAAGGGAGGTTAAAGCATCTATTGCATCATTCCAGTGTCCGAGGAGGCTAGACTGGTGCAACATTTCAGGGAAATACTGCATCGAAGCCTCCTCTGGGTACCATCAATGTCATATTCGCTGCCCCAGGGAGGACTGGATCCTGCCCTTCCAGGATAATGTCAGTATCCCATTACTCCGATGATGAGCCTAATTCAGTGCCGAAGAAAGTCAAGACGAATGTCCCTCTAGTGCTGAGTTTTTCAGAAGCGGACAAACAGGGAACCATACAGCCATATGATGATGCTCTGGTGGTTACCCTTAGAATTGGTGGATACGATGTGAGGAGAGTCATGATTGACCAGGGAAGTGCAGCAGAGATTATGTATCCTGACCTCTTTAAGGGTCTGGGTTTAAAGCTCGAGGATTTGTCTACATACAGCTCGCCTTTGGTGAGTTTTGAAGGTAAGATGGTTGTCCTTAGGGGTCAGATCAGATTGCCTGTGCAAACTGGATCGGATGTGGTGGAGGTAGATTTTATCGTGGTAGATGCTTTTTCCCCGTACACGGCCATTATGGGCAGGCCATGGCTGCATTCCTTGGGTGCCGTTTCATCCACCCTTCATCAGAAAGTAAAATATCCTTCTGGAGGTCAAGTGCTGGAGATAGTGGGAAGCCAGTCTGTGGCTAGGCAATGCTTAATTGCGGCAATTCAGCACAAACTAGAGACTGGCGCCTCGGCCAGTAGAGAAAATGATTTATAGCAGTTAAAAACCTCATCGTCATTGCACGGTCGGCCATATGACGAGACGAATTGTGAGGACCTGGATAAGGTGATTATAGGGGACGACCTTGAGAGATTCTTCCAGGTTGGGGCTCGGCTGCCCCTACAGGAGAAGGAAGAGTTGGTTGAACTTCTGAGGAGAAACGTAGACGTTTTTGCATGAAATGCCTATGAAGCCCTGGTTTAAATCCGGAATTCATCTGTCATCGTTTAAATGTAGATCTTTCAGCCACTCCAAAAAAGCAACCACCTCGGCGCCCCTCAAATGAACACGTAGAGGCAATCAAGAGTGAGGTGGTTAAACTTAAACAGGTAGGGGCTATTAAAGAGATATTCTACCCTCAATGGCTGGCTAATACCGTGGTGGTGAAGAAGAAGACAGGAAAATGGCGTGTCTGCGTGGACTTTACAGACCTTAACAAGGCTTGCCCCAAAGACCCCTTCCCTATGTCGAGGATAGATCAATTAGTAGATGCAACAGTAGGCCATCCTCGGATGAGTTTCCTGGATGCCTTCCAAGGTTATCACCAAATACCATTGGCAGCGAAAGATCAGGAAAAAACGGCTTTTGTCACTCCTGTGGGGAACTACCACTACAAAGTAATGCCTTGTGGCCTAAAAAACGCAGGATCAACTTATCAAAGGATGATGACAAAAATGTTCGAACCACGGTTGGGAAAAACTATTGAAGTCTATATTGATGATATAGTTGTGAAGAGCAAGTTAGTGTCCGAGCACTTAGCAGATCTTTCAAATATTTTCGAAATCCTGAGGCGGCACAAGTTACGTCTGAACGCTTCCAAATGCTCCTTTGGAGTAGGGTTAGGAAAGTTCCTAGGATACATGGTGACTCATAGGGGAATTGAGGTAAATCCAGATCAGATCAAAGCAATCAATAGCTTGCAACCACCTCGGAATCCAAAGGAAGTTCAGAAGCTTATTGGGATGATGGCAGCTTTAAATCGGTTCATATCTAGGTCAGCGGAAAGATGTAGACTTTTCTTTCTTTTATTGCATAAATGGAAAGAGTTTCAATGGTCCAAGGAGTGCGTCACGGCATTCCAAAAACTTAAACGCTACCTGTCCCATCCACCCATAATGTCTAGCCCATTGGTGGACGAAGTCCTCTTTGCTTACCTCGCCGTTGCTCCACATGCCATAAGCCTTGTGCTCATACGGGTGGACAATGGAATACAACGGCCATTCTATTATGTGAGCAAGTCACTTAACGAGGCTGAGGTGCGTTATCTGCCACTAGAAAAAGCGATACTGGCTGTAGTGCATGCCACAAGGAAACTTCCTCATTACTTTCAGGCGCATACTGTGGTCATTCTGACTCAACTCCCCCTCAAGTCGGTGCTTAGGAGGGCCGATTATACAGGGAGGGTGGCTAAGTGGGGTACGATTCTAGGGGCTTTTGATATAAAGTACATGCCCCGTACCTCTATAAAGGGGCAGGTGCTCGCTGATTTGGTGGCCGAATTTGCTGAATGTCCAGAGGAGGTGGAAATGGGAGACGAATCAATGGGTGAAAGGTTGGTAGGCGTGGCCTCTATTCGGGGCCCACCGCCTTGGGAATTATATGTTGATGGAGCAGCCAATCAACGGGGATCAGAAGTGGGGCTAGTATTGGTATCCCCTGAGAAGATTACCATCGAGAAATCCTTAAGACTGAATTTCTCCGCTACGAATAATGAAGCAGAGTATGAAGCTTTGCTGAAGGGAATGGTGATGGTTCAAAAAATGGGGGGAAAGGCAGTAAGGGCTTTTTCGGACTCGAAACTGGTTGTGGGACAAGTGAGAGGTGACCTAGAGGTATGTGATTCAAGAATGCAGGAGTATTTAGGTCAAGTCAGGAGTATACAAGAAAAGTTTGAAGTCTTTGACTTGTCTCATGTTCCTAGAAGTGGGAACACTCATGCAGATTCGTTGGCCACCCTTGCCACGTCCTCGACCCAGGATTTGCCTTGGGTAGTCTTGGTGGAAGACCTATATACGCAAGCTTTAACGCATCAGGGTGCTCCACGGATACATCAGATCACGCTGGGTCCCAGCTGGATGGATTCTATATCACTATTCCTGGAAAAAGATGTACTGCCTGAAGAAAAGTCCGAAGCTGATAAAGTGCAAAGGAAAGCTCCTCGGTTCTGGTTATCCGAGGATAGAAAATTGTACAAGCGCTCATTCTCTGGACCTTATTTGCTGTGTGTGCACCCAGAGGCATCAGAGCCACTTCTAGAGGAATTACATGAAGGGGTTTGTGGAAGTCATATAGGAGGAAGGTCACTGCCTCACAGGGCTCTTACCCAAGGATATTAGCGACCAAACATGCAAAAAGAGGCGCAAGAATATGTCAAGAAATGCGATCAATGCCAGAGGTTTGCACCCAATATTCATCAACCTGGAGGGGTGCTCAACCCTTTTTCTAGTCCGTGGCCTTTTGCTCAGTGGGACATAGATATTGTGGGTCCTTTCCCCAAGGCTGTGGGAAACAAAAAATATCTCCTGGTATGCACAGATTATTTCACTAAGTGGGTCGAAGCTGAGCCTTTAGCCAATATCAGGGATGTGGATGTTAAAAGATTCATTTGGAAGAACATAGTTACGCGATTTGGGGTTCCCAACGTCCTCATCTCAGATAACGGTCTTCAATTTGACAGCAAAACTTTTAGGAAGTACTGTTCTGATCTGGGGATAAAGAACAGGTATTCCACTCCAGCCTATCCACAAGGAAATGGGCAAGCCGAGGCTGTTAATAAGGTCATCGTGAGCGGACTTAAAAAGAGGTTGGATGACGCCAAAGGAAGATGGGTTGAAGAGCTACCACACGTTCTTTGGACATATAGGACAACGCCTCAGAAGTCTACTGGAGAGACCCCCTTTTCAATGACATATGGGGCTGAAGCTGTAATCCGTCTGGAGAGCGGTTTCCCTACCTTGAGGACTAGCGCATTCACCTCGGATGGGAACGACGAATTGCTAAAGAGGAATTTGGATCTAATTGAAGAACGACGAGAAAATGCTAGGGTGCAGTTAGCCTATTATCAACACAAGCTAAAGCAAGGCTACGATATGAGTGTGAAGTTGAGACCATTGGCCCCAGGGGATTTGGTTTTGAGGAAAGTTGTGGGAAACGCTAAAAACCCTGCTTAGGGAAAATTGGGGCCCAATTGGGAGGGACCATATTGCATTACTTCAATAGCAGGAGTAGGTGCATACTACTTAGAAGATTTAGATGAGAGGGCTGTACTTCATCCTTGGAATGTAAATAATCTGAAAAGGTATTACTACTGATAAGAAAAGTTACACTGTGTTTTTCCTTGCTTCAATTCATCCTATGACATCTATTGAAATATTAAACAGAAACTAAGTTATGTCAGGTCCTCGGACCACAAACTTGGTGGAAATTAATATCCTATGACATCTATTGAAATATTAAACAGAAACTAAGTTATGTCAGGTCCTCGGACCACAAACTTAGTGGAAATTAGTATCCTATGATATCTGTCAGAATATTAAACAGAAACTAAGTTATGTCAGGTCCTCGGACCACAAACTTAGTGGAAATTAATATCCTATGATATCTGTTAGAATATTAAACAGAAACTAAGTTATGTCAGGTCCTCGGACCACAAACTTAGTGGAAATTAATATCCTATGACATCTATTGAAATATTAAACAGAAACTAAGTTATGTCAGGTCCTCGGACCACAAACTTAGTGGAAATTAATATCCTATGACATCTATTGAAATATTAAACAGAAACTAAGTTATGTCAGGTCCTCGGACCACAAACTTAGTGGAAATTAGTATCCTATGATATCTGTTAGAATATTAAACAGAAACTAAGTTATGTTAGGTCCTCGGACCACAAACTTAGTGGAAATTAATATTTCAGGACATCTCTTAAAATGTGAGATAGAAAATCATCTGTGTCAAGTCCTCGGACCATGAACATTGTAAAAATAATTGTCCTTGCAATGTTAGGGAATATATTCAATGGAATATATGTTGTGTTAAAATCTCTAAAACATGATCTTGAATATAAGTTATTATTATTATTTTTGATTAAGTTTTGGCCTGTATTATAGGTCATGATAAACCTCATGGATATTAAATAAGTGTAAGTGTGTTTCAATATATTCACATCCTGCTTGTTACTTGGATGTTGTGACATTGCTTGGAAATTGTAAAACCTATTAGAGAACTTGGTAAAAGGAAAATACATTTTTGAGAGTTAACATTATGTTTTATTAATGTATCGTGTTCCTCAATAATGTATGTTGTCTCCTTAATAACGTATCTTGTTTTGAGAGTAGATGGGGAATAAAGCAAAGTAAATATCATATAACTAAGTAAAACAATAGTGCTGACAAAGATTACTTGAAGTAAAGAAAAATGCTTCATACATTATCAAAATTGGTCTTTAAGTACAAAAGATGAAAGTACAATCATTGTCATTTTCATAAAAACAAATATAAAAACTAAGGCTTCAACTTAATCTGAAGTTAGGATTTGGGAGCCTGGTCAGTTGCCTCAGGAGGGCTCTTCTTCTCTTTGTCCTTAAGAGACCCTTCTGCAGGTAAAGTAATTGAGGCTAGTTGCTTCTCAAAGTCTTGAGAAGCTGCCTCAGGCTGAGGAGTCTCAGTCACTTTATCCAACGAAGGGCCTTTCAAGGTCTCCTGCTCTTTACCCTGTTCTAGCTAAACAGTAGAAAGAGGGTGCTAAGGAGGGGCTTCATTAGTCAATTGTGGCACGAGAGGGACTGTCTCAGTCTGCTTAGGAATTTGCAGAGCTAAGGGGAAGATAATGCTTTCTGGTCTCCTCAGCCCTGATGAAGCTTCAACCCCAGCCTGGTTGAGAGCCTCTTCCCAAGTCTGGGCACAATATGCACAATAGACGGTAAGGACCTCAGCCCGAAGAGCGTCCTTGGTCTCAGCTACGCCAATGTCGTAGCCATGTTGCTCAGCCTCGTCCCTCTCCTTCTCGGCTTTGAGCTTGTCCTCCTCAGCCTGCACTTTGGCTTTTTCGGCCAAGGCCTTGAGCCTATTAGCCTCCTCCAGTTGCTGCCTTAGGGCTGCAATCTGCTCCTTGGTCGTAACCAATTGCCCTTTAACATCATTGGCAAGCTTCCTTTGGCTTTCAGCTTGTGTTTCAGCCCCCTTCAAGGCAGCCTCAGCGCTTTTCCTTTGCTGCTCCTCAGCCTTCAGCTTCTCCTTGAGGTCAGCGTTGCTGTTCTCAGCAATGGTTAATGTCTGCACAGCAAAGACCCTTCTTTTTCTCTCGTCGTCTAATTGCTGTGCGACGGAGTGATATATTTCCTCCATTCTGAATGTACTTTGAACAGCCTGTTTAAAAAAAAAAAAAAAAAACAACAACAAAACAAACACAAAAAAAAATATATAAGGATAATAATGTATATACATACAAGTAACATGAAATAAGTGTTATGCCAAGTGAAAAGAAAAGAACAAGATTGAAAGAGTAACAATACATACCATTCCCAAAAACTGTTTAGCTTGAAGGAAGACTTCGTTCCTCCTTAGTCCTCAAAGCTCCACCATATCTTTGGGGAGCATGAGGGTCTCTTCCAATACTGAGGCCACATGGCAGCCTATACCCCCATTGTAATCTCTGATCGATGCATCATCAGTCAGAGGTTCACCTCCAAGCATGGGGGCTGGAAGCCATGCTTGAGGTTCGGGCGGTTGAACCTCTCCCCTCTCTGGTCCTCGGCTGGGGGCATGGCTAATTCTCAGTTGCTTCGTTGGCCTCTGGGCCTCTTCTTCACTGGAAGAACGAGTCCTGCCAGTCTCCATTACCTCCTTGCCTTTAGGCTCCCTTCTCCTTTTAGGGTCAGATTGTTCAGTCCTAGAGGGAGGAGGTGGCTGAGGGGCACGAGGAGGAGATTTAGGAGGGGGAGGAGGAATTTTCGGTTGGGCAGACCTCCTAGCCTCCCCCCTTCCAGGTTGGCTCTCCAATAATTCTTGGAGACTGCGTTGGGGCTTCCTCTGGATGCCCATATCCTCAGGAGTGTTAAGTGATGGAGTGGATTGGTTGAAGACTACGTAATCGTCTGTGGCCGAGGTGAGGTCCACAGAACCTTCTTCCTCTCGTTTAGCTTCTTCTTCCTCCTCTACTTGAAAAACGGGGGGAGAAGATGGTGCTGCTTCTGCGAGGCTGGCAACAGGCAATGCCTCGGTGAGCTGAGAGTATCTGGGAAGAGGAACGCCTTGAGGGACTATGAACCCTTCGTGAGCAACGCTAATTTTGCAAAGCCGAGGATCCTTGGCCTTTATCACGCACGAAGGAGCTTGGAATGCACGTGATATAGGGTTGTAGCCGAGGATGAGATGAGCTGCTCTTAACTGACCGTCTGATGGGTTGACGTAAATTTCAGCTCGAAGAACTCTATCCAAGCTGGCTTTGTTAACTAAACGTAATGATGGCGTAGTGGCGCGGGGATCTGCAATGTCAGTAGAGACAATGAGGAGTAATTTTAGTATCAGCCGACAACAATGGGAATATTAGGATATGTAAAGTTAAATGTGAAGATTAAATAAGTTAGTTCCCCACCTGGCTCACCCTCTTTAACTGGACATGGTAAGCCATCATGCCATTGCCCAGAGAAGATTAGGAAATCTTCTTTTAATCCCTTGTTAGATACAGGGAGACACTGAATCATCCTAACCTCTGCGTGCCTGGATTTTAAATAGTATCCCTGATTTTTTAGGTATTGAAGGTTGTAAATCCAGTTTATATCGTGGTGGGTCAGGTTTAGGTTCATTCTTTCGTTCAGGGCTTCTATACATCCTAATACCCTAAACATATTCGGCACGCATTGTGTGGGGGATAACCTAAAATACCTAAGGTAATTCCTAGTAAGGGTGCCCATGGGAATGGTCATCCCCCCTTCTATGAAGGCAATCATAGGAATGACAACCTCGTTCGTTTTTCTTTCATCATACCACTCACCCTATGCCACGTACCTAACGCCCACATGTGGAGGGATGTTATACTTAGTCCTAAAATTCCTCATTTTCTCCTCGGTGTCTACTAACTCCCTAAATCTACCCATTTTCTAAGAGGCCCTATAAGGGAAATTTTACAATAAAAGGAATAAGAGTTGGAGATAGTTTAGGAAGACTTACAGGTGTGAGAAATGGTCCTCGGACAGGATTTTGGTATTTGTAGACGCACAAAGGAATGAAAGGAAGAAAGAAAGTATTAGGTTCTAGAATAACGCAATCGTTCAAAAGTGACAAGAAACTGATTTGAAAGTCTATTTATAATGGCGCAAAAATTAGGAGCGGGAATTCGGCCGCTCAAATTCCCAGAAAGCTCAACCACCGTTGGATTATCATCCAACCGTTGAACGTGGGAGACAAAGGAGTTGCCAAAATTAAATGAAGGCACGCCCTGGGCACTGAAGAGTCAGAGATGAGTCACAAGAAGATAAACACGTGTTGTTGCGATTTGACCCAATAAAACCAGATCATAAGGCAGATCAGACGAGAGAATCAAAATCCTCCTTTTCTCCCAAGATTTTAAGGGGCTGTTGTGGGGGCCAATTGATCCCATGTGTTCAATCTGCATTGGAAGAGGCCAGGCCCAATATCTAACCTCATATATACAGACTGCATAAGAAAGGGTCAGGCCCAATATCCAGTCCGAGGATAAGAGAATATCAGAGGACTACCAGCAAAGGAAGAGATGAAAGTTACACCCCGAGGAGAAGTAAGGAGTGCTCGTGAAGAATTTGACCGTGTCCGAGGACAATAGCCACCTCGGAACTTCTGGCCGAGGTGGCTAGTAAACTTATCAGTCTCTTAGAGTAACGCCTCGGACAAACCTTGCAACAAAATGAATGGGAAAATATCAAATAAAGGATAAGAGTGAGAAATAACAAATATCTGGGAGTACTGTTACCTCCGCATTAAATGCTGCCCAGCTAACCCTCTGGCCGCATTAATATGGAGGTGATATCTGAACAGTGAACACGCAGCCTTACAGCTAAGAATGGAAGATTCAAGAAAAGACAAGAGAAATGGAGAAAAAGGACTTTTAACGCCTAATCCACACGTGGATGGAGGAAACGGTAAAAAAGCCATAGTATATAATATGAAAGAAGAAACAGAAAAAAGGGGACTGAAGGAAAAAGAGAGAAAGGAAAAGAGAAAACATAAAGAATTGAGTACTCTCAAGTCATAGTAGTAGGGCATGCCCGAGGATACTTTTTGTATAGATATATGCATATAACTCTTTCCTCCTAACGCTATAATCCAATATCTTTGCCCTAGATTCAGACCAGCTTTTTTTCCCGCACTCTACAAATTTATTGTTCGGGCTTCGTGGGCCCGGGTCCATTCCTGTTCTGGATTCAAGTCAAATCTGGTCCTTACAACATCTATTCAAGCATATTTAACATGGAGTATATCATAGATAATATTTAACATTTCTTAACTTTTTTTTTTTTTGGTTTCAGTTGATGAGCTTATTAAAGAAAAGAAAGTGCAAGTGATTGTTGGCATGAACAAGTGGGAGGAAGCAGCATTAGTAGCTGCCATTGGAAACAAAGCTAATGTTCCAGTTCTTTCATTTGCAGCTCCTGCTATAACCTCACCAATCCTGCAACATCGTTGGCCTTTCTTGATTCAAATGGCTAACAATGATTCTAATCAGATTGAATGCATTTCAGAAATTGTTCGGGCCTATAACTGGAGAAGGGTTATAGCAATATATGAAGATGATGCATATGGTAGTGACTCAGGGATGTTAGGTCTTCTATCTGAGGCTCTTCAGAAGGTTAATTCAGAGATTGAGTACCAATTGGTTCTTCCACCAGTTTCTTCTCTCCCTAATGCAGGAGGGTTTGTTCTTGATGAGCTTTTGAAACTACAGTTAACAACACAATCTCGGGTTTTTATCATTCTTCAATCATCAATACCAATGGTATCTCATTTGTTCAAAGAAGCTAAGAAAGTAGGACTCATAGGGAGAGAGTCAGCTTGGATAATTCCCGAGAGTGTTGCAAGTGTACTGGACTCTGTTAACAACTCTGTTATTTCCTCTATGGAAGGTGCTTTGGGAATCAAGACCTACTATTCTAATAGTAGTAATTCTTATAAAGATTTCTATGCTCAGTTCACAAAAATCTTTGAAACCAAGTATCCTGAGGAACATAATCACGAACCTGGAATTTATGCTTTGAGAGCATATGATAGCATTATGACAATTTCACAGGCCATAGAGAGAATGATTAATAACACAATTAGCCCAAAGATAATGTTAGAAAATATACTGTCATGCAATTTCTCTGGTTTAAGTGACCAAATACATTTCAAAGCAGGAAAGCTGCTGCAAACTCCTATATTGAGGATAGTAAATGTTGTAAAGAAAGGATACGAAGAATTAGACTTTTGGACATCAGAGTTTGGGTTCTCAGAAAGCATTGAGATGAGAAGTAGTACAAAGAAAATTGCAGGTCTAGTAACTTGGCCAGGATACCTAATTCAATTTCCAAAGGGTTGGGCAATGCCTACTAAACAGAATCCATTGAAAATTGGAGTTCCAGGTAGAACTTCATTTCAGAAGTTTGTAAAGGTTGACTACAACGGGAACCTAGATAATTCCAATTTTGATGGTTGGTGCATTGATGTTTTCAAAGAGGTGCTTAAAAAATTGCCTTATTCTCTGCCCTATAAATTCATGCCCATGAATGTCACCTGTGAGGATTTGGTTGATTGTGTCCACAACAAGGTAACAACTCTAGATTTACCATTCAGTTTCTTGAATCTCTTCATTAATTTTCATGTGTTTCATACTTGCATGACACAAAACAAACAAACTCCCCCATTAATTTCTCAATTTGTTTATATGTTCACTTATATTTATGAACTTCCCAAAAATTTTCCTCATTGTTTATACTCACCTAGCAAAAAGTTCCTTTGGATATATTAATATTTAGTATAAATGAAATTCAATTCAATAGACCACCAAATTTGAATAGAAATCCTCTATCCCCCTCTAGGTGTTCCACTCTATGTTCTACCAATCACAGTATATCAAGTGTCCTAACTTTTTTTTTTTTTTTTTTTTTTTTAAACTTCGATTATCTTATAAAGGAAGAAAAAGAGATGTGTAAATTCTTTGCAGTCTTGATCTTGCCAAGAAAAGAGCCTTCAAGTCAAATTTTCTATAGGTCAAATTTCTACAATGCTAACGTGGGAAGAAAAATGAGTCTTGACTATTGAGGAGATAATTTGTACAGAACTTTCTTCTTATGGTTTCTCATAACTTTGAAACTTCTCATTTCTAACTTACACAACAAGAAACATTGCCAGTATGACTTTGGTGATAGTTAGTTTGAATGAGAGAGAGAAAAAACCCTTGGAAGAGCAGTGGATCTATGACTAAAATAAGTTGTATATAGCCTGCACTTTTTTCATTTGTCTATTGTTTTGTTTAGTTTCTCGGTTATGAACTCGTTTCTGATAAAACTATGCTTATTTTGTACGGACCATAAACAATGGAAGAAATTCGATGCTGTTGTTGGGGATTTGACAATACTAGCCAACCGTACAAAATATGTGGAATTTACTCAGCCATATGCCGAGTCAGGGTTATCCATGATAGTTCCTGCACAACCTGAAGGATCAGCATGGATGTTCATGAAGCCTCTCACCTGGAAAATGTGGTTAATGACTGGTGTTGTCTTAATGTACACAATGCTTGTAGTTTGGTTCTTGGAGCATCAATATAATCCAGAATTTAATGGCACATTGGAGAATCAGATTTGTACCACACTTTGGTTCACATTCTCCACTCTGTTCTTTGCTCAAAGTAAGTACCAATTTCTACAATCTGTTTTATTTTATTGTTATTATTTTTTAATGGACACCAATATTTGGAATTATGATAAGTACCCTGTGACGCATGGCAGTTAGCACAAGGTAAAGATCAAGTCTCCAACACTGTTTATGGACTCTAATGGTCATTCAAGGCTGCCTCATTGTACCCACCCATAATAACTTATGGCTGTCTAAGATGTGAAATAATATAATTGATTTACCATGGCACAAATCCTTCTCTTATTTCTGTACGTGTAATTAGTTAATTTTGAGAAACCTAGCACTTAGTAGTTAGAGGGAGATAAAGAGGTAGGTTTATATTCAAGGTTTAGAATGCTAGAATATCTGAAAGGTTGCAGGTCATATATGACTGGAAAATATACTTGTGTGTGAAATAGAAACTTTCATTTGATGCAAGATTTTTCTTACAACATAATGTCAATATTAAAAAGGGATTAACACTTGTAGGATCAATCAGGTTCATCTTGCAATGAAATTGATTTCTAATCAATAGGAGCCCCCAGAGAAAAGACTAAACACAGCCAAGATGAGATTTCTAATGAATGGAATCCATTAATTTGCAGGGGAGAGAGTTTATAGCAACCTCACTCGAGTGGTGGTGGTAGTTTGGCTTTTTGTTGTGTTGATCCTAACCTCAAGCTACACTGCTAATCTGTCTTCAATGCTCACTGTGCAACGACTGCAACCAGTTAGAGATATCGAGTGGCTGAAGAGCAGCAATGCACCAATTGGTTGTGATGGTGATTCATTTGTAATGACTTACCTGCAGGAAGTGCTTAAGTTAACGAACATCGTTCAAGTTTCAACCGAATCTGCTTATCTAGAGCATTTCAGAAACAAAAGCATAACTGCAGCCTTTTTTGAAATTCCATATGAGAAAGTTTTCATCAACAAGTATTGCAAGGGATTCACTTCCTCCACACAGACCTATAGATTTGGAGGTTTTGGCTTTGTAAGTGATAACTACTTCTACATGCTCTCTTTCCTCCACACACACACACACACACACACACACAACTCCTTGTGGCCTTTCAGTTTCCACATAACTTCAATTTGGTCATTCCAAATAAAGCTCAATACTGAATTTTTCCAGGAAAGAAACAGAAGCATGTTACATATTAGCACTGACCATTACAGAATTTATTTCAAAATTTTCATGCATTTTCAAATTATTTCAGGTATTTATAAATTCTTTGCAGAAAATTTGAATTCCAGACAGTTTGAATATGGAAAGAAACAATTTTGTAGAGAGTTTCTATACAAGCTTTCGATGGTGGCTAAAACTAGTTCATCATTTCTAAGAAGTCTTCATTTATTTTCAGACATTGGTTCTGACTTCTAAAGACATAAATCCTCAATAAATATTGATTAAATCAAATTTTCCATCCATGCTATGATTTTTGTTTTATTAATTCCATTCCAAATGCATGCATTAGCATCCTCGCCATTTGAATTGTGTCAATTTCATGCCTTAGATTAAATATTATTATAAATTTAAATTTGTATCTAGTGCCATGTTGTTTAAAGTTTTAAATAATGTGACAATCTATACTTTTTCAGAAACTAAAATTTTAACAATGAAATAGACAGTGAAATTGAGAGGATCATCTTTTTATCTAGTAGGAATCACTTCTAAATTCTAATTACCCTCCATCCAGGTATTCCCGAAGGGCTCACCAATAACGAAGGATTTTTCAGAAGCCATACTAAAACTATCAGAAGATGGTAGCCTAACAGATTTAGAAAAAAAATGGTTGATTCCCTCATCTGAGTGTTCAACAGACAAAACATCCAGTGATACAAATCCTTTGAGCATCCAGAACTTCTGGGGTCTCTTCCTTATATCTGCTGCCACTTCTACTATTTGTTTACTCCTATCATTTATTCGATTAATAAAGAATTATCAACATCATCAAGAGCCATACGAAGAGAATGCAACTCCTAGCCCTATAAGAGTTTGGAACAAGGCAGTTGGACTTGCAAAATACTTTTATAATGGAGAGATCATTACTCCACCGAGGGCTTCAAGTTCATCTACGCCAGACTTACATAGTCAGACTTCTTTAAGATGGGAAGACACGAACACTATCGACATTCCTGACGATATTACTCGGGCCTCCCCACCTTCAGAAATCGAAATGTCATAGATGTTGAATGCACAAAGTGGGATAGGTAGGTTATAGATGAATTCTTTTAATGAGCCCAAATGTTGTAATATTTACTTCTTATTCTGTACTACTAATTGTTGGAAGGGGTAAGGGGTGTTGTAAAGGGTTGTTAAGAATTTGTTACAATTTTTTTTTTGTCTCACTCAATTAATTTCACGGGTTTGAGTAAACTAACTAGAGAACTCGATGTAAACCAGCCTGTATAAATATGTGTCAATATTATTGAACCTCAATAAGAAACTAGTCATATTATGCATTTCTTCTTTCCTTTCAACCTATTTGTTTCTCTCATTCTCTTTTCTTGGAGGGCGATTACCTAAAATTGGTCTAGTTACCACTAATTTTCCTAACAGTCCAACTTTACAAATTTTTCATTACATTTGATATCAGAACATTGACCTTGCAATGGTTGAAGGAATTGAACTCGATTTTATTAGAATGATTGACATAATGAGACATTAATGGTTTGATAACCAAGATTTCAAATTATCTGAACAAAATGCTAAACTGAGCCTCCTGTTCAGAAACAGCTACTTCATGAGATTCTAATTTGATAAGAAAGCATATTAGAGAGGTTGAAAACTCACAAGGAAAGGTGAGTACGTAACTTCTACCGTTAGAGACTACGTAGTACGTAGAGTGTGTGTGAGAGAGAGAGAGAGAGAGACAGAGAAGTTCAAAACTTAAATTGACTTAAAATGAATTAGAATCAAATTTGAAATTAAAACCTTTTTTTTTTTTTTTTTTTTTTTTGATAAAAAAATTAAAACCTAATTGACTATATCTTTTATTAAAATATATTTTAGCATTTAATTTATTTAAAACCATTATCTTTCCAAATTTTTAATTTGAAAATAACTTAAAAATGATTTGATTCTCATTGTTTATGAAAGATTTTATTTTTAAGTGCCCCTTAAGATATGTCCTATATTAACTATTCCAATTTCATTTGACTTAGCTCACTTATGGAAATGTGATATTTCATTAATTTTTAAATCTTCTCCAAATTAATTATTTTCTGACTTTCCTTATTTCCAAATATCCTAACTTAAAGTCACGAAAACCCTAACTCTAAAATTTATGAAAATTAAATGACAATTGCAAGAATTCAAATTTTTATTTTTATTTTTTATGTTATTGTTTTTATAGAATTTATTAATCAATCAAATTAAAGTAATTCAAATAATGAAAAATAAAATAAAATAAGATAAAGCAAAGCAACCCCATATGAAAAGGAACTAGTCTTGACTGAGTTAAGCAATCACAAGTTATCTACCCTATTACCATATTAACTATTTACCAACTAAAGAAAATAAAAATTCAATGAACGGAATGAGGAATTAAAATTAGGCAATCATGTTATATATAAGGATCGAAAAATAGTCATCATGTGAGTCATGAATTTATTTCCATCCATCCAAACATATGATTATCTTTCCATTCAACACCGAATCAAAGTCATTTTTTTTTTTTTTTTTTTTTGCTGTATGAATAAAAGTTAATTCAATACTAATCTCCAGCAGCATCATCTTCACCATCAAGCACTGTTACTAATCTTGACTGATCTGCCTACATACATTGGTGAGTTTGGCTTCTTTTTTTTTTTTTTTGGATTGGGTGTCATTTGCTACCTGCTGCTATTGTTACTAATTGAAGCTTTTATCATCTGTTTTCTTCAATCTTTTTCTTTGATATGTTTAATACCTATGATGCAATTATCAATTTTTTTTTTCTTGGATTCTATTTGTGTTAGGATTAATTAATATGATATTAGGTTCACTGCTGAATTTTGCTACGTAAAGCTCTCATACTTAAAGCTTGCTATCAATTACAATTAGTCATCTAAAAAGTTGAATCTGTGTAGCAAAATTATTTATGGGCAAGAAAGTTAGTGCTTTGTGGATGTTTTCCTAGTTTGCCAGGGTATATGAATGTGCGGATTTTCAAGAATAGGATGGTATGGTAGTGGTGTCCATTAAAGTACCATTTGTTGTATATATAGGTATATACAAGGATAGGTTGTAATAATGATGTTTGAGTTTAGAGAATATGGTTTCATAAAGTGAAAATTCAAGTTCTGGAATTTTCTAAGTGAAAATTTGAAAATCTTAATTTTTTGGAATTTTCTGGTAACGGTTCAGAAAGGTTGAAGAGGTTTCAATCTTTGTTAACTGTTTTATGAAGAAAAATAACTAACTCTCCATATATGCATTTTCATGAAATATATGTGCCTTTTCATGAATAGAGACTTATGTTCACTTGAAAGAATAACTAACTCTCCATACGTGCCTTTTCATGAAACATAACCCTATGAGTATAAATAGAGGCTTATATTCACTTGAAAAATAACACAAGAAACACAAAAAATCCTGTGGTCATTCTCCAGAATTGTTATCTATAGAACCCAACATCTTGGTTATATCTCGAGGATAAATTTGCGATAATCCTTTAACAACAAAAGTGTGGGAGGGGCAAATATTGTCTAAAGAAAACAATATAGTGTCTCCAAGTTATCTATTTTCTGTTTGTCTTTTGTGTTAACCTTATTCTTCCATTATTACTTTGTGTAATATCCCCAACACCCTTCCCATCAAATTTTCTATTTTAGACTTGAACTTTCATTATGTTATGGTTTCTTTGATTTTTTCTTTAAGCTAGGAGGTTCAATTTGTTGGTGGCAATTCCTTTTTGTTCTACAATTATACATGTGATGACATCCCATAATAAAATTTTCATCTACTTAGAATACCTTACAAGGACAAATCATTTTCTTTTTTGCACCAATTATAAGGCCATAGATATGCCATCCAGCTTTGTTGTTATTTTAGTACTTTGTCTCTATCCTGCTTGTTCATGTGTACATAAGCTCTTTGAATTTTTGTTAGGAATGATATGGTACTTTGTTGAATGCTTGACTTTGTATAAGAGCCGTAACTTTTTTCAAACATAAAATTTAAGGGAGAACTTAGCTTTTTCTTTGTTTGGTGATGCAGTTTTGATTGTAATCTTGAAGGTAAAAGAGGTTGGGTCCTAAGCAGAAGGTTGTGATGTGCTGATTATTGTTTTTTGGAGAAGGGTAAAGGGTGATTCTTGCCTGATTTGCTGGACTATTATAAAGAATTCTTATTAAATAAATCTGCTAATGCAAAAACTTATATACTTTGTACTGATTTGAGTTTTTATGCTTGTGGATGGAGCCATAACTTATATACTTTGTAATGATTTAGGTTTTTCTTTTGCTTCTTCAGACCAATGAAAAGGTCTTGTAAATCCTCCTTAAGACCTTCATTTTGATATTTAACATATAGAATCCAGGTTGATGAATTCAAGTTGTTTTATTATTGATTTTTTTGACAATATTGGATGATTTGGGTTTTCTTTGAAGATGTGAATGATGGTTCTGTTATGGAATTGTGCTTCTTGGAAGAGATTGGTGATGGAATATATGAACAGCTAGCAATATATATATTTTAAAAAAAAAAAAAGTCCAACTCGAGACTCGAAAAACCGACTCGATTACAGACCCGATTTTTAGGGTTGGGTCGGGTCGGGTTTCAAGTCACAATGAACCCGACCAAAACCTGACCCAATATCACTCCTATTTTGAGTTATTGCTATTTGATAAACTAAAGCTAATATTTTAAGTGTTTTTTTTTTAAAAGAAAAAGAAAAAGAAAAAAGAAAAAGCAAAGATAGTAATATTTTAAGAGTTCATCTTTGTATTCAAAAAATAAATAAATAAATAAAAGAGTTCATCTTTATATTTTTTGACATAGACTTTATACTAGAATAAATATTAAATGGTCAAATATTTTTATAAAAAAATTTAATATTATCCAGGTATTATTTTTTATAAATCATCTTTATGTAAGATAAAAAAAAAAAAAAAAAAAATTGCCAGTATTATATTGTAAGGACCAGTTTTGGCTTGGACCCTAAACAAGATTGAGTTTCGGCCCAACTAGCCCAAACAATAAATTTGTAGAGCATGGGAAAAAGAACTTGCCAGATTTTAGAAAGGAGGTAATGATTATGGGTGGTTTGGAAGAAAAATTAACTGTATGAGATATAAAAATCGTCATCGGTGTAACCTGAGTAATTTAATCAAGAGTCCAGAGTTCTTCTTTTAGCGATGTGTTTCTTAATCTTTTTTGCTCTAAGTTTTTCGATCCCCCTTCCTTTGGCCACCTTCTCATGTTATATACCATGATTTTAGTATCATCCTCACCACACACGTGTAAATTTGGTTCTGGGAGCTTCTCCCTGTTCCATCTCACACATTCCTGAACTTTCTACTACAAGTTGTAAGGCTGCTTGTTCACTGTTCAGGTATCACCTCCACATTAATGCAGCTAGAGAGTTAGCTGGGAAGCATTTAATGTGGAGGTAACAGCTCTCGTAGATATTTAGTTTCCTCCTCCCTCCCCCTTATCCAATGTTCAACTCCTTGTCATGAAGTCACATTAAAGGAGTATTCAGAAGGATAAGAAGGTTTCAAACCACCTCGGACAAAAATTCCGAGGTGACTCTTCACCTCGGATAGGTTGGGAATTACCATAATAACTTTTAGTTCTTCCGTTAACGCCACTCCCATTATCACCTTAACTGACCATCCTCAGACTTGTCAATATCCTCGGATTGGGTTATTGGACCGTAGGCCCATCCCATATAGCCTCAATAGTACCCCAGAGATAACTGGCTCCCACAATAGCCCCTCAAAATCTTGCTTTTCGACTCCTCACGAGGAAAGGAGGATTTTGATATCCTTGTCCTACTCCCCCTATGATTTTGTTTCGTTTAGTGGAGTCCAAAGAACACGTTTTTATCTTCCTAAGGCACGTTTCTGACACTTCAGCGTTCAAAGCGTGCCTTTATTTAATTTTGGCGACTCCCTTGTCCCCCACGTTCAACGGCAGGATGGGAATCTAACGGTGGATGGGTTCTCTTGGTATACGAGCGGGAAATCTCCCACTCGCAATTTCCGTGCCCTTATAAATAAACTTTCAAATCAATCATTTTTCACCTTCAACAGTTACATTATTCTAGAACTCGTACATTGAATTTATCTTTCTCTCCCTCTCTCTCACTCTCCCGTGCATCTACAAATACAAAAACCTTGTTCGATGACCACTTTTCAAACCTGTAAGTTTCCCTGAACTCATTTCAGTTTTTATTTCGACTTGCGAAATTTTCTTTAAAGACTTCTTAGAAAATGGGTAGATTCAAACACTTAGTGGACTCCGAAGAGGGGATGAAGAGTTTTAGGATCAAATACAACATTCCCCCAAATGTGGGCATTAGGTACGCTGCATAGGGGGAATGGTTTGACGAGAGGAAAACAGGAGAGGTGGTCATCCCTATGATTGCCTTCATAGAGGGAGGGATGACCATTCCTATGGGTACCCTCACTAGGAACTTCCTTAGATTTTTTAGGCTTTCTCCCACATAGTGTGCCCCAAACATGTTTAGGGTGTTAGGGAGTATAGAAGCCTTAAATGAGAGGATAAACCTAAACCTAAACCATCATGACGTCAACTAGATATACAATCTGCACAATTTGAAGGGGCAGGGGTATTACCTAAAGTCAAGGTACCCTGAAATAAGGTTGATCCAGTGCCTCCTTATATCAAATAAGGGATTAAATGATGACTTTTTTATTTTTTCTAGGCAGTGGCACGACAGCTTACCTTGTCCAGTTAAGGAGGGGACACCAGGTGGGGGGCCAATCGCTAAGTTTTATATTTTAACTTATACAATTCTTCAATTTTCCCTGTTCTTCGCTATTACTGAAACATACTTTTCTTGATTTTAATGGTTTTGCAGATCCCAACTCCACCACACCTTTGCTCCACTTAGTTACTAAGGCGAGCTTAGACAAGATCCTACAATCCGAGGTGTACGTTAACGAAGCTGACGGCCAACTGAGAGTAGCACACCTAATCCTTGGATACACGCCCATCTCCCGTGCGTTCCAAGCCCCCAGATGCGTGATAAGGGCCAAAGATCCTCGGCTCCATCGCATTAGTGTTGCCTACAAGGGGTTTGTGGTTCCTGAAGGCATTCCACTCCCCACAAGTACACCATTCACCCAACCACTTCCTGCTACCACCGTTTCAGCAGTAGTACCATCTCCCTCACCCATTCTTCAGGAAGGGGAAGAAGAAGAAGAAGAACAAAAGGACGAAGGCTTTGTGGACCTAACTGAGTCCGCAAACGAGTTCGAGGTATTTAACCAACCCTTGTCCCCCAAGAACCTACCAGACGAGATGGGTATCCAAAGAAAACCCCAAAAAAGCCTGCAGGAGTTGTTAGAGAGCCAGCCAGGAAGAGGAGAATCTGGGAAGTCTGCCTAGCCCAGGCTTCCACCTCCTCTGCCAAAGTCTCCTCATCGTGCTCCTCAGCCAACCCTGCCCTCTAAGACTGAACAGGTTGACCCTAAGAGGAGGAGAGAACAAAAGGGTAAAGACATAATGGAGATTAGAAGACCTCGTCCAACCAGCGAAGAGGAAGCTCATAGGGCGGCGAAGCAGCAAAAAGTTAGCCATGCCCCTAGCCGAGGAGTAGAAAGGACAGACAGTCAGTTCCCAGAGCCCCAAGCTTGGCTCTCAGCTCCCATGCTTGGTGGTGAGCCCCTAATGGATGACACATCAATCAAGGACTTCAATGGGGGCATTGGATGCCACGTCACCTCGGCTCTGGAGCAAACCCTTATGCTTCCAAAAGATGTGGTTGAGCTATGAGGTTTTAGGAGGAGTGAGGTCTTCCTTCACACCAAAAGAGTTTTGGGCATGGTATGTGCTAATTCTTCATTGCTGTTTTTTTTTTTTACTCATAACTACTAGGCATATGCATCTATACTTCTTATTTGGTATGATGCTAATTCCCTTCTTTCGTTTCAAGGCTATCCAAAATACGTTCAGGCTTGAGGAGATGACCAACTCCTATTATCAGTAATTGGATGATAAGAGGAAAAGAAGAGAAGGGCTGCAGCTGTGCAAACATTGGCTGTTGCTGAAAACAGCAACGCCGATCTAAAGAAAAAGCTGATTGCGGAGGAACAAGCTCGGAAGAGTGCAGATTCGGCCTTGGACAGTGTAGAGAGACAGGTTGAAAGCCAAAGGAAACTGGCACGCGAGGCCAGTGACCAGCTAGCTGCTGCTAAGGAGCAACTGGCAACTCTGAGGAAACAACTGGAGGAAACTAAGAGGCTTAGAGATCAAGCTGAAAAAGCCAAGGCTGAAGCAAAAGAGGCCAAAGCCAAGGCTAAGAAGGAGAAAGAAGAAGCCAAGCAGCATGGGTACGACGTCGGCGTGGCTGAGACCGAGGATGCCTTTAGGGTAGAGGTCCCTGCCATATGCCGTGCCTATTGCGCTCAAACTTGGGAAGAAGCCCTTAATTGAGCTGGGATTGATGCTTCTTCCGAGCTGAGGAAGCCAGAGAACATCTTCTTCCCTCCTACCCTACATGTTCCCAATCAGAAATAGACAGCCCCTCCAGTCAGCTAGCCAGCCGAAAAGGCCCAACCTCAGAATCCTCCCTTATCCAGTCAGTAGGAGCAAGACAAAGAATCTGAAACTTTAAAGGGTGCCTCCTCGGACAAAGTAGCTGAGTCTCTCCAGCTTGGGGCAGCTTCTCAAAGCTTTGAAAAGGAGCTAGCTTCAACTACTTTGCCCGTGGGAAGGGCTTCTAAGGAGAAAGAGAAGGAAATCCCTCCTGAAGCAACTAACAAGGCCCCTAAGTCCATAGTCCAAATAAAGCTTAAGCCATAGTTTTCGTTTTTAGGATAATGAAAGTTGATGTAATTTCATCTTTTGCATTTGAAGGCTAATTTTATTAATGTATGAACTTTTTTTCTTGTTCCAAGTAATATATGTTAGTACCATTTCTTCCTTCATTTGCATAACCTTTACTTTGTCTTATTTTCTGTTCGCACATAAGCATACTTTATAAAGGAGCAAAACTTATGAAAAAAAATGAAAATTCAATTTCGTATGCCTTAACTCATAGTCCAAGTAAACTATAGCCACTGATTCCCCTTATTTCCAAAATACGCTTTCAATTTAACAACTTTTGACAAGTTTCCTAATTTTAGGGCACCATCTCAGCGTTTAAGCAACAAGCAGGACATGAACATATTGAAGCAGCTCTAGTTGATATTCATGAGGTTTATCATGACTTATAAATTGGGTCATAACTTAGTTCAAAGAATAACAGTTTGTTTTAAAAATCGTGGTCTAAGGGTTTTAACACAACTTAGCCTCTATTGAATACTTCCATGGATATTGTAAGGATACTAATTTCCA
Source organism: Quercus agrifolia (assembly GCA_029955455.1). Lineage (NCBI taxonomy): Eukaryota > Viridiplantae > Streptophyta > Magnoliopsida > Fagales > Fagaceae > Quercus > Quercus agrifolia. The sequence goes on along the minus strand of JARQAD010000002.1, from coordinate 40,771,223 downwards.
CTAAGTTTGTGGTCCGAGGACTTGACATAACTTAGTTTCTGTTTAATATTTCAAAAGATGTCATAGGATATTAATTTCCACTAAGTTTGTGGTCCGAGGACCTGACATAACTTAGTTTCTGTTTAATATTTCAAAAGATGTCATATGATATTAATTTCCACTAAGTTTGTGGTCCGAGAACCTAACATAACTTAGTTTCTGTTTAATATTTCAAAAGATGTCATAGGATTCATGATATACACTTAGAATAAATTAGAAAGGAATCAAAAAAGCAACTGATCTTATTAATAGTAGTACATTTTCAGGTTGTCTACATTGCAAGGATGAAGTACAGTTTTTTCATCTAAATCTTCCAAGTAGTACGCACCTATCCCTGCCATTGATGTGATGTGATACGGTCTCTCCCAATTAGGCCCTAATTTTCCCCAAGCGGGGTTTTTAGTATTTCCCAAGACCTTTCTTAATACCAAGTCTCTTGGGGCCAATGGCCTTAGCTTTACATTCATATCATAGTCTTGCTTAAGCTTGTGTTGGTAATAGGCCAGTAGCACCATTGCATTTTCTCTCCGTTCTTCAACTAGATCTAAACTCTTCTTCAACAGCTCATCATTTCCATCCGAGGTGAATGTGCTAGTTCTCATCGTTGGAAAACCATTCTCCAATGGGATTACAGCCTCAGCCCCATATGTCATTGAGAAAGGGGTCTCTCCTGTGGACTTTCGAGGCGTTGTTTGATATGTCCAAAGGACATGTGGTAGTTCTTCTATCCACTTTCCCTTGACGTCGTCCAATCTCTTTTTAAGTCTGTTCACTATGACCTTACTAACAGCTTCAGCCTGCCCATTTCCCTGTGGATAGGCCAGAGTGGAATACCTATTCTTTATACCTAAATCAGAACAGTATTTCCTGAAAACTTTGCTGTCAAATTGAAGGCCATTATCCAATATGAGTACATAAGGAACCCCGAATCGAGTAACAATGTTCTTCCAGATGAATCTTTTGACATCTACATTCCTGATATTAGCCAAAGGCTCAGCTTCGACCCACTTGGTAAAATAGCCCGTACAAACTAGTAGGTATTTTTTATTTCCTACCGCTTTGGGGAAAGGTCCCACAATGTCCAAGCCCCATTGAGCAAATGGCCAAGGGCTAGAAAGAGGATCGAGAATTCCTCCAGGCTGGTGAATATTCGGCGCGAACTTTTGACACTGATCACATTTCTTAACGTATTCCTGTGCCTTCTTTTGCATGCCTGGCCACCAATATCCCTGGGTAATAGCTCTATGAGATAGGGATCTTCCTCTTGTGTGACTCCTACATACCCTTTCATGTAGCTCCTCTAGGAGTGATTCTGATGCCTCGGGGTGTACACAAAGCAAATAAGGGCCAGAGAAAATACGCTTATATAACCTTCTATCCTCGAATAGCCAAAACCGAGGAGCTTTTCCTCGCACTTTTTCAGCTTCAGACTTCTCTTCAGGCAGTATATCTTTTTCTAGGAATAGTGATATGAAATCCATCCAGCTCGGACCTAGCTTGATTTGGTGGATCCGAAGCATATCCTGGTGTAATGAAGTAGGGGTGCATAGGTCTTCAACAAGTATTACTCGAGAAAAATCTTGCGCCGAAGATGTGGCAAGGGTAGCTAAAGAGTCTGCATGGGTATTCCCACCTCTAGGAATATGAGATAAGTCAAAGACTTCAAATTTTACTTGTATACTCCTGATTTGGCATAAGTACTCCTGCATTCTTGGATCATGTGCTTCCAGATCACCCCTTACTTGGCCCACCACTAGTTTTGAATCTGAAAAAACCTTCACTGATTTTCCCCCTATTTTCTGGACCATCATCATTCCCATCAACAAAGCTTCATACTCCGCTTCGTTATTCATAGCCGAGAAACTCAACCTTAAGGATTTTTCAATAGTAATCTTTTCTGGTGACACTAGAACTAGCCCCACTCCTGATCCTCGCTGGTTGGCTACCCCGTCCACATACAATTCCCAAGGCATGGGACATTGGACAGAGACTATGCCGACTGATCTTTCACCCATATTATGATTTCCCACATCCATTTCCTCAGGATATTCAGCAAATTCAGCCACCAGATCGGCAAGAACTTGTCCCTTTATAGAATTACGAGGCATGTATTTTATGTCAAAAGCCCCTAGGATCGTGCCTCACTTAGCAATCCTTCCTGTATAATCCGCACTTCTGAGTATTGACTTGAGTGGAAGTTGTGTGAGCACGACCACAATGTGTGCTTTGAAGTAATGGGGAAGCTTTCTTGTAGCATGCACCACTGCCAATATTGCCTTCTCCAATGGCAAGTAGTGCACCTTGGCTTCATTAAGCGACTTGCTCACATAATAGACTGGTTTTTGTATACCACTGTCCACCCGTATTAGCACAAAGCTTATGGTATAGAAGTCTACTGCAATATAGGCAAGAACTTCATCCACCATGGGGCTGGACATAATGGGTGGGCGAGATAGATATTGTTTAAGTTGCTAGAATGCCACAACACACTCCTCAAACCACTCAAATTCTTTCCATTTGTGCAGTAAAAGGAAGAAAGGCCTGCACCTATCTGCTGACCTAGATATGAATCGATTCAAAGCGGCCATCATTCTAGTAAGTTTTTGTACCTCTTTGGGATTCCGAGGTGGTTGCAAGTTATTAATGGCTTTAATTTGGTCTGGGTTTACCTCAATTCCCCTGTGGGTCACCATGTACCCCAAAAACTTCCCTAAACCCACCCTAAAAGAACATTTAGATGCGTTCAGACGCAGCTTATGCTCCTTCAGGATTTCGAAAATGCTAGTGAGATCCGTTATGTGTTCGGACATCAACTTGCTCTTTACAACCATGTCAATAATATAGACTTCGACGTTTTTGCCTAACTGTGGTTCAAACATTTTGGTCATCATATGTTGATAAGTTGACCCTGCATTTTTCAGGCCAAAAGGCATCACCTTGTAATGATAGTTTCCTACAGGAGTAACAAAAGCTGTCTTCTCCTGATCTTCTAATGCCAAGGGTATCTGGTGATATCCTTGAAAGGCATCCAGAAAGCTCATCCGAGGATGACCTACCGTCGCATCTACCAATTGATCTATCCGAGGCATAGGGAAAGGGTCTTTAAGACAAGCCCTATTAAGATCTGTAAAGTCCACACACAAGTGCCACTTTCTTGTTTTCTTTTTCACCACTACGGTGTTAGCCAACCACTGAGGTTAAAACACCTCTTTAATAGCCCCTGCTTGCTTAAGTTTGGTTATTTCACTCTTGACAACCTCTATATATTCCTTGGACGGGCGCTGAGGTGGCTGCCTTTTCGGAGTAATGGATGGATTTGACATTTAGATGATGACAAATAAAATTTGGATCTAGCCCTGGGGCTTCGTAGGTGTCCCATGCAAACACATCCACATTCCTCCTCAGAAGATCGACCAACTGCTCCTTCTCCAATAAGGGCATTTGAGCTTCAATCTAAAAGAACTTTTCCAGATCAACTCCAATGACCACATTTTCTATGTCTTCACATTTCACCTCGTCGGCTGGCCCACTAAAAAAGATACCGAAGTTTCTAGCTGCTATAAATCGTTTTCAGTAATGGCTGAGGTGTCAACCTCAGGCTTGTGCTGAATAGCCGCTATTAAGCATTGTCTAGCCATAAATTGGCTTCCTACTATCTCCAGCACTTGGTCCCTAGAGGGATATTTTACCTTCTGATGAAGGGTGAATGAAACAGCTTCCAAGGAGTGTAGCCAAGGTCTGCCCATGATGGCTGTATAAGGAGAAAAATCATCTACTATAATAAAATCCACCTCAACCACATCTGTACCAGCTTGCACGGGTAATCTAATCTGCCCCTTAGGAACAACCATTTTACCTTCGAAACTTACCAAAGGGGAGCTGTAGGTCGTTAAATTCTCAAGTTTTAAACCTAGCCCCTTATAGAGGTCAAGATACATAATCTCAGCTGCACTGCCTTCGTCAATCATAACTCTCTTCACATCGTACCCACCAATTCTAAGTGTAACTAACAAAGCATCATCGTGTGGTTGTAGGGTTTCTTGTTTGTCTGCATCAGAAATGCTCAACACCAGTGGGACATTCATCTTGGCTCTCTTTGGCATTGAATTAGAGTTCTCATCTGAGCAACAAGATACTGACATTATCCTAGAAGGACAAGATTCGGTCCTCCTTGGAACAGCAAATATGACGTTTATGGTGCCAAGAGGAGGTCTCGGCGTAGCATTTCCTCGAAACGCCGAATTCGTTTGACTTCCTCGGCCACTAGAGTGATGCAAGAGGTGGTTTAGCTTCCCTTCTCGGACAAATTGTTCCAAATGATCCCACAAATTTCTGTAATCCTCGGTAGTGTGTCCATGATCCCACAAAGTTCAACAAGATACAGACATTATTTTGTCAGTAGTTTTCTAATGCACTTTTTCTTGCTTTAGGTTGCAATGAGTGTCAATGACATTATTACTTCTGGAGCAAAACCAATTTTTTTTTCTTGATTACTTTGCTACTAGCCACTTAGATGTTGACCTTGCTGAAAAGGTACAAACAAATGTGCATAATTGGACTAGGTTGCATGGGTCACAAAAATTGTAAATGTACTAAAGCTCAAGCTGATTTTATCTTTCTGTTTTCTAATCTAGGTTATAAAAGGCATTGTAGATGGTTGCCGACAATCTGATTGTGCCCTTTTAGGAGGAGAGGTACGTGACTTATTTTATTTTTATTACCTTTTTAGTATCTTCAAAATTTTGCTTGTGTCAATGAGTGCTCTCCATTTAATATATCATGTGGTTTACTCCGCAGGGTAGGTCCAGAGGACCCTGCCTTGGCAATAGGTCTCAAGGATAAGGCAGTCTAAGTATTTTGTGTTTTGATTGTGACAAATTTCTACAAGTTGTGAATTATAATGGGAGGGTAAATCATGCATCTAATTGCTCTTATAATCAGTATATTAATCTAACATCCTGTTTGTGTCCTTTTCACATTAATGGGTCTCAAATGAGATAGTACTTGGAATTAATCAGTTCAAATATTGCGAGTATCTAATGTTGGCAGATTGTACGGTATGTGAAAGAGCTAACTAGCATTTTATTCCGCTTTGTGGATTAATTCATGATTGTAGTACAAGAGGTACAGGGCTGAAGTGCTTGGTTATGGAGAGGAAAGAAGGGGAGGGGGGGAGGGAAGGGAGGGGAGGTATTTTTCTTAATAAGACAACAAATTTGTGTCTACTCATCTTGTTATACCATCCCTCTCAGAATATGATGGATGTGGCCATGGCACACTTATACAGTTCGTTGATTGTGCAAATCATGTGTTTCAACATTTATGCTGCTTATTCAATTAGACTGGACTGCGTGTCCTGACTGGAGAGAATTAGCTTCTTACATGGTTTTAGTGAAGTTTGATTACATTTAAAACTATAGTGGTCTTTTTCCCCTTTTTTTTCTCCATCCCCCCTCCTATTTGGATTAAAATTAGAACGATTATGCATATTCTTTAACCTCTAATGTGCATTTCATGGGTTTTGAATACCTTTCAGACTGTAGAGATCCCAGATTTTTATGCAGATGGTGAGTATGATCTCAGTGGTTTTGCTGTTGGCATTGTTAAAAAAGATTCAGTTATTGCTTCATCCTGTTGGCATTCATTCTAATGGTTTCTCTCTAGTAAGACGGTTAGTGTTGTTCTCTAAAAGTCTTTACTATGCCATTATTTTGATAACATCTAATGAAAAGACTTCGTTAAATATTTGAAATAGTATTTGCTGAGGTATTTCAATATATGATGCTTTAGTCTGCCAAATTCCTTGCTGATATGTACCGCTGTATTTCACAGGGTTCTAACTCGAAGTGGCCTTTCTCTGGAGCACAAACTTCCTGGTGAAGATGTTACATTAGGCGAAGCTTTGATGGCCCCAACTGTTATCTATGTTAAGCAGGTTACTTATTGCACTCTATTTTACATTATACAGTTTAATATTGTCTTGTTGCTTAGTCTGACCAATGTGTTTTCCCCTTTCCTTCAAAATTAGGTACTTGACTTAATAAGCAAGGGTGGGATAAAGGGGATTGCCCACATCACAGGTGGTGGTTTCACAGACAATATACCTCGAGTGTTTCCAAAAGGGCTTGGTGCTGTCATCCATAATAATTCCTGGGAAGTCCCAAGTGTGTTTAAGTGGATTCAAGAGGTAAAATGTATTCTGTGTCGGAAATATTGAGAAAAGATGAAGTAATTGTTGGCAGAGTACTTATGTCGTCCATATAGATTTTTTTTTTCGTTGTCTGGTTTTCTTCAACTACCTATATATTTTTCTTGAAAACATAAATAATTTGTTTCCTTACTTTTTAATTAGGCAGGAAGAATCGAGGATGCTGAGATGAGGCGGACTTTTAACATGGGCATTGGGATGGTTCTAGTTGTGAGCAAGGAAGCATATTATAGAATACATGAGAGTGGAAATGGAGCTTATAAAGCATACCAGATTGGTGAGGTTGTAAGTGGTGAAGTGAGCTACCATTAAATTGTTGTATCATTAGTGTTGTATGCTGGTTTTTTTTTTTTTTGGGTGAAGTGTATGCTGGTTTTTTGTATGCATTAGATGAGATGAATTATATAGTGAGTTGCAGCATAAATTTCTGTTGTAATTCATGGATGAAGGAATTGGTCACATCAAAGCTGTTTTGTAGGACTTCGTGACTTTTAATTACCAACAATTGGTGGTTTTGGTTGATGGCTGCTAAAGGCCAGTTTCTCAGTAGGACATTGTACATCAGGGATGTGAAGAAATTATTATCACATACAAGCTGTATGTGATAACTTCAAAATTAAAACATTCAGTGATCATGGATAAAAAGCTTGGCTGTCAATAGTAGATTGGTATCTTCCAAGTTCTCTTACGTTTTGGTCTTGCTTTAAGTCGTCAAGGGGTACATCATTAAAGCATTTTCAGTTTAGGTTTCTATAAGATATATATTTCTGGTTTGTTAATCTGGAGCTTTAAATTTCTATGCTTTTCTCAACCGCTTGCTCTGTTGGTTGTGAAGGATAACCAGAATAACTAGAGACTGGCTACTGGAGTTCGTAGGAAAACACGAATCCAAACCTCCCAATTTATTACCATGAAGGTGTAATTGATCTAGCAATCAAAATAGTGTCAAAGATCCAGTCAAAATGTGAGATGCCCATATTAGTTTTGTTCCCTCCCCACGTAAAATAGTAATAATAAATAAATATAATAAACTCACAATTAAAGGATAGAAAAAGAGAAGGAAAAAAAAAGGAGAGGAAATGAAAACTTGGTGGGTACTCTTTCAATGGTTGCCCTTGGTCTCAACATGCTCTTTTCGCCTTCAAATTTTGTCATGATACTGCTCTCTTACCGTTTCTGACTGTCACCGTAGAACCTGTGACATTCCTAGCAACTTTTGGCCTTTCATTGTCAAATCCCCTAATTTCCCACTCAAGTTCTTCGGCAAAATATCTTTCTGTTCTACTGTTATTAACTCTCTCGCAGGAAAAACTACCATCACCTCTTGCATAGTCATCTTGTAAATTCTTCCATTCTCTCTCATGAGCCAATGACCACCATTTATCTTGTCTAAGAAGGGGTGCTCTCCTTTCATTTACCAGTGGTGTACCTACCAAATTCTGCGCATTGAACATCCTCATTTCTTGCTTGTATATACATGCTGCTGATTTTCTTAAGTTTTTGCCGCTGTGTTGTGCCTCCATTTGTAAAACCAAGTGCCGGGATTCTGTCCCATTGTTCTTGAACTCACTGGACTGGCTGTTGCACCAGATTATATTTTGATCAAGTTGAGGATGAATGTGGCTTCTGGGGTCTAAGCTGTGAGCCTTTTGAAGTCTTTGTTTATTGCGTGCATTCTCTTTCTCTGTCCCTAAGCGATTCTTGCACTGAAAGTGTTGCTGCCAATTGTGCAAGCCACAGGGATTGCAAAAAATGCTGGACTCCTCAAGTAATCTGGGATGAGATTCTTTGGCGGATATCTGAGAGGAGGAGAAACTATTAGAGGAATCTGATTCTGGTGAGCCAAGGGAACCCATGGAACTTCCCCTCTTCCTTTAGAACTAAATCTCGTATCAGCCAGCTTCTGTTCTAGGCTCCTACTTGGAGGATCTGACTTTATTATGTCAAACACATGTGCGGCTGCTGCAGTTATGTTTTCTTTACACGACTTCTTTCACTACCTCATCTGCCCATGAAAAGGCCGCAAATCCATATTTGCTTTCTCTTTCCATCTCTTTCTCTCTCTTCCTAGCCTCAACGGCTATTCAACCATTTGAATTTCAAAAGTTAGAAAGCGTAGTTTTATTATCCCTTGTCCGTGACAGAATTTATATGAAGTATAGTATTAAAATTGCCAGCTGTTCCTACTAAATTTAGGAGAGCATATCACCTGCCACTGGTGCATATGCAATCCTGCCATATATAAGAGGTTTATCCAATAAAAATAAGATGCATTAATAATTTAAAAAAAAAAAAGCCAAGCCAAGTAGACATTTTAAAACCATCTAAGCAATTGCAATTTGCAGCCCACACTAATTCCTTCCGATCTTTATTTAGATGTAAGATAAATATGTGACGTTTAAAAAGCAAATAAATGCTACGTGTCATACTTCTAGCTTAAAATTTGAGGGAATGGGAGAACCTTTTTTTTTTTTTTTTTGATGGGAAAACTGGAAGAAATATCATTCCACAATGAAATTGAGCCAGGAAGGAAAGGATTATTGCTCAAAAAAAAAAAAGGGAGGAAAGGATTACAGCAGATCATCTCTAAGAATATTCAAAATACAAGGGGGACAGATTCCTTTCCAAATTTTAGATTGGCCTGAAGATTTTGCTTCTTTTGCCAGCGAGTGAGCTGCTCTATTGCCGTCCCTTTTCAGGTGATGGAAGGAGCAAAGACTAAAAGTGCTTGACACCTCCCTGATGTTCTCAAGAATGTGTCCAAAAACGCTGCCAGCAGCCCCAGCAGTTAAGCGAGAATGATGGAAAGTGCATCGGACTCAAAAATGGCCTGGTCAATCTGCATTTCCAAGGCAAAAAGAACCCCCTATTGCAGTGCGTAGGCTTCTGTAATTTCAGCTGGGAAGCAAGAGGGGAGGACCATACTAAGAGCACCAATAGATGAACCCGAGGAGTCCCGAATGATGACTCCAATGCAGGAGTTGCCTCCCCTGTCGTCTGTTGCGCCGTCCACGTTGATCTTAAAAATCCTGGTGGAGGTGCAGTCCAGTGGACACGGGCTGGTGGGGGAGATGGGAGAGGGATGAGCCGAGAATCATTGTAATCAAGGCTCCTTTTGCAGATTCCCAAACCTGGATTGGCGGGATTGCTGAGTCATTGTGAATAGCCTGGTTTCTGTTTCCCCAGATTGACCACAGAACCATGAAAAATAAGTCCAACTCACTTAGCTTCCCTAAACCAATGAACTGGGATGCAAGGTCCACAATGTCCGCACTAGTGGTTGATAAGTTCACTGGGCAGTCAAGCCAATAGACCCAGGTATGCTTGGCATGGGTGCAATGGAGCAGAGCATGTTGGAGAGATTCCATTTCCTTGTTACATAGCGGACAAAAACTAGATGAGTTTAAGCCACGACATCGAAGATTAAGCTTAGTTGGAAGGCCATTTCTGCAAGCCCGCCATGCAAAGATTCAAACTTTTAGGTGCCAAATTCTTCTCCAGAAGGGCGATTGGTTGTGCTCAGCAGTGCTTTCGCCGGTTTCATTTTCTTCAACCACACACATAGCACTCTTCACGGTGAAAGAGCCCCTTTTGTTACCCATCCAAATGAGCTGATCTTCAGGGAGGCTATAGCTAATAGGAATCTTGAGAATGGATTCAGCTTTGAAAGGCAGAAAGATAGACCTTACCAAGTCAGATTTCCACCATTTTGTGTCCTCGTCTATGAGTGAGGAGACCATTGGGAAGTTGTCAAAATCTGTTTGAGGCAAGACCACCTTGTAGGTGGTTGGTGTTGGAGGCCACCTATCTTCCCAGATGTGAATCCTTTTGCCATTTCCCACCCTCCATCGAGTGCCTTCATTTAGAACCCGCAAGCTGTTATGGATACTCCTCCAAGCATAGCTAGGATTACTTCCAATCCTTGAATTGAGAATATCATCATAGGGAAAGTATTTAGCTTTATAGACCCAAGCAACCAAGGAGTTGGGATTTGTAAGGATCCGCCACCCTTGTTGCTAGTAAAGCAAGGTAGAAGGCTTGGAGATTCTGAAAGCCCATACCACCATATAATTTGGACTTACACATCTTCTTCCAACTAACCCAAGCAATTTTTGACTCTTGGTTTCTTTAACCCCATCAAAAGTTTCTCATCATTCTTTTCAAGTTGTCGCACAGGGTTTTTGGAAGTTGGAAGCAACTCATGGTGTACGTGGGCACCGCTTGTGCCATGGCTTTGATGGGAATTTCCCGACTAACTATGGAAAGAAGTTTCTCCTTCCACCCCGCTAGTTTCTTGCCCACTCTTTCTTTGATTTCAGCAAAGACTTGTGTTTTTGATTTCCCAATCAAAGAGGGGAGACCAAGGTACTTCTTGTGCCAACAGTCTTACATCGGGCCAAGTATGTTAAGGATCTCATCCTTAGCGGCAGAGGGGGTGTTAGGGCTGAAGAAGACCGAGGACTTATCAGGATTAATTTTTTTGGCTTGATGCAGATTCATAGACGCCGATAATATTCATAAGCTCATTGCACTCTTGGGCGTTAGCCTTGCAAAATAGAAGGCTGTCGTTGGCAAAGAAAAGATGCGCGATAGAAGGGCAACCCCTACAGATGGAGACCCCATTAAGAGCTTGATTTCACGCGGCTTGGTGGATAAGCACTGAGAGACCCTTAGCACAAAGGAGGAAAAGGCCCGAAGAGAAGGGGTCACCTTGGTGAAGGCCTCTAGAAGGAGTGATGTAGCCATAGGCTTCCCTGTTGATGATGACAGAATATGTGACTATTGAGATACATTGCATAATGAGAGAGACCCATTTGCTGTGGAAGCCCATTTAACATTTAGCATCTAAAAAACCTAAATTTATGACATTTAACACATTACTTTACAATACAACCTACATCAAAACTTCTATTTTTTTACCACTTCATTTAAATATTCTTTATTTATTAGTATTTTTTGGGCCCGCTTTGTAGAGGAGTTTGAGTAATGTTGTTTGGGTGTTTTTGATACACGTGTGGATGAAAAAGTGTATTGAAATGTGTGTAAGGTTATTTAGGAGTGTTTGGTAGAGGAGTTTGAGTAATGTTGTTTGAGTGTTTTTGATATATGTGTGGACGAAAAAGTGTGTAAAAATGTATGTAAATGTATTTAAATTGCTCAAAATGTTGCTTGAAATGGGCTACCAAACGGGTCCTTAAAATGTGAAAATGTGAGTTTGAGCTTGCTTACCAAACAGACCCTTTATTCTTCCTCTTTGTCCCTCTGTTTCTCTCTCTTTCTCAACCCAACAGATCTAGAACCTTCTCCCTTTCTCTAATCTTCAGCTCTCAAACCCGTGCTCCATGGCTGACCACCAAGCTCCACCTCTGAATATCAACGCCACCAATCCACGTTGGTTCGATCCTAAGTCTCACCCTTTCCATCTTCTTGTCCTAAAACCCTTCTTATCCCTTCGAGCCCTCCCTCTTAAACTGAGCTCTCCTTCTAAACCTCCATGGCCGGAGCTTTTCAAGCTCATAACCTCCAACCACGCACAACTGCTGAAACCCAGCCAAAATCAAATCCAAACAACCACCACGACAGTCGAATCCCATCCAAAATCAAATCATAACCACCACGACAGCCGAAACCTAGCCAAAATCAATTCACAACAAAGACCCACGAGCCCACCAAATCACAAAATCAAATCACACCCATCGAAATTAAAGCACAAAACCCACAAAACTTAGAGATAAAATCATAGATGAATATTATGAAGTAGAGAGGAAGAAAGAAAAAGTTGAAAACAAAGTACCGTAATGCGATTCCACCAGAAACACACTCACACACACAATGACAAACCACCAATTGGTGAGAGTGCAAAGAAAATCAGAGACCCACGAATCACAAACCACCAATTGAACCATGAATCACGACCCATATAACAGAGACCCACCAAACCTATGGTGAGAGATGTGACATTGGGGAAGAGAGATAAAGACCACCCATGGCCATAGCGCAAAATCTGGAGAGTGAGAGAGTAGAGAAAATCAGAGAGAGGGTGAAGTTCAGTTGGAGAAGAGAGAAAGAGCATGGGAAGAGGGCCAAAATTGGGAATTATCACTGGTTTTCAAACAATATAATTAGTAGGTACTGTTTTCAAACTATATTTTTACTAGCATCTCGAGTTTAAGAGACTCAATTTAGGGACTATAAATCGAGTCTCAAAAACTCAATTTTCATGGTCTGATCATGTCTGATGTGGCATTTTTCCACGTAACGACCACCTGGAAATCAAGTCTCTAAGACTTGATTTATACTTGCCCATTAAAAAATTAGTTAAATACTAATACAAAGTACAAGTTAATGGATGAGAACCAAGCACAGCCAAGCATTTGGTACAAACTAGTATTTGACGCTTTACACTTTGAGTCTTTGATAGCCAACCATTTGCTGTCTAGTAGGAGACTGTGATGGAAAAAAATAAAAGCTCATATTCATCATCTCATTTGCAAAGAAATAGCATACTTCAGAAGACCCAAAATGCAGAAACAACAAAATCGCAAAAAGATAGAAAAAAAGAAAGAAAGAGAGAGAGAGAAGAAGAAGAAGAAATGGAGATGCAAGCTCAAGATCTGACTGCATCTCACCGTGGTTAAGAAGCTTCAACAATAGCGGTAAGTATCCAAAATCACAAACGCGTAATCCTCTCACAATCACCGACGGAAAACCTAGATACATCTGCCAGAAACCATCAACACCCGTTAGAAACTACCGCAACTCTAATAAAAAACCCACCAAAACCCATTGCGAGATCCACGAGCTGAGCCACCCATGAACCATAAAGTCGACCCACAAAAAAAAAAAAAAAAAAAATAGAGAAGAAAGGGAGAAGATGGAGTGACATAAATGGGAGATAGAAATGGTGAAGATTGAAGTCACTGAACAGAAAAAGAAAAAGAAAGAGGAGTGACAGAGATATGATGAAAGAAAGAGAAATATTATTTTAATGAAAAGGAAAGAGGATGATATAAAATGTTGTGCAGGGATTGTTGTGTACATGACTTAATTATTATTTTTTGGCTTGTAAATCGAGTCTCTAAGACTCGATTTTCAAGTGGACGCCACGTGGAAAAAATGCCACATCATACGTAATTAGAACATTGAAATCGAGTCTCAAAGACTCGATTTATAAGCCCTAAATCGAGTCTCTTAGACTCGAGATGCTAGTAAAAAATATAGTTTGAAAACAGTGCCTACTAATTATATTGTTTGAAAACCGGTGTTAATTCCCAATTTTGGCCTGGGAAGAGAGACGTTGGGGAAAGGAAAAAAAATTTTAATTAATGATCCAATAAACAAATAATTTTTTTTTTTTTTTACACCATGCTACGGTGAGCTGTTACATTATAGGATATAACATGTTTAATGTAGAGTTTTGTGTGGACTCAGTTTGTGATCACTAGCCCAATGAGCCCAAGACAATAAATTTGTAGAGAGTGGATTAGAAATCTAGGCTTTAGTGAATTCGGGCTACAATTATCACAAGTTTCAAAGATAGTTTGAATGAAAATGCAGAAACAAATGGGAAAAGATTCTTAATCCGAGAAGCTTTATTTTTATGTCAATTGATCTTTCTTACATGCAATTATTGATAAAGGATTCCTAGGATTTTTCCTATCCCCTTTTCATAAAGGATTTTTTACATTATATAGCTCTCTTTGGATTATCTTAACTCTACACTTATTGTTCATCTGAGATTTCACTTGAGTATCTGTCCTATCAGACACCTTTTCTGGTTCTCTGTAAGTTGCAATAACCAAAGTTTCACTGTTCATATGTCTTCTCCATATAAATGCGGCCAAGAAAGTAGTTATAGTGCATTTAGTGAGGTGGCAGCAGCTTTTCCTTAGATATTTTGGGCTTTCCCCCATTTCTTTCAAATCCATAGGACACGTCCTCCTCTCTTGAGCTTCTTGGAAGGTTCCTCTAGCTATTAGGATACAAATTTGAGGTATGCTAGCCATGTCCGAGAGGATTTTCCTCCTTGGACATTCCTCCACGTGCTTCTTACCTACGGGGCCTTGTGCTGGGCCTTTACTATTTACTGGCAATCTCCTCGAACATTTAATTGTCCTCGAATAGGCGCATGGCCCAACATATTATTTCGGGCCCTTACCCCCACAATAGCCCCTCAAAACTCCTATTTCTCCTGACCATCCGAGGAGAGAAAGCTGGTTTTAACCTTTTTAAAGGATAAATTCAAACGACTTTTTGATTTACATGTGTGAGAACGTGGTTTTACACGCCCCATAAATGTTACTGACGTTTCACAGTTTACGAGGCGTTACTAAGTACTCTAAGCGGCTTTATGTCCCTCGTATCCAACGGTGAATTTCCAATTTGATAGCTGATAATTCACATAGTATTTTGAGCAAGAGTATTCCCACTCATCTTTTCCCACTATATAAGGCCCTAAGGGGAACCATTTTCCCTTTTTTCCTCAGAAAACTTTCAAAAGCTTCAAAGAATCCCAACGCACCATCTCACAAACCACTCTAACTTCCAAGTTTTCATAGATACTTCCAGTAAGAGCTTTACTAAAGTTCTCTAAAACTCCCAAAGACTACCATATATATTCTCATAAGTCTTTATCTTCTTATACTTTCCTTTTTCTTCTTGGCATTTCTTCTCAGTCTTTCTGTTTGTTCAGATGGGTAGGTTCAAGCACCTAGTAGACTCATTGGCTGGTATGGAGGGTTTTAGGGAAAAATACCATATCCCACCAGGGGTAGTTTTAGAATATTGTTCTCCAGATTGAGTACATACTGACAGGGAAGTGGGTCAAGTTGTCATTCCTATGATTGCTTTTATAGAAGGAGGAATGACGCTTCCCATGGGTAGAATAACCAGGGACTACCTGCTTAACCATAGGTTAACCCCTCACGAATGCACCCCTAACCTATTTAGAGTTTTGGGTAGCGTAGATGTTTTGAATGAGCAGTTGGGTTTAGGGCTCACATGGCATGATGTAGTCCACATGTACCACCAACTCTCTGGTGCAAGGTACTATCTTAAGTCCAGGTCCGAGGTCGTAAGGCTGATATCCTGTCTACCTAAATCCAATAAGGGTATGAAATATGACTACCTGATTGCTTTAGGGGAGTGGACCGACGGTCTTTATTGCCCAACTCGAGCAGGAGATTCAAGTGGGGTACCATTAGGTCTAGTTTCTTTGGAAAGGGACTTAGCATTTCAGCGTTAACATATATATATATATATATATATATTTCACTTCATTCTTTCTCAGCGATGATTTTTGTCAATCTGACCTTAATATTCTTCTTGGACACTTTTGCAGATAGGGATCACATTTCTCCTAAGCTCAGTCATATAAACGTTCAAGCTCTCAACTACCTCTTAAGGTCAGAAATATTTGTGAGCAAGGATGGGCAGTTGCGAGTAGCTCCTTTAATCTTGGACTATGAACCTCTGTCCTATACTTTCCATGACGTAGGCCAAGCCATAAGAGCTGGGAGTTCAAGATTGGCCTGGATTGACGTTTCAAAGCTAGGATTTTTGGCTCGGAGGGATCTTCCTCTAGTTCTGCAGCCAGTTTTACATGATCCTTTTCCAGTTGCACTCCCACTTCCACAAGCTCCTTCGAACGTTACAACAGTACCTACAGAGGGGGTGGCCTCATCTCATCTATCGCTAGAGGAGAAGATAGACAAGTTTCACTTTGAGGAAGAGCAAGGTCTGAGAGCTCCTGTAATCTGCATTTCGGACGCCGAGGGTAAATTAGACAGAAGCTCCGGTGTTCATAACCTATACTTGATACTTGCACGCCTGGACGATTCGGACGAAGAGGAAGATAGTGTGGCGTTAAACAAGGGCAACAAAAGTTTAAGAGATCTTTTGGCCACCAGGGGTAAAGATTCCACATCAAAAACAACCCCTACATCCTAAGTTGCTCCTCCTTCTCCACCACAAATCCCTCTCGACCTCGGCCTAAAGGCTAACTCTGATCTGAAAAAGAAAAGGCTAGTCAATACGCTTGAGGAAGACGAAGTGGGTCCTCAAAAAGGGACGAGGCAACAAAAAATGGCCCCTGAGGCTAGGAGTAGGAGATCCCAATCCGTGGAAAGCTGAGAAAAGCAACATAGGGCTAATATGCGTATGACATAACACATATAGAGCCCTCAGCTATAAGTGGATGGGGCTTTTATTCCTTGGGGTGCCCCAGTCCGTGAATTTCAGAAGGGGTGAGCAGGTTATATAGCTGAAGCCATAGAGTAGCCTCTACTCCTCCCAAAGGACATGGATGGCTATAGGCGTTTCAAACAAAACGACCTCTTCCTGTCCCTAAAAAAGGACCTTGCCATGGTAAATTACTCATCCACTTATGAATTTACATTCCGAATCGTACTTTTGTTTTTAATTTATTCTATCTTTGTGATTTTTAGGCAGATTACTCAATAAGTTTTTGTGGCCAAGGAGTGGTACCATGAAGCTAATAATCGTGCCGACGCTGAGGCCTT
Organism: Quercus agrifolia; assembly: GCA_029955455.1. Taxonomy (NCBI): domain Eukaryota; kingdom Viridiplantae; phylum Streptophyta; class Magnoliopsida; order Fagales; family Fagaceae; genus Quercus; species Quercus agrifolia. The sequence goes on along the minus strand of JARQAD010000002.1, from coordinate 40,754,456 downwards.
CACTCGCGCTAATGTTGAGAAATCATTGGGTGTTGTTAAACAGGAGCAACTGGAATTGTCCGAGAAGCTAAAATTGGCAGACTAGGCACATTCTAGTGTTAAGGCTGGTTTGAAGACGGTAGAGAGGTAGGCTGAGGAGCAGCGCAAAAAATTGCATTCAACTAAGATAGACTTGGCCACACAGAAGCAGATGGTCATAGATCTATAGGCTGAATTGTAGAAGGCAAAGGAAAAAGTCCAGTTGGCCAAAGAGGCAACCGAAGCTAAGAAGAAAGTTTCTTATCAGCTCGGTATGGAGGAGACTAAAATAAGGCTGGCTGAGGAGCTATTAGAGGTATGTCGTGACTACTGCGACATGACATGGGACAAAGCCCTGACCGCTGCAGGAGTCCCTGCTGACTCTGCTTTGAGGCTGCTAAGGAGTATTTATTATCATCCTCAAATCTGGGAGATCCCCTCCGCCTCCTCTCCTCCTACCCTTGTCTCCGAGCCTTTTGGGTAACCTTTGGTTGCTCCAGATGCCTTCCCTCCCCCTAAAATTCCAATGGAATCTAGCCAGGTTGGTGATCAAGGCCAAGGGGCCGAGGGAGAAAAGGACAAGGAAAAAGGGAAGAAGCCATCAGCCAAGGCCAAAGATGCTGCAAAAATGAAAGAAGTAGAGGCCGAAAATCAGGAGATTGATCCCAAGGCCAAGGAGGGTCCTCGCTCTCAGTAAGGATGCTCCTCACTCTCAGTCGAGCCAAAAGGAGGACCCTCCTGCTAAAGTGTAGCCACTAGGATTTTGTCTTCTTTGTTTTTGTAGCAGTTTCAAAGAGGATTGTTTTGTTGTTTCTCCCTTTTTCTTTTTCTTTTTTAACATTTCGTCAATGTGTTCAATGTACATCTTGTCTTATCGTTTAATGAGAATACGCTTATGTTCATCCTCTGTTCTTTTAGCTCTTGTAGTCTTGATATTGTTGTGACCTCAATCAAATCTAAAAATCATCTATCACTTATAATCGGATAAAGTGTCAAAGGTAAAAGTACTAAATAAGTATGTATGTTGCGAACTGAATCTTAGATAATGAAAATTGATATTAATGGACTTATATCACGTGGGGGAAAGTAATGGAGATAGATAATTTGTACATTACTTGCAAGTATAAGTTTAAACTTAAGTGATAAAGGCAGACTATTTATGTAAAATAATCTGCAAGCGCACAAAATCGTAACAAGTAGTAAAGTGTTTTTAGAAAACGAATGTCGAACCTACAAGGATTAACTATGTTATTGAATACCAAAATTCACTAAATTAATTACTATTTGGAAAATCGAAAATAAAAGGGACGTTACTATCTAAATTAAATCAAACTGTTTAATAAAAATAAATCTAGCAAAGCATAAAAATCTAAAAGTGTAAAGAAAAAAATAGGATAAGAACAGATTTAGAGCAGTTGATTTCACCTAACAAATCCCACACAATTTATTATTCCTAATTATTAAATTCTAATAATCTCCCATTGATGATTAAAAATTCCTTAAGTATTCAATATCTTCTCTCAAATAATATAAAAAATGTCTTCAACTAACAATTTCATATCTCTATGCGAATTTAATTAATTGGAGACTCATTATGTACTTTGAATTTTCTGAAAAATCACACTAATCGCGGTAAAGCATCTCTACTTTCGCTCAACTAATGATGTTTAATTCTAGAACTAAAATAACAAATCACCTCTCGGTCTCATTGTAATTCAATTGATCAAACAATAATTCGTAAAAAAAAAAAAAAAAAAAGTAAGCATTAAGAATAAGAATCAAACACTCAATCATGGAAATATTAAAAATAAAATAACTCAGAATATAAATTGTGTGTTCATTGCTAGACTACATCAATGCTCTAGAAAATAAAATTTAGTTCATAATAAAATTGAAAAGAAAACAAATAAAACTTATGTCTTTCATCTGAATTGGTTGATCAACATGAAGCTCTTGCCTTTGTCCTCAAATCCTCCTCTTCAGAAAGACTCCCAAAACAAGTTCTTCTATGCGGCGCCCCCTTTTCCTCTCAGGTTTCTCCTCTCTCTTTTTTCCCTAAAGGGCCTTTAAATAGGTCAAGGAATCCTATTCCCGTTTGGAGAAAATCCCAGATTTTTAGGCTTCAGTTAACTGACGATTTTGGCCCATTTAACGTCATAATTCGGACTTTTGGTAAACCAAAAAATTGTAGCCCTTTAACTTAAATTTCCAGCCCAACTTGAATCATCTCGATTGGATATCTGAGCCAAAAGTTATATTAAAAATACTAACTGATGTGCAGGTTGGAATCCTAATCCGAATTGGACTTGGATTTGGTGCAAATTTCTTTTGATTCCTTGCTCCAATTGAACTTGAATTTAATTGGGTTGGTCTTCTCTTGAATTCATGCCTGGCTAGATGTAAGTGGACTTGATTCAATTGGCCTAGCCCCACTTTGCATGTAAAGCCCTTGTAGATTAATCTGAAATCTTCTCATTCCTTCAAAGCACAAATGAATAGATAAATATAAATAAAAATCAAATCAAATCAAAAGAAATAAAGGAAAACTAACAATTTTAATAAATAAGAGGATAATAAAAATCATGTAAAAATTACAACTGTCACAGACAACCACGCATTACATGTAAATATTTCATGTATACAAGTTTAAATACAAGCATATGCCTTTAACTATTAGTTTCCATCCTGATATTTGGCCTGTAAGATATGACATGTTTTAAGATCTATCTAATACTTGCAAAGTTGCTATGACTTATTAATTTCCCCTAAGCCAGTGGTCCGAGGAGCCATGCAGGACTTAGGTTCTATTTAACAATTAAAGAGTTACCATAAGTTATTGATTTCCCCCAAGCCAGTGGTCCAAAGACCATGTAGGACTTAGGTTCTATTTAATACTTGGAAAGTTGTTACAACTTATTAATTTCCCCTAAGCTAGAGGTCTAAGGAGCCATGCAGGACTTAGGTTCTGTTTAACACTCGAAAAGTTGTCATAAGTTATTAATTTCCCCTAAGCTAGTGGTCCAAGGAGCCATGCAAGACTTAGGTTCTTTTTAACACTCGAAAAGTTGTCATAAGTTATTAATTTCCCCTAAGCTAGTGGTCCAAGGAGCCATGCAGGACTTAGGTTCTGTTTAACACTTGAAAAGTTGTCATAAGTTATTAATTTCCCCTAAGCTAGTGGTCCGAGGAGCCATGCAGGACTTGGGTTCTGTTTAATACTTGGAAAGTCCGAGTAACATGAAATACAATGTTTTTACACAGTAGGAGAATTCACTTGATAAAGGAAAATTTTTATTAATAATAATACCTTTTCAAGTTGTTTACATTCGAGGGGCATGGTATTACACGTTCATCTAAATCCTCAAGGAAATAGGCTCCTATACCAACCACAGATGTGATGCAATACGGTCCTTCCCAATTGGGTTCTAACTTCCCCCATGCTGGATTCTTTGCAATGCCCAGGACCTTCCTTAATACCAAGTCACCAAGCTCTAGTGGCCTAAGCTTTACTTTGGCGTCATAGCCTTGCTTGAGTTTGTGTTGATAGAATGCTAGTTGGACCATTGCATTTTCTCTTCTTTCTTCGATAAGATCTAGGTCCTTTTCTATCAAGTTATCATTACTATTCAGACTGAATGAGCTAGTCTTTAATGTTAGGAAGCCTGTCTCTAAGGGGATGACAACTTTGGCTCCATAACTCATTAAAAAGGGTGATTCCCCTATTTATCTACGAGGCGTGGTTCTATACGTCCACAAGACGTGTGGCTGTTCTTCCACCCATTTTCCTTTCGCATCATCTAGCCTTTTCTTGATTCCATTAACTATGACCTTATTAATAGCATCGACTTATCCGTTTCCTTGAGGATAGGCTGGGGTAGAATATCTATTCGTAATTCCCAATTTACTACAATATAGTCAAAAGGATTTGCTGTCAAATTGAAGGCCATTGTCTGAGATGAGGGAATGAGGGACCCCGAATTGGGTGAAAACATTTTTCCAGAAAAATTTCTTAGCGTCCACGTCTTTAATGTTCGCCAAAGGTTCAGCTTCAACCCACTTAGTGAACTAGTCTATACCGACCAGCAAATATCTCTTGTTACCTGGTGCTTTGGGAAAGGGACCAACAATATCCAAACCCCACTGTGCAAACGGCCAAGGACTAGATAGGGGATTAAGGACTCCCCCCGATTGGTGTATATTTGGTGTGAATCTTTGGCATTGATCACACTTCTTTACATACTCTTGTGCTTCTTTCTGCATATTCGGCCACCAATAGCCTTGCGTGATAGCTTTATGAGATAAAGATCTTCCTCTTATGTGACTTCCGCAAATTCCCTCATATAATTCTTCAAGAAGCAGCTCTGATGTTTCAGGATGAATGCATAGTAGGTATGGCCCAAAGAAGGAGCGCATGTACAGTTTTTGATCCTCGGACAGCCAAAATCATGGCGCCTTTCGCCGTATTTTCTCAGCTTCAAGTTTTTCCGATGGCAAAGTATCTTCTTTGAAGAATGATATTATGGGATCCATCCAACTAGATCCCACCCTGATTTGTTGAACATGGGTTGCCACTCCCTTTATTTCTGTGGGTCTGTATAAATCCTCGACAAGGATGACCCGAGGTAGGCTTTGAGTTGAGGAGGATGCCAATCTACCTAGGGAATCAGCATATGTGTTTCCACTCCTAGGAATGTGTTGTAGGCTGAATGACTCAAATTTTGACTGTAAGAACCAGACTTGATTTAAGTATCCTTGCATCCTCTCATCCTTGGCTTCTAGCTCCTCGCCTACTTGACCAATAACCAGTCTTGAATTCAAAAACACCTTGATGGCCTTTCCCCCCATTCTTTGAACCATGGATACTCCCTCCAATAAAGCCTTTATTCAGCCTCATTATTTGTGGCCGAGAACTCCAGTCATAGTGACTTCTTAATGGTGAGCTTCTCAAGCGAGATTAAAACTAGCCCCACTCCCAAGCCCCTTTGATTTGCCACTCCATCAACATATACTTTCCAGACAGGAGGTTCTTGCAAGGAGATCATGCCAACCGATTTTCCACCCATGTTCTGTGTTGTTGACATTTCCTTTAATGCAAGTTCAATGAACTTGACCACAAGGTCTGCTAGTATCTGACCTTTAACAAAGGTGCGAGGCATGTATTTGATGTCAAAATCCCCTAAAATGGTGCCCCACTTTTCAATTCTCCCCGTATAATCAGCGCTTCGAAGTACGGTCGTGAGTGGAAGTTGAGTTAGGACGACGACTGTATGTGCTTGGAAGTAGTGGAGAAGCTTTCTTGTACCATGTACCATCGCTAAAATGGCCTTCTCCAATGGCAGATAGCGAATTTCAGCCTCATGCAATGATTTGCTCACATAATAGACTGGCCGTTGTATCCCATTCTCAATTCATATCAATACTAAACTTAAAACGTGGGGGGCAACTGCTATATAAGAGAACAACATCTCGTTCGTTAGAGGACTGGACATGATAGGTGGTCGAGACATGTATTCTTTAAGTTGCTGAAATGCCAGAGCACATTCTTCAGTCCATTCAAATCCTTTCCATTTATTCATCAATAAGAAAAAAGGCTTGCATCTGTCTGCAGATCGGGAAATAAATCGATTTAAAGCAGCTGTCATTCTGGTGAGTATCCGGATTTCCTTTGGATTCCAAGGTGGCTGTAAATTGTTTATTGCCTTAACCTGATCGGGGTTAACTTCAATTCTTCGGTGAGTCACTATGTAGCCCAGGAACTTTCCTGACCCTACCCTAAAGGAACATTTACAGGCATTAAGGTGCAACTTATGTTTTCTCAGTGTTCCAAAGATGTTTTCTAGATCATCCACATGATCAGATACTTCATTGCTCTTTACTACCATATCATCTATATAGACTTCAATATTCTTTCCCAACTGAGGTTCAAACATCTTAGTCATCATCCTTTGATAGGTGGACCCTGCATTCTTCAGGCCGAAGGGCATCACCTTGTAATGGTAATTTTCAGTGGGAGTAACAAAAGCTGTTTTTTCCTGATCCTCTGGTGCTAGCAGTATTTGATGGTATCCTTGAAAGGCATCTAAGAAGCTCATCCAAGGATGGCCTACGGTTGCGTCAACTAGCTGGTCTATGTGAGGCATGGGGAAGGGATCTTTCGGACAAGCATTGTTTAAATCTGTGAAGTCCACGCAAACTCGTCACTTTCCGCTCTTTTTCTTTACTACCACAGTATTGGTCAACCATTCAGGGTAGAAAACTTCTTTGATAGCCCCCGCTTGTTTAAGCCTTGTCACTTCGTCTTTGATAGCATCAGAATGTTTTTTAGATGAGCGTCGAGGAGGTTGCTTTTTGGGGGTAACAGATGGGTTGACATTCAAATAGTGACAAATGAAGCTCGAATCCACCTCGGGGGCTTCGTATGCATTGCACGCGAATACGTCCATATTTTTTCTTAGGAATTCGATTAGCTTTTATCTTTCTTGTGGAGGCAATTGGGATCCGACTTGAAAAAACATCTCCTGATCATCACCAATAGTAACTTTTTCTAGATTTTCGCATTCAGCCTTCTCAGTTGACTCATTGTTGGTCAACGTCGGATTTTTTTATAGCTATAAATTCCTTTAAGAAGAAACCGAGGGCTCCATGTTTGGTTTGTGTAATTTGGCTGCCACATTGCACTTCCTAGCCATAGATTGGCTCCCCACGATCTCTTTAACTTGGCCGTGGGATGGGTACTTCACCTTCTAGTGGAGTGTGGAAGAAACGGCTCCTAAGGCATGGAGCCAAGGCCTGGCCACAATAGCTGTGTAGGGTGAATAGGAATCTACCACAATAAAATCCACCTCCATTATCTCTAAGTCAGTCTATATGGGTAATCTGATCTGGCCTTTGGGAATGACCGTTTTTCCTTCGAAGCTCACTAAGGGGGAATCGTAGGCCGTTAGGTCCTTGGATCTCAAATTCAGACCCTTATACAAGTCGGGATACATAATCTCGACAGCATTGCCTTGGCTTACCAGTACTCTCTTCACATCATAGCCCCCTATCTTGAGAATGACTACCAGGGCGTCGTCATGAGGTTGGATGGTTCTAACCTTATCCTCGTCCAAGAATCCCAAGATCGGTTGAATGTCTATCTTGGCCCTTTTCAGCCCCACACTAAAGTCCTCGGTAGGTAGTCGAGCCACAGATATTACTCTAGACAGAGAGGATCCAGTCCTTCCTAGAGCAATAAAGATGACATTAATCATCCCTAAATGAGGTCTGGAAGGAGTATCCCACCGGTGGGTCTAAATCAGTTTGCTTCGTCCGACCGCTAGAATGGTGCAAAAGTTCCTTTAACTTCCCCTCCTGGACCAGTTGTTCTAAATGATCCCACAAATTCCTACATTCTTCCGTAGTATGTCCTTGGTCTTGATAATATTGACAATAGAGGCTCAGGTTTCGCCTCGCAGGGTTTCCGACCATCTTGTTCAGCCATTTAAAGAATGGTTCATTTTTTATCTTCTCAAGAACTCGATGCACCGGTTCTCGAAATACAGCGTTAACCACGTGGGCGTTGGTAGATCTTGTTGGTTCGACATAGTTTTTCCGAGGTCGAACGGTATTGAATCGGTCCGACCTGAAATCCCTCATCTCCTGAGGGAAAACCTTCACTTTACCTTTTCCTTGTTACTGATCTTCCTCAACCCTCTTGTATTTATCAATCCGATCCATAAGTTGGCCCACACTGGTAACAAGTTTGCTAATCAAGGATTTCCTTAGTCCATGTTTTTTAGGGAGGCCGACCTTGAAAGTGCTGATGGTTATGTCTTCAAAATCACCATCTATTTCGTTGTACATCTCCCAATAGCTATTCGAGTATGCCTTCAGGATTTCACCCTCTCGCATGGATACAGATAATAGCGAATTCAAGGGTCTAGGTACCCTACTACACGTGACAAAATGAGAATCGAAAGCTTGAGTGAGCTCCCAGAAGGAATTTATGGAATTAGCCCTCAATCCATTAAACCACTTCATCACCACAGGTCCTAGGCTGGAAGGAAATATTTTACACAACAAGGCCTCGTCCTTTGAATGGACAGCCATCCTCTAGTTGAACTGGCTCACATGTTCTATAGGGTCTAACCGACCATTGTAAAGGAGGAACGTAGGTTGATGGAAACGCCGTGGAAGTTTTGCCCCCTCTACCCTGCGCGTAAAAGGGGATTTAGAGACCTGACTGAGCGCTTTGCTCATGACGTCGTTTCCTACGCCTCTGCGGGGTGGGCTGTTTTATTTTCGTCGGTGGTGAGGCTCTTCGTCGTAGAAGAAAGATTCATTCGGCGAAGTTCTTGACCTTCATCTGTAACTAGCATCATCTTCATCATTAGAGAAGCCGTCAAAACTAGAAAGGGATTGCTTTCGTTGCGCATGACATAGTTTCTTCTTTAAATCATCAATTTCCTTTTGCATGGCTTTATTATCATCTCGCCTCTGGGATACATGACTTCCCCCTCAAGAATGGCTTTTACTTGTATGAGTAGTATGCACACTACCCTTTCGAAATTCTGCCCGATCTCATTCACGTTCAAGATTGAGAAAGTCATCTTGTCATTGAGAGTTGGCAGGCTCTACTTGGTGCAAATTCGCCTGGGTTGACCTGATCCTTCCATATTTTACTGTCATGCTTACTAATACACTCACTAATGCATAAGTCTTTCCTATAGACGACGCCAATTATGTGGACTCATTTTGTGATCACTGGCCTAATGAGTCAAAGACAATAAATTTGTAGAGAGTGGGTTGGAAAATTGGGCTTTAGTGAATTCGGGCTACAATTATCACAAGTTTCAAAGATAATGAAAATGTAGAAATAAATGGGAAAAGATTCTCAATCCGAGAAGCTTTATTTTTATGTCAATTGATCTTTCTTACATGCAATTATTGATAAGCTTGTTATCCTTTTTCCTAGGATTTTTCCCTTCCCCTTTTCATAAAGGATTCTTTACATTATATAGCTCTCTTTGGATCATCTTAACCCTACACTTGTCGTTCATCTGAGATTTCACTTGAGTATCTGTCCCATCAGACACCTCTTCTGGTTCTTTGTGAGTTGTAATAACCAAAGTTTCATTGTTCAGATGTCTTCTCCACATAAATGCGGTCAGGAAAGTGGTTACAGTGCATTTAATGTGGTGGTAGTAGCTTTTCCTTAGATCTTTTGGGCTTCCCTCCCTTTCTTTCAAATCCATAGGACACGTCCTCCTTTCTTGAGCTTCTTGGAAGGTTCCTTTAGCTGTTTGGGTTCAAATTTGAGGTATGCTAGCCATGTCCGAGAGGATTTTCCTCCTTGGACATTCCTCCACGTGCTTCTTACCTACGGGGCCCTATGCTTGGCCTTTACTATTTACTAGCAATCTCGTCGGACGTTTTATTGTCCTCGGATAGGCCCATGGCCTAACATATTATTTCGGGCCCTTACCCCCACAATTTTTTTTTGGAATGAGATGCTAAAAAATAGCATTTATAGCATATAGCATGTTTGATGAGAATGCTCTTAAATGGAGTAATGTTTTCCCCTGAAAATAGAGTCCCATGTTCAAAATGCCAACAGAAATGCTTCCTAATCTTCATCACCATTTAAAAATGAAATGAAATGAGTAAATTATAAACAAGTGGAGTAATGGAATAAAATGAAATGAAATAATTTGATTGGATATTTTAGAATAAAGGAATTGAAGGCAAGTGACATTTTTCTTTTGGAGTAACGTAGATGGAAATTAATGAAATCATTTTATAATAATATTATTATTAGACTCAATTTTTTAAAGTCTAAATATATAGGGGTATATTGAGAGTTTTAGTGAAACAAATTTTAAACTCAATTCGTTTCATTCCAATTCCTCCCAATTTTGAAGAAAATGAAAATTTGATATTTGGACGAAATAGAGAGGAATGAATGTTTTCTCTTACTCGTTCCATTCTCTCTCACTTATTAAGCTTTTGCTGAGGTACAAATTTTTAGGCCTTAATTTCATTAGTTCACTCACAAAAATACCCACACAAGCCCATAAACTATTTTAAGCCCACATAAATATTTCCCATATATATTACCCAAATATTCTTCATGTTATTGGGCTCCCATAAATATTCCCTAAATAAGCCCTTTAAATTGCCTTAGACTCTCTCACAAATATTACCCATTATATTCCACATATTATCCAACTTAGGTTTTCACAAAAAATACTCACCATATTGCTACTAGAATTGGGCCACAAAATTATGCTATCTCCACACAAAAAAAGCCTAACAAAAACCCCCTTTAAAACCCATTACGATATGGCACCTCTAGAGACTGTTACGATACGGCACCTCTAAAGCCCGTTACAATACAACACCTCGAAACCTGTTACGATACGGCACCTCTAAAAGCCTGTTACGATACGACACCTCTAAAAGCTCGTTACGATACGGCACCTCTATAAGCTCATTACGATACGACACCTTTGCTATATGGCACTTCTTGAAAGCCTGTTGCTACACGGCAATAAATTTACAAAATCTTACAAAGCCCAAATACTAATTTGGCACCTATTTTACAAAGCCCAAATATTATTTTAGCACTATTTTATGAAACCCAAATATTGTTATTTCGGCATTATTTTACAAAGCCTAAAACCTAATTTGGCACCTACTTTACGAAGCCCAAATATTAATTTGGCACTTATTTTACAAAGCCCAAATACTAATTTGGCACTTATTTTACAAAGCCCAAATACTATTTTGGAACTACTTTACAAAGCCCAAATCTATTTTGGCAACTATTTATAAAAGCCAAAAATACTATTTTGGCAAAAACAATTATTTTATGCTCAAAGCCCAAAACTATTTCTTGGCAAAATATATACTAATATCCCCAACTCATGGGAAATATAAATTACTCACATCTCAAGAATATTTCTCTCAACAAAATTTATGGGAACTATGCTTATTTTTCCATAATCAACTAACTACAAAAGCCTATGTATATCACCCATGGCAAAACTCTTCATTTTGTAGGGATAACCAAGCCTAAAGGAGATCAACTACAAAGCCTAGCTGAACTAGCCAAGCCCACACATAAATCTCGCAACTAGAGATCATGTGAGCTGACCAACCAAATTTCAGCACAACTAAACAACTGAAGCCCATTCTCATTAAGTCCCAACTTGTCCAATCAAATCAGAAAAGGACACGTGTCCATCAAGGGTTAAACTCTTCCTTCACAAGCTAAAATTCCATAATTTCTCATGTGACATAAAACTGAAAGAGATGTGACCGAAAGTTGGGAAGCTTCAGCCAGCTATCCCTTCTTTCTTCTCCAACCCATCCGATCAAGAACCAAGAGTAGCCACGACCAGGCCATTAAAGCTCTTGAAACAACATGAAATCAATTCATTTTTATACTAAAAACGTGTATTCTCTAGTTCATGGACCAAGCACATAAAGCTCAAATGGGGAAACTGAGGGAAATGTGGTTTGAAGGGCATTAAGGGGATCCCAACGAAGTTCCCTGCAAGGGCTCCAAAATTGACACCTAGTTTAAGATGATACAATCTGCTTTAGAGAGCTCTAATTCTAGTAGCAGCATAACCAAGATCATTAGCATAATGCATGTTCTAATCCCATCAGCCAAAGCCAGTCAACATTCAATGCTAAGTCAGAATCTTAATTGTTATTACCCAAAACAACAAGAACCATCTAAAGGTTGAGCTTACCGCTCTTAGCTAAAATCCTAGGAACGATTCTCTAAGGATTTTCTGAAAATTGAGAAAGATTTAGCAGATATTATTTGCTAATTATCACCCTAAAACCCAAATATAAAGAGAATTCTCCATTACTGCCTTAGGGGAGGGAAGATACACACCAAAATAGAACTCTTCCTTAACCTCTTTGTTTAAGCCTTCTCTAAGCTTTGAAAAAAAGTCACCGAGTTCTTAGTTTAAAGCTTAGAAACAAAGTTCCCCATCTCCTAGCTCACAAACACTCCTCATAAACACTTATCTACCCCCCAGAAGAAAAGCCCCAATAGTTTTACTATACACTCTCACTCATTACTCATACTACTCACAAATGACTCTCTCTACTCACTACCTATACTATATCCACGAGTATGCCTTGGCACCATAATGATCTTGCTTCGCTAGCTGGAATCTCTCTCTCTTCCTTCATCTCACACTAAGTTCTCTACATTATTTGTTATAATGGAACCCATGATATTTACTTATTCATTTACTATTGAAGGTTATGAAGTAACTGTTACTATAGAATTTTTCCCTCATATTGTTGTATTAAAAGACTCTTCTCCAGAGCTAACGGATGATGAGTTTGAAAATGTAGATGTTTTCCTTAATCTGTGAAACAGCTAACAGTTGGAGGTTTATCCTGTTTTATTTTACTTTACCGCTGGGACATTTTATCGCTGGGCTAGTTTACTGCAGAAACACTTTACCACTGGACTATTTTCTGTAGAAACATTTTACTACTGGGCTACTTCTTTAAGTATGCTTTTTAATCATGCTAACATGTATGTTGTAGGGATTGTTTACGGGCCATTCTTGTCAGTCTCAACCTAAGCCTAAGGCATAAAATACAGTGAATTCTTTGGATCTTCACCGATAGCCTTGGGGCTGTGCATCAAACCCATTGTCGAGTTTCGATTTAGGCCCCTAGCCCAATATAAATCTCATTTGTCAAAAGGAAATTTTTTTTGCCCTCGATAGCTTTCAAACAAGAGAATAACATTTCCATTCCCTTCATTAAAACTCTTAAATAAGGGAATTAAAAAATATTCCAAAATAGTTCATTTTATTCTATTCCATTGCATTTTGTATCTAGTATCTTTAGTTTTCACCTATACAGGCACATGAAAACTATGTTATTTCTTTTCTTTCTATTGTACAACAAAAACTTATGTTCGGGGATATAGTTGACAACGGCCATCTTTAGCAAAGTCTTTCTTTAATTGACAAGAAAGGTGAAAGTGGAGACAAAATATAAGAAATGTCCTTGGTAACGACCTTCTACAGATTTGCTCTCCAGAATGCACTTTTGGGTCAAAGTGGTGGTGGGTATCGGTCTTGGTCTCATTGATAGTCTCAGTCCAGCTCATACTGAAAGCATGAATTTTGGATATACTGAGTTGCAGCTCACCCGCTTTTAGACAAAGAATGGAAAGTTGTTGATACTGTATTTGGCTAGCCTTGATTAGCTTGTCAAAACACTTGTTTAGGCCCTAAAAGGCCAAAATTAGTATTTTTGGAAGCAAGAAAATAAGGAACTACATGGAAAATATCTTTTCATCTTGTAGGCATTGGATAAATCATTTCAATGATTCAAGAGTTTAAAATCCCAAACTTGCCACTTTTGGCTAAATTTGACCAACATTGACTAAACCCTAATTGGGATTAGTAAAAAATTTGACCAAAAAATCCAACCGTTTGATAGAGATAAATTTTTGTACATCTTAATGATTATTAAATTTTCTTCAAAACAATAGTTCATGAGCCAAAATTGGAGTTGAAACAGATGAAATATCAAGAAAATGCCAAAACCCTATTAAAAATACTTTTTTCAAGCACAAGAGTTGTTTTTTGAGTGTTTTCATGCAATAAACTTTACAAATACAAAAATAATGGGTGAAAACTGCTTGGACCATATTGAAGTATAATGAGTTAGCTACTCCACATAAAAAAGATTCGATGATATCACCTTTGGATTAGGAGGAATTAATTTTGAAAGATGAGGTGGTCGGATCCCACATAGGAGTCGCCTAACAATATAACAACTTGATTGTTGTTGTAAGATGTAGAGATGTAGAGCTCTTCAATCAACGCTTGTAGATCTATAAGCAGCTTGATACATAACCCTAAGGTACACAAGAAGTCGCAACAACTCCTGTAAAGCATGTATCTCAATATGTGTCCTTGTCTATATGATGACAGTTGTAAAAGATAGCTTTTATATGCTTTGGAAACCTAGTGTATGAAACCCTAGAAATGCATTGTCATCAAGGATCGAAAATAGATCTTAAAATTCAAAATTCACAAATCTTGATCGATCGAGAGGTATCGAGCCTAATATTGAGGTTCATTAAAGTTCAATAGATCGACAAGTATTGAGCTTATTGTTTTTCGAATATTCTTCATGTCTTCAATAATAACAAATGTTGGACACTAAATGATCATCTTGAACACACTAGAAACTAAGACCCAATTACAAATAAAGTGCATTTTGTCTTAGAATATGCCAACTACATAAAAATATGACCCTAATAGTAAGAATTAGTTATTTAGTGTAACTAGGACAAGATTTGAGGTTGGATAAAACCATTTTGTTCTCTCTTCATCACTATTTTTCTTGCCAAATATTATGGTCGCCTATATTTGAATTTATAAAATTTATTGAAGTGTTTCTTCTAACTGTTTTGATCATTTTATCAACACTAACGATTTTTGGTTGTTTTTGGGCTAAATGTCATATTTCAAGCTTGCTAAATGTGATTTGGAACATTTCATGTCAATTCCTTTTATTTTGACTCCATGCCTTGTTTAACAAAATTTTATATTTCCTTTGCTTCACACTTGAACCAACTTAGGCGCTCCTTAAAATTGCTTGCCTTGCCTTGTCATTTTCAACTTAGAGAGAAAAAGTTTAAGACTTAATAATTGCGTTAGGTCTTATTTTTTGTTCTTATTAGTTGCAGGGCTTTTTTTTTTTTTTTTTTTTTTTATTTTTATTTTTATTTTTATTTTTTATGACCTTATCTTCTATTTTCAAGTTTTTAAATATAGTTTTGTTTCAATTTTTCTTTCGTCATTCCTATCATATTGGTATATGGGAATAAACATTTATATTTTGCTATTCTAGCTAGGAGCAACTGTTGGTAATCATGTTATACTAGCCATGTTGCATGGACACAGACACGACACGGACACGGACATGAGGATACGGCAATTTTTGAAAAATAAGGACACGACACAGCGGGAACACGGCGGTTAAATAATTAATTAAATTTTATATTTAGGCATATTTTTTAATATTTTTAGACATAAAATACGTTTATTTCTAGAATTTAAATTATGTAAGAACTATAAATAAGTAAATTAACACCCAAAATAATATAATAATACACATAAAATATTTAGAGTACAAATCAAAAGTTTAAATAGGTTACATTCAAATTCTAAAACTAAAAATAATAATCAAAATAATAATATAAATTATTTTCTTTTGGACCAATGGCATATCAAAGACATCATGACTGACATACGGTACTCAATAGTTAAAGTGACTTTCACGTGGGGTTGGCAGAAGACCCACAAAACAAAAAGGAAATATAAAAAAGTGTTAGAAAAGTTAAAATGAACGAAAAAGAAAAAGAAAAAGAAAAAGAAGCAGAAGAAGAAGAAGGAGTGAGGAGCAGCTCGCCAATTGGCTCGATCTAGCTCCAGCGAGCGACGGAGGGCAGCGGTAGCAGCAGTGGGTAGAGGTGAGAGGTCAGACATCTGTGATTTTTCTTTTTTCTTTTTTTCACTACTGGCGTGTTAGAGCCGTGTCGGAAAAGCAAAAAAAAAAAAAAAAAAAAAAAAAAAGAGACTCGCTGGACAACGGAATTAGGTGAGTCGTACCCGTACTGGTGTCCGACACATGTCCGACACCGACACGACGCCAAAAATGGCGTGTCCGTGCAACCTAGTATACTAGTATGTGATGTTTTGTTACGTCCGATGACTCTGATGTAACTTGCCCTATAGAGTTGTCGAAGACATTCCTAGTGTAGAACCTGTATAATTGTGAGTAAGAGTTGGATCAACTGAGGTCTGATTGGCGTGCTTTTTTCTCTTCTTGATTCAAGTATGCTGAAGCAAGAGTCCAAATATATGCAGGGTATGATATGAATTTTATCCATAATCTTTGCTTTCTAATTATATTGTCTTTGGTTTGTAGCGAAAACATGACATTTTATTTAACAAGCTATTGAATGACTTGCAACAAACTATTGCATGCATGTATAGAAATAGGAATACCACCCATTGGGGTTTTTGTTCGGCTATAAATCTTTTCCTTTGCAGAGATTCGCATAATACTAGTATTAAATTATTCATATCATGATTTTGTAAGTAGCTCTTGGATTTTTTTTAGGTAAGATGAGCCGTTACTATTTTTAGAAATTTTTTATGCGGAAAAAAAAATTAACTTTTTTGGTAGATTCTTATATTTCTTATAAAAATTATATTAGAAATAATAAATACCCTAAGGGTACCCATTAACAAGATCCTCTATAAATTTATGTCAAAAATGATTTTATTTTAGACATATTTTTAGTAAAATTTTGTTAATGTTTACCATTTTAATACCTTCTATTGTATTTTGTAAGGTTGAATTCTATCAACCATCTTGTTGGCTTTATTCCTTGTCAAATTTGCTTGTATTTTAGCAATTAGTAACCCTGTATTTAGGTGGGAATCATGTAAGGGTAGTGCGTGAGAGAGTGTGAAGAAATGCTCAAGATTATGCAAAGAAATAAGGACTCGCGACTGGATCTCGCAGGTAGCTCACAGCTTGCAAGCCGCCAGAAGTTGCACATATGCCAAGCATGCCAGAAGTTGAAGCATCATGCCAGTTGGAGCACTACATGACAAAAAGTACAGACTGACCGTTTAGTTACCTTGTGGTTGGAACTCACGACTTAGTCAAGTTGCGAGTCCAAGTCGCCAGCCAGCTCTATTTTGAAAAACCTAACTCTTCACATTCCATTCTCACTCCAGTATAAATACCCCTTATACCCACGAAATGTAGAAAGCTTCCAGAGAGAATATTGAGAGAGAAACCCTAGAGAAAAACAAGATTGACTCATCCATAATCTTCACATTGAGACTATTCAAATTCCTCCACTCTCATCCTCTCCATTGTTACATCTTTGAGAGATTCATTACCAAAACCTTTTCTCACCATACCCACATCTATGAAAAGACCATTTTGGTGCTTGGGAAGCAGTTAGGAAGGGACCAATTTCATATTGGTAGATGCTATGGTTTATAGTGGAATTTGTTAAGCTAAAGAAGAAATAGGTTCGACGCAACCTCGTTGAAGTAGGAGCTTAGAGGACTTAGATACATTGGATAGATTAGGCTTAGAAGGTCTTTTGCTGTTCATGTATCTCAACTACATTCTTTAGTGGATTATTTACTGCTTGGAGGGCGGCAGAAAGGTTTTACACCGAGGACTTCAGTTTCCTCTTTGATAACACATCGTGTGTTGTCTTTGTGTTTGCATCTTTCTTCCCTTAATCTTTGTCATTTAATTTCTGCTGTGGATGTGATTTTATTTGGTTTAGATTGTTTATCAATTCTGTGCTAAGCTTATATTCATCTTCCGCAAATTAATTGTTTGATATTAAGCTTGAATTGGTAATTTATTATTTTGGAGTCTAAATGTTCATAGTGTTTTATACGTTATTTGAACATTCATATTTTATTACTATTAAATTAATTTTGACATCATCACGATTCGACCTTGATTGAACCTTGATCCAACCTTAAAAACCTTTAACTTCTCCATTTTTAGAGAATAATAAAAATTTGAGATTTTAAAGAAATAAAAAAGAAAAAATACGTTTTTTCCTCTTACCAGTTTCATTTCCTCTCACTTATTAAACTTTCAAATAAAAGAATGATCTTACCATTCATTTCATTAAAACTCTTAAACAAGAGAGTGAATGAAATATTTTAAAATAATTCCTTAAACAAGTGTATAAAATTCCTTTCACCTTCAAACCTCTGTTATTCTTTTTCTTCCTATTGTACAATAGGAACTCGGGCTTGGGGATTTTAATTGACAAAAATCATCTTTAGCAAAGTCTTTCTTTCCTCCTCCTCCTTTTTTATTTTTATTCTAGAGAAATGTAAATTAGCGGAGTCATTTTCAAGTTGGAATTAAGTTATCTGAGATTGCTATAGGTCATTTTCAAGTTGGAACAAGTCATCTGAAACTTACTACTCTTTATTTTCAATTGATGTGAAGCTTAAGAAAGCCCAACATCTTACGCACCACATGTTAAGAAGTCTAGTCATACGCTAAGAAATTTGTTGTTGACTTGAGTAGTCTTATCTCTAATAAATTTAGTCTTACGAACCACATGTCAATAAGCCTAGTGTTGGAACATTTTAATATTAATTAATTAAAATTGATTTATATTATAAGATAAATGTAAAAATGTGGTAGTTAATATGGAAAATGAAGAGTTAGTGAAAATATTTAATCCCACGTTGCTATAAGTCATTTTCAAGTTGGAACAAGTCATCTAAAACTTACTACTCTTTATTTTCAGTTGATATGAAGCTTAAGAAAGCCTAACGTCTTACGCATCACATGTCAAGAAGCCTAGTCATACGCTAAGGAATTTGTTGTTGACTTGAGTAGTCTTGTCTCTAATAAATTTAGTCTTATGAACCACATGTCAATAAGCCTAGTGTTGGAACATTTTAATATTAATTAATTAAAATTGATTTATATTACAACATAAATGTAAAAATGTGGTAGTTAATATGAAAGATGAGAAGTTGGTGAAAATGTTTAATCCCACATTGAAAATAGGAGAGACTATTTTATTCTTTTTAATTGTGGTGATTAATGGACTAATATAAATTGACTCAAATATTGGGACAGATACGTGCGTAAGGGGAAGGTGAAGGGAGGATGTCTAACCGATCAAATTAATATCTAGCAATTGATCTTGTAACATTCGTTCTTTTTGATGGAGTTTTGGGCTTGAATACTTTATGCAGAGGTTATTCTAGCTATACGACATTTGTAGGGTTGTTGTATCCTGGGAAAGTGAGTGTCGCACCTTAGTCCAAATAGTGTTATGTAATTTTTTCTCTTCAAATTAATAAAATTCAAAAGTATTATTCAGTTTCTTTTTGTGTTAAGCCCCCAAATCTAGTATCTGGTGTGTTAATCTTTTTTAAGGGTTAAAATTGGTTCATAGAGTTAAATTAGGTGGCGACTCCTAAACCTTCTCCCTTCAGTCCATTTGACTAAGAATGTAATCCCTGAGGGGGAAAAAAAAAAAAAAAAAAAAAAAAATCAACAATCATGTGTTTAAGAAGGTGTGTCCACATGAGGTTCTTTCGGAACCATAACGATAAAACCCTGTGAGGATTTTCCTACTTATAGTAGTCATAGTATAGTCAGTTGAACACTATAGTCATAGTATAGTCAGTTGAACACTATAGTACCTCTAGGGTAAATCAAGTTATTCATGGAATATTCCACAATGAGATTACTAAAATACCTTGGAGCATAAAAATGCAAATGACCCAATAGCTAAAGGGGAAGCAAATGACGTAATAATTAAGGGAGGGGGAGGTGGGGAGTTACAACTAAATGTATCATATTTTATTAATATTTCAAATTCTAAAGTTCACATTTTCAAATTCAAAACTTTTTTATTAAAAATAAATTTTAATTTTCCTAATTTAGTCAAGAAAAAAAATCTTAACATAATGTATTATAGTAATATCTCCTAATCAATGTGTTGGATTTAATATATTGTTTTTTCATAAAAAAATATATAATTTTTTTTTTTACAATGCTATATACTTTTTAAGTTCATTTACAATCAACTAATCCTTTGATAGCTAAAAATGAAATCTAAGATGGAAAATACATACATTGATACTTTGAAGTTAATTCAAAATAAAAATGTCATATACCATTTTTTTAAATCAAGGCATACATAAAACATTTTAATCGAATACTTCGTTTAATAAATTAAGTAATTTTTCTTCAATAAATAAATATCTTTTGAATTAATTTTTTCTTCAATATTCCGTTATTTGGATTTTACCCCTATTAACAATTGAGTCATTTGCACTTCTTGAGGGTATTTTAGTAATTTTGTTGTGTAATATTCCAACAATGTATTTACTCATTCTCAATAGTTATGGGGGGATATTGCCCAATTTTATAGTTTAGGGAGAGAGGGTTGGGGGGGGGGGGGGGGGGGGGGGGGTGTTCTCCTAAATATAATTTTTTGTTGTTTGGTTGAAAAGAAAACATGAGAGAATGAAAATTGTAATTTGCATGAATTTACTATTATGCCCCTGTTATATAAAAATTAATTTTTAATACTTTTAATAATTATGCCAAAAAAAACTAATAATATATATATTTTTTAATTATTAAGCTAAAAAAGACTTAAACATAGTAATTTTCTAATTATTGTGACATAGATAAATTATATTTTGAAAATATAATAATTTCAAAATTTATTACATATATTAAAGAATGACTATTATATCCATTATAGGGAGGAATATATATTCCTCAATTTAAGGAATAGATATTCCTAATGATAACAACTCCATGTAATTAAAATACAACCAAATGATCAATAACTATTCCTTGTGAATAACCATTCTATCATGGAATCTATTACAGTGTATTCAGTTATTTATAAGACAAAACAACTATTATACTTTACAACCCTAACATTTTTAGTTTAACAATGAATAGGGAAAAAAAACTATGCTGTGTTAGTTACATTTTCCATGTTTACTAGGAGAAAAAAAAAAGATGTAAAGAAGTAAAACTGTTGAGTGTGTAAACAAGCAGGTTATTCAGTAGTACTAGTATAAAAGAAAGGGTAGATGAGTCATCCACCATCCACACCCCTTTTTCTTTCTCATTTTCTCCCCAATTTGGAGAGATTATGCATCTCCAATTTTCTAATCTTTTTTTTCACTGTGAACCAAATGGTGAAAAACTCACAATTTCCATTCCATTTTCCTTCATTTGCTTTCCTTCAACCCACCTTTCAATCCTACTAAACATGTGCTAAGTTCAAGTGGTTGATGGGATCAAGAAAATTTTACATCGTCTATGCATATATGGGAATATCTCATAAGACCGTTTCATACAATAATATATTTTTTTTAATGTATATATACCTTCCATTTGTGTCGGACAAAATATTTATATATTTGGCTCAAATTACAATTCCAAAAAGCCTTGATTTGACTTGTCATGCACCTCTTGAATATAATTTTTGCAAACAGCTCTCATATATAACTGGATTTTTATTTTTATTTTTATTTTATGGGTACCTATATTATTTGATTCTTTTATATTTTTTTGAGAAGAAGGTAAGCGAAATTTTATTAAAGAAAAAAACGAACTACAAAGCAAAACAAAAGACCAAACTCAGGGAAGATCCGATTGGAAAACAACATCTACATCCTCGGGTAAATCTTCTATCCAAATCTCATAATCTGCAGATAAAACTACTTTTTTAGCTAAACTGTGAGCTAATCTATTCACATCCCACATGTTATGTTGGAACATACAACTTCTTAACACTCGTCCAAGCCTTTTAGTCTCATCAATGATATGGCCAAACAACAAAGGACAGGACCACTACACTTCAAGGCCTGAATTACATGAAGACAGTCACCTTTGACAATAATGTTAAATAAACTCAGCTCCCGTGCGAAAATCACAGCCCTTTGAGCCGCCAAAGCTTCAGCCATCTCAGCTAACTGCACCTTACCCAGATTCTTTTATATTTAAGTAACCGTTAATGAAACGCTTTTTAAAGTTACTCTTTTATTGCATGTAAGATTTACAGACATGTAAATTCCACATGGCATGAGAGCAGGGTTTCATGTCACCCTTTGTAATTTTTATCAAAGAGTACACAGGAGGTGTGCGTGGAAAATGGGCACATAACTCTGTTCTAGCTTAGCTTAGCTTATGTTATATTCTTGTACGCAGTAATGTTTGTCAAACATTTATTATATTACATTGGATTATCAAAAAAAAATTATATTACATAGATACAAAGGGTGACAGTTCGACCACGTAATCTCCTTATTTCAATTCATAGCCTCACAAAGTTCATTGCGTTGCCGTTTTAATTAAAGCATAGTCAAATTGTTCATAAATGATATATAATTTTGACCAAAATTCCTTGTCAATTTAATACGACTATGTATCCTGTTACATACGCCTCGCTTCTTCCGATTTTTTTGTTTTCGTACAAAGAGGGGTTGACACGTAGAGGAGACGCTAATCAGGCCAAAGACTGTTTCAAAAAAAATAAATAAATAAAAAAATAAGGCCAAAGACTAATACAAGTTTTTATCAAATTTCATGTTTAATTCTATTACTTTTAGTTGGTCACGGTCGAACCAATAACTAATTATATTATATTGCTCTGGTCTATTTGGGGTAAAAAACAATGGCGGTTCTAGGATTATTTTTCCAAAGTGATCATTAAGAAAATTAAATTACACAAAATCTAATAAAAAGATAATTTCATATATTGACCATACCCCAAAAAAAAAATAAAAACATGCAAACACATAAAGTCTTGCGATTTCCTTCTAAGATTTATTTATTTATTTATTTAAAACATTGCATGATAGTCTCATTATTAATCCAGCTACATCTATTTCAAAATATTAATTAAATAAATCTTTTTTGGACTTTTTCTTCTTCTCTGTAAGAACCTAATATATTGTTAAGTGGACCAAAGTTTATATTCAAAGTTTGGTTACAAATTTAATTGTAGCCTAAGGTTACAACTCTCACTAACAAATTAACATGACTATATATTTTGAAAACCTAATTGTTGAATTTTATATTTTTTATGTTCTTAAAATACATGTCAAATTTCATATTCTTTATGTTCTTAAAAGATATATAAAATTTCATGTCAATGAAATGTTATTTACTATTTGGTCTATAAACTTATTTTTTATGTATAATTTTAGACTACAAAAACGCGAAATTTAATTATTTGATTGATTATGACATAGCTATTGATTTTTTTTTCTTGAAATTTTGCAATTATGGAAGATATATGAAGAAAATGTAATCCAATGGTAGATTTGTAAAAAATCATATCTAATAAAAAAATATTGAGTAGATTTGTAATATCAGTCTATAACAAAGTTTGTTATTAAATTTTGTTCAAAGTTTAATTATGTTGTGCCTATAAAAATTTGTGAAAACTTTAGGGTGGTCACAAATTTTTTTTAAAAGTAAAAAAATACTAAATTTTTTAAATTTTATATATAACAATAATAATTTTTTCTAGGTTAAGGCCCAGTGTGGAGCAACCCCTGATAAAAATAAAAAATTAAAAAAAAAAAGTTTATGTATATGCGTTCATGTCATACGTATATATAAATTATAATGATATATCAAGAATATTGTAGTTTAATTAATACCACTTCGCGTTTTTAACAGATTCATCCCCTCTCTATCTATTGATTTATAATGATATAAAACAACCCAAGTTCGAAAAAAAATATCGATGATATCTTATCTATTGATTTAGAATGAAAAATTAAGCGCCATATGGTTGCACACATGTCAGTGATATGTGTGCAACCATAGTTTTCCTTGATAATTCTTCTGTTCACATACAGATCAACATGAATAGACTTGCGCTCCAGTAAAAGCTTGTGCATTAATTGTTTGATAACTACAATCCGATTTTTCATTCTTTTGGAGTCCAAGACACGAATCTAGAGAGTTTGAAGTATTCATCATCTCAGCTAGAGTACATTTTTCCTTCACCACCTAGGCATTGAAAGAAATTCAAGGAAACTCTAATCTTACCGACTTTCAAAGATATTCCTTTCTTTCCATGAAGAATCAGAGCCTATCTCCTCTCCATCACTGGTTAGAAATTAAAATTGACTTCATAGAAGACGAAGTCAAAGATACACAAACACAAGATTGAAGATTCCACACTTACACTATTCATCTAGAAAAAACGCGTTTTTTACTTGACAATTTAAGGTATTAATTAGAATATCCCATAGTATTGAAACAAATGTTGTCCGCTATATATATACAATGAAATATCAAGTCACAAGCCAATAAATGAAGCTCCAGCCATTATATCCCACACCATGAAACGAGATTCCCAAATACCTTTCCCACTCTTGGCACCAAGACCTTTGTTTCTGTTTCCTGTACTTATCTTTTTTCTTCTCATTGTCTTTCATG
This sequence comes from Quercus agrifolia, assembly GCA_029955455.1. Taxonomy (NCBI): domain Eukaryota; kingdom Viridiplantae; phylum Streptophyta; class Magnoliopsida; order Fagales; family Fagaceae; genus Quercus; species Quercus agrifolia. The sequence goes on along the minus strand of JARQAD010000002.1, from coordinate 40,730,393 downwards.
GAGCTGAAGCTAACAACATTAATGTTACTCGAGTAGGTTTGATCATTGATGTTAATACCCGTATTGGAAAAGAAGAGAGAATAGCAATGGAAATTGCAGCTCAGAACTACAACGCCAGTTCAAAGACTCACAAACTGTCTCTCTATATGGAGGACCCCTTCAGAGTCTCTTCTGCTGGTATGTTGTCACTAACTCACTATCACTTGCACATTTTGTTAACATTAATATATCAATAACAATTACTACTGATGAAATCGATTATGAGCAGAATAATAATGCTGATTTTGAGTCGTCTAGAAAATACTATCTTTAAGCAGTGGTGGAACCAAAAATTATTCTTTAAAAGAAGCTAAATAAAAAAATTTGATGATTAACTTGTTTGGTTTAAAAAAATGGTCACTCATCACTCATCATTCATCACTCAATTTTCGTCACTCATCACTCATCACTTAAAATACCACAATTTCTTACACCCACCTGTTTGGCACATATTTTCAGTTTCCCTTCACTTATTTTTTTTTTTCTTTTTGAGGACCCATGCCTAAGCACCTGTCATAAATTCGGTTAACCTACCCGCCTCACCCTCACTCTCTTCATTTCATTTTCTTCCCCTTCAATACCAACAGATGTTCATTTCAAAACCCACAAATACCCAAACCTCCAAACCGGCTAGGACTCAGCCCAGCCGCCGGAGACGCCGCCCAAAACCTCTGAAGATACCACCAAAATCCAACATAGAATCCGCTCATCCTCCTTCCTGAAGATCTCGTCGACCGTCGTGCTCGTCATGAGCCTCTGCTTCATCGGCTTCGTCACTGCGCTCCACGTCTTCAATAAGCTCTACCGCCGATCCGTTGCCCCCGCCGCTTAATTTTCTGCTCTCAGTTTCGGTTTGGAGCTCTTTGATCGCTGTTCTAGATTCACACTGATCTTTGGTTCTTTGACTCGGTAACTGAATGCTTCGTTTTCCTTTTCCCTTTTTTTTGTTGGCTCTGTAAATTTTTGTCGGCGCTATACTTTCTTCGTTTTTGTTAATTTCGGATTCTTCGGGTTTTATTTTTTTCTTTTTCCCGAACCCACTGACCTCTGTAAGTTACTGTTTTAATTTTCATAATTTTGTACATGAGTTAGAAAGATATCCAATCTGGGTTGTGTGTATATGGGTTTTTGGAATCTGGGTTCTTGGTTTATTGTGGGGTTGGTTTTTTTGGTTTTTGTTTTTTAAGGTTTTGTAAAATAAAATTTAGGGAGCAGTGGACTGGTGGCGGGTGAAGTCATCGGCGGCTTCTTCACCTTCTTCACCTTCAAAAAATTTTGATCTTGCTAAGGAGATACAGAGAACTTAGCAAATCCGATGGAGGGTAATCTTTGGTTGCTGGGTTTCATTCTTCACAGTTGCTGGGTTTTTGAAGAAATGTGGGTTTGTTGCTGGGAGAAGGAGCAAGGAGAAAGAGAGAAAGAGAAAGTCGTTGGTGCTGAGGACTTGATGTAGACATGTCCCTGATGCGGGTCCCACAAAGGGGCCACAATCTCAGCAATATTACGGAACTGCCACTGAGTCATGGATGATGAGTTTTGAAAACAAGGAAAATGTGTTTTCACTTTCCCTCTTCATCACTCAGTTTTTTGAGTGATAGAATCACCAAAATAGGATGACCAAAACCAAGTGATAGAGTCCAAACAAATTTTTTTTCGTGGGTCCCACTAATTTTGGATGATGATTGATGAGTTTTGGATCATATCACTCAAAACACCCTTCATCCAACCAACCTCTAAGTCTTTTTATTATAAAAAAATTATTCTTTGGAATTCTTGCAAGTCGCGACTCTCCATCTTAAAATCACCTTACAACTACCACTATAAGAAAGACCTCAAGCCAATCAACACAACAGTGCAAAAATCAACCAGAAGGATCGGTGCATCAATCCATGCTCTTCATGTACTCCATGCACCACCAAAATTTTCCACGCGCTGAAGCAAGATCTCATTGTCACATGCCAGTGATGCCACACATATCGGTTCCAATCTGTGATGTCATTCGGGACATCATCTTGCCAAGTTTCATATTCTAAGTCATTATTATCCGCCTTAAGTTAACCACGTTAGCACCAATGTTAGCATGTATGCGGCGTCAACACTCAACAGCCTCTACCGCACTAGTACTGCCACATTACATTAGAATTGACACATCACTTGCCATGTCAACAACATCCATTCTTGCTTCAAACAGAGTCTTTATTGGGCTATGAATCCGAACTGAATCCAACCCACTACATTGATCCATAACTTTTGACTATGTTGATTTGGTGTCTTGGTCTTTAACCCTTAACTTTTTGTAGATTTTGAAAAGTTTACCAAGGTTAACTTGTTCCAATTGGGTCTTTCCTATTAATTTATATATATATATATATATATATATATATATATTTCAATTTCACAGGCTTATAATTTGGTATCATCAGGCTTCAACCTTTGAGTTTGAGGAAGAATGTTAAAGATATGAATTTATGGGTTTGGTATTTAGTGGCCCATGAGGTCAAATATGTTGTAGGGCACGGGGGCTAACTTTAAGGATTTGTTTGGTTTGGGTGATTTTGGGAAGGATGGAAAAAAATCAAGAAGAAAATATGAGAGAAAATGGTTGGGAGGAGTATTTGGTTAGAAGAGGAGGATGGAGAGAAAATTGAACACCAGAGCCCACCAAAAATAAATCTCCCCAAATCAGGGAGAAAGCAAAGAAGAAAATTTGCATTTTTTGTTCAAAATTCAAAAAGTCTTTTTTGCCCTTTAGTTCACTCTCACGGTAAAAGCAATGCATGACTATTTAACATCATTCTTTTTTTTTCTCCTTTTTTCTTAACAACTACCAACTTACCAGAATTAATTTTAATTAAAAAAAAAAGAGACCAGAATCAACGTTTTTTTTTTTTTTTTTCCTTATAAAGGTTCAGTACCAGACCCACCCAAAAATAGGCACCAACACCGTTGCTACGTGGGATTTTAATAATAATTTGAATAAGTAAAAAAAAAAAAAGATGTTAATGAGCAATATAATATAAAAAAAAAAAAATTTATAATGTTTTATGTGAGGGCATAAAAATAAATTTATACAGACCACATTTTCTATCCTCATTTTTTTTCTTCTCAATCAATCAAAAAAAGTTTTCATTTCTCTACTTTTCCACCCTTCCAACTACTTCCAACCAAACACAGATGAAGGAAATTAAAATTTTTTCTATCCTTCCACTTTTCCATTCATTTTTCAATTTTTTTTTTTGAGAGACTCATTTTTCATTTTCTACTTTTCCATCTTCCCAACCAAATGGACCATAATTCCTTATAAAGACCCTGCTTTGGGAATTCATTGTAAACACTTGAGTATAATAAAAATATAATTAAAGACTTTCTTAGTGGATGTAGGCCAAACAATAATACTCTCATCTCTCTCTCCCTTAACCCTTTAATTTAACGGTAAAATTTTACTGTGGGACAAGCTTTAAAACACAAGCCCACTCCATTCCATATCACAATTTACAAGATAGATTTTTTTTTTTTTGGGTAAGTGTTTATGCAGGGGCTAGAACCCCTGAGCTTAAGGCCAGCAGGCACGGTGGTATTTTACAAGAGAGATTTTTAATGATGTAGTTGATAGAATATTTATATTTTGGTTGCAGCGGAAGAGATGATTAAAGACAAAAAGGTGAAAGTTATTATTGGCATGCACACATGGCATGAGGCTGCTCTAGTAGCCAATCTTGGAGGTCAAGCTAATGTTCCAGTTATTTCCTTTGCTGCTGCAGCCATCACTCCACCACTAATGCTACTTCGCTGGCCTTTCTTGATACAAATGTCTACAAATGGTTCCGAACAAATAAAATGCATTGCAGATATTGTTCGTGCATACAATTGGCAAAGGGTCGTAGCAATTTATGAAGATGAAGTATATGGTGGTGATTCTGGGAAGTTATCACTCTTATCTGAGGCTCTTCAAAATGTTGGTTCAGAGATTGAGTACCGTTTGATCCTTCCGCCATTTTCTTCTTTGTCTGATCCAGAAGGGTTTGTTCATGAAGAGCTAGTTAAGCTTCTGAAAACACAATCTCGGGTTTTTATTGTTCTTGATTCATCATTAACAATGGTGATTCACTTGTTCAGACAAGCTAAGAAGATGGGACTTGTAGGGGGAGAATCAGCTTGGATAATTCCAGATAGCATTACAAGTTTGTTGGACTCTGTTAACAACTCTGTTATTTCCTCCATGGAAGGAACTTTAGGAATCAAAACCTATTATTCTGAAGACAGTTCAAAGTACCAAGATTTTCATAACCAATTCCGGAGAATTTTCAGAACTGAATATCCCGAGGAAGATAATTCCGAACCTGGGATTTTTGCGCTGAGAGCATACGATAGCATTCGAATTGTTATACAAGCAATAGAAAGATTGACTAGTAACACTAGTATTCCAAATATGTTGTTACACAATATGCTGTCAGCCAATTTCGCTGGTTTAAGTGGCAAAATACATTTTGAAGAAAACCAGCTCTCAGAAACTCCTGTTTTGAGGATTGTAAACGTAGTTGGGAAGAAATACAAAGAAATAGACTTCTGGATACCAGACTTAGGGTTCTCTATTTCTAAAGAAAAAAATGGAAGTGGAGATTTTAATGATACCACAAATACTTTGGTTGGTCCGGTAATTTGGCCAGGGAACCTAAAAGAAACTCCAAAAGGTTGGAAAATGCCAACTACTGCAAAGCCATTGAAAATTGGAGTTCCAGGCAGAACAACATCTAGGTTGCACGGACACGCCATTTTTGGCGTCGTGTCGGTGTCGGACACGTGTCGGACACCGGAACGGGTACGACTCGCCGGATACCGGTGTCCGGCGAGTGTCCTCTTTTTTTTTTTTTTTTCGTTTCTCCGACACGCGCCGACGCGGCGCCGACGCGGTGCCGACGCGGCTCCGACACGGCTCCGACGCTGCTCCGACACGTCCGACACGCCAGCAGTGAAGAAAAAAAAAAGGAAAATCACAGATTTTGAGAAACCCACCTCTCAAGTTCTCAACCCACCCTCCCTCTGACCTCTGCCGCTGCCCTCTGTCCCTCGCCGGAGCTAGATTGGGCCGATCGGCGAGCTCCATAGGCGTCGAGTGACGCCGTGCCCTGTCCCTTCCGGTGATCTCTCTCTCTCGGCATGGACAACAGGTCCGACCTCCTCTCTCTGTCCCTCGCCGGAGCAAGATCGGGCCGATCGGCGAGCTCCATAGGCGTCGAGTGACGCCGTGCCCTGTCCCTTCCGACGATCTCTCTCTCTCTCGGCGTGGACAGCAGGTCTGACCTCCCTCTGTGTTTTTTTTTTTTTTTTTTTTTCCTTCGGATTTTGGTGACTGAATGGTAATGGGTCTGTTACTAACTTATATAACTGTTACTTTATAAGTTATATCGCGTTTATTTTTTTATTTTTTAAATCCCACTCTCACAGTTAATGTATTTCTTTACTCAGTCTTTTGTTTTGCCTTAAAAATTATAATATTTATTATGACTTTAGTGATTTTTTTTTATGTGTCCTGCTATAGTTTTAAATATTGTGTATTATTGTACTACTTTGAGTGTTAGTTTACTTATTTGTAGTTCTTATATAATTTAAATTCTAAACATAAACGTATTTTATATCTAAAAATATTAAAAAATATGCCTAAATATAAAATATAATTAATTATTTAACCGCCGTGTCCCCGCCGTGTCGTGTCCTTATTTTTCAAAAATTGCCGTATCCCCGTATCCGTGTCCGTGTCGTGTCCGTGTCCGTGTCCGTGTCCGTGCAACATAGAACAACATTTGATAAGTTTGTGAAGGTCGATACCAATGAGAATTATTATGATGGTTTCTGCATTCGAATGTTTTACAAGGCGTTAGACCTCTTGGGGTATGATTTGCCTTACGAATTTGAGGCCTATAATGGCACCTACGATGATCTGGTCTATCATGTTTTTTAATAAGGTTAGACTTCTTCTCTCCTTTCATTGATTGATAATTTAGAGTTAATAAACATCTGGTTCATACACTACAAACATACCACTTATTATTATTATTACTTTTTCTTATCTAATATTAGCTTAAGAGTAAAATTATACAACTATATTTTCTATCCCTTTTTTTTTTTTTTTTTCAATCAAACGAAATTCTCTTTATCTCTTTACTTTTTCATTCCCAATCAAACATTATGAGGGAAAACTGAAATCTCTTATATCCTTCCACTTTTCCATCTATTCTGATTTTCTATCTTTTCACTTTTCTATCCCCTAATCAATCATACCCTAAGAGATTCTATAGATCAAATTAGGTTGGGTTTGGATTTGCATTTCTGGGGGAATGTGCAGAATAGTTATGTAAAGGGGTTGAATATAGTTAGTTAGGCAACATTTGAAATAATAAAGGAAAGTAGCATCTCGAGTTTTAGAAACTCGAGATCCATATTAAAACTCGAGTCCGAAAGACTCGCTTTGCGAGTGTTTGGGGACTAAAAATGCCACATAGATCTCGAATCTTTAAGACTCAAGTTCCATGCAAAAAAAAATTTCCCTTATAGTGGCGTTTTTAAGCCTTACAGTGACGTTTTAAAGCCTTATAGCGGTGTTTTCCTGCAAATTTTTTTTTATAAGTGATCACCCCATACCAAGTTTAGGGAGCCCTATAGTGGTATTTTTAAACCCTATAGTGACGTTTAAAAGCCCTATACCGGCATTTTTCTGCAATTTATGGAACTCGAGTCTTTAAAACTCGATTTCCACGTGAATTTTTTTCTACATCAGACCCATCCTCTTACAAATCAAGACTTAAAAACTCGAGTTTTATCTTGGAACTCGAGTTTTAGACACTCGAGATGCTAGTTTTCAGCATTGATTTGAAACGTGACAACTAACTAAATTTTTTTATATTTATTATTATTTGGAAAGGGTGTTCTGCGTTTCCCACTTAGCGTTTGCATTTTTTTTTTTTTTTAAAGACCAGCGCCTAGTGCACTGTTCATGCATCAAGGCATATGAACAGTAAAAAAAGAGTGAACAGAAGGTCTGTTTGGATATAACTTATTTTGCTGAAACTGAAAACATTGTAGCAAAATAATTTTTAAATGTGTGAATAGTGCTATAGGAGCCAGTTTTAATGAAAAAGTTATTGAAAAGTGATATTTGTGAGACCATGAACAGTGTTGTGGGATCCACTGATGTGATAAAAGTGACGTAAAAGTAGGAAAAGTGCAGTTACTGTTCATGAACAATAGCAGTTGTCCCCTGCTAAAAGAGAAAACGCAACACAAAACGCAAACGTGAGATTCCTTGCTATCCAAACGGATACTTGGTCTCATAAATTGTAGCAAGTAGATGAAATTCATTTGGAATTGTTCTGTTTTTTTTTTTTTTTGAGGAAGTTTTGTTGTTGGTTTCCACGAATCCTGAAACTTCTCATTGTCACTTGTGATTCAAAATCATTTATTTTGCAATACCATTCTGATTACTTATAGAAATTAACTTGGTCGTTCTATAAGAGAGACGCCCCTTGGAAGAGCAAGAAATCTTATACTAAAATTGACTATAGCTAAACTGCTAAACTGACTAGTATTATAGACTTATATATATATATATCTCTTTTATTTGGTTACAATTATAAGTTTCTGATTAAGATTATATATATATATATATATATATATATATATATATATATATCTCTCTCTCTTTTATTTGGTTACAATTATAAGTTTCTGATTAAGATTTTTATCCTTATCATGTTGGTCCAAATACCACAAAAGACTTATGATGCTGTCATTGGTGACATGACCATACTAGCCGACCGGTTGCAATACGTGGATTTTACCCTTCCATATGCTGAGTCAGGTTTGGCCATGATAGTTCCAACAAAACCTGAGGGGTCACCATTGATGTTTACGAAGCCTTTCACCAGGGACATGTGGTTGGTGACTGCTGCCATCATGATATACACAATGCTCATTGTTTTGTTCCTGGAGCGCCAATCTAATCCAGAATTTAGTGGCCCATGGAAGAATCAGCTTAGCACTGCACTTTGGTTTACCTTCTCCTCTTTGTTCTTTGCACATAGTAAGTATCAATTTGATCTATAGAGCCCTGACATGCAATTAAGTTTGTAAAAGCCTAACTATGTGCAGTAGTCAATCCACCATTGAAAAATTTGTATTGAAAAGTGCATTTAAATTGGCTGAATGTATAACATTCTCTTGACTGCGCTTTATTTATCATTAATAGATTCAACTTGTTAATCACCACGGAGATATGGTCAAATTTAATTAGAGTGCATCTAAATGAAATTATGCTTACTAGTAGAATGAACTCATATCACATTGTTTTGTGTTGCAGGGGAAAAAATCAATAACAACTTTACACGTTTAGTGATTGTAGTGTGGCTGTTTGTCGTATTAATCCTAACCTCAAGCTATACTGCTAGTTTGTCTTCTATGCTCACAGTGCAAAAACTACGACCAAATGTCACAGATATCGAGTGGTTAAAGATGAACAACTTGAAAATTGGTTGCGATGGTGACTCATTTGTAAGGAATTATTTGGAGAATGTGCTTAAGTTCAAGCCAGAAAATATTGTGAACGTCAGCAATGAAGATCAATACACTAGTGAATTCAAAAGCAACAACATAGCTGCTGCCTTTCTTGAACTCCCCTATGAGAAAGTTTTCCTTAATAAGTACTGCAAGGGTTACACTGCTACCATACGCACCAACAGATTTGGAGGATTGGGCTTTGTGAGTACTAACTCAAACTTTATGCCAAACCTCATGTATTTAAATATACTTCTGCTTTGACCATCTTAAGACAAATGTACTTATGTACCGTAAGTTTTCTACAAAGCACAGACACATGTATATATACTCTTAAATTTACACCCCTAATAACTTTTTATATGTGGTTCTGTGTGTGTTTCATAGTTCATACATATACGATTATTTGAGTTTCCAGTATAGCCCATAAGATAGCCCTTAAGGTTTAAAACTAAACCCCTCTAACTCAACCATTAGGAATGTTCTTAGAAATTAACCTGTTTCTACCACTAAAGAGTCTAATAGATATCTTATCCTGCTTCCTATCCAGGTCTTCCCAAAAGGCTCACCAATTGCAAGGGATTTTTCTGAAGCAATTTTAAAGCTATTAGAGAATGGAGAGATAAAGTTACTTGAGGATGAATGGTTGACTCCCTCACACGAGTGCTCAACTAACATAACTTCCAGTGAACAAGAAAGCTTGGGCCTCCAGAGCTTTGGGGTTCTCTATCTAATATCTTTTGCCACTTCTACCATTTGTCTATTTCTATCCCTAATTCGCTTAACCATATGTCGTCAGCAACATCAAGATGCTACCGAAGGAAATGCAACTCCCGATGAAGAGATTGTTTGGAAGGAGGCAGTTAAACTGGTTAGAGACTTTTATATTAGAAATCCAGGAAGAGCCCCAACTCTGGCAGACACATCAGATACAACTCAAGACACAACAGATGTAAATGACTGCTCTTCAAGATGGGAATTCTGTAGCACTTTTGACACTCCAGAGCACCTTGTGCTTGAGTCCTCCTTGCCTGTACAAATTGAAATGCAATTAAACTCCTGATCATGAAAGAGAAACACAAAGAATTGAAAAAACTATCTTAGATATTAAGATTTCTTGTGCGTAACTGTCTTGCAAGTAGTAGCTTTTCTCATATTCTGATATATGATATATTTTTTACAAATTGTCAGAATTATAGAACAATTCCGCTGAATGCAAAAAAGTTGTCATTAACACAAACAGATGCATTCCCAAACTAAGACGCATATAAAGTATCCTAAATCAATTTCAATTGCTGATTAGAGCAGCTAAATTTGAATTGATTAAAAGAATTCAAAGAACTAAATCATTGCAACATGAATCTAGTAAAAAGTATATGCAAATTTCATTATGATCAAAACCCGTATCATCTCAACAATCGTGTGCATGAAAACGACCACATCAATAGTCAAAGCCCACATTGGTATTCTATTACCCAAGAAATCCATCAATATATGCACCGTCGTGCTCACCACCTTGGGATATTTAATGGTGGAAGAATAAATTGCTACACCAACATCTTCCTACACTCTCCATTCTTCTTATGTTCAACACATGGCTCTTTGTGATTTCACACTCTTCTTCAAACATAACAGTCTCATTAACATTCCCCATCATATTTCAACTCATAAATTTTTAAATTTTGTGTCAAATTAGTTTATTTAGTGTAGAGAGCAAGAAGTCAAATATAAGTAAATCATAAAAAACCTAATTATATATCCAACTATATATATAAAATTAAAATAAGAGATTTTGAATTATTTTACTTTTATGAGCCATTTTTTCTGTGTAACTAAAAATAATTTAAATTTGCAAGTCATTTATGTAATACTATGAATATGTGTGGTCCATTACTAATTAGGTATAAACACACATATTATATATTATATATATATATCTCTGTGTATGTGTGTTAATTATGATTTTTTTAATTGTATCAATGCATATGCATAGAGTTATAAATTTGTATGATATTCATTTAGATAGAAGTATTAGGATGTGTTAGGTGTACACGTGTGAGTGAATTCCTACATTGAATATTGATGAGAAGAATGAGTGATTAATATAACATAATTGAGTTCATACCCATTGAACCTAGGCCTATTGGATTAAATGTGTTTCCACACATACAATCTTGAAAAAAGACCCAACATTTTTGGAAAAACCACACAAACAAATAAACCAATCCTCTTAATTTTTTAAAACATAAAAACAAAGATTTTTTAATGAATTATTTTCATTACTTTCGAAAAGAAATTTTAAATGGTTCTTCCATCAATTGATATTTTGAAAGCAGAAAGAAGAAGGGGGTGAAAAAAGGAACACTGATTTTTTATTCACCAACAAATATTTGAAAATAAGTAGAAAGAAAAATCAATATTTGTTTTTAAAAAATCAGCATTTCATTTTGTGTTTATATCAAAGACACGTGCAACGGCTAGTAATATATATATATATATATATATATATATATAGAATCTAATTGGAATTGAAGTTGGAATTTAATTAGAATCTAATTTTGTGCCACGTATCCCATCTAATCTAAGTTTTAAATTTTTGTGCTAAGTGAGTTAATTCAGTATAAAAATTGGATTCAATTAGAGTTTAATCTTACGCCATGTGTCTTGTCTAATCTAAATTTTTTAATTTTTGTGTCAAATGAATTAATTTAGTGTAGAAAATGAGGAATATATTATAAATAAACCATAGAAAACCTAATTATATAACTAAAACAATTCAAATTTATAAGTCATTTATGTAATATACCATGACTATGTACAGTCCATTACTAACTAGGTTATATATATAAATATTAAACCATATTTTATAGAAAATTCAATTAGAATCAAAATTAGATTTTGCTTTTGTTAGCTTTTCATACAAATTAAGTTGTTTAGAATTTTGTTATTATTTTTTCTCTAAACTAATGAACATATATTTTTTATACAGTTTCTATTAAGATATTTGTATACAAAGATATTGAATGTAACAAACTGTAATTAAGTTGAACGATCTCATACACCTATCCCCATTCAATTTAAGAGATATTATTTGACCAATTTATTATTTTATTTTGTATTGTATTTAGTAGAATTTCATAAACAATAATTGTGAATTGATATTGTATATATAGATTCAATAGTGATTTTCAAAATTATATACGTAATAGCAATGTAATGAGAAACTTGGTGTAACTAATATCATGAAAATTACAAGAAAAAACTATTTTAATACTTCCAAATGTACTGGTCAAAAACTATGTCCTATATGTTTAATAATTCAAGCTAATATCAATAGCACCACTATGATTTTTCATTCCCATGCGTAAGCATGAGTTACATACTAGTTATAATTTATTGTGACAAACATTTATTGTGAGATAGAAAAAAAAGAGGAGAGAATATATAACATATGGCTTGAGTTCTCCGCTTTGTACTTTCTTGGTTTGAGAGGTTGTACAATCATTGCAAAAAAAACTAATTGGTGTATTGGTTTGATTATAAAGAACTGTCTGTAGACATCAAAATTTTTTGATGAATTCACAACCATCCGATTGTTCATGATAAAATATTTGTAATCAAATTAATCTCTAATTGATGATGTGGATGATTTGTGAATGAAATCAAGCCACATGACAACATCAAATGAAAAAAGCCATATGGCAACGTCAGAAGAAAAGACCTATATGGAAAGTTCTTATTAAATGAAATACCAAATTAAATTCATATATAATTCAACTCTCAATAAATGCTGAGAGAAAATTCCAAATTAAATACCATTGAGTTGCCTATAAATAGGGGCTTCTCATATGAGAGAGGGGATGGGGAGAGAAAAAACCTACGGACACTCTGCCAAAATAGAGAGTCATCTCTAAGTCCAAAAGAGCACCCTTGCTCCCTCAAAATCAAGGCTCTTTTCTACTTCTTCAAATCAAAGTAGAGATTTTCCTTCAATTAAGTTCAAGATCAAGCCAACGGCCCTCAACTTCAAATCAAAACTCAAGTACATCCAATCACAATTTTAACTTGGAGACATCAAAGTACAATTCAAGATCAAGCTTCATAGCCCTTCGGATTGTAAAGTTTCTTGGAGATTGAATCAGAGGAATTTTATTGTATTCTTTCATTGTAAAGAGTCATACAGAGGATTGTACTCATATATATACAAATCAATACAAGTTGATAATTTGTTACACTATTTCGTGATTGTGTGATTCTTCTTATACGAAAATTGTGTATACACTATCATCAAGAGCGGACGCCATAGGTTGAAATTCTCTCCAAAAAAAAAAAATTTCTATCATTTTTTTATTTATCTATCTATATAGATAGATAATTCAACATGCTGGTAGTTGCAAGACGAAAGTAGTGAGATGGGCTCAAGGACGAAGCTTCCCGTAGTTTAGAGAGTACCGCATGCTCAAATCGGTTGGACGCTAAAAAAAAAGAAGAGTCGGACACCGTGACTTGCTTGGGACCCTAGCGCTGAAGCGGAGATGTCACTGCGGTAGCACCAACAGTTGCGAGGTGGAGACGATGGATGTGGGAACAAAGCTACACACCTATGGTTGTGGAACGAGGGCAGTAAGTGCAATCCGTTGGATACTAAGATGAAGAGCAATGCACGATGACTCGCTCTGGACTTAGCGCCAACTTAACAAGGTTGTTTGAAGACGAAGCCGCCAATGCTCGGATTTGTTGGACGCCAAGGCAAGAAGATCATAACACTGAGACTAGTTCTGGGCATTGACGCAATGGAGAATTAAAGCAACGTCGATTATGCCACCACCATGAAAAGACCATTTGTGGTTCAAAGAAGATGCTCGGGCACTGTTGATAAGGCTACGATGATAAACACAAGGGCTTTGACTGGATCTCAATGCACCGGTGAAGCAGATATGGCAACAACGAATGTCAAGATGGAGCAAGAAGCGGCAAGAGTTCTCTAGATCTGATGAGACAGCGGAGTGATGTCGATGATCTAGTCCACAAGACGCTGAGATGAGAAGAGTACACCGAGGAAGCTCTCGCACTGATGGCCGCAAGACAAAGGCAGTGAGAAGGACGTGCGAATGAAGCTTATACACCCCGTGTCCAAGGATGGCAAGAGGATTGCTATTGCTCGAATATGTTGGATGCCAAGACAAGAAGGACAAGAAGCAGCAACTCGCTTTTGGACACCAAGGCAAGAAAGACAGGACGCCACAACTCGCTTCGAACCTTCGCGCCGACTCCTAAAGATAATTTAGAGACGAACGGGATGACGATGGTAGTTCCAAGAGGAAGCAACTGATGCTTGAACCCATGCCGCCGACTTCAATGCTCTGCGAAAAAGGGGAAAAAAAAAAAAAAAAAAAAAAAAGTAAAAGGCAAATGAAGGATAAAAGCAAAGGACATGTTTCTAGGCTGCGCAGAAGAAAGTGGTAGATGACTTCACGCCTCCTTTGAGATTTGTCTTCACTGGGAGACCATCAGGTTCACTTTTATAAGTAGGCTAGGCTGTAAGAAAAAGAAAACCCTAGCATCCTAAAGGCTACCACTACAACATTGTTAAAAAAAAAAAGTGAACAAAGGAAGGCAGCTTCAACACCGACTCTACTAAGAAGACTACCATGGGCCTGTGGTCCAACACAGTCTTTTGCGCAATCAAGCTCACAAGGCGTCAAGAGACTTTTAAAAAAAAAAGCATCAATTGATAAATGGGCCATATGCCTTACTAAGACCATGGAACAATAACCTTCAATCCAATGCTAAAACTGTAATGTACAGCATTGAGATTGAGGAAGCTAAAATCCTTCATGTACGGGATGAAGGTCATGCTTTCCGTGAACTTAGTCCAAATTGAGATTAATAGAATACTTCAAGCCTCGTCTTCCTTGCATCAAAAAGATGCAAAGCCGAATCTTGAAGTGGGGGCATTTGTAGACATCAAAATTTTATGATGAATTCACAACCATCCGATTGTTCATGATAAAATATTTGTGATCAAATTGATCTCTAATTGATGATGTGGATGATTTGCGAATGAAATCAAGCCACATGGCAACATCAAATGAAAAAAGCCATATGACAACGTCAAAAGAAAAGACCTATATGGAAAGTTTTTATTAAATGAAATACCAAATTAAATTAATATATAATTCAACTCTCAATAAATACTGAGAGAAAATTCCAAATTAAATACCATTGAGTTGCCTATAAATAAGGGCTTCTCATATGAGAGAGGGGATGGGGAGAGAAAAACCCTACGGACACTCTGCCAAAATAGAGAGTCATCTCTAAGTCCAAAAGAGCACCCTTGCTCCCTCAAAATCAAGGCTCTTTTCTACTTCTTCAAATCAAAGTAGAGATTTTCCTTCAATTAAGTTCGAGATCAAGCCAACGGCCCTCAACTTCAAATCAAAACTCAAGTACATCCAATCACACATCTAACTTGGAGACATCAAAGTACGATTCAAGATCAAGCTTCATAGCCCTTCGGATCATAAAGTTACTTGGAGATTGAATCAGAGGAATTTTATTGTATTCTTTAATTATAAAGAGTCATACAGAGGATTGTACTCGATCATATATATACAAATCAATACAAGTTGATAATTTGTTACACTATTTCGTGATTGTGTGATTCTTCTTTTACGAAAATTGTGTATACATTATCATCAAGAGCGGACGCCATAGGTTGAAATTCTCTCCAAAAAAAAAAAAAAATTCTATCATTTTTTTATTTATCTATCTATATAGAAAGCAAGAACCATAGCCTAAGTGGAGTTAAAGAGCTGCGGGTTTTCTCCAACACCACAACGCATCGTAGAGTGAAGAGAGAGAAATCTATGAGATGAGAGACAACAAAACAAATGGTCTGATAATATAAAAAAAAAATTTAAAAAAAAAATAATTCTAGAGTTTCAGGGGTCAATTATATTCATCAATTTCTTGAAGGAGGGGGGGGCAAGTATGGATATTCTACAAACCAAAAGTTAAAATTGTTGTACAAATATATACATTAACAGGGTTTTTCATAAACTTGGGGGGTGGGGTGCTGGTGGTGGTTGGCCCCCCACAGTCTACACGCAGGTTCGTCTTTGCTGGCCTCGTCGGAGTTCATTTCGGAAACTCATCATCTTGGATATGTTGGAAAGTTTCTATTTTGACCCTTATCTTTGTGAATGTTTTAAGGCCAAACATTGAGTCCTTTGTCACTGATGCCTCTTAAGCTTTTGGGGTCAACGAATTTAAAGTGGTAGCCGACGTGGAAATCACAAAGATTCAAGTGGTGATCAAGACAAGGCTATTTGTTTGGTTTTGGGCCATATGGCTTGAAAAGGAAAGGTTATGCGGAAAAAAAAGTAAGTTGATGTTCATCATCGTGATTATTTAACATGGAAACCAAGTTTTAGGGTTTTTTTTTTTGGTGGATTCATTTGAATGATTTTCTTTTTATTTTTTATTTTTTGGTTTCTTATTGTAATTTGTTTAGATGTATGAGGGTGATTGTTGTCTGATTCTAAATTAGATTAGGATAAAGTTGTAGAGAATTTTGTATCTTGAGGCGGTGCAACTATGGGTTGACCCTTTTTTTTTTTTTTTTTTTTTTTTTTTTTTTGTCTCTTAGTGAAATTTTATCAATTTCTCTTTTTAATTCATTCAAATATTTGGTCTTTTGAGAGTTTCCTTGCCTTCATTAGTTAGTGACATAATTATGAATCACTTCATACGAATTTGAAAATTTTTTTGGACTATAAATGTTGTACAATATCAATTTATAATAAATTAGATGCACAAAATTAAAAGTGCATCCCATTCAGATTGTTGAATATTAATATGTAGAAATGTGCCATAAGAAGTTTAAATTTATTGCAAATTCACGTTTAAAAATTATATTTTGTAATTATTCCAAAAAATATTTATTAGAAAAGGTTTCTTAAAAAAAATTTTAAAATTGGATATGGTTATAGGGGGTGTAGGGTCACAAATAGTAGCCCAAACCCAAATGGAATAGGATATGGGCCCAATGAGCCCAATACAATAAATTTATGAGAATGGGTGAAAGAATTGGGTTGGTGATGGGTTTTATAACAGTTAATAGGTGTTATGGGTCTGTCCGAGGAGGATAAAACACTATCAAATGCTGAAATCAAGTCCGAGGAGCAATTTTTAGGATGGGTTGGCTATTTTCAAATGATGTCCGAGGAGGAAGTTCTTAGATAAATTGGTTGTTTCCGTTGATGTTCTTCTTAATGCTACAGTGTATCTTCTTCAATGTTTTTCCTTAATATTTCTCGATCCCCTTTTTCTGGAGGCTTTACTCTATTATATAGTCCTCCTCCATTCAATCCTACCGTCCACTTGTCTGCTTTCTAACCCTGTACTCAAGTTTTTCTCTCCTTTCCCACTGTTTTTTGATTTTCTGGGAGTAAAAGTGGTTGTAAACACTGTTCAGAGGTCTTCTCCACATTAATGCGGCCAGGAAAGCTGCTATACTGCATTTAATGCGGTGGTAGCAGCTTTTTCCTTAGATATTTCTGTGTTCTTATCCCTTCCCTGTACATTTGAAGTCTATCTTCGTCGCTGGAGCTTCCTAGAAGGTTGTTTAGAGCAAGACGAAATTCACTCTATTGATATATGTCAGATCCGAGGAGGATGACCCTCTCGGACCAACACCCTTGGATATTTATCTGCTCTTTTATCTATTACAGGTCCTTTTCTCATGCCTTCTCCTCCTCGGACGCCTTATTATTAAAGAATGGGGCTCAAGCCTAACGCAAAGGCTCAAGTTTTTCGCCCCCCCCACAATAGCCCCTCAAAATTCTAATTTTTCCCTCTCATCCGAAGAGAAAAATTATAATTTTGATATGTATCTGCAATTACAATTAAGTCCACAAGGGTATTTAAACCTAGGCACGCGGAAGGGTCATTTCTGCCGCGAGAGTTTCTGACGCTTGGGAACTCGCACATCATCATTAAACGCCTGGGAACACGTTACACTCCAGACATCCAACGGTGGGACTCTAATCTAACGGTTCAGGTTTTACCTTTAATATTTAGGCGGGATTGTGTCTCCTTCATTTTTC
Organism: Quercus agrifolia; assembly: GCA_029955455.1. Taxonomy (NCBI): domain Eukaryota; kingdom Viridiplantae; phylum Streptophyta; class Magnoliopsida; order Fagales; family Fagaceae; genus Quercus; species Quercus agrifolia. The sequence goes on along the minus strand of JARQAD010000002.1, from coordinate 40,712,697 downwards.
GTCTCTCCTATAAAAGCTTCTAGACGTTATTCTTTTCATTTCTCATCAGAGTCTGCGATTTCAGAGCGTTCATACCTCCATATTCATCATACCTTCACAAAAGAGACTTCAAGGATCCTCCAGACACAATAAGATCAGTTCGCATCTTACTCCACGTAAGTTTCGTTCTTCGAACTTCCTCTACCTTCTCAGCTAACCTCCTCGGCTAATCGTTCTACGCCTCGCAAGCTAAATATGGGTAGATTTGAGCGTCTAGTAAAGACTCCGGCCTTGATAGAGTTATTCAAAGAAAAGTACCACATTTCCCAGGAGGTGGTGGTACGACACTGCACCACAGAAGGGGTGAAGTTTGACCGAAAAGTAGGAGAGGTTGTAATCCCTATGATTGCCTTCATAGAAAGAGGCATGACCGTCCCTATAGGTAGGATTACAAGGGATTACCTACGTGCCCATAGACTCTGCCCCCACCAATGTGCTCCCAATTTTTTTAGAGTCCTAGGATCAATTGATGCTTTGGACCGACATCTAGGGCTAGGATTGACTTGGCACGATCTCGCCCATTTGTATGAAGGCCATATAGAGTCTCGGGCAGGGTTTTACCTTAAGTCCCGTTCCAGTGTGGTCAAATTGATCTCCTGCCTCCCCAAATCTAACAAAGGGATGAAAGACGACTATTTGATCATATCGGGCCCTTGGAGTGACGGCCTAGCCTACCCAACCAAGCTTGGAAAGCCAGGTGGAGCAATTTAGATCTAGGGTTTCTAACATTAGATTTAAGGAGTACTCGGCTTTACTTTACTGCACTTAGATATCGTTTCAATACATTTACATTTATTTGTTTAGTTATTTTTTGGTATTGCCGAGGCTCTTAACTATGTGATTTGTTTACTTGACAGATAAATTGTTCACCAACCCAAAGCTCAGCCTAATTAACGTTCTAGCACTAAACTACCTGCTCAGATCAGAAATTTTTGTGAACGATGAAGGGCAACTTCGTGCAGTCCACCTAATTTTGGACTTTGAGCCAATTTCAAGGTCATTTCTAGACGTCGGCAATTCTATCCGAGCAGGCAACCACCGTTTAGCGCACATAGACGTCTCTCGGCCAGACTTCCTTGCCCCGTATGATCTTCCTCCTGTCGACCATCCTATTCCACAAGGGATACCTCTCGTTGCCCAGCCGTTACAACAAGTACCACTTGGGGAGGCTATCATCAGAGAAGGCACAGCTTCCTCTTCTTCCCTTGAACAAGAGATTGACAGATTCCAATTTGAAGAAGAAACCATCCTTGTATCGGAGGCCGAGGAGGGAGCAGACGAGCATTCGTGTGTGCAGACTCCTGCTCAAGTGGTAACTTACATTGCCGACACATCAGACGAGGAGGAAACAATGGCCCCCAAGACCGGTCCTAGCCTGAAGGAATTAATGAAGAATAGGAATAAGGCGCCATCCCTTCAAGATAAAAATAAGTTCAGACAACCTGCAAATCCCCCTCCTCCTCCACCTCAGATCCCTACTGACCTTGGGTTGAAACCTAACCCTGACCTAAGGAGGAAAAGGCCACTTGACACTGTCGAAGAGGGGGAGCTGGGCCCCTCTAAAGGACATAAGCAGGTCAGACAGAACCAGGACCGTAGGGGTAGGAGGTCCAACTCAGTGGACAATCGAGAGGAAGCCCCAGTGGCTCAAGCACGCCGGTCTCCACGTACTTGGTCACCCGTGCTGGAGGTCGATGGCATGCCCATCGCGTATGATGCCACGCTTAGGCATTATCGTGGGGGGCATGCCGGCCTGATGGCTGAGGCTCTGCAACAACCTCTCCTCCTTCCCCAGGACATGGTGGCCTACAGGAGTTTTAATCATCCTGATCTCTTCCTTTCCCTAAAAAGGGACTTGGCCATGGTAAGCAATTCTACTAATTTTTCCTTCATTTTCGTTTACTTTTTTTTTTTTTTTTTTTTTTTTTAACACAAGCCACTTTATCATGACGCATACTAGGTCACGCAACAAGTTTATGTAGCTAAGGAATGGGTAAAGAACTCTCGCGAAGAGACGAGGGCTGCCCATGATGCCCGAGATACCGTAGAGGCTCAGCTAGGTGCACTGAAAGATAAACAAGCACAAATGGCTGAGGAGGTGAAACAAGCCCTCAAGGCGAAGGCTAGTGCCGAAGCGGGCCTAAAGACGACTGAGAGACAGGCCGAAGACCTTCGCAGAGAGCTGCACCACTGCGAGATTAATCTGGCAACAGAGAAGCAGTTGGTGAAAGATCTCCGCGAGGAAATTCACAAAGTCAAGGAGGCTGCCCAACTACTAAAGGAGGCAGCTGAGGCTGAAAAGCAGGCGGCGTATGCTCTGGGAGTACAGGAGACTCAGAGTAGGCTTACTGAGGAATTTTCTTCCGTAGCTAGGGATTACTGCGACATCACTTGGGGTAAAGCCCTCGATGCCGCTGGGATCCCTACTGATTCTAGCCTACGACTACCTGAGAGCATATACTACGATTCGGACATCCGAGAGCTCCCAAGTTCTGGCTCTCCTCCCCCCGAGCATTCTGTCCAAGTATCTGAGGCTCCTACAACAGATCAAGCTCCTTCTGCTCCTGTGGAAGCTCCAACTGACTCTCGCCAAGATGATGGCCAAGGGAAAAAAGTTGAAGCTCCTCAGAGCAAGGAAAAGAACCAAGATAAGGGAAAAGGCCAGGCCTCAAATACCGTTGTCTCTCAGTCCAAGCAAGTTGCTGACCCAGAAGCTCCCAAGGCAAAAGCTTAGGACACTAGTTTTATTAATACATCTATTTTCTTTGTTTACTGCTTTTGTTTTTTTTTTTTTTTTTTTTTTTTGAAGACATGTATTCCACCCTCATTATCAATGAAGTAACGGAGAATTCTTCTGTTGTCATTTCGCTTCATCATTTTTTTTTTTGAATTGTAAGTATGATTCAGAAGACTAATTCAACCCAAATACAACTAATCTGAATGGTAGCTTTAAATAGTAACAACAAATATAACTAATTTGACAAGTATCTCTAACAGTAACAATAAACATAACTAGTCCAAATGGGAACTTTAGGTAATGTGCTTGAATTTAAATACTTAAAGAAACTTAGAACAAGCATTAATGAACCCCAATCATCTGGTCCGAGAATTCCAGTCATGATTGGATTTAAGTTTAAACACTTCAGAGAACTGCAAGTGTTAACTAACCCAAACCATCTGGTCCAAGGACTCATGCATGATTGGATTTAAGTTTAAACACTTCAGAGAACTGCAAGAGTGCTAACTAACCCAAATCATCTGGTTCGAAGACTCATGCATGATTGGATTTAAGTTTAAGCACTTCATAGAACCGCAAGAGTGCTAACTAACCCAAATCATCTGGTCCGAGGACTTATGCATGATTGGATTTAAGTTTAAACACTTCATAGAACCGCAAGAGTGCTAACTAACCCAAATCATCTGGTCCAAGGACTCATGCATGATTGGATTTAAGTTTAAACACTTCGTAAAATCAAGAGTGGCATACACATTTCACATAAAGAACAAATATTGATCAAATACACATTTATTAATAATAATACCTTTTTAAGTTATTGACATTCCAAGGGCGGGGTACTACAAGTTCGTCCAGGTCTTCTAAGAAGTATGCTCCAATACCAGCGTTGGAGGTGATACGATATGGTCCTTCCCAATTCGGCCCCAATTTTCCCCACGACGGGTTTTTTGCCGAGCCCACAACTTTGCATAGTACTAGGTCGGCAGGGGCCAAAGGTCTTGTCCTTACGTAGGCGTCATAACCTCGCTTCAGTTTCTGCTGATAATGGGCCAATTGAACCATCGCGTTCTCTCTCTTTTCGTCAATCAGGTCTAAACCTCTTGCTAGGTGTTCGTCATTGTCTTTTGGATTGAATGAGCTAGTTCTCGTCGTCGGGAACCCAGACTCCAAAGGGATGACAGCTTCAGCTCCGTAAGTCATTGAAAAAGGGGTCTCTCCGGTGGACCTACGAGGCGTGGTTCTGTATGTCCAGAGTACATGTGGAAGTTCTTCCACCCATTTGCCTTTGGCATCATCCAATCTTTTCTTCAATCCACTTAGTATGACTTTATTCACAGCTTCAGTTTGTCCATTCCCTTGAGGGTAAGACAGAGTAGAATACCTGTTAGTAATCCCCAGCTCGCCACAATAATTTCTGAACATCTTGCTATCAAACTGGAGTCCATTATTTGAGATGAGCACATGAGGAACGCCAAACCGAGTAACAATGCTTTTCTAGACGAATCTTTTTGCATCCACATCTCGGATATTGGCTAGAGACTCTGCTTCAACCCACTTCGTAAAATAGTCTGTGCCGACTATGAGATATTTCTTGTTTCCCACAGCTTTAGGAAATGGTTCGACGATATCTAAGCCCCATTGAGCGAATGGCCATGGGCTAGATAATGGATTGAGGATTCCCCCTGGTTGGTGTATACTCGGTGAGTACCACTGGCACTGATCACACTTTTTAATGTATTCCAAAGCTTCTCTCTGCATATTCGGCCACCAATAACCTTGAGTAAAGGCCCTATGTGCTAAGGATCTGCCTCCAGTATGACTTCCATAGATTCCTTCATGCATCTCTTCCAGGAGTAATTTGGTTTGGTCAGGATAAACATATAGCAAATAAGGCCCCGGAAAGGAACGCCTATATAGCTTGCTGTCCTTCGACAGCCAATAACTAGTAGCTTTCTTTCGTATTTTGTCAACTTCGATTTTCTCCTCAGGCAAAATGTCTTCCTTCAAGAATTGCGTGATAGAATCCATCCAACTTGACCCCGCTCTCACTTGGTTGATTTGAACCATGTTCACTGTTGCCGAGGGTCTGTGTAGGTCCTCAACAAGGATTATTCGAGGCAAGTTCTGTGCCGAGGAGGTTGCAAGCATGGCCAAAGAGTCTGCATGCGCGTTGCCACTTCTTGGGATATGTAGCAAGCTAAAGGATTCAAATTTCGTCTGCATAATCTTAACTTGACTAAGATATCCCCGCATTCTTTCATCCTTGGCTTCGAATTCCCCATTTACTTGACCGACAACCAGCCTTGAGTCCGAGAATAGTTTGATGGACTTCCCTCCCATCCTTTAGACCATAGCCATTCCTTCTAATAGAGCTTCATACTCCACTTCGTTATTCGTAGCTGGGAAGTCTAACCTCAGAGACTTCTCAACGATAACCATCTCGGAAGACGTCAGTACTAATCCAACCCCCGCACCTTTTTGGTTTGATGCTCCGTCTACATGTACTTCCCATGTCAGAGGGCAGTATTGGGAGATTGTACCCACCAATTTTTCATCCTTGTCCCTCTGTGCTAGTAATTCATCCGCTTCAGGCTCGGTGAATTCTGCCACCAAGTCGGCGAGTACCTGTCCCTTCTCGGAAGTGCGAGGCATGTACTTGATATCAAAAGCTCCCAGAATTGTACCCCACTTGGCTATCCTTCCCGTGTAATCAGCACTTCTGAGTATGGTTTTTAGTGGGAGTTGTGTAAGAACAACCACTGTATGTGCTTGGAAATAGTGAGGCAACTTGTGCGTGCCAAGCACCACTTCCAGGATAGCTTTGTCCAATGGTAGATAACGCACTTCCGCTTCGTGCAATGATTTACTCACGTAGTACACTGGCCGTTGTACGCCGTTATCTACTCGTATCAACACCAAGCTTACTGCATACGAGGCTACAGCAATATAGGCGAAAAGAACTTCATCTGGCTCAGGATTAGACATGACCGGCAGCCGAGCAGGTAGTCTTTAAGTTGCTGAAAGGCTTCGGCACAATCTTTTGTCCATTCAAAGTTCTTCCATTTGTTGATCAATAGAAAAAAAGGTCGGCATCTATCTGCTAATCGAGATATGAATCTATTCAAAGCGGCAGCCATTCCAGTTAGCTTTTGCACTTCTTTTAGGTTCCGAGGAGTTCGCATATTGGTGATGGCTTTAATCTGGTCGGGATTAACTTCGATTCCTCTGTGAGTAACCATGTAACCCAAGAATTTGCCCAATCCTACACCAAATGAGCATTTGGAAGCGTTTAAACGTAGTTTATAGCTTCTGAGAATTTCAAAGACAACTTGAAGGTCTCCAAGGTGCTCCGACACCTTTTTGCTTTTCACCACCATATCGTCTATATAAATCTCCATATTCTTTCCCAGTAATGATTCGAACATCCTCGTCATCATTCTCTGATAGGTAGAACCTGCATTCTTCAAGCCCAATGGCATCACTTTGTAGTGGTAATTCCCAATTGGAGTAACAAAAGCAGTTTTTTCTTGATCGTTCAGGGCCAAAGGTATCTGATGATAACCCTGAAACGCGTCCAAGAAGCTCATCCGAGGGTGGCCGACAGTGGCGTCTACCAGCTGATCGATCTTGGGCATGGGGAACGAATCTTTAGGACAAGCTTTATTCAAATCTGTGAAATCAACACACACTCGCCACTTCCCACTCTTTTTCTAGACCACTACCGTGTTTGCCAACCATTCGGGATAGAAGACCTCCTTGATAGCCCCAGCCTGTTTGAGTTTCGTCACTTCTTGACAGACTACTTCTGCATGCTCTTTAGATGGACGACGAGGGAGCTGCTTTTTAGGAGCTGTTAACGGATTAACATTCAAATGGTGGCAAATGAAATCTGGAATCCACCCCTGGAGCTTCATAAGTATTCCAGGCAAAGACGTCGATGTTTCGTTTAAGAAATTCTACCAGTTCCTCCCTCTCTTGATGAGGTAGTTGTGATCCGACTTGAAAAAACTTCTCCGGATCGTCTCCTATGGTGATTTTCACAAGGTCTTCACATTTCACCTCCTCGGATGTCCCATCAATAGGTGTCATTGGAGGTTTTAACTGCTATAACTCCACTCCATGAGTCACAGATTCTTCTTCAGGTTTGTGTCGGATGGCAGCTATCATGCACTGTCGCGCCATGGTTTGATCACCCAATACTTCTTCTATTTTGCCTTCGGATGGGTATTTGATCTTCTGATGTAGGGTGGAGGAGACCACTCCTAAGGTATGAAGCCAAGGTCTGGCAACGATTGCTGTATAAGGAGAATATGCATCTACTACGATAAAATCAACTTCCACCGTTTCCGAACCGGTTTGTACTGGTAGTCTAATCTGTCCCTTCGGGATAATAACCTTCCCTTCAAAACTCACTAGAGGAGAATTGTAAGGAGTCAGATCTTCAGTTCTTAAATTCAACCCCTTGAAAAGATCAGGATACATGATTTCAGCCGCGCTACCTTGATCCACCATCACTCTCTTCACGTCATAACCTCCAATTCGGAGAACGATAACTAAGGCATCGTCATGAGGCTGAATAGTTCCAATCTTGTCCTCGTCTGAAAATCCCATGACCAAGGACCGATCTAGTTTAGCTCTCTTCAGCTCATGTCTGCCGTCCTTGGGAGACAGGTGAGCCACGGACATTACTCTTAAAGGCCACGACCTCGTTCTGCCAGGCGCCGCAAAAATAACGTTGATAGTTCTGAGAGGGGGTCGTGAAAGATTCTCCCTTTCCGATCGAGCACCGGTCTGACCACCCAAACCACTAGAGTGATGCAACAGCTGTTTCAATTTGTCTTCTCGGACAAGTTGGTCCAAATGATCCCATAAACTTCTGCAGTCCTCGGTAGTGTGACCATGGTCTCGATGGTATTGATAATAGAGATTTCGATTTCTCTTTTCAGGGTTTCCCATCATCTTATTGGGACATTTGAAGAAGGGTTCGTTCTTAACCTTTTCCAATATTTGATGAACGGGTTCTTGGAATACCGCTCCGACCATCTGATTGTTATTCAACGCCTGCTGCTCAGTATAATCCCTTCTCGGCTGGTTATTATTGTATCTGTCCGACCTAAATTCTCTCCTATCTTGAGGGACAAACTTAGCTTTCCCTTTTCCCTGCTGTTGATCATCTTCTATCCTTTTATACTTGTCCACCCTATCCATTAGTTGTCGCAAACTGGTGACCGGTTTACCTGTCAAGGATTTTCTTAAACCATGTTCGGAGGGAAGGCCGACCTTGAAAGTTCTAATAGCGACTTCATCGAAATCGCCATCAATCTCATTGAACATCTCCCAGTACCTATCAGCATATGACTTCACAGATTCTCCTTCCCTCATTGTCATAGAGAGCAGAGAATCTAGGGGCTGAGGGACCCTACTGCATGTAATAAACCGGGAACAGAATGATTGTGTAAGCTTCTTAAAGGAACTGATGGAATTAGTCATCAACCCATCGAACCATCTCATCGGCATCGGTCCCAGGCTGGAGGGGAATACTCTACACAGCAAGGCTTCGTCCTGAGAGTGAACCGCCATCTTCTGTTTGAATTGGCTCACATGTTCTACAGGATCAGTACGTCCGTTATACATGAGGAACGTAGGTTGGTGAAAACGTTTGGGAAGCTTTGCCTTTTCTATTCCCCGAGTAAAGGGGGACTTAGAAATTTGGCTCAGAGCCTTCTTCATGACCTTCATTCCTACCCCCCTTCCAGACGAAATTTTTCTCCTCCTCTTGTGTGAGTGCTCCTCTTCATAAGAATAGGATTCACTAGGTGGAGTTTCTGAGCATTCCCTGTAATTGGCATCCCCTTCATCGTTGGAAGAAACATCAGAACTTGAAGGGGCTTGCTTTCGTTGTGCACGACAAAGTTTCTTTTTTAAGTCTTCAATTTCTCATTGCAAATCCTTCTCATCAGCTTGTTCGTGTACTAAGTGACTCTTTCGTCGATAGCCACTTCTACCAGCATGTATCGTCTACGAGCTGCCCTCTTGCTGGTTATCTAAGTGATTTCCCTGTTCCAGGTTGTGGAGCTCGCCTTGTTGATGAACATTAGTTGGTTCTGCATGGGGTGGATTGATCTGCTGTGGTCCCGAACCCGCCATAACTGTTATAAACTTCACTAGCACTAATTCTTCCCATAGACGGCGCCAATTGTAGGGTCATAAATAGTAGCCCAAACCCAAATGGAATAGGATATGGGCTCAATGAGCCCAATACAATAAATTTATAAGAGTGGGTGAAAGAATTAGGCTGGTGATGGGTTTTATAACAGTTAATAGGTGTTATGGGTCTGTCCGAGGACGATAAAACACTATCAAATGCTGAAATCAAGTCCAAGGAGCAATTTTTAGGATGGGTTGGCTATTTTCAAATGATGTCCGAGGAGGAAGTTCTTAGATAAATTGGTTGTTTCCGTTGATGTTCTTCTTAATGCTACAGTGTATCTTCTTCAATGTTTTTCCTTAATATTTCTCGATCCCCTTTTTCTAGAGGCTTTACTCTATTATATAGTCCTCTTCCATTCAATCCTACCATCCACTTGTCTGCTTTCTAACCCTGTACTCAAGTTTTTCTCTCCTTTCCCACTGCTTTTTGATTTTCTGGGAGTAAAAGTGGTTGTAGACACTGTTCAGAGATCTTCTCCACATTAATGCGGCCAGGAAAGCTGCTATACTGCATTTAATGCGGTGGTAGCAGCTTTTTCCTTAGATATTTCTCTGTTCTTATCCCTTCCCTGTACATTTGAAGTCTATCTTCGTCGCTGGAGCTTCCTGGAAGGTTGTTTAGAGCAAGATGAAATTCACTCTATTGATATATGTCAGATCCGAGGAGGATGACCCTCTCGGACCAACACCCTTGGATATTTATCTGCTTTTTTATCTATTACGGGTCCTTTTCTCATGCCTTCTCCTCCTCGGACGCCTTATTATTAAAGAGTGGGACTCAAGCCTAACGCAAAGGCTCAAATTTTTCGCCCCCCCCCCCCCCCCCCCCCACAGGGGGATTTTGCAATGGGCTCATTATCAATGAGACAATCATATAATTTATTTCACTAAAATGCAAAACCAGACTTCTATATTTCATCAAAATTTATTTCAGTCATCTAACTTTGCTTTAGTTCATTTCAGTCCTTTAACTTTCAATTTTATTCAATTAAGTTTTTTTTTTTATCAACTTTTATTTTATGTTGTGGTTAATTTTATAATTTTATAAATTTTTCTTCAACTTTTTTAAATTAAAAAATTTTCAATTAATGATTGAAAAATATTTTTCAATATTTTTTTTCAAAATTTTTTAACAAAAGTTAATGGAAACATAGATAACTGAAATGAACGAAAACAAAGTTAGAAAACTGAAATGAATTTTGAAGAAACTTAAAGGATAAGTTTTGCATTTTACCCAATTTATTTTTAAGGACTTTGGGTTTGGGGCCGTAGGGGATTATGAGCAATTCTTTATTTCTCAGCCCAATTTTTGTAAATAAAAATCTAGGCATAAGCCCAAATTGTGCAGTTAAGCATAGAATCAGAGTAGTCTTTAAGAATTCTACCCTTAATCTTGGCTTGGCTAAAGAATTGAACGTATGGAACTGACTTGATAATTAGTATATAACTACTCATACAATTGACTTGATAATTATATGACTAATGTTGCTTTAAGTCAAAAAACAAATTAGAATCTTGTAAATATAATTTCAGTTGCTTTTGAAACCAACATTTTAACCTTTTTTTTTTTTAAATGAAAACTAAAATTTGGGTAGTTTCTAGTTCAATGTCTTTTTAACATGTAAAGAAAGAATAAAGAAATAATATTTAAATGAAATAGAGAAATGATAAAGAGTCTGTTAGAAAGCGTATTTGAAAAAATAGGTACGTAAAAGGTAAATGCAATTGTTCACTCTCCAAATAGTACAAAAATTTGGAGATGCTGTTGTACACATAATTTTCGTAAAAGATAAATCACACAATCACGAAATAGTGTAACAAATAATCAATTTGTATTTGATTTGTATATATGTGAGTACAATTCTCTGTATGAATCTTTACAATGAAAGAGTACAATAAATTCCTCTGATTCGATCTCCAAGAAACTTTACGATCCGAAGGGGGCTATGAAGCTTAATCTTGAATCGTGCTTTGATGTCTCCAAGTTGAATCAATATTCGAACGTGCTTGATTTGATACAAGGGCCGTTGGCTTAATCTCGAATTGGATTAAAGGAGAATTCTCACTTTGATTTGAAGAAGTAGGAATATGTCTTGATGAATAATGGAATTCTAGTGAACTTAGAGATGACTCTCTATTTTGGTAGAGTATTAGTAGGGTTTTCTCTCTAAGTGTTCTCTCCTCTTTTCTCATATGAAAAGCCTCTATTTATAGGCAACTCAATAATATTTAATCTGGAATTTTCTCTTAGAATTTATTGAAAGTTGAATTATGAATTTAATTTGGTATTTCATTTAATAAGAACTTTCCATATAGGTCTTTTCTTCTGACGCTGCCAGATATGGCTTTCTTCATTTGATGTTGTAACGTGGCTTGATTTCATTTGCTGATCGTCCACGTCATCAATTGGAGATTAATTTGATCACAAATATTTTATCATGAACAATCGGACAGTTGTGAATACATCATAAATTTTTAATGTCTACAGCTACTGGAAATGCTCTAAATGTCATGGGCTTTGAGTACTTTTCTTTGTATCAGCCTATTTTGTGTAAATAATGGTGTACTGGTTGTGAAGAATGATCCGTATGGAGAAGGAAAATGGGCTATGAAGAGTAATTCATATTCAAGCCCATTTCATGAAGTAAAGTAATCTGCTCGACCAATGTTAAATTGATAAGTGACTGGACCAGGGCCACTTGATCAAAGTGGATTAATTAGGCTTCTCTGATAGCCCAATGAAAGCCTCCTAAGAGGAAATAAAAAATCCTATCCATTTTAGTTGCAATGAGTTGAATCCAATTTACTATTTAAATTTAAAATTATTAATTTAATAATGTATAAAATATTGTTTCAATTAAAATTTTGAATAAAATGGTAGTAGAAACATTTTTAACTTTTTAATATTAATCTAAAACTTTTTGTTTGATAATTATCATTTTGAAACAAACTTCCACTGATAAAACAGTTGAGTATTCATATTAATCTATATCTGTAAATCAATTAGTCATATGTTACACATATAATAACATAATATGGATTTATAATCTCAAGGAAAAATGGCTTGGCTACTAGTTATTATAGTACAACTTAAAATAGAGGAAAATGTAAAAAAAAAAATAACGATTTTGAGACACCAATACAAATTTAAAATACCAATACAAATATATGAGATATTGAGACACAAAAATTAAATGATTTTGTTTTTCTTTTTTAGGCTAAATGATAATATCATTGAGAGGAAAACCACACAAACAAACAAGTAAACCAATCCTTTTAATTTTTATTTTCAAAAAAAAAAAAAAAACCTTTTAATTTTTTAAAACATAAGAACATAGATTTTTTAATGAATTATTTTCATTACTTTCGAAAAGAAAATTTAAATGCTTCTTTCCATCCATTGGTATTTTGAAAGCAAAAAAAAAAAAAAAAAAAAAAAGGGGTGAAAAAAAATTGCTGATTTTTTATTCACCAAAAAATATTTGAAAATCACTAGAAAGAAAAATTAGTGTGAAATCTAAAATTTGGGCCTTTGTATCTTTATTCACTGCCTTGCTAAAAAAGATGGTTGTTTTCTCCCAATTTAGCTTTTGACCCAAAGCTTGTTCATACAACGACAGAATATCTTGGATTTCTTGTAAATCTGTCATAGATGCTCTACAAAATAAAAGGTTGTCATCTGCAAAAAATAAGTGTGAGATTTTTGGTCCCCTTTTGCATAAAGAGAAGCCCCCTGTTTTGTCGTTTGAGGCTACCTATTGCAACATCCTATTCAAGCCTTCTAAACACAACAAAAAAAGGTATGGAGACAAAGGATCTCCTTGCCTTAATCCCCTTGATGGCCTAATATCTTCCTTAGGCTCTCCATTCACCAAAATCAAATAGGACACCGTGCTAATACACTCAAGAACAAAAGACACCCACCTTTCACAAAAACCCAATTTCTCCATAATCTTCCCCAAATAGCTCAACCCCACCCGGTCATATGCCTTACTCATATCTAGCTTCATAGCCATAAAACCCTTTTTTTTTGAATTTTTGGTTTTTCATATGGTGTAAGGTCTCAAAAGCAACCAAAATATTGTCAGAGATTGCTTTACTAGACTTAAAGGTACTTTGAGATTCTAAAATAATGCTAGGTAAAATATTCTTAAGTCTATTTGCTAAAACTTTAGAAATAAGCTTATATAGAATATTACAAAGTGCAATTGGGCGATATTCAGAAACTCTTACCGGGATTTTATCCTTTGGGATGAGAGTGATAAAAGTTCGATTAATTGAAGGTGGGATTGAACCTATGTTAAGGCATGTGACAACAGCTTCAGCCACTTCATCACCAATAATCGGCCAAAATTGTTGGAAAAACAATGGAGGCATCCAATTAGGTCCTGGAGATTTCAGGGGGTCCATCTGCTTTAAGGCAATGTCAACCTCGGCTCTCCCAAAAGGAGCAACAAGTTCATGGTTCATCTCCTCCGTTACCACCTATGAAGTGGCTTCTAAAGTTTCCTCAATCCGATATGGTGAGGATGAAGTGAATAAATTTTGGTAAAAATCCACCAAAATATTTTCTATGCCATTCTCATCCATGCACCTCTCACCCAAATGGTTTTCAAATTCCTCAATTCTATTTTGGTGATACCTGTAAGTAGCTCTACTATGGAAATATCGGGTATTTTTATCTCCTTCATGCAGCCACAATGCTCTAGATCTTTGTTTCCACATTTTCTCTTCTTTTGATAACAAATCATTTATCTCTCTTTTCAACCTTGTCACTCAGTTTATAGACCTCCCTCTTATTGCCTCATCTTCCACGTTTCTTAGCAACACTTTTTTTTTTTTTTCCTTTAGTAGCCGAGTAATATTCCTAATTGCAACCCAACTCCACCACTTGAGTTGTGCTTGACAATGGCTTATCTTCCCTTCCACCCTAGTCATAGCTTGATCGGGTGCGTTGAAAAGCCAAGCTGTTTCTACCATATCTCTACAACCCTCTTCCTCCAACCACATATGCTCAAAACGCCAAAGCTTTTGTCGAAGTTTAGGAATACCATTAAGGCAAATAAGAATAGGTTTATGATCAGACAAACCACACTCCAGGTGAATTACCTTAGTTGCAGGGAATTTATCTAGCCATTCCATTGTAGCAACCGCTCTATCCAACCTCTCCCAAATTGTAAAACATCTGGATGTCCATTACACCTTGTAAATTTTCCTCCCATAAAGCCAAGGTCCCAAAATCCACATTCATCCAAAACATCTCTAAACTCTTCCATTTGTCTAGCTAGTCTTTGCCTCCCTCCAAGCTTCTTATGACTTCGTGTAATCTCCACCAGTAGCACTAAGTAACGACTTACCACATAAGATTTGTTATGAAAGTATTGTAAAAATACTATGGACATAGCATTTCTCATAAGTAAAATGTTAAATGAATTAGTATTTATGTTCCTTTCTAAGAAGAATGACACATGACACTAATTAAAAGATGAATATTAATTAAATATTTCATTAAAACCATTATTTAGTTGGAAAATTAAGTGAAATCAATTCATTAAAACCTTTGCTTAGGTGGAAGGTTAAACAAAAAGATACTTATTTTCCTTCCAAAGAAGAACGACAACTAATAGTCTAACACTGATTAAAAAAATGAGCAATAATTTTCTCAAAAAAGGAGCATTAACTAAAGGATGACATGGAATGCTTACTAAAAGATTAGGTGAAAGGCTAAGAGCGTGTTTGGCAGTTTAGATATTCATTATTTTCGTTATGTTTTTATTAAAGAGAATATATAGTCATTTCTTATGAATAATTATTTTTTAAAATAAGGAATAATTATTCATTTCTAAAAGGGTTGTAATAGCTGTTTCTTAGTAGATGTAATAATTTCTAATATTGATATATTTCCAAAATAAACAATTTTTTCATATCCAAATAACAATTATGGAAATAATAAAACTCATTTGTCTCTCAAATTTAAAATATATTATTTTCTAGTAAATATAATTATATGAGTAAAACATTTCCTAAAATAGATATTAAGTTTTATTCTAATATTACAAATCATAGCAGGTTAGAGTGGAATTTCTATCTTATATTAAAAAATAAAATAAAAAATCACAACCAAACTTATGAATAGGTATAGTTGTTTCATTATAATACATTTTATTTCCAGTAATAAAAATTATCAATCTTGTTGTAATTCAAATTCATTGCACTAAATGTGCCATAAATAAAAGAATTCTCAAATATTGCGACACATACCAAAACCTCATACTCTCCCACACCCACACACATTTGGATCATCTCCATTTTAAGGTAAATAGAAAATGTCCATTTAATGGTCATGATTCAAAATGGAAGAGATTTAGGATCTAGATTTTGCCAACTCATTAATTTAAATCACAAATAAATTTAAATGAGTTAGAAAAAAGTGAACCACAGATTTATTTCACTATTAGTCATAACTATTAAATAGACACTTCGAAATTGAGAGGATCGAAATCCAATCCCACAAATCCCTCGCAGATGAAGTTCCTATATATATATATATATATTTATATATATATAGCCCTTGGTTTCTTCCAAGCAACCAACAAACAATTTGGCACATAAAAAAAAAAAAGCCATTGCGGAAGACCTTTCTTTGGTATGTAAAAAACATGGCTTTAACACTTGGAAAAAAACTTATCACAGCAATGTTGTTGGTTTTAGGGACTTGGATTTCTCAATCCTTATCTCGCACATTACTTGAAGATTCCATTGTTGAGAGACATGAACAATGGATGGCTCAACATGGACGCAACTACATTGACGATGTTGATAAGAAAACACGCTTCAAGATATTCAAGGACAATGTAGAATATATAGACAAAGTCAATAATCAAGGGAATCGCACTTACAAGTTAAGTGTCAATGAATTTGCAGACTTAACAAATGAAGAATTTGTTGCGACTCATACTGGATACAAGTTTTCCACCCTGCCAAGTTCTTCTAAAAGAAATTTCAGATATGGAAACCTCACAGAAATTCCTACGACTATGGATTGGAGAGAGAAAGGAGCTGTTACCCCTGTTAAGACCCAAGGCCCAAAATGTGGTAAGAGAATATCATTTTCCAAAACCCAAACTACTTTTGCATAATTTGCTACATTAATTTTTTTTTTTTTTCTTAACAATATTTCTGTTATGGTTGATTCCTATTCAGGATGTTGTTGGGCCTTTTCAGCAGTGGCAGCAGTAGAGGCAATCTACCAAATCAAAACCGGCAACTTGATCTCCCTTTCGGAGCAACAACTAGTGGACTGTGCCGTGGAAGGAAATAGAGGCTGCAATGGTGGTGCTGTGGATTATGCCTTTACATATATAATACAGAACCAAGGACTAGCCAGTGAAGAAAGTTACCCATATGAGGCTATGGATGGAACTTGTGACCAAGCAAAGATATCTATTAATGCAGCTTCGATAAGTGCATTTGAAGACTTACCTTCCAATGATGAGTTGGCAATACTTCAAGCAGTGGCCAGCCAACCAGTTTCTATTTCCCTTAACACTGGTTACGACTTTCAGTTCTATTCCAGCGGAGTTTTCACAGGACATTGTGGGACCGATTTAAATCATGGGGTTCTTGTAATTGGGTATGGAACGAGTGAGTATGGTACCAAGTACTGGTTAATTAAGAATTCATGGGGCACCAATTGGGGTGAGAACGGATATATGAGGATTCAGAGAGATAGTGGAGCTCCAGAAGGCCTTTGTGGCCTCGCCATGCAAGCTTCCTACCCAGTTGCTTAGGTACTCCAAAGGTGATAGATCAAGTCACCTACCTATTAGTATCGCTTTTTCTTTTCACTATATGTATGTTAAAATTTGTTGTGGTTGTGAAAATGCTGGTACTGTATTGCTACTTGTGACGTTAAAATCTGAACACGGTAGTAATAAATAAGACGTACCTTCCAATATATAGTATGAAGCAAACGTAAGGAATATATGCTGATAAAATCTTCAAAATTTGGCACATTAAATTAAAGTAGTCGTGACTCATAAGCCTAAGCTCTGACTAAATTATAGACAGGAGGATATGAACAAAAAACATTATAACGGCATTAGTACCATCTTTATTTTTTTCTTCCTTATTAAATGATGCAGCTACTAACGACTTTTCCAGACTAATCATAAACCTAGTATAATTAGATTGTATGAAAGAATTGCATGTGCTTCATCCAAAATCTACACAAAAGTGCAAAGAAGACCCAATACATTTTCTAAGAAAATGACTTGAAGTTCACAGTGGACACTACAAAAACCGCGAGCTTTAGCTGCGTTTTTTTAAGCGGCATTTACAAAATCGCGGCTATAGAAAATCTTTGAGCCACGTTTGGCAAAAATGCAGCTACACCAGCCACGTTTGCCAAACGCAGCCCAAAGATCAGCTCTGTAGCCACGTTTTTTGATGTTTGAGCTGCGTTTTTGTGAACCCATCCGATTTTTTTTTTTTTTTTTTTTTTTTTTTTTTTTTTTTTTATTTCCTAAAGCCATGTTTAAAAAATGCATCCTAAGCCTTTCTTAGAGCTACGTTTTCTATAAATGCGGCTACAACTGTATACCTAAGCCGCGTTTTATATAAACGCAGCTTAAAGCATGTTTGTAACTGCATTTGTTTAAACGTGGCTACAAGTTTGGTATAAATTAAATAAAATAAAAATAAAAACCCTAAACTCCTCTCTGATCTCTAACCCGATCTCTCACCTTCTCTCTCACTCTCTCCCTTTGACTCCCAAACCCTCACCTTCAACCCTCCCCTCTCTTCCACCGATCCTCCTCACTGACACACGAGCACTCTTCTTCGTCTCTGTTCACCTTCTTTCTCACTCTCAAAGGTCAATGCAGATATCTTTCCTTTCTTCCTTTAGAGATAACTAATTGGCTACCTCAAAGGGTAGCACAATCGGCTGAGGACCACAGCTCAAAATGTGGAGGTACTAGTTTCATTTCTGGTTCTAGTACTAATTGTTCTTGGAAAATATGTTAATGCTAATGATAAACTTTACTTGATTTCTTTTTGGTTGTGATAATTTCGGTAATGTTGGGGTTTTATCGCCTATTTTTCAGCAGCTTACTACACTATATGCTTCCTAGAAAGAGAGCCAGTGAAGGAGTGGTTGTAGAAGAAGAAGACAACACCAACAACAGCAGCAACTTTAACATCATCAAGAAGTGTGAGGGCGCTTCGGCTTTCAACAAGAACAAGAAGCTTCGAATCGTTGAGGAAGACGCCGATTCGACCAACAACACCAACAACAATCACAATCACAGTACCGGCAGCATAGTTGTAGAACAAGAACAAGAGCAAGGAGAAGAGATTCCAATCATGGGTTTAGGCAACACAAATTCGTAGGATATCGATGAAGATCTCCATAGCCGGCAACTCATCGTGTATGGCTGCGAGACGATGAGGCAACTTTTCGCTTCGAATGTTCTCGTCTTCGGGTTGTAAGGTCTTGGTGCTGAGATAGGTATATATCTACTTTCTAAGTCTTTAATTATATTTGAGCTCTGGTTGATTTTGATTTTGATTTTTTTTTTTTTTTTTTTTTTTTGCCTTTTCATTTCTTTGTATGGTGGTGGTGAAATCTAATGGATGTTGGTTTTGAATTTGTTTTTTGATGATTTGGTTTTCTTGTTCTGAATTTGTGCTGTGTTAATTAGATAATGGGGAAGTGAAACCTTGTGGTTTTTTGGTGTGTGCTAGATTAGGACATATGTTTTGCAGTTTTTGAATATACATTTATGTATCATTTTTATTGGTATCATTTGGTCATTCTTTTATGCTTTTGCTTCTTTGCCGTTGGACATTGTTATGTTGATTAAATATTTACTCCCTGAAAAGGTTACAGTTGAGAGAATTTTATGAGCTGAAAATGATGCAAAATGAGCCTATTAATGATCCGATACAAACTCCTGTATGCACTGGATAGTTTAGTTTAGTTTTTGATAAGTAACTGAAATTTTATTAGAATAAAGATACAACCTCATGCTCGTATATTCACTAGATTTATGATCTTTTAATTGGGTAGTCTAGTGTCTTGCTCTATCTTTTATCTTTTTAAAAGGTTGAGAAATAATTTTATACCTCTTTCTTTCCATGTCTATATATATGTGATTTGATTCTCATTCTTGCTGGTGTTGGGTTTATAATCTGTAATCTTGCTGCTGATCAAATCAATGTTATCTTTGCTTCCTATAGCAAAGAACCTCATTCTTGCTGGTGTCAAGTCTGTGACCTTGCATGATGAAGGGATGGTGGAGTTGTGGGATTTGTCCAGTAATTTCATTTTCTCAGAGAATGATGTTGGTAAGAATAGTAGAGTTACGAGTTCTAATTTCCCCTTCTTCCTGCTCTTAGGGCCAAAACTTATCAAAGAAAGTACAACTAATTGAGCTGTGGCCAATTTTTTTCGCTTGTATAATTGTCTTGTTTTATACAGATCTAAAGATTTTTGTTTTAAATTCACAATTTTGGATCATGATAATTCTTTGGAAGCTCCTATGAAATGATAAGTGTTTGTTAATTAACTTTAAGGAAAAATTAATTCTTATTTATTTTCCTGGCATGGCATTTATGTATTTGATTTAAATGAAGATTTAAACTAAAGAGCTATATATATATATATATATATATATATATATATATCTAGCTTACTACTTATCACTTTTCCACATGAATAATGTTAGAGATACAGACTATTTTACAAAAACAATTTATAAACTACTGATGTGGTGAGTATTTATTGGTAAATGAAAAAGTGATATTAATGGTGGGCTTAAATGAAAACTAATAAGAGGTTGGTCACACCAACAGTTTGTAAAAATGTTGTAAAATAGTTTGTGTCTGTAGCATTACTCTTTCCATATATGTACATATATTAAATGTTTGTATGTATGTAAATGTAAATGCATCTACACAAATTGCAAAATAAGGAATGTTACCTAATGCTAGTGAAGATCATGATCCCCTAGTGGCGAGTCAAGTTGATATTCTGCACACCCCTAGTGAAGATCATGATCTTCTATATTAAATAATAAAATAATTTTCTTGATGGGAAGGAAACAAAGCATTTTCCCTTTCCATTCCCTCCAAACTCAAGTTATGAAAGATGTTCAATCCATCTTAATGATGTAGAACATATAGCACAGGCCTTCCTGAAGCAATAGGGGCGCCGGAAGTCACAATGCAATAGCAAAGGGGGGTGCTAGCAGAGGGCATCGAGGCAACAGTGTTGGAATTGCATGAAATTTGGCAGGTTGAAGGGAAACAGCATTCTGATCCAGATTCATGACAAATGCCACGAACATCGGCTAAATTTAAGCAAATTCCTTCATTAAGGCCGTGAAACAGTGTTTTTGCTATTTATAGTAATATTTGTTTTTCCTTAATAACTTTTAGTTTAAAAGTCAAAATAAGGTCTCGTCTATTTTGGGACGATCCTTAAGGTCAGTAGTTTATAATTCTGCATTTAACTCAGTTTTGTCATTTTTGGTAAATTTCAGTATTTTGTCACCTAATCGCGTAATTAGTGCGAATTAGGGTTTTAGACATTTTTTCTCAGTATTTATATGTTTTGTAACCATCAGAGGCAAGGTAGACTATAATCAATAAACACAGACATTTTGTCAAATTTTCCTCTAGTGGATTCTAGTTTTTATCTCCTTGTGGATTCAAGGAAACCCCTCATAGATTCGAGGTTTACTACAAGAAACTAATAGTTTAGTTTTTGTTCCATCAAGAAAGTATCGTGTGTACTTTCTTTTGGCTTTGTGACATTAGTTGGTATCAGAGCCTTGACTTACCCTGGTCTGATGGCTAACCGGCGAGACGGTGACCACCATAACAATGACGGTGGTGACGACATCAACAACCTAGTCCTCACTAAGGTTGAGTTCCTTGGTTTTCGTGATGAAAATTAACAGTTTTGTGATTCAACCCAACAAACTCTAGATCAGAATCAAGAAGCGCTTGCCATCCTGCTTAACCAAAACCCTAATCGTGATGATGAAGATTGATGTGATAATCGAGCGCATGGCCCTCCCCATCGCGGTCCAAATCAGAACAGGCAGCAAGACTACAATGAGGACAAGGAATACGCAGAAAAAGTCCTTGGGAATCATCGTGGCCCTATGAGGGATAATGACCAAGATTATCAAGAGCAAAGGGACTATCAGATGAAAAGTATTTGGATTGGGTTAGTGAGGTGGAGAAGTTTTTCAATTATATGGGTACTGCAGATGACAAACAAGTGTGTTTGATGGCTTACAAATTGAAGGGAGGAGAATTTGCCTGGTGGGATTGTATTCAATTAAACCATACTTGTGAAGGAAAGCTTCTGATACGATCATGGAGGAGGATGAAAAGATTAATGGCAGATCAATTCTTTCCACCAAATTACCAGGGAGTTGTTCAGACAGTACTAGAATTGCAAGCAGGGTACTTGGATAGTTAATGAGTAAATGGAGGAGTTTGATAGGTTGGCTTTCCAACTGTAGTTCAGAGTCATCCAATTCCACTGCCAACAAAGGCAAACAACCCATGTTTACATAACGATCACAACCCGTGGTTAGGGAGAATAGTGGTGTCAACTAGTCCATAGTGGCAGTAACAAGTTCTGCAGCCCAACTGATAGTGAATGCCAACCCCTATGCTAGGCCAACTGAGAATAAGTGCTATAGGTGCGAAGAACCATGACATCGATCTAGTACTTGCCCTAAGTGAGCCATAGTGAATTTGGTAGTGGTAGAAGAGGGCAAGGCAAAAGGTGAACAAGAGGGTGAAGAGGTGTATAATGATGCTCATTCATATACCTATAATCCCAAGAAAGTCCAAGAAGATGAGGAAGGCATGCCATTAGGGAGGTATTTGGTGATTTAGAGGTTGTTGCTCACACTGAGGGTGGAATACGGTGATCAGCAGAATGAGATCTTCCAAACATGATGCACCATCAATAAGAAGGTTTGTGATTTGATCATTGACAGTGGCAGTGTAGAGAACATCACGTCAAAGAGTTTGGTTGCCAAGCTAGGACTGAAGATAGAAAAGCATCCCTCTCCATACAAGATAGGTTGGATTGAGAAAGGTACGGAAAATCTTATTACTCAACAATGTCGTGTTACTTATATGGGTAAATGTTATGTAGATAAAGTAATTTGTGATGTTGTTAAAATGGATGGATGTAATTTAATATTGGCTAGACCTTGGCAATATGATGTAGATGATACTTATAGGTGTAAGGATAATGTGTATGTGTTCTTTAAGAATGGCAGAAAAATTTTCCTTGGTCCTATTAAGGAATGCAGTGTACCCAAACCTTCTAAAGTGGACGGGAAGCCATCACTTCTCATAGTCAACAATAAGGATGAGTTTGACAAGGAATGTAAGGAGTTGAAACAGGTATATGTTGTAGTGGTGACGGATGGAAAGCCGAAGAAGGTTGCTGAGGTACCTAAGGCAATTCAACCATTAATCAAGTAGTTTGAAGAGCTTTTTCTAGAAGAGCTGCTTGCAAGTTTACCACTAATGCGTGACATCTAGCATTGCATTGATTTAGCTCCTAGAGCTAGTCTACCAAATCTGCCACACTATAGGATGAATCCTCAAGAGAGTCAGATTTTATAGGGGCAAGTAGATGAGTTTCTGAGCAAGGAGCAGATCAGGGAGAGTATGAATCCATGTGCAGTAACAGCATTATTAACACCAAAGAAGGATGGTAGCTGGCATATGTGTATGGATAGTTGAGCCATCAACAAGATCACAGTCAGGTATCGATTTCCTATTCCCCGACTAGATGACATGTTTGATATGCTGAGTGGATCCAAGTGTTACACCAAGCTGGATCTCAAGAATGGGTATCACCAGATTCGAATCTGGCTTGGAGATAAGTGGAAGACAGCTTTTAAGACGAAAGAAGGGTTGTATGAGTGGATGGTGATATCTTTCGGATTGTCCAATGCTCCCAGCACTTTCATAAGGCTTATGAAGTAGGTATTGAAACCATTATTGGGAAGTTTATGGTAGTTTATTTTGACGATATCCTAATTTACAATTAAACAGAAGCGGCCTACTATAATCATGTGCGAGAAGTATTGGCGGTGTTGCAAGCCAATGAGTTGTATATCAACCTGAAGAAGTGTAGCTTCTTGTCTAATAAGTTGTTGTTCTTAGGGTATGTGATCAGTGTGGATAGGATTCATGTTGATGAGGACAAGGTCTGTGCAGTCAGAGAATGGCCAACCCTAAAGACAGTGATTGATGTATGAAGCTTCCATGGGCTGGTAACCTTCTATTGAAGGTTTGTTCGAGATTTTAGTAGCATTGTAACCCCTATCACTAAGTCTCTGAAGAAGGGGAGGTTCTCATAGGGAAAGGAGGCAGGACAGAACTTTCCCTTAACTAAGAAGAAGCTGAGCATAGCTCCAATTTTGGCATTGCCTAACTTTGATACGGTGTTTCAGGTGGAGTGTGATGCATCTATGGTCGAGATAAGCGCTGTTCTTTCACAAGACAACAGACCAGTAGTATTCTTCAGTAACAAAGTTTGGGAAGCTTGAAGTAAATGGTCGGCCTATAAGCTAGGGTTCTTTGTTGTAATACAAACTCTTAAGCATTGGGAGCACTGCCTAATTCAGAGGGAGTTTGTATTATATACAGATCATCAGGCATTGAAGCACATCAACAATCAAGTAAGCATTAACAAGAATCATGCTCAATGGGTAGCTTATATACAGCTTCCATTTCACATTGAAGCAAAAGTTTGGTGTCACTAATAAGGTGGCAGATGCACTTAGTAGGCAAGCATCTTTGTTGACCACCCTACGTACTGAATTTGTAGGGTTTGATTGCCTCAAGGAGCTATACGAGAATGATGAGGATTTTTGTGATATTTGGAGTAAGTGTCAACAAAATCATACTACTATCAGTAGTATGTACATCCAGGATGGTTTCCTCTTTCGGGGTAATCAATTATGCACCCCTAAAAGTTCATTAAAGGAGCAGATTATTAAGGAGCTGTATGGTGGAGGTTTGGGTGGACATATGGGCAGAGATAAAACTATAGCACTAGTGGATGAGAGGTATTATTGTCCACAACTCAAAAGGGATGTTGGCAATCATGTAAGGAAGTGTCCAATCTGCCAAAGGCCAATCTCAAAATACTGGTTTATACATGCTTTTGCCAATTCCATAAGCACCATATGAGGATCAGTCTATGGACTTTATACAAGGTCTTCCTCAAACCCAGCGAGGTATGGATTCTGTTTTTGTTGTGGTTGACAGGTACTCGAAGATGTCCTATTTCACAGTATGCAAGAAGACTTCAAATGCTACTCGAGTGGCCAATCTGTTTTAAAGAAGTTGTGCATTTGCATGGAGTGCCATAGTCCATCACCTCTGACCGGGATACCAAGTTCATCAATCACTTCTAGCGGACCTTGTGGAAGCGTTTTGACACTTCCTTGAATTATAGCAACACCAGTCATCCTCAGACTGATGGCCAAAAAAAAGTGGTTGATTAAGCTTTAGGGATTATGATCCAGTGTATCTCAAGAGAGGAGCCTAAGCAATGGGATGTTGCATTATCCTAGGCAGAATTTGCTTACAACAGCTTGGTCTCCATTTGCCATTGTCTACTATGTGCCCCTAAACACGCTTTGGACTTGGTACCCTTACCTGAGCTTCCAGGGGTGAGTCAAGCAACAAAGAATATGGCTGATCGTATTCATTCAGGCAATGCAAGAGGAAGTGAGACAGAACTGGAAGCTACTAATGCCAAGTACAAGGAAGCAGCTGATAAAAAAGAGATGCAAGAAGACTTTTAGTGTTGGGGATTTAGTGCTGGTCTACCTTAGAAATGAGAGGTTTCCCGTTGGTACCTACAATAAGTTGAAGGACAAGAAGTATAGGCCATTCCAGATTACAAAGAAGATCAACAACAATGCTTATATAGTTGCTCTTCCACCAAACATGAATATTTCTTCCACCTTTAATGTTGTTGATTTGTATGAGTACCATCCTCCTGATGTAACGCCCCAAATATTTTTCTTTAAAGAAATTTTCTTTTGAAAGGGAACAATATCTAAATTGGAGTTTATCTTTTTATTTGTGTGTTTAACTATTTTATGGAGGACTTATGAATACTTAAGTGATTTATGGGGGTAAATGAAATATGGGAGGAACCTTAAGGGTGAAGTGGTAATTTATCACAAGATATTTTGGGGGCAAAATTGTAATTAAGCTCCTCCCATAAGTCAACACCCCCCCCCCACCCCCCTAAGCCTACACGTTCCATTCCTCCCCCTTATCTCCTCCTTTGTATTTTTTCTCTCTTCTTGTTTCTCACCACCCTCCATGACCGAACCTCCAAGCTCCCATATCTCTTTCCTCATTTCTTTCTCTCTCTCTAGTCGAGACCTCCTTGTTAGGGAGGATTATGTCTCCATTGGTTTTCCTAGTAGCTAAAACTCCATGAGATTTTGAAGTGGATTAAACCCAAGGTAAAAATCTAAGCTTTTATCTCAATTTCTTCTATGAGATCCTTTGGGTTTTGCTATTTCATGATTATTATGGTGAATACTTGATTGGTTTTGGTGAATAATGGAAGATTAAAGGGTTAAGATGATTTGGTTAGCAATGGTTTTGTTTAAATCTGAAAATTTCATATCATTTGAGAGTTTTTGCTTTGATAAAAGGTTTTGGTTGATTAGTTTTCTAATGGGTATTTGAGGGTTGGTTTGCTAGATCAACTATATGGATCTTGTTGTTGCATATGTTGATGTGAGTTGATTCTAAAGTGTGTTTCCTTTGCATTTGAGTGACTTTGACATATGTGAATGTGGGCATTTGCTTGTCACGGCAAGTGTTTGATAAATTGCCTATATGAGTTATGGGATTGAATTTCTTGACTCATGTTGTGATGACTATTATATGAGGTTATTGGTTGCATTCATAGTTATTATCATGTGCTAAAACATGTAGCTTTGAGGTTAATCAAGTCTGAAATTTTTTGGCATAGTATTAAGATTATAGTAATTTTATTTTGGAATTGTAAATCTGTCCCTGGCAGATTTGAGTAAGCTGCATTACATGATTTTTAATAAATTATATAAAAATCATTTTGAGCCTAATTTTTGGTGGTACATACTACACATATAAGAGCTTATCCCTATTTAATTTCAAGTTGATCGGATAAATTTTCATGGACCAAAAGGTTTTTACAAAAGGGCTGACCTGCTGTGTAGTGAATCTGAAAGTATGACGAGTATGTTGGGATTTTGTGAGTTTACTTGAAACCCTTGTTGAGTGGGTTGGCTTGTAAATTCTTACATTTTCTTCTACATGTGTTTTACTTAGTTAACTTTAATAATGGTTTGGTTTAATCTCTTGCAATAGTGTATTAAAATGCTTTGGTTGTGTCATGGTCCTTTGGATCACTTGGATGCTTGTTTGATGTCCCTTGGGAATAGGTGCCTTGGGATAGTCAAGTTAGGCTTTAGGCCCCCAATTTGATTTTAGGGGACCATTTTTTATTTATGGAGACAATTTTGAAGGTACTTTGTGATAGGCCTTGTTATTAATAGGCTTGATCATTGTGTTTCTAGGTTTTGAGATTCTTGGTTATGGACCTAGTAATTGGATTGCTTGCTTAGGTGGTGGTGCCCGGTTGAGGTAAAATTGGTTGGCCTCCTGAGCTAAGTAGCTTTTTAGTGGGATTTTGGAAAATAATCATGTTGCATAAAAGTTGTTTTGGGTTAAATACATTTTGGAAAATAATTCTTGAAACTATGTTTCCTAAAAAGAGTTGTGTTGTGACCTTACTACATGTGATTATATATGAAAAATGCATCATGTTTAATATTTGCATATGGGGAAATGCATGAATATTTGGCATGGGAAAGAAAAGTATCCTTGAATTCATTTGATGGTGGATTTCATGGATTTATAGTATTATTTGGAAATACTAAAGATGTTTTGTCTTAAATTGTATTATTTTGGGAAATTGTTGCAAAATATTTTGACAATAAATGATTTTGAGGACCTTGAAAATATTGTGGATATTTGGTTATTGAAATATCTTATGAAACTACTTGGGAAGTAAACTACGTATTTGAATACATTTAACTTGTGAGGTTTAGATGTGGGTTTGCCCTTGTGCTATGATGTTGGTGATTACCCTGTCTTTGTGACGTCATCTTTGTGATGTGTGATCATCCCGTCTTCGTGACGTATGATTACCCCGTCTTCGTGACGACAAGCCAGGTTAGAGGCTCTCGCTTTGCATGACACGAGTAAATCCTTGAGTGTGTGGGTGAGGCTGCTGCCCATAGGGTCAAAAAATCACATGCAAAAGGGGTACTATGTGACGCATCATTCCCTGCTACTCATGGGGGGAAGAGGTAAATCTTTGAGTGTGTGGGTGAGGCTAGGTAGGGCTAAGAGACCACATGCAAAAGAGGTACTATGTGACACATCATTCCCTACTACTCATGGGGGGAAGAGGTAAATCTTTGAGTGTGTGGGTGAGGCTAGGTAGGGCCAAGAGACCACATGCAAAAGAGGTACTACATGGCGTGTTATCCCCTACTACCCATGAGGGGGATAGCTAAATCCTTAAGGGTGTGGGTGAGGCTAAGTAGCGTCGATAGACCACATGCCAAAAGAGATACATATCATGCTAGTGTGTTTGGGTTCCAACCTGTCTGTGGTGGTATGATGTCTTGGTGACATTTCCGTCTTTGTGGCTCCTTGGGTGAGGTTTCTAGTTTATGAAATGGTATTGGATATTTTTATGGCTTACAGTGAATAAAATATAGTTTCATAGTTATTTTTGGAAAGCTTGGTGCTATATTATTCTTATCATTCTTGTTGTGTTGTTAATGAAATTGATTTTGCATAAATTAAATGAAAATTTCCAAATTATAGCATGTTTTGTAAAATGCTCATTATCATGAAACTTGCATTTCCCCCACCCCATTAATTATGCTACTTACTAGGCTTTAGCTCATCCTAATCTCCAACAATTTTTCAGATAAATTAGCTACACGTCGGGCATGGAGCTTAATTTATTGGTGGTGATTGAAGTGCTATATTAAATTTGGAGACTTGGGCCATTAATGGTTGATGACTCAATCTTGCAAAGTTCAACGAGATCATAATTAATTCTATTAGAGGTTGGATACTTGAGGTCTATTAGCCTTGGGTGTGGTAGGCCTAGATTTTCTGTTGAGGTTGCATACCTTAGAGAGGATCGTGACTTTGTGTTTATTTTTTTTGGAACATTGGATTGTTAAGTGTATTTGGAGACACATGATTTGTAGTTTGTATTGCTTGTAAATGTGTCATAGAGCTCTGACTTGTATCTTGGAGAGATCAATATATTTATTTATTTTATCAAATGGAAAAAAAATAAAAAAATAAAAAAAAAAATAAATCACTACAATACTTCTTGAAGGCTCGGACTTTCATGCTTTGGACCCTTTTAAGTTTGGGGCATGACACCTGATGGGCCAGATAGTGGGAACTCAAGGTCGAGTTCTTTTCAAGTGGGGGAGACTGATGTAGAACAGACAGCACATGCCTTCCTACAACAGCAGGGGTGCCGGAAGTCACAATGCAAGATCAAAGGGGAGTGCCAGTAGAGGGCATTGGGACAACAGTGTTAAAATTGCATGAAATTTGATAGGTTGAAAGGAAACGACATTCTAATCCAAATTCATGACAAATGCCACAAACGTCGGCTAAATTCAGGAAAATTCCTTCGTTAAGGCCCTGGAAACAGTGTTTTTGCTATTTATAGTAATATTTTTTTTTTTCTTAATAACTTTGAGTTTAAAAGTAAGAATAATATCCCATTTGTTTTGGGACAACTCTTAAGGTCAGTGGTTTATGATTCTGCATTTAACTCAATTTTGTCATTTTTGGTAAATTTCGGTATTTTGTCACCTAATCGCGTAATTAGTGCGAATTAGGGTTTTAGACGTTCTTTCTTAGTATTTATATATTTTGTAGCCTTCAGAGGTAAGGCAGACTATCATCAATAAACACAAACGTTTTGTCAAATTTTCTTCTGGTGGATTCCAGTTTTTATCTCCTAATGGATTCAAGGAAATCCCTCGTGGATTCGGGGAAATCTCTCGTGGATTCGAGGTTTACTACTAGAAACTAACAGTTTAGTTTATGTTCCATCAAAAAAGTATCGTATATGCTTTCTTCAGGCTTCCGTGACATCACTTAATCATTTCTTTATTATTGGTTAGCAAAGTCAAGCTTCATAGAATCTCTATGAGATGATGCATGCGTTAGAATCTCTATAACAGTAATTTATAATGTTATCTGCAATACCACTAAAGCCCCACATACACTTCTTAGATTTGCAAATGCCTTCCCAACTCATAACTGATGGTTGCTCTTTCCTGTAATCTTTATTTCTCTTCTCATTGTCTCCTATGGAGCTGAAGCCAACGACAACAATGTTACATGTGTAGGTTTAATCATTGATGTTAATACTAATATTGGAAAAGAAGAGATCATAGCAAAGGAAATTTTAGCTGAAAAAATGCCACTCCAATTCAAAGACTCACAAACCGTCTCTAGATTTCAGGGACTCCATTTTTTATTGAAAACATTTTTAACTCTCCCCCATGTAGTCAATGAAAAAAGTAACTTATATGTACCAATCTTATAATTATAAAATGGTTAAATATTGCAATATCCCGTCACTAATATGCAGAATTTTGTTCTCAGAAAAAATTAGTAGACTTTTCCTCAACCACCAAGACAGTGACGGAATTACAGGGAACTCTACATTTCTCATTCCCCATTCCCACTAATTATTGACTTTCAAAGATGTCACTCTCAAAGCTCCCAGAAGAATCTGAGCATGTCCTTTGAAATTTTAATTCTGAAAAATGTTATACTTCTTATTCATCTGTCTAGACCTGACAAAAGTGGGTGAAAATTTGTCTGAACTTGAAAGAAAAATGCAGGCATAGGCAGAGATTTTTGGACCCATTAAATAATAAGATAATACAAACCTAAGCCTCTAAATTGACAGGTCAGGTTGGGTTGGCCATTTTTCCTGTATGGTTTTTCCCCCCCTTTTTTTTTACTTTTTTTTTTTTTTTTTCTTCTCACAGTTACTCACATCTTTTTTTCACGAGGTCGAAACTTGAAGACTCCAATTTAGTGGACCTTGGACTACATGAACTTTAAATTTTATGTATTATTTAACTTTTGTTTTCAAGTATTTTTCTTTCTTTGCTCTTTTAATTGTATTGAAAGAAAATAAGCACAATAACCAAATTTCTTTTTTTTTTTTTTTTTTTTTTCATTTTTGCCATGAGAAAAACAGATGTTAGTCATATGACTGACTCATATCATAAGTTTTATAACCGGTTTAGGAAAACTCATTTCTGACCCAAACTTCGCGAAATCAAACCCATACCCGATTTCCTTGACCAGTTTACCAGGTCTACATCTCCCCGTAAGTTTGCTAAAATCAACTTTATAGAAAGCAAAATCAAAGACGCAAGATTTCACACCAAGTGTTGAGCACAGTCCTGCGTATGTGAAGAAGAAGCCCAAGTCCACTGTGTCTGTGAAAAAGAAGCCCAAACATGAAGAAGAAGAATAGTAAATGCGCCGTTTCATTTAATACAGGTGGCATCCAAACGCAACGTTTTGTTTTACTGAGGCTTATTTTTGTTTTAAGTAAAACAGGGCGTTTGGTTCTGTTCAAAGGGACGTTGGATTAGGTGCAAGATTTAGCTGGTGGTTTAGCTTAACAGATTTAACAAACTTCCCCATTTCCCGGAGTTAGATCCGCATAATGTGAGAGGTTTAACTTAATTAATCTGATGTATATAAAGTGCTCTGTGAGCCTTACTGATCTTTATGTAATTCAGTATTATCAATACAAGTTTCTAGATTCATCTTTTCTCTCTCTTTCTTCTTCTTTCTTTGACTTTCTCTCCCTTTCTCACGCTTTCTCTCAGTTTCTTAGATATTTTCTTTTCTGTGTGTAGCCGTGATTGTTAACTTGTATTCACTATTACTCAGTCTGTGATACTGAGTTTTTCATCGCCAAGACATCTAGAAATAAAGCGTTTTTTAAGTTCACACATCTAAGATGGTCCATATATTAGGATCTTACGATCGATCCAAACAGTTTTTGACTTTTTGTAATGCTTTTCCACCATATGTTGTATATTGTCCCAATATATTTCAATTTCCACACATCGATACAAATTGTCAAATGCTGCTTCCAGTCATGACAGTTAGCGTGGTTCCAAGATCTTGGTTTATGTTTCCTGTTCTAATCTTTTTTCTTCTCATTGTCTACCATGGAGCTGAAGCAAGGACGTAGCTAGCTTTGGACTAGGAGGGGCCAGGGGCAATGGCCCCTCCTAATTTTTTTTTTTAAATATTATTATTATTATTATGTGTACTAATTTTAGCAATTTCGTTATATAAAATTACATTTTTTTCCCTTAAACAATGTTATTGATTCTTTTAAGAGTAATGATATACTCACAAACTTTTTTACAACATTTTTACAAACTATTTTGGTAACAAATTCTTATTGGTTCTCATATAGACCCACCACTCACATCATTTTTTACTCACTAGTAACCACTTATTACATCAATAATTTATAATAAAAAAGTTTGTGGCGCTAGTATTTTTCTCATTTTAATGACTATAAAAAAATTTATAAATCTAAAATCTAAAACAAAATACGCAAGCCCCAAAAAAAAGATCAACAACAAAAATTACCAATAGTAAAACTTTTTAAAAAAAATTAAGCTCAATTAACCAATTTTATTTAAAATAAACAAACCTGTCACTGCACACAGCCAAAAGTAGAGCCACCCCCCTTAATGTTACACGAGTAGGTTTAATCATTAATGTTGATGCTCATATTGAATAAGAAGAGAGAATAGCAATGGAAATTGCAGCTCAAAACTTCAACACAAATTCAAAGTCTAAAAAAATGATGTAGAACATAGTGCCATGGCCTTCATGGACTCTCGTGCGTGCCTAAAATCAATGCGCAAAGCAAAATGGCACTAGTAGAAATCATGGGCCTCGGAAACAATTTCGTATGAAATTTGGCAAACTGAAGTGAAACGAACTTCTGAGCAATAGTTGTCGTTTTGCCCTGAGGTACTCCTAAAAATGGCGAATTCCTTCATTTAGGCCCTGAAAACTGGTATTTTGCCGTTTAAAGTTTTTTTTTTTTTTTTTCCTTACTAACTTTTTGCTCAAAAGTCAAAATAAGGTCTCGTTTGTTTTGGGATGACTCTTAAGGTTAGTAGTTTATGATTCTCATCCTTAGAGTTTTTACCTTGAAATTGGACAGTTTCATTGGTTTTCCTGGGTCATTATATCGCTTGTGTTCTTTACTTTTCCGTTGTTTATGATATGATTGATGTGTGTTTCACCTAGATCTATTTAATAAACCTAAATAGAAACTTGGTTAATATATTAGGTTAAACAACCTGAGTTTACAGGGGTCTAAATATATAACATCGTCTTCACAGTTAATTAAACTTATCAGAATAGTACCATCTCAAGTTCTCATTCAACCAACCATAACTTATAATCTACAAATTGTCAGAATTATAAAATCATTCCTCTGAATGCAAGTTATTTATCATTAAAATACACACGCATGCATACACAAAGTAATAGGCATGCCAAGATTCCTAAATCCAAACTGCTGCTTTGATCAGATATATTTGATGTGATTAAAAACTCAAAGCACTAAATCTACTGGACAAGGTCCAGAGGAATATGAATTCTAGTGTTAGCTAACAAATGAATCTAGAAACTCAATGAATCAAAACTAGCTCCAACAAAGAACTTCAATACATCAATTGCTTCTAGTAGTATGTTTGTGGTACATATTGACCTTTTGAATTCTTAATGTCTTCTTACCATGCCGGCACACACCTAGACTACCAGAAACCTCTTCCTCTTCCACGCCCACCCTAGCCCCTGTCTGTCTCTGCCCCTAGTCCTATTTCTCCCACCATGAGACAAACCCTGCAATGCTCTATAAACCAGCTGGCCAGCTAGGTTTGCAATCCACCAGCTCCACGGTCCTTTTAAGAGACCACATTGCTTGATTCATTAGCAGCAATAGCTGGTCTTTTCCCTCGGCACATAAAGTTTAAATAAAATAAAACTATATCCTGTAAAATGAAACTAAACAAAATGTATCCACCATAAAGTTTCCATCACAATAGCATGAAATCTTGCAGGAAAGCAATGCAAGTGCATGAGGTGTGAAAATCACTTTTCCACTTTTGGGACAACCTTAACAAACAGAGGGCAACCAAAAAAAATATTACTCAAGTTGGAATTCCAGGGCGAAAACATGAGTGCAGTTGTAAGTTGTAACAGTTGTCCAGATATTTCCAAGCTGCCTGACCAGTTCCAAGGCATGGGAGGAGACTGGTGATCGAAGAAACAGATATGTTGATAAACCACGATAAGATTCTACATTGATTACTCTCTCATTCTTAAAGGTAGGCTTTAAAGTTATTGTCAATATGGGAAGCACAAAGATGGACATAAGTACAAGTACAACACAGTAATATAGTAATTTTTAAAAAATTAGGATACAACATCGTAGGAATTAATTATTTATTAGTCGTGGATCCGTGCATTGTGTTGACAATTTTTCTTAGAGTAGTCTAATTAAATTTATTTTTTGCAATTTGGATTATAATTTAATAAAGAGTAATGTATTTCATAATTATATTTTCATTTATTATATGAATAATCACAAAAGTAATATATATATATATAATTTATGTTGTACAAAAATGAAGACAATACAATTTTTTCTCAAGAATTCAAAAGGCAAGTTAGTGAAAATATTCATTTCTTAATAAAAGTTATTTGTAACATTTTGTGTATCATTACAATCCAAATTTTGGAAATTATTTTTTTCTTTTTAAAGAAACTTTTTCAAACCCAATTTTTTTGCCTTACAATCCAAAATACCGAAAAATGTATCTAAAAAATTAGTAAAACTTAACAATGATTTATTAGACTGATTAGGAAAAAAATTTGTTATTGATAATCTATTGAGGATATTTTCTTTTGCAAAAATTACAAATTCGTCTACCCAAAAAAATTATCAAATAAACAATTATTAGCAAATTCTATATAATAATAATAATAATGATGATGATGATGATGATGATGATGATGATGATAAAATTGTGAAGCTAAAATATGTCACTCATCCGATTATTTTCGTTTGACTAACCTTTGCTTTTGTTTGAATAAGTGATATTATAAAGTACTTCTAATACAATTACTAATACCACTTTCTCTACAAAAACTACAAATCTATCCACCCAAAAATATTAGTAATAAAAAAAGACTTCGTAAAGTTTAATAGTTTAACATCTAAATTGATTACTAAAAAACTCAAATTCTAACTTGCAAAACAACTAATTATTAACTGAAATCAAATCAAACCAATGGAATAAAAAAAAAATTTAAAAAAAAAAATTTGTGATTGGGAATTGGAATACCAAAAATGCCTAAATATGCATAAAAGTCGATACAAATTTACCAAAAAGAGAAATAAATGTGATGTGACAGTTAAATCAACAATAACAAAAAGAACCAAAGTGGAAAAAAAGTTGTTGAAACAATTGAAAAATCCACTAAAAGAGAAACAAAATTGGAGAGGGAGAGAGAGAGAGAGTATTGACTTTTTTTTTTTTTTTTTGTAAACAATTTGGAAGGAATAGGAGAGAGTGGTGGAAATGAAGAAATCTGAAAATTAAGATAAAAGAGGAAGGGTGGAAGTAGATAAAAGGTTAAATAAAGTGAAAATATCACAGCAAAAGCAAAAATCTCATAATACAAAATCAATGATTCAATAGTATATAATGATGCTTCAATGATCAGTGGGCTGAACTATCTTCGACGTTATCAAAGGTTGCTAGAAAATCCTGAAAAAGAAGAACAAAGTCAAAGGAGACCGGTGGAGGCCGGCCAAAAATCCTCCGATGGCAAAGTTAGTATCTTTGTAGTTTTTCTTTAAGGAAAAATGAATGGAAGTTCTCCCCCTCACCTTCTTCGTAGATCAGTGCTTTTATAGCACACCCACGGAACAGTCGTCTCCCTTCATGTAAGTCGACAGTTTCGAAAGTAACCTCTAACTGTTTTTGATACCGTATCGTTTGGCCTGATTGATCTAACCGTCGTTGGCAACGGTTCCCATCGATTTTGTCAATTACGGAGCGAGGCATGATGCCCTGTGTCTGAACAGTAATGTTGACCATCCTGCTTACTCAGGACGAGGTTATGCCCAGGACGAGATTATCTCAAATCTCGTCCTTCCTGTTTCATTCAGGACGAGTTTTCCTCGTCCAGACTTTCACGGGTTGAGGTTGTAGATCAGGACGACCCATCATGGACGAGTCTGAAGTTGCAATTTTTCTAGTATCATTAGTTGCCCCCTTGTCCATGGGTCGTCCAGAGATATTTGACTTCTTCTGGGTACTTTGCCAACGAATTGGTGACACGTGTCATGACCTTATTCTCAGGAAATCACGTCGATTTGCCTAACCGAGGAAAATGCCACGTGTCTCCTTTTCATTCGTTTGTGTCGTTTCAGATGTCTGGGCCCATTGCCTATAAATAGTTGATTTCCATTGCTACCCTCCTCATTTCTGAAATTTCCCTCTTCAATTACTCTCGTCTTAGATCCTCGTCTAGAAGTATTCTGCGTCCATAAGTTTCCCTCGTCCTAGATCTAGGTATATTCCTAACTTCGTCCTTAGTTTTCTTTTAAACTTTCCATAAAATGTCAATTGTTCTTTCCTCGTCTAGCGATAATGTAGATAAAGCCATAGACGAGTATTCTGACCGTAGCAGTTTTAGTGGGTCTAGTGATAGCAACAGTAGTAGTGGTAGTAGTAGTGAGGGGAACACTTCGGACGAGTATATATCTGGTGTCCCTGGGGTTCCTTTAGAGGTTCTCCAAGAAGGGCTAAAGACGAGGTTTGAGTCCGGATCTCAGGCCAGAACTAGTGCCCCCTCGTCCACAGTTCAGGACGAGGATGAGGAAGTTGTGTATAGTTGTGCCATAGGTATAGATTCAAAGACAGATGATAGAAAAATTGAATTACTTAAAACATG
This sequence comes from Quercus agrifolia, assembly GCA_029955455.1. Lineage (NCBI taxonomy): Eukaryota > Viridiplantae > Streptophyta > Magnoliopsida > Fagales > Fagaceae > Quercus > Quercus agrifolia. The sequence continues at coordinate 40,676,501 of JARQAD010000002.1, read as the reverse complement.
GTATCAAATCCCAGACGAGCTTAACCCTAGGTTAGCCGTCCGTGGAGAGTGGTGTTGTCAGCCTCGTTTTGGGATAGGTGTTTGTGAGGCTTACCTTTTGGGAGGGCTTAGACTACCTCTAAATAGTTTTGCTAGGGAGTTACTGTCTAGGTTAGGTTTAGGAGTTTGTTAATTTAATCCTAACGCATGGAGGTTGGTTGTATCCATGCAAGTTTTGTGGAGGGAGGTGTTTGAGGGGAACCGTCCTCTTACTGTGGACAAGTTCCTCTTCTGTTACAAGCCCTCCGAGATTAATCAGTCCCTTGGCTTTTATCAATTTACAGCCAGGGGGAAAGATTATAGGCTAATCAAATCCTTAGTCACCTCAGATAGGAACTGGAAGACAGAGTTCTTCTTCGTCTCAGGTTTCTGGACTAGACGCCCCATTGAGGTTGACAGGGACCCATTCCCTCCATACACTGGGGAACTAGGAAACCTTCTTCCTGAAGGTATGTTCGTCTCAACCTTATTCAGTTTTTAATGTTTTCTATAATTCAAAAATCCTAACTCTTGTTTCTTCGTCCTTATTTTGTTTCAGGTGCTAGACGACCTCACTTGGATAGGTTTTATATTGAACGCATCCAGAAGGCTCGTTTGTACACTGACAGGACGTTCCATTCACTAGTAAGCCTCCAACGTCTTGCTACTTGGGGCTTAGGTCCTATACCTTCTACTGAAGCCCTTGCACACGAGATCACTACTCGCAGACGTAAGTTATTTTTATTTGTTATTCCTCTCCTTTATTTATTTATTTATTTATTTATTATTATTATTATTATTATTATTATTATATATTTTTTTTAAAAATGACGTCTTTCCTTTTAGGAATGGCGACGATGAAGGAGAACAAGGGCAAGGAGGTTGTGGACGAGGGAGTTAAGTCTCAACCTCGTCCACCCACAGGTGAGAAAAGAAAAAACATCTCATCGAGGGTGGACTTGGGTGACCTCCCAAGCAGACGAGGAAAGGATAAGAAGCACAAGTCTTCCAAACCTCAAGGCGTCAAGTCTCCTCCTGCCTCTAGTCTGGAGTCCCCTGTACAGATTCTTGCTCTTGATCCTAAGCCAAAAGATCCTCCGTCCAGGAAGATCTCGTCCATGGTCCACGCACCCACATCGTCTACTGCTCCCAAGGAAGTTCCTCAACACCTTTTAGGAAACGAGGACTTGGCCTGGGAGAGGTTCTCGACGGCAGTGACGGACGTGGACATGGGTGCCTGTTACAACATGTCCTTGAAGGACTTTGAGCACTCTGGTGTTCATGATCTCTTCAAGGTAAGCTCTTAAGTTTTTAAGTTTTTTTTTTTTTTAATGCATATGTCTCGTCTTTAATTAATGACACTGACATGTACTTAAATTTTAATGTACAGGCCATGTCTAAGTTCATCGCTGCGTCCAGGCAAGCCACTGAACTGGACAAGACGAGGCTACTTCTGGAGACTAGGATAAAGGAGGTGAAGGAGGAGAGCAAGGTATGGGCTGAGGTGGCTGCTAAGGCCAGGGAAGAGGGTAAAGAGCTTAGGAACCTCAATGAAGAGCTCAGGACGGATGTCCTTGAAAAGGATACTCGTCTTGAGCATCTTCAGAAGAAGAATAACAAGCTAAGCGCCCTTCTCGAAAAGGCAAAGGAGGACGCAGTTGCAGAGTTCCAGACGTCCAAGCAATTCACTGACCTGCTGGACAAGAACTATGCAGCTGGGTTCGAAGACTTCAGGCTAGACGTTGCGGAGAACTTCCCCAACCTTGATTTTAGCATCATAAAGCTCAATCTTGGTGCCGCCACTAGCTCTCTCCTCCAAACGAGCTCAAAGGACGTCAATATTGAGGACGATGCTAGCACACTTCCTCCTCCTGCAAATGCCAAGGACGACACTCCTCCTGCGTGAAGACTTTATTTTGTTTTTTATTTGTTGTTGTTTTTTTAAGAAGGAAATGTAATTCGAGTACATTTGTCTCGTCCATGGTTTTAGGACGAGACTTTGAACAAATTCAGGCTGTTTGGACGTTTAGTAGTCTGCCCTTAAATAATTTGATCAACTTCTTTTTTTTTTATAATGTTTGTGTGAACGAGAATTTTTCTTACCAAAATATAAGTTCGTGCTCGTCCATAGGAGTAATTTTTATTAGAAAATACTCTCATCAGTTTCAACTCGTCTTTGAAAAAACATGATGAAATAGTGATTCTTCATTACGTCTTTAAAATTGTAGTCTTTCATCACCACCTTTTCCTCGTCCATATGTTGGATTGTTTTGGTGTTGATATATTCTGCGTTTCCTCGTCCATGGTCTAGACGAGTCTTTTTGACAAGTTTAAACTCATGTGCATTTTCTCGTCCATGTGTTGGACGTATTGAATATTTACCCGTCCATAGGTTGGACGTGCTCAAATCCTTGTTTAATTGTCCAAGGTTTTTACCTCGTCCTGTATTTGGACGAGTGTGCCTTGTTATGAAGGGCATACCGGCGTTTCATCTCTGTCATCCAGAGAATTTTCTCGTCCATGGACTTGGCCCTTCTATTCTTTTCCTGTTAACTGGTGGATTTGAACAAAAATTTAAACAAGAGTAATATGGATATTATGGATTCACACAACACTATATACATAACATAAATATTGTTCACAGATGGGGCACATACTCATGAGTTAGTGCCTTATAAAAAGCTAAGTACATACAAGCAAATCTACCACCTTGTCCATAACCACACCATAATAACAATAAAATAATATTATAGAACACACTACAAATACATATATAAACCATCTCATATACGCTCGTCCAGGAGAACCTTCGTTTAGGCTGGCATTCTACTGATAATACCTTCTCAGGTGTTCAACATTCCATGGATGCTCTAATTTCCTCCCGTCCAGGGCTTCCAAATAGTAGGATCCTTGCCTCTTGGAGTTGATAATTCTGTAAGGTCCTTCCCAATTGGGCCCCAACTTCCCATGAGTTGGGTTCTTGGTTGCCAAAGAAACTTTCTTCAAGACGAGGTCTCCAATGTTGAATCACCTCGGCTTAACCATCGCATCATGTTGCCTAGCAATGAGATTTTTGTACCTTGCCGTTCTTTTCTCTGCGTCTGTCCTTACCTCGTCTATGAGATCGAGGTTCAAACGGAGTTGTTCCTCATTATCCTTGTCCTGATACATCGTCACCCTATGGTTGGCCATATGTACCTCTGCAGGTATAACTGCCTCGCTCCCATAGGCCAGCTTGAAAGGGGTTTCCCCCGTGGGGGTTCTGACAGTCGTTCTGTATGCCCATAATACACCCAGCAACTCATCCGGCCATACTCCCTTTGCTCCTTCAAAGCGAGTCTTGATAATTTTTAACAAGGATCGATTTACAATTTCTGCTTGACCATTTGCTTGAGGATGGGCTGGTGAAGAGTAATGATTTTGAATTCCAAAGTGTTCACAAAAATCCTTGAAGAGTGAATTGTCAAATTGTCGTCCATTGTCGGATACTAACACTCGGGGCACCCCAAACCTACACAGAATACTTTTCCAGACGAAGTTTTTCACATTTTGTTGTGTGATGCTCGCTAGGGGTTCGGCTTCCACCCACTTAGTGAAATAGTCAATCCCTACCACCAAGAACTTCATCTGCCTGGTACCAACTGGAAAAGGACCCAAGATATCTAGACCCCATTGAGCAAATGGCCATGGGGCCATCATAGGGGTGAGGTACTCCGACGGCTGTCTGGGGACATTACTGAACCGCTGACACTGATCACAAACTTTGACATAAGCTTTAGCATCTGCCTGAATGGTTAGCCAGTAATATCCTGCACGAACGACCTTATATATAAGTGATCTGGCTCCTGAGTGGTTTCCGCAAGCTCCTTCATGGACTTCCCTCAACACATAGTTAGCCTCATCTGGTGACAAACATCTAAGATAAGGTTGTGAAAAACCTCTTTTATATAGTATGTCATTCAGAAGGATATATCTGGCTGACCGAACTCTAAGTTTCCTAGCCTCGTCCTTCCCTTCCAGGAGAGTTCCGTCCTTCAAATATGATATTATCGTGGCCATCCAACTTCCTTCACGTCAGGGATGTCTATACTTGGAAGATATTGGATTTCATCAAACTCGTCCATAGGCTGATTTGTTGAGGCTTCCTTTGCTAATGCATCTGCGTCCATGTTCTCCTCCCTCGAAATTTGAACAAAGGTAGTTTCTTTGAACTTCTTCACTGACTGCAGTACTTTCTCAAGATATTTCTTCATTCGCTCTTCCTTGGCTTCACACGTCCCTTTTACCTGACCCATGACTAACTGCGAATCTCCCAGAATGAGTACTGATTCAGCTTCTAAGGACTTGGCCAGTTCCAAACCTTTTAGAAGGGCTTCATACTCAACTTCATTATTGGTTGCTTGATATTGCAGGCGCACCTTGTACGACAACTTATCTCCCTCAAGGGACTGCAACACAACTCCTATCCCTCCTACATGCTGTGTAGACGAGCCATCCACGTGAATGATCCATTTTTTGTCTTCCACTACTTCCGACTCATTGTGACTCGGAGTAAACTCTGCGATAAAATCTGCTAGAGCCTGAACTTTTATCGCGTGCCTTGGCAGGTACTTGATATCAAATTCACTGAGCTCGACTGCCCACTGGATCAATCGTCCCGCAGCTTCTAACTTATTCATTACTTTCTTTAGCGGGTGTTCCGTCATGACGTTGATAATGTGAGCTTGGAAGTAGTGCCTCAATTTCCTAGAGGCTGTGATCAAGGCAAAAGCCAACTTCTCTATTTGTGGGTATCGTGCTTCCGCTCCTCTAAGTGCTCGACTGGTGTAATAGACCGGTTTCTGCACTCTTCCTTCTTCTCTGATCAACGCCGAACTTATAGCATGCGGGGTAACAGCCAAATACAGATATAACTCTTCTCCTAGCACGGATGGACTTAACAATGGGGCAGATGTAAGGTATGCTTTCAGGTCTTCGAAGGCTCTCTGACAGTCGTCCGTCCATTCAAATGCTTTTCTAAGAATTCTGAAAAATGGCAAACATTTATCAGTGGCTTTGGAAACAAACCTGTTAAGGGCTGCAACTCGTCCGGTGAGTGACTGGACTTCTTTAACATTTTGCAGAGGCTTCATATCCAATATTGCTCGGATTTTATCAGGATTAGCTTCAATTCCTCTGTGTGAGACCATAAAGCCCAGAAACTTTCCCGATGACACTCCGAAAGCACACTTGTTGGGATTTAACTTCATGTTGTACTGCCGGAGTGTATCAAATGTTTCCTGTAAGTCGTCCAGATAAATTTCCTCGTCCTGACTTTTCACCAGCATATCGTCTACATAAACTTCCACATTCCGCCCAATCTGCGGACGAAACATGTGGTTGACCAACCTTTGATACGTTGCCCCTGCATTCTTCAGCCCAAAAGGCATCACCTTATAACAAAATAAGCCTTGACTAGTAACGAATGATGTCTTCTCTTGATCCACCTCGTCCATCCTTATCTGATTATATCCGAGAAAGGCTTCCATAAAGCTAAGTAGCCTATGACCCGCTGTAGAATCCACCAACTGGTCAATGCGGGGCAATGGATAACTGTCTTTAGGGCAGGCCTTGTTTAAATCGGTGAAATCCACACACATTCTCCATTTTCCATTTGCCTTCTTGACCATTACTACATTAGCCAGCCAGTCTGGATAATAAACTTCTCGAATGAACTTCGCCAGTGTCAACTTCTGTACTTCTTCTTTAATAGCATTGTCTCTCTCTGGAGCGAATACCCTCTTTTTCTGTCGCACAGGCTTGGAGGAAGGATGTACATTCAGACGGTGGGTAATAACACTCGGGTCTATGCCTGGCATGTCCTCATGACTCCAAGCGAACACATCAATATTTTTTCTTAGGAAACAAATAAGACCCTTCTTAATCTCTCCTTCCAAATCTGACCCTATTCTAGTACTTTTTCCTGGATCATCCTCATCCAGAGGAATCTCTTCCAAGGCTTCCGTGGGCTCTGCCACAATTCTTCTTTCCTCTATATTCATTGCTTGAGTCTGCTCGTCCATAGCCAACATGGCTAAATAACACTCTCTAGCGGCTAACCGATCTCCTTGGACCTTTCCTACCCCATGCTCAGTGGGAAACTTAACTGACAAATGGTAAGTGGATGTGACTGCCTTCCAACTATTTAGGGTTGGCCTCCCAATTATAGCATTGTAAGATAATGAACAATCAACTACAAGGAAGTTCACATTTCTTGTTACTTGTTGCGGATATGCCCCCACTACCACTGGTAAGGAGATAGTACCGACAGGCTGCACTTTCATTCCACCAAAACCAACCAAGGGTGAATACACCGAACGAAGTTGCTCCCGTCCGAGGTTCATTTGTTGGAAGGCAGGATAATACAAGATGTCCGCCGAACTCCCGTTATCTACCAACACCCTTCTAGTTGAGTAATCAGCGATGAGCAAGGTAATAACGATGGCATCGTCATGAGGATGATGTATCCTCGAGGCATCCTCATCCGTGAAAGTGATGGCCTGCTCGTCTTTATTCCTCGTCTTGGGAGATCGTCCTGAAAGTTAGACATTTTGTACTATCTTCAGATACGTCTTTTTTAACCTGGACGACTAACCTGTTAAACTTCCCCCAAAAATCATTCTGATTTCTCCAAACGGAGGTCGTGACGACTCCTCTACCTTCGTCTTCAGCTTCTCATCCTTGTAATCTCGTCCAAGGAAATTCCTCAATTTCCCTTGTCTAATGAGATTTTCAATCTGCTGCTTAAGATCAAAACATTCATTGGTGTCATGCCCATGATCTCTGTGGAAGCGACAATACTTATTCCGATTGCGCTTATTGGGATCTCCCTTCATTTTCTCTGGCCACTTTAAAGAGGGCTCGTCCTTGATTTGCATAAGAACTTGCTCAAGTGGGACGTTTAATAGCGTGTACTGCTGATTCCGCGCTAAAGGGCCTGCTTTCTTATTATCTCGTTCTTTCTTATCTTCTGCACGTCCCTTTTTTAGGCGAGGTCCTTGGTCAGTGTTGCGTACAGGATTCGCGTCCATTCTTTCAGCTCTCTTTCTCTTCTTGGCTATGATCGCGTCTTCTGCATTCATGAAGTTCTGAGCTGAATGGACGAGTTCTGCCATGGATTAGGGCTTTTTTTCGTAAAGCTTGTGGATGAAAAGATCGAAATTGACGCCATTGTGGAATGCCGCTAGCAGCAACTTATCATCCACTTCATCCACTGTCAGAGCTTCTCGGTTGAAGCGAGTGATGAAGGACCGTAGACTTTCATTTTCTCCTTGTTCTATGGTCAGCAGGCTGGACGAGGAACGTTTATGCCTCTGTCCCCCAATAAAGTTGTTAACAAACAATTTGCTCAACTCTTCAAAGGAACTTACTGAATTGGGGGGGTATCTTACTAAACCACACTCGCGCGGGCCCCTTGAGGGTGGTTGGAAAGGCTCTACACATTATCTCGTCCGAAACCCCTTGGAGGTGCATCGTAGTCTTGAAAGTGGCGATGTGGTCGAAGGGGTCACGCATCCCGTCATATGAATCTAAGGAAGGCATCTTGAACTTCAGAGGGAGAGGGTGACCGTTGATGAGTGCAGTGAAAGGGGAGTCAGTCCTATGAACTAAGTCCTCCACTGGATTTGCCCTTCTCATATTCTCTCTCATCTCATCCATGACCCTTCTCATCTGATCCATTTCCTTTTCCAGATGCGGTACCTTTCGCGAAGTGGTACCCCTTGACTGGCTCTCAGGTTCAACGTTCCTTGTATTTTCTTAACTCTAGGTATGCCCTTCGACATTTTCGTCGCGATGCTGTCTCCTTGAGTTAAGTTGTCTGGTCAGTTCCTGATTCTGACGGGTTAACTCCGCCATGGCGGCAGCTATGGACTGCACATGTTGGACAGAAGATGGTTGCATGGCGGGCGCCAATTGACGGTCGCAGTGAGGATTATTGGAAGCGTCCCTACTCTCTTGAGGGCCTGGACTAGTAACCCTTGATCTTGTTCGAACCATTTCAGCCCTTTGTCAGTGAAAGAAATTACAGAATTCAAAGAAAGTAAAACTCTAAAAATTCTACTTTTTCCCACAGACGGCGCCAACTGATGATGCTTCAATGATCAGTGGGCTAAACTATCTTCGACGTTATCAAAGGTTGCTAGAAAATCCTGAAAAAGAAGAACAAAGTCAAAGGAGACCGGTGGAGGCCGGCCAAAAATCCTCCGATGGCAAAGTTAGTATCTTTGTAGTTTTTCTTTAAGGAAAAATGAATGGAAGTTCTCCCCCTCACCTTCTTCGTAAATCAGTGCTTTTATAGCACACCCACGGAACAGTCGTCTCCCTTCATGTAAGTCAACGGTTTCGAAAGTAACCTCTGACTGTTTTTGATACCGTATCGTTTGGCCTGATTGATCTAACCGTCGTTGGCAACGGTTCCCATCGATTTTGTCGATTACGGAGCGAGGCGTGATGCCCTGTGTCTGAACAATAATGTTAACCATCCTGCTTACTCAGGACGAGGTTATGCCCAGGACGAGATTATCTCAAATCTCGTCCTTCCTGTTTCGTTCAGGACGAGTTTTCCTCGTCCAGACTTTCACGGGTTGAGGTTGTAGATCAGGACGACCCATCATGGACGAGTCTGAAGTTGCAATTTTTCTAGTATCATCAGTATATAAATTTGTTTATAATAAAAAAAAAATGTAAAATTGGTACCTTATTTCCAACCTTGTCAGAGGAAAAAAAGAGGCAGAAAGCCTTGTTAGATAGAATAAAATAAGGTGATGATTTGTTTGTTTAAATAGTAGGATTTTAGAACATGAAAATTTTACAATTTAACTCTTATCAATGCGGGGTGGGATAGGTCTAAAAAGTCTAAACTCATCCCGGCCTTGCCTAGTGGTGTGGGGCTAAAATCTCGCCCTATCCCCACCCCACCACCTTTGCAAGGTGGGGAAAACCCACGTAGGGCGAAGCGAGAAGGGGCGGGTCAAGCGGGATGGGGCAAAATTACCATCCCTATTTGGTTATATTCCTAAAAATTCTCTAAAAAACACACATTCTCTCACATTTTCTCAGCTTCCAAACAAATATTATAGTAGAAAATCCCAATATATAAACCAAAGAAACAAAAAGAACAAAAAAAAAAAAAAATTCAATCTTTCTCAAAATTAGGCACCGATAGTGAGAGTGAGAGAGATAGATTGAGAGATAGAGAGAGGTAAAGGTGATGAAATTGTTGGGTGGATTTGAAGGTAGCAACAACGAACTTCAAGCAACAACGTTGAGCTTGAGCTTCAAGTGACGGCAACGAGATCGGTGGTTCAATCTAGAGGCGACAGTGACGGTGTGGGTGGGGGGCGGGTTGAGGCGGTGTGATCATTAGGGGAGGAAGAGGGAGAAAGGAATAGGTAGAGGAAGGAAGAGAGAGAATGAGGTAAGAAGAAAGAGGAAGATCAGTGGTGAAAGGAATGGCCACAGATGGCGGTGGAGTCGAGCAAGAGTTTAGATGATCTCTCTCTCTCTCTCTCTCTCTGGGGAAAATGAATGTAAAGTGGTTTAAAGGCAAAATAGAAGTGTAAAAGGTTGATATTTTACAATCAACAAAATTCATTTTCCATTTGATAGAGTTTTCTGGCCATCCCAAACACTTCTTAGAGCATTAGCAATGGGAATTATATAAAAGTTCTATTTTACTATTTAAAAATCTGCTTTATCTATTATACCAACTCACTTTACAATACACCATACATTCCAGATTTTATTTTTACATACAACCGATTAAAATAATATAACTACACAATAAAATAATATAAAAATAATACAATATAACAAACCAACTCTCACTAATTTTGGTCTAAGCCATTCACTGCCACCGTAGGGCAACCCCATAACTCCACCCACCACCACCGCTGATCAATTCAAACCCAATACAAAACACAAAACCCAAAACCACCAAACACCTAAACTAAAAATCAACAAACACCCAGACCTGCAATGAATCCATCTCTGCCACCACGAAACACCAAACACCCAAACCTAAAAATCAACCAACCCGCAGTGAACCCATCTCCACCACCACCACTACAACCCTTCGCTGCCTCCATTATGAACCTGCAAATACACTGAGTAGCCACAACAAAAAAATCAAAGTAAAACCAAAACCCAAACCAAAACCCAATCTGAGAGAATCGAAGTAGAGAAAGAGAGAAAATCGGAGTTGATAAATCAAAGCAAAACCCAAACCCAAACCCAATCTGATCTCGCCACCACCACGCCGATCGTCCACGCAAATGACGTCAATCTCTGGTCCACGCCACCACCAAGCTGCCCGATCCAGCCAACCCACAACCACCCAAACTCCAAACTGATTCAGCCACCCTTTAAAACATAGTAACTACAGTAAGCAAAAACAAAACAAAACAAAAAAAAAAAAAACAAGAACAGAGTTGATAGAGAAGAAAGGACCGACCACACACAGAGAGAATAGAGAAAAAAAAAATGAAGAGTCAGAGAAAGAGGAGTTTTGGGAGAGAGAGAAGTTTGTAGTGTGATTAAAGTGAGAGAGAAAGAGGAGATTTTTGAAATAAAATAATTTTTTTTTTCAACCTATGAACAATTTTTTAAAGTAAACAGTAATATTTATTAGAATACACACGAAAATAGTAATATTAGTATTTTAAACTGAGTTTATAATACATTACATAACCAAAATACAACTACAAAATAGTCTAACATTTATAATTGTAGACTGTAGTTATAAACAACGGACACTAAACACACACAACTAATGTGGGATAAACATCCTTTTTTTTTTAGTAAACAATAATACTTATTAGAACATACATGAAAATAGTAATACTAGTGTTTTAAACTAGATTAATAATATATTACATAATCAGATTACAACTACAAAAGAACCAAACCTATAAGAACCAACTATTTACAGGTTGCAAAAATTAATAGAAACTCACACCCAGTTGTAGACGAGTTTTTGCTTGTTGGGTAGTAATATAGCAAATGAGAGGTGTTTATGCCTTCAATACTAATGCTCTTATAGGGTAAAATATACCCCAAAAAAACACAACCACACACAAGTGTTTTCATTAAAACGCTTGTATAATTACACATGTAATAAATTTTAGCCTTCTTAAATTTCTCACTTGCCTACAATAATCTATTTTGTTTTACAAGGATCACACCTCCACAACTGCCAAGATTATCTTGGGATCCAAGTAGGACCGTTCGAACCTGCGCAGGCTAGCCCATACCTTTCTTCTCCATAATCCCAGATTCCCAGCACAACAAATCTCCCCCGTCTTAATTATATTTTATTTTTATATTTCGTTTCTATTTCTTATTCCTTTTTCTTCCTAACTTAGCTTACTCCCACGTTTGCCATCGGAGCTGTTCTCACTGGTGCGGGAACATCACTTCGAGACAGGATTGCTGGAGCTGATGGCAGCTTCTCACTTGGCCGAGGTTCAGTTCCTCTCTCTCCTTCCTCTATCTCACCCATACCCATATATATTTTTTATTACTTTTAAAAAGTTCTAAGTAATAGTTTTTTTTTTTTTTTTTTAATATCATAAGTCCTGGCGTCGGTGATTTCTGTTGCTTTCCGTGAGAGGTTTGCAATATATATGTATTCTTTCTTAATTACAAAAGCTAAAACTCTAAAACCACAACTTTTTGTTTGCTATACAGTATAGTGTGAACAATAGAGGAGAAATGGATTGATACTTTGATGCGAAAGTGACAGATAACCCCTCAGTCTCACCCACAGAAGTTAACTGGGGACTGGGCCCTTCCTTTATTATTGTTAGAAAAGTCGGGAGGACTTTGTTTGAAGAAGAAAAAGTCAAAGATTCAAGACTTCACACTGATATAGAAATAACGCGTTTTTTTTTACCGTAAACTACACTCCCAGACCATTCATATATTAAAATCTCTCTAACAGACTAAAACAGTATTTATAATGTTGTCTGCAATGCCACTAAAGCCCCACACATGTTTCCAAATGCCTTCCCAACTCATAATGGTTAGCAGCACAGTCCGGAGATCTTGGGTTCTCTTTTCTGTCCTAATCTTGTTTCTTCTCATTGACTCCTATGGAGCTGAAGCCAACAACAACAATGTTACATGTATAGGTTTAGTCATTGATGTTAATACTCGTCTTGGAAAAGAAGAGAAAATAGCGATGGAAATTGCAGCTCAAAACTACAACACAAGTTCAAAGACTCAAAAACTCTCTCTGTATATCCAGGACTCCCTTAGAGTCACTTCTGCTGGTAAGTAGTCTCTATCACTTGCTCATTTTGTTAACATAAAAATATCAGTAACATCTATATTGATGGAATATGTAAATTTTGGCTGTAGTAGAAGAGATGATCAGAGAAAAAAGGGTTAAGGTGATTATTGGCATGCACACATGGAAAGAAGCAGCTCTAGTAGCTGATATTGGAAGTCAAGCTCTTGTTCCGGTTATTTCGTTTGCAGCACCAGCCATCAATCCACCTCTAATGCAACTTCGTTGGCCGTTCTTGATACAAATGGCTAAAAATGGTTCCGAACAAATAAAATGCATTGCAAATATTGTTCATGCATACAATTGGAAAAGGGTTGTAGTGATTTATGAAGATGAAGCATTTGGTGGTGATTCCGGAAAGTTGGCACTTTTAACTGAGGCTCTCCAACATGTGGGTTCGGAGATTGAGTACCGTTTGGTCCTTCCACCATTTTCTTCTATGTCTGATCCAGGATGGATTGTTCATGAAGAGCTTGTTAAGTTAATGAAAACACAATTAAGAAATTTTATTGTTCTTGAGTCATCATTAGAAATGGCGATTCATTTGTTCAGGGAAGCTAAGGATATGGGGCTTGTAAGGAGTGATTCAACTTGGATAATTCCAAATAGTATTACAAGTTTGTTGGACTCTGTAAACAACTCGGTTATTTCCTCTATGGAAGGTGCAATTGGAATTAAAACCCATTATTCTGAAGAAGTTACCTCAGAGTATCATGATTTTCATGCTCAGTTTCGGAAAATTTTCAGAACTGAATATCCAGAGGAAGACAACTCCGACCCCAGTTTTTATGCTCTGCGAGCATATGATAGCATTAGAATTGTTATACAAGCGATCGAAAGAATGACAAGTAACAGAAGTAGTCCAAAGATGTTGTTAGATAGTATGTTATTAAGCAATTTCACTGGTTTTAGTGGCAAAATACATTTTAAAGCAGGCCAGCTCTCAGTCACTTCAATTTTGAGCATTGTACACGTGCTTGGAAAGAGATACAAAGAAATAGAGTTCTGGACACCAGGCATAGGGTTCTCCATGATCCCTTCTATAGGAAAACCAAATACTTTGGTTGCTCCCGTAATTTTGCAGAGAAACTTACAAGAAAGTCCGAAAGGTTGGGAAATGCCTACTGATGGAAAGCCATTGAAAATTGGAGTTCCAGGTAGAGCATCATTTGGGAATTTTGTGAAGGTTGATTATGGGGTGAAACCGAATGAGAACAATTATTCTGGGTTCTGCATTCAAATTTTCCTTAAGTCACGAGAACTTTTGGGATATCCTTTGCCTTATAAATTGGAGGCCTGTAATTGCACCTACAATGATCTGGTTCACCTTGTCCACAATAAGGTAACAACTTCTCTGCCTTTTATTCCTTGAGAAAAGCTTGTTAATAAAAAGCTTCTACATACACTACAAACACAACCCCTAAAATTATTCTGCTGAGTTTTATATTTTCACGTTTTATCTATACAGAATCTTACATTATTCTAAAAAAAAAAAAAAAAAAAAAAAAAACCTTCACTTAAAAACTGCATTCCCCATGTGCTTTTTCGTTTAATATTCTATGTAACAGAATATTTAAAAATTTGATCAAAAATTTACCTCAACCTTTGAATTGCCCATTTTTGTTAATCTTACGTAGAAGATAGACAATATATCAAATTGGCCTCCAAAACTGTTAAGTAAAGCATTGTTGCAACTTTTCTTAAGTTAGTTTGCACAAATCCTGAAACTACTAAATGTTACTCACATGTAATTCAAAAATATATCATTTTTAACTTGTAATTTGAAGGAGAGACTTTTTTGACAGCTTATTTGAAATTAGCTAGGTCCTTATCTAAGAGAGGGAGAAAGAGAGAGAGGCCTTTTGCAAGAGCAGGAAATGCATGACTAGAAACTGGGCCGAAAGGCAGTGAATATTTGACTTTTTTCTTTTCTTTTTTTCTCTTCTTCTTGCACCTCTTTTATTTTGTTACATTAATTTATTTCTGATTAAGATCTTATGCTTGTCCTGTGGTCCAAATGAATACAACCAAAGACTTATGATGCTGCCATTGGTGACTTGACTATAACAGCCGAACGGCTGCAATATGTAGATTTCAGTGCTCCATACATCGAGTCAGGTGTGGCAATGATAGCTCCGGCTAAACCTGTAGGGTCAGCATTTATGTTTACAAAGCCTTTCACCTGGGACATGTGGTTGGTGACTAGTGCCATCTTAATATACACAGTGCTCATAGTTTGGTTGTTGGAGCACCAATCCAATCCAGAATTCAGTGGCTCATGGAGGAATCAGATTAGCACTGCACTCTGGTTCACATTCTCCTCTCTGTTTTTTGCACATAGTAAGTATCAATCTTAAGAATAGAGCTCATGAAATGCTATTATAACCTAGCTATCTGCAGCAGTCAATCAAACATTGGAAACATATTTTCCATTCCATCTAGAAGCTAAGATAATCCGAGTGCCACTCAAGGCGAATTAGGGGGGATTTTATTAATTATTATTATTATTATTATTATTTTGTATAAAGTGTAGATCAGGGTAGCCAAAGGCCAAAAATAATTTCAATAACAAGCTTGTACCAAAAAAATCATCATAAATTAATTATTTTACAATTATTCTCACACCTATAACACATGGTTTCATGTTACAGGAGAGAAAATCTATAACAACTTCACGCGTTTGGTGATTGTAGTGTGGCTTTTTGTTGTATTGATTCTATCCTCAAGCTATACTGCTAGTTTGTCTTCAATGCTCACTGTGCGACAACTGCAACCAAAAGACATGGAGTGGTTAAAGAAGAAAAATTTCAAAGTTGGTTATTCTGGCGATTCGTTTGTAAAGAAATACCTGGAGGACGTGCATCAGTTAAAGCCAAACAATTTCGTGAAAGTCAGCAATGAAGACCAATACCCAGAAGAATTCGAAAGCAACAAAATAGATGCTGCCTTTCTTGAAATCCCATATGAGAAAGTTTTCCTCAATAAGTATTGCAAGGGTTACACTGGCACCATACTAAGCAATCACAGATTTGGAGGATTTGGCTTTGTGAGTAGTAAATCAAACATTACCCGAAACCTTATGAATTTCATGACACTTGTGAGTTGACCATGATAAAATTTTCTAGTGAATTTCACCCAAAAAAATTTTAAAATTTAAAATGTAAAACAAAATCAAGTGAAGTGACCTTCCCCCGCCCACAAAGAGACTGCTTAAACAAATCATAAAAACTCTTTTATGATTTCCATACTAAGCACTCACCAATAAATTTTGTCCATGAGGAAAACTGCTTCTTCCTACATTTAATCTGTGCATTTGATATTTACAAATATATTTCCAGTTCACAAAGAAAAAATGCTGGTAGAAGTCTATAGTGGCCAAAGCTAGTAATTTCGTTTTTATGATTATCTTTCTGTATAAAGAATCTAATAGAAATCTTATCTTTCTTCCCAACCAGGCCTTCCAGAAAGGCTCCCCATTTGCAAGGGATTTTTCTGAAGTAATTCTTAAGGTAACGGAGGATGGAACTATAATGTCACTGGAGGATGAATGGTTGACACCCCAGGGTGAGTGCTCGGACGACATAGCTTCCAACGAACATGGAAGCTTGAGCCTCCAAAGCTTTGAGGTTCTCTATCTAGTATCTTTCGCCACTTCTACCATTTGCCTTTTGCTATCCCTAATTCTCTTACCCTTAAGTCGTCAGCAACATCAAGATGCTTCTGAAGCAAACATAACTCCAGGTGAAGAGGGTGCTTGGAAGAAGGCAATTAGCCGTTTTAGATACTTCTATATCAAAAATTCAGGAAGAGTTACAACTCTAGCAGTAACATCAGATACAGATGAAGACACATCCAAAGTAAACGAACACCCTTCAAGGCTGGAAATCAGTAGCACTTCTGACACTCCAGAGCACCTTCAGTCTTCCCCACCCGCAGAAATTGAAATGAAATGAAATCTTCTTGTTATAAATATTGACAAAAAATATAATGCTGTCTTAGATATTAAGATTCTTGTGCATAATGTGTTGCAAACTGTTTTTGATTTTCCTTCCGTATGGTATTCCAGGCACATGTATCATATTAGTTATTAAGACTAGTAAGTTGTCCGTGCAATGCACGGATAATTTTTTGATATTGCATGTATAACGGTTCTGGATAATGTTGTACATATATTATAAAGAAAAAATAAATTAAATTAGAGTAAAGAAACATGTATAGTTTAAGATATTAAAAGTTAGTTTAATAGTTTTACTGCATATTTGTAACATTCTCAAGGTAAGATTAATTTTTTCAAAAAGCATGAAACCAAAAATAAATACAAAAAAGTAATGGAGCCATGAAAATCAATATATATATATATATATATATTGATTGATTGATTGATTTGAACCTAGCTTGCCTTTCACCTTCACAGTTGATTAAACTTATCAGAACAGTACCATCTCAATTTCTCGTTCAGCCAACAATAAGTTATATTCTACAAATTGTCAGAATTATGAAATCATTCCTCTGAATGCAAGTTATATATCATTAATAGGCATGCAAAGATTCCTATATCCCGACTGCTGCTTTTATCAGATAAATTTGAAGTGACTAAGAACTCAAAGCAATAAGTCTAAATCTACTGGACAAGGTCCAGAGGAATATGAATTCTAGTGTTAGGTCACAAATGAATCTAGAAACCCATCAGTTTCCACCATAAATCAAAACTAGCTCCAACAGAGAGAACTTCAATACCTCTGGTACATATTGACTTTCTGAATTTCGAATGTCTTCTTACTCTGTCGGCACACACCTAGGCTACCGGAAGCCTCTTCGTCTTCCACGCCCACCACACCCCGTGTCTCTGCCCTTAGTCCATTTCTGATTTCTCCCAACCATGAGACAAACCTTCCAATGCTCTATTAACCAGCTGGGTTTGCAAACCACCAGCTCAACGGCCCTTTTTAGATGCCACATTGCTTGATCCATTAGCAGCAGTAGCAGGTCTGTTCCCTCTGCGCATAAAGTTCAAATAAAATAAAACTGTATCCTGTCCTAAAATAAAAATAAAAAATAAAAAATAAAACAAAATGTATCCACCATAATGGTTCCATCCCAATGGCATGAAATCTTGCAGGAAAGCAATGCAAGTGCATGAGGTGTGAAAATCACTTTTCCACTTTTGGGACACCATTGACAAACAGAGGACAACCAAAAAAATAAATATAATACTCCAGTTGGAATTCGAGGGCAGAAACATGAGTGCAGTTGTAATGCTTGGCCAGAAATTTCCAAGTTGCCTGACCAATTCCAAGGCATGGTAGGAGGCCGTTGATTGAAGAAACGTATATGCTGATAAACCAAGATATGATTCTACACTTCACTCTTTCATTCTTCAAGGTAGGCTTCGCAGTCATTGTCATACTATGAAGCATGAACACGAACATAAGTATGGTTACGACACGTCATTGGACGGACCCAGGTAGAAGGCTAAGGGCCCCCCCCGGCCCAAAAAATAAAAATTTAGCAAGTAAAATTTTCCAAAAAATTTTTAAAAAAATAAAAAAGGGCTTGTGCTCCCTGAGTTTTTAGCTCGGCCCCTCCCAAAAATCATGAAATCCTAGCCCATCGTCTGGCTAGGAGCCTATGACCCATGTAAAAAAAAAAAAAAATGGTAAAATTAAGAAAAGTTTTTGTTAGCCGTGTCGATAGTTGGATTCATTGGGTTAATGGATCAAAATTAGAAAAATGGAGACAATACAAAGACACAAAGACATAAAGAAAGGTAAAGAGAGACAACACAAAGACATAAATAAAGGCAGACTAACCAAACACAAAGACATAAATAAAGGTAGACCAAAGACAAAAAGAAAAAAAACAAATCATATAATATAGAAAATTGTCACACAAATTTAAGAAAATAACGGTCATTCTTATATGATTTTTATTTTATTTGTAGATCATGAAAAAATCAACCACAATGCTTGATTTTTTCAAAAGAAAATGTTCAACTTCAAACTCTTCCAAAGTCAACGTGGAATTGCCAACAACTAATGTTGCTACTCCAATTCTAGAAAATGTGGATGTTCCAATTCTAGAAAATGTTGATGTTCCAATTCCGGAAAATGTCGATGTTCCAATCTCTTAAACACAATTTCAAAGAATTGACCTTGATTCTTTGGATTATGATCCTGGAACACACAAGCAAATATTGGAATATCATGTTAATCAATGTGATGAAATTCGACGGGCTTACATTATAAAAGGTCCGCACGAACCTCCTCTAAAGACATTCAAAAAAAGTGGAAAGCACAATCGTAGATTTCAAGCTTCTTGGTTTGAAAATTATTCAACATGGCTTGAATATTCTCCTACGACAGATGCAGCTTATTGTCTACCATGCTTTGTCTTTTATAATTCAAATGGGGTTGTGGGACAAAATAAATTCATTGTTGGTGGATTTAGAAATTGGAGAAAGGTTGGAGGCAAAAATTGTTATTTTCAAGGTCATATAGGAAAAGATCCTAACTCAATTTATAGAGTTGCCGAGCAAATGTGTAAGGATTTGATGAACCAATGGCAGCATTTACAAAGGGTAGTTGATCATTTCACTACTGAACAAATTGCAAATAATCGGTTGCAACTGAAGGCCACAGTTTTTATTGTTCGATATCTTGCCATTCAAGCTATAGCTTTTAAAGGTCGAGATGAAAGTTTTAGTTCATTAAATCATGGGAACTTTTTAGAATCATTGGGTATTATGACTTTTTGGAATGAGAAGGTTGCTGAAATAATAGAAAAAGCTCCCAAAAATGCAACCTACACATCACCTAAGATTCAAAAGGAAATTCTACATGTTTTCTCAGTCAAAGTGAAGAAGGCCATTCGGGAAGAAATTGGTAATGCAAAGTTTTGCATAATGGTTGATGAAGCTCGTAATGAGTCCATGAATGAGCAAATAATTTTAGTTTTTAGATATGTTGATGCAGAAGGCTTTGTGAAAGAACGCTTTTTTGGGCTTATTCATGTTGTTAACGCCTTTGACTCTAAAGAAATGGATATATTCTTTTTTATCTCAACATTGCTTAGATATACAAAATATTCGAGAGCAAGGATATGATGGAGCAAGCAACATGCGAGGTATGTGGAATGGATTACAAGCTTTGATTTTGAATGATTGTCCATATGTTTACTACATCCATTGTTTTGTGCATCGCTTACAATTGACATTAGTAAAAGTATCAAAACAAGTTGTTCCTATTAGTCATTTTTTTCTTACATTGTTTTTTCTGATCAAACTTGTTAATGCTTCATGCAAGCGCAATGAGCAATTGAAAGTTTCCAATGCTAATGAAATAGCATGTTTGATTGATCTTGAAGAGCTTGAGACTGGAAGTGGACTTAATCAAATTGACACTTTACAACGACCTATAGAAACACGTTGGAGTGCACATATTAGATCAGTTTTTAGCTTATTAAGGATGTTTACTTCAATTGTTGAAGTTTTACAAAATATAATTAATGATGCAATTGATGGAGAACATCGGGCAGAAGCAGAGTCGGCTTATGAGGATTTAACTTCATTTGAATTTGTCTTCATCTTGCATCTTGAGAAGGAAACTATGGAGATCACTGATAAACTTTGTCAAGCTTTGCAAAGCCAATCTCAAGAAATTTTAAATGTCATGCATTTAGTTTTATCTACTAAAGCACTTATCCAAAAATTTAGAAATGATGGGTGGGATAGCTTACTCACCACTGTGATATCATTTTGTGAAAAGCATTGCATCGATGTCCTGGATATGAATGCTCGTTATGTTGCAAGGTGAGATCGAGCTCGTAATCAACAAGATAACATTACAATTGAGCATCATTATCGGGTAAATATTTTTTATGCTACAATAGATTCTCAACTACATGAACTAAATTATTGGTTTAATGAAGATGCAATGGAGTTACTTAGGCTTAGCTCAGCTTTAGAACCTTGAGAGGCATTAAAATCTTTCAGAAGTAGTGATCTTTGTTTGTTGGTAAAGAATTTCTATCCATAAGATTTCACAGATTATGACAAACAAGTGTTGGAGAATGAGCTTTATCATTTTGAGCATAATGTAGTCCAAGATCCAGAGTTCAAAAAATTGAAAAGTTTATCTGAGTTGTCTCAATGGTTAGTGAGAACTAGAAATTCAGAATACTACAAACTTGTTTATAGAATAGTGAGACTTGTGCTTACTCTTCCAGTTTCTACTGCTACTACAGAATGAGCATTTTTAGCTATGAAAGTTGTCAAAACTAACCTTCGAAACAAAATGGAAAATGATTTTTTGACGGACTCTTTGATGTTATACATTGAAAATGATATAGCTTCGACATTTAGTTTAGATTCAATCGTAAATGATTTTGAAAATTTGAAAGAGCGGCGAGTTCCCTTTTCATAGATAATTGTATAAAGAAACAATAGTGTTTCACGTCTTTTGTTTTTGTTAGTAGATGATTGTATCTTAATATATTAAGAAACAATGATTTTTGGGTATTTGTCTAGGTTGATAGTTTATTAATACTATATAGATACATATTTGAAATTTTTTTTTCGCTTATCTCCGCCCCCCCCCCCCCCCCCCACAACTAAAAATCCTAGATCCGTCCCTACACGTCAATACAATAATTTCTAAAACATTAATATAAGAAACTGCAGGGATTAATTATTATTATTATTGTTATTATTATTGAAACTTCATGAATCAAAAGTGTTAAAGTATGTTGACTTCCAAGACCAGTGCATTTCAACACGCATTATATATATAACTAACATTTTTTTGTCAATTCAATATAACTTCGCACCGAGTTATCTACATTTGTTTGTTTGTTTGTGTTTGTTTTTATTTTACTTTTTTACGCAGGAAGAGGGATAGAGTATAGAGAAGAACACTACTCAGTCTTGCTAGGAGACTTGAATCAGTCATACTTATAAGTTACCTACCAAGAGAGAGGAGGGGGGGGGGGGGGGGGTTGGGGGGTGGTTTACCTAGCATCTTCAAGATGTATGCTTGAGATAATCATTCTAGAATCAGAATCCTTAGGGGGCGTTTGGTTTTGCTATGATGTGCCCTTAATGTAATACACATTAGGATGAAGTGACATTAAAGTTTTTGGTTTATTTTATTTTTTCTAACATTAAAATAATCTAAAATTACAAAATATATCACATCACCTTAATCTTATCACATTCCTAAATAATTTAATGTTGTATTCCTATATTGAGATTATATTAATATAAAATTATAATAATGTAATATTATGATGTAATGTAATGTAACATCATGGCAAACTAAACGCCCTCGAATGTTATCTACCCTAGTGACTAACAATAACATATATAATTAATTATTTTGCTCTCAACTATATACCCCATTCCACAATACAAGAATCTCAAAGATGTTACAGAGCGCAGTTCCAAGTTCTTGGTTGCACTTTCTTGTACCAATCCTTTTCCTTCTCATTTCCTATGGAACTGAAGCCAACAACAAAAATGTTACTGGTGTAGGTATAATCATTGATGTTAGTACCCGTAATGGGAAAGAAAAGAAAACAGCCATGCAAATTGCAGCTCAAAACTACAATAGCAATTCAATGACCCACAAACTGGCTCTTTATATCCGCGACTCCCTTAGAGTCACTTTTGCTAGTAAGTTGTCTCTATCTCTTTCCCCTTTTATCTTATCAACATCAATATCAGTGTCGTAAAAGCCGAAGCTTTATTATTGATTTATTGCAAGAAAATGACATTTAGATAGTGCTTCCACACAAGATTAATTGTAGAATATGTTTTTTTTATGGAAATCTAAAACAAATTGTGAAAGTTGTTGTGTGATTGTGTATGATGATTGAATGATGAGCTGATGCATAAAAGAGAGAGCACACACAAAAAGGGTTTATGTGGACGCAAGCCATTGGGCCAAACTACCTACGTCCATAGTGATAAAGCCCTTGATAGTTACATACTACATAATAAACCTAATGTAAAGTTTTATACTAAAGAATATATGGCTAACTTTAGATTAACCATAAACTAACTTAAGGTTAATATACTTGTTCTACAAGTACAAGGACCTACTATTGGTATAGGCCACTAGGGCCATATTATGTCTAGCACAAATAATAGTGTAAAGTTGTAATTTACAACTATGTGTTTTGTTGGCTTTAATTCCGTGCCAAATTTGATTGTAATTCTGTTCAATCTCTTTTGTACCATGTATTTCATGTGGGATTTATTTGTAAGGGTTGTGTGTGAGAGAGAGAGTGTGTGAAAACTCAAGGCAAATTAAGACTGAAGTGTTTTCGCGGGTAGCTCGCGAGTAAGCATCCCGCGAAGTGATGCATGTGCCTTGCACATGAATGGAATGTGAAGAGTCAAGACAAGATAGAGACAATTGTATTTCGCGAGTGTCTCGCGGGTAAGGCCTTCTCGTGAGATACCCGCGAAACATTCTGCTTTGTCAAACTGTCATTTCTGATACACACTTTCTGTGCCTACACTATATATACCCACATTACCCATAGATGTTGAGGAGTGCTTCTGAGAGAAAACCCTAGCCACAAACCTTGAGAGTTAGAGATTTTTATACCCACAATTCTCTACACAAATACTTATGGATTTTCCTCAACTTATACCTTTTCATTTCCATATCATTGAGAGGTTGATAGCCTAAACACTTACCACACCCTTTCAGAGTGTCCAGGAAGGTTTTGGTGCTATTAGGAAGCATTGGAAGAAACCAGGCTTTGGCAGATGCAATCGGGCGTATTGCGGGATTCAGAGAGCTAGACAAGACACGGTTCCGAGAAGTCTTGTTAGAGTAGGAGCTTGGAGGGCTTAGGTGTATTGGGTAGATTAGGCTTGGAGGGTCTCTTGCTAACCCATGTATCCCAACTGATTGTCTAGTGGATCAATAACTGCTTGGAGGGCGGCGGAGAGGTTTTACGCCGAGTACTTCGGTTTCCTCTTCGATAACACATCGGCGTGTTATCTTGTGTTTGCATTCTTCTTCCCTACTCTTTTACCTTTCATTTTACTGTTGTGTTATAATGATTATGGGTTAGAGTGGTTTGTTTGTTTATCTGCTCACTTTTACTATATTCCACACTTTGTATAAGTTAAAATAAAATCAATTGAGCTGTAATATTTAATTTAGGGGTCTAAACAGTTCTTGTGTTTTAACACATTTTCGAGCTTTCAAATAGAAACAAAGAGAACTTCAAAGAAAATTCAGCACAAATACACAATATAGAACACAAAGGATTTATGTGGTTCGAGTTCTGGCCTACATCCATGGGTGGCAAAAGAAATAAATTTCACAAACAAATGCAGAAAATGGTGATAGGCACTCT
Organism: Quercus agrifolia; assembly: GCA_029955455.1. Classification (NCBI taxonomy): domain Eukaryota; kingdom Viridiplantae; phylum Streptophyta; class Magnoliopsida; order Fagales; family Fagaceae; genus Quercus; species Quercus agrifolia. Next base: position 40,652,785 of record JARQAD010000002.1, on the reverse strand, counting down.
CACAAAACCCAAATCTCAATACACCCAAAATTATTCTCTCATACAAATGCAAAGCTCTCCCTCTCTCTCTCTCTCTCTCTCTCTCTCTCTCAATACAAAGTTTCAGACTGAGAACAAAGTTCATGATTGCAACTAAAACAAAGAGAAGTTCTCTCTTCTCTAGAATTGTTGCACAACCTCCTCCACACAATCCCCCTTCAAAGATGTCTCTTAGCATTCTAATTCTCCTGTGCTTGTTTCCCTAGTCAAAGTATCATACATATTTTTTATAAAGGAACCAAGTTCAAGAAAGATGCATGGTCATGAACGCATTGCAATTAGGGTCATGATTACCACACACAATGTATACATATCATAGATTGAAATTGTGTTTTCAACACAATTTCATAGGTTGTATGTACTATTGTGTATATCTAGCGTTGTCCAACAATAATTAGCATTGCAATTAATAGAGGTGATGAACAAGTTAACGTCAATTAAATTGCATGCAATGAAGTCATGCTAGGTGTGCAAAAGCCATTGCAAAAGTCACTTGTTTGACAATGCATCTAAAAGAAACATGCATTTAATGCTAGCATAAAACTCATCCATTTTCTCCACCAAGACCCCTAAAGGCTATCTCAAATTGAAAACCCCAAATCAAGTGAAAATAGAAATCTTAGGCAATATCTAACCAATCTCCACCTTAACTTAAGTTCCACCGAGCAATTTTCAAAACCAATTCAAATTAGAAATAACTCCTTAATCCAAAAAAAAAAAATCACAAATTGCGCCGTACTCTATAACAATTCCCTATATTGGAGAAATTTACAAATCACCCAATTCAATCAAAATTCTTACAACTTGGAGTTACTTCTCTCAAGCCACAAATGCTCAAGAGTCAAAACAAAAGGGCACCCAACCAAAAAAAATTAAGTGCAAATAACCTCAAGATACTTCCAAATGTGTAAATAGATGCCAAATGCATCCAAAAATGGTGGAAAAACCAACATTCTAAAGAAGAATAACTCCCTCAACAACAAAGTACTTTTGATCCTTGACCAAACACAAATGTATAGTGCTACAAGACTATCTATTTATCTTTACCTAATATTTCTCTAATATTTTTCTCTCTCAAAATCATATCCACAAACTAATTAATAAAATCTCCAATGAGAACAAATCCAAAAGCCTAGGTATTGAACAATGGCTTTGAAGAACAAATCCAAAAGCCTAGGTATTGAACAATGGCTTTGAAGAACAAATCCAAATTCCTAGGTAGTGAACCTTGGCTCTGAATAACAAATTTAAACACCTATGTAATGGACCTAGTGCTACAAGGTTGTCCATTCATCTTTACCTAATCTTTCTTTGACATCTTTCTCCCAATCACACAAATTCATAAGCAAATCAACAAATCTCCAAAGAGAATAAATTCAAACACTTGTGTAGTGAACCTTATCTTTGAAGACCAAATTTAAACATCTAAGTAGTGAACCTTGGTTTTGAAGAAGAAATTCAAATGTTGAGGCAACAAACTTTTCCATGAAGAGCAAATCCAAATGCCTAGATAGCGAACCTTGGCTTTGAAGAACAAATTCAAATGCATAGGTAGTAAACCTGAACTTTGATACCAATTTGTTGTAAAAATGAAAGCCCTAATTAATACCAATATGTTATAATAGCAATAGCTCTAATACCAATTACTTGTTAGAAAGGGCCTTCAGATAGCACTCCCACATAAGATTGATTATGGAATATGGATTTTACAAAGAATTAAAAAAATAGGAACAAAAAAAATACATTGAAAATTAGCCATTGAAACAAAATAAGCAATCATAATTACCACTAATTAACATACATCACATAAAAACCAATAAAAAATCAAGCACATAACACAAAATATAGTGATAAAGTGGAAAACAAATGGAGTAACACTCATAAAGGAGAAATCACTTCAAACAAAACCTTACTCAACAAGGCATTCAAAAATAATAAGTGAAGTTTTACAATCTAGTATAAAACTTTTATACCTCGACTCTACCTGGTAGATTAACTTACAACATAAAAAATTTATGTAGCTTAAGAACCTATAAACTCATGCTTATATGGATGTCTTCACAGATGACACACCAGTGCTACATGACCAAATTCTCCAACCAACTCCAAGAACATCTTAAAGATATCTCACCAATGGGAAACAAACTGAAAAATATTTTTATGAACCCATGGGCATACAAGATTGAAAACTATAATTTTCTCTCTAAATAGCTTAGGGCCTACCTCCCAAAATTTGTAGAAGTCAAGCTTAATAGGTGTTGAGGACTCTTTTTTCGGCTCACATGGCATTACTTCATTGGCAACCCATGCCACATCAACATATTATTGATTTTTTGGGTAAATATCTTTAAAGCCCAAAATAAGCTCATATCTCATTCAACTACATGGATTGGACTCACATGGCCCACGAGATCCTTACTTCAAGAGGTGGATTCAGGGTCTACATTTTCTCTTCATCAATTGGGATCTTAACCTCACGAAATTATCAACATATGGATCGGGCTTAAGCAGTGAATCAAAGCTCACAGCCCATATTACCTCTCTTACACTCATGGCAAGCGGCTTCTTCAACAAGAGCCCATATTTACACAAAATGATAACAAAACCCGAGGTATGTTATCTCATCTTCGGCTTATGATCCAGGCTCATAAGCCTTATTGGGGAAACTTTAGGAGTCGTGGTTTGAAGGGCCAAAAGGTATGTTCAGTAAAGCTCCAATAGTTTAAAGTTGATATAAGAGACATGTTGCTTGGTGTGTCTTCTCCAACTCCTTGAACTCTGACGAGTCCATGTGTAGCGGGCAACATATGGTAAGCATCTCTTATCATATAGCATTTTAGATGATAAAATTCTCCATTACTCTTTTCCTAAAACTTAATATTCATCATGTGGCAAATACTCAATATCTCCAGCCATCTAACTGCTAAGAAAATAACTATTCATTCAATCCCCAGCTGCTGCTACACAAATTTAGAAACTTCATTATATTATTCTACATAAACTACATTACTACTTTCAGCTAAAATCCAACTCAAACACATAGCCTAATCTGATTGGCTATCTTTAATCTCCAACTATATGCAAAATATTCATGATCTCTCTAATACCCAGCTGCTATCTGCCATAATCAGACCATATATTTCTTTGCCAGCTACCAGAGCAAAGCATTAAATGCTCTTCTTGCTCACCAAGATTATGTCACAACACAATGAGACCTTGACTAAATCTCTAAAACTTCATTAACTTTCAACCAACCATTCTATTACTTATTAGAAATGTGTTGTAATGGAACCTTGCACCAAAAACACAAACACCCGAAAAATGAAACATTTCCAGTTGAACCCCAGCAATGTATTCAGCACTTGACACCTGACTGGAAGTGATATCATCTACCATTTAATGCAGAAATCCCAGAAACCAGCTGCTATACCCAAAATAGCAAGATACCCTTGAAAGAGATCTTACCATTATCAGCCAAATACATAAGATAAATGTTGAATGTCCTTTCCAGCAGTCTAAAATCACCCAGCTGACCTCATTTGCTTCTATCCAAAGCAACAGCTATCTTATGATAGCTGTCACGGCTTTTCCTGACAACTAGAACAACTTTTTCAAAACAAATGTAACAGCTGACCCAGCAGCCTTAGCATTACTGATTTTCCCCTTTTGGCTAAAACCAAAACCAACTAAAGTAACTATCTCTTTCTTGCTAAAATACTTTCCTTTTCTGCTTCTCTTTCCCCAGCAAATCTTACCCAAAATAGCAAGAATACCTTAAAGCTAAACATACCATTTTTGGCCAAATTTTAGGATGGATTCTCTGAAGATTCATTGCTAGTTGGAACAGATTTTAATTGAGATTATTTGCTAAATACCCCCTTAAACTCATCTCTAAAGGGGTACCCTTGATCAACACCTCAAGGGGGACACCAATGGAAGAACTCTCTCATAAACTTCCCTATTCTTTCTCCATCTAATTATCTCCTAAAGTTCTTAAAGAAGCTCTGGTTTTCTAATTTCCAAATTAGAAACTAAACTCTCCAACCCTTAACTTATAAATGCCCTTCATAAGCCCTCATACATCCCAGCAGAAAATCACAATAGATTTGCTAAATACGCTACAACACTATTACTCTCTTATACTCATTATCTCACTCTCCATATTTTGAAAATACATATATCTTGCTGCCCATATCTCTAAACATCTCTTTCTTCACTTCTCTTACATAATCTCATACACTTACTACACCATTACATATAACACACCACAACTCTTCTAAGCTCCACTCTCATACTCTCTCACTCTGAAATTCTACTGTTTTGCTACCAATAAACACATCTCTATACTCTTTTCTTACAAAATCTTTCCTCTTGGAAAGCAATCTCTAGTACTCCTCCAACAAAAGATCCTAGCAGTAAATCCCAACAATATTGCTAAACACACTACAGCACTATTACCCCTCTTATACTCATTCTCTCACTCTCCATATTTAGAAAATACACCAATCTTACTGCTCCTATCTCCAAATACCTAAACACATCTCCATACTCTTCTCTTACAAAATCTTTCCTCTAGGAAAGCAATCTCTACAACTTCTCCAACAGTTATAATCTCATATTTTTACCATACTTAACCTCCATATCTCTCATACTTTCATATATCATACATATTACAAATACTACATCCCACAAAACATTTATACCTTTTACCATCTCCACACTTCTCAAAAGATATCAAGCACTCATACTAAAAGCTCTTTTCATGGAAGGCATGAACTTCTATTACTAAAGCTCTTCTCCTAGAAGGTACCAAGATCTCATATCAAAGCCCTTCTCATGGAAGGCACAAATCCATCTTACATAAATCCCTTCTCTTAGAAGGCACAAGTATTTCATACAAAAGCCCTTCTCATGGAAGACAACACGACTCATAACTTCACAACAACTAAAAGAGCATTGTCAAAGGAGAAACTCATTTAAGTGTATGATAAGAGGAGCAAGCTTAATTGGCCCCTACACACAGCTGGGCATACTCTCTCTCCCTCTAGTTGCACTCATTTTTCCCCTTCAATCTTGAAATTATCATGGCAAACTACCCCTCTACCGCTGGAGTCATTCTACTGGGATGCTGTCTACTCACTGATGCTACACTGTTAGGGCTGCAAACCATCAAAGATAAGTGACTCTACTTCCATATCTTTAAATTTACATCATTGAATACATGATTACTTCACATTTAAATACGTATTACTTTATTCCAACTACTATCACAACTATTAACTAAGGGTTAAACTCATTTAAATGCATGATAAGAGGGGCAAGCTTAACTAGCCTCTACCACTGGCATTCTGCTGGAATCCTATCAGCTCACTGATGCTACACAGCTGGAGCTATAAATCATACAAAAATAAATGACTTTGCTTCCACATCTTTAAATTTACATCATTGAGTACATGATTATTTTACCTTTAAATAAATACTACTTTATTACAACTACTAATCAAAGCTATCATATCAAATGCATATTATATATTTATTCGACGATTATCGTAATTCTTAGACTTTGGCTTTAATGGTTTTGTAGGCTTAAAAATACGCCGGTAGCCATTGGACCACGTGGCCCAATGTTGAGTTCAACGCAACTCCCCAAACAGAACCCGGGCCTAGTAAGATCATCCCTCCAACGAACATGTGGCTAGGCAACCGAAAAAGGCCCCTAAACAATAGGCTCTCTCAGTTAGGTTGAAATAATAAACAACACTGACTTCATTAAAACATGTCAGATTATGAATTCTCATTTCAATCGATCGAGACATTGTCAAACATCAATTGAAAATCCTTGTATTTGAAAGGTTGTCGAAACCTAGAGTTCAATCAATTGAATGACAATCAATATCTTGACAAATTGACTTGTTTAAGCTACATTTTCACATTTTAATTTTGGATATTTTCCCCTCCTCTCCGATCAACCTAGCCAACCTAGCCCAACCTAGCCCAACTAGCAACTATTCAACCCAAAAACTTAACCAAAAAAAAAACGTAACTAGCTTAGTATTAAAAAACAACATTATTTTGTGTTTTTTTTTTTCTTTTCTAGTAGATGATTGCATTTTAATGTATTAAGAAATAATGATTTGTGTATTTATAGTTTGTTAATACTATATAAATGCTTATTTGGAGTTTTTTTTTTTTTTTTTTTTTTTTTTGCTTATACTCCAGCCCCCTAGTTTGAAATCTTGGGTCCATCCCTATCACACACTTAGTGTACATTACATTGTCCTGGAAATTGTCAACCCAAAACCTAATAGACACAAACGTGCACAAAAAAGAACACCTAAGATTTCGTGGTTTGGCTTTCGGCCTATGTCCAAGGACAAAGACAAGAAGATTTTTCACTCAAAATTTGGAGAATACAATATGGTGGAGAGAAAATCTCAAAAACCCAAAATTCCAATACACTCAAAATTATTTTTTCATACAAATACAAAGTTTCCTCTCTCAAAACAAAGTTTGGAGTTGAGTAAAAAGTTCAAGACTACCCCTAAAATGAAGAGAAGTTTTGTTGGGCTTATCAGTTTTGAGAAAGATGTATTGTCATGCACACATCAAATTTAATAGAGGTGAAGAACAAGTCAACCTCTATTAAATTGCACGCAAAGAAGTAATGCTTGCAAATTAAAACATTTGCAAATGTCACGCTTGTTTGACAATGCATGCAAAAGAGACATGCATTTAATATTAGCTTAAAACAACAAGGATTTGGTTTTTGTCCAGGGGCCAGTGCCACTAGACACGTTAGATTGCGGACACGTGTTCAAGACCGGACATGTGTCTATATCCTGACGCGTCCAATGGCCAATGGCCATTGGACAGAAGCTGAACCCAAACAACAACAAGCTTTAGTCCCAAAATTTGAGGGTTGATAATTGATTTTCAACAAACTAATTAAGGTCAGCCATATGCATTCACTTTCTCCATTTAATGGTAGAGTAAAAGGGAAATTACTGCTTCACACTCATTGATGTATACTACTTCACACAGTATTCACATTTTCAAAAAATGTGCACATTTAACTCATGATGTAAAAAGGTGTGGAAACTTTTGAGTGTACATTAAACAATCAAATCCTAGAATAAAATTCAAGCAACCTCCTGACAAGTAACATTCAAATTGTTGGAATACCTAAATTTTGATTGCAGCTGAAGAATTGATTAGAGAGGAAAAGGTGAAAGTGATTATTGGTATGCACACATGGCAGGAAGCAGCTCTAGTAGCCGATATTGGAGGTCGAGCTCATGTTCCAGTTATTTCATTTGCAGCATCAACCATCACCCCACCTCTAATGAAACTTCGCTGGCCTTTTCTGATACAAATGGCTAAAAATGGTTCCGAACAAATAAAATGCATTGCTGATATTGTTCGTGCATATAATTGGCAAAAGGTCATAGCAATTTATGAAGATGAAGCATATGGCAGTGATCCTGGGAAGTTAGCACTTTTATCTGAGGCTCTCCGATATGTTGGTTCAGAGATTGGTCCTTCCGCCATTTTCCGCTTTGTCTAATCCAGAAGGGTATGCTCGTGAAGAGTTGATTAAGCTATATGAAACAAAATCTCAAATTTTTATTGTTGTTGAATCATCGTTAGATATGGTGATTCATTTGCTTAGACAAGCTAAGAAGTTAGGACTTGTAGGGAGAGAATCAACTTGGATAATCCCAGATAGCATTACAAGCTTGCTGGACTCCGTTAACAACTCAGTTATTTCTACTATGGAAGGCACCTTAGGAATCAAAACCCACTGTTCTACTGAAGATAGCTCAGAGTACCTAGAATTTCATGCCCAGTTCAACAAAATTTTCAAAACTCAATATCCAGTGGAAGACAACTCCGACACCAGTAGTTATGCGCTGCGAGCATATGATAGCATTAGAATCGTTATACAAGCAATAGAAAGAATGACGAGTAACTTTAGTAGTCCAAAGATATTGTTAGACAATATGTTATCAAGCAATTTCTCTGGTTTAAGTGACAATATGTTATCAAGAATGACGAGTAACACTCCTATTATGAGAATTGTAAACGTGGTTGAGAAGAGATACAAAGAAATGGACTTTTGGGCACGAGACTTTGGGTTCTCCATTAGCCCTCTTATAGAGAAAAATGGAAATGCTAATGCTAATGATGCCACAAATACTTTACCAAGGAAGTTACAACAATGTGAGAAAGATTGGAAACTCCTACCAAAGAAAATCCATTGAAAATTGGAGTTCCAGGTAGAACATCATTTGAGAATTCTGTAAAATTCGAGCACGGGGTGAACCAAATGAGAACAAGTAAACCGGTTTCTGCATTCAACTTTTCTTTAAGGTGCTAGAACTTTTGGGACATCCTTTGTAACATAAATTTGAGGCCCTTAATGGCACCTTCAATGAGCTGATTCACCTTGTCTATAATGAGGTAACAAATTCCCTACCTTTAATTCATTGAGAAGTGCTTGTTAAAAAACTGCTGCTGTATAGACTACAAACCTAACACGTCTACTATGTTTTATATATGCATTGTTAAGTACTTATTTTTATTGGCTTAATTAAGTAACAAAGTTTTATATATTTATTCTCTCATTTTAATGTGTCTTTCTGAACTAAAACGTATTTGGGTAGAGAATACTTGAGTCTGATCAAACTGTGGTCACAGTTGTTCATGCGACCTGCCAGCCTGCAAGTGACACGTGGTAGATAAGGATGAGGGTTGTTTGATAAAGGCTGTCGCGACCTTCCAAGTCGCAGACTAATAAGCAAATAGGATGTTCTGTTTCTTCTTGATCTGTATTTTTAGCCTTTACACATAATCCAAGACACACATCCTGTGCATGCTGGATGTGACTAGAGAGTGTGATCTAATTATATAGACCTTGAGAGAGCTCATTTCGTCCCATCCGCCTTTGGAGAGAGAGAGAGAGAGAGAGAGAGCCCTTGCATAGTGCTAGAAATACTATTAATAACCTCTCTTTTCCATTTCTCTCACCATTGTTACATCCTTGATTTGTAACCTTCACTTACTTCATCATGTACCGAGTGTTTTGAGTTTTAGTTGAAAGCTTGGAAACCTTTGAAGACATTACAAATCCAAACCTATTAGTGGCTCTATAGTGGTCTCTGATCAACTACATGAAGAAAGGGCTCCGTGAAACTGATTGCTAACTGGTGTTTTGAGAGCAAGTGCATAGGGGGATATGGGCTTGAAGGGTTCCTAATCTTACATGCAGTGCAACTATTTATGCTAGTGGATATTGCTTGATAGTTTGGTCGAGGGAGAGGTCTTTCCCCTCAGAAGCTTGAGTTTTCCTCTTCCTAAACACTTCTTGGTGTTTAGCTTGGTTTGGTATATGTTTCCATATTTCCATATTGCTTCCTACATATTTTAGTTCATATATGTGTGTGCTTGTAATATGAAATTTGGTTAATCACTTATGTTGGACTAATTGGTAACTTCATTGCTCTAGAAACCCAACTTGGTACAAAATCCAGGGCGCACAACATCGTAGCTCTCCAATATAGAGTGCTCTATATCTAAAAATCTCTCTATAATGTCTTAAAAGAGTACGTTCTCTCATATTTCTCATGAAGATGGCTCTAGAAAATAGTATTTAAAACGTCATGGAACCCTAGTATAAAAATTACAAGGTTGCCATTCCATCTGATACAAAGCAAAAAAATAAGGATCCATGAAATTTGATCAATTTGTCGGTGTCGAGGTTTAAATTACCACGATCGATCGGTTGGTTTCGATCATGGTCACTTAAATCTTTAAATGTAGTTCTTAAACAACTTATAAATAGTAAAAACTAAAACTCATATAAATTAAAGATGTGTTTTAACTTGGATTTGCCAAGACATACAATATTTGACCTTAACATAAAGGATTAACTATATCAAATTCATTTGGAATTCTTCTGATGTTGGATTGTAGAAATCCTGAAATTTCTCATTGTTAGTCACTTGGAATTAAGAAATATATCATTTTTTACTTGTAAGTCAAATGTCAATACTTTTCTGATATCTTTTATATATGTGTGTGTGCGCGCATGCACGAGTGAGTGTAGCATTTATTGTTACTACACTTTTGTTAAGCCATATCAGCAGTCATGCCATTATTTTCTATCCATTAATAAACAAAATAATTTTCTTTCTATATTAGTCTTTAAAGGTTTCCACGGTTTTCACTTAAGTTTTCATAACACCCCTGACTCCCTCTCTCCACTATTTTCAACTTCCATGTTAGCTCTTAATGGTTTCTCAAAAAAAAAAAAAAAAAATATATATATATATATATATATGTAAGCTCTTTAATGGCTCAGACTCTCCCTCTCTTCCTTTCTTGCATCTTCCTCTTCTCATTGAACCCAACCAATTCATACCTATTCTGTTGCCACCACCCCTATAAAATCAAATAGATGGTTTAGAAATTCTTAGGTGTCCTCTGTCTCTCTTAACCGGAGGATTTAGCTCCTACCAGAAAAGAGCTTCTTTCAGAACAACAAACCTATATTCTTGAGTGGGGATATTACTCTTATCCTTAAAACCATCTGATATGTCAAGATTTTTTTTATATATTGGAGCATTGTGTGTGTGTGTGTTTAATGTCTCTTTTACAATGAATTGCTACCAAGCTCTATTTCAATGCTAAAGGCAATCTCAATACTTGTAGTTTCATGTTTCCATGTGTTTGATAAAATGACTGTAAAAAGGATTTTTTTTTTTTTTTTTTTTTTTTTTAAGATTGTCATGTTCATATAGAAGAACAAATAGGGAAAATGAATGTTGAAGAATACTGTTATGTTAGTAAACTTCATTCATAAATGGGTTTTCAACATTAAGAAAAATTTCCTAAAGTGTGTTTCATTGGATTTATTGCAGCAATAAATGTAATAAAAAGAATATTAGGCAATAATAATTTTGATTCACTATCCTCTTTTCCATTAACATGTTGGTATACCTCACTTTTGCAACCATGGATGACCTAAGCATCCAATTCCATGAAAAAGTTACACTATCTCCAAAAATGAGAGCTCAAATTCTTTATCAATCACCTCCAATGACAAAAAAAAAAAAAAAAAAAAAAAAAAAAAACCCAATCTTTGATTGAAAATTCAAAAGTTCTTTCAATTGTGGGGTTTTCTGTCTCTCCCATTTACCCCCTGGATTTCGGAGGTTGAAATAAACAACAAAGATTTGCATAATATATACTTCATATTGGGATGCATCACACCAAAAGATTAAAAGACATATAATACTTTTTGTTTTCTCTCCCAAAACTGTTTTCTTAAAAAACAATAATAATAAAAAATAAAAGCTACACGTCCAAAAAAAAAAAAAAAAAAGAAACCCACTCATCTAGACAAAATCAAAGAAAAAAAAACAGCCATCAAGTTAGTTAGGAAAATAAAATAATTTTTTCTTTTTTTTCAAAAAGAGAGAGAAAGGAAGCCAACACGTTGAAGACTTGGAGGTGAATTCCAAATTTCCAAGGTGAGGGGTATTTTCATGAGCTTCTCCCTCCCAATTTTCTCTCCATTTTGGAGAGAAAACTTTTTGGTGGGTCTGGGGAAAAAATATCTGGGCCCCAAAATTTATTTTCCTTTTTCCCCACACAACCAAACATAAAAAAGTTTCTCTTCCTATTTTCTCTCCAAAGTTTTCCATCCACCCTATTTCACTTTCAAACAAACACACCCTTATTGTATAATTGATTGAGCATTTTTATGAATCTTACTACGCAGAGACTTAAGACTTTTATATTATAAAAGTAGAAGTAATCACATCTATATCTATATATCTGTATATATCTAAAACCTGAAGCGTAGCATTTATTGTTGTCATGCTCTAGTTGAGCCACATCAGTATCCACATCCTTATCTTTTTTCTTTTCAATTTTCCTATAATTTTTTTAACATTTATTTTTTTAATATTTACACTTATCCAACCTTTCTTCCCCCCTTACCTTTCATCTCCTCACTACTTCTCCAACCTTTATCCCTTTGTTACCTTTTCATCTTTCCACTACCCTCTACATTAATATCATTCTTCCTATTTCCCTTCATTTTTCTTTATTTTTGTCTATTCTTATTCACACCCTCTTACTATAAATTTGTCACTATCTCTTCCATTCTATGCATAACTTTCCCTCACAAAAAAAAAAAGGTTCTCTATCTCTCGCTCTCAATTTTTTTGTGGATTTTTTTTTAATTTTTCTTGCATCTCTGTTTTACGCTGATAATTTTTTATATTCTTTAAAACTCTACTTTGGGTTGATGCAATTTAGTTTTTTTTTTTTTTTTTTTTTTTTGTTCTTTTGATTGTTAAATGTTATCCTATTACGTTATAAAGAATTAAATATAGCATATAATAGTATATAAATTATTCTATTACATAGCATGATTTGGATAATTTTGTATTTATTATAATCTGGCATTTATACTATTATAGAGCATGATTTTTTATAGTGCTCAATTTAGATGTTAAACTATGAGACTATACTAATTTTTGTTTATTTTTTAATCCTTTGTGGTAGACAAAGTACTCTTAATAGTTGTATTAGAAGTACTCTATAATACCATTTATTTAGAGAAAAACAAAGGTTAACCAAACAAAAATAATCGGATGGGTGACAAATTTTAACTTTTGTAATTTTATTTTTATTTTTATTATTATTTTATAACAATGCATGTATAGAAATTTAATTCTTAGATTTTGCTAATAATTGTTTATTTGATAATATGTTTTGGGTGGACGAAATTACAATTTCTGCAAATAATATAACCATAATAGATTATCAATAACAAATTGTTTTCCTAATTGGTCCAATTAATCATTGTTAAATTTTATTAATTTTTTTAGTTATGTTTTTCATTGTTTTGGATTGTAGGCAGAAAAAATAAGGTTTTACAAAGTTTGTTTAAAACTAAAGAATAATTTCCAAATTTTATAATATTTTTAATGATTCACAAAATTTTATAAATAACTTTTATTAAAAATTAATATTTTCATTAACTTGCTTTTTGAATTTTTGAGAAAATTTGTATTATTTTCATTTTGGTACGACAAAATTTATATTTATGATTTATGATTGTTCCTATATTGCATTTATAATTGTTCCTATAATAAATAAAAATATGTACATTACTCATTATTAAATTAGTTTAAATTTTACGGAAAAAAAAAATTTAATAAAACCACCATAAAAATAATTATCACCCACAACGCGCTGGTTTTCGAATAGTATATCTAAAAATTGAAGTATAGCATTTAATATTATTATACCCCCATTGAACCACATCTGCACAATATCATCCCTACTTTTTTCTAAATTTTTCCCATAATTTTAAAATACTATTAAAAAGAAATGATTTCTAGCCCAATCTCCGCCATAAACCCCAAGCTTACGACTGTCCACCGTAAAGCCCAAACCCAAGCTAAATAGTTTTTAATGCCAACCTTTCTAACGACAAACTCTCTATCTTCCCTCCTTGGTCTCTTCCTCTCCTCATTTAATAGAACCACTCCTTCATACCTATTCAATTGCCACTATGCTGAAAAATAAAAATAAAATAAAATAAAATAAAAAAATCCATATTAGGTACACATTATCAACGTGAAGAACTGCTTGAACAATATGTAATTTGGTTCACACAGGTTCAGATGTGAGAGAGAGAGAGAGAGAGAGATGCTATCAAACTTTGAGATTGCATCACTATTTCTTCTTATTCTTCTTCTTTGTCTCTGTATCTCTTGCTCAAGCTGCATTTTTGCCATTTCTGCAGGTCTTCTTTGATTGGCTATCACAGTGAAGGTTTTGATTGTTGCAGAAGATGGATTGATTGTGCTTGACCCACTAAATGTTTAGGCAAGCTTAGCTGTCAACCACTTTATAGTGTATCAAATGCTTGCAAGCCGTCAACCACTTATTTCTTTCGTAAATTGTGTTGGGCTTGTGTTTTTACTTAATCAATTTTTTAATGGGTAGAGAAACCATTGTCTGCCCCTCTTCAGTTTTTGTATTTTTTTTTTTTTTTTAATTTCATAGGTGACAAATGGGGTTGGGCATAATAAAAAAATATCGGGTAATCAAATGGGCTAAACATGATTTAAGATAATTTGAATAAAGACTTGCATAAAAATAAGTAGAGTATTAAACTCTAACAAAAAGTTTAAGTATATTCATTTCATATATATATATATATATATATATATATATATATATATATATATATATATATATCAATTAATTGAGATACTCAACATTTATATATATATATAAATCATAAGCAAACATAAATAAATGTTGAGTATCTCAATTAATTGATATATATATATATATATAAACATTTGAAATATAGATATTTATATTTATTTGAAATATTTTAGTCAATTTTTATATTTTTACTAATTTAATCTATCTATTTATTTTTTTAATAATTATTAAATTAATTATGATATCATCATGGTTCAACCTCAATCCGACTTTAACAAACTTAAACCTCTCCTTTTTACGGTTCTTTGAACAGTCTAGTTTTCAAAACCATGTGTGTAAATACCAATGTCATAAACAATCTCTACCCACTTGGTGTCACAGATCCTATTTAGTCCCTCAAGACATTGTCTTTGCTTGAATATATGTCACTGGTATAACAAATCGGGGAGAAAATTATGGAGAGAAATCACAACTTTTCTTTTCTTTGTTTCTCATGAAAGAAGTATATGGGAAAATGGTTTTTTTTTTTTTTTCAAAATTTGGTAGGCTTTTTTTGGTCATGATTATTAAGAGTTGGAGTTGTTTGGTTGTTGACGATAAATGCATGAATGTTTTTAGGAAATGGGTCATGAATGTTTTTAGGGTTTGACAAGTTAGTTGTCAGTTGGAGCTTGTGTGTGTGTGTTTTTTTTAATTATTTCACACTCTGTTATTGGAACAATTGATACATTGTAGGTATTGCATATATTCACCAATTGTAGGAGATAAGGTCCAGAATTTTACAGATTTAATTTTAAACTTATCCCAACGAAAAATTATGTATTACTTTTAATAATCAAAGTACTATACAAAGAACAAACAAAGGGCTTATGATATTGTATGTATTTAAATTATAGCTGGGCAATTTTATCCAAACAAAAAAACATGTCTCGATTATGGCTTTGTGTAAAAAAAAAGTGTAGCAAATACGCTCTTGCAATGTTGCTTTGTTTTTGAGTAGCTATTTGTTTATTTTATTTTGGCCATACGAGGAATGCGGATTACATCGAAGTGTGCATTGTCATTTGTTGCTGGACTAATATGTTTTTTCGTATAAGGTTTTGTAATTCTATTTTAAAGATCAATGAACACTAGCCTTTTTAGATATTGAATATAGACTTCCAAAGATATGCTTGCTATTTTTCTACTTGAAATTTCTAATGTTGTATGAAATTAGAACTTCTCTTTAAGGAGGTGATTGAAGAGCCAGTCAAGGAAAGACAAAATGTGGCCTTGAGCAAGAGAAGATTGTTGAACCATTCAAATGGAATTGATAAGGATAAATATTTAATACTCACAAATAAGTATAAATACAATACTAATACTCTTTATTCCCTAATGACAACTTATTTTTATCCCACTTATTACCAAAATATCTTTAATTGTTTACCAACCCAAAATATCTTTGAACTTTACTGTGCTAAAAAGTATAAGCTAAAATATTAAGTGAGCCCAACAATTGCAGTTCCTGTTTCTCCCCATCTCAAAACTGGACATGACACTGGCCTTTTTTCAAAGCCACCTATTATGCAAGTTTGGTAATTATTTTTAGAGATAGTCATGGTTCTCCTATTATAGTCCATGCTAAATTAATTCATTGCCAAGGAAACCCATTGTGGATGGCTGTTATGCTCTACTGAGTGTTACACTCCTATCACGAACTGTGAATCAGGGATTTGATTGCTGAGTTTGCCAACTCACAGTTATTGGCATCAATTGGGTGGCAAGAACCATGCTTGAAGGAGATTTCGGATGTGTAAGAACAAATTCATGCTTTTTGTGAAATAGGCAGGACATATATCCTATAGGACAATTTCTAGACTATGTAATAACTAAGCATAAGCGTTGGAGTTCTATCTCATTTGAAATTTTTTTATTTAAAAAATATTAAAAAATTAAAAAAACTATTTAAGATGTTTCATAAATATTTCATTTTTGGAATTGAAGTACGGGTTAGCGACTAGTTATATACTAAAGAGAGATATATAATAATGTTTCTCCTTTATTGGACTCCTTCAAGGTATCAGAGCCTTACCTATTACAACCATGAAAAATTTTTCAACTGTTTCAAACACTTAGAAAAAAATCACAACCTAAGCAAATTATGAAAATGAATGATGAAACCGCTTAAGTTTTTGAAACCTATCAAAATTATTATAGTTCCATTCTCCAATAGAAACAAACGTTCGTTTCTACTCCCCAAAGAATCCACTACAAAAAAAATGGGGCTATCCCAGCGTTTGCAAAACCGCTAGGATAGCCTCAAAAAGAGCCGAAATAGGGTCAAAATGCTTATCCCGGCATTTTTTTTCCTGGTGTTAATTTATTTTAAAATTATTTTAGTAAAACTTAAAATGATGCTGTTATTAATATATATTTAATAAAAAAAATGACCAATACACTATTCAAATTACAACCGCATAAAACATGATTTAAAAAAAATAAAAAAGGGCGGCAAAAAGAATGACCAAAATATACCCCCTAAACCTAAAAAATGACCAAAATACCCCCTAAGTCTAAAAAAAAAACCAAGATACCCCCTAAACTTAAAAGCAAATGCCCGAAATACCCCCAAAAACTAAAATATAACCAAAACACCCCTCAAAACCTAAAAAATGACCAAAATACCCCCTAAACATAAAAATGTTCGAAATACCTCCCGAAACCTAAAAAATAACCAAAATACCCCCCGAAACCTAAATAATGACCGAAACACTCCTAAAACCTAAGAAAATGACTAAAATACCCTCCGAAACCTAAAAAATGACCAAAATACTCCCAAAACCTCAGGGTATTTTGGTCAATACCCTGAAACCTCAGGGTATTTTGGTTATTTTTTAAGTTTTTGGGTATTTCGGTCATTTTTTAGGTTTTGGGAGTGTTTCAATCATTATTTAGGTTTTGGTCTTATTTTGAACATTTTTATGTTTAAGGAGGGTGTTTCGGTCAATTTTTAGGGTTCAGGGGTATTTCGGTCATTTTTTAGGTTTCGGGGTGTATTTCAAACATTTTTATGTTTAGGGGTTATTTCAGTCGTTTTTTAGGTTTAGGGGGGAGTGTTTTGGTTGTCATAATTTACTAATCAATAAAAATATAATTAATACTTCCAATGATGTAAATATATTTTAATACTACAAATTAATTGAGTATAATTTAATAATTAATAAGAGTTAATATAATACTTCAAATTAATAAAATATAAATTAACACTACAAATTAATAAAATGAAATATATTAATTAATAAAAATATTTTTTAATAATTCAATTTAACAAAATTTAATTGAATTTAATACTTCAAACTAATTTAATATATTTTAATTTAATACTTCATATTAATATAATATAATTCCTTTCTACAAATTACTAAAATATAATGATAACTAAAAAAAATGTAAGATGAGAATGGAGGACCAAAATATATAATTTAATAATACTTTGGAATGACTAAAATACTCCTAAAACTAAAAGAATGCCAATTTACCTCCATAACCATAGAAAATGACCAAAACACCCCTACCACCCCAAAAATGGTTGAAACACCCCTGAAGCAAGAAAAATAGCTCAAATGCCTTTTAAGCCTAAAAAAAGACCACAATACTCTTAAATCCTAAGAAAACACCAAAATTGGAGGAAATATAATGTATTATTCAGTGAAAACAACTGAAATACCACTAAGAAAAAAAAGAAGGCCAACCTATCCCCACAAACTCAAAAAATGGTTGAGACACCCCTACCACCCAAAAAATGACTAAAGTACCCCCAAAGCAAGAAAAATAACTGAAATATCATTGAAGCCTATAAAAAGACCACAATACCCTTGAATTATAAGAAAAAAACAAAAATTGGAAGAAATATAATTCATTATTCATTTAAAAACAACTAAAATACCCCTAAGACTAAAAGAAGGCTAACCTACCCCACAAACTAAAAAAATGGCTGAGACACCAAAATACCCTCGACAGCTAAAAATGAACCAAATACCCCATACGCATTAAAAATGTCCACTATACACCCTAAGCCAAAAGGTGACCAAAATACCCTAAAACTTTAAAAAGGACCAAAGTACCCCTAAACCCTAAAAATGACCAAAAATACACTCTTAAGACTAAAAAAATGACCCAAATACCCCCATAAACGCAAAAAAAAAAAAAAAAAAAAAATGAACAAATACCCCTTGTGCATTAAAAAAATTCACACACATACATCCTAAGCCTAAAAAATGACATAAATGCCCTTGGAACTTAAAAAATTATTAAAATGTTTAAAGGGTATGAGACCATTTCTTATGTTTTGGGGCATATTTCGCTCATGCTATAACATTTCTCTAATTTTTCTGTCATTATAACGCTACCTTCACAGGTTCTTCAACCATTTTATATGCTTTAGGGGTGTATTGGTTATTTTTTAGGTTCCAAGTGTATTTCAGACAGCTCTAATGATTACGGGGACGTTGTGGTCAATTTTTTTATTAATAGGGGTATATTTGTCTTATTTTACTCATCGAGGGGTATTTTGGTCTTTTTAAAACATAGGGGGATATTTATGGTCAATTTCCATGTTTCGAGGGTATTTTGGTAATTCTATGCACTTTTTTAGTTTGGGGGGGGGGGGGGTTTGGTCATTTTTTAAAGTTTCAAGAGTGTTTCGGTCATTATTTAGGTTTCAGAGGTAATTCGGTCTTTTTTTTCTTTTTCTTTTTTTTTTTCTGCGGTGCATTGGTCTTTTTCTCGGTATAGAGTGTATTTTGGACATTTTTTGTAGTTACGAGGGCATTGTGGTCATTTTTTTTATTTATAGGGCTATTTAGGTATTCTTCAAGTAATCAAGGGGTTTTCCACCTTTTTCAAGCATAGGGGGTATTTTTGTCATTTTCTAGCTTTTAGGAGGTATTTCAGTCATTTCGATATTTTGGGGGTATTTCGGTCATTTTTTATGTTTCGGGGGTGTATCAATCTTTTTTTGGGTGTCCAGTGTGTTTTGGAAATTTTTTGTCTTTCTGGGGGCATTTTGGTCATTTACCAGACTTATAGGGGTATTTTGGTCTTATTCAAGTAATCGAGAGTATTTTGGCTAGTTTTAGGCACAGGGGTGCTTGGGTCATTTTTTATGTTTTGGGGGTATTTTAGTCATTTATTAGGTTTCGGGGGTATATTGGTCTTTTTCTAGGTATCGGAGGTGTTTTTGCTCTTTTTTGATGTTTTGGAGGGTATTTTGGTCTTTTTCTAGGTTTAAGGGAGTATTGGTCACTTGTTAATTAACAAATCCCTATATGTGACCTATCCTAGTGCTTTTGGAGCGCTAGGATAGGTCTCTCTCCATAAGGGAATGGAGTGATCCTATCCCAGCGCTTCAAAAAGCGCTAGGATAGGTCTCTCTACATAAGAGAATGGAGTGATCTTATCCTAGCGCTTTTGGAGCGCTGGAATAGGTGGACGTTATTCTAGCACTGGGATAGGATCACTCAATTCCCTTATGGAAAGAGACCTATCCCAGTACTTTTGAAAGCGATAGAATAGGTGAACCCTATTCCAGGGCTTCCAAAAGCGCCAAGATAGGTTTTTCCCTTAAGGGAAATCAATAACCCTATTCCAGCGCAATATGGTTTCCTATACTAGTGTTTTTGAAAACCACAGTTATAGGCCTGATATTGCAACGATTTGTAAAGCGCCAATTTTGAGCTGCTGTAATAGGGTTTCCTATACCAACGGTTTCAAAAAGCGTTGGTACAGGTTTCTCTATTACAGCAATTTTTAAAAGCGCCAAGAAAAAAACACTGGGACATGATGATTTTTTTTGTAGTGATCTAATAAAGAACTAATCTTTCTTCCCACCCAGTTCTTGCAAAAAGGCTCGCCAATTGCAAGGGATTTTTCTGAAGCAATTCTTAAGCTATCAGAGACTGGAACCATAATGTCACTAGAGGAAAAATGGTTAACTCCCCCAATTATAACTGCTTAGGCCTCCAGAGCTTCATGTTCTTCTATTATCTATTGCCACTTATACCACTTATCTTTTGCTATCCCTAATTCTTCTTACCCATAATTCGTCAATTCAAGATGCTTCAAATGAAACTCCATCTCTAAACGAAGACACTACTTGGAAGAAGGTAGTAAGACTTTTAAAACACTTTCATATCAAAATTCAAGGAAGAGCTCCAACTCCAGCAAAAACATCAGATGTAAATGAGCATTCTTCGAGTCGAGAATTCAGTTGAACTTTTGATACTCGAGCACCTTCAGTCCTCTCCACCAGTAGAAATTGAATTACAATTAACTCTTGATTGTTAATGAAAAAGCACAAATATTTAAATGTTGTCTTAGATATTAAAGGCATGTTTGGTAGGCCATTTTAAGCAACTTTTAGAACATTTTAAACACACTAACACACATTTTCACACACTTTTTCACCCACACGTATATCAAAAACACCCAAACAATATTATTCAAACTCCTCTGCCAAACACTCCCTAAGATTTCTAGTGCATAATTGTCTCGCAAGATATCTTAAATATTCCTCTAGCACCTTCTCCAGTATAGAATTCCATGCACATGTATCATAACAGTTACTAAAAGATTTAAAGATACCTTGCGTTGAAGGGTGACAACAATTCTTATTTTCGAGGAGGACAAAACTTAAGTACAATACCTTAGGTATTGTTCCTTAAATTCTCATCTTAAAATTCAACCAAGTGGCTACTTAACTATAAAATACATTTTCATCTCATAAGAAAAAATCTACATGACAGAATCTTAAGAAAAGAACCTAAGAAACAGCACCTAAGTACTATACTTAAATCTTGCTCTTTGAAGAAATATTGAAATAGATTGTTGATCCTGTAAATAAAACGTCTCTAAAAACAGGCATATTCTACAAATTAATCAAACTCATCAGAACAATACCATCTCAAGTTCTCCTACAACCAAACATAAGTTATATTCTACAAATTGTCAGAATTATTAAATCATTCCTCTGAATGCAAGTTCATTGTCATTAAAATACACACACGTGCATACACAAAGTAACAGGCATGCAAAGATTCCTAAATCCCGACTGCTTCTTTGATCAGCGAAATTTGAAATAATTAAGAACTCAAAGCACTAAATCTACTGGACATGCTTCAGAGGAATATGATTTCTAGTGTTAGCCCACAAATGAATCTAGAAACTCATCAGCTTCCTCTATAAATCAAAACTAGCTCCA
This sequence comes from Quercus agrifolia, assembly GCA_029955455.1. NCBI lineage: Eukaryota > Viridiplantae > Streptophyta > Magnoliopsida > Fagales > Fagaceae > Quercus > Quercus agrifolia. Next base: position 40,631,253 of record JARQAD010000002.1, on the reverse strand, counting down.
ACAGAGAGAACTTCAATACATCAGGGGCTTCTAGTGGTATACTTCTGGTACATATTGACTTTTTGAATGCTGAATGTCCTCTTACTCTGTCGGCACACACCTAGGCTACCGGAAGCCTCTTCCTCTTCCACGCCCACCCCAACCCCTGCCTCTGCCCCTAGTCCCACTTCTCCCACCATGAGACAAACCTTCCAATGCTCTATTAACCAGCTGGTTTGGCAAACCACCAGCTCCACGGCCCTTTTTAGATGCCACATTGCCAGATCCATTAGCAGCAGTAATAGGTCGTTTCCCTCTGCACATAAAGTTAATATAAAATAAAATAAAAACTGTATTCTGTTCTAAAAATAAATAAATAACATATATGTATTCACCCTGAATGGTTCCATCTCAATAGAATGAGAAACCTTGCAGAAAAGCAATGCAAGTGAATGAGGTGTGAAAATTACACTTCCAATTATGGGACAACCTTGACAAAAGGACCCCCCCCCAAAAAAAAAAAAAAAAAAAAAAAAACCCCCAAACAAGCACTTGTACTACTCTCCTGCGTGCTCATGCTAAATGAAGCCATATAGATTTTTCAACAAAGAAAACAGAAAAACTATGAAAGCTAGAAATCATATATTAAAATAAGGTACAAAAAATAGAGTTTTTTTCTTTTTTTAGAGAGAGAGAGAGAGAACAGAATTAGGAAGACCTATACCCAGTTGCAGTTGTCGTAGCAGGAACAGAAGGTTTTGTTGCTTCTTTCCAAGATAGGTTGATACTTTTATCCCCAATAAATGAAGGTGTTTTGGAATGTAATGGCTGGATATAAGAAATTAAAATCAATCTCTACAGTAAAAGCATGAAGGATCATATATTTAGAGACGCAGAAAGTTCGTTTCTTTTCACCTTTGTCATTGCCAAAATGTTATTACAGGTCCGCAACCCTGTCGTAGTATTCTGCTTTTGAGTTTTCTGCACATTATATGAAAGCCATAGTCATGAGATATATGTTAACAAAAAAGCTCCACCAAAGACCACGGAATCTCTTGAGAACAGACTCACAATGCTGTCCTTTGCTTCATCAGATTTGGCAGCTGCCATAGCTTTGTTGTGCTCAGCCATTCCCTGAGTTAATTTCTTCATGGTAGCCCTAGTTAACTCCTCAACGTTACTTAACCTGCAAATAATTTTAAAATTGTCAAGTATATATATGGTAAGAAGAAAAGGTTGCTACTGTGTAAAAGTCATAACAAAGATACATTTCACCCTTCCAAAGTACAAATAAGAAAAGGCTGAAAGGCTTTGTTCCTACCAACATCAGTTCACAAATTTTACATTCGCTGCCCATGACAACCAAAAAAAAAAAACTCCAGAGAGGAAAAATAGTAATAAAAACATATAGATTGAAGAATCAATTTCTTTATTAAAATTACACAATACAAAACTAAATTAAAAAATATAATCAATTACCTTTCAGTAAAGTCCTTATTTAACTCTGAAAAGTCCTCCCCAAGCCTATCTGATGGTTGGCCAGTCACTATCTTATAACCACATAAACTGTTTGTTGCATTAGGAACCTTGTGAGCTAGATGGTGAAATGTGTACAACAAGCACTCAACATAAGTAAAGTTCATCTCTTCTCCAGTCTTCTTCCGTGGCATGTACTTCTGAGAAGGAACAAGAGACATCTTATGAGATTGAGACAAACAAATTATTTAGAGTAAAAAAACATGAGAAACTCCCAATGTGAATGCACATATATCAATTTCATTAGCAAAGATGGAGTTAAGAATATATATATATATACATAAAATATAATGTAGCAATTCTGAATACACGGAGTTGTATTTGTACTGTCATTTAAAACAGCATATATACCTTTAATAGCTGAACAACATTGGGAAGAATCTGTCGTGAATCCTGCGGAGTTGTGTAAGGAGAAATTTCCGCAAGTGCTTTAAGCAAATCTAGCTTTCGCTCCTCAGGAAGCTAGAAAATATAAATACCAATAGAGTTAATCCCTTGCATAATACATTTTATTATAACATAATCAAGCCACCAGAAATTCTCCTATGACGGAGACCCTTCTAAACGAGGGAAATTTCAAGAGCAATTTTTGCTCTCCAATAAATACTTAAAAGATATTTACAATGAAATGACAAAGAAATGCAACATGATCCAATGAGAAAGCTCCTATACTATCAGTATATATCTGTTCCAAAAAAATAATGACGTGTATGTACAACAGTACATATGTATGGAATTAGTATACCTTTAGCATAAGAAAAGCACAAATTAGAACTGAATCCAAGGATATTGAAATAAAGATCTCCAGAATGCCAATGAACTCAAGCTACATAGTATTTCATGACAGAGCGAAGTATTACCTTATCAAATACAGGTATGATGTGTTTGTTCAAGTAGTTGAGGAACTTGCTGCTTGAAGCACCCCTCTGTGTTATTAATTAAAGGCATAGTTCTGTCAGACAAACATACAATGAACTATTTAAAGAAAATAACAAAATCAAATACAGTCCATACCACAACAAATGGAAGAGCCATGTACACACATGATATCAACCTGTCAATATGGTCGGCATCTGCAACCTGCATTTTGAAGTCATTAGAATTGAAACCAAGGATTCACAGTATCATAAAGTAAAAAATATTATTTTCCAAGGCCAGACAATCTTATAAAATGATGAAGAAACAGACATTAGTCAAAAGGACAACCAATGATGCTAAATATTATGCAGCATGATTACAAAAAAGTCATGATATGATAGTAGTCCTAATCCTAATCATGTAATTTACAACATAATATGCCAACTCATGTTTTCAAGAGTATATCTGTCAACTTCCCAAAATCTCCAACTGTATTTATATATTTCAAACTTACCTTGAGAACAATGCATGGCTTCAATATTTAATCCTCTTGAACTCTTCTACGTTGTTAAAGCATCAATGTACCTCTAGCACCCCCTGATTACTATTTAAATTGAAGTAGTTGCAAACTGCCCATTTCAAGTTTTTTTTTTTTTGAAGAGAGAGAGAGAGAGAGAGAGAGAGAGAGCAAGGAAAGATTTGAACATAAGATCTACACCAGCCCTAAGCACCATCGTCTAAGTCACAGCCCAAGAGCACAGATGTCATCAACATCTAGACAAGGAAAACATAGTGTATATGATATTTTAGGGGGAAGCAAGTAATATATATCCCCACCCTAATTCTAATTTAAAATCCACAGCGAAAGGCTTCACTTAAAGGGACAACGAAATCAAGCAATGCTCTTACAAATGAATGTGAACTATGAAAAGAATGTGCCTAAACTCCATATAAATTAGATGCATCATATCCATATGTCACAATTTGACTAGACTGATTTACACAATATCACATCAGTTCCAGGCAAGTCCACACCATTATTATACATTGGGTAGTGAACTGCCTCAAAAGTTACTTCTTTTACAAAAACCTGATTATCAATACAATTAAATAAGCACTCACATTGAACTGTGCATCTAAATCAGCTTGTCCTTCAATGATTCCAATAAGTTCTTTCATGCGTTCTGGGGGAGCTTTTTCTCCAAAAATACTCAAACTCTTTAAGAAGTCCATAAACATTCTGAATTCTGCTCCAGTTACATCTTCTAAACTCTGCAATGAAACTCAAATTATATTTTCATGCATCTTCTAGTAGAATAACAAGATCAAAACTGAGTTCATAATTCCAGAAGCTTTCAAATGGGAAAAGGAAAAATTGCATTGATAAAAGAAAGTAGTAAAACCAAGAAAACACCTTTTTTATCAAATCAGTTATATGCCTTTCCATTTCATCCTGAGGCTTCAAAAGTTCAGCTTTAATAGGAAAAACCTGCAGATGCAATTACTTCCCTTAATATCAAAAAGAGCTGCCGGGTAAAAATTGCAACAGGCATAACATGAACTGGTCTTCTTACCTTATCTCTTATAAAGCTCAGAACTTTCTCACGAATAGTTTCGTCTGAACTTGGTTCATCAACACAGCCAATGTGCTTAAATAAGCCCGTCAAAGAAGCTACATGAACAAGAAAATTCAATTCCATCAAGCATTAATACTATAAACATGCAAGTTATGATTTAGAAAGATGACAATAAAAATATTCACTGACTGATACATGTCACATTAAAGGGATATTGATATGAGATTTTCATCAAATTAAAAAATTAAGGACATTGAGCCACATGCATATCAATTCAAAGCAAACCTATCAGTACCAATTTGTATGCATTTTAATTTAGTCTTCGTTCCTTCACACAAACAAGCTACTACCACAAACAAGCTTCTTCCCACAACAAGATTTCACAGGTGACCATCCCAATTGGGCACATTAATGTATGCCTGAAATTTCAAGATGCTATTACTATTATAAAATAAATTTTAAAATAACGGGGATGACATTTTAGGTAATTCGAGAAATTTCAACGTAACAAAATCAAACAAAAAATCACTTTTTGGTTCAAATGAAACTCGTGTCAGAAATGAAGATAGCAATCATGCCCCAATGATTTTATATTAACTTTTAACATTTTGATATTAGTAACTTTATTACAATCCACTATTTCATTTTCTGTTGCAAAACAAACTGAAATTGGTAAAATGAGATATCATCCGAGCCCCGGTGATATTATATTAGTTTTTAGCAAGCTGTATCAGTGATTTATTTACAATCTACTATTTGATTTTATAATTTAACAATCCCATGGTCTCGAGTTCAAATCAAATATTGTAAACTCTTCTATTTATAGAGATCCATATCTATACACATGCCAGATACATGGAAACTAACTATAGTACCTCTTAACATTTGTGAATATTGTGAATATATAAATTACTTAAACCCATGTCTTGCAAATAATTATGCATGAGTTCGCATGGGTACTCAACCTCCATTCAAGTCAAAATTCCATTCCAACACAGCTTGTGATTACAAAACATACAAATCAGTACTCAGAAAAGCATATTCGTATCAATGCTTTCCAGTTCATACAAAAGAATGAAAATTAGATGATCTTTCCCACTTTACACAATGAAAGATATTATCTTCTATTCAAATTATGGTGAAAAACATTTTTTGTACACACTCCAAAAGGTAAATAATATTATACTTACTTATCCTCCCTGTCACCTAGTTTAAGTATGCTGAATAATAAATGCATAAAATTTCTGCTGCAGAATCTAACAGGAAGAATAGTTTATATCCTAACTTCTGCATGACACAACATGCACTCAAATATAACATGCAAAGTACCTTTCACATCTTGCGTCAACAGTGACATTAGGGCTTTATGCACGGCATCACGCTCCACAAATTCGTCTAAAAGCATGAACAAAACCCAACATCAGATTCAAATAATAACAAGCAGCGAAATACCAACAGAATAAGCCATGCAACCAAAAAAACGTAATTTACCAGATACAAGGAGTTGCCCAAGAATGTCTACTATCTTTGCAATATGTTCTGGTGTATCCTTGCAGAAAAGGGGAAGCCCCCTAATTGCTTGCACCCGAACCTGTCCAATAGACAAGCATTGATAAAGCACATCTTTGAAATGAATCACAAAGCAGATTCACAAAGCCTATTTCTAGCTGTAACAGCATATAAGTGCATTACCAAGCTTTTAGCGAAAAGTATTATGGTTTTCTTACCTTATTTTTTAGGCCCTACTCAAACAGCATTTATCCAAGGTAGGAATACTGGTGAGAACATTATTCTGGCCTAGGAAATGGTGAAAGACTATAACAGAAATTCAGGTACTTCCAAATGAATTATAAAAGTGGATCTTAGAAACACATATGACTCAGTTTCTTGGTGTTTTATGTTGAATTTCCTGGTTGCTATTGGTATACCAGATCAGTTTGTTACTTGGATTAAGGAGAACATCATAACTCCAAAGCATCAGTTGCTTTGAATTGAGGTCTTATGGACTGGTTCCATGGTAAGAGAGGCTTAAGGCAAGGGGATCCTTCATCCCCTTACTTATTTGTTACTGCCATGGAGATTTCTTATGGATCTATTGCCTTCTGAAAGCAATTGAAACTGTCTCACTTTTTGCAGATGATCTCATGATTTTATAATTGTCGATGTGCCATTTATTAAGATTATCAAGGCTTTTTTAAATGAGTTACAATGGTTTCAGGTTTGGAAGCCAATCCCAATAAAAGTGAGGTATTCTTTATCGGGGTTGATGATGACATGGGGCTCAAATTCTTTCACTTTTGCACTTTTATTATAAGTAAAAATTTTATTGATGAGAAAGAACAACCTTGCGTATACTAGATATTTACATGGACAGCCTAAAAGAATACGAAGTATATATTACAATTGAAATGAGAGAGAATCAAAGAAATCTAAAACAGGAGACAATGTTAGGACTCAAAACACATGACCATTCAAATAATGTTCTAGTGAAAAGCATATTCAGTTGAACCACCAAGGTTTCCTCATCCTCAAAAGTGCAATGATTGATTATGATTCCTTTCTCTCCATGGTATGCACAAGAGATTTAAGGGGAATAGGCTCCAAACAAAAAAAGGAACTTTTTCCAAACCAATTCCACCATCTCAATGGAAGACAAAAACACTCGGCAGAACCTATGGAACAATGTCACAGTGTAAAGACAAATGATCCACAGACTTGACACTGCACTTACACATGCAGCAACAATCTACTATAGTGATTTACAAGTTAGAACTTTCCCCAGGCTTCCCTCCATACCAAAAAGCAAAAAGAAAAAAAAAATCTCCTCGAAGCCTCAGAGCACCAAATACTCTTCCAAGGAAAATTAACATCAAGTGAGCCCCTCATTGTCACATAATAGGGTCTCCTCTCCACACCACCAATGATTAGAGCTTTTAATGACAGGGAATTGATGTCAGTAGATTCCTTGTTTGAAATTTTGTATTCCAACATTCCAAGGAGAGAGCCCTGATCAAATGAGATAGATGCTGAATGGAAATGGCAGGATTGATGTTCGCTCCTTCAGGGTCACCTCTCTACACCACCAATGATACCAAAACTGAATTTTAGATCCATACCAACCTCACAACAAATAACTATAGAGCTAGTCCACACATATCTAATAACTTCCAAAGGCTTATTCCATAGACCCCTACCAACCTCCCAGCAGCACCCACCCCAAGAGTTCCCAACATTTTGTTCTATAACCTTCCTCCAAAGAAAACCCTTATTCACTAACACTGCAATAGCCATTTACCAAGTAAAACCTTGGATCAAAACCAACAACTTCCTTAATCCAAAATCTCCAAATTGGATAGGACGGCAAACAAAATCCAATTAGATATCTCTGTGTTCCCATGTTTTCTGTAGGCTTACTACCAGGGATTGCAGGCCTTTAATTGATAAGATTTTGGTGAGAATCAATTCATTACATGAACAGCAAATCATTTGTCATTTGAAGGGATACTTCAACCAATACAGACATCCAATGAGTGTTATATTGTTTTTTGCTATTCAGGTCTATTGGACCAGAATATTCATTCCTCCTACAAAAATAATCAAGTGGATTGAGAGCTTATTCAACAGGTTTCTATGTAAAGGAACTGATTCCTCAGCTTCTAGTGCTAAGCTTTTTGGGAAAATGTCTACTTACCTAAGGAAGAATAGATGGAAGTGATGAACCAAATAGGGAATCTTTTTTCCAAGGCAAGGTCTATTGGGGTGGCCATGAATCAAGGAACTGTCTGTGTATGACTCTACTATTCGTTATGCGGTTGGTGATGGCTCAGGGTAGAAACCAAGCATGGGGTTGGAGAAAGATTGTGAAGCTAAGGGTAGAAACCAAGCCTTTGAATAAGCACATGGTGGGGAAGGAAGATTCTATTTTCCAATAAAGAGACAACTGGCATCCCAAGTACGTTTTGTATGAGAAATTTAGTCACAGAACCATGTATGACTTTTTTTTTGGATAAGTCACGAGAAAATGTTATTGAAAGAAAAAGGATTACAATGTTACAACACATCTAAGAGTGTGGAACAGGGGATAGAAAGAAAAACAGCACTCCAATCAAACAAAGAACGAAAGAAAAAGGATTTTTGGAGGATTGACCATTTGCATCCCTCAAAACTCCTAACATTCCGTGCCCTCCAAAGGCACCACATGATGCTTGCAGAACAGCCCTCCAAAAAGCTATGTTACAATGTCTGCCGAAGGCATCCTGCCATGCAACAAACATATCGGTGACCCTCAGTGGCATAAGCTATTTGAGTCCAAACAAGCAACACCCATCATCCACAGCACAGGCTATTGGGCTATGGAGAAGAAGATTATCTTCTGATTCCCCACTCCTTTTACACGTACAACACCAATCCAACACAAAATATCCCTCCGCCGGAGGTTGTCTATAGTTAAAATCTTCCATAAGGCAGCTGTCCAAGTGAAGAAGGCAACCCTAGGAGGGACCTTTGAACACCACACTGCCTTCCAAGGGAACACCATATCATTAGACAACAATTGGGCATGATAATATCCTGGCACCTCAAAACCTCGATTCCTGGCTGATTTCCAACAAAGATTATCAAACCCCGCACCTCTCACAAGCCTGGAATAGATTAGTTCCATAAAACTAACTAACAATTCCAATTCCCAATCTTGTACAGGTCTAGAGAAGCAGACATCCCAACGAATCACCCCATTAGAGAGTTGCATAACCTTATTAACCTCTGCTACAGGAGTCTTTATCACAACTGATACTATATAACTCCAGGAAAGCCACTTTAAGTGGCAAATTACACACCACAAGTCTTTCTAGAACTTCACTCTAGTACCATCCCCCACGTCAAGCTATAGAAACTGAGACAAGGTTGACCATTCCCTTCTTATGGATTTCCAAAGACTAACACCATAAGTACCCGTGTTAGGAATGCTATAAGCATATGGATAATAATTGTTGTATTGAGATTTAGTTAGTTAGTTAGTTACAATTCCAAGCATGTTAATCACATTTAACACATGTTGGAATTAATAGTGCACATGCTAGTTACAATTCCAAGCATGTTAATCACATTTAGCACATGTTGGAATTATTAGTGCACATGGGAAATAATAGAACCAATAGGATGAGGCTATGTGGGCCAATGAGATTAGAACTAGTCTCCTATAAATACATGATTGTAATCCAATATGAGATATCAATGAAGAATAAACCAATTTCCTAGTGCATTAGTGTATCTCTCTCTCTCTCTCTCTCTTTTAATCTCTCTATTTCTCTATGGACGGTGACTACCTCGAATTAAGTCAATTTCCCTACAATTCTCGTCCATTTTTCTATGATTCTCATCAATCCCCATTAGGAACTACCGGGTTCCTAACAACCCGGCACATCTTTAGAGTACCATCCTCCCTATCATTCCCATATCGCCTCTATAACTCTCCTCCAAAGCAACTCCCTCTCACTCCCATATCTCATTTCCCTAAGAGTTCTAGATTGAATCGTGGATGACTCTGCTAGCATGTCAAAGTGTTTTGCAGGATGGGAAAAGGAGTTAGGGACTAGCTCTAGCCAGATTAGAGGACCACGCCGTTAACAATGCTGCAGTCCAGCAATTGAGTTCCAATTTCAAATAAGGATAGTAGATGAAGTGCAATGGCTGCCTTCCCCTTCAAACCAATTGACTTGCAGATAAACCTGAGATCATTTTAGAGCCAGACAGCAGAGGGTGAAAATTTCTTGGTTGGATGCTAAATAGATTCAAGTTTTCTTTCTCCAGATGAGTACGGGTGGAGCCGCTGAAACTTTGTTTGTGAAAGAAGCAGCTGATTAGTTGGGATGAAATAACTTGGGGTGTACAGTATCTGAAGGGGAAACTTTTGAAGACTACAATTACTAAACTCGTTTTCGCTGCAGTTGTTTACCAGCTATGGATGAAATTAGATTCAGTATAAGTAGCAGCGCAAATATTTAGGGCTCCATTCAAAGTAGCGTGTTATGTGCTTTGCGTGGCGCACCTCTGTCTATTCATAGTTAAGCTTTGTTGTTGCTATTGTTAATTGCAGCCATCTTTTCAATAAAGGTTACTCATTTATTGAAAAAAGAATCACAAAGCATCATTTCCAACCATTAAAGAAAAACAATAAACCATTTCGATGCACTAGGAAGAATATTCAAAATTAACTATCAGTTCCACCTATAAAAAGCAAACCAAGGTCTAGGCCAACAAATTCCATGAAATGACCAATTCTCCCAAAAGCTTAAACTGTTAGGAAATGGTGAATTTAATAATATAACTAAAATAAATACGCGTGAAAATGACTAACCCCGAGCTCTTCTACTTCGATCAAATCGAGATGAGTGTCGATGGCGGAGCCGGAGAGAGAAGGGAAGAACTTGAAGAACCTGGGGATGAACTGAGCAGCCAATTGCTTGGCCTTGATGCTCATTTTGGCCATGTCGATAATCCCTTGATAGTCCTTCAAATTCTGCAATAAAAAATTAACCCTCGTAAAAAGGTTCTAGAAAACCCTAGAAACCAAAAACAAAAAAAGAAAAGGAAAAAAAGAAGAAGAGAAAAGGAAGGAGAGTGGGAAATAAGGGGAGGGGGGACCTGTGATTTGTCGGTGGCCTCGTTGAGACGCTCGACGTACTTGTAGAGTTCCTCGATGTGTTTCGAGTCATCAGCGGCGGACAAGGCGTCGCTCATTTTGCGGAATCTAGCTGAGACCAATTTGACAAACAAAACAAACCAAACAAAACAAAAACAGTTATTTATACAGTTTGATATAAGTGGGAGATTGAGTTTAATTGTTAAAGAGGGTTTTGAGGATTTGAGAAATGCTTACAAAATTGGTGGGGTTAGTGTGGAAATGGGGACTCTGGATTTTGGAAGGAGTAGAAATTGTATAATGGTGAGAAAGGATAAGAGTTAATAAATAAGAAGAAGAAGAAGAAGAAGAAAAGGGTTTGGGATTTTTGGATTTTTCGACGAAAAGAGGGAGAAAGAGAGTAGGAAGAAGAGGACTGACTGAGGACGAGACGAGCAAGGGACTTTAAGCTTTGCGTCAGCCTTCAAGTGGCCATCTTATCTGCTCTCTCTCACCATACGGCGTCGTTTTCTTACCTTGTCATACACTCACACAATTGCACTTGTTCTACCCCTATTATTTTCTTTTTTTTTTATTTGAAAAGGCTACATTTTGTCCATAACCTGACCAAAAAAGTATATAAAATTTTGAACTAAAGAAAATTAAATTCACTGCAATATGTTTTTGAGTTTATTTGGAGAATCATATGTAATGCATTTAAGGTTTTGTAACTAAGATTTAATCTTAAAGTTATATTTTAATGTAACAAATAAAACCCTACGATTTTAAAATTAATATAGGTTGGGAATTATTGACTCAATCTGTCCTTTTTGCAATGAGGATAGAGAAACAATAGCACACTTATTCTTTAGTTGCATGATGGTTAGGGATATTTTGGTTTGGTTGTAAGCTTGTAGCTAGAGCTTGATAGTTTACACGCTTAACAATACATTTTTAGTAATGCAAATATTATTAAATTGGTGCTAAACCTTCTGGACCAACTGAATAGAGCTAATACTCATTCATCAACATGCCCCTCCAATGCCACCTTAAATGGCTTTCACACTAGAAAAAACTTGGGATCTAAGGAACCTAATCTTCCATAATAGAGAATAATGGTTTGTTTAGATTGAAGGAGAGTATAGTAGATTTTACCCAAAATTAGCCGATTTCTAACCAACTTTACTTCATTTCCCCTCCTTCTCCCATCAATCTAAACGGGCTCTAACTACTAAAACCTTGTCAAGACTATAAACAACTTTAGAGGTTAGAGTGAATGAATTTGTAGAGGCTAGTGATTCCAAAGATAAGATGAGATGCACTTCTACAAGAAAAATGTCATGACTTATTATGCAGCTTCCCATAACCAAGTTGTGGATGTAATAACTCTTCCCTCCCTCCTCTTGTTTGGGATACTTGAAAGTTGGCTATTGATCTTTTGTCGGTTGAATTAAAGTTATTTTTTATTGAAGGAAAAAAAAAAAGTAACAAGTTCACATAAATTTTATTAAGATTAACAACCCTTCTCATAATTTTATTAACATTAACAACATTAGAATTGTAGCTTTTTACTTTTTGCATATTTTGCCTCATTTGGGATTTCTTCCCTCCTTTTTCTTTGTCGAGCAGATAGAGTATCCAAGCCTTTTCCTAAAACCTTGACTGAACTAGGCACAATCTCTATGCGTATTTGCGTTTGCTTAAGAACAAATGAGATCGTTGAATCTTTGCTCCAATGACATGAGACTCAAATAAGAAATTTAGTCGATGTTCAATTGAGCTTTTATAACGAGTAGATGACAGATTATTGATTAATACAACGTCACTTTAAAAGCACAAGTATGGGCCACTAAAACACAGAGTCAAACGTAGAATACATATTGCTTTGAACTACTATATCGTGAAAATGTCCGAAAACTTCGCCTTCTATTTGTTCTAAAAATGCAACATATTATTTCCCAAAACCAAAAAATGGGGAAAAAAAAAATCAACTCTAGAATTCCGTAGTGTCTAAAACAGTAGTTGTTCCATTTTGAGAAAAAAAAAAGGAAAATTAACAATCAGAATTTTCAGCACACATTAACATGAAATGAACTACACCACATCTTCCATTCAGTTGCTCAATATGCTACACTTTGACCAGATTCCGACGAGGACAATTCCTAATAACTTCTTTGTCGCAATTTAAGTAATCTCAATTCCTATGCTGACTAAATCCTTGTCTTCTACCATCATATTAGCCAAGTTCCATTCTTTTGGTAGATCACAGAATAGGCATGTCTAATGCTTGCAACACATCCTTGAACTCAAAATCATGTGTTTCTTTGTTGAACCGTTCAACCAGCTTGTACCTCACATCATTCAAATAAAAAGATTGGGTGGTTTCCAACAGCCATTTTGCCTCTGTGTCACTAATCTTGCTTGTGAACACAACATCACCACGGATCAGCACCAAGTCCTTGCTTTCTGCAAATTCATTGTAATAAGATACAGTGAAGTAAGGAGCTGATTGAGTTCCTCTTGCCTTGTAATCTTCAAGACCAGTGAAAAGTATGTGCGGCATCTGCACTGCAAGAAAAGTTCAAATAAGCATTTTAACCATAGCAAATACACTGAAGATCATCTTTGTTACTGCTAATAAGTTGTAGTGAGCTCTAAAAAGTTCGTTGCATGAAAAAGCACATCTATAGCCATGGATGACTCATATGCTGCTCCCTGTCCCGTATTGAAATATATATATTTTTTGAGTTATGACATATTGACTGTAAATTGAAACATATTCAGCTCAAGCTTTAATAGATAATGCTTTTGTTTTGTTCTGCAACACAGACCTTGCCAATGCATTTTTCTCCTTTGAACGTTCCACTGCATAGACTTCAGCTAATGTGTAGAAAACATCAAAAGAAGAGAATAGATACTTCTAATATATTAATGTTCATAAACAAACACAAGCTTGTTTGAGTTTGGTGGCAGCCTCTATTTGGGTTTGCACACTCACATGTGTTACAGCTCCTAGTCAAATGTACACATGATTTGCTAGCAAATAAATACTATTAAATTTCATAACTAAATAGACCAGTAAATTTGTTATTTGTACCAGCATTAAGGTAAAGGAAAATCTGATGATGTGATTAATTATCTTAATTAATATCCGGGGTTATATTTTATAAGAATTTCCAGGATTATATTACTCCACCTACATAACGAAATGAAATTTGCTCAGCACATATACAAAGCTTAATAAAAACAGCATGTATGATATAAAGCCAATAGTTAAAAACCAAACCTTGAGCAAACATTGTTGTGTAACCACTTCCTCTCCACAAAGGAATAACAAAATATCGGCTGCAAAAAAAGACAGTAGTATGGATAGCAAGATATGGAGAGAAGATACGCATACAGTACAAACATCAATATCTTTTCTTTTTCTTTTTCCTTTTTTCCAATAAGTATTTAATAAAAGGTGCAAAGGGAAACAAGCATCATTTAAATGAATTACCAATCAGCTGCTCTTTGCTCCAACAAGTAATAAAGTTTTGCTTTCATAGATGCACCAATATGGCCTCTTCCCAAGTGATACTGACAAACATAACACCTCCAAAAAATAACTAAATATATACATAAAAATAAAAATAAAAAAACCTATCTATAAGCTATGGTCCTAGAGTTCTATGTCACTATAATTTTTGTTCAAAATAGCAAAGGAAATTCAATACACTCATGATTCTAGTTTCCATAGAAACCTTAACCTTCTCAAATATATAGTCCCAGGCTACAGATTCTCTAAACAATCATTGAAGAGGTTGATAGTACAAAAGAACTCCTCATATTAGTTGCCCAAGGAAATTAAGCTCATTCCATAAAATGCATTCCAAAGTTTGGCCAACAAATTTAGAAAGGCCATAAACTTGGAATGGATCATGAAAATACACTTCATTTGGCAAATGTTGACCACAACGTGGTTATGCTCACATGAAAGTAATAAGAATTGAAGAACCTTCTATAAAAGGCCTTTCCTCTCACAAGAAGCAAAACAGTTCTTGGAGTTTCACAAAATGCATATTATTATGACCAAAAATAGGGTAATTACATCAAAGAAGAGAGAGTAAACTGACAGCAGAAATCATTTGTCACATTCTCTTAGAAAAACCCAAAGAAGCATACACTAATTTAGATGGAAATCAACCCATGTAAAAAGCTACACCACGTACAATCTTTTACTTCAATTTCCTTCACAACCAGATGCAGTTAATGTGGACACAGAATTTTCATGTTTCTTACAAACAAAGAACACAAGTCAATGAGCTGAAATTTTAAAATTCACCTAATTGAGTAAAACATAGTATTAGCTTCATCAATGAAATAACTATCACTAATTTACCACACAAAATGTTGATTACTTTGCAAAAAACTTATTCACTTTAGTTAGTGGAAATAATTAAATATTTTTCATTCACTCAAGCAATAATATTTATATTAATCTTAACAATTTACATTACTCTCTTTTTAATGACATGTAATATAATTGAATCTATTTCTTCAAAGATTATAACACATAATGACTATAACACATAGACCATAAAATAATTTCTTACAAAATATTTGAAAACGAACCTATAAGTAACATACCCACACATTGCATCAACTAGTGCATATATGCCTCTATGTAACCTAAAACTTTAAAATTGGGTTCCTAAGACAAGTTTCTAATGTGGGGATAAGGTGTAAAGTGTAAAAGATTTGAAGTAGACCCCGTGAATTGAAATCACACCATTTTTCTCTTCACAAGGTTACTGATCAATTTAGTTGTTGACTATTTGAGTAAATGTGAAGTTGACCTTGACAGCATTCATAATGGCAATCTGGATCACTCTTCCTTGCACGCTGCCAATAACATGGTCAAATAAAGAAAATCAACTCTAAGACAAGAAATGCATTTTTCAAATATCCACCTTCCATTCTTAAGGATCTTCCTTTGCCAGACTTGCTATTTAATTGGGATTCCTTCTCCAGAGCAGCAGCTGATCATTTTTGTTTCTCATTGGTACTATTTCAATTTTCCATACATGGAAAGAACTTGCATCTTCTTTTATGTTTCAGTGTTATTAGCACACCATTTCAGTGCCTGCTTAACCATATCTTTAACAAACTTAACAAATGAATATGCCCTTCTTGCTTTCAAGTCTCATATCTCATTTGAACCTAAAAATCCCTTGTCACATAACTGGTCTACCACAACATACTTTTGCAACTGGATGGGAGTCACTTGTAGTGCTTATTACCAAAGAGTCATAGCTTTAAATCTTCCTAACATTGATCTAACAGGCACCATTCCTCCTTACATTCTCTCATTCTTAGTTTCCATCAACTTCAGTGGCAACAACTTTAGTGGCCCATTGCCTGATGAACCAAGTCATTTGCATAGATTAAAAAGCTCATTAATCTGCAGTACAGCAATTTTAGTGGATTTTTTCCAACATGGCTTGGAACATTATCTAGGCTGACACATATTTCTTGAAGACAATGGCTTCACAGGTAGAATCCCACCTTCCCTCTTCAACATCTCAAACCTTGAGACATTGAGTCTAAGCACCAATGACATATACCAGAGGAAATTTGTTATCTTTAGTACCTGAAGATAATATTCCTAGATAATAACCAGCTCATGGGTTCCATACCATCCACTATTTTCAATACCTCCTCATTGCAAAGCATCATTTCATAAATAACAGCTTAAATGGTAGCCTTCCAATTGATATGTGCTATCATCTTCCATTTCTACAATGCCTTTACCTTTCTTTCAACAAGTTAGCTGGACAGATTCCTTCCCATTTATACAAAGGCAGGAAGCTTCAAATTCTATCGCTTGTCTTCAAATAAGTTTACAGGAGGCATACCAAGAGAAATTGGCAACATTACCATGCTTGAGAGGTTGTCCCTTGGCCTAAATGGTTTCAAAGGTATAGTTTAAGGATAAATAATTTGGGGATTTGGGAACATAGCTATGTTTGAGGGGTAGTTGGAATGTGACAATCCTAATCATTTTTTGTTTTCCCATCAAAATAATACTAAAAATTAATCTATGTTAGTTGCATCTTCTAAATTGTTCCACTTTAATTCTTTATGTCTAACGTTTAACTACTCTAAAGGTGAAATTCCTGAAGAGATTGGGAACCTAGTCAGTTAGGAAATATTGAGATTACAAAATAATGAACTAACAGGATTTTTACCTTCTTCCATCTTCAACATATCTTCTCTGAAATATCTAATTCTGAGAAACAATGATCTACATGCTAGTCTCCCAACAGATATATTTTACCATCCTTCTGTACTCGAGGTACTTTATCTCACCAATAATAAATTTTCTGGAACCATACCTATAAAGATCAGGAATTGCACTTCACTACAAAAGTTGGACCTTGGTGAAAACAACTTGAAAGGTAACATTTCACATTTCCTTTTGTTAGGAGTTCATATAATAGCATGTTAAATTGGAAGTACTCTTGATATGTTTATAACAAGTCATTCAGCCAAAAAACAAAGTTTATAACTAGTCAGTTTATAATTGAGGATAATGTGAACATTCAACCTGCACCGATTATATGATTGTACCTGTAGGTAGTCTTGGCGCAATATGAGGCAAGATTTTGGATGTTAACCACTTTGGCAGGTAATATGCCAGAAGGGAAATTGGATTTCTTTCCAATTTAAGCAACTTGAAATTGAGCAACAACAAACTTACAGGCTCCATTCCTCCGACCCTCTTTAGCATTTCAATAACAAAGTCCATTTCACTTCCCAATCTTAGAGAAGTATATTCAGGAGAAAATAAAGCTTGGAGGAAATCTTCGAAGTTTTATCACTAATAATTCATAAGTTACCATTCTAGATATTAGGGGGCAACTTATTCACTGGTTATGTACCAAAGAACTTTGGTAATTAGGGACAACTCCAATTGCTCAAGTTGGGGTATAATAACTTGACTAGTGAACCTTTCCTAGAATCTAGCTATATTAATTCTCTGGTGCTTTACCCAATTTTTCTCATTAAACAAACTGCAGTACCAGCCTCTACCATTTTCATTATTCTTCCATTTCAATAGCTAAAAACTTAAAATTGCAGCTTTAAAGAAAAAAAAATCCACTAAAAATTACATCTTCGAAATTCGTTTATCTTTTCCAATTTTTCCTAACCAACCAAATAGATCTATGACAATTTAAACCTCAAGTGCCCCAAAAAAAAAAAAATTTCCGTCTACTTTCGCAAACTTTCTTACGAACCAAATAGAAACAGAGTGAAACAAAATAAAAAAATAAGCTTCAAGATTCTAAGCAACCAACAGAGCTATCATCTAAGTACAAATAAATTACATTTACTTTCCCACACTTTCTCTATAACCAAACAGAAACAGAAATAACCGAGAACGTTTTGAGTGCGAGTGGCTCTGATAATAATCACATTCCTTTGGCAAGCAAGGCCAGCAAATATGCACACAAATAAACATACACCTATAGTGCCTATATTGATAGTAAATTTCATCTGCCAAGAATTCATCTCAAATTCAATTCGTTCTCACTTCTACAATTCCACAAAGCTAGTCAATCACACAAAGCGATCAAAGATATTCATGCAATAAACCAAACAAAACCCATTTTAAAAAAAATACAAGAAAATCACATCAACTAAGATTCATAGGCGGAATAGAATAAAAAATTGAGAGTTTTTGTGAGACATTACATCATCCCAGGCGGAAGCAATGTCCTCAGGCGAGCGATCCTTCACTCTCTGAATATCCATAATAGAGTCCAACGGCTTGTGCTGTAATGGCGAGAACCCAGTGGCAAAGCTTGAAGTTCTACAAAAACCAAGCGAAACCCATCTCACAAAATCGCCAGGGATCACTCTCTGTTGCAGTTTTTGAAGATTTGGTTGCGAAGACAAGGTGGTGAATGAATGTTTTGGGACAACATAGGCTGAGGAAACATGGTTCAGTGTCTTTGAAATTCTTGATGACAAACGTTGCAGCATTGTCAAAATGTAAAAATTGATAGAAAGGACTAGAAACTTTGACTGTAGTGTGTATATATATGGTTATAAAACAATGTCAGATGTACATTGTATAGAAACCTTTTTTTTTTTTTTTTTTTGGATGAACCATTGTATAGAAACTTTAACTGTAGTGTACATATATGCTTAGGGTCAGATGTACATTGCAGTTTTATTGAAAATTTAATATAAAAAATAACTATATTTTACCCAAAACAATAAATAAATAAAATCTATTTTTGGGAATATGTTTTTTTTGGGTAATTACACTTACCCCTTTAGGAAATGACACTCCACCCAAACCTTAAAAAAAAAAACAAAAACAAAAAAAAAAAATATATATATATATATATATTTTTTTCCCCCTTGATATTCATTTAACCAAAATATGAAATCTACTAAATATGGAGAGTAAGAAATAAAAAGTAATCTACTAGTTGGTAATTGAGATAGTTATTGCAACAAGTTTCAAATATAAATAATTCAAAATGAATATTTCAAGGACACTGTCAATAATTAATGTAGAGTGTCATTCCTCCAAACTTTTGGAAAGGAGAATATAATTACTCATTTTTCTTAGAGTTGTAATTAGAGAGGACAATGGAAGTTAGGGATGGCAATAGGGTAGAGCGGGGTCAAAGGACGAGGTCTTCGCCCCTGCCTCGCATAGTTTTTTTTGTCTTGCCCCATTCCTGCCTCGCTTGTATGATAGAGAAAATTTTCTTACCCTATCCTTGTCCTTTGGGGCCCTATGAAGCCCCGACCCACCCAGTAAAACTCTACTTTTTGTTAATTTGCCTTCCAACTATTACAATTTTTTTTAATAAAATATGTTTCATTAATGAAAATATATTTGACATTACAACTAAATTTATCCCATCAAATCAAACTATTTTTTAGCAAAACCTGAATAATATTATCCAAGTGTTTAACAAGACAATATCATAGAAAAAATCTCATTAAAAAAAAAAAACCAAAATAGAGCCAAAGAGCCATGTTTGGTAGAATAAAATAAGCTAATATTGATATGTTAATTTAAATAGTAAGGTTTTAGGATATAAAAAATTTACAATTATAACATTTATCAACGCAGGGTGAGGTGGGTAAAAAAAGTCTAAACCCATCACTGCCTTGCCTTGCCCCGTGGTGTGGGTTAAAATCTCGCCACATCCCTGCCCCACCACCTTTGTGGGGCAGGGAAAACCCATGTAAGGCAAAACAAGGAGGGGTGGGTTAAGCGAAGCGAGACAAAATTGTCATCTCTAATGGGAGTGATAGGGTTGGATTTGGGATGTCCAATTCCATCTATCCCTTTAAAGCTAGAATGTGACGGGGAGGAATGGGTCATGGTCGGGCAGGTCGAAGGCATTTTGACATCCTTAACATAGAGATGAAAGAGTTAAGAAGAGATGAAAGAGTTGAGGGGAGAGAATCTAGGGAGTGCCAATTGAGAGAAAAATAAATTATTTTAGTGATTTGTAGTAGAATATGAAAAGAGAGAGAGAGTATATGATAGGTATTAAAAAATTAAATTATATAGACAATTTAAACATTTTATATATACACACACATATTCATGACACAGTGAGCCAAGTAAAACTCATCTTGTCCTACCACTTTTTTGGGATGAGGAAAACTCATAGAAGGTAAGACATGTCATGTAGGGAAGGAGATTTTTTCCATCCTTAGTAATTTAAAATGTTTTTTTTTTTTTTTTTTGCTCAAAGGGTACAAAAATGGTATTTTTCTATTAGATTTTAGAGATTTTTTTTTTTTTTTTGAAATGTTTAATCTAATCTATCTATAATTTATAGTCTTTTAATATATATATATATATAAAACCAAAGACTTATGCCTTTGTTTGACCTCAAAATATTTTTCTATATAAGTATTTAAGATATCACAATTTTAGTATTTTACACTCATTATTTTACTATATTTTAATTGATTTAAATTCTATTATATATTTTAAAAAATTCATTAGAATCTCGACACATCTTTTTTTTTTTTAATAAAAAGAATGGAATAGGTAGTTTCATATATAAATACAATTATAAGGACTCAATTTGAGTCCTAAGCACAAAAGATAAGGATTTAGGCCCAAAAAGCCTAATTCAATGAATTTGTAAATAGTAGGTTGGAAAACTGGGCTCGAACGAGTTGGGTTACATTTATAGGGGATTCCAACGGCAATAAAATAAAAATAGATTGGGTTTATCTAAAGAAAATCGTCATCGGCACAATCTAAGGAGATCAGATCTTGTATATATTTCTTGAATGTGATTACAAGTACAGCTCTTAGTGCTACAGTATTTTTCCCTTAATTCTCTGATCCCCTTCCATTTAGGCCTCCTCTCTATTTTATACTCTCTTCTTTCTTTTATCTCCACCCTCCATGTGTACATTAGATTGCTAGTGTTGATCCTTGTCCCATCAGCACCTTCCTGAAGTCTTTGGGAGTAGCTGTAAGACTGAAAAGTATTGTTCAGATATCACTTTCTCATTAATGCGGCCAGAGAGTTAGTTATAAAGCATTCAATGCGGTGGTAGCAGTTTTGTCTTATATATTTTTCAATTCTCATTTGTTCTGTACGTTCATAATGCATGTCCTTATCATTCGTAACTTGCTCATGGAGTTATGAGTCTTACATCTTCATTACTGTTTATCTGTTCTCAGACCACTAAGCGTCCTTAGACAAGGCCCAAGGCCCAAGACCCAATATATATTGTTGGACCCCTTATTCCTACAACAATAATAATAAATATCTATTAATAAATATCGCAATTATCGAATTTCATATTTGAAAAAATATATATAAAAGAGAAAAAAAAAATTTTGTCAAATTCTCCCTTGTATTGTGCGGTTAGTGCTGGTTGTTGTAAATAATAGAAACCCAATTAAAAATAAGATAGCATTAAATAAAAATTAATACTATTTTTATTATTTAATTAAAAAAAAGGGTTTAAAAATAATTTGATCAACTTTTCTGATTTTTTCAGTATCATGTCCGTGCAATTAATGTATGGTCTAATTAAGAATTATATGTAAATTAAAAAAGATATTTTAATAATGTGATATAAAATTGAATATATTATAAAAATAAAAGGGAAATTCCCCATTTTAAAGCTGAATGACATTTTTAGTAAGACCAATGTGTTTTATCAAAAATCAAATATTATAATATACTAGTCGTTAACCCATGCGATGCACGAGATAGTTAAATTTAAAATCACATCTATTTATAAAAAATAAAAAACCAAATAGAGAGTCCTATATGAAAAAACTATTAATTAAAAGTTAATAGAGAAATTATTTTATAATTTAAAATAGTTTCTCATAGGTATTGTATAGGTATCAACCAAGTATGATGCATATTTTAAATTAAAATAAAGACTGTAATGGTGGGCGGTGGCTACTTTTGTTTTAGTATTATTTATCCCAAAAAAAAAAATGAATTTGATAGGATATGAACAAATAAATTGTAGTAAAATTTGAATAGTTTCCCATAGGTATTGTATACGTATCAACAAAGTAGGATGCATATTTTAAATAAATAAAAAAGACAACTTTGTCTTCTAACTCTCACATGCACCAACGCCACACCACCACCATGTGTATTGAGGTTATTACATGCCCTTGTTTAGTTTCTTATCAATGTGAATTTCCACTTTTAATATGAATAATGCACCTCCTCACTCTATATTATTCAACTAATCAATCTAAGACTCCAAAATCAAGTAGGAAACCTCTAAATCATTCCCATACAAACTATACTTCTCTTCTTTTTTTTTCTTTTCTTTTTTTTCTTTTTTTTTATATTTTTTTTTATAATTACTTATGGACTATGTCACAACATTAATGTAAAATTAATTATTGATGACAGGAAATTTTTGGTTTTGATGGTCATGAATAAGCTCTTCTTCTTGTTATTGATGACAATTTTTTTTATAGAGTGGTTTTTCCAAGATCATATGAGGGTTCTATATATAACATACATAGTAGTACAAATTACACCAACGTTAGAGAAAATTTGATTAATGAAATTGTTAATTATTAAATCAAAATTATGATTAAATATAATGTTTGTAAAAACAAATTTTTATAATTAAAATTTTCACATGTATATTTTTCACAACAATAACAATATTATAAAGTAGTAATCATAGAGAGTTAGAGCATGAAAGATGGCAACATGTCCTTATCTATGCATTTACTCTAAGCAACTCCATGGATACAACGTTGTAAAGTGGTCTTATGAAGTCCTGTACCCTCTTTGCAAAATCTTCAATTTGCTGTATATATTTTCTTTGTGAAAATTTGATTAAGTATGAAGGGTTTAGACCTTGGCAGGGGTTTATATTTGTTGAAATTTTTGTTATAGAATTTTAGTTAAAGTAGAATTTTTGAGCTTTTGAAACATGTATCTAATAGAGTTTTACTTAAACTAAACTATTGTAACACTTGATAAGATAATTACACGTCGAAGAGAAATAATAAATATGTAAGATATAAAACCTAAAAGAAAAAGAATCTAAAATAAAAAGAAAAAGAAAATAGTGGTGACGTGGAAAATTGTGGGAGCTCTAGAGAGTTCTATATATAACATACATAGAAGTACAAATTACACCAACGTTAGAGAAAATTTGATTGATGAAATTGTTAATTATTAAATCAAAATTATCTTTTAATCTAATGTTTTAATCGTAAAAACAATTTTTTACAATTAAAATTCTCACATGTAGATTTTTCATAACAATAACAATATTATAAAGTAGTAATCATAGAGAGTTAAAGCATGAAAGATGGCAACATGTCCTTACCTCTGCATTTACTCTGAGCAACTCCATGGATACAACGTTGCAAAGTGGTCTCATGAAGTCCCATACCCTCTTTGCAAAATCTTCAATTTGCGGTGTGTGTTTTCTTTGTGAAAATTTGAGTGAGTATGAAGGGTTTTGACTTTGACAGAGGTTTATATCTGTTGAAATTTTTGTTATAGAATTTTAGTTGAAGTAGAATTTTCAAACTCTTGAAACATATATCTAATGGAGTTTTACTTAAACTAAACTATTGTAACACTTGATAAGATAATTACAATATTTACCAATAAATATGCAATAAACAGTACAAAATAAAGGAAAGACTGGTAAATACCTAATTGTCCTTGTATTACCAAATAACCCAGATAACAAAATGCCAAATCCCTACCTGCAAAACAATAAGAATCTAATTTTTAGCCAACATTCAAGAAACATTAATATAAGAGAAATAGTGCAATGTAGAAAATTTGAAACAGTGCAGTATAGTGCAGGTTTTAATAAAAATTAAATTAAAATAGTTAATAAAACTAAAGTAAAGTTTTCTATTAAAAATGATAGTGTTTGGAAATAAACTAACTCCATTCTCGTCCATAAGGGTCATCCATGAAAGGGATGGCAGAAAACTAAGTTATATCTTTACTCGTCCTAGAGACGGTCATTCACATATTTACTCGTCCTTGACGCACACTCGTTCATAAAAAGTTTTAGATGGGCTTGATACGCTAACTCCTTTTGGATGACTTCTCGTCCATCATTACTTATGACGAGCTCAACGACGGTTACAAAAAATGACCTCCATGGCAGTTACGAGTATATTTCAGACTTTCCGATCTCCTTAAAGGTTAGAGCAGTTATCAAAGAAATAACTGTTTTTCATGAACCTATAAATACAAATCTTTGACAAACAAAGGTAAGCCTTTTTCTCTCCAAACACATCCCCAAAAGTTTAGATTTTCCTATTTCAGAACAAGAAAACTAACTTCACCATTGGAGGGTTTGTGATCGGTCAACCCCGGTCTCCTCTAATATTTTGTTTATCTCTTTCAGGCCTACAAGTTCACCAAAATCCGTGTCATCCAACTTACTAATTTTCTGAGAATTATCAGTTGGCGCCGTTTGTGGGAAAAAAATTGTTTTACGATTTGTTCTACAATAAAAAGGTTGAATGGTTCAGACTAGATTGAGGGCTACCAGCCCAGGCCATTAAGAGAGTAGGGATGCTTCAAGTAATCCCCATCGCGACCGTCAATCAGCACCAGTCATGCAACCATTCTCTGTTCAATATATGCAGTCCATGGCAGGCGCCATGGCAGAGTTAACCCGTCAGAACCAGAAGTTAACCAGGGAGATTAATTCAAGAAGACAACGGCATGAAGAATATATTGAAGCACAGGCCCAAAACCAAGAAGGCATGGGGAATATGGAGCCCGAAAGCCAATCTAGGGGTACCACTTTGCGAAGAGTACCACACTTAGAAAGGGAAATGGACCAAATGAGGAAGGTCATGGATGAGATGGGGGAAAATATGAGAAGGGAAAATCCGGTGGAGGACTTAGTTCATAGGACTGACTCCCCTTTCATGGCTTCCATCAATAGTCACCCTCTTCCTCCAAAGTTCAAAATGCCTTCTTTGGATTTGTACGATGGAATGCGTGACCTTTTTGACCACATCGCAACTTTTAAGACTACGATGCACCTTCAAGGGGTTCCAAATGAGATAATGTGCAGAGCTTTTCCAACCACCCTCAAAGGACCTGCGTGAGTATGGTTTAGCAAGATACCCCCGAATTAAGTAAATTCTTTTGAAGAGTTGAGCAAGTTGTTTGTTAATAACTTCACTGGGGGACAGAGACTCAAGCATTCCTCGTCCAGTTTGCTAACCATAGAACAAGGAGAGAATGAAAGCTTGTGGTCCTTAATCACTCGTGTCAACAGGAAAGCCCTAACAGTGGATGAGGTGGATGATAAGCTATTACTAGCGGCATTCCATAATGGGGTTAATTCTGATCTATTCATCCACAAGCTTTATGAGAAAGGGCTTTAGTCTATAGCTGAACTCGTCCATTTGGCTCAGAACTTCATGAATGCAGAAGACGTGATCATAGCCAAGAAGAGGAAGAGAGCTAAGAGAATAGAAGCAAACTCTACACGCCACTCTGAACAAGGTCCTCATCCAAAGAAGGGATGGATGGAAGATAAGAAAGACCGAGATAACAAAAAGACAGGCCCTCCGACATGAAATCAACAGTACACGCCATTGAACACATCACTTAAGCAAGTTCTAATGCAAATCAAGGATGATCATTCCTTAAAGTGGACGGAGAAAATGAAGGAAGACCCCAATAAGCGCAATCAGAACAAGTATTGTCGCTTCCACAAAGATCATGGGCATGATACAAATGAATGTTTTAACCTAAACTAGCAGATTGAGAACCTCATTAGACAAGGGAAATTAAGGAATTCCCTTGGACGAAATCACAAGGACGAGAAGTTGAAGGCGAAGGTAGAAGAGTCGTCACGACCTCTGCTTGGAGAAATAAGAATGATTATAGGTGGAAGTTTAACAGGTCAGTTGTCTAGGTCAAGAAAGACACACCTGAAGGTGGTGCAGAACGTCCAACTTCCTGGACGATTACCAAAGACGAGGACCACTGAAGAACAGGCCATCACATTCACGGACGAGGATTCTGCAAGAATTCATCACCCTCATGACGATGCCATTGTCATCACTTTGCTTATTGCTGACTATTCAACTAGGAGGGTGTTGGTGGACAATGGGATTTCGACAAACATCTTATATCCTGCCTTTCAGCAAATGAAACTTGGACGAGATTAACTTCGTCCGATGTATTCACCCTTGGTTGGTTTTGGTGGAACGAAAGTGCAGCCTGTGGGTACTATCACATTACCTGTGGTGGTGGGGGCATATCCACAACAAGTAACCAAAGACATAAATTTCCTCGTGGTTGACTATTCGTCGTCCTACAATGCCATAATTGGGAGGCCAACTCTGAATAATTAGAAGGCAATTACGTCTACTTACCATATGTCAATCAAGTTCTCTACGGAGTACGGAGTAGAGGAAGTACAAGGAGATCAACTAGCAGCTAGAGAGTGCTATTTAGCCATGCTGGCCAAGGATGAACAGGTCCAGATGATGAACATTAAGGAAATGAGAGTTGTGGCAGAGCCCACCGAAGCATTGGAAAACGTTTCCTTGGACAAGGATAATCCTGAAAAGAGCACCAAAATAGGGGCAGATTTAGAAGAGAAGATTAAGAAGGATCTCGTCTGTTTCCTAAGGGAGAATATTGATGTGTTTGCTTGGAGTCATGAGGATATACCAGGTATAGACCCAAGTGTCATTACCTACCACTTGAATGTATATCCTTCCTCTAAACCTGTGAGACAGAAGAAGAGGGTGTTCGCTTCTGAAAGAGACAATGCTATTAAAGAAGAGGTATAAAAGTTGACCGTAGTGAAGTTTATCTGAGAAGTTTATTATCCAGACTGGCTGGCCAACGTGGTAATGGTCAAAAAGGAAAACGGTAAGTGGAGAATGTGTGTAGATTTCATTGACCTAAACATGGCTTGCCCTAAGGACAGTTACCTGTTGTCTCGCATCGACCAGTTGGTAGATTCCACTGCGTGTCACAAGTTACTTAGCTTTATGGACGCTTTCTCTGGATACAATCAGATAAGGATGGACGAGGCAAACCAAGAGAAAACATCATTTGTCACCAATTAAGGCTTGTTCTGTTATAAGATAATGCCTTTTGGTTTGAAGAACGTAGGGGCAACATATCAGAGGTTGGTTAACCACATGTTTCATCCACAGATTGGGCGGAATGTAGAAGTCTATGTAGATGACATGCTAGTGAAGAGTCAGGACGAGGGAAAGCATCTGGATGACCTGCAGGAAACATTTGACATACTTAGGCAGTACAATATGAGGTTAAATCCCAGTAAGTGCGCTTTCGGAGTATCATCAGGGATATTTTTGGGCTTTATAGTCTCACATAGGGGGATTGAAGCAAATCCAGAAAAAATCCAGGCGATATTGAACATGGAACCTCTACGAAATATCAAAGAAGTTCAGTCTCTTATCGGACGAGTTGTTGCCCTCAACAAATTTGTCTCTAAAGCTACTGATAAATGTTTGCCATTTTTTAAGGTACTTAAAAAGGCATTTGAGTGGACGGACGAATGTTAAAAAGCCTTCCAGGACTTGAAAATCTACCTCACTACGACTCATTTACTAAGTCCATCCATGCTGGGAAAGGAGTTATATTTGTACTTAGCAGTTACCCCACATTCTGTTAGTTCAGCATTGATAAGGGAGGAAGGAAGAGTGCAAAAGCCCATGTATTATACAAGTAAAGCGCTAAGGGGAGCGGAAGGACGATATTCGTTAATAGTGAAGCTAGCTTTTGCATTGATAACGGCTTCTAGGAAGCTAAGACACTACTTCCAAGCTCATATCATCAACGTCATGATGGACCACCCACTCAAGAAAGTAATGAACAAGTTAGAAGCTATAGGACAACTGATCCAATGGACTGTCGAGCTCAGTGAGTTTGACATCAAGTATCAACCAAGGCACGCAATAAAAGCTCAAGCCCTGGCAGATTTCATTGTGGAGTTTACTCCAAATTATGATGACTTAGAAGTAATGGAAGATAAGAAATGGATCATCCATGTGAATGGCTCGTCTACACAACATGTGGGAGGAATAGGAGTTGTTTTACAATCCCCAGAGGGAGATAGGCTGAAGCACAAGGTATGTCTGCAATATCAAACAACCAATAATGAAGTCGAGTACAAAGTCCTTCTTAAAGGACTGGAACTGGCTACATCAATAGATGCAAAATCAATACTTATTTTGGGGGATTCTCAGTTGGTCATGGGCCAAATAAATGGGACGTGTGAGGCCAAGGAAGAACGAATGAAAAAGTACCTTGAAAAAATATTGCAGCTTGTGGAGAAATTCGAAGAAACTGATTTCGTTCAAATCCTGTGGGAAGAGAACATGGAAGTGGATGCCTTAGCGAAGGAAGCTTCAGCGAATGAAGCCATAGACGAGTTTAATGAAGTTCAATATATCCCAAGTATAGAGCTCCTAGAAATACAACAAGTACAGAATGAAGGAAATTGGATGATCCCGATAATATCATACTTGAAAGACGGAAGGCTTCCAGAAGGGAAGGACGAGGCCAAAAAGCTCAGAGTTCGGTTAGCCAGATATGTCCTTCTGAACGAAGTACTGTACAAGAGAGGTTTTTCTCAACCTTATCTCAGGTTTCTGGCTCCGGACAAGGCAAACTACATGTTGAGGGAGGTTCACGAAGGAGCCTGTGTAAACCATTTAGAAGCTAGGTCACTCATCCACAAGGTCGTTTGTGCAGGGTACTACTGGCCAACCATCCAAGCAGACGCAAAGGCTTACATCAGGGTTTGTGATCAATGTTAGCGATTTAGTAATGTCCCTAAACAGCCGTCATAATATCTCATTCCTATGATGGCCCCGTAGCCATATGTTCAATGGGGCCTAGATATCTTAGGTCCTTTTCCACTTGAAACTAGATAGATGAAATTCTTGGTGGTAGGGATAGACTATTTCACCAAATGGGTGGAAACAAAACCCTTAACAACTATCACACAACAGAATGTAAAAAAATTTCATTTGGAAGAATATTGTGTGTAGGTTTAGGGTGCCGAGAGTATTAGTGTCTGACAACGAACGACAATTTGACAATGCACTTTTTAAAGACTTCTGTGGACACTTTGGAATTCAAAATCATTATTCCTCACCCACCCACCCTCAAGCAAACGGTCAAGCCGAAGTTGCAAATCGATCCTTGTTGGAAATCATCAAGACTCGACTTGAGGGGGCAAAGGGAGTATGGCCGGATGAACTATCAGGTGTTTTATGGGCATACAGGACGATGGTGAAAACCCCTACAGGAGAAACCCCTTTCAAGCTAGCCTATGGAAGCGAGGCAGTTATACTTGCAGAAGTGCTCATGGCCAACCACAAGGTGACGATGTATCAAGATAAGGATAACGAGGAACAACTCCGTTTAAACCTCGATTTGATAGATGAGGTAAGAACGAACGTAGATGAAAGAATGGCAAGGTACAAGAACCTCATGACTAGGCAATATGATGCAATGGTGAAGCCAAGGTGATTTAACATAGGGGACCTCATCCTGAAAAGTGTTTCTTTGGTAATTAAGAACCTAGCTCATAGGAAATTGGGACCTATTGGGAAGGACCCTACAGAGTTATCAACTGTAAGAGACAAGGATCCTACTACTTAGAGGCCCTGGACGGGAGAAAATTGGAGCATCTTTGAAATGTTGAACACTTGAGAAAGTACTACCAGTAGAAGTGCTAGTCTGGACAAGTCTAAACGAGCCTTTCCTTCCCTTCAGGTTCACCCCAAGGGTATGAATTTTCTCTTTTTTCTTTTCGCTCTTATTTCTTTCACTATGGCGGATGATGTGATTGATGGTTTAGGGAACATGAAGCTAACTGCTAAAGAGGAAGAAGTTATTGCGATGTCGGATAAGGGTAGATTGCTTGAAATTGAAAGTTGCAATTTGAGCCTAATTGGCAAGTTTCTAACTTGCAAGGCTTTTAATAAATGGGCAACCATGAATACACTATGTACAGCATGGGGGATGCATACTAGAATGCAGATTTTAGAGGTTGGATCGAATCTTTTTTAGTTCAAATTCCATACCAACTTTGATCTAAATCGAGTGCTGAAAGGGGGACCTTGGATCTTTGATAATCAGTTGCTTATGCTTAAGAAGTGGCAGAAAGGGACGATTGCGAGTAATGTGAAACTAGACTATGCTTCTCTTTGGATCCAGATTTGGGGGGCTCTGTTTGATATGGTGTCTCCTCAAGTAGCAACTAAGGTTGGCAATAGACTGGGAGTTGTGGAAGACATTGAAAGGCGCAGAAAACAAGATGTCCCGATCTACTTTATGAGGGTTCGAGTTGCAATGCCTATATCAAAACCTTTAAGGCGTGGAGGATTTATTACGGATTCAGATGGGGAATGCACATGGGTGGATTTTAAATACGAAAAACTACCTATATTCGGTCACTTCTGTGGCCTTCTGGAGCATGATTTAAGTCATTATGCTAGTCATTTTGCTACAGAGAAACATGGTGGAAATATTGATTATCAATATGGGGACTAGATGAGAGCTTCTAGTGGACGACATAGATCACCACAACGAGACAGTGCTGAAAATTCCAAGCATCAATTGAGGAGGCTTGAGAATCAGGGAATGGATATCTCTCCACAAGTCTTCCAAGTTGAAAATTTGGGGATAAACCTAGATATCCAGTAGGTCTGTTTCGAGAATGCAGATGCAGAGAATGTTCAGGAGGGAAAGTCTATCCCTATAATCGTGGATGAGGATACAGACAATTTAAATTCAAACTATGAGATTCCTAAAGATATGCAAGGCCCTATAATCGTGGATGAGGATACCGTCAATTTAAATTCAAACTCTAAGATCTATAAAGATATGCAAGGCCCTATAATCGTGGAAAAGGTTGCTGAAAAATTAAATTCAATCTCTGAGAGTCCAAAAGACATGCAAGGTGGTGAGCTGAGTGGGCTAAAATTCTTTAAGCCTAAGTTCACATGGACTAGAATTGTGAGAATAGATTATGGGCTTGGGAATGTTATTAAGGTAGTGGACATGCCATTGCTAGGAAAGATAGTTAGTACACATAATACTAACCTTTCCATGCAGTGTGATGAAGAGGAAACATAGAAAGCGAAGCGTGAGAAGGTGGTTCAGAATTTTAATGATATATTGGCAAGGATGGATTGCCACCCTTACCAGGAGCAATGAGGCTTCTAAGCTAGAACTGCCAAGGGCTTGGGAACCCTTGGATAAGTCGAAGCCTTTGTAAAATTGTAAGGGAACAAGCTCCCAATGTGTGTTTTCTTATGGAGACATGGCTAGGTAAAGAAGGTTTTGATAAGCTATATGACGAGTTACCTTTCCCGAATAGGATCATTGTAAAGAAGCCTAATTCAAGTGGAGGTTTAGCGCTGATATGGAAGAATGAAGTGTAGATAGAGTTAATAAATTTTACAGCTCACCATATTCTTGTGAAAGTTAAAGAAGAAGATGGGTTTGAATGGTGGCTGACATGTTGTTATGGCTGGCCAAAAGTGAGTCAAAGAAATAAGTCTTGGGAGCTATTGGGTCATCTCAAATATTTTATGTGTGGTCCTTGGATGTGTATTGGGGACTTCAATGCCATACTTCATTCTACCGAGAAGCTTAGCAAACGACTACCTTAATTGAAATACATTGATGCATTCTGTGAAGCCTTAGAAGGTTGCCCGCTTAAGGATTTGGGGGTTTAAAGGCTATCCTTTTACCTAGAACACTAAGAGACCGGGTGAGGCAAATACAAAACTCCGTTTAGACAGAGCAGTAGCAACAATGGAGTGGAGAAACAAATCCCAACTTATTTCAGTAACTCACTTACCCTTCCATGCATCGGATCATCTCCCAATTGTTCTTCAAATAGACCAATATAGGAAGAGTAGCATGTAGAGGGGGCGAGGATTTAAATTTGAAGAAGCTTGGCTGTTATGGGAGGATTGTGAGGAGGTAGTTCAAAGCACATGGATGCTAATGTAAATGATGGGCACAGGTTGGAGATTATAAAACAGAAGATACAGGTTTATAGGGAGAATTTGAGGACCTGGAGGCTGTCTAAACAAGGCAGAAGTTCTAGAAGTAAGCAAGACATTGGATGACCTATTAATGAAATAGGAGATTTATTGGGCTCGAAGGTCTAGAATTTCCTAGCTAAAGCATGGAGATCTAAAGCTTCCCAGAGAAGGAGGAGAAATCACATTCAAGAAATTAAAAACATGGATGGCAACTAGGTGGAAGAGAACGAAGATATTGTTGAGGTGGCAACTAACTACTTCGATAGTTTGTTTAATGCAGTTGCATGCTCTCAAATGGATGAATGCCTCAACACGGTGCTACACAAGGTAACCCCAGACATGCAACAGATACTGTCTAGTGAGTTTACTGCTGATGAGATCAAGACAGCGTTATTCCAAATGGAACTAACAAAGGCACCTGGACCTAGTGGTATGAATGCACTTTTTTACCAAAAATTTTGGCATGTTGTGGGTGATAGTGTAATTGTTGCTATTTTGGATTATCTGAATTCGGGTCTCACGATCCCTAAAATTAACCACACTAATATTGTGTTGGTTCCTAAAGTAAAATCACATGAGAAAATGTCTGATTTTCGACCCATTAGTTTGTGTAATGTTATTTACAAAATTATTTCTAAGGTGTTGGCTAATAGGTTGAAATGGATCCTCCTAAATATTATCTCATTTACTCAGAGTGCATTTGTTCCAGGTCGTCTCATAACTGATAATGTGTTGGTGTCATATGAATTATTACACACTATGCATTCGAGGAAGAAATGCAAAAAAGGCTCTCTTGCACTGAAGCTTGATATCAGCAAGGCATATGATAGGGTTGAATGACCATTCTTGAAGGGTATAATGACCAAGTTGGGTTTCCTAGAAGCATGGATTAATTAGGTGATGGGGTGTGTAACTACACCTTCCTTCTCTATCCTTATTAATGGAAAACCCTATGGTAACATCAAATCATCTAGGGGAATCCATCAGGGTAATCCCCTTTCACCATACCTATTCCCTTTGTGTGCAGAAGGCTTCAATTCACTACTATCAAGGGCAAAACTAGAAGGCCGCATCAAATGTGTTTCTATATGTAAAAGGGCGCCATTAATTACAAATTTAATGTTTGCTAATGACTACATCTTGTTTTGTCGAGCTACTTTTGGGGAGGATGAGGTCATCAATGAGGCTTTGAAAACATATGCTAATGCATCGGAACAATGTATTAACATGGAAAAATCATCAGTGTATTTTAGCAGCAACACTCAAGCCAGCCAAAGAGCAAGGATTGCATCAACATTAAGGCGAAAGAGGTGGAGCGCTTTGAAACTGGGGTTACCTACCCTAGTGGGAAGGGTGAAGTACCAAACTTTTTCCTATTTAAAGGATCGAGTTTGGAAAAAATTGCAAGGATGGAAAGGCAGTATGTTGTCTAAGGCAGGGAAGGAAATACTCACAGAAGCTGTTGCTCAAGTTATCCCTACTTACACTATAGGGGTATTTCAGTTACCTGTGACACTATGTGATGAATTAAATGCTTTATGGGCTAAATTTTGGTGGGGTCAAGTTGGAAATGAAAGGAAAATTCATTGAAAAAGTAAGGAAAATTCATTGGAAAAGTTGGGATAGTCTTTCTCATCCAAAAAATGAAGGTGGGATGGGATTTCGAGATTTGAGGTTATTCAATCTTGCAATGCTAGGCAAACAAGGATGGAGAATGATACATGAGCAAGATTCTCTTCTTTATAAATGTTTTAAAGCTAGATATTTCCCTTGATGCCAATTCCTAGATGTAGCTGATTCACCCAACAGCTCGTTTGTGTGGAAAAGCATTATGTGTGCCATGCCAATTCTAAGGAGTGGCTGCTACTGGAGAGTGGGGAATGGAGAAGCTATTCGAGTAAGTAAGGACAAATGGATTCTAGATCCTTCAAACAAAATTCTGCATCCAGTGGCAGAGGATGGAGAGGAATGGATGGTTTCGGACCTTATTGATCTGGATTTACAGTGGTGGAGATGAGACATAATCATGGCAAGCTTTCATAGGGACGATGCTAAAGCTATTTGCAGAATTCCATTAAGCCGAAGACATTTTGCAGACTCCATTTTTTGGTTGCATAATAAAAATGGAGCCTATTTTGTTCGGCCAGGTTATCATCTAGCTAGGAAGGTTTTGAGGAATGAAAACTGGGCTGAGTGTTCAAGGAGGACAGAGGGGTAGCAGATTTGGGAATCGTTATGGAAAATGAGAGTTCCTAGCAAATTGAAGGTATTTTGTTGGAGAGCTTGCCACTCCTTCCAACAGGGATGAATCTTGCTAAACGAAAGCTCATATCAGATGAGAATTGCCATTGCGGCAAAAGAGCTATCGAGACTACCATTCATGCCATTTAGGAATGCGATGCTGCAAAGGGTGTTTGGGCAGGAAGTCTCACTTCTCTGCATAAATGTTCCACTAACTGCTTGGATTTCATGCAATTGTTTGAAAGTTTATTGAACAAGTTAGCTAAGCCAAAGATTGAGCTCTTCCTTGTTCAAGCATGGATCATATGGAATTAGGGAAATGCTGCAGTGCACAAAGGACAACTGAAGGATCCAGGTTGGCTAAATGAACGAGTTGCAGAATATCTTGAGGAATATAAGAACGCTCAGGAAAATCTTGCAACTTCAAATGCAGTACCAATTAGAATCGTATGGTAGACTCCACCTCTAGATGAGTGCAAATTAAACTTTGATGCTGCAAATTTTTTTGGACCTGCAATGTTCGGGGTTTGGAGCAATAATTAGGAACACAAACGGTGAGGTTATGGCTAGAATGTCAGCTAAAGGTCCCTATATGAACAGCAGCGAAGAAGCAGAGGTTCTGGCATGCCGAAAATCTATTGAATTTTCCATGGAAGCAGGTTTTTCTAGGCTAATCATTGAAGGGGATAGTCTAAATGTCATTAGAGCAATTTCGACTCCAGCAGCAAACAGCTCCTTGCTAGGCCACATCAATGAGGATATTAGGTGTAATATTAAGGGATTGCAGGTTGTGTCTTTTAGCTGGGTGAAAAGAGGAGGAAATATGGTGGCTCACTCATTAGCTAAATATGCTAGGAATATAATTGATGATATGTACTGGATAGAAGATACTCCACCGCCAACGGCGGATGCTTTGTACCAGGATTCTTTACATATCAACGAATGACTAAATCTTTCATTCTAAAAAAAAAAAAAAAAAAATTAGATTTGACATTGTTGTTCACGCTATCTAACTCCCATTCAATATTGTTGCTTCTAACAGGTAAATTTATTGAACCATGGAATTTTGGCAAGCCAACACAAACATCTGAGAGTTGTGGGGCTATTCTATGGTATGAAGAGAGGAATGTCAAGTCAAGAAGACCATCACAACCAAAGTTTTCATTGTGCTGTTCGGAAGGACTAATTTATTTACCTTTGTTAAAATGCGCACCTCCAGTTCTTGAAGAATTGTTGAATAACAGTGGCTCTTCATTTGTGCATTTCCATGACAACCGTCAGCAATATAATGCAATGTTTGCAATAATGTCAATGGGTGGAAAAGTTGACAAAACTGTAAATGATGGAAATTGTCCTTATGTCTTCAGGTTAAATGGACAGAATCATCATCGGATTGGCTCTTTGTTACCAGTTGAAGGATCAGAACCAAAATTTGCTCAGCTTTACATATTTGATACAGGGAATGAAGTGCAACATAGGATAAGGTCGGTTTCATTTGATGAAGAAAATGATGGCATTGATCCCGAAATTGTTAACTTTCTAATACATATGCTTAATGAAAAAAATGCTTTGGTTAAGGTTTTCAGAATGGCCAAGGATCGCTACGCTGAATGTAATACCGCATATGTGAGATTGCATCTCATCAATTGCCATACCAATCGTTATTCACAATATAATCTTCCAACTGCCTCAGATGTTGCTGGTCTTATTGTGGGTGATTTTGACCCAAATAATGGGTATCATGATATTATTGTTAAGGATCGTGATAGTGGGCTCTAGTGTACAAGTGAAATCCATCCAGCTTTTATGCCTAAGCAATATCTTCTGCTTTTTCCTTTATATATTAATGTACCTATATATTTTTAAAATAATAAAATGTAATAATCTCTTTTTTTATTCATTGTTTTATCTAATGCTATCCTCTGTATGATAAACCCAACAAAAAAAAAAAAAAAAAAAAAAAACAAACAAACAAAAAAACAAACAAACAAACAAACAAACAAAACAAAAAGTTGATCAATAACATCAGTACAATTAACCATTCCAGTGTGGTAGCGCGGGTTACATACTAATGGAAATGAAAATAGAATACTTCTGTGACATAATCAATTACATTTAAAAATCTCTCTAAGATTATAATAAATTAAACTTAAATAAATAAGTCAAATTGAATAATCCCCATAAAGCAACCTAATTAAAATTTAATGATAGAATTAAATTTGAATTTAAATCAATGAGTCAAATAAGGAAATATTTGGAGGATAATTGAAGATCATACATTTCCTAGAAGTCTTTACGGTTTGAATTTAAGTAGGATTGAATTTAAATGAACATTAATATGAAAGACCACTTCTTAACCAGACAAGATATAACTTGAGTTAATTAAGTATATAATAAAGGAAGACTCCACATGTTCGCATACTTGCTTGGATGGTCACTTGCTTGGATGGTCACATGCTTACATGTTCACATATTAACATGCTCACATGCTTGGATGTTCACATGGTAACATATTCACATGCTTGGATGATCACAGGTTCACATACTTGGATGATCACATGCTTACATGTTCACAAGCTCACATACTTGATCGTTAGGATGCTCAAATGTTTGGTTGTCTTTCATATGACCCATAAATAAACCTTAGGACTTAGATGCTAGTGCGAGTTCACATAGGCCCATTAGGTAAACAGCTCTCTACCACTATCCAATAAAGATAATGAAGGCCATCTATGGTTGGGTGGTATGGGGTGCCTAACCTGTTCCTGCAATTGTAATTTAACTTTGGACTTATTTTAGTGTGTAGAACTTTATAGAGTTATCATATGGTTTCCAGACCTATAACCAGGTAGCGATTCTTCTCTTGCCCTTTCCTCAAAGTAATCATACTAATCGTAACCATACTGCTCATTTGCCTTGTCTTTATACTTGGAGCAGGGTGATTAGAAACTTAGAGGTGCCTTTCTTTTGACCTTTTTCTATTTCTATATAATTCGATAGTTGGGATAGGGTTTGACTTTTGCATGTTTCCATTGAAAATACCAGGATGCACCAAGTAGTTGAGTGACAAGACTCTTAACCCTTTTGTCCATTGTTCAATCTCATTTATAAAAATTACATTTCTATTATTTTTAGTATAAAAAGGGTAAAATACAGGAATTATCCTTAAGCTTTGGGTTAATAAAAATCAAGTCCAAAATATTTTAAAATTGACTAACTTAGTCCCTAAATACAGATAAACAGTTATAAAATGTCAGTGTTTGCTATAATAATTTGACTAACCTTAATATAGTTAGTTGTAACATCATTTATCAATCAAATGGTCAAAACAAAAAGTTAGAGTGATTAATGGCATTACTCATCATGTGCGTTCAGGGGCTAAATTAGTCAATTTAAGAAATGTCTTAAACCTAGTTGACATTATCTCAAAAATCAGAGGTACTTACTGTATTTTGCATCCCAAAAAAAAAAAAAAAGTAGCCATTTTTTATTTTTTAAATGAAAAATAGGTTGCCACTTGCCACTGGAAAGGCTTTGCAGTTTGGAATTGCATTACTAATGTTTTTCTTTTTCAGGTATATAAACCTGGTCCTTACTAATTAATGCTGGGAATGAGAGTAACATGGTCCACCACCAGCTGAGCCAGCTCTTAATACTGTGCTTACAACAAAAAGCTTGGTTCACTTTATTACTGACTTAAAAAGGAGAAGTTAAAAAGCTATGGATTTTCCACATATATGCCATTTATTAATTGGTGACTGGGAAGGTCCCCCGTTGCACATGCCTGCATTTAAGAACTTATGCGTGGGATGTTACCGTGGGTTCACTCCATCTCACCTCTGCCTTCTAGTTTTGCAATCATGATAAACTGTACTCTTCACTGCCTTTTAATCTGTTTGTGGAGCTCGCAAAGTGCTCTTTTAAGTTAAAAGTTAAAACTATTATTACTGTCCTTTTTACTTTGATCAAGCTTTTTTCTTTTGGTCGGGTAAAAAGATAAAAATGAAATAACGCGGTTAAATACATAGGGACTAGCTAATCAGTGGATGATATTTTGTTCTTCAATCAAGAATAATCGAAGTTGATTTCTGTTGGGAGTTTGATTTTGTGTATGATCCTATTTGTCTAACCCGACTTGGAAGTGTTGCGGGTTTAAATGATTTTCTAAGGCTTAATTTATGAGCACTATGACTTTTGGACCTGTTTTTAGCCCATTTTGGATCTTTTTTTTTTTTTTTTTTTCTAGAAATTTTATATACTGTTGTTGCTCCATATTAATTAAGGTTCAATGTATTGAAAATTGTACTACTGTACAACTGCCTCTATATATTTTTTCCTTATATAATGAAATTGTTGCAACTTCATGGAGGTAGGCACACTATCGAACCACATAAATGTTTGTGTTGTGTGACTGTTTATTTGTGCAATTTTTTCTCAATTTTTTGCATCTCACAAATTCTAAGAATTAAGTTAAATTCTTAAAAATTTCAATTTTCACAATGATTGGTGATACCCGTGAATGGTTATTTTGCATCCTAAATAAAATTTTGTAATGTGACAAGAAGAATCTAGATGCTAGACACCGTATTTCTTTTTGCCTAAAAGCAACACATCAAACTACATATATATTATTTGTTGAATAAAAATCCTGTCCTGTTTTAAATGTGGCACTTTATGCTTTACAAATAATAACTTGATGTGTGTGTATATATATATATGTATATATATATATATATAACTAAGACTTAAAATGAAAAATAAACAAAATCAAATCAAGTACGTAGCATTGGTGAATAATTATAGAGAAGAATACTAAAAGTGAGACCACAGGTTTCTATTCCTGGTTAAGCCATAGCAGTTGGGATCCAATCCTCTTAAATGTGATTTCAATAATTCCAATAGACACTCTTTAATTTGTCTCTTGCTCAATTTCCACCATCATGATACATATGTTACTCTTCAGTCTTCACCCCCCTATTTGGTCTAACACAACAGCATCTCTCTCTCTCCAGCATTATTTTATTTATTTCATATTTTGGCCTTCACGGGTCTTGGTTCTCACTAATTTTCTACATGACAATTTGCCCCACAACAAACTTTTACTCATGGTCTTTACTTTTTATATTCTCCTCCCACTAACCACTATTCCTCCTTTGTCCTAAGCTGCCCCATAGTCCAAACCATGCCTGTCCCTTCTTCTTCATCTTCTTCTCCCATGTTTGTTTTCACTTGTTTGCTCATCATTTTTTTGCTTACCCTTCATTCCTCAGATTGTCTAGCCAACCCAACCAATACCACTCCCCAACTCTCAGTTGACTACTACGCCAAATCATGCCCTCAACTCGAGCAATTCATTGGGTCCATCACCAGCCGACAGTTCAAAGAATCACCAGTCTCCGGGCCTGCCACCATTCGCCTTTTCTTCCACGACTGCTTTGTAGAAGTAATAACAATTCCACACAAGCAATTGCCTTTGCATGCATCTCCATGTTAGCATATCATACCATATCAACTTATTAGCATGAGCATGAGTTTTCAAGTAATAGCCTGATAATAATGACATTTTTTGTGGTGTTTAATTTCTTTGATTCGAAGTTCAAACCTCACCTTTTCATTCCCTCCGTCTACTTATCCAAAATGCACCATCTTAATTAGATATTGATATTCGATAATGCATATTTATGATTTTATTTGACATATTTTGAAGTTCTTTTTATTTATTTATTTATTTTTAATTTGTGCAATTAATATTGGTGAATTAAGGGATGTGATGGATCAATATTGATATCATCGAAGCCGGGAAGCAAAATGTTGGCAGAGAGGAATGCTCAGGATAACAAGGACTTAAGAGTGGAGGGGTTTGAGACCATAAGTAAGGCCAAAGCTTTGGTGGAGAGCAAGTGCCCTGGTGTTGTGTCGTGTGCAGACATTCTAGCAATTGCAGCCAGAGACTTTGTACATTTGGTCAGTGCCTCTTTTCTTTTCACCTCCTTAGTCCTTCTCTGCTCAAAGTAGCATATTGATCAGTCACATGCCAGCCACAAGTCCCAACCCCATAACTTGAATCTGATTTTTAATGTTTTTTTTATACCCTTTTTCATGTAGTCGAATAGTCAAAATACTAGTAAAGTAATCACTAATTGCATACTCTGTCTATCAATGATAAATACCAATGGCTTAAAAGGCATTGGCAATTTGACTCCAAAATGTTGTTGGTGGTAACAAAGATGGTCCCACCGAGCGCGTCACATCAGTGAGTTGGTCTAAGAAAAGCCACTGTTAGTTAAACATGCACGAGTACCCTGTGCTCTATACGAGAAAAAGAAAGCCCTCTTTGCAATGTTGATTACTTGCTCAGGAAATACTGAAATACTAGTAAACAAGGATTCAAATTCAAATAGACAATTCTTCTCTACCGCGCAAAGCAATTTGATGAACTAATTATAAGTTCTTCTCATTCATAGAGAAAAACCTTAAGAAGACTTGGCATTGTCTATTTTAGGGTCTATATAATTAACTTTATATATATATGTCCTTCAATGTAGAAAATATTGCAAGGCAATAGAGCAATATCTCTTGCGTTTCTTTTTTCATGTCATACATATATAACAATAACATATTAAAGAAACTAGATATTTTTGTCAATCATTGTTAATATATTTATTTTCAGATATGGATGATACTTCCAAAGTAGAAAGATTAAGCTAGGGTTGTTTAGTCCTTAACTGTAAAACAATGAAAATTAAAACTGGATTTATGGACATTTCCATGTGCCTAATTTGTCCTTATAATAGCTACCAAAAAATAATTGTCCTTAATAAGTATTTGTCCTACACTGATCTTGGTTATAACATCTTGGGTCTCCAAATCAGTGAATGTCAGGCCTGAAAAGTCAAGATAAATTATTTCGGCCTTAGGAACAGGCCAGATTCTCGAAAAAATAAATATAATAGTAATAGAGGATCAGGCCAGCCCATCTTAATTGGTATTAAAATACTACTGATTCGTCTCATTATTCTAGTATTAGTAAATAAATGCACTAGTATACCCACAGGACAAAATTATTTCATAGAAGTATGCTATGTTGCCAACCTTTGTCTACTTGGGCTTCTGACCCGATCAGTTTTTTATTATTATATAAATTTGATAGTTAGACACGAAATCGAAGATTTGAAGCACTATTGTCATTAAAAATACCACTAAGTGTAAACCAATTAAACTACAAAACTGTTAACAATTTCTAACCCCAATCAGTTTAATCTGCCCTCTGTGGTGCAGTTTTATAACTAAACCATGGTCTTGTTTGGTTTTTGAATATTAAAATTGAT
The DNA here is from genome assembly GCA_029955455.1 of Quercus agrifolia. Taxonomy (NCBI): domain Eukaryota; kingdom Viridiplantae; phylum Streptophyta; class Magnoliopsida; order Fagales; family Fagaceae; genus Quercus; species Quercus agrifolia. Next base: position 40,589,529 of record JARQAD010000002.1, on the reverse strand, counting down.
TTCAAATCTTGGTCTAAATATAAAAGTTTGAACCTGCATTCTTGTTCGCCTTAGCTCAGCCTAACCTAACGGAATACCCTGCTCGGGTGCATTTGGATAAACTTCAGTGTATTTATTTAGTTTTTGAACAAATATCAGCATATCTATTTTATTGCGTAAAAATACAAGTATACATTAAAAAATATATATAACAATAAACAATTTCTAAAAAGCTTTACAAACGCATTCTTAAGTTTGGGCCGACCTTTACTAGGCCTGGCCTATTCTGGCTGATCAACTCTGCAGCTTTAAGACCAAATTTTTGTCGGTCAGGTGGCTTTATCTCCAGTTCAATAGTGAGCACATGAGCACCATAGCATTTAATTATTTTTGCCATAAACAACATGTTCTAGAGTACTCTTTTCTTAATAAAAAAAGATAGGGTACATGAAAAAAAAAAAATCAAAAAAGAAAAAAAATCAAAACATAAATTTGTTCAGAGTTAAAGTTGGTAAGTTTTTATTGGTTTTTATATAGATTCACAACTGACATAACTTTTTAGCTGCCGCTAACGGTCTCTAACATTAACAATTGTGAATTTTTTTTTTTTTTTTTGGTATTTATAGACTTTCTCTAATAAAAAAATAACAATAGTATGAAATCAAATTCATGGTTGGTGCAGGCAGGGGGTCCTTATTACCAAGTGAAGAAAGGAAGGTGGGATGGAAGAATATCAATGGCATCAAGAGTAGCATCCAATATCCCACGCTCAAATTCCACCATTGATGAGTTACTCAAACTCTTCAGCTCAAAAGGGCTAACACCAAATGACCTAGTGGTCCTCTCGGGTGCACATACAATTGGCTTTGCCCACTGTCAGAATTTTGTAAGCAGGCTCTATGACTATCGTGGCACTAAGAAGCCTGACCCAGCCATTGATCCAAGGCTCCTAAAGGCACTGAAAATGTCATGCCCACGTTATGGTGGCAATAATGACATTGTTGCACCATTTGATGTTTCCACCCCATTCTTGTTTGACCATGCTTACTATAGCAATTTAGTTGCTAAACTAGGCTTACTAGCCACAGACCAAGCTTTATTTTTGGACCCAAGGACCAAACCACTTGTTCAAGCTTTGGCACAGGATAAGCAAAAGTTTTTTCAATCTTTTGTAGTAGCTATGGACAAAATGGGTTCAATAGGTGTAAAGAGGGGAGGAAAACAAGGAGAGAATAGGAAAGATTGTGGTATGCATATGTCCTGAATATTTTTTTCTTGGAGGAGAGAAGGGGGGGGGGGGGGGGGGTGGATTTAGATTCTTGGTTTTATTTTTATTTTGATGTGTTTGGTTGAGGTGATTGGCTTTTAAGTCCTCTGGATTCCATTTGTGTTTGGTATTGGTTGTAGATGAGGTTTTTGAGAGTGATTGGGAGTAAAAAAAAATTACAATAAATTTTTTTTTTTTTTTTTTGAATGTGGACAATCATTTTTGTGACATGATGTAACTTCAATTTTTGTTGCAATAAGGTCTATCTTGTTGAATTTCCACATTCACATGGGCGGCTAACATGCCAGTTACCTAATAATTAGTAAGAGTGTAGCCGCCAACCTAATGCTATGTTTAGTTAGATTGAAAAAGAGAGATTGAAAAAGAGAAAGATGGAAAATAGGAAAAGGAAACGTGATAGAAAATATGATTTTTCATTTAGGTCGAGAATTTATTTTCCTTCCAAATTACGAATAAAAAGGCCAAAGAAATTGGGTTTAAGAAAAAAAAAAGTACAAAATTATTTCTACATGTCCATCCTTTTACTTTTGGTATAAGGAAACAATAATAATTTACTTTCTATCATTTTACTTTTTCCATCTTTTCTATTAAATACACATGGTGAAAAATAAATATTTTTTTTTAATCTCACATTTCCATCCCCCTAACCAAACAAAGTTTAAGGGATTTCATCCTTAGTTTGTAAGTCTCTCCCTTTCCCTCTCTTTCCCTATATATATAATCATACTTAATGGCAGTTTTTAACAAAAGTGGATAGAATGATAAAATTGAATAAATTTGAAATTTAAAGTACTCAATTACATTAAAATAAAGTTAGAGGATTTAAATAAATTTCAGCTACCATCTCAAAAAAAAAAAAAAAAAAATTCAATTTGTTGAGATTGATGGGCAGACTTTATGTGGGTTTTATTTATATTTTTAATGTCAGACTAGTTTATTTAGATTGATGTGAATGCTCTTAAATGATTTGATTTACATTTTAACTAAAAAATTATATAGAAAAAAAAAGGTCATTTATATATATATATATATATATTTTTAATTTTGAAAATTTAGTGCAAACAACTTCTTAGTAGTGAGAAACAAACATATAAGAGTTATTTATTTGTTTGTTTGTTTTTTTTTTTATAGCTTGTTTGTTTGTTTTTGAGAAAGAAGAGAAGAGATTTATTTGGTTCAATTAATTTGAATAATTATTTTTAATAACCTATTTATAAAGCTTTAAAAAGACTATATATTCTTTCCTTAAATAAATAAAAAAAAGACTATATATTCAACAAGAATATATCCAAATTGGGCTATTATAAAAAGAAAAACATGTATAGCCTCTCAGGCTTTCCTTCCTTTGGAACCATACGCGCCAAGCCCACAACGTTGGCTAAGAGAAACAGGAGTACCAAGAAACCACAACTAATCAGAGCAATGAGAGCCGTTGTTCAGCGAGTCGCCTCCGCAAGCGTCGAGGTCAGTCTCTCTCTCTCTCTCTCTCTCTCTCTCTCTCTCTCTTAATTTTTGAGGATCTTATCCTACGCCACCGGCGCAAGATAGCATAAGTGTCGTGTATTGTCCAGGTGGAGGGGCGCATCGTATCAGAAATTGGGCCGGGCCTGCTCGTCCTCGTCGGACTCCACGAGTCCGACTCCGACTCCGATGCCGATTACATGTTCGTTTTCTACTTTGAATAATTCATTTTAATTCCGTACTATATTTATATTTTTAAAATTTAATAAATAAATAAAAGGCTAAAATCCAAATTACTCATTTAAAGTAGTTTTGAGTAATTTGTCATTTTCACCCTCTAAAATTTATTTATTTGTTTTGGTCATTTTCATTGTTAAAATTTGGGAAAAATGGCCTGACACCTGAATTTTGAGGCAGTTCCACTTACACATTGTAGTTCTATTTTAGCTAATTTAGTGCATAAACTTTGGTTAGTTTTTTCTTTTTTTTGCCAATTTAGTGCATAAACTTTGATATTGTAGCAATATGGCCTCTTTAACTTTTATTTTTTTGGGGGGGGAGGGGGGACAATTGAACCTCTTTTTGCATCAAATCATTAAAAAAGAAAAAAAAAGAAAATGAAGAGTAAAAAAGTTTATATGCTAAATTAGCTAAAATAAGAGTTAAGGGGTCTATTTGTTACATGGTACTAAAGTTTATATACTTTAATTGGCTACAGTAGAAGTTCATTTTACTAAGGGGGTGATAGAGCAACTACCCTAAAGTTCAAGAGTGTGTCAAGGCATTTTATCATTTAAAATTTATTTATTTTTAACATTCTTGTCAAGTTGGTCCTTCCATTGGAGGTTTATAAAACTTGACTCTATTCACATATGTGATACACGCCGTCTTATTGGAAGGTAATTTTATATATGGCAATGGATAGAATGACTAATTTGATATAATTGTTAAAGTTTGAAGACTAAAATGACAAAAAAAAATCTTTAGGTATAAAAATGACAATTCACCCAAACTTAAAAATTGTAATTCGAATTTTTTGACTTAAAAAATTCGAGTGCTTAAATTTTTTATTTATTAGTATTTATGAATTATGTCTACAGTTGTCGTAAAGTCTTGAATATGAGGTTGTTCCCTAATGAAAGTACAGGCAAAGGCTGGGACCATAATGTAATTTCATCACTCTCCCTTTTTTTTTTCGGCTGTGCATTATAACTGCAGTTTAACTGTATTAACTGCCATTATAAAAGTCCTTTTTTAATTTTTGAAGTTTATATCTTGGACTGCAGGTAATGCAGAAAAATTACGAAGTTCTGCTAGGTAATAGCATGCTTCTTCTTTTTTTTTTCCCCCTTTTTTAAATACATGGGGGGAAATGTATGTTACAATGCAGTGGCATTGAGTAAATTTAACAAGTATGGTATTTTTTACAGTGAGTCAGTTTACATTGTATGGAATCTTGAAGGGTAACAAGCCAGACTTCCACGTGGCAATGCCGCCTCAGACAGCGAAGCCCTTTTATGCTTCTTTAGTTGAGAGATTCCAGAAATCCTATAAACCGGATGCGATAAAAGGTAGATTTTTCCTCTCTTTTTTTTTTTATTTGTTTTAATGTTAGGTTGTTGTGGGATGTTATCTTTGTATATGTACTTCTAGGTGGCACTGAGTAGAAACTTGGGGAAATGTTGTGTTTAATAAAGCAGCATGTGTCAGCTGTCACATTTCTGTATACAGTGGTGCTTGTTGGCCAATTTTTGTATTAGTAATTTAAAAACATTATGGTTTTAACATGTCAATAATAAATATATTGCTTAAAAATTATAATTTGATTGCTATTTTGGATTGAACATATAAGTAGCTATACGCCTTAACAAATGTATTTGTATTTATTTTAACCCATATAAAGATGTTATTGGTGTGGACACCACACTATGTCATGCACTATATCACATCTGAGGAGATAATCATTATGTTATCTTTATCTTTATTTGGCTTTATCTTTAGCATTTGATTAGTATTGGATTAGTATTTGAGATCGATTAGGATTCGTTTTAAGAATGTTTATCTTTATCTATTGTGATTCCTAGAAGTTGTATACAAAGTTCCTGGTTTATTTTGTATTTAGACTATTATTAATATTATTTAGAGATGTTTGGTGGTGAATCCAAACAACCTTAGGTGGTGAAGCCTAAGGTTTAGGACTAATCTAGGTGGGAAGCCTAGGTTGTCTTGCATCAGTTACGAAACATGAACTAGGGACATTTCTATTAAAACATGGAATGGAAGTGCTGTTCTGATGTGTTCTGGGATTATGCATTTGTTGATCCAGTTGATAAATTATGATGACCTGTCTTGGTTATAGTGAAGTATGTGGAATTGCTTTTGTGTACATACTTTTTCCTCTGCTTTTAACTGTAGTCCTACTGAGGTAGGATAGAAAATTAAATTCACATTGGATATAAATGGTAGTAGTTTTATTCTTCTTTGTAATATAAAAACAGTGCACAGTCAATTTAGCTAGGGTTCCAATCATACTACCTTTTTTACAATGCTAAGCTCGCAAGCTGTAATTGTAGGGCAGTAAGTCCATCCCCACTGCTTTCTCATTGGCCCCCACTAGAAGGCCAAGATTTGAACCAGTGCCTCCACTTTATGAGATGTGGTTTCCAATTGATTGTGCTATTTTAGGTTCATATTTGAGTGATAGATATTGTTACATTTATGGAAAATTTGTTTCTGGGTTAACCAATTTTCTAAAATCTATCAGAATTATTTTAGGGACTTGCAAGGAAACCCATAGATTAAGATTTTCGTTATTCCTATCATCTCCATTACTACTCTCCACAAAGTAACACATTAACAATGCAGTTTTAGTCTTCCTACCACTCTTTGGTCTTTGAAAAGATTTATGTTTCTTTGCTGACATTGCACAGTAAGCACATTTTTTTTAATTAATATATCACTCTGCTAGAAAATAATTACATTTTCATGTTTCATATCTTAATTATTCATTTCCACTTTTCGGTTGTGTAGATGGTGTATTTGGGGCAATGATGCAGGTAAAGACCTTGACAAATTTGTTTCTTTCCTTGATTATTCTAGTTTTTTTTTCATGTATTACCTTGAGAATAGCTCTTAGACTTACTTATCAAAAAAAGAGAATAGCTCTTAGATTTTGATCTTTCAAATGAGATACAGGTCAATTTGGTTAATGATGGACCAGTCACAATGCAGCTCGACTCGCATTCCCCAAAGTGAGTACTACCTCTCAATGATTTTTGTGGCTGCGTGTTATTCAGTTGTTTCCATGACTGTCTACTTTTTTAGTTAAGCTTGCTTAACTAAAAGAAGGTTGAACCATTGTAGGAATACAAATGATGCAGTAGAAGAATCATAATTTGGTCAACTGTATTTGGATCAACTGAAATTCAGCAATGGACCTATGTTTCTTACTTCATTATATGCTGGACACCTTGAAAAATCAGCTTGGCAGGATGTAAGACATGATATTCTCAATTACAATAAAACTCTTTCTCCTATGATGAGATCTATCTTGCTTTATTTCATTTGTTGTGTTTTTGTTTTTAATGACTCAACAATTGGCCTTTTACTTAGTTGATGATTAACGAGATTGATTTGACAAAGGATGTGAGGAGGTGTGTCATTGAGCAATGAGCACTATGATGTACTTTTAACACAAATGAAATTTTTTTAGTGACATAAAGGGGTTAGACAGAGAGAAATCTGATGTGAGAAACAATTGAGAGGATAAGAACTGTACAAGATAATATAGGGCCATAGTCTATATTGGTCGCTGATTTGAAGTTTTAATTTAGGTATCAAAACCCGACTTCTCAAAAAAAAAAAAAAACTAACCAAAATACTAGACTATTAGAATTAATTATCGAATTATAAATTTCATGATTTATGTGTTATTTAATTTTTATCTTTGAGTGTTTTTTTTTTAAATAATAAAAAAAAAGAAAAAAAAAAAAAAGGAGAGAAAGAAAGATATTAGAAAGTATGTTCTTTTTTTTTTTTTTTTCTTTTAGACGTGAAAAATATATATGGGTCATTTCAAATCAATTTGACCTGTGATAGTCCAAGTTATGGTCATAGAAATAGTAACTCATATTGGTCCAATAAATTTTTAACCCGAATTCAATCTGACTTGAACTCGATCCAACCAAATCCAAACCTAATAGGCCTGACATGTTTTCTCACTCTTATATGTATGGACCCATACAATATAAGAGAAGATGCAGAAAATTATTGCACCATATGCCATAATCCAATTCCGCCAACTAGGACCCAGGCTCCCAACACAACCCCATTTATGCCTCCAGAACAATCAAATCCTTGCTACGTGTATCCCACTTTCCATCTTTCGAAAATCTACGACAGTAAAGTTCATAGTTTTAAAAACTAAATGGTCGGTTCAATTGGTTCAATCATAAATTGGGCTTAAATTTGGTATGATTCTCTCTAAAAAGTAAAAACCAAAATTATCAACAAAAAAAAAAAGCGCAGGCTTAACTGACAAAATTGAGAACATGACCGGTTAAAGATCAGTTTTTTATTTTTTATTTTTATTTTTTTTTATTTTTTTATTATTTTAAGATAAGGTGAAGGACAAAGCTTATTTTGAAAATATAACCATTGAATTACATGTTCTTTACACTCTTAATACACAAATCAAATTTTACGTCAATCAGACATTATTTATTATATAATATATAAATTTATATTTTATGTATAATTTTAAACTACAAAAACTTGCAATTTAAACAATTTATTGATCTTTAATTTTCTAAAATTTTTACAAGCACAGAGAGAGAACAAGAAGTAAATGTAATCCAATTGTGAATTTGTTAAAATTTATCTCTAATAAAAAGATATTAAGTAAGGTTAATGTTATAGTTAAATTTTGTTATAATGTTAAAAATCAGTTTTGTCTTCCCATCAAAAAAAAAAAAAAAAAAAAGAATAAGAAGAAAGATCAGTTTTGTCTGATACAAATTTTCTTATTAATGCAGTCAAAAGTAAGAGTGAAAAAGTAGGTGTCAAACATCAACGCATTAAAAGTTAAAAAAACAATGTTAAATATTAAGAACCTATTTAGTATTATTTTATATTTAAGAGACGTTTGGTACATTGAATGAGAATTACAATATGAATGGTAATCTTTTATTATTATGAATAAAATATGTTGTAACAGAATAACTAAATATGTTCATAAGTTTGGTTATGAGCTATAACATTAAAATAAAACTTAATATCTATTTTATCAAATATCTTATTCATATAATTATATTATTTTTCCTAGAATATATATATATATATATATTTGAAAGAGATATTATTTATTTTTATGATTTTGTATTTCTATAATTGTTATATAAATATGGAAAGTTTGTTTATTTAGAAATATATTAATGTTGAATATTTACTATTTTATATTAAGCGTCGCGACATTTATGCTGTTTAATCTTCAATTTGGCCTCACTTGGTGGCATGCTACATATATCGGGAAAAGTTAATGAATATTCCAAGGGCACTTGATAGTGATTCAATTTAGGAAATTTTTTATGAAAAAAGAAATACTCCTTCCATCTCAATTTGTTTATCTTCTATTCCATTTTGAGATATCCCAAAAATATTGTCCTGCTTCTAAAATTAAAAATCATTAATATACTAATGTTCCTATTATTTCTTTACTTTATTTCCAAAACCATTTTCGATAAATTTATTTAATGGTAGTTTTGGAAACTTATACATTTTTATACCGCAAATAAGACAATAAATGATGTCCTCTCTAATGCAAACTGATTGACCATCACCAATGCACCAAACCGCCCCTTTTTTTATTATGTCTCGCGCACTTAAGATGCTTTTCCACGCATATGATCCCAAGCTAGACTCCCTAGCATCAAGGATGGAACCATTAGGGAAAAATCGGGCTTTAAAAACCCTATAGCATAGAGAGTCATGGTTGTTCATCATACGCCAAACCTGCTTGGCCAATAGTGCGTCATTGAACTTTTCTATTTCCTTAAAACCCATACCTCCAATATCTTTGGCTTCACAAAGACGCTCCCACCTAACCCAATGGATTCTCCTATTGTCCCCACCGTAGCCCCACCAAAACTTACGGATCAAAGTCTCAATTTCTTGGATCAACCCTTTTGGAAGCTTAAAACAACTCATGGAGTAAGTGGGAATGGCTTGGATCACAGATTTGATGAGCACTTCTCTACCGGCCTGTGACAGGAGCTTTTCCTTCCAACCTTGGAGCTTCCAAATTCTCTCCTTAATATAAACGAAACTTTGCTTTTTTGCTCGGCCAACAAGAGCAGGAAGACCCAAATATTTTTCATAATTCCTGATGGAGGGGACACCCAGGAGCTGTTGTATACGGATTTGGAGACCAGGATCGGTATTAGAACTGAAGAACAAGTTGGTTTTATCTTTATTTATCTTTTGACCAGAACCCTTTTCATAAGTGGCCAGAATATCAAGGATAACCTGGCATTCAGATTCTTTGGCACGACAAAAGAGAATACTATCATCAGCAAAAAATAGGTGTGAAACCCGAGGCCCATTACGACATATAGAGACACCTCGAATGAGACCTGCAGATTCTGCTGTGTGAAGAAGACCCTGCAACCCAATAGCACAAAGCAAGAACAAATATGGGGACAAAGGATCACCCTGGCGGAGGCCTCTAGAGGGTTTGATATTACCAACAGGAGTCCCATTGAGAAGCACAGAGTAAGACACCGACCTGATGCATGACATGATAGTTGCTACCATCTTACCTCCAAACCCCAAGTGTCGCATGACTTTCTCCAGGAAAACCCATTCCACCCTGTCATAAGCCTTGCTCATATCAAGCTTGAGAGCTATGAAACCCAGCTTCCCCTGAGTTTTTTGCTTAAGATAGTGGAGAGTCTCAAAAGCCACCAGGACGTTATCAGTGATAAGGCGACCCGAAAGGAAAGCACTTTGAGAATCTGAGACTACATAAGGCAAAACCAATTTCAACCGGTTAACCAACACTTTTGATATAAGTTTATAAAACACATTGCAAAGACTGATTGGCCTAAAATCTGAAACTTTCTTGGGGTTCTGAATTTTTGGGATAAGGGATATGAAAGTAGTATTAATAGAGGCAGGAATAATACCTGAATTCAAGGCCGCCAGAACAGCATTTGTGATATCACCACCCACAATGTGCCAAAATGACTTATAAAAAATAGGGGACATACCGTCAGGGCCAGGAGCAGTAAGTGGTGCCATTTGGTGGAGGGCTTGGACAACTTCATCTGCAGTGTATTCTCGATTAAGGCTAGTGTTCATGTCATCTGTGACCGTGGGAGAAATACATTCTAAAATGTCATCAAAACCCGAGGGATTAGATGTGGAAAAAAGGTTGGAAAAATATTCTTCAACAAGCTCACCCATCCGGCCCTCATCCTCAGTCCACTCACCATTGTCATCTTCAAAACCCAAGATAAAATTGCTCTTATTCCTCTGATTAGACCTGCAATGGAAGTACCTACTGTTCTGATCTCCCCCTTTCAACCAATCCGTGTGAGACCGTTGCTGCCACATGGCTTCTTCTCTATTTTTCAGCACTTGTATTTCATCCCGAAGTTGATAAATATGGGCTGGATTGGACCTGTACAAATCTGCCTCCTCCGCCTTGGTTAACTCCTTGAGTTTCTTCGCTAAAGTGAGTCTAACATGGCCAAAAACCTCCCGGTTCCATCTTAGCAAATTTTCCTGGCAAGTAGTTAATTTTATAGGAACCATTCTCAAAGGAGCCAACCCCGGGCAGCCACTCCATGACTCCTTAATCACACCTTCACAAGATTTATCCTTCAACCACATGGCTTCGAAGCGAAAGGGGCGACCCTTCCGGTAAAATCTTTTGTCTTCTGAGTCTGAAATCAAAATAATGGGCTTGTGGTCCGAATGAAAGGCATCCAAGTGGTGAATTCTAGAGGTAGGGAACCTTAGAATCCAATCAATGGTAGCTACTCCTCTGTCAAGCCGAATCCAAGTGTTTTGATAACCCGGTCTTCGATTACACCAAGTGAAGGGAAAGCCATTGAAACCTAGATCTTTAAGACCACACACATCCAACGCATCTCTAAACCCTTGCATTTGTCTCTCCGGTCTATCCAACCAGCCTTGCTTCTCTTCCATCCTCAGAATTTCATTGAAATCACCCAAAACAATCCATGGAAGTGTTATCCGTCAGCTTAAAGTTTTTAGTAATGACCAGGAATCTTCCCGGTTGGCAGTATCAGGATTTCCATAAAAACCCGTTAATCGCCAAGCGTCATCCATCCCTTGATCAATTACTACATCAATATGGCGCTCAGATGAAGAGAGCACATCAACTGTAATTGTACCTGCCCATAAAAGTGCCAGTCCTCCTCCCCTATTTTGACGAGGCACAACATGACAATCTGCAAACTGAATCTTCCTCCGAATCTTTTCAATCACATCTCTGTCAACTTTGGTTTCCATTAAGAAAACCAATTTGGGAGCTTTGTTACCAATTAAGGTAACGAGTTCGCCTTCTGTCTGTGGGTTCCCAAGCCCACGACAGTTCCAGCTTAAGCAACTCATGGACCCCGGTGGTGCTGGTATCCAGCAACCACCTGTTCATTTTCTTTGTCCTCTCCACTCTTTTTTCCCACACATTTTCTTTTTGACTGTTTTACATCTACTGTATCCAAACTTGGGCGACGGTCTTCAACTTCAATCATATCAACACTCTCATTATCACCGTTTCCAACCCTCTCTATCTTTTTCCACTTCCTTGTAGAAGCCGTGGCACTGTCAGTACTCAGCTTGTTTGAAATATCACATAGTTGGCCTTTGGTAGCATTAAAAGCAAAGACATCATTCTTGCTAGAGTACGGGTTATTATGATTTGGAGTAGCAGTAACATTCTGTGCTCTTAATTCGGAGAAAACCTGCGTATTATTTCTAAGACAATCTAGAGAGCTGTGAACCATATCAATATTCAAACACAAATTGGTATTAGAAGCAGAAACATTACCAAGAATCGGAGAGACTGCCATCTCCTTGCCGTGAGCCATACTTTCAGCATCCACCATAACATGCTCTGATATAGACCCTGGTAAAGAACTTGGGCTTGCAACCCTGTGTGCCTCTGTTGGAGATTGGGAGCAAGATTTCCTGGGCATTGCAGGACCCTTTTTCCATGGCGTTTTCCCACTAGCCCGCCCAGCCACGGTCACTACTGTTTTTCGGAAAGATCTTACTGTTTCCGCCCGAAGCCAGTCACCATATTGTTGCTCTTCTTTCTTCAGATTTCCTTTACTCCGGAGCCAAAGCTCACATTCCCTCTCATTATGAATAACTCTACCGCACCAATAGCAGAAGTTCGGTAAACGCTCAAACTTCAGGAGCACCCAGCCGATATGTTCACCTTCAGAACGAAGTTTGCAACACCGTGGGAGGGGTTTAGAGATATCAAGAACTACACGCACCCGGAGAAACTCATTACCTGAACCATCATCCTCAGCGTCAGCCACTTGGATTGTAGTACCCAACATATTACCCACGGACTCCCCTGTTTCTTGGGTTAGGCATTGTTCAGGAATATTATGGAGTTGCACCCAAAATACAGTTTTGGAGAAAGGCAAGGAAGGTGCAGATTCCGCATCAACAGCCCGTTCGAAAGCCACTAAATGTTTATCATAAGACCAAGGTTCGAACTCTAAGACCCTCTCTAAGTCCAACGCATCCCCAAATTCAAAGAGTAGGACGTTCCCTCCCACGTCCCTGATTTTGAGTTCACCAATAAGTTTCCAAAGGGGTTTGAATGTACGTGCCACTGCCTCTGCATTCACAACCCGTTTGGTGAAGAATTTACCTGCAAGACGATGAATGGCATTGCCACCCTGTCTTGGCACATCAGCGCCCCCCTCCTCTTCTTCAATCAAGGAGAAACGTGACCACATGTCTTCTAGCCCGGCCATTGAGAACCAGCCAGAAAACAGAGCCCAGCGTCTAGATGAAACAAAGGATTACAGAGAATCCACACACCGTCCTATCAGAATTAAGAAAAACTGAAGGGAACAGAGACCTAAACAGGTTAGGGACCAAAATTCTACACGGCACAAGGGAACTCTTGCTAGAGAAAAACCCTAGCAGAAAAAACCCTAGCGGCGAGAGAAACCCTGTTTCGCACTCTATACTTTGAACATCAGTTAATTGGACAATGTTAAATATTAAGAACCTATTTAGTATTATTTTATATTTAAGAGACGTTTGGTACATTGAATGAGAATTACAATATGAATGGTAATCTTTTATTATTATGAATAAAATATGTTGTAACAGAATAACTAAATATGTTCATAAGTTTGGTTATGAGCTATAACATTAAAATAAAACTTAATATCTATTTTATCAAATATCTTATTCATATAATTATATTATTTTTCCTAGAATATATATATATATATATATATATATATATATATATATATATTTGAAAGAGATATTATTTATTTTTATGATTTTGTATTTCTATAATTGTTATATAAATATGGAAAGTTTGTTTATTTAGAAATATATTAATGTTGAATATTTACTATTTTATATTAAGCGTCGCGACATTTATGCTGTTTAATCTTCAATTTGGCCTCACTTGGTGGCATGCTACATATATCGGGAAAAGTTAATGAATATTCCAAGGGCACTTGATAGTGATTCAATTTAGGAAATTTTTTATGAAAAAAGAAATACTCCTTCCATCTCAATTTGTTTATCTTCTATTCCATTTTGAGATATCCCAAAAATATTGTCCTGCTTCTAAAATTAAAAATCATTAATATACTAATGTTCCTATTATTTCTTTACTTTATTTCCAAAACCATTTTCGATAAATTTATTTAATGGTAGTTTTGGAAACTTATACATTTTTATACCGCAAATAAGACAATAAATGATGTTCTTTTAAAAAGTTAGATTTTTGAAATAAGATAAACAAATTAGGATTGAGGGAGTAAGTATATATATATATAGATTGCTACATTATCCACTAACTAAATAAAAAGTTGGGATTAAAACCCACTACAACTTAGGGGTGTGTAGAAAACTCGCCAAACCCGACCCAACCTGTTGGGTTAGGTCGGTTTTTAGGGCTTGGTGGGTTGAGTTGGGTTACAAAATTTTTTTTTATAGCGGGTCAAGTTGGGTTTGGGTTATAAAATTACAAACCTGCCAAAACCTGACCCGACCCACTCATATTTTAATATATGTTTAAAATATATTATATATTTAATAATTTTTTTTTAAAAACAGCTGTAAAAACACTTCCTTGGTTCCTACTATCATATATAATATAAAATCCTAATAGTTCTTTTAATATATATTTAAATATATTATATAATTAATAAAAAAAATTTAAAAATTTTAGATATATTTTGTTTACAACTAAGTTGGAATATTAGTTTATATATTAATGTATATTTTGTTTATCAATTCAGGTGGCAAGTGTGATATATATTTTTTCTACTCAATTTAATAATAATCTATACTACTATTTAAGGGGTTGTCCCTGTTTGGACCGGAAATTTTTTTTGGTCCAAAATACCCCTATTTTTCTAAGTTTAAGTAGAGACAGAACTAAAGGACAATCTATACTACTATTTAAGGGGTTGTCCCTGTTTGGATAGGATTTTTTTTTTGTCCAAAATACCCCTATTTTTCTAAGTTTAAGTAGAGACAAAACTAAAGGACAACAAAGTCCCTGTTTGGACCGGATTTTTTTTTTGTCCAAAATACCCCTATTTTTCTAAGTTTAAGTAGAGACAGAACTAAAGGACAACAAAGTAAAAATACATCTTTAACCCCCACTAAAACATTGCCTACAAAATAGGATTACTCTTCTACTAACCCATTTATTCAGAAACAAACTTCAGGTTTAAACTTTTTTTCTTTCTTTATTTTTTTAATTGGCCGAAAAAATATATATATCTCACGCATGTTTGATACATTTTTTTCCTAAAAAGTAGCAAACACCAAACCAACCGTTTATTCCATTTCAAATCCTAAATTTTAGGGTAGTTTCTTAAAAAAGTTGTTATTTTATTAGACCGGTATTTTTAGCAATAAAGCCCTATACAAACACAGACGCCTCTTTATCTCTTGATATGTGATAGACTAAAAGGTAACAAAATTGCTACTTGCAGAGTAATCGAAACTACATACTTACATTGACTTTGGCTTAGTTTTGTTTGCAGGCTGATTTGGTTGCTTAGTGGATTGTTAAAATTGTTTTCAAGATTGCTGTGTTTATTTTTTCTCGACATGGTATGTGTCTAAGTTTTTGTGATAATTTTGGTCCTTAGAGATAGTTGAATGCATTTGTATATTCACATAATTACATGCTTGATATTCTATAGGTTTTCCCGGATCCTAATGTTGAGAAAGTAGTAGTGCCAAAGGAAGAGATCTTGGATTTTGAGTTGCTACCTGAGCCCTCAAATGCAAGGCATGTTGAGGTATGGCCTTTTCTTTTTTAAATTGTTGATGATTTTGTTGGGCATTGCGTTTGCTGAATTTTTCTGCATTTTTTATTTTATCTAATAGTTGCAAATTTGTTTTGTTTTGTTTATTTATTTATTTTTATTTTATTTTATAGAAAGCTTATTAGATGGTTGCAAAATTGTTTGGGGTTTGTGTTTGTTTTAACTTCGGTTCTTTTTTGATAGCTCTATTACCATCCTTTTGTTGAGCAAGATTTTTCAGTCCTCTGAACTGAATTAGTAGCCAAATTTTTAACTTCTCAAATATCTAGCAACTTTGGAAGTTGAACTTAGAGACTTAGTTTGTAAGTAATTTTCTCCTTAAAGTTCATTATTTTTTTGGTTCTTCCTTGCCATTCCAGGACAATGTTGCAACTTCAAACACAAGCAGCTTAAGATCATTCTTTATTGGAATGGGATTCTTATTTCACACACACCCATAACATTCATCACACTCTTAAGAATCTTTGTGATTGAAAAATATAGCAATTCCAAATTATGATGGATATAAATTATTAAAATTTACCCAAAAAATAGAAGAACCTCTGCGCGCGTGCTTAGAGGCTAGTAGTAATAAAAAAATTGTTCAACCCATGGGATCAACTCGACCCAACCCAACCCATCTGGGTTGGGTTGGACTTATGTGATGGGTTGGGTTTGGTTGAATTTTTTTTGACCTACCATAGTGGGTTGGGTAAAAAAATCCCCTCAACCGACCCATGAACACTCCTACTACAACTTGCCATTGTATATTTAAAACAAAAGGACATGTCCAGTTAAAAATGTACTGGAGGTAAGCTAAACTCATATATATATATATATGTGTGTGTGTGTGTGTGTGTGTGTGTGTGTGCGCGCGTGCGCGAGAGAGAGAGAAAATTATTAGGTACTTTCAAAGTACCATAAATGCATACTTCCCATTCTCACATAAATAGTAGGTCACACCATAAATTTAATTAATGAGATCCACCATTCATGTGAGAAGAGGGAGTACGCATTTATGATATTCTTGAAGTACACAATAATTTCCCCCGTGTGTATGTTTATATATTGAGAAATACTAACGAGTGCCCTTAGGACACTGGTTAAGAATCCAGTTAAAAAAAGTTTATATGGGATAAGAAAAAAAAAAATTAATGTTTTGACAACTTTTTTCATTTTTTATAAAAAATGATGTCAAAACTTTCCTAAAATAGACGGTTAAGAGCAGTAATTAACATGACCATTATATATTTAAACGATAGGCATTTAATTCTTTTGGAGAGAAATTTAAGGAGACAACAAAGCAAGAATTTATTGCTTGTGTAAAAGAAAATCGCGGAAGTAATGGTACAACACAACCATTAGGGGGAGCAATTATAGAGGGTGAGAAATTCAAACCGAAAGCAGAACGTACATGTGCCATTGGTTAAAGCCAACTAATTAATACAGACTTTTTATATAATATTCAAAACTATTTGGGAGTATACAAGTAGATAACATATATATTAAGTAGATTTTTAATTTTTTTTTAGAAGAAGATTTTTAATATCTAATATTAATTTATAGAAGAATATTTAAAACTATTTTTTTATATAATACATGTGTAAAAAATTAACATTACTAAAAATATAAACACTTATTAATATTATCAAAGGTATACACATAATTAATAGGAAATTCTTATATACTTTCATTAATGTTATATCACTCAAAACTTTTTAATTGGATGTGAATTTTGATAAATCCACCATTAGATTACGTTATCTTCATATATTCTCCATACTTTGCAAATTTTCCAGGTGATCAAAGATTAATAACTATGATATCAATCAATTGTTTAAATTCAAGTTTTTGTAGTTTAAAATAATGCATAAAAGATGAGTTTATGAATCGAATGGTAAATAACATTCAATTCACATGAATGTTAAGAACATATAAAACATGTAATTCAATGGTGGGGTTTTCAAATTATGATTTCTATTACAAGTTATTGGATGATGTAATATTACTTAAAATTACATCAGATGAAACTTGAACCCAACCTATTTTAAAATTATTAATTAAATTATTTATGATATCATCGGTTGGATTGTAAGTTATAACCACTCTTTTTTTTTATTCTTTGATCAATTCGATTTTAATATAATGGTAAATCCACCAAGACCAACACCCCCAACACACGTTGTCTAGACTCTAGACTCTCCACCCTTCCTCCACATAACGCATATGCCATGTTAGTAAATTGAGGATCATAACTTTTACTATACCATTTTTTACAACTATCTTATGTTGCAAATTTTGACTAGTTGCATGTTACTTTTTCATGGACTACTATTTTTTCTCCATCATTCATTATCTCTATATATCTCTATATATTAAAAGGATTCAAAAAGTTAATTATTGTCGTGGTTTCCAATTAGCTCAACTGGTAAGAGATCTGAGATTCAGCCCTTACCTATACAAAAAACTGATTGGTGTCTGGATCTGATGATAAAAAGTTATTATCAAGAGCAAACACCATAGGTTGAAACTCTCTCTCTAAAAAAAGTTAATTATTACCTTTTTTACTTTAAAAAATACCCCTAATTTAATTATCTTATCCTTATTCCTAAAATATAAGAAATAAGGTCAAAACTGTAAATCCACAAAAAATAAAAACAAAAAACCTATCAACGTTAAAAAGAAAACTTCCCACTTCCCATCCTACTATCTCACGTTCTATATAAATAAAAATAAGGACAAAGTTTAGCTATAAAATTAGTTGTAGCCTTAGGCTACAAACTTACTTAATATCTTTTTATTAGATGTGAATTTTGACAAATCCACCATTGGATTACATCTTTTTCTTATATCCTACATGCTTGCAAAATTTCAAGAAAATTAAAGATTAATAGCTATGTCATCAATAAAATTTTTAAATTGCAAGTATTTGTAATTTAAAATTATACACAAAATATAAGCTTATAAATCATACAGTAAATGATATCCGATTGACACAAAATTTAACACATGTATTAAGGGCGTAAAGAACATGCAATTCAACGGTTAGATTTTCAAAATATGTTATAGTATTTATTTTATTGAGTGAGTTTGTAGCCTTAAGTTACAACCAATTTTGTAGCTAAATTTTGTTCTAAAAAAAAATAAAATAAAATAAAACTGCCCACAGTTCCTATCCTAACAAATAAAACTTCCAAAAAAAAAAACAAAGAAAAAAAAAAGACCCGTACAAAAACCAATTATAACTTCTTAGAAATAACTTCTCCTTTCATTTGTTCCTTTCTTCCTTTTCGGCTTTTCCCACAAACTTCAAACTCCCAATATTCTTTCAACTTCTTCTTCATTTTTTTAATCGACACTATCTTTTTTTTTTTTTTTTGAGAGAGAGTTTCAATCTATAGCGTCCGCTCCTGATGATAGCTATTTATCATCAGACCAAGACACCAATCAGTTTTTGGTGTAGGCGAGGATTGAACCCCAGATCTCTTATTCAACCATCAGAAACTTTACCAGTTGAGTTAGCTGAAACCCACTAATCGACACTATCTTCTTTTGACTAACTATTTACATACAAAATTCTTCTCAATGGTTAAGGGTTTTTCTTTCAAAATTGGTAAGCTTTTTAACAAAATTTATAACCTATATTCTATATCGTATTTTCTCAACTACATTCTACATATATTGTGAATTGGTAATTTTATGACATTCTGTGATATGTGATCCGTATAAAAGATGTTATAAAAAATTTGGTTATGAATAGAAAATTATGACACAAAAAAAAAAAAAAAAAAAATCTAATTAAACGCGTGAATCGTGCGTGATAATAATAATATGATATATCAAAATTGTGGCATACAAAAATTGTAGTCCTAGATTTTCTAAGGCACATCAAATGTTTCTGGTCCCACCGAAATTTCCACAGACGTGAAGACCAAAACTTTATTAACTCCTAATGAAAATTTCCATCCATAGCCATCCGTTATCCGCGTCACGCGCAAAACCTCTTATAAATACCAACCACCAATTAAAACCATTCTCTCCTATTGCCTATATTGGTCGCTGATTTGCAGTTTTAAACAAACACGCAAGAGAAGATGCAAATGATTATTATATTACATAATATATCAAATTCAATTACGCCAACAAGGACACAGCCTCCTACACACCGCCCTATTTTTTGCCTTTCCAAACGGGCAATTCATAATAGTTCTGATTCTTCTGAAGCACTTTTCCGAGCTTTCACATAAGGGGTGGGCTACATGCCAGGTAAGATCGTCCATCTCTCGTAAGTCTAGGGGAATAAATCCACCTATACCCCCCCACAAAGCACGTTGTTTCTCCACCCTTTTTCCACGTAACGCTTGTGACATGTTGGTACGTTAATAAAAGCGTTCCTGGTCCCACCGTAATTTCCATATCAATCCAAGCCCCCAAACTCTATCTCCTCACGCCAAATCTCCATCCTACAGTAGCCGTTATTCCCTATAAATACCAACCACCAATCAAACCTTCTCTCTCAACCCAAACCGACAGTTACAATGAAGATCGAGATCCAGTGCTTTTACTTCCTTACCCTTCTCCTCCTTCCGATTTACGCTGCCACAGCCCTGGGAGGCAAAAGTGGCGGCGGTGGTGGGGTTCTCGTCGGTGGGTGGCAGCCGATAAAGAACGTAACAGAGCCGCATGTGACGGAGATCGGAGAGTTCGCGGTGGAGGAGTACAACAAGGAGTCCAAGTCTCAGTTGAAGTTCTTGAGCGTGGTGAAAGGCGAGACCCAGGTGGTGTCTGGAACCAATTATCGGCTCATTGTGGCGACTAAGGATGGTGGCCTCACCAAAAACTACCAAGCTGTTGTGTGGGAAAAGACTTGGGAGCATTTTAGGAACCTTACTTCGTTTACGCCTGTTAATGCTTGATTTTATTGAATGAATTTGTAAGTGGATGGATGGATTTTGAGTGTTGAAATGTATTAATGTACCAAACTTGTTTTGGAGAATAAATTTTACTATCCTCTTCGCACCAAAGGAGACGATTTCTTCTTCTTTTTCTTGGTTTTGGTGATTTGGGTGCCCCACGTGAAACTGGCTAGTCTCCAGTCAAGACCTCAAGCGTTGAAATTAGAAAAGACTATAAAGAATATATGCGGTGGTAAAAAAGAAGAGAGAAAATCTATTACAAGTTACAATTTTACAATTATGGTGGGACAATATTTGAGTGATGAGTCTGTATTAAAGTGATATAACTAATTATAATTTGCCATATATAACAGGTGGGAAAAATTATGTAATAAAAGATGTAGAATGCTAGAAAGACTACAAGGTATGGGTAGTTGAGATATGGCTATGAAAAAAAAATAGTTTTATTTAGTTTAATACTAAACTAGTTGTTGACCTGTGCTCTGCCCGGTTTTCTTTTTTCTTTTTTTCGTTTTGTTTTTTGTGTATATTATAAGTATATATATGTTTAAGAAAGTATTAATTTTTGTTAATCGTACTATTTATTATTATATAGAGTTTTATATTATTACTATTATTTTTTGTTGTTCAATTTTATGCTGAAATTAGTTTCTCAAAAAAAAAAGAAAAAAAAAATTTATGCTGAAATTTGTTAGAAAGTTTTATCCTCCATGAAAGGAAAAGTTGTAAATATCATAATTCGTGAAATTATTTTTTGTTAGTAGCCTCTGCAAATAAAAGTCCATACAAAGGCCAATTCAAAATTTCATATTATGACACGATTTCAGTTTAAAGACTGAATTGTATGGGCTTTTGATTAAAAGATCTCTCTCCCCCGTGGAGCTCTCTCTCTCTCGTGTATACGAGTTTCCTCCCTCCCTTGACTTAGGTGTAGGGCATCTTTTCTTTTTTCTGTCTTTAGTTGGGTGAGCGATACTCATTTACCATGGCTGACGATGTCGTTAATAGTATGGAGAACATGAAGTTGACTACGGAAGAAGAGGAGGTGATTACCATCTCTGATGAAGGAAGGTTGGAAGCCATTGAGGACCGCACTCTCAGTTTGTTGGGTAAGTTCTTAACGTGCAAATCTTTTAATAAGCAAGCAGCAAAGAATACTATGAGACGGGCTTGGGGTTTAGAGGACAGTTTACGCATCACAGAGGTAGGGCCAAACCTTTTCTAGTTTAAATTCACATCTGAATTTGATATGAATAGAGTCTTAAGAGGAGGTCCGTGGACTTTTGACAATCAATTATTATTGCTTAAGCGTTGGAGGAGAGGTATGACTGTTGAGAATATAAGAATGGAGACGACAACTTTCTGGGTCCAAATATGGGGGGCGCCGCTAGACATGTTTACATCACAGGTTGCTAAGGAAGTGGGGAGTAGACTTGGGGTTGTTGAGGAAGTTGAGTAGAGACGAGGGCCGGACGAGTTGCACCATTTCATGAGGTTGAAGGTGGCGTTACCTATCTCGAAACCCATTCGTAGGGGAAGCTTCATTGCGGGGTATGATGGAGAAAAACACTGGGTGAAGTTTAAATATGAACGGTTGCCATTGTTCTGTCACTTTTGTGGCATGCTTGGCCATGATGTAAGAAATTGTGTTGAACACTTTGCAGCAACTATGATTGAGGGGTCAATCGACTACCAATATGGAGATTTCCTTAAAGCCATGGGAGGCCGAGCAAGAGGTGGTTATTTTGAAAAGAAAATAGGGGGGGGGGGCTGAATATGGCACAGAGGGTGGTGGCGAATCATCCGGCTCTGGTTCTTACAGGTCCAAGGGGGTCCGATTAGGAGTGAAGCGCCACTACAACTGGGTACAGATGTGGCGGCGGCAGCTGGACAGTGCAAAAACCCTAGGAATGATGATGAAGGACAGTCCGAATTTTTTGGAATCAAGGCGTATATTCAGGAACACGATCACGCACATGCAACTTACGTGGTCAATAGTACTGCTAACGTGCACAGAGCTGTAACTGAACTGAAGGCAAAACCGGTACAAGTGGTAAATGGATCACCTAGTGGGTTGGACGGCAAGGCAGGAGATATTAACGTGATGGGCTTAAGTGGTGCTGAAGCTAGTTCAGAAAAACAACCAAATGGGCCGAATGGTGTAAAGCCCAAGTCATCCTGGACTGGATTCAACATGATGGATTTTGGGCTTGGGGGTTTGCAAAATGTGTTGTTGCCATCCAATGGAAAAAGACCACTGCTTGTAGAAATGGATAGGAACTAGAATTCTAAGGGAGAGGAGGGAAGAACTAAGAGGGGGAAATTTGAGAATGAAGAAGCATTTATTATTGAGGGATCGGCGGGGGTGGATGACCACCTTTGCCAAGAGTAATGAGGCTGTTATGCTGGAACTGCCAAGGGCTTGGGAACCCTTGGACAGGTCGAAGCCTTCGCAAACTTGTGAGGGAACAAGCTCCCAATGTGTGTTTTCTTATGGAAACACGTCTGGATAAAGAAAGATTTGATAATTTGTATGGAGATTTGAAGTTTCAGAATAAAATTATTGTTAAACAGCCACATGCAGGGGGTGGTTTGGCTTTATTATGGAAGAAGGAGGCCGTGATGGACTTGATTAATTATTCACCTAATCATATTCTTATGAAGGTCACTGAAGAGGATGGGTTTGTCTGGTTTTTTACTGGATTTTATGGCTGGCCTAAGGCTCAGTTAAAAGAAAAGTCTTGGTAGCTGATGGAACATCTGAGGAGTTTCGTTAATGGTGCATGGCTTTGTGCGGGAGATTTTAATGCAATTCTAAATAGTGCAGAGAAATTAAGTTTAAGGCCACCTAATTCAACAAAGATTGATGCTTTCAAAAATGTGTTAGACTCTTGTCCTTTAGAGGATTTGGGATACAGAGGGTATACTTACACGTGGTCTAATAAGAGGTCTGGTGATGCTAATACCAAATTGAGACTTGATAGGGCTGTGGCAACTATGGAGTGGCGGGCTAAATTTTCGATAACTACAGTTTCTCATCTTCCACCCCATGCTTCGGATCATTTGCCAATTTTGGTGCATGTAAATAGTGTTCACAAGTTCCAGCAAAAATTTAAAAATGGGTTTAAATTTGAAGAAGCTTGGTTACTGTGGGAGGATTATGGTGAAGTGGTTAAAGATGCTTGGGATATGGTGGGAGGGGGGGAGCCAGGTTTAGCTTCAATAAAGGAGAAGATTAAGTTCTGTGGTGAGGAATTGCAAGCATGGGGGTCTTCAAAGTCAGAGCCGAATGATGTAGCCATTAAAACTCTGCAAAACCGACTGGAGGTATTAAATAGTGTTGAAGTGGTGACTGAAGAATCTAAGGCCGAATACTTGAATGTCAGCAAACAGTTGGATGACTTGCTATTAAAGCATGAAATTTATTGGGCACAAAGGTCTCGGATTCCGTGGCTTAAACATGGTGATAAGAACACTAAATACTTTCACTCAAAAGCCTCCCAGAGAAAAAGGTAAAACTTTATTAAGGGGATTCAAAGTGCACAAGGGCATTGGGTGGAGGAGATGGAAGAGATAGCTAATGTGGCTACTGGTTACTTTGACAATTTGTTTTGTGCAGGTAATTGTGATCAGATGGAGGAATGTCTCAATGCAGTCCCAAGGAAGGTGACACCGGAGATGCATGATACCCTGTCCAGTGAGTTTAATGCTGAATAAGTTAAAATAGCGTTGTTCCAGATGGGACCAACAAAGGTACCTGGACCTAATGGTATGAATGCTTTATTTTACCAAAGATTTTGGCATGTTGTGGGTGATACTGTAGTTGATGCTATGTTGGACTTTCTGAATAATGGTCATATGTTGCCTGCTATTAATCATACTCACATTGTGCTGATTCCTAAAGTGAAGAACCCTGAGAAAATGTCTAACTTTAGGCCTATAAGTCTGTGTAATGTGATTTACAAAATAATCTCTAAAGTATTAGCCAATAGATTGAAGCGGTGTTACCTAATATCATATCCCCCACGCAGAGTGCATTTGTCCCTGGACGCCTTATTACTGATAATGTGTTGCTTGCTTATGAAACACTACACACTATGCACTGTAGGAAGAAAGGGAAGAAAGGATATATGGCATTGAAACTTGATGTTAGTAAAGCATATGATAGGGTGGAGTGGCCTTTCCTTCAGGGGGTTATGCAGCGGTTGGGTTTTCCTGAAACATGGATAGAAAGGGTGATGAGTTGTGTCACGATGACTTCATTCTCTGTTCTTATGACTGGGAGACCATTTGGTAATGTGCTGCCCTCTAGGGGAATTCGTCAGGGTGATCCCCTTTCACCATATTTATTTTTGTTATGCACTGAAGGTTTTACTTCGCCATTGGACAGAGCAGAGATGGGAGGGAACCTGCATAGGGTGTCTATCTGTAGAAATGCACCAAAGATTACTAATCTTCTTTTTGCAGATGATTCTTTGATTTTTAGCAGGGCTTCATCAGCGGAGATTAATTCTATTGCTAAGATCCTTCAAGTTTATGCTAAAGCCTCTGGAGAATGCATAAATTTGGAAAAATCTTCAGTGTATTTCAGT
The DNA here is from genome assembly GCA_029955455.1 of Quercus agrifolia. Taxonomy (NCBI): domain Eukaryota; kingdom Viridiplantae; phylum Streptophyta; class Magnoliopsida; order Fagales; family Fagaceae; genus Quercus; species Quercus agrifolia. Next base: position 40,564,736 of record JARQAD010000002.1, on the reverse strand, counting down.
AATAACACCACTGTTAGCTAGAAGCAGGAGGCTTTGGGGATTCTTGGAGTGAAGGAAGTGTCTCGGTTCAAATCATATTTGGGGTTGCCTACCTTAATTGGAAGGTCAAAATACCATACCTTCTCCTTATTAAAGATAGGGTGTGGAAAAAACTACAGGGGTGGAAGGGGATGATGCTTTCTAGAGCTAGGAAAGAAGTTCTCATCAAGGCGGTTGCTCAGGCTATTCCAATGTATACAATGAGTGTTTTTTAGCTCCCAGTGAAATTATGTGAGGAGTTGGATGGTTTATGTGCTAGGTTTTGGTGGGGTCAAGTTGGGAATGAGAGGAAAATTCATTGGAAGAGTTAGGATAAATTGACATTGTCAAAGAAGGATGGTGGAATGGGATTTTGGGACCTTAGAGCTTTTAATTTAGGCATGTTGGCTAAGCAAGGGTGGAGGCTTTTAATGGATACAACTTCTCTTCTCTATCAATGCTTTAAAGTAAGGTACTTCCCTAGAACTTCAATGCTTGAGGCTATAGAGTCACCTAATTGTTCTTTTGTGTGGAGGAGTTTAGTGGCGGCACTACCTATTTTAAGAATGGGACACTATTGGCGAGTAGGTGATGGCCATTCTATTAAGGTCTATCGGGATAGGTGGATTCCAGAGTACCCTACAAATAAGCCTTTTTTGTCGGTAAAAGAGGATGAAGAGGATGTATGGGTGTCAAGTTTAATTAACCAAGACCTCCATGTATGGCGACGAGACTTTATTATGGCTCAATTCAATTGGGAAGAAGGGGAGGCTATATGTGATATACCTCTAAGTCGAAGGCAAGTCTCTGATTCTGTTTATTGGCAGCATAATAAGGATGGCATCTTCACAGTGAAGTCGGCTTATAAGGTTGCAAGAGCTCTATTGAAGAAGGAGGATTGGGCTGAATCATCATCGGGTAGTGGAGGTTGTAGGGTGTGGGCTGCTATATGGAAGTTACGGATCCCCAACAAGATAAAGGTGTTTGGGTGGAGGGCATGTCATGATATCCTGCCTACTAGAAGGAACCTCAAGAAGAAACGGATTTTGTTGGATGACCTGTGTCCGTTATGTGGCTTACCAGGAATCAACTATTCATGTTTTATGGGAATGCTCAGCCGCGTAGGATGTTTGGCATGGTAGTGTAAGGGCTTTGCAGAAGTGTGGGACGGGCCAGCTTGATTTTGTAGCTCTGTTGGAGTATCTGCTGGATCTGATAAACAAAACAGAGGTGGAGATGTTTCTAGTGCAAGCATGGTTGATTTGGAACCAGTGGAACAGAGTAGTGTATGGAGGCAAGCTACTGGAACCGGGCTGGTTGAACAGGCATGCAGCTGAGTTGCTGGAGGAGTTCCAGCAGTCATAGGTCAGCCTACAAGCGGATACGGCGGTCGGTACGACTCGACAGGTAATGCAAAGTGATGGAACGCGTTAGATACCCCCACCACAGGCTGTGTTCAAGCTCAATTATGATGCTGCAGTGTTCGAGAATTCTGCTAGTTCTGGGTTCGGTGCTGTGATCAGAAACTCTACTGGAGAAGTTATGGCTGCGATGACAGTAAAGGGACCGGCGGTCCGAGGAAGTGAAGTGGCTAAACTACTTGCATGTCGCAAGGTGTTGGAATTCTCAATTGATGTTGGTTTCTCGATGCTTATAGTGGAAGGTGACAGCGTTACTGCTACAAGATGTATTGCTTCAGGCTCGGACATTCAGTCAGCGATGGGGAACGTGGTTGGAGACATCAAACATCTGCTATGAGCTTTGGAGTGGGCTTTTGTGAGTTGCACTAAAAGAAATGGTAATAGGGTGGCACATGTGCTTGTTAGATATGCATAAAATGTCAATGTTGATTCTTTTTGGATGGAAGAGGTTCCATCAGTTGCTGTTGAGGATGTAAACATTGATTTTCCTTGATTTAATTGAAAGTTTGGTTATAGTTAAAAAAAAAAAAAATTTCATATTTAAGAAAGTATTAATTTTTAATATTACTATTTATTATTTTAAAGATTTCTTTATTATTACCATTATAATTTTTTTATTCCATTTTAGGCTAAAATTTGTTACAATTATTTATTTAAATGGGTAAAATTTGCAAGCAGATTATATCCAATTTGAAAGGATGAGCTGTAAATATCATAACACAAAAAATTATTTGGTGCATCTAAGAATCAAGCTAGTAGTGTTCTGTGATTTTTTCCGCTTAATAATATGACATAAAGTAGTCAATATTATACTAAAGATCGTTACAATTTTGCTAAGAAATGAAATAATTAGATATTAGTAGAGTCTTTTGGCTGAATATTGCTAAATCCGGAGTTTATTTGCGTTATAGGCACTGTTTTAGGTTATTTAGGGAATTGAGGAAAAAAAGAGTGGTGTTGTCGAAATTCAACAAAAGTATGCGAGAGAAAGAAAAAAAGTGGGAGAGAGAAAATTTTGAATTTTGGTAATCATATTACCGAAATTCCTGTTGCCTAAACTGCTAACCGAGTGGGTGTGAAGTGCTCAAAGTGTGAAGCACCCAAAGGGAAACCAATTGTGGCAATGCCATTGCCAAAATAGGGAAAAAAAAAATTTGTGGCAATTGTGGCAATGCCATTGCTGAAAATAGGAGGAAAAAAACAAAGTTGATGAAATTTAGGGAGAAATTAAAAAAAAAAAGTGCTATGTCCACGATATTTTTACAACATTTTCACAATAAATCATAGGTGATTAGTTATTATTAGTTCAAATTTTAATTTAACATCAAGAGTACTTTTTTAATCTAACAATAATAACCTGCCACTTAAAATTTGTTGTAAAAATATTGTAAAAATTGTGTGCACATATCATTTCTTAAAAAAAAAAAAAATTTGTAGAATGGATTTGTGGCATTGGCATTGTTGAAATAGGAGGGAAAAAAAATTGTTGCATGATATGATGAACAGGTGAACTGCTTCGGTCAAAAAAATACTAAAGAATAAAAAGAGAAAAAAAATCTCTTAGGCGTGATATGATGAATAGGTGAATATATTTCATGCAGAGAATAAGAATCAGATGAGATGAGGAGTTGAGATGATTGGTTGATTGAATCTTTGTTTTTTTTTTTTTTTTTTTTTTTTTTGTTTATAGCGTTGCACGTAAGAATTTATGTACTTCTTTTGCTTTTTTTTGTTTACAGCGTGCACATCAATCATTTTTTTTTTCCATATTGTAAGAATCTATGTACTTTTTTTGCTTTTTCTGATTTAGTGTGTGTACATCAATCATTTTTTTCTTCTATATTTTAAGAATCTATATACTTTCTTTGCTTTTTTTGATTTACAGTGTGCACATCAATCATTTTTTTCTTTTCTATTGTAAGAATCTATATACTTTCTTTGTTTTTTGTTTACACATTAATCATTTTTTTTATTCTATAAGAATCTATGTACTTTTTTTGTTTGTTTTTTTTTACAGCGTGCACTTTAGAATAAGAATCAATGTACTTGAATCTATTCTTATCTGTTTAGAATCTATATACCTTTTTTTTTTTTTTTTGTTTACAGCGTGCACTTTAGAATAAGAATCAATGTATTTGAATCTATCCTTATCTGTTTCATAGGGTACTTTTACCATAAAAGAACATGACAAACCAAACTGTTTCGGTCAAAAAAAATACTGAAAGAATAAGAATAAGAATATGCGTACTTTTTTTTATATCTCTCCTCTATTTCGGCAATGCCATTGCCACAAATTCATTCCCACATTTTTTCCCCCTCAATTTCAGCAATGGCATTGTCACAAACCAATTTGAACAAAAAAATTTTCCCTCCTATTTCTGCAATGCTATTGCCACAATTCCATTTTACAATTTTGTTTTTTTTAGAAATGATATGTGCACACAATTTTTACAACAAATCCTAAGTGGTAGGTTGTTACTGATTGTTATTATTGGATTAAAAAAGTAATTTCAATGTTAAATTCAAATTTGGACTAATAATAACTAATCACATGTGATTTGTTGTTAAAATATTGTGGACGTAGCACTTTTTTTTTTTTTTTTTAAAAATTCCTTCCCAGATTTTGGCAACCACTATTTTTTTTTCCTCCCATTTTCGGCAATGACATTGCCACAATTGCCACAATTGCCACAAATTCCCCCCCCCCCTTTATTTCGACAATGGCATTGCCACAAACCACAAACCACAAACCAGTATTTTTTTGACCGAAGAAGTTTGCTTTGTGTTTCTTACAATACGAAATGAAAGAATTTTTTTGACCGAAGTAGTTCACCTATTCATCATATCATGCAAAAAAAAAAAAAAAAAAAAAAAAATTCCCTCCTATTTCGGCAATGCCATTACCACAAATCCATTCCACATTTTTTTTTTAGAAATGATATGTGCACACAATTTTTACAATATTTTTACAACAAATTTTAAGTGGCAGGTTATTATTGTTGGATTAAAAAAGTAATCTCAGTGTTAAATTCAAATTTGAAATAATAATAACTAATCACCTGTGATTTATTGTGAAAATGTTGTAAAAATATTGTAGACGTAGCACTTTTTTTTTTTTAATTCCTCCCCAGATTTCGGCAACCTTTTTTTTTTTTTTTTCCTCCCATTTTCAGCAATGGCATTGCCACAAATTTTTTTCCCTACTTCGGCAATGGCATTGCCAATTTGCCACAATTGGTTTCCCTTTGGGCACTTCACACTTCGAGCACTTCACACCCACTCGATTAGCAGTTTGGATAGCAGGAATTTTGGTAATATGATTACCGAAATTCAAAAATTTCTCTCTCCCACTTTTCTTCTTTCTTTCTCATACTTTTTTTGAATTTCGGCAACACCTCTCTTTCCTCAATTCCCTAAATAATTTAAAATAGTGTCTATAACGCAAATAAACTCCAGATTTAGCAATATTTAGCAATATTGTAGCAAACTTGAAATAATGCCTACTACTACTACTATTTAAGGGGTTTTCTCAGTTTGGAATCTTCATTTTTGTGATTCAAAAATACCCCTACACTGGATAAAATTGGAGGACAATCAAGTAAAATTACATTTCTAACTTCTAAACAACCCACTACAGAATAAATTCACATCCACTAAACTACTGCTAAATTTCAAATTTGCTATATCACTCCTATTAAAATATGGCAACCAATTCTCCTCTCTTCTTCTTCTTCTTCTTCTTCACACAAAAAAAAAAAAAAAAAAAAAAAAAAAAAAAAAAAACTCTTACTTTTAAAAAAAAAAATTATTATCCTTATCCCATCATCTCATGTAATTTATTTTATTTTATTTTAATGAGATTATCCAATGTAGTTAAAAGAATATTCAATTATCCACCAAAATTTCTAAAAAGAGGTCTTAGTTGTGTGCCTTAGCCATGGCAGCCTGGCCCATAGGTGCTACCTTGATCTTGGATGTGTGCCTTTGCCAAGGTTGCTTTTCCCAATGGGGGGCTATCATGGCCTCCGAAGCAAGCACGTAGGCATGCCATGGCCTTGGTAATGTGTCCACGAGGATTGCGTTTGCCTTGGTTGCTTGCCCATTGGAGGGTTATTTTTCCCAAATCAGGGTTTTTTCTAAAAGAAGATTTTTTCCCCCCTTTAAATGAGGTTATTTTGGCAAGCCAGCATGCCCATAGGGGCTGTCCTGACCTTTGCTACTTGCCTATGGATGCTGTCTTAATCTTGGCTGTGTGCCTTTACCATGGTTGCTTCCCTATAGAGGTTATCATGGCCTTAGGAACATGCATATGGGCATGCCATGGCCCTGGTAGCATGCCCACCAGGGCTACCATGACCTTGGTCGTTTGCCCATTGGATGGTTATTTTCCCAAAGCAGGTTATTTGGGCAGCATGCCTTGGGTAGCATGCCCACGAGGGTAGACTTGGGCAAAGCTACATGCCTTAGCTTTGCCCATGGGTGTTGCCTTGAACTTTGCTGTGTGGCTTTGCCGTGGCTACTTTCCCATGGAGGTTGTCATGGCCTTGGGAGCATGCATGTAGCCTTGGTAGCGTGCCCATGGGTGCTACCTTGGCCTTGGCTGTTTGCCCATTGGATGATTATTTTCCAAAATAGGGTTTTTGTTTTTTTTTTTCTAAAAGGGGATTATTTTCCCAAACCAGTATGCTATGGCCTTAGCAGCATGCCCACAGGGGTTGCCTTGGCCTTTCCAGCTTGCCTATGTGGGATGCTTTGGCCTTGCCTATGTGCTTTTTGTAACACTCGCATCACTTAAATTGAATTTAATTGCTTCTAGAGTGGAATTGATGAATTATTTAATTTATTTTGAAGGTGATATTATTTTATATTATGGTAATTACAAAGAAAATAAATAAAAGAAGATGTAACGTGATAGTTATTTTGTAGATTATTTCTAAGACAGGTTATGCATCTAAATCCTTGGTATGGGTTTGGGGTGTTACACTTTTGCCATGGCTACTTAGCTGCTTACCCATCAGAGGTTTACTTTCCCAAATGTGGGTTTTATCCGAAAGAAGGTTTTTTCCTCAAATGAGCTCATTTGGGCAAACCAGAATGCCTTGGCCTTGGCAAAGTGCCCACGGGGGCCGCCTTGGCCTTTGCTTCTTGCTTATGGGGGCTACCAAGGCCGTGGCTGCGTGCCTTAGCCATGGCAGCCTTTCCCATGGGTGCAGCCTTGATCTTGGTTAGGTGGCTTAATCATGGTTGCTTCCCCATGAGGGCTATCATGGACTTGGGAGTATTCATGTGGGCATGCCATGGCCTTGGCAATGTGCACATGGGGGCTAGCTTGGCCTTAGATGCTTGCCCATTGGATGGTTATTTTCCAAAATAATGGTTTTTTTTTTTTTCTTTCTAAAAGGGGGTTATTTTCATAAAGGAGCTTATTTGGGCAGGCCAACATGCCTTGGCCTTGGTAGAGTAGGCGCTATGTGACTTGGATATGCCGAGTCATCTAGCACTTGAATTGCCTGACATGACAGGCTTTCAATGCCTGGGATGTCCATTCACTCAGGTGGCATAAACTCCTTGAGAGTTATTGGAAACTTAGACACGAAATCCATATACTCACTAGGTGAGTCTGAATTCCTTTGCTTTTTCTTTGGTCTTTGCCCCCTGCCTACTTTATTCGGATCGTTCTGACGATGCTTATTCTTTTCTTTTTGATATAACCTCGTCTCAAGGGCCGCTTGCATAGCAATAAATCGTCCTTGGCACTTCCTACTCCTTAGGCTAACACGAGTGCTCCATTCTCCTTGAATATATCTTTCATCATATTTTGAGATTTTTTCTTCCTTTGAAATTGCTCTTTCGGTGCTAGAACTAAGAATAGGCTATGCTTGGCGAGATCTCAGCTATCGGGCGAAGAATATCTCCCAACTATTACAAATACCGGATTTGAGGTGACCACAGGTTGCTTAGTAGGGTCTATTTTAATGACACCATCATTTAATCACTTTTGGATCTGATTTTTAAGAACTTAACAATATTCTATCGGATGAAAAATAACCCAATAGAATTTTTAGTATTTGGGATCTCCTACTCGTCCCACCTCATCCGGTCTCTTAGGTTCGAGAAGCTCGATCAAGCTCTAATAAAGATGTGAAGAAATCTTCAACATCCTCATTTCGAAAGGAATATTCTTTTTCTTTTTGTTTTTTTAGGGTCTTAACATTCCCTTTACCTTTTTCTTTTGCCTGTGCTTTCAGCAATACATGTGCTTTATTGGCTTTGTTTGTCTCCACCATTGCAATCGTAGCAGACGTTCCAGCCTTACCCTCTTCCTTTTTCCCTTTCTTTCTCAAAATCTGGGCTTCCAGATCATGTGCTTTTGAACATAGTTCTTCAAAAGTTTGGATTGTTTGAGAAGCCAAGATGTGAGACAACTCATATTTGAAGCAATTGATGCACATCTTAAGTTGTTACGCTTCGAAGAACTCTTGCTCACAGGAGAGTTCCAGATTTATCCATTTGGCGATAAAGTCATCAACAGACTCGTGTTGACGCTGCTTGGCTTCCGTCAATTCTATCATGCCTACACTCCTGTGGGTACTGTAGAAGTGTTTGTGAAACTGAGCCACAAGACTATCTATCCCAATTCACCCAGGAGGCAGCTTGCTATATCATACAAAGGCATCTCCTTCGAGTGATTGCATAAATTGTCGAAGACATAATGCTCCATTCTTAGAGGTCTCCCCGCAACGGGAAAGAAAGTGTGCCAAGTCTTGCTTTGGGTTGCCTAAAGCGTTGAACATACAGAATTAAGGCATTACATACCCAGGGGGAATGGTACACTATCGATCCAAGCCGGATAGGGTTTACGATACCGATAAGATGGACGAGACACGCGGTGATGGAAATCTTGAACGTTCTTGAGAGTGAAATCTCGCAGCTTCGTAATACTATTCGGCATTGTTTCATAACCCGGGTCATTTTTAGAAGCCGGATTTACCCCTTTAGTAGATCGTGAGCGGGTCTGGTGAAGTTTAGGGAATTGGCATCATAGGCGGTGGTGGCATTTGGGATATACTACCCAAAAACGATGGAAGAGGTGCCCCCATTGGTTGTTGGGTCTAACCAACCACTTGTTGAGCTTGACCTGCCACTTGTTGGGCTTGATTGTTCACCCCAACCATACGTGCCGTCAAATTGGCAACTTCAGCTTCTTTTTCTTCCAATCGCCTCCGCAGTTGTGCCAGCTCTTCCTCTATAGTGTTGTTAGCAGGTGGAGGAAGAAAGTTTGATATGGAGGCAGCATCAGCTGTTGCGACCATAACTGACACCGTTTTAGGAAGAAATTCGTCGGATACATTTCTCAGAGATGGAAGTGGAGTGATTTCAGGAGAGATAACCAGGGTAGAAGCCTTCGAGAAACCTGATGAGGGGATTCTCGGGAACTCCTCCTCAGCAAAAATCTTTAGAGAGAGAAAAAGGGGTTTGTTTTTCTCTCGTTCACGTTGATATCCCGGGTTCAGTTCAAGCTACTGCAAAAGAATTTGTGAAGGGGTGGAACGAGCTTACCTTTTAGACAAAGGGGAAAGGGCTTTTTTTTTTAATCTGAGTAAGACTCTCCCCTTACCACTTACAACATAGGGGGCTATGAATCTAGATACTCTTCGCTTGAAAAGGCATGCCTTGTGCTTGTCTAGGCCACGCAGAGACTTAGACACTACATGCTAGCCTACCAAGTCTGGCTTTTGTCTAGGATGGACCCATTGAAGTCTCTGTTCGAGAAGCCAGCACTATCAGGAAGGACTGCTCGATGGCAGCTGTTGTTATCAGAGTTCGACATCACTTATGTCACGCAGAAATCCATCAAGGCTCGAGCCCCTCCTGCATACTTAAAGCTCCGCCCTCTTTCTTCCAACCAATGCTTGCCATGGCCAGTGCTTCCTTGTTCTTATCTCCATAGAAAGCGAACCACACTTTTCAATCCGGCCTTCTGCCATTCATTAACTTCCTTTCCCCTTCGTCTATTCTCGAGAAGTCTTGATGATACCCTTCTTTCGAACTGCCTAGGCCCAGCCCAGTCACAGGATCATATGAGAACGTCGTGCAGATGCTCAAGTGTCGTAGTCTGGCTGGTAAAAGAACCGAGAAGTAGAATGTCTCTAGTGCTCTGCCGTCACTGACTTTTCTTTCTCTCTCTTAGGCCGTGTGACAGTCTGTCTTCCTTACGTTATGCAAGGCGAAAGAACACTAGGCTTTCTTTAAAAAATGAAAAAATGACTCAAAGGAGTGAGTTAGGGCATAGCTGCCGGCTTCCCCAACATCTCAAGTGATTAGGCGGGGACAGGATTTGAACCTGCAGTCTTCAGGTCATGGGCCTAATGAGTCAACCAATTCCTCTACCCCGCTTCTTCCCCTTCTCTTTCTTTCACTATTCCTACCTAGGTCCCCAGCTTTGGTTGCTTGGCCGGGATAGAACCAGCGCTTAGTAAGCGGCGGTGACAGCCCGGTTGGAGCTATGAAGCTTACCTTTTCGAGAAAGGGAAAAGAGCTTTTTCAGCTTGCTTGGCAGCAAAATTCAGTCTTTGGGACCCCATAACATAAGAAAGTCGTGGAGTGCATAAGCCCCCTTAGAGATAGGGGCGACTTTCTTGTGGTAGTAATTGCGAATGAGCAAGTAGGGAGAGGCAACTAAAGAGGTAGCGAGACTGACCGCAATTGCAGGAATAAGGCTGCCTTGGCCTTTGCTGCTTGCCAATCGGTGATGTGGCTTTGACATGGCTGCTTCCCCATAGGGGCTGTCATGGCCTTGGGAGCATGCAAATGGACAGGCCATGGACTTGGCAACGTGTCCACGTGGGCTGCCTTGCCCTTGGTTGCTAGCCCATTAGAGTGTTACTTTCCCAAATGAGTTTTTTTTTTTTTTTTTTTCCTCAACGGAGGTTATTTGGGCAAGCCAGCATGCCTTAGCGTAGGTAGCGTATCAACGGGGGCTGCCATGGCCTTTGTAGTTTGTCTATGGGAGCTGCCTTGGCCTTGGCTGTGTGCCTTAGCCATGACAGCCATGCCCAAGGGTGCTGCCTTGATCTTGGTTGTTTACTTTTGCCTTGGCCTTGGTAGTGTGCCCACGGGGGCTGCCTTGGCCTTTGCTTCTTACCTATGGGAACTACCTTGGCTTTGGCGGTGTGCCTTAGCCATGGCCGCCATGTCCATGTGTGCTGCTTGATAACGCCTTACAATATATACTTGTTATATATTTATGTAGGCGTTATCTCCTTATTACTATGCTTAATTTGCATAATTAAGCCATGATTTGCATCAGTCTCTATTATTTATCTTTACATAATTTCTTGAATAAGATGCTATTTATTATGTGTAATTTTCTACTTTCAGGAAATCATGTGAGAAAGATGAGTTTACAGGAATTTATGAGAGAATGGAGGCCAAACTAGAATTGAAGTGGAGTTAAAGGACAATGCTTAAATGTCTAAGGAGGTGCAACTGGATTTGCATCAGTCTCTATTATTCATAATTTCTTGAATAAGATGCTATTTATTATGTGTAATTTTCTACTTTCAGGAATCATGTGAGAAAGATGAATTTACAGGAATTTATGAGAGAATGGAGGCCAAACTAGAATTGAAGTGGAGCTAAAGGACAATGCTTAAATGTCTAAGGAGGTGCAACTGGAGTGCTTGGATCATCGACCATGATTAGAAGCTTCAAATAAGGAAAGAAATCAAAGAGGTAGAATTTGAAAAGGAAAAATCTAATTTAAGCATTGATCAATATTTTGGACGTATCTCTCTCTTCAAAAATCCAATTGACACAAGGCTAGATGGGTTGGAACCATGACTTAAATATCTACAACTTTCCTGTTTTGATTTTTTCAAAATTCTCAATTTTTGAAGGCCGAAATTAATGCACAATTTACTACTATAAACCTGGATGGAAATTAAAATAGAAAAGTTTTATTTTCTTTGGACACTTAGACAATAGGGTTTTGAAGTGAGGCTGGGGGAATGAATTTTGCAGAGCAAACCTTGTATTTTTCATTCTCTAATGGCAGCCTAAACTCTTTGCTAGAGCTAGGGGTTATGTTTCTTCTATACGGTATGAATATTCAATGTGATTCTTTCTAGGATTTTTATCAACGACATATTTGATCATTCACTTAGATTTCTTTTGATGTATTAGTTCTTCCATGCTTTCAATAAGTTCAATCATGTTTTCTTATTGTTTAGATGAATTTCTAATAGTTTCAAATAGAAATCAGGTTTTAAAGTGAATGAGTTTTTCTGAAAACTATTCTAATCGCATTATTAATCGAGGTTATCATGCGTTTTTGAATTGTCTCAGTTCAACCGAATCATAAGTTTTTAATTGTATAAGAACAATCAATTATGAAATATATAATTTCTTAGATCACAAAGAATTTCATATCGATATAGGGAAACACCTCGATGCCCTAGAATTTACTTTATTGACTTAAATCAGTTTTTATTATTATTCTTGTTAACAATCACCAAGCAAAAGTACTTTTCTTCTTCACCCAAATTGTTTTTTTAATTACATTTTCTTTGAATTTACTCCGCTCCTTGTGGTTCGACCTCGGTACTCCGAGAATTATATTGCTACGATCTCCTGCATTTGGGAGTGAGCAAGCACTGCTTTGATATTGGCTGCATGGTTTTGCTATGGCCGCTTCCCCATGGGTTTTTTTTTTTCTCTAAAAGGAGGTTATTTTCCCGAAGTAGTTATTTGGGTAGGCCAGCATGCAATAGACTTGGCAGTGTGCCCACAAGGGCTACCTTGGCCTTGGCTCTTGCCTTGATCTTGGCTGTGTGCCTTTGTCATGGCTGCATCCCCATGGGACTGTCATGGCCTTGGGAGCATATTGGGGGGCATTACATGGCCTTGGCTACGTGCCCATGAGGGTTGCCTTGGCCTTGGCTGCTTACCCATAGGGGCTGTCTTGGCCATTGCTACTTGGCTCTAGGGATTGCCTTGGCCTTGGCTGCATGCCTTAGCCATGGCGGCTTGGCCCTTTGGGTGCTGCCTTGATCTTGACTATATGCTTTTGCCAAGACGGCTTCCCCATGGGGGCTATCATGGCCTTCAAAGCATGCATGTGGGCATGCCATGGCCTTGACAACGTGTCCACGAGGGCTTCCTTTGCCTTGGCTGCTTGCCCATTGGAGGGTTATTTTCCCAAATAAGGATTTTTTTCAAAAGAAGGTTTTTTTTTTTTTTTTTTTTTTTCAAAGGATGTTATTTGGTGGGCAGTCTAGCATGCCTTGGCCTAGGCAGCATGCCCACAGGGGCTGCCTTGGCTTTTACTGCTTGCCCATGGTTGCTGTCTTGATCTTGGCTATGTGCCTTTGTCATGCAGCATGCCCATTGGATGTTTATTTTCTCAAATAAAGTTTTTTCTATAGGTGGGTTATTTTCCCAATGTAGGTTATTTGGGCAGGCTAGCATGCCTTGGCCTTGGTAGCATGCTTATGGTGGCAGACTTGGCCTTTGCTGATTGCTTATAAGGGATGCGTTGGCCTTGTCTACATGCCTTAGCTGTGGTGGCCTTGACCATTGGTGTTGCCTTAAACTTGGTTGTGTGGCTTTGCCATGGCTACTTCCCCCATGGAGGCTGTCAAGGCTTAGGAGCATTTATGTGGGCTTTCCATTACCTTAACAGCATGCCCACAAGAGTTACCAAGCTGCTTGCCTATTGAATGATTATTTTCCAAAATAGGGGTTTTTTCTAGGGGGGTACCTTTCCCACAAGAGCTTATTTGGGTTGGCCAGCATGCCTTGGCCTTGGCAAAATGCCAACGAGGGTGGCCTTGGCTCTTGCTACTCTCTTATGAGGGATGCCTTGGCCTTGGCTGCGTACCTTAGCCGTGGTGGCCTTGCTTATGGGTGCTACCTTATGCTTTGCCATAATTGCTTCCCCATGGGAGCTATCATGGCTATGTGGGCAGGCCATGGCCTTGGCAACGTGTCCACGGGAGCTGCCTTAACCTTGGTTGCCATCCCTTTGGAGTGCTATTTTCCCAAATTAGGGTTTTCTCCAAAAAAAGGTTTTTTTTTTTTTTTTTCTCAAAGGAGGTTATATGGGCAAGCTAGCATTCCTTAGCCTAGGCAACAAAAGCTGCCTTGGCCATTGCTGGCTTTACCATGATTGCTTCCCCATAAGGGGCTATCATGGACTAGGAAACATAGCATGTGGGCATGCTATGGCCTTGGCAGTGTGCCCATGGGGGCTAGCTTGACCTTGGCTGCTTGCCCATTGGATGGTGATTTTTCAAACTAAGGTTTTTTTTTTTTTTTTTTTTTTTTTTTTTTTTTTTTTTCTTCTAAAGGAGGTTATTTGGGTAGGCTAGCATGTCTTGGCCTTGGCTGAGTGCCCACAAGGGCTGCATTGGCCTTTGCTACTTGCCTATAGGGGATGTCTTGGCCTTGGCTGCATGCCTTAGCCATGGTGGCCTTGCCCATGGGTACTGCATTGAGTTTGGCTGTGTGGCTTTGCCATGGCTACTTCCCCATGAGGGCTATCATGGCCTTGGGAGCATGCACTTAGCAACTTGTCCATAGGGGCTACTTTGGCCTTGGCAACGTGTCCACAGAGGCTACTTTGGCCTTGGTTGCTTGCCCATTGGAGGGTTATTTTCACAAATGAGAGTTTTTTTTCCAAAAGATGGTTTTTTTCTCAAAAGAGGTCATTTAGGCAGGCCATCATGCCTTAACCTTCACAACGTGCCCACGAGGGCTGTCTTGGCCTTTATTGCTTTCCTATGGGGGCTGCCTTGGCCTTGGCTACATGCCATAGCCATGGTGGCCTGGCCCATGGGTGGTGCTTTATTGATCTTGGTTGTGTGCCTTTGTCATGACTGCTTTCCTATGGGTGGCTTTGGCACGGGGGCTACCTTTGCCTTGGCTGCTTGCCCATTGAAGGGTTATTTTCCCAAGTGAGGGTTTTTTCCAAAACAAGATTTTTTTTTTCAATGGAGGTTATTTGAGTAGGCCAGCATGCCTTAGTAGCATGCCCACAGGAGTTGCCTTGACCTTTGCGTGCCTTTGCCATGGCTGCTTGCCTTGGGGGTTATCATGGCCTTGGTAGCATGACTGGAGCTACCATGGCCCTGGCTCTTTGCCCATTGGATGGTTGTTTTCCCAAATAAGGGTTTTTCAAAATGGGTTATTTTCCCAAAGTAGGTTATTTGGGTAGGCCAGCATGCCCTCGAGGGCAAAGGTGATGTCTTGAATTTGACTGTGTGGCTTTGTCGTGGCTGCTTCCCTGTAGGGGCTATCATGGCCTTAAGAGCATGCACGTGGGCATGCCATGTCCTTGGCAACCTACCCATGGGGGCTGCCTTAGCCTTGGCTGCTTACCCATTGGAAGGTTATCTTCCCAATTGATTTTTTTTTTTTAAAGAAGGTTTTACCCTCAAATGAGGGTATTTAGGCAAGCCAACATGCCTTGGCCTTGGTAGCGTGTCCATGGGGCTGCCTTCGCCTTTGTGGCTTGCCTATATGGACTTCCTTAGCTTTGGCTACATGCCTATTACGATTGTCATGGCTTTGGGAACATGCACTTGGGCATGCCATGGCCTTGCTTGCTTATTCGTTGTTGGGTTATTTTTCCAATTAAGGGGGTTTTCCCCCCCCTAAAAGATGGTTTTTTTTTTTCCTTCTTAAATGAGGTTATTTAGGCTGGCCAGCACACCTTGGCCTTGGCTGTGTGCCCACAAGGACTGCCTTGGCCTTTGTTGCTTTCTTATGGGGGCTACCTCGGCCTTTGTTGCGTGACTTAGCCATGGTGACCTTGGACTTGGCTGCTTCCCCATAGGGACTATTGTGGCCTTAGAGAGTTATTTTCCCCAATGAGGGTTTTATCCAACAGAGGGTCCCCCCCCCCCCCCCCTCAATAAAAGTTATTTAGGCAGGGCAACATGCTGACCTTGCCCATGGTGACCTTGCCCATTGGGCCTTGGATTTGACCGCGTGCCTTAGCCATGGCTACCTTTGCGCTTGCCTATGGGCACTTTCTTGACTTTGCCATGGCTGCTGTCATGGCCTTGGGAACATGCACGTGGGCATGCCATGGCCTTAGTAGCGTGCCCATGGTGGCTGCTTTGGCCTTGCCTACTTGCCCGTTGGGGGTTATTTTTCCAAGTAAGGGTTTTTTTTTCCTTCTTCTTAAATGAGTTTATCTGGGCAGGCAATATAGCACCTTTGCTGCTTTCTTGTGGGGGCTACCTTGGCCTTTATTGCATGCCTTAGCTATGGTAGCTTTTGCCTATGACCCCTAGCTGCTTCCCCATAATGGGCATGCCATGGCCTTGGGAGCATTCTAGAGTTATTTTCCCAAATGAGGGTTTTATCCAAAAGAAAGTTCCCCCCCCCCCCCCCCCCCCCCAAAGGAGGTTATTTGGGCAAGCACATGCCTTGGCCTTGGCAGCATGCCCATGGGGCTGCCATGGTGTTTGATGATTGCCTATGGGGGTTGCCTTAGCTTTGACTACATGCCTTAGCTTGGCTAGTGCCTTTGCCATGGCAACTTCTCCATGAGGGTTGTCATGGCCTTAAGAACATGCACATGAGCATGCCACAGAGGCTGCCTTAGCCTTGGCTACTTGCCCATTTATGTTCCCAAATGAGGGTTTTTTTTCCAAAAGAAGGTTTTTTCCTCAAAGGAAATTATTTGGGCAGGCTTGCATGCCTTTTGCCTTAGCAACGTGCCCACGAGGGCTACCTTAATCTTGGCTATGTGCCTTTTCCATTGCTGCTTCTCCATATGAGCTGGCCTTGGGAGCGTGCACATTGGCATGTCATGTCCTTGGCAACATGCCCTCAAGGGTTGCCTTGGCCTTGGCTACTTGCCCAATGCAGGGTTATTTTCCCAAATGATGGTTATTTTCCAAAAGAATGTCTTTGCCTTGGTAGCTTTCCCACAAGAGTTGCTTGTCCTTTGCTGCTTACCTACAGGGGCTGGCTTGGCTATGTGCCTTTGCCATGGGTGCTGCCTTGATCTTGGCTATGTGCCTTTTCCATTGTCTATCCCAAATGATGGTTTTTTCCAAAAGAATGCCTTGGTCTTAGCAACGTGCCCATGGTGGCCTTTGCCATGGGTGCTGCCTTGATCTTGGCTATGTGCCTTTTCCATTGCCATGGGAGCATGCACGTGGGCATGCCATGTCCTTGGCAGGAACATGCCCACAGGAACTGCCTTGCCCATTGGAGAGTTATTTTCCCAAATGAGGATTTTTTTCCAAAAGAAGGGTTTTTTTTTTTTCTTTCTTTTCAATGGAGGTTATTTGTGCAGCCTTAGTAGCGTGCCTGCGAGGGCTGCTTCGCCTTTGCTGCTTGCATAGATGCTGCCTTGACCTTAGCTACGTGCCTTAGCCATGGTGCCCATAGGTGCTGCCTTGATCTTCTATGTGCCTTTGCCATGGCCTTGGGAGCATGCATGTGGGCATGCTATGTCCTTGGCTGCTTGTCCAATGGAAGGTTATTTTACCAAATAAGGGGTTTTTCCAAAGGAATGTTTTTTTTTTCTCAAAGAAGTTTATTTGGGCAAAGCCAGCATGCCTTTGCTGATTTCCTATGGCTACCTTGCCTATGGGTTGTCTTGATCTTGGTTGTGTACCTTTGCCATGGCGGTTTTCATAGCCTTGGGCACGTGGGCATGCCATGGCCTTGTATGGTCATTAGTGGAGAAAAACGTGGAGAAAACTTTTTCTAAATATTTAGATAATCTACTTAGTTCACTTGTGAGGGAGGTATGGTCAATACTAGAGGACACTTGTGAAGTATGGTCAATAAAAAATAAAAAATAAAAAACAATGTTTACAGGGGGCAACAGATGACTATGCCAACTACCATGAAAATAGAGATGACAAATGACAAACAGAGGAAGATAGAATAGATATAATCAGTGTAATATCTATTAAGACACATTCACTTTTACCAGCCCGAAGGCCATGACAATGGCAAAAAGCAAAAAACCCACACATAACCTAAGAATGTTTTTCTTCCAGTAGCAAATCCCATTGAACAGGGCTGTCAACCAGAAAGGGAAGACAAATTGTCAGCTATGCATATCTAACAGCTAGAAGTCATATCTATATCGGCCCACTACAAACCCAACCATTAGTTGTAATAAAGAAATTGAATACAATATAAAAGAGCTCAATACCACTAGTTGTAAAAAACAAATTCAAGAAAACACACTTGCAATCAAAATTGATCATCTATATAACTCTGTCCTCACTACAATTCAAATTCAAGAATTTGTAGATTTCTTATTACAACGGTTATCTATCTACTTGTAGCTTTAGAATTTCCAAAGAACACTCTTGATTACGTGTTTGTTTATCCTTTTGTTACTTGAAATTCACAAGAGAATAAAACATGTTAATTTTTGTCATTCTATTGTAGATTTTATTGATTTTCTCTCTTTCTTATTGTAACTATTTTCTTTCATTTTAATTCTTTAACACTCGGTACTAAAAAATAAAAATATAACACTACTATTTAGTTTTCACATAATTTCTAGGACAAATTATATAACCTTTTTATGCAATAGTGAGAATCAATTGAAGTAAAAGAGTAGCTAGCCGCATTAATTACCACAATTACTCATAAATGTATTTAGGATTGGATCTCAAACAGTTTGTGGCTGTAACATTACTCTTTGCAAACTATTTTATAACATTTTTACAAACGATTGATGTAGCTTTAGTAATTTTCAAATAATTATTGGTAAACATAAATGTGATGTTAGCAGTGAATGTATATTAGAACTAATAAAAATTTGTCACATCAATAATTTGTAAAAATATTGTAAAATAGTTTGTAGCTGTAGCATTACTCATTTGCAAACTCACATAACACACATCAAAGTAAGGAAGAACTTACCTATGCATTTCTCGAATGCCTTCCTCATGTGCTATCCTTGTCAATGCAGAAAGCATACCTTTGTAAGGAAATACATCCCGCCTCATTCCTTTGAATAAAGATTAAAAATAAATGAATATCCAAAACACCTCAATGAAACATAAACCAAATGTGATATATTGGGGAACTTGATGATTTCAAGCACAAAATCATCAACTCATGCCTTAGATTTTTAAGACTACTTAAGACAATAAACCACAATGCTACTAACCATTTTAAGGCCCCAGGTTTAGTTCGTAAAAATGGTGGGACAGGACAGGACAGGTAATGGGTGGAAATCTTATTGACTAATAAAAACAATACTGCCATCCACTATAATCGTATAAAAAAAGTGAATATATATAAAACTAAGTTTATATATGTTAATTTGTTGATAATATATTCTTCTAATTGCTTCCCTTTCCTTAATTTGGCACCTTTCTATTATTTTTTCTTTAATACCCTTATCTAAGTCAACCACTTTTCTCAAAATCAATTTGTCCATTGATATCACATAATCAACAAATCAACATATATAGGCTGTGTTTCCCATCTTACAATGTCAGGCTTATACAGCCCTTCATCTCATATGGCAGGTTGCCAAATTATAAGGATTGAAGATAAAGCTAAACTTATCTTTGTGGAAGAGAGAGAGAGAGAGAGAATGTAGAGACCAAATCATACTTATATAAGATCCAGGTCAGCAACACATAGCACTTTAACAGAATAAATAAATTCTATATCAATCTGACAATGTAATTGTTTTGGTTATAGTAAGGGGAGCCTAGCAAACAAGTTAAAGAAATTGAATGCAAGAAATTACCGCTTTAAGGTGCTGGTGGTAGAAATAGAACTTTTTAAGACTGCCATGCTTTGATAATTGAGATTCTAGTTCATCAACACATCTGCATAAAAAGCGAAAGAGATGCACATTTGCCATTATTGTCGCTTTTGCAGAAATCCAAGTGTGCATTCATGTCATCAATGCTTATCATATGTGAATTTTATCAATATAAGCTAACATGCTTCTGAACTAGTTCAACAGTTTTAGGCAAATAAACAACTTAGATATCACTTTGAGAATACGATGACCTAGCCCACTAAACTTGGAAATGTCTCAAAAATGCACTGAAAAGTAAGACACTGGCGTATTCGGACTAACCTTCTAGGTTTTCCAACATGTTATATAAAAAAAGGAACAAGAAGTTCTTAAATCACTATTGGATTGTTCTCTCTTTTTCTTTTTATGGCCAGATATTAAATGTTAGACTGAAATCGATAGTGATGCTTAAAAGTAGGAATAAGGTAGCTTCAAGCATTTCACCAGAAAATGATTCCAGCTTTAACTTTCCTCTTTCCCTCTCATTTTCTTTTGTGTGTGTGTGTGTGTAACATATGGATCATCTAAAATAACCATACAGATCATTTTCTTTAAAATGTTTCTTGGAGTTCAAACAATACCTAGTATTCCTTTTTCCCCCTTGACTATTAAGCTCTTAGGAATCCCTATTTCCAAATGGAAAACCATGAGTCTTCTTTTCAGTGCAACTGCAATATTAATTTTAATTGTTGTAAGTTATTGCAACAATGGACTATGATATTTAACAAACTATCAAAGTCAGATGTATAGAACACCTGGACCAATTGTAAGCTGCATTTCCCTCTGATAATAATCCTTCCTTCCCCGGTGGAGCCTGTAGTTTTCTCCAAACCTCTTATGTTTATGTTAGACCGAGAAGATGTGACTATCATCAAAATCATTAACCAATCCTTCCAGAAATCCTGATTAATTACCACAAATAATTATTTATCCATATTGTGCCAATAAAGAAGCCAGTACAAAAATGAGAACTATGATACTTACAAAGCAATGAGGACAATTTTCAAACAAGACTCACTTTAAAGCAACTCAGCTGAGAGTGAGTTACAAAAGAAGCATATCTAGAAACAACACACAAGTTTGTGTTGTGCAAGATGAAATATAAAACAGCTTCAACTACAAACTCTTGAGTGCAAACAGAATAATATATATATATATATATATATATATAAATATAATTTATTGAAAGGAGACAAGGCATTTCAAACAAAAGCACAGTAGCACACCCAACTTACCTGGAGCCTGGTCTTAACAGTCCACAATGGATTTGTTGTGATGGAAGTGGCAGCCCCAGCACCCGCAGCAGCTAGTATATTTGCACCAAAATGATAAACAAATAAAAAATAAGAATTTGGTATGAAATTACAGCATAATCTCATTGGATGAAATTACTAATAATCTCATTAATAGCATCCAAAATGAAATTACAGCATAAGGACTTGTTCTTACTTGATTAGTTTTAATGATACCAACCAATAATTCCCTAGTGAATGTTCAAACCAACACTGCAACTCTTGTGTAGACCATGTGCGATAAACATTGTGATACAAGGAAATTTTTAATTAGTGACCAGTTTATAAGCCCACTAATATCCTGTGAAGATAATATAATATAAAAAAATGCATATTCGGAATTTCACAAGATCCTTAGCAATATTATTTACTGAGTTTGGTTTATTCTTGAGAATTTTGTTTACAGAAAATTGATTTGATACAATCACATTTTAACATTTGAATATAGCTTGGGGATAATAATCTATTAACATGCAATAGTTTCAATTTTTCAAAATAAAAAATCTATGTTGTCAATTATTAATCTAACAGTTGCTCAAAACATCATAGAAACTTTTCATTCATGAAAATCAAAGTCCAAATCCTGAATTAAGAGGAAATTACATGTGAAAGGGCCCATGACCGTGGCAAAAAGCAAAACCCTTTTGCCCCATCACCCTATGGATCAAACAAACAAAGTGAAGCTTCTTTCTCTAGATCTTTTGAGTTTTGACAAAGGAATGCATAAGAATAGAGTCACAGACACACACAGAATAATAAGAGAGAGAAATTGAATCATTCAATCCATATCCATACTCATCTCAGTTTCAAGAACCACAATTTCCCACTAACACAGCAAGGTATTTAAAAAAATAAAAAAATAAAAAAAACGAAATCTAATTACCCTAAACCAATGCGCAGAATACATATAGGGTTACCCTTTACATAGAAAATATAGAACATAATGAATATAGAAAGGCAGTGGGGTTGGGGAATTGAATAGCGTACCAGGAGAGTTGCGAGAAAAGTAAAAAGCAATGCTAGAAGTAGAAGCGAATTCGATTTTTGCTGGGTTGCAGATTAGCACTCTCTGCACTCCTCACCCTTTTGCCATACCCTTCTCTCTCTCTCTCTCTCTCTCTGATTTCCAAATCTAAAACAGAGTCTGGCTTTATGTGAGGGATTTCAATTTATAACTAGATGGGAAAGCAGGGTTGGGGCGTGATTTTTGACTGTTGACAAACTCTAACGGTAACATTTTTTGTAATTCAAAAGAGAGTTGGACTTGGATCAGACTTGGATCACTGCTCAAGAGTATGGGCCTATGCTCGTTTTAATTGGGCCACTAATTATTAAATTTTTAAAACTGAAATAAGCAATAGTATTTTCTAGCCCACTAAAAAACAAAATTTATTGGTATATATATTAAAAATAATTAGTAGTGTTTGAAGTGAAATCAAAGTTGATTTTTCTTTTCTCATAAAATAAATAAATAAATTTTTTTTGTGGTAGGTTTTTATTTCCAAATTTTGATGATATTTAGTGATTATCCTTTGTCTATCGTGACCAAAAAAAAAAGTGATATTATAGGGAGCGTAGGATATTGTGTGTATACATGCATTTTTTATTTTTTATTTTTAATGTATTTAGCTAAAGGGAGAGTTAGCTTAGCCTATTGTGGGCATACAAACATGTTTTTGATTTACTTTGATGTATTTGTTATTTGAGTAGTTTTTACACTACGTATCGAGTTTAGAGTTTAGATTCTCTACCCATTTATTTTGATATCATTGGGCTAAGTTGTTATGTTTTAATTATTATTAATTTCATTTTCACATGCCTACGTTGAATTGAATATTCTATAATTTTACGATATGTGCTTTTTGTAAGAAATATATAGCTAAAACTGATATTATTTATCATTAAATTTCACATGAAATGCATAACTTGTTTGTTATTACTTTAAATAAAAATAAGAATAGAGTTTATCAAGTTAGTCGTCCTATTTCGTTCCATGGTTTTTCAAGACAGATTGAGTTTGATAAGTTTTCGTTCTATAGTTTAATGTTTGTTAATTTCCTTACCTTTGTGACTGAAGAGGACAAAAATATAGGTTGACGGATCTCCATAAAATGGGCCCAACAGTTCCACAATCTGAGGGCCGATAGAGGACTAGAGCCCAATCTACACCAGAGCTGTGTTGAAATACTTGTGACACACGCTTAGACCTCAAGATAAGTGGAACCCTAGCACAAAAAGGATTCCGAAAGATACGCACATTAATGAAAATTTTCTCTATAAGGAAATATCTTGTTCATCACGTTTGGGATGACGCAAGAGGATTCCTATAAGGAAAAGACTTCTACACCAAGGAGGAGAGGTCAATCTTCCACTACTATAAAAGCCTCAATACCCTCACAAATCGAGGTACGCATAATTTACCCTTCTCTAGCACTCTAGAGTTGTGAGAATAGTTCTAACTTGACCTTCGGAGGGTATTCAGTTGGCACTACACCGGTGCTCCCTGTTAGGTTCTCTTTCTTTATTGTGCAGGTGCTGTTTCGAGTGTGTAAGTATTGTGTGTCTCACTGGTGATATTCATGGCCTCATCAGTTGGCGCCGTCTGTGGGAAAGCAAGAGAGTAGCCATACTATCGCTTCTCGGACAAAGAGTTGCATGGTTCTTACTCGATCAATGGCAACAATCAACAACGTTCAAGAGGACGAATCGCGACTGACTACTCTCGAGAGACAAGTGTTGACTCTAACTGCGGCCGTCGAACGCCTCACCAAGCAAAACTAGGTTTTGGAAGAACAACTATGTCGGAAGGCAGGACATAGTGTTTAAGAAGAAGACCAAGAAGGTACCAATGTCAAGCGACGAGACCGAGAGGGACCATAAGGTAGTAACGCCCCAAGCAGACTGGAGCGGCAAAATGTAAGCATCCCATCCCTCACAGATATGACTCCACCGCCTGTTGTTGTGAAGATATAGGCGATAAAGGAGCAGATGGAAGTTATGATGAACACCCTCAAGGGA
This sequence comes from Quercus agrifolia, assembly GCA_029955455.1. NCBI lineage: Eukaryota > Viridiplantae > Streptophyta > Magnoliopsida > Fagales > Fagaceae > Quercus > Quercus agrifolia. The sequence continues at coordinate 40,541,181 of JARQAD010000002.1, read as the reverse complement.
CGTGTGTCCAGCGATCTAGACGATCTTGTTAACTGAACTGACTCAACATTCACCACCTTCGTCAATTTTTTCCCCCTACTGCACAAGTTTCGCATGCCGCAGATAGATAGTTACAACGGGGTCAAGGACCCTCTAGATCACCTAGAGACCTTGATGCACCTTCAAGGAGTAGCAGATGAAATCATGTGTAGGGCCTTCCCTACGACGATGAAAGGTGAGGCTAGAATTTGGTTCAACCAGTTGATGCCCAACTCCATCCGCACCTTCAAGGAGGTGAGCGCTCAGTTTACTGCACACTTCATCGGGGGACATAGGTATAAGAAGTCTACTTCTTGCTTGATGAGCATCAGGCAGTGGGAGGAAAAGACCCTGAGATCCTACATATCTCGCTTTAATAAGGAAGCACTTTCGATCGACGAAGCCGACGACAAGATATTTGTAGCGGTCTTCACGAATGGGCTGCTGAAGGGTAAGTTTTTGTTCTCCCTATACAAGAATGACCCAAAGACCATGTCAGAAGTACTTTATAGGGCTACCAAGTACATGAATGCTGAAGACACGTTGTTGGCTCGAGAGGAAAAGCCCAGGAAAAGGGAGAGACAAGAAGACACATGGCAAGACCGAGAGGGGAGAGAAGGCAAGGATGGGAGACTGAAGGGATGAAAGGCGTTCTAAGCCCTCGGGAGGAAGATTCACAAGCTTCACCCCATTAACTGCCCCGACAGACCAAGTCCTAATGCAAATCAAAGATGAAGAGGTCCTGACCTACCCCGGAAAACTGAAGGGAGATCCTAATAAGAGATCGAGGGACAAATATTGCCGCTTCCACCGCAACTACAGTCATGACATAGTCGATTGTTACGACTTAAAATAGTAGATTAAGACCCTTATCAAGCAAGGGAAATTGCAAAAGTTTGTTAGGAAGGAGAGAGCAAATCTACCCCCTCAAGAGCAGCACCCCTGACGAGATAATGAACGTCTAAGACCGCCCGTGGGGGACATAAGGATGATCATAGGAGGGACAACGACCACTGGGCCATCCAAAAAAGCCCACAAAACTTACCATAGGATGATCCAGAATGTTCAGCTTATGGGCTTCGTACCAAAGATAGCACGGAAAGAAGGCCCCATTATCGGATTCTTGGAAGAAGATGCTCGAGGTCTTCACCACCCGTATGACGATGCTCTCGTCATCAGCATACGAGTAGAAGATTACAACATGCACCGGGTATTGGTCGACAATGGCAGTTTAGCAGATATCCTATACTAATCGGTGTTCCAGCAAATGGGAATTGACAGAGGACGATTGATTCCAACGAACGCCCCGCTGGTCGGTTTTGGAGGAATAAGGGTGTTCCCTCTAGGCGCGATCACATTATCTGTAATGGTTGACAACTATCCTCAGCAGATCACCAAGGACGTGACATTCCTAGTGGTCGACTGCTCGTCCGCCTACAATGTTATTCTCGGATGACCCACCCTCAACTCGTGCAAGGCTGTAACCTCAACCTACCAGCTAATGATTAAGTTTCCTACCGACTATGGAGTGGGAGAGCTACATGAAAATCAGGTAGCAGCACGAGAATGTTATATCGCCATGCTAGAGATGGACGGTCACCAGTAAACCATGTGCATAGGAAAACAACGGGCGATAGCGGAGTCGATTGAAGAACTGGAAGAAGTGACTCTTGATAGCTCAAGGCCAGAACAAACAACTAGGATTGGTACACTGCCTAGTTGGCTGGTACACCAAACGCTTACGGCGTTCCTGAGAGATAACCAAGACGTGTTCGCCTGGATTCACGAGGATATGCCGGGAATTGATCCCTCAGTCATAGCTCACAGGTTAAACATGTCACCCTCATTTTCCCCAATTTGGCAGAAGAAACGAGTATTCGCTTAGGAGTGGGACAAAGCCATAGCCGAAGAAGTTCAAAAGTTGCTTGAGGTGGATTTCATCCGAGAAGTGTACTACCCCGATTGGTTGGCAAATGTGGTCATGGTTAAAAAAGCCAATGGAAAATGGCGGATGTGCGTAGATCTTATGGACCTCAATAAGGCTTGCCCTAAGGACAGCTACCTACTCCCCCGAATAGATACCCTGGTAGACTTAACTGTAAGGCACCAACTTTTAAGCTTCATGGACGTTTTCTCAGGCTATAACCAAATCAAAATGGAAGAAGCCGATCAGGAGAAGACCTCTTTTGTTACCAGCCAGGGACTGTTCTACTTCAAGGTAATGCCGTTCGGACTCAAAAATGCTGGGGCAACATACCAGAGATTAATGAACAAAATGTTCGCACACCAGATTGGGAGGAATGTACAAGTTTATGTTGATGACATGCTAGTAAAGAGCCTGCACAAAGATGATCACCTAGATGACCTCCGAGAAACCTTTGACACCCTTCGGTCATATAACATGAAGCTGAATCCAAACAAGTGCGCATTTGGAGTGACGACCAGGAAGTTCTTGGGCTTCATGGTGTCCCAAAGAGGTATAAAGGTTAACCCGGAGAAGATACGGGCCATAATGGAGTTAGAACCACCGAAGACAATCAAAGAGGTGCAAAGCTTGAATGGAAAAATTGCAGCCCTAAATAGGTTCGTCTCGAAAGCGACGGACAAATGTCTACCTTTCTTCTGCACTTTGATAAAGTCATTCGAGTGGATGGATGAGTGCTAGAAGGCCTGTGAAGAATTGAAGAAATACCTTTTATCTCTGTCATTGCTCAGTCCGTCCAAACCAGGGGAAGAACTCTACCTCTACTTAGTAGTCTCGCAAGCAGCGGTCAGCGCGGCCTTAGTAAGAGAGGAAGATGGGTGTCAAAAACCCGTCTACTTTATAAGTCGGGCATTCTAGGGAGCAGAAGAAAGATACCCCCAAATAGAAAAACTGGCATTTGTGCTTGTAACTGTGGCACGAAAGCTCAAGCCATATTTCCAGGCACATACAATCATAGTTTTGATGGATCAACCCCTAAGAAGAGCCATAAGTAGCCCCGAGGCTACCAGACGGATGGCTTTATGGGCGATAGAACTCAGTGAATTTGATATACAGCCCTGCTTGCGAACTGCGATAAAAGGGCAAGCCGTGGTTGACTTCATTACTGAATTCGCTCAATCAAAAGGCCAGGAGGTAGGAGCTGCCGCACGGTGGAGCATCCACACGGACGAATCTTCCAACAGATGAGCAAGGGGGGCCGGGGTGGTAATCCAAACCTCGGAGGGGGATAAGATCGAAAGCATGATCCGACTGGACTTCCCCACGACAAACAACGAGGCCGAGTATGAAGCATTGGTGGCGGGGCTAGACCTCGCAAAGGCAGCAGGTGCTGAAAACGTTGTCGTACATTGTGACTCCCAAGTGGTAACAAGTCAAATTAATGGAGACTATGAGTGCAAGAATAAAAGGATGAAGAGGTATCTGGAAGAAGTGAGGAATCAAATCAGCAGCCTTGAAGTCAGATTCGTTCAAATCTCAAGGGAGGAAAACGAATGTGCCGACCGTCTAGCAAAAGCTGCCTCAGCAGAATTTATGCTTATCCCCGAACAAGTATTGTCATTTATTCAAAACTCCTCACTTATCGACAACGGAATGAATGTGCAGGAAGTAGACCCTGAAAGCAATTGGACTACGCCACTAATATCCTACCTAAGAACTAGCGTGTTACCAGATTGGAAAGATGCCGCTAGAAACTTGAAGGTCCAAGCATCCCGATTTATGCTGATAAAGGATGTCTTATACAAAAGAGGATTCTCTCGACCGTTCCTGAGGTGCTTAAGCCACGACAAAGCAGACTACGTAATAAGAGAAGTCCATGACAAGTGCACAAATTAGTGCACAATCATTAGTGCACAAATTGACTCAGACAGGATATTACTGGCCTACAATGCTGAAGGACGCATAAGCTTATGTCAAGGCCTGCGACAAGTGTTATAGGTTTAGTAATTTCATCAGACAACCGTCCGAAAAGCTGACCACCGTAACGGCTTCATGGCCATTCGCTCAATGGGGACTAGATATCATGGGCCCCTTCCCGACAACAATTAGGCAGCTAAAGTTTCTGGTAGTTGGAATCGACTACTTTACTAAGTGGGTGGAAGCAGAAGCCCTAGCTACTATCACGGAAAAAATATTCGAAGTTTTGTCTGGAGGAATATTATCTACAGGTATGGGATACCTAGAGTGCTCGTTTCCGACAACGGAAAGCAGTTCGATAACAGCGCGTTTAAAGATTTCTGTTCGGAGCTAGGTATCAAGAATCACTACTCGTCACCCACACACCCTCAGGCCAATGGGCAAGTTGAAGTAACAAATCGATCCTTACTCAAAATCATCAAGACCCGGCTCGAGGTGGCAAAGGGTATCTAGCCGAACGAGCTACCAAGCATTCTGTGGGCATACCGAACTACAGCAAGAACACCCATTGGAGAAACATCGTTTCGACTAACATACAGAACCGACGCTGTCATCCCAGCAGAAATAGGGCTCACAAGCTATCAGGTGGAAAACTACGACAAGGATAAGAATGAGGAGGCCATGCGCCTTCAGCTCGACCTAGTGGACGAAGTCCGTGCGACATCAGACTAAAGATTGGCGCGGTATCAGAATCTCATGGCAAAACACTACAACTCCAATGTCAGACATAGGGACTTTCAGGTTGGAGATCTTGTGCTACTGAAGGTAATGGGCGCTACTAGAGATCCTTCGTAAGGAAAGTTAGGCCCCAACTGGGAAAGACCCTACAAGATCACATCATGTCAAAGGAAGGGCACCTACCACCTCGAGACGTTGGACAGGTGAAAGCTTTAGCACAAAAGAACACGGAGCACCTACGAAAATACTACCAGTAGAGATAACGTGAAGAACAACGACGTTCCCCAACTTCCTAGTTTATTTAATTTTATTGCAATTACTAGTTTTACTTAGACAAATTTTGCTATAATATTTTATGTACCTTTTTAAACCTAAGAGGGTAGGTACTTTCCTACAAACGCATGGTTTTTTTTGGCTTTAAAAGGAGAATATTCAAACACAACTATGTTTTACTACTTAAATTCTTAAAAGTCCATAAAGTGGAGGGCCCCCTAGAGGGTGAAAATTCTTTCAAGTCCACAAGAGTGGACGAATCACCCAAAAGGGTGAATCACCCAAAAGTGTGAAAATTCTTTCAAGTCCACAAGAGTTGACAGATCACCCAAAAGGGTGAAAGTTCTTAAAGTCCACAAAGTGGACAGACCCCCCTAAAATGTGAAAATTCTTTCAAGTCCACAAAGTGGACGGATCACAAGTCCAATACATGGATGGACATAAACTAAAGTCCACAAAGTGGACAGATCATCCAAGGAAGGTGAAAGTTCTTACATGTCCAATACATGGACGGACACAAACTAAAGTCCACAAAGTGGACGGATCACCCAAGGAAGGTGAAAATTCTTACAAGTCCAATACATGGATGGACAGAAACTAAAGTCCACAAAGTGGACGGATCACCCAAGGAAGGTGAAAATTCTTACAAGTCCAATACATGGACGGATATAAATTAAAGTCCACAAAGCGAACAGATCATCCTAAAAGGATGAAAAATTCCTGCATCAAAAAATGTGAATAGCAGACGGATATGAATTGATGTTGAATAAGGTGGACGAACCACCCAAAAACAGTCCATGGTGGACGGTTATATCAGGAATACAAGGTCTTAATTAAGGA